>JAMPIT010000889.1:6049381-7416280 GCA_026261815.1 Monarcha castaneiventris obscurior
TGTAATTTCAGTAAAAATAAATCTAACATGTTGAAGTGTCATAATTTATACACTTTTTCTATCATGCTTCACTAAGGAAATTGAAGAGGTAGGACAACTTAATTATTTAATGATAATGCATTCTAAGTATGCTCTAGTACTCTCCCATTAAATAATGGAAGAACATTATTGCAGATTTCAAGCTGTTTTACACAGTTGCTTTGTTTGGCTTCCTCATTGGTCACTAACCACATGCTCCTTTGTTCTTTTTGCCCTTTGGTATATTTCACATACAGTATTGAAATTACTTATTAACTTGATTTTCTTTTTCTTAAAAAAGTCTTTTGTTTACTGAGAAAACCTAATGTTACTCTTGTGTGACCACGTTCTTGTTGATTGCCTCTCCTGATGTCACCCATCCATTAACAATAAATTTCCTGATTACTGAAATCAGGTAGTAGTGGGAAATAGAGATCCTTTCCCAGTCCCAATATTAAAATAACTGGGGTTTTTTTCTGAAGGCATTACTTTTCCTGGTTTATTAGAGAAGGCTTTTAGTAAACCCACAGTTTAAATGTGCCAACTGAAAGTTCTTACTGCCACTGAATTATGTTCAGAGTTGTAGAATTCTGTAATAGTGGACCCTCTGGCAGAGGAATTGTGAAGTGAAAGCCTGAGCAGCTCAAGCATTGTGCATGACTTGGTTGTTTTTTGTGAAAAAGGGACAAAGGACGCACCTAGAAATACCTTCTTGAATGAGAAATTTCTCCTTGTCAGACACTATAAAATGGCAAACTATTGTCCAATGTTAATTCACATAGGACTTGGGATTTGGGCATGATGAAACTGAAATGCTGATTACATTAGGGCTGAAGAAGCTTTCACAGAAATCTCAGGCACCTCTCTTTGATGGGTGGTAGGAAAGCATGGGCAATCTTAATCTACTTTTCCTTACCTGTGTTTTACACTATTTCAGTTATGTGATAACTCTTCAGGCTGATCTTCCATGAAGGAGATACCATTATGACTTACTAAATAGCTTCATAATGTATAGCCGAAAGGTCAGTCAGGAAAATGTGAATAAATATAAAGTAAAAATATAAATATGGAGATGTTTATTGGAACATAGATGGTGTTTATCTCGTATCACATTAGAAACTTCACACTGCATCACAAAATGTTTTTTGAATTAGTAGCGCCACTGGATTGGTAACAGGAAGATGCTACATTGAACCCTGTTGCTTCCTGCTGCCTTTTACTGAGGAAGATAAGTGTTACTGAATGTATTTGTTCTCTTGACTCAGTTAATATGTTGAGATGAACAGATACAGTTGCATTTCAGAGCACTGTTAGCCTGTGTGTCGGGCTCTCCCTTTATCTACACAACTAGCTTAAATTTAACGATGTAATAGGTGTGTAAAAGCAGTTACAGGACAGTGTAGGTGCTGAGGATCCCTTCTTGTCTAGCTGGATGTCTTTTTACAGAAACTAAGGAGAAATAACCTAGTGTCATATATTGTGACATGAATGCCATGCTCCCTATATGGTAAAACCCCGTAAGAAACATCTCTTCCTCTCAATTTTCCTCTAGTGATCTTCTTACCTGCAGTAACTTTTCTACTCCTGCTTTCTATGAAAACAGTTGCCACTGAAAAAGAAGCTTGTCATTTGCAACAGACATACAGTAGAGATAATCATATACTTGACAAGAGGCAGAGATGAAGATTCGCTCATCTCTTCTGGAATTAGAAAAATACAGAGAACTAACTTGAAACTCTTCCAAGCTTCATTGGACAGGTTTAGGTTCCTTTGTATGAAGTGTGTAAAGGGAATAGCAAATAAAGCCTTAGAGGCACATTTTGTTTTCTAAAGAATGTTTTTTAAATGTTATTAAGTGTTCGTAACAGCAGTACTAAGCTATTTTTACATTTTATCTACAGATAGCATTACCTTAAAGATGCCTTTGTTGTAACTGATCTGATGACATCCTGTAACACAAATTTGAAATTGTTATTGTAAGATTTTCTTTTAAATAGGCCAAAAAAATCAAATAGGTCCTTAAGTGACTATCAATATGCTAAAAAAGTTCAGATACTGGTAGACTGACTGGACAACACAAAATCTTACCTCTGTATATCTTTCCTTTGCCAGTGGGAGACAAAAGTTCAACAAGGGGAAAAAGATTTTGAACAGATCTCCAAAACCATTCGCAAGGAAGTGGGAAGATTTGAGGCATGTATAATTTTGTCCAAGTAAACTATAGTTCTACTGTAGATAATACTGACATTTGAAGTAAAATTTATAAAGAGGTTAATATGCCATAATTTATTTATTAACAGAAGGAACGAGTGAAAGACTTTAAAACTGTTATTATCGAGTACTTAGAGTCCTTAGTGCAAACACAACAGCAGGTAAGATCTATTTTAAGTTTTTTACAAGTTAATATTTAATACATTCTGTATTAGGTTAGTTAGAAAAAGATGGGCTTTAAGCACAGCAGTTTCTAAAACATTAAGAGCTACTGGTCTGTACTGTATTGGTGAATGACCTGATGATTGCAGTTTCCCAGCCCTTGCACAGCTGTAATTCAGGGAAGCAAGTGAGAAGCGCCCCTATGAATATGGGCAAGCAGAGGATCTTGTCATATTCTCAAGCTGAATTAGTACTTTCACTTAGAGATTGGAGTAAATTGTAATCAGTATGTACTTAGACTTACTGAAGAGACTTGGATTCTTACATGTTTATTGCTCTTTTTAGAAAGTACAAAATATGATTGAATATTGGAAAGCATTAAAACAGTTTCCAGTGTCTGAGAAGTAGGCCTTGTTATCAGAAAAAGTCTGGACTACTTCTGTTCATTGCAGGAATATAACCCTCCAGCTTTCTTTAATTAAAAAACCCCAAAAAACAGTATCCTTAGAGACAAGAATAAGTGACTAATCTTGAATAAAAATCTGTATAATTGTATTCTGTAGCATTGTGTTCAACGTGTGGCAACATATCTACAGCTATGAGCAGATTTGTGTTTTTATTACTTGGTTTTTTTGCACTATGGAAAAATATGAATGAATAAGTACCTATGTTCTTACTGTGTCTCATGGAGGCAAGTTTACTGCAAGAGGAGGTAGGTATGTGTTGTGTTTTCCAATATTTAGTACTTAATGAGTGATTTTTTCCCTTCTCTTCAAGCTAATAAAATACTGGGAGGCATTCCTACCTGAAGCCAAAGCCATTGCCTAAAAGAAGAATATTCCAAATGACAAGACACTCGGGATGTTTGTCCTGGAAAAAACTAAATTCCACAGTGAAATCACTTTAAATCATCTAAATAAACCACTATATATTTTATGAATTAACATGTGGCTTTTTTTATATAACACAGCATTTTATTAACAAGCTGCATGTCCTGACCCTCTTTGAAGTGGACTGTGGCATGATGTTCTGCAATACATTGCTGAATTGAACACTATTGTGTCTTAATACTTGCACTAAAATGTGCACTGCAAGGCCAGAAAGCTGATATTTTTGTTCTTTACAACACAATGTTCTGTAGTATGTTTACCTGATCTTTATGAAACAAATTTAATTGCATTGATTAATGTTCACTTAAACATTCCTGTACAAAATCATGTTTTTGTGATTACAATAATAAAGGGATGTACCTTGTGGAACATTAAACACTCTGGGTTTGTATCTGTAGACATTACTGATGTTCTTGAGAGTACGGTTTAGAACAAATTGAGGTATATCCAGGGCAAATCCAACATTTAGTAAAGAGTCCTGGAGAAGGTATTAAAGATCCACAAACAATTATCTGTGGTAAACTGTTCTGTGTTTTAATTCTGAATCTCTTCACTATGGGTGTTCTTTTCACTTGAAGTTATCACTGCCTTGGCAAAGTCTACTGTGTTAGTACTCATAGGGTCAAAAGACTGATGCTTGGGCAACAGACATGTAAACTGAAATCTCCTTTAAGTGTTTACAAAGCTTCTGCAGGGTTAAAATCACTTGCATGGTCAAATACTGATGTCCTACTGGTTTGTATCAATTACATTCAGTGGTCTCAGGATACAAAAATAAAAAAAAGTCTTGCAGTAATTCTGGTAATAGGTGAGAAAGAAAAGTGGGTAATTCAGCTGAGTGCCTGTTAGTTGTCAGAGCTAGCATTCTGTGTGTATTTTCTGGAAGAGAAAACACATTTGAAGGGACTGGCTGTACCTTTTGCAAGAAATCAGAGCAGATAAACATCACAATATTAACATAGGATGTGCTGTGCTGTCGTTTTAATGACATAATGAGCTTATTGATGTGTTAGTATTAATGGGAGGTATTAATGTTAACAAATTTTAGGCAAATATTAACTGTAAAAAACAAGATAAGCTGTTGCTTTCAGCTAATCATAAGACTGCAGGATAAACCCATGAATTTGTATTGTTTGGGATCAAATATAAAGAAGCACATAATACCATTTCTGAACAGAATGGAAACCTCGGTTCAACTGGACGGTCATACTGTATTTCTACACAAAGTTCGTGTAAACTTCACAGACTAGTGTTTGCTATAGTTTCTCTGCATACCTCTCTTCAGTATTTTTAGGAGTTTTGAAGGAAACTAGAACAGAAAAAACCCAACCAAAATTTATCAAGCCTAAATCAAGCATCTTGTTAAATGGTTAAATGCTAAAGCCTTAAGCTTGTGATACCTCATGCACCAGTGTTTGTTCAGTCATTGATCTTAAAACTGCCTTTTGAAAAGCTGAAGTATGTGGGAGGCTTATGATGAAGAAACTCATCTAGGTGTAACACTCTGTTAGGTGTTACAATGTGCTTCACATTGGCTTGTGTGCTGCTAATGAACATTGACCAGCAGTTCAATATTAAACTTCATGTATATACCAGTCAGACTGAAAGTGGTATTTCCAGAACTAAAAGACTCAGTTTGGACATGCAGGGGTCAAAATGGGTAAACATATCCTTTCATGATCTTTTTTATGTAAATGCTTTGTCCAGCTTTCTTAGCTCTTGATCTCTTTGCTTCTACCAGGGCTAGAAATAATTTGAATGATGGATCAGATTTCTTCTCTTTGTGACAGGAGAATGAGAGAGAGCTTTCATATTAGTCTGCTAGCAGGGATTAGTGTGACTGTCTATACCAGACAACTGAAAACAAGAATGAGATCTCGTGCAAGTTTTTTCTTAAAACCAGAAGCCTTTTGAGGAACAAAAGGATAATGGCATTTCTGAAATTCACTGTCACACAGGGTTGGCTGCTACTACAAAAAATTTTAGGGGTTTTTTTTTGCATCACAAGGTTAGTTTGAACAGAAGATCCAGATCAGCTGTCATATTTGGCTATCATAAAACTCTTGCTGGTTCAAGAAGCTGTTAGTGACCCTGAGATTGGCTCAGTTGGCTAATAATGTCAAGGTTGTGGGTTCAATCCCCAGATGGGCAATTCATTTAAGAGTTGGACTTGATGATCTTTGTGAGTCCCTTTCAACTCAAAATATCCTGCGATCTGGAAATTTATTTTGCTTATGTTCCTCTGCATTATGAAGATTGGAGGTTTGGTTACTGTCTTTCTTAATGCAGTTAACATCCATATTAGCAGATGTTTCTCAACCCAAGTGAATGGAAGTATTACTGAACTCTTTCCTCTGTGGAGCTGACTACTAGATATTATACTAAATTTAAGTGGTGTTTTTCATTAAAACGGCAAGCCAATGTACCACTGAAGAATCACTAGTATGAACAAAAAGTGAATGTTTGCAAAATAATGAACTACATTTGGAATACTGTATGAAAGACAAGGTGCTACTGAATTTTAGTTTACCTTTTAGGTTAAAATAGAAATATATTTGCAACAAATTCTGTTCATCATGTCCATTGTCCTTTTTAAATTAAATACATGTATATGACATGAAGTGGCTGAAATTGAAGACACTGTTACTTCTTTACTAAACTGATATTCAGTGTACAGTAAGTCTCTAATTCTTTTGCCACTGTCCCTTTTAAAAGAGAATATTCTGCTTCCTTATCAATTATTCCTTCTTCTACATCTCCTAAGTTATTTCCCTCTGAAACCGTCATGTGGGAGGTTTTTTCAGCATCTGTGGAGTTCATGCCCCAAATATGTCAGTTTCTTTCAAATTGTGGAGACGAGCTGCTGGCTGGTAATTCCTGTGCATTTAAGTGAACAGCCAACATCCACTAAAATTATGTGTACAGCGAAATGATTGTCTTAAGGAAAAACAAATAGGAAAAAAAACCCCTTCGGGGTTGTATTTTTTTCTCTCTTTTCTCTTTAGAGTAGAACAGGCTGTGTAATAATTTTAATTAGTGGCAAAATCTGAGTCCATTACAAGCATGAGGAAAAGAAGGGCAATATTTTTACAGGTGAGAAGCTGAATTTTCAGGTTGTTCAGAATGTTCCTTGTTACCTGCTAAAACAATGCTTCCTTTTTTATAAATTCTTGCCTTCCATAGTTGAGTCAATGGTGAACTTGCTAGTGATCTTTTGACTTTACTGGTGAAGCCATTCCTTCCCTCTCCCCTCCTCCCACCCCAGATCAATGAGGAAATTGTTGACAAAGGGAAGTGGTATAAAATAATCCAAATCTTTTTTTCTGTCATTAAGAAAGAAGAGTACACTAAGCATCTTAGGCAGAACTATTCTAGCAGGATATTGATGTGAAAACTAAAGTAAAAGAAATATGCAAAAAAAAAAAATTTCCATTTTTTAAAGTAAAAGAAAATGGGAGGGCAAGAAAAGACTAGAGATAAACCATGTATTTGTGGTTGAATTTTGTGAGTTGACTTAAAACCAGTTTTGTAGCAATTGAAAAATTGACAAACTTAGGTTATGATCTAATTAAGGACTGTCTTTTTTTGATCTGGCCTCTTGTTTTGATGTATATTTTACTTATTACTTAGATTAGAATTTTTATATGGGTTTCTTTGCCTACTTCTATTCTGGAAACTAGCCATTCAGAAAGTCCTTGAATCATGAGAATAAGTGGAAAGTGATCTTTTAGATTTGCCTGTAATTATTCCTTCTTCTCTCCTGTGAGTCATTCTGACATGATGAATGCTAAATTACCCCTCCCTGAATGAGGAATTGCAGAGTGACCATTTCGGAAAAAAAAGAAACATAGAAGTGGCCAGCAGAGGGGCAGATCTGTAATCATGGAAGGTTGGGTAAACTCTGGTGACAGGTAACAGCTACAGCTGGAAGGAGTGTATTATTAATTTATTTCACATTCTGGATCAAGGTAATTTAAGAATATAACTCAAGATACTGATACCTGCAACAACACCCAGCACTGAAAACCAACACTGACATTTCCTGGTGTACTTTTGAGAGCCTACTTAACAGATCAATTTGAAGATAGTCTGTGTTACCAGTAGAGTTCAATCATTTTACAGTTTTGCTTCTAAGATTACTTGCATGACTTTAATATGCTATGCCAGTTCAAGTCAAGCTATATTTGAAATATATTCTCCTTGCTCTGTTGTTTGTGGGAAGTATTGTAACATCTGTGCAGTTAGCTTTCAAAGACCAGAATCCTGGATAGTTTTGAACACACTTTGATAGCATTCTATGAACTAATGTTTCTTAAATTTTTGATCCTCAGTGTATTAGACAGAAAGACAATCCTTGGCCAGCCAGCCATGGGGAGAAATCCTTTTTTTTTTCTACAGATGTAACTTTAAAGATTAGCCAACTAATGATGATATATTGTGTAAATTAAGTATTTAACATTCTAAAACATATTGACGTATTTGAATTCAGCTCACCATGTAATCTTCCTTGTTCCTCTTGGCTGATGCACAGTCAAAAGTTCCATTATATTCTATTGAATTTGAAACCAGATTAATGTCTAAAACTTTTCTTTGTTAATGAGTTATATGATATTAAGGAAAAAAGTAGCTTTTTGAAATTATTGCTTATTAGGTTGCAAACAGCCACAAACAGTGCTCCTATGAAATTCTTCTACTGACTTCTCAGCATAAATGCTTTATTACACAAGTAGTATCCTGAGAGCTTATCCCTCTGTTTTGTATATGGGTTAGAATAGAAGCTACACCTAAAGACTGGATTCTTAACAGAAGTAACAGTAACGATAGCATGGTAATCATTAAGTAGTATGCCCACATTTACTAGAGTGGTAAGACTCTTATTATATGGCTAGTCTTTCCTTGGGATTTACCTTTATCAGAGGGTGCTTTGTAGGGGAATGGGATTTCATACACACCTTTCAGTCCACGGACATGGTGGAGAGCACACAGGGGCTGGAAGGAAGCACTGCTCTTGTCACCATTACCACAGAGCCGTGCTGGCACTGTCCTGTTGGTTGGCAGCAGTCGAGGATACTGGCCCAGGAGCAGTGTTGTGCAGAAACAGATGCCTGAGGATTATCTGGCTTTGATTTCAGGTAATATTTAAATTTTGGTTTGTTGCTTTGCTTTAGTTTAGCAAAGTAAACTAGTGTTAGTTTGCATTAGTCTTGATTTAAGTCAAATGATATCTATTTTGTATTGAATCCTTCAAGGTCACAGGTCTTTGCTTAGAGCAAAATATAATTAAATTTACCTTTCAGTAAAATAAAGAGAAATTGAGGGAAAAGGAGCTTGTAATGTTCTCCTCTCCCTCCCCAGTGCCATTAATCTAGAAGGAAACAAGTTAGTTTTCAAAAGCAATTTTAAAAAGCTGGTAACATAACTGCAGACACCAGATAAATTTGTTTTCTCTCCATTTTTGAAGTGTGTTTTTATACTTGAATCTACTTTTGCAAGATCAAACCCTCTATACTCATGGAGTTATCATGGTAGCTACTCTTAAAGATCAGTGAGAGTGTGAGGTTGTCTCAGGTAGTGCCTGAGGCTCTCCAGACTCACAAGGTGAGATTTAAGATATGACCATCTAATACAGAGGCAGTTTGTTGTCATTTTGCAGTGCTTCCAAATGGTTTGAAGCTTGGAGTTAGCAGCTTTGCATGAGGTCAAAGCATTTGCCTGTGCCAACAGCATGGCCTCCTAAGTGCATTTGATATTACACCTTCTGTTTATGCTGCCATTACTCTTCAAGCCAGCAAAACAGTGATTTTGGAGTGTGAGAAGTATTATTTAATTTCTCCAGTGGCCAGAAATCATCTACACTTCTGTGAAATGGTTTTCTCTGCTAAATAACAAAGTTAAGAGGTGGCTTCTTGGGAACACACACAACACAAGCAACTTTCCTTAGCGCTGCTTTTATTTTTTCCTCTTAATTTCATGTCTGTTCACAACAGGCACTATGGAAGGTGCTGCATTTGTTTGTTGACCAACATGGTCATGACAGAAGGCTGTGCTGCCATTCAGCGGAACCTTGGTAGGCTGGGGAGTTGGGTGGTGAGGAGCCGTGTGTGGTTCAGTAAGGGCAAATGTCCTGCACCTGGGGAGGAATAACCCCAAGCACAGGTCAGGGGCTGATCTACTGGAGAGCAGCTCTGTGGAGAAGCACCTGGGAATCTTCGTGGATCGCAAGTTGACCATGAGCTGGCAGTGCCCTTGTGGTGGCAGTGGTGTCCCGGGGTGCATCGGGAAGAGTGGCCAGCGGGTGGAGGGAGCTCCAGTGATGCCACATCTGGAGCCTTGTGTTCAGTTCTAGTTTTGCTACAAGACAGACAAGGCACTACTGGAAAGGGTCCAGCGGAGGTCACAAAGATGATGAGGGATCTGGAGCATCCCTCTTATGAGGGGAGACTGTGGGAGCTGGGCCTGTATAGTCTGGAGAAGACTGAGAGAGGAGCTCAAGAATGCACACAAATATCTCAAAGACGGGTGCCAAGAGGATGGTGCCAGACGCTTTACAGTAGTGCTCAGCAGTAGTATGAGGAATAATGGCCATAAACGAAAACACAAGAAATTCCACCTCAGCCTTAGGAAGAACTTTAACACTGAGGGTGGCAGAGCACTGGAACAGGCTGCCCAGGAAGGGCCTGGAGCCTTCCTCTCTCCCTCTCTCAAAACCCAGCTGGATGTGTTCCTGTGTCAACTGCTCTGGGTGACCCTGCCTTGGCATGGGGTTGGTGGGGATGAGCTCCAGAGGTCTCTTCCCACCCCAGCAATTCTGTGATTCAGGTTTGTGAATTTAGTACGGGATAAATGCATCCCTTTGGAAGTTAATTTTTCCCCCTCCGTTTCTTCTGTGCTGCGCAGTAGCGCTGCAGCTCTGGCTGTACCAAAAGCCGGCGCTGTCAAGCACCGTTTGTTTAAAGCCCCATTTTTTCCAGAGGGAGCGGCTCCCGCCTCAGCCCGGCAGCGTGAGGGGGCGCGGGGGGCGGGGCCAAGCCCCGGTCCCGCCCCGCCCCTGTCACGTGTCCGGGGTCACGTGCGGGGCGCGCAGATGGCGGCGGCGCCGCCGCCGCGCTGAGGAGAGGCGGCATGGAGGTGTTCATCCCGTCCTTCCGATACGAGGAGAGCGAGCTGGAGCGGGGCTACACGGTGAGGTGCGCCGGGGCGGGGCACGCCCAGCCTCGGGGCGGCCATGTGGCGGCGGCCAGCGGGGGCTGCGCTGGGGCTTCGGGCAGGCATCAGCGTGCCGGCGCCGTCCTGCCCTTCGTGCCCAGGCCAGCCCTGATCTGCCCAGCGCAGCCCGTCCTTGCCCTGCCAGCCCTGTCCGCCTCTGCCCAGCCTTGCCCTATTCTCCCCATCCCTGCCCGGCTCTCCCCTACTCTGCCGTGCTCCACCCTGCCCTGTCCAGCTTTGCCCTGAGCAGCCCTCCCCATCCCTGCCCTGTGCAGCCATCCCAGCCTTGTCCAGGCCGGCCCTTCCATGCCCAGCCTTGCCCTGCCCAGCCTTGCAGACCATCCCTGCCCTGCCCCTCGGCACAGGAAGGGTGGTCTCAGCCCGTCAGACTCCTGCTACCCCACAAGAGCGCTATTCTGCGGGGCAGCTGCGACAGCGGCTGGTGCAGAGTGACCAGCAAGGGAGGAGAGGCGGCTGCTCCCTTGCCACTCGGCCCTGCCGGGAGAGGCACATGCTGGATCTAGGTCTGGGCTGCCCAGAACAGAAGCTGGAGTGAGTCCAGTGCAGGACCAAACACGGTGAAGGGACTGGAGTGTTTCTTGCATGTGGAAAGGCTGAGAGACCTGGGACTGCTAATCCTGAAGAAGAGAAGGGGCAGGGGCATCTCTTCAATGTGTACAGATGATCTGAATGGAGAGAATGAGGGGGCCAGACTCTTCGTGTTGGTGCCTAGTGACAGGAGAGGTGGCAGTGGGCAAACATCAGAACACAGGCACCGCCCTTTAAACGTAAGACGGGACTGGTTCGCTGTAATGAGAGTGGTCAAGTACTGGCATAGGTTGCCCAGAGGACTGTGAAGTCTCCATCCTTGCAGGTTCTCAAAATCTGCCTGGACACTGTCCTGGGTAGCCTGCTGTTTAGTTGACCCTCCATGAACAGGCAAGTTAGTCTGCACAGTTTTTAGAGGTCCTTTTTGTTCCCAGTAGTTTTCTCATCCCACAAAACTGTTGGACTGTACCACTTTCACGTGTTGCTGGGTGGAGACAAGTGGACCAAAACCCAGGGTATTTGTCTGGAAGTGGATATTCAAAGTTTGCTTCTTGTAATAAATGTATTCATTTAGTAGCTTGGACCTGTTAAGAAATATCAAAAGAAAAATAGAATCCTGTGGAACTTCTGGAAGATTAATCCATGTAAGCATAGTTTAATGAAGCACGTTCATCTTCCTGATGCTTAATGCTGTATATTATTTGGTCCTCACTACTAGCAAGTGTTTGCAGGCCTTGCAAAAGGTAAACCACTTTAGATGTATTAATGTGGGAGTGTAGCAGCATTAGTATTTCTCCCTCTTGGGTGAACTTAAATGTAAGTGACTTCCTACAAGACACCTGTGTGATTTTGGGGACTTGGCTTTAAAACATTTCGACTCAGTGTGATTACAACAGCACAGACTGATCCCACCATGTCCTAGTTGAGCAGCTTAGTAGCAATGACAGAGTGATTGCTAAGAGGTGCATATTACACAAATAGGATTTTTCAAAGTAATGTTTATTTTTAGTATTTGCTTTTAGTGGCTTTCTATTTCTTTAAATGTAATTTTGTCTGTGACTCCTGCTATCTAGAGGATTTCGGTTTTTTAAATTTCATAAATGTTAAGCTGTGTAAGGTTCAAAGAAATCAGAAATGAAACTATATGTTTCCAGAAGTCTTTCAAGAAAATGATCCTGAGAATGAACATGTTCTATTACAACACTGTTGATTGTTACAGCACTTTTCCTTTTGAGTCATTTAGTGGTGATGAGTCAGTCCCATGGATCTGAAAGTTGCTGTAGTTCAGTAGGTTTTGGTAGTTTTTCCTGCATGATTATTTTGCCATTTCAGTCAGATGAGGGGATTCTATACTACATCGCTTACAAAAATGATCATGCTTTATGCTGACCATGAAATTGTATGAGGAATCATTGCTGAAGTTTGTTTGGATCAGGCATGCTTGTAGGAGAGGATATGGAAAACTGTTCTGATAATAACATTGTGTCTTTCCTTTGTGTTTTAAGAAGTGTATGGACTATGCATGAGGAAGGCTTATGCCAATGTAATTGTCGATTTGTTATATTGCTAAATAATGTACATAAGTATTGTTCCAAGCACAGAAATTCAAAGGGGTGCACTATATGTCCTCCTTCCAGCAAAACTGAGATTAACGAAAGCTTGCCATTGCTCTGTATTGGCTGTGAACTTACACAGGCAATTCACTGCAAGTTAGTTTTCATCATCCGCTTTACAGTATTAACATTTAAAACAGTTTGTGAGAAAGGTCAAAGAAGGTGTTCTCCCAATGAACACTACTGGCAAACTGGTAACAATGGGCAAGGAAAGGCTGAGCTACTTAACTTTTTTTGCTTCAGTCTTCACTTGCAGTCTCTCTTCCCACATTTCTCAAGTGGATGGACTGCAAGGCAGGGAATGGGGAAGTGATTTGCTTCCCCACTGTACGAGATGATAAAGTTCATGAAGAATCTGAACATACCTACGTCTATGGATGCTGACAAGATGCATGCCTGAGTCCTGAGGGAGTTGGCTGATGTAGTTGCCAAGGCACTTTCCATGGTATTTGAAAAGTCATGTGAAATCCCAGGTGACTGGGAAAAAGTACCCATCTTTAAAGAGGGTAGAAAGGAGGACCTTTGGAACTACCGACCTGTCAGTCTCCCCTCTGTGCCTGGGAAGATCATGGGACAGAATCTCCTGGAAGTTCTGCTAAGGCACATGGAGGCCAGGGAGGTGATTTGAGACAGCCAGCACGGCTTCACCAAGGGTGAGTCCTGCCTGACCAACCTGGTGGCCTTGTGTGATGGAGTGACTACATCCATGGGTAAGGGAAGGGCTACAGATGTCATTTATCTGGACTTCAGTAAGGCCTTTGCTATGGTCCCCCACAACATCCTTCTCTCTAAATTGGAGAGATACGGATTCTGTGGGTCAACTAATAAATGAACAAGGATTTGGTTGGATGGTCACATCTAGAGGGTTGTGGTCAGTGGCTCAGAGTCCCAGTGGACATCAGTGGCAAATGGTGTCACCAGGGGTCTGTACTGGGACCAGTGTTATTTAATACCTTTAATGACATAGACAAAAGGATTGAGTGCACTCAGCAAATTTGCAGATGACACCAGGCTGAGTGGGGCAGTGACACTCTTGAAGACAGGATGCCATTCAGAGGGACCTGGACAAACTCCAGAAGTGTGTCTGTGGGACCTTCATGAGATTCGAAAAGGCCAAGTGCAAGGTGCTGCACCTGGGTTCAGACAACCCTCAATATCAATCCAGGTGAGGAATGAAGGGATTGAGAGCAGCCCTGCTGGAAGGACTTGGGGATGTTGGTGGATGAGAGGCTGGACATGACCCAGCCATGAGCACTCACAGCCCAGAAAGCCTGGGTTCATCCAAAGCAGCGTGGGCAACAGGGGAAGGAAGGGATTCTGCCCCTCTGCTCTGCTGAGACCCCACCTGGAAGTGGCCTGCTGCGTCCAGCTCTGGGGTCCCTAACACAAGAAAGAGAGGGACTGTTGGATTGAGTCCAGAGAAGGACCACAAAAAATGGATCAGAGGGATGGAGCACTTCTGCTTTCCTCTCTCAGTGAGGAAAGGCTAAGAGAGTGTGTGTCCAACCTGGAGAAGAGAGGGCTCCAGGGCTCCATTTTTGCGGTATATAAACAGGGCTTTTCAGAAAGATGGGGACAGGCTTTTTAGGAGGTCTTGCAGCAGGGCAAGGAGCAGTGCTTTTAAACTAGAAGAAGTGTAGATTCAGAGTAGACATAAGGAACACAGGTTTTAGAGTGAGGGTGGTGAAACACAACAGAGGTTGCCTAGAGAGGTTTCAAATGGCCCCGTCCTGGAAACATTCAAGGGGAGTTTGGATGAGGCTCTCAGCAACCTGATCTAGATGATATCCCTGCTCATTGCGGAAGGGGTGAATTAGTTGACCTTTAAAAGTCCCTTTTAACCCAAACTGTTACATGATTCTGTGGTCACGGGAGTACCACTTTACACAGGTGATCTTTTTACTGTTATATTTCCCGGAATTTCTAACTTGCTCAAAATTAAAATGTTTTGTTGGACTGGAGTTGCTGGAACAAGGAACTATCAGAGATTATGCAACTAATAGTAGAAAAGGATGATGGAAGCAGATGGAAGATTGCTGACGTGCTGACTGCCCACCAGCCAAGTCACATTCCAGCGGGTTACAGCGGGTGCCTTCTGCACTGTGACTGCCAGGGCCATTGCAGAGAAGCAGCACTCATGAAGGGTTTTTTGACAAGAGTGGTGATGGTCGTCCTAGCATCTTTACTAGAAACAGGGATGGTAGTGACCTCCTGCATGAAATGAGAGACTGAAGGGAGAGTTACTCCTCTCTGAGGTGGCTCTGCATTGCAACCATTACACGCTTTCCTGACATCCCTGCATTTCTAGTTCCTTATCTTTAGCAGAACAGAATCCAGTTCCCCTGGATGCAGACTGCTACTGTGTGTTCTTACTTCCTGGAAAGAAAAGACACAAAAGGGATGTTTGTCCTTTTCTTTATGGGAATTCATTACTAACTTACTGATTTGTTTTCAGTTTAACCCTATTGTTTCAGATTATTTCCTTTTTCTCCATGGTGTGACTAAGCAGCACTTGGAAAGTAGAATGGGCAGAGATCTGTCAGGTCTGGGGAGAGGGTAAAAATGACTTGCCATAGAAGGTGGAAACTTCTCTCTAGCTTCACAGGGAAATCTACAGTTCAATTAAAAAATAAAAAGGGGGGGGTCTTGACCAGAGAGATAAAATATTGCAGGAAATAAAAGATTAGAAGGAAAAGTTAGAGTAGAATCTTATTATGCAACATTTGAGATTGGGTTCTGTCAATGAAATAAATGGGAAACACAGTTCTTTCAAAAGTGTTTGTTTCAGCAGCTCAGCTTTACTAAAGCACTATTCCTCTGGTATAAAATCTTGAAAGTCTTTCCCCTCCCTTCCCCCACACAAAAAAAACCCCAAACAAAAATCCCAGAGTAAATTTGCACTTGTTTCAGTTCTGTTTGGAGTATACATAAAATGATGAAACACAGAATGTGGGAAATGGCAGTTTTCCTGGTGGACAATTAAATTTCATTGTCAGTTTAAATTGATGACACTAGCTTCTAAACTATTGAGCCTGTGCTAATAAATGCAACAGTTGTTCATAATTTGGCAGTGAATGACCTTTAAATGTAGGCGCTTACTAAGGATGTCCCTAGAGAACAATTCAACTTCGAAATGACATCCACGTGTTCTTGTTGTCATTTAAATATGCTCCCTTTGTCAATAACAGAATAATAAATACTAGTTAGATTTCTAATGTTGATTCAGATCCCAGGAAACTTACTGAATAAATTAGTGTACATTTGATTTATATTGACCAAAAAAATTTTACAGTGGTATGTTGCAGGTCAAGGTGACATACATTTAAATGTGTTGTAGAGCAGAGGGCATACTTGACTGACACAAGTGCTTACTGCATTTTTAATTAACACTTCCAATACTACTCTCCAAATTGCTCCTGGAGTTGCAAATGTAGAAGCAAGATCTGACATGTAAGATCATAAACTAATGTGGGTTTTTTGAACGTCCATAGGCTTTACCTCCATAGAAGCAGCAGTTTAATTACAAGGCTATACTTCTGTTTATGGAAGTATAAAACCACAAAGTTCTAAAGTTTGGTATAGTTTATGTATTTTAGCATTCTTTGCTGTTGAAATAAACATACATAAAGTCAAGAAGGGGAGTTTTCAGTTGTTCTTCCATGAAGACCTAGAATAAACCACAATAGCAAGTTACAAAGCGGGACTATTTATAAGTTTTGTAATTGCAGAGCATGGAGGGAGTAATTGTGGGTTTATGTAAAAAGATTTCAAAGCATTACTGTTCTAGCCCTTTTGCTTTCACTTTTCTAGACTCTGTAAACTTGGTAGTTTTAAAAATTCTGAACAGATTTTTAGCGCCTTGAGTATGAAATCTGCCAGGGTGAAGACTACTTACTTACCTGTCGAGCTTTTATAAGCTCACCATTTATTAACCTTGTGTCACAAGTACTGTTGAAATCAGTGACACACCAGTTACTCCAAGTTCAAGAAAGTTCAACAGAAGTATTAGATCTATTAGATCTAATTAGAGGTTTTTACAATCTTAGTGTCTTCATAGGGGATTTTCAAATATCCTGGTTTCTCTACCAGGGAGTCAGAGTAGGTCTGTACAGATGCATTTCTCTCCTACAGGAATGGTGAAGATGATAAAAGATAATTTGACAAATGTCAGTGATTCTGTGATGTCAGAAAAATGCTGTTTTGATCATTGGTTTTTGTGGGTTTGAAGTTCCAATGAAGGTGCATGTGTTATTGGAGGAAAGAGACCTGATAATTTAAGCCAGATTGCTGCTACTGAAAATACTTCTTTTTCTTTTTTTTTTCGGGGGGTAACTTGTGCATTTGTCAGCAGTGATGATTAAATTTCTTTCCTCCAGTCAGTTTTCCTGTTTGACAGACTTTGTCAGTGATATGAAACTGACTGCTTGGTGTGCAGTGGGAACCTGAAGAGTGTAAAGTAAGACACAAAGAATTTTGCAGTGCACATGATGGCAGCTAAGGCAGACACTAGGAAGAGGTAAAACCAAAGTGAAAACTGGCTGAATTTGTATGTAGTGATCAGTTAGAGCTGTGGACAGATCAGACAGAGACATACAGC
Source organism: Monarcha castaneiventris obscurior (assembly GCA_026261815.1). Classification (NCBI taxonomy): domain Eukaryota; kingdom Metazoa; phylum Chordata; class Aves; order Passeriformes; family Monarchidae; genus Monarcha; species Monarcha castaneiventris. Next base: position 6,066,628 of record JAMPIT010000889.1, read on the forward strand.
TCTGGTGATCTGCAGTTGCTGTGCAATTGCTTGAAGGCCCCCTGATTCACAGTCATGCAATGTTATTGGAAAGGGCCACGTAAGAGTTCTCTGAGCAGGAAATACCTTTTGCTTTATTTGCAGTGGAAGGGTCGACAGTTGAGTACAGAAGCAGCAGCATGATTACCTCTGTCAATTTTCACCTGAAAGACCAAAAGTTGGCACATTTTATCAGTACATTACAACTGCAAAGCATCCATTATCCATTCCTCTCCCAGTATCTACTGATTTGCGGTTTTAATGAGGAATTTACATTTTCAGAACAATTGGAGGTAGCAGGGCATTCAGACTTGCATCACAATAAAGATATATTTGAATTCCATTGTATCTTTAAGAGGTATTGGTGGCAAAATTTTGTTAATAATGTAATACTATCAGTGAAATTTTTTAATCAGAAGATTAATGCTTAACTGCTCCTGGTGATGTTTCCAGATAGTGTCAAGTCATGAATAATTGTAAAATCTTTTCAACAAAGGTAGTGTTAAACATATGTACATTCTTCACTAGCCAGGAGTGTGGACACACCAGGCTTTAAAGTGCAACATGAGGGAAGATGTAATAGATTTCTCCCTTTTTCTTACTGCAATGCAATTTTAATTGGTCTTTGAATTTTTAGCACTTGATGTAATTCATTCCAGGTTTAATTGATAATTAGTCGGCATTGTTATGACATTTATCAAGTTATCTTGTCATTTCAGTGTATGATACCTAAGAGGTGCTTCTGTGCAGAGTTCTTGGTGGGATAACTTCAGTGCTGCATTAGGTGCAGTGGAAATACTTGGTTTAGGTATGCACTGTGGAAGTGTGCTGGTGAAGGCTTTTGAGCTACCATATTCTGCATGCTCTTACTATCCGTAGCCATTATTTTTTTGTGTTTACAGGAATTGTATGAGGACTTGTATCAACTTCTCTTTTTCAGTTTGCTATAAGCCTGAAATTTTTGTGGCTTGGGGAAGATTAAAATAGCATTTTGGAGAGCATTCTGTAAGAGGATTTTGATGACAAAGCAGAAGTGTTGTCATTCCCTTTCAAGGTGGCATTGTATTTTTAATAGAAAATGAAAGGAGAAGTGTATGTAGTCCATTAATAAACTTATTCTGAGGTGTCCCGATGATAATAGTCTTGCAGCCAGAGCATGAATACCCTCTTCCTGTGAACAGTCTTTTTTAAATTATTATTTCAACCTATATATTGTGTTATAAATTTCACATTTCATAAACCGGTAAATGTTGTAGGGTTGGGGTTTTTTGTTTGTTTGTTTGTTTGTTTGTTTGTTTGTTTTAAATAAAGTATATGGGGCACAACAGTCAGGCTTGGATACTTTCAGGCATTGAAATAAGATGAGACAGAAGGAGCCTACCGTGAGTAAGGAGCACCATGTCCATGCCAGGTTCAAAACAAAGCATGTTTCTTCTCATTCCTCCTCTTGTTGGTGCAGTGAGAGCTCCACCTCCCGTTCAAAAAAACCTTCAGTTCTAAGATCATATAAATAGGAAATCTGAGAAGATGATTTTGGGTGTTGAAGTTGCTCTTAGTGTAGGGTACTTACTACAGTAAGTAATTTACGCAACCTACATCTAATATATTATTTATTTAGATGTCACAGTGGTTTTGGGTCCCAGTTAAGTCCAGGGCCTCTATGAGACAGTTGTGGAATAATGTACATGCTACACAGTTTCAAAAATCACTCTTGAAAGGGGTTGCCTACACTTGATAATAGTTGTTTGCCTGATGAGGTGCTGTGAGAAGCATTGTATATCCACAAAGGTATTCTTACTATTTGAGTACTTAATTCTTTAACAGAGTGACAGCAGTCTAAAACTTCTATGAAAGTCCTTTGTCCCACTAGGTTACCTTGAAAATGTTAAGATAAGAATTACCAAACTTCATTAATTTATTTTTTATATTTCTTGTCTGTCCTGTAATTGATTCACTTTTAAAAATGGATCCTCTTTTTATACCAGAGCAGAAAGTATTCAAGTGCTGCAGTATCTTCATATTGGAAAATAATGAAATCTAAAGCTTTCCTTGCAATCTTTTACAGAAGGGCAAACAAAATCTTGATGAGGTAGTGAAATAATCAATTGTTCAACAGCAAGCCTGCATTGATTACAACACACTGCTTTTATGAAAAAGGAGCATGTGCATTGAGAAATACATACTTCAGCTAACTGCCTTCACTTCTGGTTTTGAACAGGACTCTTTCTTTGAATATAGATTCCCTTCTCTACTCTTTATTGAGTAATCAGGCTCTTACCAGGAATAGGACTCCCTGATCATGTGTCTTCCTTGCAGTTGAGCTGTGATGGTAATTACAATCTGACTTTCGTGTTCCTTTAAGATGTGGGAAAAAAAAATGAAACTATGTCTTCAGTTTAATAACAAATTAATGGACTGGTAAATTTATAGTAATGTTGGGGAATATAATAAAGATATTAGCTTTGCTTTAAATATGTGAAGAAATAGATATTCAGGAAAAAATTGCAAACGAGCATTGGATTTGAAAGTTATCCCATTATAGAATCAGTAAACCGATTAGCCTATTATTTTTCTGATTTGTTCCAAATTCTAAGAAAAATTATCTCCTGTGATGACATACTCCCTATAAAACTTCAAAATGCTTCTATTCTTACAAACAAGTTTGAGAAGTTTTGATAGCTGGTTTCTAATTAGAGATTCATTCTCCCACTAAAAGCCAAAGACCTCCCTTCTGGGTTTATGTTCTAGCAAGGGAGCATAAAAAGTCAGTAATTACTGAAAACATCTGTTTTTGGTGTTGAATAGAAAATGCAAAAGGCCATTCCTTTTGCTAAGTGCTCAGAATGGGGATGTGATTGTGTGATTGGTAGGAATAGCATCTTTGCACCATTTCCTCTGACACGGTGACTAGAAAGCTCAAGTAGATTCTGAAGTATAGCTGAGTTTGGGGTGGGTGTTTTTGTTGTTTGGTTTGGTTGGTTTGGTTTTTGTTTGTTTGTTATTTGATTTTTTGGAGGGATTTTTTTGGTGGGTTTTGTTGTTGTTTTTGTTTCTTTTTTTTTTTTTTAATTTAAAATTTCCTTTTCATATTTGTCCTCTATCAAAATCTGTTGCTAATTTTGGTTTTACCTTCCCTTGTCAGAAATGTTTAATTATCAGACATCCAAGTTTTGCCACGAATTCTTATTGCCATTTGGGATAAGGAAAAGAATAGTGTTTTATATGTTTATAACAGTTCAGTAAGAACTTAATGAGAGTGTTATTGCAGATAGTAATTTGCTTCTCTCAAATAAGCCAGTCCTTATGGTGGCAGAATTAGAGGCAAAGCAGGAAAGTACACATTGTAGAAAGTTCAGCACTTGCAGGTAAGAATTCTTTTAACATTTTATCTTTTGGTACCTATTTGCTACTATATATTTATCAGGAAAATAAGGAGAATATGATAATGGGGACCAGAAACAGTTTTAAGGTTCTTGGTAGGATAATTTTTTCTCTGCATGCATTTAGTCTTCATATTTGAATATTTGCTTTCCTGGTTTATATCGAATTTCAGCTTAAAAAAGCTCTAAACCTAGTTTTAAGCGTGAAAAAACCTGATACCACCTGGTTTTTAGTATGGAACTCTTAATTAAAAGAGTGATTTTTTTTTTTTTGTCTAACCAGTGGGAGAAAGAAGGAAATTTCTTCTGAAATAAATTGTTCTGTAAACTAAGACAAGATGACTAGAAGTTAGTTGCTTAAACCATGAAAGTCACTGCTATTTTCTTTTTTTTCTTGCCTTTTTTTGTTTGTTTGTTTGGGGCTTTTTGGGTAAGTGTGAATGTTACCATTACTCTCTTTGAATGCAGTGGCCAGGATAATACCACTAACACAAAACTTTCCTAATTGACTAAGTGTTTAAATAATACATTTTGTGAACTGATACAGAAAATGTTAGTTTTGAAGTGTGTTTGATGTCTAGGAAAGAGCTGGTAACATGCTGCACATTCAAAACTATTTTTTGCTACTAAATTGTCAAAAATTGCTGATTTGAAAGGGGGTAAAAACCTGCTTAAAGTAATCACAGATACAGCTGTTATCTGTTACAGGCTAAGAACTTAATGCCCTATTGCTCAAATGAATTTTTACAATAACGAGATAGCTATATCACACTCCTAAGTGAAAAGCTCATGAACTTGCCTGCATGGTTATTTCCAGCCTCCACTCTTCTAACAAGCTCCCAAAGTTGTTGTTGCTTATAAAAGTGGAAAATGGACCTGATAAAAATGTTTAGTCTGCGGGGCTGTGTTTTATTTATCATATCACAAAAGAACAATGTTTTGTTGCATCATGGTCAAAATAGAAGCGACCTTGCTTGTTCGTGAGTGCTCAAAGCCTAGAGATAAGAGGCAAAGTAATAGAGTACAATAGAAAGAGTGTAGTGTAATTATTTGTGGCTTGTCAAGTGAAGCCCCTTTCAGGCCCCAAGTGATTCAAATCTGGGAACTCTGCACAATTCTGTACACTAACCATAGCCAGCATCAGAGAAATCTCACCCAGCTCCTCCGACAGTACTGAAATTGCATCAGTTTGTCATGCACTGAGCATGCCAGCTTCGCACAATATCATTTGCTTGCAAATGGGCCTGGCCCCAACGCCCTGAGACACATTCTTTGGTATCTGACTCTTGGCCTGTGATTTGTCATGTCTCTAGTGCTATCGGCGTAAAGTAATTTTAATAGATTCTGATGGTTTGCTTGTGGAAGGTAAAGAATGCACTACAGATTGTGTAAGGTAGCTTTCTGTGGCATGTAGTTTGGTGGAGGCCCTCATGATGGTGATAGCCAAACAAAGAGTATGGAGAAATGAGAACCCTATTTTGAATGGTATTTAACACTGCCCTTCTCAACACCCTGCTGTGGACATCCTTGCAAACTCAGCAGGTCCAAGAAATTAGCAGCTCAACAAAGCAGTGTTATTTGGGCTTCAGAGTTGTTTATGGATGAGAGATACAGCAAAAAAACAGTGGCCTTTTTGTCCCTATTCAAAAAGTGTGTAAGATGTGTAAAAATATTAATTAGTTTCTTAGAAGTAAACTGGATATATGTTCACCTTTCTGTTATTTGTTTTTGAAGTATTAATACTCTCTAAATAAAAATCCCTGGGTTTTTTAGCAAGTATGTTACCTAATACTGTAAAAAAAAATTTAAAGGCCTGTGCAATTTATACTAACATGTATCTTTTATAAAATTACATAAATATGGCCTATAAGATACATTCCTGAAAAATTTCTTCATAGATTTTTAACTGGTGTATTTATTTGACAATTATTTGATTACTAAATATTTGTTTGAATTGTTTTCTTACATTATGAAGTAAGTATGTGGCTTTTTTTTTACTCTTCTTTTGACATCACTGAGATGAGATTATTTTGCCATTGACAACTCTGATCTTTGCATCATTTTTTTCAGCTGACTTCCTTAATTGATTACTACTTTGTTGTTGGAGCCTGCAGCATAGCTCTCCAGAATTCTGCTGACACCAATCGATTAATGTGAAGGTGTTAGTTAGTGATTTCATCTAAGAAACATTCAAAACCATGTCAGTAATCTGTTCTTAAAAACTGCCAGATCATTGAATTTTGTTATTTTGAACATGTTAGTTTGGGTTAACAAGGATTTCTCTGGAGAGCCAAAAAAAAATTTAAAAAACACACCTTGAAGTGACTCTTGTGGGAAGAACAGATTTTATTCAGTCATACATTAATATAGTATACATGCACATGCCTTAATATTTAAATGACTGTTTTAAAATATGTTCTTATTAATATTTAAGGTATCTCTCAGGAATTTATAAAAATACTTCAGCACAAACTATTTCTTTTTATGTTTACCTGGGGAATTTTTGACAGCAATGTAACTGTAAGCACCCCGCTAGCAAGTCTCTGCAAGTCTGCCACTTTTTTTCATGCCATAGCTTCCACATTTGCTCAGCAGCTTTGCATAGCTAAGCAAATTTTGAAAATGAGCCTGCATTTTTCCTTTTTTTGTTCTAAGGATATTCAGAAAAATAATGTTGTTTTATACAATTTCTCAGAGTAAATCTGTGTTATGACCAGAACTCACTGTTCAATGTTGCACAAAAGAAGAAAGAAGTAAAGTTTCTTTTTAAGGTTCATGTTAACTTTCTAAAGCATGTTTTGCTTTTATTTCCTGGTGGCCTTTTTTGTAGGAGGTCTTCTTAAAACGACATAGATTTTTGCAGTGTGTTACCCTTTGTGTATGGTACTTGTGCACCAGTAAAACATCTCTGCCTGATTTCCTAGGGGTGGTGGTGGAGAGTACAAGTTAGTTAAATCCAGTGAACATGCTGTTATCACAGGTTTTGTTTGTACAGAAGGCAACAGTTCAGGCAACAGTGGCAATCAGTTGCCACTACACCAACATCAAAACCAACCAAGTTCTGTGGTCAGTGTAATATCCTTGTGTTCAGATGGGGCAGAACACAGATGAGCATGCACACACGTGTTTGTGGGTGCAGATACGCAGAAGCACATGCATATGTCAGTGTCAGGAGGATTTATTGGGTTGTATTGCTGAAGGCTCTGTTTGAGTTCCAGTATGACTTGATACTTTAGTGATGTGGATGATGTAATAAGAATGTCCTTATTTAAATTTACCATCCATACCAAAGGTGGAAGTGACTGTGAACATACTGGAGAGCAAGAGTAGAGTTTAAAATAATTTTGATAAATTGGAAAGTTTATTTAAGGAAGGAAAACAGGGTGCTAACTCAATAGGAACTGGTGCCCAGTGTTGTATTTATCAAAACATAATGGGTTACATGGAGTAACATCCAAAAGATTAGGCAACAGATATTCCTGAAAGGATCTGGGGGTTATCATGCCTCACAAGATGGCCGTGTCACAAGGCAAATGCATGTTGGGGCTTCAAAAGATGAATGTAACAAAAAGGTCAGTGATGTGGAGTGTATACTAAGTGTGGAGTACAGTGTCCAGTTTTAGGTACTGCATTCTAAGAAACATGATTGTTTGAGAAAAAGTGTAGACAGAAGAAGGCACTGTAGGAGCACATACAACAAGTTACATTGCTTACTGGATCTCTGATCAATGTGAAGAAGGAAATACATCAGGAGCTCTTTAGATCAAAAACAAAACAGTGAGTAGGAGCTGCATGACAATCCCCAGCAACAAAAAACTGTTGAAAAAAACAAGGCAGTTGGTCTGTGGATCAGCAATGTTGTGGTCTTATGCTGTGCAGTTATCTGTCCTATCCCCCATAAGTACTAATTATGGGGCTAATTATGAAATGGTGCTGAATAATAAAGATACTATAACACCAGAACACTCTTCAGGAGCAGGGTGTGGAAGCTGTGTCTGGAGGAGGCGTAGAAGTTTCTGTCAAGGGTAAGAAGTACAGTTGGTCCTGCCTGGAGACAGCAGGAAGAGCTAGATAACTTCCAGAAACACAGAGCCAGAATTGACCTCAAGCTCCTTTTTGTGAGCTCCCCTTGACACCTGGCTGTCATCCTTTGCATTATTTCAAAAATTTTGTTTATCCATCCCCTAATCTATTATCTCTTACAAATTCTGTGGCTTTCTAAAACTCTTTAAGAGTCCAAACAGAGTACTTTTCTCTTCTCCTGGGGGCGTCTCGTAGTGGAACAGTTGCTGAAACAATCATGAACTTCTCCATCTCTGTTTCTTCATACAAGAGAAGAAACATAATTTGTTAGTTTGCCCAAGTAAGCCTTTTTCGAGGTCTTCCTGGGAGGTAAATATTCTGGTTTTTTCCCCAGTTTTAAACACAGCTAATATTATTCAGTAAAGCATTTGTGTTTGGTATGTATCCTGTTTAGTGCTTCAGAATTGGACTGCATGTGTGTGGTTCTGTAACTTTAAATGTACATAGCAGTGAAGGGAGGTGCAGAGCAACAGGGCCAATATCTCCCTCTATAAGCTAGTCAAGAAACTGCAAAAATTCAGTGCTGCTCTTACTTCAGTATGCCTCCTCCTGTGAATATTTGTCACAAAATGCAATCTAAGTGTTTAAATTGCTAGACGTGTGTCTTTGTAAGAGGTGACTATATTGGTGGCTTAGCTGTGAAGCAGAAAGCAGTGTGGGGACAGGAGGATTAGGGCTCCCATCAGAGGTCTGAGTCTCTAATCCTGGTCCTGCTCACAGGTACATTTCACCGCAATCCTGTCTCATCTGAAGGGGCATGAAGATAGAATGTACAAGTTAGAAGGCTCTTCAGGTTTACTAAATGACAGAAATAACAGAAGACAGAACAATTTGTGCCATTTACTGCCAAGTATTTTCAGGAGCTGATAAAAAAAATTGTATTTTTAAACTATTATTTTGAGGGATTTGTAGGGCAACAATTTTTTTTGCCAAGCTGTGTATCTTATCTGCAGAACTTGCTGTAGGTATCACCTAGTCTTGCATTTGGTTAATGAATTAGGTACATATTTTTGATTTTGTGGGAAGAGTTGCTGCTTTGTCAGTGTGTGCTCAAACATCAGCTTTACCTCCATTTCCTGATGTTTATTGCAAGTTCACTGGTAATTGTCTCTGCCCTGGTGCAGGGCATTATGTGATGATTCTCAGTAGTGAGTTCTTGTTTGCTTGTTCCCATGTGCTTTCTATTAGGCACTAATATTATCCGTTCCATGATGTGATCATGTGCCTTGCCAGAAGTCAAAGACAGAGCAATGCCAAAGAAGAGAGCTCTGCCACTTGCCATTCTAGTCCTTTTTTGCTACTGTTAGCCAGGGACATATGCAGATAGTTCAGCATCACCTAATTCTTGATGTATGTAATCCATTTATTGCTCATGTTTAGATGTAGCTTTTTACCCTTCACACCATGGAAATCATAAAAAAATCTTCTGTAGTTACAGCAAGAATAATACCTTAAAAGAGAAGGCTTGGTGGAAAATACTGGATGCACAGCAGTATGGTGATGTGCCACTGTCCTGAACACTAAATAGGAACCTCTCGTATTTCAGTGCCGTCTTTTGCATTAGTGGGAGGTTTGCTGCTAAGTGATTTAAATATCCCTAGTTTGCCATAATTGTGGTCACTGACAAGAAATATGATTACAATGAATATTTTTTGCTCCTCATAGTTCAAATAGGCTATTTCTATACTTCTCAAGGTAGCAGGGTGAGGTTATGCTGGGCAGCACGGTAAGTAGGCAACACAAGTCAACATTTACTCAGTCCCCAGTAATAAACTCATTTTTACCTCCTGTGTTACAACATTTTTAAATTTCTTTTTTGTCGACAGTAAAACATGATTCCATTTACAAATTGTGAGCAGACTTGTGGAAGAGCATTGAGAACTAATTTATCATTCCCCAGGGAATGCAAGTTTGTAGCCAGGTAAGCTGTCTTATGGCTGGCATATATTGACTGTGAGCCTTTCAGAGGCCCTGGTGCTGGATAATGCAAGCACTGGAGATACAAGATTTAACTTTGATTACTGACTAACCTCCTTCTGGGCTTTTTTAACCCGAGAGCTCTGAGCATGCCTGGACTGCTTAGCCACTAGTGGAGAGCAGGTGAGACAGGGTGCCATGAGAACATACTCAGAAAAGGAACTGAGGAGGGAAATCCCCCAAGTCAGCTAAATATGTTCCTGGACCCATGCAGTCAAACCATAGCTTTGCACTGCTGTACTGAGATCAGGGGTTTGAAACTAAAACAGGTAAAAAGCTATAGTTTGATCAGATGGCCTTCTGTCATAGTAGTATGTCTGGTACTGAAGCTGGCTTGGCAATAGCTTTTTCATTACACTACTTTCTATTACCATAGAGAGGGAATCGAGGTTCCCAATAGACTTAGGTCCCTTTTCTGGTATAGACAGCTTGGAAATATAAAATGTGTTCTTGCATAGAATTGTGAAATTGTTTGGATTGGAAAGATTGGATTTAAAAATCATCTAATCCAACCCTTTACCATGGGCAGGGACACCTTTCACCAGATCATATTGCTGATTAGATTCAGCCTGACCTTTGGCACTTCCAGTGGTGGCATATCCAAAGCTTCTCTGGGCAATCTGTTCAGTGTCTCACCATCCTCATAATAAAAAAACTTCTTCCTTGTTTCCAGTCTAAAGCTACACGCTTAATTTAAAAGTTGATGTTGCCATTTGTCCTGTCACTACAAATCTTGGTAAAAATTGGTCTGTCTCCATCTTCGCTGTAAGCCCCCATTATATATTGAAAGGCCACAAAATGATGTCCCTGGAGCCTTCTTGTTCTTGAGCTGAACAACCACAACTCTTCCACAACTCTTCACAGCAGGGATGTTTCAGCTCTCTGGTCGGTTCTGTGGCCCCTCTCTGGACTTGCTCCAGGAGATTCATGTCTTTCATGTCACTAGGGACCCAAGCACTTCAGGTGGAATCTCGGCAGAGCAGAGAGGGAGAATCTCCCCCTTCTTCCTGCTGGCCACGCTGCTTTTGATGCTCTCCAGGATGCAATTGGCTTTCTGGGCTGTGAGTGCACATTGCTGGGTCATGCCCAGCCTTTCACTCACCAATAGTCCAAATCCTTTTCTGCTGGGCTGCTCTCAACACATTCATACTGCAGCTTGTTGGGGCTAACCAAACCCATGTTTGCTCTTGGCCTTGTTGAATTTCGTGAAGTTCATATGGGCTCACTTGTCAAGCCTGTCAAGGTCCCTCTGGATGACATCCCTTCTCTTCAGTGAATGAGCTGTGCCAGTCCAACTTGATGTTTGGTTCAGTTTTGTGTTGAGAGGACACTTACAAGACCCGGGATCAAACATGAGCAAGACCAACCACAGCAATGGTAGAACACTTGCTCAGTGAATAGTGCAAAGATCTTGAGGAATAAGTTTTTAATTAGCAGCTGAGGCAAGCCAAGTGGGATTGATTAAATTGTACTTGGACAGGATTATTTCTTGAATTCTCTGACTTTGGAGTTCTTGACTTTTAACCTCAATGGTTTTGTTGTATTTCTTTTGATGGAATAATGTCTAAATTTATACTTTTACAGTGGATGTTGTAGTACTCAGTATTTCAGTGAAAACAATAGAAAAGTTCATTGTATAGTTTGGGGAAAAAAAAGCTGAGTTACAGGCTTCTTAAATGTTTTATAGCATGTCACTGTTGGTTTCTTTTTTCTTCTTCTTATTCTCCTTTGTGTAACATTGTAAATATTTAAATATGGCTCCCAAAAATAAAATCTATCTAAAATGCTGAGCTCCTGTTGAAAGCTCTAGGGATTTGGTGTACTAAGTTAGAACTGGTTGAATGCATTTTAAAAATAACTTGTGCCTGTAATTATTTGCTTCAACAGCTTGACGAGTGGTCAGAAGTAAGAGCCAGGGTGCAGGTCAGCCTGCTGGTGGCCACTGAAACACCCGGAGGTCCTGGTTTTGCCTCTGGACCTGGAGGCTGACTCAGCTACTCCTGAGCAGCCTGTTTTGTAAGCTCCCAGTATGAGCACACATTGAGCAACGTTGGACTGACCTGGTTTAGATGCAATGGAAACTTGCAGTCACTACATATTCCTTTTTAATTAAGAGAAATTTTGAAGCAGAGAAATTACTTAAGCTTTCTAAGTAAAGATTTTCTTCAGAAGTGGGAATGAGCATTGCTTTCTCTTACTAGATTCTTGGGATTACTCCTAGCTGAAGTGAAGTCAGAACCAAGTATTTGTTTGTTCTGTCTCCTGCACTTTATGTTGCAATCCTGTGCTTGTTACTAAAATGTCCAATGGTCAAAGAAATGGATTTAGAATTCACACTTAGCTTAATTTTGCTGTTTTCCAGTTCTTGATTCCAGCTGGGTTTAGATAAGTATATGTGTGTCTAATATATGTATTTTTAAAAATAAGAGAACAATCAGCACTTCAAATAAACAGCCATACCCTCCTTTTATTTTCCTTTTAATGTACTCATATGAGTGCTAAGATCGTTAACAGATACTCTTACAGCATTAAAATAATAAAATAGTGTATTAGGTGATAAATTGTGTGTGTTACAGAGCACTATTGATTACCTCAGTTATTAGTTGTGCATTAAAGCAGACAGTATTTAGACAAATAATTAGACGCTCTTGTGACTTGATTTTTATGTATAAAATAAAAGAGTAGCAACCAAATTCTGAATCATGGGGTCTTGTTGTAATTCCCATTCATGTACGGTTGTGAATGTACAGGAGGTGTACATTTTTCTCATTTAGAAACGTCTAAACAAACTAAAGTTTATTTCTTCTGGGTGTTTTTTAAGTTGCTTCTTTTTCCTTTAATTAAAATTCTTCATAATAATATGGTTTCCAGCTAGAGATACTGGTATATAGGTAGTTTTCTTTACAAGCCGTCTACTTGATAATTTTGGTTGTTTACAATAACAAGAAGAATTAAAGTTTAAAAGGCCATAGAAAGCACTGGAGTGTTTTTGCCTCTACTAAGTTATTAGTATTAGTCGTTCTGGAGCTTGAATCAGGTATGCAAGCTCAGCCTGAGGGTTGTCCCACTAAGTTAGCTCAGGTTCAGTCCTTGGAGTGATGGCTCTTGTCGGTTTGTATCCTTGCTGGGGTGCCCAACAGACCAGTAGGGGTCACTCTATGCATTGAATTTGGGAAACGTGTAGGTAATTTTAATTACTCTTTTTAATTGCGTATGCTTGCACACTTAAAAAGAAGAAATCCTAGAGAAAAGTTCTACTCATTGTTTATTAAATTACTGTTTTTTCTTTGAGTTGGGAGTATCTGTCCAAAGCATGCATGATAGTTAACCTTTTGTAAGCTAACTATGAAGCATGGCTGTATGGCAGACTGTATATCTAATGATACAGTTTCAGAAGAGTCTTTGAGAGAGTCTTCACAGTTTGTGGAAAGAGAGTGTGTGCTGAAAAGAAAGTGATTCTGGTTGAGGTTACTGTATTTCCGTGCCCTAACTCAATAAAAGAGGCTGGAAAGTCTGGTGAGGCAGGTCAGTGTGCCACATAAATGCTCCAATAATGTATTCTTCCGTTTCTCTCAAAGTCAAACTTTAAGGCTGTTTTTAAAAACCTAGCAGAAGAATATCAAGCATGTGTGTATCTGTTAAATGAAACAGATGGGTGAAGATATCCTGGTCTTCTAAGTCAGGCAGTTAATTGTGCAACTAGTTGAGGATCGGTGCAGTCATTTCAAACCAATATATAAGATCCATCTGTTCCCAGATTTTCTGTAGTGGCTGTGTTGTGAAATATGTCTTTCCCTCCTGCTCTCTTCTAAAATCTGTATCTTAGGATTTAAAATGTTTTCTCTATAACTTTGAAGAAAGATGAAAGCATCTTAATGCTTCTGAAAGGATGTAATCTTTTCTTAAATGGGGCATTTATCCAGTTTTAAATTAAAGACTGAGATTTGTAGTTTGTAATATTTTCTTAAATAAGATTTTTTTAATGAGGGATGCTTTGCACGTAATTTGATGGAACTAGCTATGCTATTTATATTCTTACCCTTTCCATGATGTCCTCTTCCACACTTATTGCAGTAGTTTGTGTACATGTGTTATTCTGTGCCACAGCTGTGGGCAGGAGCTCAGGTCTTATTTCAAGAGTTGGAAGCCACAGAGAATCTTCAATGTTAAGTGGTTCATGGAGAAAGCCCAGTTTTCCAGCAAAAATCACCCCAGTCTGGTGGCTTAGCTGAGATCCAGGACCTGAGAGTTTAGTTTCCAACTCAGGCAAGTCACAGTGGTCTGGTAGTTTGCTTCAGGAAAGCATGGATAACCACGTGGAGTCAGGTGAAATGATCATAGAGAGTAAGAGCATGTTTGTAGTGCTCATGATTGTTGCTTCAGAGTCTGTCTGAAAGGATAAAGTGATTAATTTCAGTAATACTGGCACAAGGGCAGATGGGAGCAGAAAAAGTAATAGCAAGGTAGTAAGGACCAGCATTTGCTCGTTTTTCTGTGCCTGATGAGATTTCCTTAATTTGATTGATGAGAGTATCTGAAAACTTGTGCTGATCACTTTTCCATACATTGCACTTTGACAAGAAAACAAAAGATCAGCTCAAGTGTGTGTGTGTCTATCTCCCTTTTTCAGTGAAGTGGTTGAAATTCTATTTATGTTGGTAATTTTTTATTATAGTAAAGAGCATAATTGTTTCTTCTTTTCCTTAATTGTTGTCTCTTTACTTAAAAGTGTGTAGCAGGGAAGAAAGGGAATGGTGAAGAAATGAGTGATAAGAAGAGGGTCGATATTTTCCTTGTATTCTTAGTTCATAAAATTGTACTTTGTTTCTTTAAGTAGTCCAAAAATTGGTATCATACAAGCAGAGAAATGTCTTTAAATGACTATGCTGCATTTTTAGTTGGAATAGAATAACAAATTTTGTAATCCTGGAACATAAAACTATTAGCATCTTTTCAGCACATGTTACTTGAATTCACAAAATTAAGTCAACTTCAGTGTGATTTTTTTTTTAGTGAGACTACTTGTTTTTCCTTCTTGTAATATTTTTTGTCTGCACTTCCAGTGAAGTCATTATGGCTTGACTAAATCATAGCTTTTCTTTATTCTCTCTGCCCCCATGTATACTGGTTGTTCTGGTCATCTAAGCCTAACATATTTTAATGCCTTTATATGTAGCCCTTATTTCTTCAAAATTGATCTTGAAAAGAAAAGCTTACTCTCCATTTCATAGCATCAGAGAATGTTAATGGTTGGAAGGGACCGCCTGGGACAGTTGGAGGTCACTTTCTCCAACCTCCCTGTTCAAGGAGGGTCCCACAGAGTACATTGCTCAGGATTGTGTCCAGATGGCTTTTGAATATCCTGCAGTGAGGAAGACTCCAAAACCTCTCTGGGCAATTTTTCCAGTGCTCAGTCACTCACACTGTGAAGTTCTTCCACATGTTCAGGTGGAACTTTCAGTGCATCAGTTTTTGCCCATTGCCTCATTCTGTTGCTTGGCACCACCAAGCAGACCCTGGTCCATCCTCTTGGCACCCTCCCTTCAGACACTCATAGACATTGATGAGATCCCCTTGTAGCCATCTCTTCCCAAGGCTAAACAGGCCCAGCTCCCTCAGCCTTCCTCATAAGAGAAATTCTCCAGTCCCCTAAAAACCTTTGAAGCCCTCTGTTGGCTCTGCCCCAGGAATTTCATGTCTCTCTTGTGCTGAGGATTCCACAGGTGGTGGTGGGGATCAAACGCAGTTCCTTTTGGCCCAGCGTACCATAGTGTGGCTGCTTGCCTAACTCAGATCCCCACCAAAATTAATTTCAAATACATTATTATTTTTTATTATGTTTCTCATAACTTTGAAAGAGTGAACATATGAGTATTTCTACCTCTTCGGTTGATGCAAAATTCTGCAGTAGCTTTACAGTATTGTTGCTAACATGATAGCACAGGGATTATTAGCTAACTCTAACTGAGTTAGGTCATGCTAATACTTACCACAGCACATTACTTAACATGACCCACAGATGATTTATTCTGATGATTAATAGTGGGTAGTGATAATTGGGAGATTATAGGCTTTGGGGGTTTTTTGAATTGGGTTGTTTTGTTTTTTTAAGGAAGTAATTGGTTACAGCAAATGGTTGTTGTATCAGTGATTACTTGTATTTTTGAACCTTTTTCTTCAAAAAGGCTATCTATTTGGAGTCAGAATGAAATAAGTCTTGGAGAGTTCAGGGGTTTGATGTGAATTAGGAATATGACAATTATCAACATATTGAACTATATTTTCACACAGCAACCTAGTGCATGATATAACAGAAAAAAAAACCAACCAAACCATTCCTTTGCTTCTTCATCCATAGAGAAAAGATGGACTCTTCAAAATATATCCAAAAAATGTTTTAGAGAATGTTGGCAAAATCACCAGGTTTGCATGTTTAGATGAGAAAAAGGGAATATGTTCTAAAATCTGAGAAGACAAAAACATTTTATCACTTTAATGACTACAACAGTATTTCTGTGGTTTATTTTAAATATGTGTTTCCTTTTTTGTCTGCTTGTCTGCAGGTACATTTTAAATTTTGATTCTGTTTAGGCTTTTCTTAAATCACAGATGTATCAATTTACCTTTTCTAAACTCAATCTCATTTTTAAGTATACTTGTGCTTAACGTAAAAAGCTTAAAACTTAACTATAAAAAAAGTGAAAAATAGTATAAAAGTTTTTTTAAAAATAAAAAGATTTCAAATGCCCAAGCAGTAACATAACTGAGAATTGGTCAGTCAAGCCAGCTAAACAGGGTGAAAAGACATGTTACATCATACAGTAGTAAATGTCATTCTGGTTTTGGAAGTTACTTCTTGTACACTGACCTTTGTACAGAACAAAAATTGATAATTTTGTCAAGGAGCAGAGTAAGAAGACTGATCCTGGAGGAGACATCAAAAAGTGCTGCAGTTATCACACATCCTAAATGTGGAATCCTTTTGAGTGGTGTGCCTTCAGTGCAAAGATGAATCCCTGCTTAAAGGAGCCCTCCTAAGTGATATTTTCCAATGGAAAAATGTAATTATATGGTTGATGCAGGTCGTAGTGTTTCATGCTTTGGAATTCAAAATTACAGAGAGAACTGTAAATTACTGCAAAATAGTAAAAAATGTAATTTTTTTGACTGCATGCATTTGTTTTCCTTGGTCTTTCAGGATTCCTTTTAGAAATGTTGGGTTCTTAGTGTATTGTGAACCTTTTATAAGACAACAGTCTATGGCACTAAAATCTATACTTATTCACTAACAAAGAAAGATGCCTCTAATGCATAATGAATCCAAGTATTAGTTTTTTTCTTTTGACTTTGACTTTAACTCCATTGAGTTTAACTAAGAAAACAGAAAAGTCATTGCTTCAGCTAAGTGTGCCTGTCCAGGAAGAAGTGATGATACTGCTACAGGCATGCTTTGAGCAATGGCTCGGGCATTTACCCAGTTCATATATCCCTGTCATAAAGAGTCAGTTTCTGTTCTTTTGAAGTGATGTAGGCTTTCTGTGAATTATTCACAGGGAAGAAAAGGTCTTCTGTGTCATCTAAACCAGAAACAAATGCTTGGGATATGTGTTTTGTGTAATGAAATCAAGGAATATTAAAATGGTGCCCTAAATATGAGCAAGTCATTCGGATTATTGTGTGGTACAGTTAGGATCTGCCATAGAATAATAATAGCTGAATCTAAAAGAAATTAATGAATAGCATTATCAGATGTAAAGTTTTTTTACATTATCTACAGACTAAAAGAGTGAAGTGTGTTCATCATAATTCACTTTGAAATTCTGCATATCCTTTATACATCCTTAGTCAGCAGCCTGTTATACAGTCTCTGTCTCCATTTCTCTTAGCTCCTGTTCTAACAGGGTGGAAATGTATGGCTACGTGTTTTTCCTGAGAGAACTGACTCAAAGGTATTAGTGCAGTTTGGGAATTACTGATATTGAATGGTGTTTCCTTAATCTTCAGGATGACTTCATTGAATGAAAATAGATGTTTCTTGTGTTTTAGACAGATACTTTACATTTCAAATAGAACAAATAGTTTTAGATCCAGGGTTAAATTAAAAGTAGGTTCACTTAGGGTTTTTTGTTTTTTCATAATTGGTTAAGAATTGCTGCCATCATCAGTATCAGTGTCAAGGCTTTCAGCCCAGATATTTATGCACATCAGACAACTGAGATGAAGAGAATTTCCTGTTTTCTGTATAAGCACAAAGTACAAGAACCAGACTTGGAAGGAACAAAATGTAATTTGTCTTCAACTTCTTGTCTAAAGATATTCTTCTATTCTTCTCGATAATTTTGAGTTCTTATGAGTAAAAGCTTATACAGTAAAAGATTTTACAGAAGAATGCAGAACACTTCTTTGTTTTCTTTGTTTACAAAAACTTCAGGGCTAAAATAAGTTTCTTAAATATACCTAAAATAGTATCCTATCCATACTTGTCCGTTGTCTGGGGTACTTCCTCTTTCCTTCTCACTAACTTCAAGAAGATTACAGTTTGCTTTTTAGACATTTGGCATCATATGCATTGAATGTGTGACTGTTTCTTTATCTTCCATTTTCCCCTTAGCTCTGTACATATTAAATATGCATGGGTTTGTGTATGTGCAAACAAATGCTGACAGCTAACCACAGCACTGAGATGACACAGTTTCTTTTAGATGCAGACTGAGCTAGCTGTGAAAAATGTTGAAGATATATTTGAAAGCTGTTTGCTATGAATGAGTTCTTGGTTTCATTTTTGTGAATCATTTTAAATATTGGCTTCTGGGCTGAAATCTTCCGTCATAAATAATTAGTACACATTGAAATGCTTAAGGTTTGTGAGATAATTCATCTACTTCTGAGAAGAAAATAAAAGAAACAAAAAAAAACCCCACCAAAATGAGGAAATTGTTTTGTCAGAATTAATAAAATAAATTCAGTCTTGTGTTGTCAGTTGTGTTGCCTTTTTTTCCCCCCTCTTTGGAGTGGAGAAAGTACTTGGAATTAGAAAGTTTTATTAGAGTGGGAAAAGTAATTGCTCTGTAACTGTAGCTTGATTCAGTCTTAGCCAGATGACCTCTGAAAATCTCAGTTTGCCCCAAATTTTTTGAGTCTGAAAGCAAAATTATTCTAGATTTTTTGCAGAAAGTGCATTACAAGAACACCAAGAAAAGAACAAGGCACTTCTAACTGTTACTGTTTTTGTCTGAAAGAAGTTTTGGTGATAACAACTGGACTGGAAATTAGCAAGACTTCTATCACCTTTTTCCTTTGTTGTTAATAAGTTTGTACAGATTAGTCCATGTTGTTTCTATTGTGAAATAGCAGAAGATATATTCTGCTTGTTTAAGACATTATACGTTTCTTTGTTATTTTTAAAGCTTGGATTACTCTAGTTATGTGGAATTTGGATTTAGTCAACCTCTGGTTTCATGCTGCTTGCCTAAATCAAGGTATAGGATGTATATGCCTTCTCTGAGAACTGAGTCTCTTATCTCCTTCCCCTTGAAATGGAAGGAGTTTTGTGTCTGAGGTGGTGAATAATTTTGTATTGAACTGGAAGACTGTATTCATTTATAAGCAGTTAGCCTGAATGCAAGGCTTAACTTAAAAAGGTTGAGCATCACTTACCCATTGTGAAGAGCAACTTTTGGACTTTTCAAGCCCTTCAGGTACTATTTGTAACATACTGGCTTTTTTTGAATCACTACAGTTTATTTAGTGCTAGCATTGTCCTGAGTTTTCCAGTTGGACTGCTAATGCAAACATAGATCCTGTAAGAAATGGTTGTATACTGTAATTATACCCTGACAGGTTACTCTGTGGAAAATGAGTTTTCTGTTCAAGATAACAAAAGAAGAAAGTAATGAAAATAAGAAAATTAATATTTTAGCTGCAGAACATTTTGTATGGAGAGCCTCTGCCCATGAACTCCTCAGCATTTAAATCAATACAGTTTGAAAGACTCTCATACAAGTTGATATAATAACCTCTGAAATACTAATGATGAGTTATCACTTCCACTGGGAAACTGTACCAGTCCCAAGCATAAAAGTGGTCATTTAAAATGTCTTTACTAAGCAGCACAGAATTCTGCAGAACTAAATCTCAAGTAGATCTGGCTCCCTAAATGGTAATTCCATCTTTTTTTAAAAGGTCAGCTCAATTAGATTTTGGCAAGATTGAGTCTTCAGTGTCTCTTATTATATTCATCAGGACACATTGGCTGGTAGTTTGCAAGTGTTCATGAGCAAAACAGGTTAGTAATACATTGGTACCAGTACAAATAGATTGTCCTCATCACCTCATAGACAAAACATTCTTGAGAACTGTGCAATTCTTTAAACACTAGTGGCATGATATAATGAAGTTGTATTCCATTAAGCACTTGTATACAAGGGAGCAAAATGTCATCACCTGAGTGTGGCTGCATTTCTGTGATACAACCTCATCTGTTCCGTCAACTAGTTTTGCTCTGATCAATAAGCAGTTTTCTGTGGCCTTTCACTACTGTCAGATGTCATTGAATGATGTAAATACACATCAGAAACTAGAAACTTGACAGCTCACCTAGACTAAAGAGAGAAGTGTGGGAGGGGGTGTCCTGCTGGGATAGACAGAAATGACAGCTGATGTCTGCTGTGTATAAATGATTTGATATTGCTACAGACAAGATTTTTCATTTTCCATAAGCATGCAACAAAACGATTCTGGCTTGTACAAGTCAAATCATTCAAAAAGACTAAAGAGAACAAAAAGGATTTTTATATTGTAGGACAGCACTGAACAGAATGGCCTTACCTTTATTTTTATTCTTGCCTTTTGGTAGTAAATCTTGGGTCCTACTTGATGTTAAAATGAGGGAAGAATAAGTAAGTGTTAAAAATGTTCTCCTAGGCAGCATACAATGAGTAAAATACCTGTTCATGCTAGCATACTCTTTCAAAGCATTAGAGAACTCACTTCAATATTTCACTAGAGAATCAAAAAAAAAAAAAAAGATGTATTTTGGTTGCTTATGTTGTTTTTCAGTTGTGAAGAAGCTTAAAAATACTTTTTAAAATGTCAGTAGAGGAGTAACTATGAGAACAGTTCTATTCCATAGTGGGGAATTGTAGCGGAAATGTGCAGGGTTTTTTCTAGTTTGAAGTCTTTTTGATACACTTCATAATTGCAGTGAAGATCAACTGCCAGGAGTTAGGATGAAGAAGAGAGAATTTAATACTATTCAGTGTTTCATTTGTAATTGCTGAATTATGGGTCTTATGCTGTGGAACATACTTGCTCCTATTTTACCACAAGAAATTTACAGTGTGAGCTCCAGAACGCAGTTTTCTGTGAGGAAAGTTTCTGTAATAGATGGTTGGGGGTTGATAACCATTTAAGCTGTTTGAACAGGTGCATGGTACTTGGCCGTTCATCTTCAGGGTTGGTTTAATCCTTCCTATGCAGTGTGTATATATATATATATATGTATATATGTATATAAAAATCCTGCCATGTATGTATATGTCTTTACTATACTTGCTGCCTTGTAAGAAACAAAATATGGAAGTCATGATTTTGAAGAGAAACTAAATACATTCGTAAAATGAAAGCTATTTCTAATAAAATCTATGGGTTTTGTAACTTAAAGTAATATCTGCTGATGTATCAACAGAGCGTTCTGAACTCTAGCCTACTTGTAACAGCAGTGTCACTGATACCAGGTTGCACTCCACCTTGCTCTCCTGGCCACTGGCAAAGCTGCTGAGGAGGTGGGAGTGTTATCTCTGTGTGATGGTGCGTGCCTGTGCATGCAGGAATGCAACAGAGTTCATGGTCTGCACCTCTGCTCCACTCCAGTGAGACCCCACCTGCAGTAGTGCATCCAGCTCTGGGGTCCCTAGCACAGGAAGGACACCAGAGTCTGTGAGTAAATCCAGAGGAATAACATAAAGATGATTAGAGGGACAGAACACTGATTCTGTGAGGAAAGGCTGAGAGAATTGGAGATTGTTCATCAAGAGAGGAACATCAGGAGAGAAGAAAAGTTTCTGAAGTGACTGCATAGTGACATTTTAGTACCTAAGGGGAGTCTGCAGGAAAGCTGAAGAGGGACTTTTAACAAGGGTGCGTAGTGATAAAACAAGGGACAAGGGAATTAAACTGAAAAAGAGTAGATTTAAATTAGACATAATAAAGAAATTCTTTATTGTAAGTGTGGTAAGGTACTGGAACAGGTTGTCCAGAGAAGCTGTGAATGCCCCATCCCTGGAAGTATTCAAGGCCAGGTTGAATGGGGCCCTGAGCAACCTGGTGTCCTGGAAGGTGTTCCTGCCCATTTGAGGGGAGGTAGGACTACATGATCTTTCTGCTGCCTTTCAACCCAAACCCTTCTGTGATTCTTTGTTATCTTTGCTGCCTTAATAATGTTGTCATGCTTTAGTCATGTCATTCTTATCCACTACCCTGAAGGATAATTTGTATGAAGAGAAGCCAGTGCTTCTGCTGGGTCAGGTTTTGGGCATGTGCCATGAGGTCAGTGCTTATGTATTGGCAACTGGGTGTTCACCTGTCCCTGGCCATACTGTTTATATATACCAGGATGTCTCAGCTGAGAGGCCTGGATTCAATGCAGGTGTCACGATTCCTATTGACTTCTGGAGTTCTTAGTTTGGGCTCTCAGGTTTCAGCACCTCTGTCTCTAAGGGGTTTTCTGCAGGGCTTTCAGACAATAGTTGTCCTCATCTGGGACACTGGGACAGGTTTCTTGAGATTGGCATGAAACTTGATTAAGAACAGTCAAGCATAACCACTCTAAATTACATGCATTCCCTGTTTTCGTGGACGTACTCAGATCATACCTCTACATTTCCTTATATTGTCATTTATTAGGTCCTTTATGTTGTATAGAGAGAATGACCAGGTGCTTACCTGACATAACTTTGTAATGAGCCCAATGGAATGTAAAGTACACGATGATAAGTCATCAATTGTTAGCATATTTTAATTAATTTACTGTATATTATAAACTATTGTTGTCAAAGGGAGGCTGCTGGACAGCTCTGTGTAAGCTGATGTTTATTTTAAATATGAAAATTATTTTCAGTTTATTTCTAATTTACCTCATGAAGTCACTCAGGACCGGTATTGAGGTCTTGCAAATAAAAAAAGTTGTCACTTCTTCTGATACTTAGAATAACCAAACAGTATTAGTGTGCATACAATAATTGTAACACAAGGAGTGGTGTCAAGGTGTAGCTGTTAAGCGGGACTTTGGTAACTGAGTTCATTGTGACCAGAATATTATCCACTTTTTTGTCAGGGAGAAAGGGAGGTGATTAACTTGTGGGGTGGAGCAGGTCATTACACAGCAGGAAGATACTCTATATGCAGTCTTGTATGTCTGGACTCAAATCTTGAGAAGTATTCAAATTCTCTAGAAGCTAGCAAGAGGGCTCTGCTTCAACTTAGTGCTGACTGTGCTTTAGGACACTTTATAGGTTTAGACGAATCTAATGTAATTGTCTACTTTTTCCCTTTTTTTTATTTCAAAATGAGATTAATTTTATTTTGAGTACTTAGTTCCTTATACTGGCAAGTGAGATTAGATATCTCATAGCCCAGTACAACACCTCCAAATACTGTAACCTCAAGAACACATTAAAAATACCCCCCAAAAGAGGGTGAAATGCCACTTGTTAGCAATCCCATTCTGGATCTGATATTTATAAGATTCTTTCTAGAGCTATTTCTGCAGTAGTTTTGAAATACACTTGCAATTCTAATACACGGCCCAGTGATAAAAAGACTAAAACTCATTTGTGGTAACAGATGATTGTGTGGTTGCCCCAAACATGTAGCAATTTTCCATACTGTTTTTGTCTCTTTGTTGTATTGTACATAATAAAGTAAGCAGATAGCCTGGTTTGTTTTGGTTTGACTTTTTTTTTTTTTAATTTACAGATTTTGCAGTGCTTCTGTCACTTCAACTTCTTGTTCCTTATTAAGACTTCAGAGATACAAACCAGTAGCTCAGTAATTGCTTTCTTGAATCTGCCTTTAATAATTACATTTAGTAAAGCTGTATCGAAAATTAGAAAGGCAGAGACTAATGGAAAACTAGATTTTTCACTGAATTAGAAAGCAAGACAATCCATATATTGACAACATTTCAAGTTGAAACAGATCAGGAAAACTGTTTTAGACTGTCTGTGCAAAGAGGCAAACACAGGCCTGATGTGCAGTGGCATCTGCATTTTATACAGGCAGAGAAACTATAAGAGATTTCATGTAAATAGGTGTCTTGAGAGGGGACAGTAGAAATCTGATTTGGAAGCAAGTCACTTGAGGTTTTTTTTAGTCAGAGGACCTTTTTCTTCACATTAACAAAAGTGTGGAAAGTGCTAACTTTTCACTGATTAAAATACCTTAAAGGCAAGGTAGGAAAAGAGGAAACATGTTCTAATTTCTTATTTTAGACTGAACCATAACCTGTGGAAGAATATTTCTTGATTTCTTGGTATCGCAGCACTGTGAATCAGCTTGTATGAAGGGAGTAGAAGAGAAGAGGTATTGTGTCATTGTTTAGTCAGTAGTGAGACTTTCCACCAAAAATTTACAGCATTTGAATTCCCATTTTAAGAACAAGGGAAAATACGAAAACTGTTTCCAGGCTTCTGTTTCTGATATGTTATTATTCTAAGTGCCTCTTGTTACAAGCAGGCAAGGGATTGATTGATTGATTGATTGATTGATTGATTGATTGACTGATTGATTGATTGATTGACTGATTGATTGATATTAAGCACAATGTGTTCATTAATTACTAGATGGTTTGTGTTACCTCAAAATTTTAAAAATACCCCAAAACCTGAACAACTTTTAAATGTGTATAGATCTGGCATTGTAAGTAGATCATTTCACAGTTGTGTATTGTTAGCTGGATGTAAAAGCCTGTGCTTACAAGATTTGTATTTTTCTGGGTTTTTTTTTTTTTACTGTTCTGTCTCTCACGTGCCTTCATTTTTCATCTAGTAACTGAGCTGGTTTTCCTTGATAAAGATCATTTGGGTATCTTTGGGTCTTTTGTAGCATTTGGAGACTGGTCTTCGCTCCATTTATCTGTTAAACAGACACTGAGCCTAAAAAAAGATTATTTTGACATCTTTAGCATTTTTAGAGACCCTTATTTTTAACCAACAGTACAATTCCTCTTACAAGCTGCACATTTAATTATAGTTTGCTTTGACAACATAATGCTTTCTTCTGCTGTATTTTAGGATGCGTACACAGAATTGGGTGCATTTTGCGTGAGTCTGTGTGATTTGTATTGGTGTAGATTAGTGGAGCATAGATCTTGGGATTTTTATTGCACTGTGGATCAATTTTGATAAACATGGAAAAAGAGACTTTTGGTCATATACTGTATTTATTGGATATTAAATTCTTTTTACTGCAAAATGTTGCTGAACTTTTAATTATTAGTATGTTTTGTTGAACATATGTTGACGGTTTGCAGGTTTCTGAAGATAGAAAAGGCTTCTCCAGCTAGAAACTTCACCTTGAATCCTAATCACGTAGCATAGGATTAAATAGTAACTTTCAGTGTGCTGTGTACATGTACTAATCTGTGTGTAATTTTAAGTTCATTAATAGTAAATATTAGTAATCTGATAAACTTCCTCACTAATCCAGCAACTTTTACAACACATGGAAAGCTCCAGTTTACCTACTGCTACAGGTAGTGTACTATAGTGTGCAGTGATAACAGCAATGAAGACACTGTTAAATCACCGGTAATCTGAAACATTTCACTTTTGTTTGTAGAACCCATAAAAGCTAGTATTTTCCTTGTTTGGAATGGAAAAGTAAATGTATAAGAAAGCACTTCGGAAGTCACAGAGGAAATGGAAAGAACCAGAAGGGTGGGGCATGCTTGCGATTCCTTCCTGCGTCACTGGAATTTCTGTAAGAGCAAACCAGCATTCTTTGTAATTTGGGAGGAATTTGTCAATTGCAAATAAATAGCTGTTTTGATAGTAACTTTTGGGCCTAAGGGGTTTTTTTTTCTGTGCCTGGTGGAAAAGATGAAAGACTCTTAAAAAGAGAAATAGCATGAAGCTGATGGGAATATCTATCATCTTCCATGCCATTCAGCTTCTTCAAAATATTGCAACAGGATCTTCGGAGAAATTTTGCAAACCTGAAGAGCAAATTGCTGCTTGCTAACAAAAAAACCCAAAAAACTGTAAAGTTTGTGACAGTCATGAATATATAACTGGGTCTTCTAAGTGTCTTCCAAAAATGAGCATAGAAAAAGAAGCAATTTTTTTCATCTTTTTACTTTTCTTCCTGCCTTGGAAGGAACTTTCAGAGGATCATAGGATCATTTAGATTGGCAGGGGCCCATGGAGGTCCAGGCACGCCCACCACCACCACCCCTGCTCCACACAGGGCTATTGTAGATCAGATTCCACAGGGTCATGTCCTATCATGTTTTGGCTTTCTCCACTACTTCTCTGGGCCCCAGCTCCAGTGTTTATCTAATATACACTTTCCAATGAAACTATTAAATAAGCCATATTTGGCACTAGGTCTGGTGATAGTCTTATTTTTCTAGAAAAATTGAGTGATATTTGCATGCAGTAATTTTTCATTGATTCTTTAAAAAGAACAGATAGAAGACTTGATATAAAAGGCTGCTTTTAGTGGAAAGGAAGATATGGGAATAGAATTATAATAGAATATCATCATATAATAAAGAGATGTGGGATTAGGGCTTGGACTTTTAACTTCAGGCCTCGGAATTGTGCCCAATCTGGATGCTCTAAGTAGGTTTTTCTGGGAAAAAACATGAAATAAGTTGTTCAGCATTGCAGAAGCACTTGGATTTTAAATTTCAAGTTTTCAAAGTAACCATGGAGTTACTATTTGCCATACTTTTATCTGTGTGGTTTTGCTGCCTTTTAAAATTTTTTTTTTAGTTCTTACATGGAAGGATCCCCTAAGGACCTTGTCATTTGCTCATTTGTTCCCACCACACTGTCAGTCATGCATGCTGAGCTAAGTGGACACTCAGTGGGGAAAAGGAGTGTGTGACTGACTGCTGCAAGTAGGTATGTACAGCAGTTGGATTGTGTTGTGTGAAAAGCTTAAATAGCACTGTGAGCATTTAAATTCACAACCATTGTGTCTTAACAGGTTCCCCTTTTTTTTTCCTTTTACCCCTGGGCAGGTAACTAGGAATTAAGGGAAGGGAATATATAATTTATATAGGTACTGCCCCAGACATAGGACAGGTGGATGTGGAACTTTGAGGTTCCTAATACAGACCTCTTGACTAAGAGATGCTTGAGTTTTTGTCATCCAGCTGCCCCACCAGCTGTGGAGGGAGGGAGAGGGGTACCATGTCTTAACAGAAGGTTTTCACAGCAAGCAAATGCAGTGATGTACATTTCTGATTCACACACAGTGGAATAGTGCATTTCCTGTAAGAATACAGGAGCAGTATTTCAGACTACAAGCCCCTTCTCCTACTCTTCCTTGGCCACCTTATTTTAATGGTAACACAGTATGGGCTTTTCAGGTGTTGTTTCCCTGTACCATAGCATAGATTCCTGTCCGGCATCTCTTAGACAAAACTTGAAAATGTCCTCCAATCGTTTTTCTGCTCCCTAATATTGTAGCTGCTCCTGAATAGAAAAGTGTTCTGTAGGCCTGAAATTTATCCTAACTTTGTGGACATGCCATGAGCTTTCAATCAGTTCAGACACGCTGTGAAAATAACAGCACCAGCAGTGACTATCCTATTGGAAAAACTACATTATGAACATACTCTGTGCAAAGTTATGTTAGGAGTTAGGCAGTTTTCCAGAAGTTTATGACTTGGCCAAATTTGCCTCCCAGATGTCTTCCTGGTCTTCTTGTCTACATCTTGGAGAAATTTGAACAAAATAGTTTGGGTTTTGCTTTGGATTGGGTTTTGGGTTTTTGATTGGGTTTTTTGGCATGGATAATGTAAAATGTATTTTTCTCTAAGTATGTGTTTGGACTGTCTCAGCTGTAACTTTCTAAAAATATTTTCTGTCTGAATCACATACCTGATACAGAAAATCTAAGCCCAAAAATTAAATGTTGGCAAAACTATAAGTAACTGAGAACAGTCTTGTAATGGAAAATATTAGATTAATTCTAATTGCTCCTGGCTCTGCCATTGACTTCTATAGTGCATTTTATTAAATTACTTCCATCTCAGGTCCTCTTCAAATGTTATTGAGATGGTAGAAAAAAATAACGGCAGTGTGTCTGAGCTGCAGCATGAAACAGGAGGGTGAGGAATTAGTTGATGCAAGATGAACATCCCCTTTCATTACCCCTTTAGCTTTCTTACCCATGAAAAACGTAGGTGAAAGGAAAGGTGAGCAGGGACAGAGGCTGTACAGAAAAGTGAGCAATTTCTTGCTGAGGAGTTGGAGATGATGACTTCTCAGTCATCTGTAGGATAGAGTAGGTTGCCTTTTTTCTGCCCTGTAAATAGAAAAGTAACACTTTCTCTAAATATGTAGAAGAATCAACTTTTGCTGCAACTAAGAACTTAGAGCAAACTAGGCATTTGCATTCCTTGTGCAGGGAGGCACTGCAGTTTCGTAATATAAGAGCCTTTCAAAAAATATTTGAAAAAGTTATTTGTGGCAGCGTTTTGTGTGAATAAACAAAAGTTTTTCTATTCAGTACAAAAGGTGAGAACCAGGAAAATGGCGAGACTCAAAGGGGTTTGTATAGGGGAGTAAGGTTTTCACTAAGTTCATAATAAAGCAAGAAGAAAATTTGAAGCCTCAGAATGAGGAGAGGACTGATACCTGTGACAGTATCATGTTGTACCTGTAAGACTTCTCAGTGGTATCTGTAGCATTTTCTTTATAGTATTTTTGTCCAACCTAATTTAGAGTTTTAAGTCTGTATGTATTTAAATAAGGAGCTTGGTTGGTATCTGCTGGTGATGACATCAAGTTTTCTAGTACAATAAATGAAGATTTCTTTCACATCCAAGAACCAAGGACATGAAATCTGACTGACATTTCAGCTAAAATGAGTGTGTGGATTCTGTTTCCTCATAATGCTGTGTTTAGGAAGATACTAGCTTTTGTTATTGAAGTGTTCAAGTTAGTTCTTTGGTAGTCTGTGCTTTTTCTTCACTGGGGGAAAGGCAGTCATGGATTTTTAGGCCTGTGAATACTACTGTTTGATGCTTTGAGTTAACATTTGAGGAGGCTGCTGCATTGTATTATCCGTTCAAGCAACAGAGTGCAGTTAAAACATTCAGCACAATTTTTCAATCGCCCATGTCCTGTTGCTTTGTTTGCAGTGTCCATGCTTTTGTTTCCCGATTTCCCACATCAGACTCAATGTATAACTTATTTAAAATCTCTCAGAATTGTGATGGATACCTAAAACCTTATCTGTCTGAATACCTGTGCAGGTATGTAATTAGTTGATATTTGCCTTGTCGTCTTCCAAGTGATTGAGAGACGAGTTGCAAAATGACATAATATTTACTGAATCAATTTTCATGTCTTTGAAATGATAAATATATGACTATACAACCAGTGTTCTCAGATAGGTTATTCAATCTTGTATCGCAAAATTACTAATAGGATACTTTTATTATGTATATGATACTGGATGTTGGTTTGTATTAGTATTTCTACTGCCTTTGAAGCTATAGAATCTGTTGACATGATTGTACTGAAAGTTGTTTCCATAAATGGTTTAGATGTTGGCTTTTCTCAGACATGGCTGTTTGAGTCAAATTCTGTGCTTCCTCAGCTCTTCCACTAATGTCAATACAGTTCTCTGTCTGAAGTGTCTGTGATTTACCTACTTGCTGTGTTTTCTATTGTAAGGAAAGCAAGTTAGGAAATATTCGTTTCTCTCCCCTGTGTTATTCCTTTACGTTTAAGTGAAATCCAGACCCTGGTCTGAACTTCATGCTCATCTGCTCCCTTTTGTGGGATGCCTGCTGACTGCAGTTCCGATAGACATACCTGGGACAGAGCCAGGCTGGCCATCTTGTCACTGAGCTTTGTCCAAACTTTATGATGAGTTCTGCTGCATGTGCTGCTGCATGTGCTGCTACGGTTAATGCTGTCACCAGTCCCTGAGCCAGTTTAAATCTGGCTCAGAAATATTTGTGTTCACTGTGGCCAACAAGCCAACTATATAAATACTCTGTTAGTCACAGCATGTAAATTCAGAAGCTCAAAAACTTGAATCTCAGTTGGGCACATTTTATTATTTTTGAGCACTGTTTGTGGTAGCTGCTGTTGCATTTTCTTCAGTAGTTGTGCAGAGTTTGTCACTTCCATTCTCTCCACCTTCCTTGCACATGAAGAAACATTTGATTTTTTGCAGCTGGATACATCGATAACCACATCCTGGTAACCTGTTTCAGGTCTTGTCTCAGTCACAGCAGGCTTAGTCCAGTAAGAAAACTGCTTATATCTATTTGAGCTTACTTCTTTATCCAGCTTTGAATTACCATTCCAAAGAGATTGACCTGGCAAGGGAAACCTTTGGTGACCAGGATGGCATTCTTTGATAAATTGATGCAGTCACTCGTCTTTCCAGGAACCAGTGCTGATGTTTGAAATAGTGTTGTCAGTTGCGTGTAAGGGTAACACAGATGGCAGGCAGTCACCGAGGTAATGAGGTTTCCGTTTTGGAAGACAGACCAATGCCAATTTAGTGAAAGTTTGGATGATTTAACTCGTTGAAAGGAAGTGCCTAAAGGTGTTACATGGATCCTGACTGCTCATTTTCTTACTAATGGAATAACATTTGAATCCTCCATTTTGGGGCTGAAGGTAAGGCATCACAGTATTTAAATGTAATATATGAAGGATCTTTGCTAAGTTGCACAAACACTGAGTAAAACAACCTCCTTTGACTAGTGCTCTTAAAAATTAATTTGGAAGAACTACTTACGTGGTAAAGAGGAGCAGAGACTTCTCAGATGGATTACTGCAGAGACCCTAATAAGAAATGATGCAAAGTTGATATGCTTTTTTTTAATTTAATCACCATTATGAATGTGGAGCTGATTTTAATAGCTTGTGTATATGGTATCTTGACTAAATCCTGTTGTATTTCATATTCGTATGTGTTTTGTTAGTCACCAGCAGAGAAAAAGACTAAATTCGTGTACTATGGTAGATACACCATGGAAAACGTGACAGTAGAAAGTTAGTTCCTTTGAAATGCTTATTACCCTGCCACTTGTATATCTTTTTATGTGTTCTTTGTTTATGTTTTTATTTGTAAACAAAATATCCATGCTTTGGAGGCATTAGGTCACCCAGATGTTCTCTGGACAGCAAATTCAAATGCAAACAGAGTAACACAGACTCAAAGCTTCTAGGAAAAACCTAATGTTGTGTCTAACCTCTCACAAAAAGAAGCTTCTTGCTGCTAGTTGTCTGCAGTATGAGGGCACTGTCATTGTGGTTAGGAATTGAATCCTGCCTTGGGAAGCGAGAGGACTCTCCAAAAAAAATAGCAAAGGACTTTGGGATGAAATAGAAGATTCCTTATATTTTATCCAACTTAGATTTCATCTGTTTCTTGTAAATATACTTCTGGCATCAGTTATTTTTTGCAGTATTCAAGTATTCTATCCCCATTTACTGTTTCTATTGGAAAGCGAATCTTTTCCATAAAAAGGCTCATAGTTTTTCTGTTAGTAGAACATTTATGATAAGAGGCATTGAGATGATCCAGATGAGCAAATAGAGCAGATTAGGCTAATTTTATTTTTCATCTGTTTAACTATAGGCTTTAGCATGGGTTGTAAACTTTTTCCTTTTTCAGTAAAAGATCAACACATTTTCCCTTAGGTTTGACTGTAAGGAAGTTAGCCGAATAGGTAACCACAGTGACATTGACATTTTAAAAGGGTGTCATCTATTAACAGTTGTCCTCTGCAGGGCCAGTAAAGAAAAAAATCCAAAAACAAATCAGATTTTTTAGCGTCTTGGTTTGGTTACAAATTAGATTTCCATAGCCAGTGTATCATTGGCAAGGGAGAGAATTTTTAGCTTGGAAAGCCAAGTAAGTTATTTTTCAGGAAATGACAGAGAGGTTCCTATGGGATTTTATGAACCATGTGTTTGGAAAAGATTGGTTTAAAGAGAGTTGAAAAAATCAGAAAACTACTTACTCTTACATGTCAGCTACTCTTTCATTCAACAGTGACAGCTCCGTAGAAGCCTCCCTTGAGCTTCCCATGTTATAAGAATTACAAAACTGCCTGACTGGGTTGCAGTATAAATTGTTTTACTATCTCTTCCTCTAAACCCTAAGAAATATGACATACACTTCTAAAAGACCATCTCCAGGAAGAATATCCCTGAATCCTGTAAACGTCTTTTGCGCATTATTCCTACTAACATTGCCATTTTATGACTGGGGGAGCCTCATACTGCAAAAGAGAGTAGGGGAAGCATAAGGAAATAATCCTTAACTATTTTGTATTGTTGGTGGAAAATGCGAACTGCACTCTGGAAGGTACTCATACTAGTCTCACTTAGATAGATACCAGTACCAGTAAAACTGGTAACTGTTAGAGAAGAGAAAACTTTTTCAGTAGACAAGTGGCTGAAAGTTATATAAATTAGTAAGGAGGCATTTGAATTAGGAGTCACATTTATAAGAACAAGTGATTGTTTTTACATATACATCTTTTTATTTAGTTTTCTTTTTAGCAATGGAAGCCCAAGTTAGATTGCAGTAACATGAGGTTTAACAGAAAGAGTCAGTGAAGCAACAGACTTGTCCTCTTATGTTACAGTAGAAAATCTTATTTTTATATGTTAAAAACAGTAAGGCTGCTTTACCAGGCCAGAATGGGTCAGGTAACTGCTTTACATGTGCGGGTGTTGTTGGGAATACTCTCAGGAAATCCTGTGTGAACATTTCACTTCTCTGTCATGCATTTTCTCCCTCACAAATTCTGGACAAAGCAGTGTCATAATTGCATAATATCAAGCTTTCACTTCCATAGTCAATAAAACTGTGTACGTTTTTCCTTGTGCTGTAACTTAATACTGTACATTGAACTTGGGACTAATTGAAACAGTCTGATTTCATATAACAGACGTGACAGTGCTTGGGGTGAGGGAAGGGACTCTTTGAGGGTTTGACCCAGCTTTTGAGTTGACTTTAGGTGAGATAAGCAAATCTTGTAATTGATAATGCAGTGGATCTGAATCTCTTTGGGGCCCCTCAGCAGAAGTGAAATGTGTGGTGGGCAGAGGTGTACCAGTGGAGGGTGAGGCGCAGGCACAAAGGAGCACCTGGCCCAGGCGAGCAGGGAGGTGGAAGAAGCTGCCAGGAGCGGTGCCCAAATGTCTGCGCCAGCTGAGCTGCCCCAGTGCAGCTCTGGCTTCCTGCCTGCTCTCATGGCCATCACGAAATAGTTCAATATGTGTGAGAATGATACCAGGAAGGGTGGATGACTCTTAGCTCTGTCCCTGTTCATACTCCCTCCCAACACTCAATTCCTCAAGCATTCGCTCCTTTTCTGTTACTGCCTCTTCTAGACACTTACCTCTTCTTTGGACCCCCAAGCAAAACCAAATGGAGCAAACTGCTCTCTTCAGGGCTATACTGCTTCCTTCTTTACTGTGCCCCAACTCATTCCCAGTTCTGCAGCAGAAAGGGAGCCCTTTCCTTATGGGCAGACTGCAGGAGCTCATGCAAGGGCTGCTTGTGTAGAAAACCAGTTTCTAAAGAGAGGAGTCAAAAGATGACTATAAGCAGCCCACCCAAGGAACAGAAGGTCTTAAGTCTCCGTAACTTGAAATGGTGGCAATAACCAAAGTAAGCACTGGTTGCTAGACAAAGTAGATCTAGAACTGGGGGGAATGTGGTTAGAGAGCAAAAGGGAGATTTCCCTTGCCTCGTGCCTCTGTGACCCATGTCTGCCTCTATGCCCTTGAGCTGCCCTGTGCCCACTGCACAACTGAGTTTTACTGCCCTGCTTTCTGAAAGATGAAGTCAGAATAAGTTAATATGTTTTCATTTGAGGGATAGTGAGATTCAGTTTTATCAAGGCTGCTCTGAAGTTTGAGTTGGCTCTGAATACTGTCCTCGTCTCCGCCTCTGCTGTGG
Source organism: Monarcha castaneiventris obscurior (assembly GCA_026261815.1). Lineage (NCBI taxonomy): Eukaryota > Metazoa > Chordata > Aves > Passeriformes > Monarchidae > Monarcha > Monarcha castaneiventris. The sequence continues at coordinate 6,100,263 of JAMPIT010000889.1, forward strand.
AGGGCATTCAGAAGTATGGAGCATTGCCATGAGGCACTGACACTCCTAAAATGCCAGATTGCTGTTGCAGCTCTGGTTACCACCACCACCCAGGTGCTCTCACTGATTGTGTAGAATATTGGTTTTCCCTGAAACTGTAGGATGGAAAGAGGCTTAAAGTTATCTTTTTATCTCTACTATTTTCTGTGGTCTTCTTCTAGTCGTAGTTGTAGCACAACTGAGACAGAAAATGTGCCTTTGTCTGAGCAATAATGAAACACTAAACACGTGGAAATCCTATTAGTGTTTCATGGACCATAGCTGTCATTTCATTTGCTCTGGAATTCCTTCCATATGGCCATGGCAAAGGTTTAAGGTTGAGTTTTCTTGACACTTTGAATGCATTAGCCGTTCCTCAGACAAAAGTCTGTCAAGTATATTGAAGCATCTGTAGGGATGTATTTATTTCTGTAAGTAATATATTAAATAGTATTAGGGTCACTAAGCCTGGTCTTAAGAGATAAAAACATGACACTAGAATTTTGTTGGGTTTTCTTGCCTGGTGAGTGTTAGACAAATGTATCTGGTTTTTGTAAATTTATCTTTTTCTGCTTCTGTTTTTTGTATCTCCTTATTCTAAATGAGGCTGCCCCAAATCTCTTTTTCAACTGTAATTTTTCAACAGTCTTGCAATTCACTTTTCCATGTATAAATATGCACAATATGATAGTATTAACTTACAATAATTGTAAACTGTGTAGCTAACATAATTTCCATGAGTGTCGTGACAGTCATCTATGTATTTCTTATGCAATAGGAAACCAAGCTGAAATGTTACTGTACTTGTTAGTTTTCATCCCTACTCATGGTCAAGTTTGTCATTCTTGTCTGCATTTTTTTGTTAAATTGATCATTGTAGAATTTTTCGAGACTAAGTTACTGGAGTTGCCTATTTTTGCATCAAATTATCAGATAAAAGGTGTCTTTTTGTACCTGATGTACACGTGTGATGTAGGTAAGAACTGAAGGGGGGCAGTGTCAGTGGTACCCACAATTCATGGTATTCACTTGTGGGCACCCTGGGCAGTTCTTGTACATCTTATTAGTTCCTGGTTTTTTCCATTTGTGTTTTCTGTCCTCGAAATTCACAGTGATACAGTACCAATTTTTTGCCCATATGTAATCCAGTTTGGTTGCTACATAGTACTGTCCAGTTTCTGCAGCAAGAAGAGAAATGTATATATTCTTCTTGAAAATATTGAAAAAGGACCATTCAGTTAGAGGTTTGGTAATGATCAGAAACATATAAATTCAGAAAGATGGCAAAATTAGGCATAGTTGCTAACAATAAGAAAAGAAGAAAATGGTTTCCAGCATCTGAATATAATCCATGTAATTGGAACAAAGGGAAGAGGAAAAAAAAATTATGTGTAAATCTGTTTTATACTCAGACCTGAAAGTTTTTTACTATTTTATTAACAAAGACCTTAGGAACTCTTCTGAAGTTTTCATCACAAGTTTGGTGGTTATGAATTGCAGTGGCAGATCTGCAATTCTGCTGGTTTAAAAGATCGACATTATTCATACTGATATCCAATTCAGAGATTTTTGCCCCATACGTCATTTATGTGGGTTAAAGTCTGTTGGAAGAATGCTTTTAATGGGTAATGGTCTTCTAGCTGTGTGCAGACATCACTGATAACTATTGTGGCAGCAACCAAGAACAGTGAGATGTTTCTAGTTTCAAAGTACTCTTAGAGTTTTCTAATTGGTGTCTTCAAATCTATGGTCCCTTGTGTCCTAGTCAGGGTGAACTGCAAATGGTTCAGTGCAGTGTAATTTCTGGCATTTCAATGACTATGGGAAAAGTATTTTGTTTGTCTTATTCAGAGATTAATTCTTGCATTTTTCATTTAACTATCTGTCACTTAGGAAAAGTCATATATCTTTTCAAAGTTATCTGTTCAAAAAACATGAACATTTTTGCAAGAAAAGTAATTTCCTAGCACTGTTGCATTTTTCCCCCGTAGTTCTTCCGTCTTTATTTTGGCACTTTCGTCTATGTTCACCAGTTTCCTTACATTGTTTTTCTGCCAGGGCCTGCAATTGCTCAGTTAAATTTGTGCGAGATTTGCCTGTAGCTATTTTGTATCCATGAAGAGATCCTATCTCTCTCTCCCAACTTAATATATCTTTTTGTCTTTCACGCAAAACCATGTCATTTTATTAAACAGCGGCACAGAAACTAATTTATACGCTTTTAACTTGCTCTTGTGAATTCTGATCTGGTAAATAATGAGGAGGCAAACCTGGAATTTATGCAGTCTAAATAAAGTCATTAAATAATACAAAGTCCATAAACTCAATTGTTTTATTTCAGTCACTTGCATTTCTGCTTACAAGTTACTTTGTAAATCAGTTTAGTATTTAGATTTAAATGAAGCAAAATCATTTCTGGGTTGTCCTCTTATTTATCACAAATTGCTTTGTATTTCTGAAATATAGGTGCCACAGATTAGAAACATCATTTGCACAGTTTTGTTTTCAAACAGTAATATTCAACTTCAAGCATAGCAGAGTTGGCTTTGGTTTTGCAAGTTTTAGGTGTCTTGTAAAGTTGGATCTGAGGCCTCTGGGTAGTAAGGGGCAAAGTTAAAGCCTCTATACTGGTGCAAGGAGTTGAGGGTGTAAGGGTGGGAACATCTCTATTTTGAACTAACATTACTTTGCATGCAAAGCTGTGCTTCTTTCTTCTTGCATCTTTTGCAAAAGTAACTGTGAAATATATTGTTCAACGTTGTGACGTTAGCAAAAATTTTGAAACTGTAATTAAAACAGGAGGAAGAATAAATGCAGCATACTTTTAGGTGTTCTGAAACTATTTATGTGATTCCTTAACCAGTGATGAAACACAGAGCAAAATTGAGACGTGCTTTGAAAAGAAGGTCCATGTAGGAATGGATATTTCCTTTCACATATTCCAACTATTCTCCTTTATGAAAAGATGGGTGTTTAGATTTCAGAGGGGCAGATTTTTCTCTGAAGACGGACATGTGAATAAAATCAAAATGGGACTGCATGTGCCAACATGTGATTTACAAGAAAGTTACCTCGCAAGGGAGTGCTTGTAGCTGAGGCAGGAGCCCCTTGGACTTCTCCAAATTGCTTGGCAAACCCTGTAGCCAGCAGAAGTGCTAAACTTAAAGTAGTGAGTTGCTCTTAGCTGACTGAGGTTTAAGTGGGTGTTATGAGTTCCTCATAATTCTTGGATTTTTAACATCAAGTAAATTCAAAACTGTTGCAACTGCTTAGCTAGACACCCATGGTCACTTTTCACTTAACTATTTTCATGTTTTGTTATCCGTTCTTTCTGACAAGTTATCCTTAAAGCTCCTTCATTCCTGTGCAATCCAAAACAAATTGTTCCTTGCAGAACTATTTCTTTCATATAGCGTGTAGAATATGAAATGTAAATAATATTTTCCTGTCATTTGATTTGTATGTTTAGTTTTAACTAAAGAAAAATGTCTACACTGATTCTCCATTGCATATGATTCTCTTTACAACTGTGAACTTATAAAATATTCCTCAGGATGCTTTGGAGTTTTTTCATGTGTGTGTAGCCACTGGCTGTTCTTCCAAAGTAGTCCAAGTAGATAGGAGGGAGAAAAAAATCAGTGTACCCAAATAAGGTTGTCTGCTTGTACTGTTAGGACACAGACATAGCCCTACTTGAAGACATGTAATGTAGCACAAGTTATTACAGCGATCCAAACGAATTTTGGTAATGTGAATAGTGGTGTGAAATGACTGTGGTCCTATCCATACTGCATTCAAACAAAGGTAAAAGCATTTCAGTCTGGATTAAATAAAATGCTGTCTGTTTTTAATGTTGTTTGACTAGTCGGTGAAAACCATAGCATTTTGACCTGTTTGAAAGGCAGGTTCTAGTGGACAATAGAAAGTGTTTATCCAGTACAGTATCTCAGTGTTTGCTCTGATCAATGCTAGCTGGGCATGTTGTGACAGAAAAGCCTTTTTTCTGCATTCAGGCATAAACATTGTTTGCAAATTTATTTCAAAGAACGTTTTATTTGGCTAAATTTTGGGTCTTGATGTGATCGTCTGTGCTGAACGTTGTTTCTCATTGTCCTGAAAATAATTATTTCCAGCATTTTCTGAGGAAAACAGAAAACAAAGAACTCCTAGATAGAACAGGCACCTTTTCTGTATTACTTCTCTGCTGATTTTGTCTTCATTTAATAGACCATATTTTCTTGAGTACCTCAAAATATTTCTTATCATTTGCCCTCAAAACTGACCTGCTGACCTGAGAATCAAGAAAATGTCATGTTAGTGACTACTAATTAGTGGATCCAGAGAGCTGCTTCTCCTGGCCTTTCAACCTTCCATAGGCAGCAACAAAAGCTGTCACATGTATCATACAAAGAAAACAAGCATTTGCCATGTTTGCGTTTTGTTCTGTTTTTTTCCTAGAGTGTACGTAGCACAAGTTCAATCGAGACTAGAGATGAATTTGTAGGTTAGAAGGAAATTAACCTACAATATGGTGCTTGCATTTATTTCTCCATTTCCATGCATACCATAATGCATATATTATCCAGCTCTTACTGAACATGTGTGAATATATTAGTACACTGTATTATAAGAAGGGAAAAAGAATTAAACTCTGTTTCTTTTCTCCTTGTGTTTTTTTCTCTTCCTACAATTCTTTTTTATTTTTTTTTAATTACTTCAAAGTATGTTGCATCTTTCTGATGTTTTAATATCAGAAAAATGTAAATATAGATATTTAATATAGGTATTTTAATGCTTAGTTTGTAATGTAAAGCATATAGCTCAGGCTTAAGCTGTCTTTTTATATGTTTGGTGAACAAACTTGTTAACAGAAGATTCAGCCATATTTACCACTAATCACTGTTGTACTTCTGCAACCCTTGAGATGCCTTGGGTTTTTTGGGACTACTTACTAGAATGACTGTGGTAAAATGTGCAGTCGCACCTGTCACTGAACTGTTTGTGTAAGTAACATTACCCTCTTTTTTATTATTTGTAATTTTCAGGTCTTTAAAATAGAAGTGTTGATGAGTGGAAGGAAACATTTTGTGGAGAAGAGGTATAGTGAATTCCATGCACTTCATAAAAAGGTACTGATCTTTTTCATTACAAGCTGGAACTTTGTTTTCCCTCTGTGATGTTTTCCTCTCTCTTGTAATTCTTACTATACATGGTTTGTCTTAAATACATCTTGTGATTCATGCCTCTAGAAATTAATTCCTAACTAACTCAGTTTCTTCTCTGTTTTGTAGATTTGATTTCTCATGTGTTACTAAGTTTCCTTTTCTTTTGATTATTGTTTACGTGCTGTATGGCTAAAATATTGTCTGTAGTGTGTTTTTGTCTTCTTGTAAAGACACAAAATAAGTCACATTCCAACCACAAATAAATACAGTGGGGTTTTTTATTCCAATTGGGCAAATAATTTGTTTTTTCTATGAATTGTATTAGTAGCCTGCCATACAAAGCTGAGGAAACAACTTTTGTACAGGAGGAAACCAGACATGAAAATGACTGAATAAACCATCTTAGTTAATGTAATATAAAATGTCTGCTGTTTCTCTACTGAATCATCTTAGTAACATATAGAAGGGAAGTTGGTACTTTAAAGGCTGGTTACCCACTAATACTTCTTTAAATTGGTCTGACCAATGTTAAGGAAAAAGTATGATTTCTTCTCTGCAAGCTGAACTGGATGCTGCTGGGCAGTAGTGCGGCTGAAAGGCAAGCTTTACATTTTTTTCGTCTTTATGGAGGCCAAGTACTGTGAAGGAGAATTCTGGAGGAACATTTTAGCCCATTACCAGCAGTGGGGCTGTAATGAAGAGCTTGAGTCTTAGGATCTGGGTCAACTAAACATCTCTTGGTTTGTAGGTCTGAGTGGCAGTGGAGTGTAGGCACAATCAACTATTTTGACCGATGCTGCTTGCCTTCATTATGGAAAAGCTCCCTCTGCAAACAACAGAGATCAGTGTGGGTATTCACAGCTCTTGCCAGTGCCATGTCAGAGGAGTTTATTCCCACCAGTATGTTTGCTGGTGGTCCTGAATTGACTCAGGAAAGAAGCATTAACCTGGTGCTACAGAGGATGATTTTGCCAGCCTTCTCAGGTGTACAGGTTTAAGCAAACTGGTCTGAGAAAAAGGCAACTCTTGACTCATCTGTGTGTTGGCCATCAAAAGTCCAAAGACAACACTTTGCTTTACAGCACCATAATTAAGATGTGCTAGTGCTTCTTACCTCTTTGCTTCTTGCCTCAGTAGTGGTATCATCTACCACTTATTAATACTCATTTCCTTGTTTATTGTTTTAATACAGATATGTCTCAGATATTGTCTTCCTTGTGTTCACATTGAATATGAAACTAAATAAGCCGCAGTGTCAGAAACAGTAAAATAACTCACTCACCCACCACTAAGACTTGGGGTATATGAGTGCTTTATTTTAGAGATGAGAATAATTCTGCAATTGAAAGTAAAGCCAATGAATAGAGTTTATACAATGAAATAGGCTAGGAAACATTAAGAGGGAAAAATCAGGATTTATATCCTTAAAATGTGCCCTATCCAAGTAGGCAGTCTCCTATTGTTAGACTAGTATAGTATTGTATAATGCAATGTAGTATAGAATTAGAATTAGAAATATAATTGAATGTTTTCTGTTGGAAAAGACATAAAACAATTATACCATCCAACTGCCTCAGCTGTGCCGAGATGATGAGAAGTTACAGCATTATATTAAGGGCATTGTTCAAATGTCCCCACCAGGCTTGGGACATCAACCATCTCTTACGGAAGCCTGTTTTAGTGTTTGATCACCCTCTTGGTAAAGAAGTGTTTCCTGATGTTCACTCTGAACCTCGCCTGGCACAGCTTTGAGCCATTCCCACATGCCCTGTCAATGGATCCCAGGGAGAAGTGCTCCACTTCCCCCCCTCATCATCCTTTTCTCCAAACTAAGCAAACTCAGTTTCCTCAGCTACTTGGCATCTATCTGCTGAGCACCTGCAGAGGGGTCCTTTGCAAGCGGAGAAGAAATACCAGCACCAAGGGTGGATCTGGAAGAGGGAGAAGAAAGCCTGTGTCTGTGGGCAGAAGCCTTTCCCAGGCATCTAGGCAGCTGCCTCATGTGCGGCTGTCCCTTCACAGTGCCAGGACTTTGTACTTCCCTTCCTTGGGGCTCCTGCTGTGGCAGTGTGTGACTCTGGGGTGATGTAGAGAGCAGCACCAAATTGTGACTCAAGGCAAGAGGAGAGATCTCGATGCCACCATAGCAAGGCTGCACCAGGCAGTGCAGGCTAGTAGGAGAGCAGAGCCCAGGGATGCAGGGCAGAAGGTACAGAGAGGAGGAGGCCAGGCCTGAGGTGATGAGCAGTGGGTCAGGGGCTGGCTCTGGAGACCCCTGCTTGGAAACACCTGTCCCAGAACCAGCTGGGCAGTACTTGCCTTTAGGGGAGCAATGAAACAGTACCTGGCACAAGTAGAAGGACCCATCAACATTAACATTCCATCTTACCCAGCAAAAAAGCAAAAAAGAGTGAGGATAGACTCTACACTGTTAGTAACACTGAGACTTTTCCTGTAGTTTTTGTGCATTTATTTTATTTGGGTAGTTGGGGCTGGGATCTTTTGGGGGCTGGCACGTGCTGATGGCCCAGTCCTCCTTTAGCCATGTTCCAAGGCACCTTCCAACATCACTGACATGGTGCTGGGCTCTTGTTTGCTGGAGGAGCCTTGGTGGTCTCTTTCCCTTCTCTTCAGGAGTTGCTGTGACCCTTCAGGGGATCATTTACTGCACCATCTGGAAGTGGCAGCCCTGGGCAGAGCCTTACCTGACTGAACCTGGGGCCCTTCTTGCTCTGTAGGAATAGCAATGGGAGCAGAGGGGTGGCTGCCAGGATCCCCAGCAGCAGCAGTGGAAGAGGTAGCCTTTCTGCTGCTGCGTTGCACAGCGACAGGTGCATGCTGCTGCATGAATGTTGCTGTGCAGCTTTGGAGGGACACCCCCAGCATCCAGCCCAGCAGCTCTGCATCCATCCTGTGTTTGATTGGGACAGTTGTGATAGTGTCTTCCACCATGGCTCTTCCAACACTATTGCCAAACATCTCCATCTCCTGATGGATCCAGGATTGCAGTGTCTGGAGGAGAACTGCATGGTTCTGGAAGTGGTTCAATGAGCTTGGAGGCTGGATGCCACCCATGGGGCGCCTGAGCACTCCCTTTTGAAGCCCACCTTTGCTGTGCTCCAGCATGATGGAGGTCGTGGGCAGCTGGATGTCCCAGAGCCACTCCTACCTGATGGATGACTCATGTCGTAGAGGTGTGGTGACATGTTCCACACAGTCATCATCCAGCTGCAATGATTGCAAGACTGACACTATCCCCCAAGCAGAGGGGGTACTCAGGCTTGTTCTCAGCCCATCACAGGATGGACAGGTGGCAGAACTGGTGGAGGCTCTGCATCACATAACTGGCCTTCTCTCCAGACAGTTGGGACAACAGATCTAACTTCACTGTAATTTCTGGAGTTGCACAATTACTCCACATAAAAGCCACAAATGACTGCAATCTCATTCTCAGATTTGTCTTCTTGTGCACTGCTTTCACTGCAATAACTCCTTTTGCAGAGATTTCTTCTTAGAACACCAGAAAAATCATAAATGATGCCCCCTTTCTCTCTCTGCAGAAATAGCAGCAAAATAAACAAACTTGAAAAACAGATATTCCAACCTTTGCACCACATTTCAATTTGTTTCATTTTCTCATTCACTTGCTGTCTGTTTATGTTACTCTGAGCATGTATAGAGACTTTTTCTTACTTGTTCCCTACACAGATGCAAAACATAGAGCATATTTTGTCAGCAATATACCTTTTTATGAAGTCTTACTTTCTGAAGTTGTAAAATTTTGGTTAGTATTGTTGAACAGCTTGTGCTCTGAACCTGTCTTAGTGCTTTCAGTATTACAGAAGTCCTAGAGAAAGCATTTGCATCAGTTTGCTATCAGCATGCCAATGCGGTATTTATCTTTTGTTCCTTTCTTCCCCTTTAATTTAAAGCATACATTTCATTCTAAATTGCTGTGAGTACATGGCAGTTAGAAAGGTCTCTTTAGACTTGCTGCATATTCAAGGTGCCCTTAATGATGGAGGTGTCTGTAGTGAGTAGGAGAAACAAAGCTTCTGTAGAGAGCAACTGTGGTAGAAAATGGATGTAGAGGCTGATGAGGAGATCATGCCTTTCGCTGGAGAACAGCATGCCTCACTGGCATTGTGTGGAGGAAGGAGGACTCTTGCTCACAGAAGATATTATTCATTCATAAGAATGCCAATCAATGTTTTTATTAATTATTTTTTTTAAACAAAGCCGTTTCCAAGAACATGTCTGGATTTCCCTCCGTCTTGGTTCAATCTTTCATAGATTCCAGTTGTGTAAAAGAGTAAAGCCCCACTTCCTGTGAGATCTGGCTGTAGTGGAAAAGGTTTAAAATATTTTCAAGACTGCCATGTTACACCAGGAGTACAAATTATTCTTTTGACAGAATAGAAGACCCACAGCTGTTGGCTTCTATGAAATAGTTTGCATAGGCCATTATGATTTGCCCTGATTATGAACAAACCTTGTGTGTCAGGCAATGCACCATTCACATTACAGTATTATATGTAAGTCTGAACAAGTGTTATTATACTCATGTGGAAAGGTATTTTAGCAAGAATTAAATTATTTCTAGGTGTATAACATAGTTAAAAGTACAACAGTTTGTTCATATTTATTCCCAAATACCTTTTTATACTTCTTATACACTATTAAATACTGGTAGCTCTTTTTAAGTACAATAATGCTAGAGGGTGGCAGTGTTAAAACTACTGCAGTGAAATTTGCAAAAATCTGAAGTTTGACACATCTTGTTTTGCAAGTTGTGTATAATTTTAGAATGACTAGTGCATACTCTAGATCATATTGTCTTTTCACAATTGGACAAATAGCTCTTTACTTGATAATGTGAGCCATCTTTAAGTCTTTCAGGAAATCGCAATTCTCCTAATGTCGATAGGCATTAGGTGAGTGTTACAGACAGGAAGGTATTATAGGCAATAATAATAGTCCTCAGATAAATATGTTTGTGTAGGGACAAGTCTGAAGCAAAACAGCTAATGCATATGTGGCTGTGCTTAATATTCCTTGACATTGTTATAATTATTTGTAGCAATATATAAGACTGGATTACTGTAAGCACAAGAAAGTGGCCTTTGTACAAAGGTATCAATACAAAGATATCCTTTGTATATCTCTGTAATATTGGCTTTATACTTAAAACCAGTATCTATGTCTGCACATTAAGTAATGGGGTTTGGATGTTTTATATGTAACGGGGCCACAGAGCACAAAAGGATTGTTAATCATCAGCTGAGTTACCAGCCACAGAGTATTTATCTTGTAAGCAGTAGGTCTTGGTGGATGCTTGCATAGTTTCGGATTTGTCTGCACTCATCTGGAGCCTTCTCCTCATTTGTTGCTCACCTGCAGGTGCTGTCATAGTTCGCAACAGCTGTGACCGTAGTTTCTTCAACATCCCCAATCAATTTAGAGGGAAAAACAGGGGGTTGTATTCTTTCTTTAGGATCAGTCAGTAAACGTACCTAGGTTTGGAGTTTTATTTTGGAGTGTTGTTTTTCTCACTTCACGTTTAATTGTAATTTAGCACTGTTAAGATATAAGGAAGTTGCAAAATATTTCCAGAGCAATTGAGGTTTCCCGGCTGCAGCTTCGATACTTGTGATTGCAGAGACGTTGATATGTTGCCACTGCTTTTTCCTATAGTGACATCTCAGCAAGCTCAAAGATGAAATGTAAATTCTCAGTCTCCCATGGGTATGCATGTCAAAGTCAATTTTGAGTTTCTTCCCTTGCATTCTTTGCCTCAGATTTACTCGGAGGCAATATCCAACAGAAAGAATGCCACCTTCTATTAAAATGCAATGGAGTCTATTTCAGTTATTATTTTTGCTCTGTAGTTTTGAGGAAAACAGTAGTATTTTTTGGTTTTGAAAAAATGTGTTGCTCCAGCAAGAGGATTTTTAGTGTTGTCAGGTTTTATGTTTGTGTCTATCTATATACAGTCATAAGTATGCATATATATAAAATATGTGTGTGTTTGTATATATATAGAGAGAGATCTATATAAGTATATGTAATATATACATCTCTACGGATACTTGTATAGGCTTTCCTGTGGGAATCTTTACAGGAATAGTTATGGAGCTCTCTTCAAAATATATTCAGTGACAATCTTGCTATTTCTCTGTGTAAGGTATTAAACACAGACTGTCAATCTGTTGGTACAATTTGAGAGCATGGATTGCCAGCTCTCCAGAGAAATGGTTAGCACTCCTCCCTGTACTTCTCACACCTGTTCATAGTTGCCTAAATCTGGAGTTGGAAGCTGTCATGGTGTGTTCACTGCGCTTAGCAAGGTAATTTCTGGTTATGTCATGGTGATCTTGTGAGGTATCATCCCAGGTAGACTAATGGGAAACTCCAATTTCAGGTATTCTCATGTAGTGGTTGCCATTTTATTCATAGGCTGTTAGTCACAAAAAATTCTTAGTAGGGTTCCTCTTTGCTGTCCAGGGCAACTGGATAGGAAGATTTTTAACTGCACCCTGTAGGTATGACATCTGCTGTTATTTCAGGGAGATGATTGTAAGTAACTTCATTTCCATGCACTTGTCCTTAATGCATAGGTTTTTATATATCTCTAACAGAAACTTGAAAGGGATATTATTATACTTTGTTTCAATCTATGTTTCCTTCAGGGTTTTTTTGTTTGTTTGTTTGTTTGTTTTTTGCAGCTCAAGAAGTTCATAAGAACTCCAGAGATCCCTTCAAAGCATGTGAGAAACTGGGTCCCCAAGGTCCTGGAGCAGCGACGGCAAGGCTTGGAGCTGTACTTGCAGGTGAGTCTCCTTGCAGCCTCGTGAAAGTAAAAGCAGCATCTGTTCTCAGAGCATTAGAAAATATGAAGTGTGACGTTTTACTGATAGGCAATTTTAGAGGTGGGAAATGATCTGGACACTTACCAGCGGTGGTGACTTCTGTTCACTTAGCAGGACTAGCAGCTAGAAAACCAGACTGTTTTGCAGTTTTTTCCGGATTTTTCCAAAGGCTGCTGATTGGCTTTAGTAAACCTTTGTTTTCCTCTGCCTAAAATGGGGAAAATAATGTTATTCTTTCCAAAGTTGTTCTGACTGTACCAATCAAGAGTGTTGCCTAAAAAATTATAAGGAGGCTTTATTTAGCTCGCCTCTATTTAGACAGACTAGGGAAGCATTAGCTCATGAAATTCATATCGCTCTGCTGTACATGAATTGTTCCTCTAGCTGAAATAGGCACCTGTCATCTCATACTAATCTCAATTGATTTGGACATTTGCATTTTAAGTCTTAGATTCTACCTTAGATGGGTCATGATTTTGATAAAGACAATAAAAGGAGTCTTCAGGAATAATGCAGTTGTATAAACATCTAAATATATCGGGAATAAATCCCATTCATTTTTAATAAACGGAATTTCTACTGTCACCATGATTGCTTTAAAAAATGCCCTGTGGTATAGGTTCACAGCTGTTCCTCTGGTGGCAAAGCCAGATGAAGGTGTTACTGTAAACATGTTCCCAGTTCACGGCACTTTTAGCTGCACTTATGCAAGTGCTGTTTTACTGAAGGGGACCAAAGAAATAATGTGTCAAAACATAATTGTTTTGGGAGGAAGGCAAGAATAACAGTCTTCTATTTTTACTCACATCAGCCACTTGTGGGAAGTTTTTACTTTTTTTCTGATTTCCATACAGCTTTCTTTTGGACATAATCACTACCAAGGCACATGTACCAACTTGTCTTAAGCAGCTGATTTCATTAAAAAGATAGAGGTAATTTGGTTATCACTTTTTAATTGCTGATAAACTGTAAAAGAACATCTCCCCCTACTGGAAGAGTTAGTCAGCTCTTGTTCTTTTGCAGTCTTGCACATTTAGTTAACTGTTCCTCTCTTCTGTCGCTGTTGGCTGTCACAGGATCATGCAATGCTTTGGGTCAGAAGGGACTGCTGGGCATCATCTGTTTAAAACACAACAAGCCTCTAAGTTATATCCATACTAACGTGCATACTAATTTAAACAAGAAGAAAAGTCATTAATACTTTTGTCAAAGTAATTAATTTCTGTTTCTGCTAATAGAAAGCAGAATTAATCAACAGTGAAATTTTAACTTTTAAGATAATTAGAACCTGATTCTAGACAATGAAAAGTTCATATAAAGACACTTCAGTTATCAGATGTTTTTCAATAGTGCCAAGCATTTGCCAAACCACAGTGTAGGAATGTACTACAATTTCAGAAGACATGATCAGTTTTTTATTTAACACCTTGTATGTAAAACATTGCAAACATATTTTCAGGTGATACTACTGACAGTTAATCTGCAGGAGCTGTTTGGCTACTACTGTCACTAGTCAGTGGTGGTTCTTGTAGCCAAGCATTTGTGCAGCAGATAAAGTTTTATGAAGTCATGCCAGTCATTATTTGTTTTGTATAAATCCAGCCAGAGCCTTATGCCAAGACTAAGCAATTACGTAGATGTTAGGTTCAATGAATTTGTTTTAGCATGCCATGCAGATGGCCATCAAATACAGACCTGTACCTGACATGGTCTAGTCATGTTGGGTTGTTAATATATTTTAACTAAATAGTCTTCTATAATTAAATGCAGATAAAAATATTGACATTAAATGAGAGTAGTAGAGTAGGCCTCTATTAAGTAGTAAAGAAAGCAAGACATTTCCCTGTCTAAGACAGAAAGTGCTGCAGTTGCCAGCACCTTGTTACTTCTTTGTGACCTTTTCATGATGAAACCGCCCTTTTAAATCCTTTCAGCACGGGTTGTTTGTTTCTTGGAGTGGATGGACAGGAGCTCAGAAACATTTCATTATATCTTTTTGAAGAGTAGCAAAAATTATGAATAAATGAAGTATTATTAAATTGTGAGCTACAAGGAGTAATTTTTTTTAATGTATCAGTAGCCACTGCCAGCTAATAGTCATCAGATTGCTTATTTTACTTCTGTTTTTGAAAGGTTGGGTCAGGACTTTTTCTTGTTATAATAGACCCATTTTCATGGAATTTTGAAAGAATGATTTATCTTATACTATTTTAAGTAAGACTTTCATATTTTACAAGTTTGACTGGAATTTGCAACTTCTGTTTTTAATACTGTGAAACAATTGACTAGGAGCACTAATATGCTTAGTAATTCAACTGCATGTATAATAATATTTACAGAGTCCTTGTGAATACTGAGAACAATCAACTGACTGACAAGAGGAAAGAGGGATTATGTTTAATTTATTAATGAGGAAACAGATGCAAAGATAAGTGAATGACAGATTGTGGCCCCAAACATTCATGCAAATTAGCATGATTTTCTATAAGCTCTTGCTCCTCTGCTGGTTATGGTAAATGTCTCTGTGCATGATCTTAATCTACAGCACAAAGGACTTAGGCTGAGCTGGTTTAGTCTTTGCTAAATAAGACAATCACAGAATAAGCTGAATTGGAAGGGACCTGCAAGGATCATCGAGTCCAACTCCTCGCCCTGCATAGGACACCCCCAAAATCACACCATGTGCCCGAGAGCATCGTCCAAATGCATCTTGAGCTCTGTCAGGCTGTACCCACTTCCCTGGGGAGCCTGTTCAGTGCCCAACCACCCTCTGCGTGAAGAACTTCTCCTGATATCTAATCTAAACCTCCCCTGATACAACTTTAGACCATTTCCTCAGGTCCTGTCACTGGTCACCACAGAGAGGAAATTAGTGCCTGCCCCTCTGCTTCCCCTCATAAGGATGTTGGAGACCACAATGAGGTCTCCCCTCAGTCTCCTCTAAATCTCAAAATGCCTGTTACTGTCAGTAGAAGAGCACTAAACCAGCTTTTATTACCTTGTGGTAGCCATCAACTAGGTAACTTTATGGTTACTTACATGTACTTACATGTCTGAGCTTGTAGCTTGCAGTAGAGCAAAGAAAGAGAATCCAGGTGGTTTTGATTTAAATTTTGTAAAATAAATCACTGGGTTACACTATTGTTGACAAAAATGTCTCTTGATAGTAGTTTTAGACTGCAGCAAGGTTTGAACTTAGATAATATTTATTTATGGTTAGAAATATCTACTCTTGATGAGCTTCCTGAGGAGTTTGGTGTTGAAGAAAGGTAGAAGATAAGGATTTTAAGCAGCTAGTTGTATAAAGCGCCTATAATTTGAGAAAGGGTGCCAAAAGGACCTGCACTGAAAAGTGACTCCTCATAGTAGTGAGCATGGATAAATATATTTGCTTGAAAGTACCAGAAGGTAAAGGTAAGTGTGGAAAATGATGGAGCAGGCTGATAACCAGTATTGTAGCTTCTGGATGGTGTTTGTTTGGTTTGGATTTTTTTTCATCCACTGTCCAATCTTGGACTGACTGTTATCACAAAGCAATACAGAAGTTACGTTGTACGTGTATTTAAAGGAGATATAAATCACTTGAAAAGCTCCCTCTTCCATAGTTTTTACTGTGTATGAGTTCAATAAGTAATTTTGTAGATGGACCAAGTGAACAGGTAGTTGGGGTTTTATTTTGAACATTGAAGACATTGTTGGGATTTCTAAGGGTGGCACTGGAGGGACCTTATTTAATTGGCTATCAAAGCAGCTGCAGCTGCGTTGGATCAGATCAGTATTTGTTACAAATACATTTGATATGATGTACTATTGGAGGAGCAGTTTTTACAGAGCTTATTTCCTGTGAATTGGTAATAGGGAAGAATTTGATCTAGCCACCTGCTCATTTGGAGTTAGGTCATATCCTTGTCCCAGTAAGCTGACACTGGATGTTATTGCCATCCAGTCTGTCTGCCCCAGGGACTTGCCCTTTGACAGGTCTGCCTTTTAAAGTTCAATGGAATAGATATTTTCAAACCCCCTTGGGCTGAAGAAATCTCATCATTTGCTGATATCATCAGTCCAACAAGATAACAAGCATCGTTAACAGAATTCACTGTGAAGTGGCACCCATACCTAAGCATGACACTTTGTAGCTGCTGCTAGTCTTCACTGAAATGATTTGCTTATAGGGAAAGATTTTGAAGGAGGCCCATATTTTTGGTTAGTTTCAGGGTACTAACTCATTTCATGTGGTCTGGGTGACCTGAAGAAATTCTTCTTGTGACTGGCAAGGCTCTAATATAAAACAGAGAGCTGTAGACCTTCTGAAGTGCTCTGTATATATGTATGGTCTCTATGTGCATACATCTCTAACCAGAGTTAATATGTAGAGCTAATATTTCTCTCTTGGCTGAGGTCAAAAAAACATACTTGCCTTTTATTTATTCTTGAACTTTTTACAAAGAGAACAGTCCTGATTCCTGGAGATAAGATTGGTTAAAGTGCTCCTTGGCTGTGAGACGTGAAGACTTGATGAACTTCAACATTCCAGCAGTTTCAGGAATCCAAATCTTAAAAATGAATTATGGCGTTTATGAAACTGGACTAGAGATTTGTTTTCCATTTAAGGAAATAATCTGGAGATCTGAGAAGCACTTTGACCTATATTTCAGTATTCTTCAAAATGCAATTCTCTTTAAAAATATTTTAACTACCAATCCTTCCTGAAAAAGATAAGTAAAACCATATCTTCTATGATTTTGCTTTTAAGAAATTAAAATCCAATCCTATACTCCTTAGCTGTCTCAGTTTCCAGCAGGGTGGAGTTAGGAAAACAGTGGATGTAATAATGAATAATGTGTCATTGCTTTATGAGTAAGCTCATCAGAAATATAAAGAAGAAAGGCACATGTTGTTATATTGCATTTTTTCTCTTTTGGGGGGAACAGTTCAACAGCAACTGCAAAAAAATTAAGACAAATGAGCTATTTCTGTAGTTAGTGACTGCAGAGGAAAAACTATCATACTGAAGATTTGGCTCAAGGTGTCATTTCTTCATGGGCCACTATGATTTTCTTTAATTACTTCAATAAGCATTGATACTAAATTCCTTGTGGTAAAGTTTAAATAAATAAATAACCTTTCCTGACTGGACAGTGGTTATGAACAAACTTTTGTACTGTTTTCTTTTAAGTTGATCTAGTTTTGTGATGTTACTTCATGAAAGTTTTAGATTCAGTTAAAGAATATCAAAAGGTTCTTTTTGTTGATATGAAAGCTCTGTTGCAGAGCATTTCAGACCTAATACAGCATTTCATATTGCAACTGGGAATAAGAATTGTGCATTCCTTGAGCTTTAGTCGTTGCCCCTTTCCATTATCATTCTGGGTGTTGTGTTAAAGTGATTTCTCAGGGTTTTTTATCTAATTGTGAAGAAAAAGAGTTTTCTATCACCTCATGGGAGGTTTCGTTAGTTCTTCACTGCTTAACTGATTCAATTTCTGTTGACATCTTGCTATTCTAACAAGAAGGAATGCAAACTCAGCTATTTACAACCTTGTCCGTTGTCAAGAAGACTGGAGAGATCTGTGCTCAAAGATGAGGCATCTAGGCTCCTGATGCCAGTGTGCAAGTGCTCCACATAGCGTGTTTGCTAGAGCTTTGCCTTTCAATAGCCAAATACTCCTGTTCTGTACCTTCGTCTGAAATCCTGCTTCAGTACACTCTTGCCCGTAGTAGGATCAGAAAAGAAAAGAAATTCATTTGAGGAAAAGAAATCCTTGGTGATATACATGGTTTTTCACTGTTTTCTCTTCTCTTTGTGAAGCAGAGGTAAAAATTGTCCCATGGTAGTACATAAAAGTTATCTGAGCTCTCTTAAGCGGAACAAAAACTAGGACTTCATATAAAGACAGGAAGATCATGATTGTGGCTTAAGCAGATACAGCTCTCTAGGGTCAGAAGTAATCTGTAAGTGCTTTCTAAGTGAAACAGGGTTTGATGTTACATATGTAATGTCTGTAAAGGTGAACTGGTGCTGTTGGAGCCGTTTAGAATTATTGAGATCTCTGCGTGTGATACATGCGCTTTTATGAGACATTTGATTGCTTTTGCCCAATAAAAATGAATCAAGTTTGTTGCTATTTAATTCTGGAAATGCAATGGCAAAATGAACTTAGAACCATTCAATGGTCATTCAACTATTTAAATTTTATTTCTGCACAGTTCACATTCATCACATTTATCCATTCTGTCAATGTTAATATTCATTACAATTGTTCTTCCTTTATATTCTCAAAAATCCATTCTGTATCAAGCATTTCATTGTTCCCATATACCTGTATACCTTTGTCAAAGGTGTTGTGAATACAAAATTTTGAGTTAGTTCAATTGAAAGACTGGAAAGGTATATGAAAGGACAGCATATATCAAGCGTAGAAGGCCCTCTAGTTGGAAATAACTTTTGAAGCTTATGGAGTGTTGCAGAAAAATGTCTTATTAGTCTTGCTCATTTATACTCTTCCTTGGTATCCATTTATAACCATTTTGGGATATAGGATACAGTGCTAAATGGATCTTTAGTCTGAAGCGAGGACCTTTCTTATATAATCCTTACAGTAATTAGAGATAGGCTTGTTATTAGATTTGTTTAAACATTAATGTGTTTTCAAGAACTGAGCCCTATATGTATTATGAACACTATCTTAAAAGAAAAAAGAGGTAATTGTATGGTTGAGAAGGCATGTTTGAATCATTGAGATGTATCTGTAGAGATAGATAGAGGTATGCAGGTCATGTGACTGTGCAATGCCACTTGTAAAGGCTAATGTCTTTTCAGACCAAATGCTTTTCACATGGGAGGTGATTGCTTCTGTACTTACAACCTGAATTCAGAGGCTGAAATTCTAAGCTATAAAAGTTTTGTGCAAAATGTGGGCTTATTTTTTTTCTTCTCCACCTTATTTTCTGTGTGCCTGACCTGTGGGGTTTTTTCCCACTAGGCTTCTGTTTAACCATTCCCCATGTCTGAGAGCAGGAGCTGGATAGAAGTCACTCTGACTTCCTTGTATCATTCATTAGGCAGCACAAAGGTTTCTGCAGAGGCAGTCCTTCCCTTTGTCCTATGTACACATTCACTGTCAGGGTCTATTTCTAACTAATTTAAGATCAAATTGGCTTATTTGCAGAAAAAAATTCCCATCAAGTCCAGAACAGATTCTTATCTTCCTGATTGCTGTTTCTGGAAATCAGTTTTGTTTTAAATGTGGGTGAATATGCTGAGAGGAAAGGGTCTAGCATTAGAAAGTTGCAAAAAAAGTTGGATTCAGTGAAATAAGATTTAACTGATGTTTTGCTGGAAAGTCTGTTGAATCACCTACATCTATTAATCACATTGAAAATTCTCTCCATTATCCAAAATTATTCAGTCTCTTCCTTCTCTGAGTCCATTTAGTGTGCAGTAATCAAGGCTGAACAGCTCCTGTAAGGAGTTCTAAAAGCAATGGTATGATAAGTATAAAAAGACAAAATGTTCTTTGTCCTCATTAAAGATTGTGAGCGGAGTGTTAAATAATATTAATGGCTGGGCTTGTCAGTACTTAACAGTACTTTCCTAGTACAAGTGATTTTATTGATCGATACAGTCTCAATGTAACAGGGCAGATTATTCTACTGATTTTATCGAAACCTTAACTAAGTTTGTTAGTGTACCACATATCCTTAAATAGATCTAGATGATGATGTAGATTAAGAAAAGCAGACCACCATCCATCTTTTTTTGATCGGTTAATAACTTAAATCCATCATTGCTGCGACTGGCTTTTTTAAGATTCTGTTGTGCATACGTGTTTCTTTGGTGGTAAAGATACATAGCTGGGTTTAGATGGCTGTGGATTTTAAAGAAGTGTGCCTGACGCATGCAGGATTGCATATTTGTTGAGGGGAAGCAGAAAGCCAAAGAAAACAGGGAAGCAAAATAATTCTGTAGATAATTTAAAGGAGAGCCATTTATTAAAACTGTCTGTCTGCAGAGATTTATGAAGAATTATTCGAAGCATTTTTCAAGCATGCTCAGAAAATTACCTGGTTTGTGTTTTAGGAGTTAAATTTTTGCTTTTCAACTGTTGTGATTTATGATTAATATTTCTTTTCCTTCATCTTCAATAATCTGTTTGGTTTTACTGTATAGAATTGTGCTGCATGAACTCTCTAATATTACTTTTACATGTTAGAGGTGATCAAAATAAATTTTACTTAGTTAAGAACAGAATTTACTTAAGTAGTTGTGACATGTTTAGAAACCATGTCTAAGTGCTTGTTCTCTTTTCATTATACTGTGTATCATAATGATATTGTATTACACACTTTTGCCCAAGTTAAGATGAACATCAAATTGTACTAATCATGTATTTTCATGCAGTGAGAAATGGTCTCTGTCGTGATTGCATATGCTCAGAATAACTGAAAAACATTTCAAGAGGAGAGAGGAAGAAATTAAGTTCTCTGTATAAGTCACAGTCTATGAAAGCAGAACTAGGGATATTAAAACTCAAGTGCTGGCACACTGCTGTAATCTGCTGATGAGTGTTCTAACAGCCATGATTCCTTCTAAAGCCATACAAAGTATGAGATACTTAATTCATTTAGACGTGATGAAAGAAAATGTGGTCACCTTCCTTATCCTGAATGCAGCTCCATATCTGATGTGTAGGCAATAAAATTTCTTTTTCCTTGATAGATATTTAATAGATTTCATTGAGCTCTTGGGGAAAAATGGAGGGGAGTCAAAAAATTTTTGTCCATTATAGTAAGGTAGGAAGGAGGGAGGGAGCAGTAAGTCCTGCAGTCTTATTGTCACCACCTGAAGTTTGGTAGAAAGACTCAGGTTTCCTCCATCTTTTTAATCAATCCATTGTATTTTAAACACATTTTCAATTCCTATTCTGTGCTGTTTTACATAAGGTAATTCTTATATTTTGGTATACAAATGACTATTGCATTTTTAAATTGGACTTTCAAAGCAAGTTTAATCTTAAGGGCTTTTTCTTCAAGATTAGTCTGTAAAGTTAATGAATTGCTAATAAAGGGATAAACCTACTTTCTACTGAAGGAGTATTTTGTTATTGCATGTGTAGTGTAAAACACCATGTTTTGTAAAGGTTATTCAGTAGAATACAGCACTAAATTAGAATGTAGTTTAGACCTAGATTGCATTGACTTTATGCAATCTAGTAGTATTCTTCTCCATACACTCTTTGTGTGGGTGGAGATTTGCCATTAACATTCTTTACACATTTATAAATCGCACATGAGGGCAGGGGAAAAATGTTCATGAAGAAGTGAATAATTCTTTCTTTACAGCAGGATTTAAATCTGCACATAAGGCACAGGCTGTGTTTGGAGGCCAGAGGAAGAAAATGATATACGGAATATGTGCTGAATAACTGAACCATTTATTATGTGCTTTGGATGAAGAACTCATTCTGGGGGAAAAAAGTAGTGTAGGACCATGCTACATGTTGCAATGTTGAATAAATCCTTATACATAAGGAAGCTGAATTAAAGCTTGATTCTAGTGTGCCATAATAATTTTATTGTCTAACATAGTTTGTATCATTTAACATAGACCATTCTGAAAAACAATCCAAACAAACAAAAACCAACAAGCTGTAGCTAATCACAGGGGGTTACCAGAAAGATACTGAAATAAATAAGCAGTAATTCTTGACCTTCTGCTTTCGATGTTGAAAGGAAAGAGCAGCGGAACAGAAAAATTCTTTGCAAGGAGTGCTAAGCAAAACATGAGAGCTAGTCTGTCAGTAGCTAAGAGAGGTGAGCAGAGGAAGAGACGAGTAGTCTTCCTCAGATAGGTTGTGGAAGGATGGTCACTGAGCTTTCTTCTTTGGTTCTGCAGTAAATTGAATGCTCCTGCATTAGACATAATTCCCGTGTGTGTGTGTGTATGCTGCCTTTTCTTGGCATTTATGCAGTCTTACATGACTCCTTTCTGAAAGATGTTGAAGGATTTCAGAGTGAACTAAGGGGGGAAGGTCCTGTGGTCATGGGTAGCTTAGGAGAATAACAAATGCTTGTTATCTTCTCTAACATTGTCTATCTCTACCCACAGCACTATTGATTGTCTTTTTTTTTTTTACCTGCTTGTTGTCTCTGTTGTCCAAATATAATATAGATTTAGTTAAGTATAAAAAAGCTCATTTTACGTTAAACCCATTTACTGCAGAATTTTTTGACTGAGATAGGCTTGGATTTCTGTGCAGGTACATTTGCAAACAAAGACACATTACTGAATGATGCCTAAATTTATAACTCTGATATGGATTTTTCCTGTCAACTGTGAAAAGGTTAAAATAAGAAACTTCCAGGGTTACTTATGATAAACACTGTGAATTATATATAATAAAATTTTCAAGAAGTACTGATGTAAAAATTGAGGCTCATGGTGCAGTTTCTTCTTTTTAATTTCTCGTAATTATCATTGTCTTTATCTAATATACTTTTTCTTCTGTAGATGAAAAAAGTTTGCAGAAACAATGCGTGAAGCAGAAGTAGAAGCTTTAATTTCATTAGGCATGTTGTAACTGGCGAAGATTAATGTATATATCTCTTGCTAATTCTTTTCAATTACTCAGTTCATATAAATTCCCAAACCTTGTTAATTATGCTGAAGTCAGGTGGTAATTTTTAACAGTGTTTCCACAGCAAGGGAATTTTCCTGGTCTAACCTTGCCCTCCTGTAGAAACTCTCAGCAGATTAGGCATTCTGACTCTAGTCCATTCGTTTTCAGCACAAGCCTAATTGCTGCCGACTGCCTGCCACAGGTACCCTGGTTATTGTACATTTAAGGGATGCAGGTTCTTCTGAGAACAAATAAGGAAAGATTAATTGTTTGTTTTGTTTCATCCCAAGAGAAATGTGGGAGCTTAATCAAGAAAAATAATTTCTTCTGTTGATTTGGCTTATTTGTGGAAAGGGATAATTGTATAGAGGCAGGCATAGAGCTATGCATTTTGAAAGAAATTTTGCCATTTACCTACTTGGGAGGCAAAGATACAGCAAAATGAATGTAACACAGCATTGGAATTGATGGGGATGGTTCACATTTCTCATAGTAAGTAATTTGGCTGCTGGGCTTTTATTTGAACCAATATTGCTAGGTGGTGTTGTCATTTGTTTTGTCTGCTTCTTTGGATATCTAATCAAGGAGACAATAGTAGGGGGAAAAACGCTTTTCCAAATTGTCCTTAATTGCTAGAGCACGAAGTGAGCTAAGCACTCAGGTATTTCCAATTAAAGAACTTGTTTCCAGCAAGCACCATTAAATCTATCTTTCCCAATCTGATAAATAAGCTATCAAAGAGTGGAACAGATTAATTGAGAGCAATTAGTTCAAAGCTCAGTATAGCAGTTAGAGTGAACCAACATTATCAATGAATGCAAATTTTACGTAAAGCAGTAAGAAGCACTGATGCAACAAAACGTTATTGAGAGTAGCCACTAAGCATAAAGGAAAATTTTATCTGTGATATAGAAATAAAAGACATGGGAAATCACAGATCCTACAATTCAGAACCATCACAAGATTTATTCCAATTGCATCTAAAGCATAAGAAAACCCTACATATACTACAACACTTGCGTTTGTAGACACAGTAATCTCCAAGTGTGCATTGCTTATGTTAATAATCAGTAACCCCTGTGTTTGGTAGAGACTTAGTCTTAACACTGTATTTTGATTCCCTTTTAGTACATGTATGTGTTCCTATATATCTAGACCTTTTGGATGGGTGCTCCTTTCTTCCAGCTGCCTGTGCATGCCAAATTGCATTGATCCACATGGTGTAAACATCATTCTGCATGTGGGTGCTCTGGATATTTCTCCTAATGACAAAACATAGAAAAAGCACCTGGATGCTCTCCTTAAGTGCCAGCCTTTTGCCTTTTGACAGTGTACACGTCATCATGAGGAGAAAGCCTTTCTGTCACCTTAGATATTGAAATAAACTTAGAGGCTCTGAGTATTAATATGTTCAAAAACCATGTTTGTTCACTTGTTGATAAATGTTGCATATATTCTGCTTTGGAATAATGTACTCCAACAAGAAGAAGCACATAAAACAGACTAATTTCTAAGTCAGTTTTTACAGAACTACTTTGGCTAGGTAAGTTATATTGCTGCTCTATGAGTTGGCATCATTCACATAAATTGACAGCACAAATATACCAGCTGCCAACTTTTAAAACTGCTCTCTTAGAGCATCAGTTTGTGTGGTGCATCTCTGGCCTTTACAGCAGCAATGTGGCTGGAGTCTGCTTTTGCAGAATTACAGTTTTAAAATGGTTGGATAAAAACCTTATTTCTTATGCTGTTGCAACCCACTGGGTACATCTATTCTAGGAAAATGAAAAGGTCAGTGATAACTTTCCCAATAAAACCTTCTGAGAAAATGTCATTCCAGTTATGTGTATCTGACTGGGGGAGTTCATAATCCATTTTTTGAGCTTCATATTTTTTTTATTTCTGGAATATCATCATCATTAGAGAAATTCAGCATTCATAACCATAATAGTATCGTGTCATATCAGCTCATGAACCAATGGTAACAGACATGCTTTAACAAACACAGGAGCAAGATCACAGTTGTATTCTGAGTAACTGGTTTTCTGAGCAGCTTCCCTGTAATATTGGCTTCTGAAAAATATTCAGAATATCTCCAAGAAATAATGAGGAAATTAGACAAGTGAAACCTCTCCTGGTTTCTTCAGATGTCAAGGCAGCCAGATCTTCAAGTGTGCTTTTCAGTGTGGGGTCCAGCTCTCACACATAGTTCAGTGGGAAAGGTTCCTAATGTAACACACATGAAAAAGAACACTCATAAAACCACAGGAGATTATGGAGGAGCAAAGAACATGGGCAGAATTCGGACTCTACAGTCTTGCAAACAGCAGCATTTAAGCAGCCCTCTCCACATTATCCCATCAGATGTTTCTCTGTGTATTTGGACTCAGTCAAGGTCATGCAGTGATATGTGCTAATAGTTTTGAACAGCAGCAGTTGTATAACTTCACAATTAAGAAGCAATTTGTGTTTCTGTAATGATAGTGTGTTTAAATGCCATGCAGTAGTGTTTTCCTGCTTTGCAGGGGGATTTTTTTATAATTAATCAAATTCAGGCAAGTTTACTTATGTGACCTGAATTAGTTGTCCAGCTTCAAGTGATGGAATCACAAGGACATGTACTGCAAGAGTAAGTAACCACAAGATATTGGGGTCTTTTTGTAGTATTGGAAATAAAGTTTAGTGGGTTTTATCATGAAGTTGTCCTGTAATGATGTAAGAGGCTCTCGATAACTGTGGTTCAATGTAGAGGCTCAGGAGCTGTATTATTAATGTAGAAGTACAGATAACATGGCAGCATTTCATTGAAGAGGTCCAGCAGCCAGGCTTGACATGTCAACCCAAATTTTAAGTTGCAAAAAAAATCCCAAAAAGAGCCCACATTTCTCTGATTTGTCAATTATTTTAGCCCAGTTTTACAAAGCAGTGATGTTCACCAAGGACGTCAGAGAGAAGTCTATCATCAGACAAGACTGATGGATTTGTTACTGTGTGTATGGAGACATGAAAGTTATTTTCCCTATGGTATATTTACTGGTTATAACCATCATATTATCCTTTTTATATCTAAAAGGATATTATTCTTTCAACTTCAGATTCTTTCAGTTCTCCATCTTACAACCTTTTCTTGTTTCGTTTTTTTCCCCTGAAATTTAATTTTGTCTCTTTGACTGGCTTATTCAATCTACATACCTTTCATAGTATTGTTTTCTGATGATCATGTATTGAAGGTCATCTCTGTGGCCAGTCAATAGACAAGGCAAGGTTTTTTGTAGATGTCAGTTCTACTGTAAATCCTTTCTGAGCCCTTACACTACATCCATGTCTGATGGCATACTCACTTTTACTTCCTCATTGTGGATTAAGCTCTCTGTACCACTGTATATAGTACTGTTCTGCCTTTTCATTGAAGCACCAAGAAATACAACTTAAATTACAATTTTACCTAGCTTCATATGCTAAAGCTTTCTTGTAAGGTAAACCAGATCCTTCGGAAAAAGAATAACCACTGGGAAGAAGAGGTGCAACACAGTGTTTTTATGAATTCTTCTTGTGTGGGAAACATGGAGACCAAATACTTCTGCCAAAGTGAATGGTAGAAATAAGGAAGATTGCTATCTAAAAGGCCAGAATATATGATTCATTAATCTGTGATGCTCAATTTCAACCTCATTTGTGGAGTTTACTGACCATAATTAAGTAGTTCTCTGGTTACTGGGTGAGGAACATCAAGTAATTGCTAAGTGCTAATGGTATCAAAAATATGGGATTTATAGAGAACATCTTGGTATTCTTGCAGCATTCTAATGTTATGATAATTTTTAACAGAAATATAGATAGCTCTTCTGGTTCTGTTAGCAGGCTAAATTGCAATATTTTTTCTCTGTTTTGGAGAAGTCATCCCTCTTTCAATAACAAGAATGTGGAGAGTTTTTAGCCAAATCAGAGCATTGTCCACAGAATTGCTGTGGTGTGACAAATGCAGCCTTCCAGCTGATGCTGCTTGTCTGCCAGGAAAGGTAAATAAGCGTTCACTGACCAAGTTAGGATGGTCTCTTTTCACAAGTAATTGCATCGTTCCTCACCTTTATCAAGGACTCCCTTGCTGGTGAGTTTTGGGAGGGACAAGTGTCAAGAAACAGAACCATAATGAAGTACCTGCGATTGAGCAAGGATTACATTGCTCTGTTAATTCTGTAAAAACTTGTCAGTTTGCCACCCAAATAAATGCCTAGACTGCGTAAAACATGGAGCAGAGTGACCTCTAGAAGAAAAATCAATGGCAATTCATATTTCATATGTCTATAATTGCTTGTGAGAGCATGGCAGCAGTTTGTTTATAGAGCAGCTTGTTCTACCAGGGATTGTTTCCTGACTTTTTCTTCTTTCCAGTGGTGGTGCCTCTCATGGATTGTGAATCACAGCTAGACAGAGCAGTAGACAAGTTTTATTGGTGGTGATTTTTTATTATTGTTTTCACATTACTGTCTTCAGAATTGCTGCAATGTGTTCTGTTTCAACTGGCGCACTAATCTATAGTAACATGTAAATCGTGTTCACAACCATTTCCTTGAAAGACTCATGAAGCTGGTTTTTATCTTCTTTTTAGTAGGCAAGGCTTTATCCTCCATGAAGTTATCCATTTGCTAGTATTTTAGCCATCAAACTGATTCCGTTGTATGGCCATCATTTTTAGGCAATTTGTCAGAGAAGCAAGGCATTCTCACAGTCTGCTAATTTAAAGACAGAATCTTGAGAATGTCTTTTTTCTTCCCCCTGCTTTGCTTTGGGTTTTTTGTTTTTGGTTTTGGTTTTTTGTTTGTTTGTGGGTTTTTTTGGGTTTTTTTGGTTTGTTGGGTTTTTTTTTGAGAAGCTCTTGTAAGATTTGTATCCCCACTGAGGACCGAGATGTCATAGGGATAGAGAAAATGCCGCTCACTTTATGGATTACTGTTAGGTCAACAAAACTTTGGCAGCATTGATTAACTTGACAGTGAGTACAGCAGTACATTTATCACTTATGGCTGTGCTGTAGAAAATCTAATAAGAGGCAAACAATTCCCTTTAGAGCAGTAACAGGTTCACTGTGGCTAACGGTGCATGCACTGGAAATTTCTGACTTTAAATTATACCCTTGCTGCTAGTTGGGTCATTGACTCCAAGCTACTGCACTTTCACTACTATGTTCTGTATTATTAATTTGATCAAAATTGTTTTGGCTTCTATAAAAGTGTTCAAGCCATATATTGAAGTTCATATAAACTCATAAGCATTTTTGAAGAAGGGATGCAGGAGGAGCATGATCCAAGCTACATTATATAGAAGGGGCAGTTGCCTGTTACTGCTGCAAATGTTTGGGGTCTTACAAGGTTATAAAAGAAAAATTTTGAACTGTTGCTTACAAACCTGCCTCTATTTCACAGATTTAAATAAATCCCAAACCCAAATCTATCTTAAATTCAATGAGTTTCATTGATTGGTCAGGAGGACTTCTTCCACATGTGCAAATATGTTCTTTTTTAATTGCCAGTAATTACCTTAAAAATTCTATATAACTTGATTTACAGATATGTTCTTCCAGTTGTCTTCTTCTTGCAATAATTATGAGAACTGAGCTGCTAAGAAGATTTTTTTTTGCCTTTCCTGTGTAGAAGCACTGCTGCTCAACTTCAAGTTAGTGTTTGGCTATAACCTTATAGTGAAATTTAGGTTTTTTCAGTATTTCTTGGTTTCACTTTAATAAAACATTTCTCAAAGTCTATGACCAGTGCACTGGAAAATGTCTTTGCATTGCAAATATAAAAAAAATCAAGTTTTGGGGGGGTTTGGGTTTGTTTTTTTTTGATTTTGTACTGATGAGTTCTCTTAAATGGAAGCCCTATATAAGATATTATCCTACAGAAGAATATCAAGTTTTTTACTGTTCAGATAACCAAAAGAATGTAAAGGCCACATACCCAATTAATTGCATTTCTAGAAACATGCAGGAAAGAAGATTGAAGAAAATTCGGTATTAAGTGCAGATCCGAATATAGAGTATGCAGCTTAACTTGTGGCTTTGTGATATAATCTGCAAAATTGCTGTTCAAATGAGAGTGTAGTTGTTTTAATTTTTTTGGTAAATATTAGGATATATGGTACACTAGAGTAGAGATCATTTGCCGGTAGCTGTTAGTTCAAGTATTTTATGTTATTTTAGGAAACTGTTTAAATTGGAGGTTTTGTTCTGCAGTATCTGTAAAAATGATGTTGTTTTCTTTGTTGGGAGAGAAGTATTCTACTTGAATCAATTGTCAGGAGGCTTAATGTAATAAGGCAGTTTGTGGTCTGACTAAAAGAAACACTGTGCAAAAGAAATTCCCATAGCAGTTTGTTTTTAACAGAAAAACTGAGTTCACCTGAACCATAAATACATTGAAAACTGAGGCTTAATAAGGTAGAGCAGCTTCAGAAGGAAGAGGGATTGTTGTCCAAAGTATGTCTTGTAATGACTACAGTTAAACCAAAAATCTGTGTTAATGATAGTGAAGCTCTATCAGCATCATAACAGCAGATTCCTTGCAAGAAATGATCAGGCAAGTTGACATTAGTAAACTTTGCATAGTTAGGGGGAAAATGCAATTAAAATAGTGGCTCTCTCTTTTTTTTTTTTTTTTAATTTCCAGGATAGAAGTTGTGTTTCTCACTCTCTTATTGCATTTTATAGGTAACAAGACACATTTCCACACTTTCTCCTGGGTTCATACAATAAAGGAGTTACCCTACTGGCTGCCTTACTGAACAGAGACCTGGTATTGATTACCTATCACACTGGCATCAGAACTACTCTTAGGATTCAATTTTTTTGTTGTTTTGCATATTTTATTGATCAAAAGTGGTAAATGAGCATCAAGCGTGCAAGAAGACGATGAATTGTTTACTTGCATAAAATAACCTTTCAATAAGGGAAGATGCATTGCTCACACTTTTGGTGCTGTTCTGCTGCCCGAAGCAGATGGCATTCAGCTGCTATTGATTTGCTCCTATAGTTACAGAGCAGCATGTAACAAGGCATGCTCATTTCTCTGAAACAGAGGTGAGGTTTTTTGCCAGGGTGGCAGGAGTGAAAAAGGAAGAATGGGGGGTTTTGAGGATTGTTTTGGGGTTGTAGGTTTTTTGCGAGAAAAAAAACAAGAAAAATGTTGAAGCCCTGTGCAAACAAAAAGCAGGATTTCTGTGTTTGCAGAGGAAGGGAGTTACTTTGTCCAGTTCTAGCACTTCTGGTGTCATTAATTCCTGAGGCAGACTGAATCCGTGATCTAAGCAAACTTAGGATTCTAAAAATAAGCAGAATTTAGCATCATGAGCTCCACACCACAAGTCTTAACTGTTATGTTTTTTTATTTATTCATGTTTTGTCCTACTTGTGTAAAGACTGTTGATTCATTAGCAAGACAAAATCATACTGCAATATACTGGGCTTGATTCTGCAAACAGTTAATCTCACTGAAGAATACAGAATTTAATAATTTTTTGCTGGACCTCTCCTGCAATGGAGGGCAAACATATATGACAAAGTCAGCTTTCTCTGAAAATTTATGTGGAAGGATATTTAATGCAGAATTTTGGCATGAACAAGATCTCTAATTCTTTGGCAGATTTTAACAAAATGCAGATATGTCATAGAAGAGAGTGTCAACAAATAGAGTATAGGCATGTTGTAAGACAACACATTTTAGTTAATTTGTAGTCTTATTCCTGAAAGAGTAGTTCAGTGGGTGCTGCTGAGGAGCAGGGTAAGTCCTTGATCAATCTGTTTTAACATAGAAATAACCCATCTGTCAAGATCCACAAGTGTTTTAGTATGAGAGTTAAATTCAGACTCTTGGTGACAAAACTGGACCATTTAAATGTTGTGACAACACATATTAAAGCTTTTCTTTCCCACCTGATTGTTTTGCGGTGACTTACTGCTGGAAATGCTTACTGTTGCTTTTGGACAGTCTTGAGCATCTTCCTGTTCTTATGTTATTTAGGAAAATAAAATTAAATAATTTAACCCCATTATGACTGCTTTACTGTCCTCCATTTCCTTTATATTGTGTTTCTTTTTCATGAAAATAATGACTGAGTTATGACCCCTAGGAAAACATTGTCACAGCATATTAGTAGCCAGTTATTTATCAAGAATTTATTTTAAACATTATTAGTATTTGTTAAAAATGTCTTACTTCATCTATTCAATTTTTTCTTCTCTGACATTGATTTAAATTTGCTTGTATAATTTATTAAATGTTTCTAAGCTTTTTTAATATCCATGTGGTTATGTGTCACTACATCTGGACCATCTGTTATGCTGCTTCTATAGCATAAGCAGGCAAGAAGACATTGTCTGAATCTTTGACTTCAACCTGTTGGTTCCAATACAGAGTAGACATTTCTTACGAGTGTTTCTCAAAGCAAACCTTTGTGATTTTTTCAGAAAACAGATGCTTTTTAATCAATGGCTAATGCTGTGAGCACAGCACTTACCACATTGTTCTGAGCTGATCTGGTCTTGCTCTTTTGTGAGGCTAAGGAAATGTTTTAAACATAAGAATGTTCACAAACAGAAGTTAATATAATAGAACATGGACAAGTGTGTGTTTTAAAACAGGGTTTTCTCTTGCTATGAGAAAGCTCTTTGCTTTCACAAAGTTAAACCAATACATTCATATTCTTGTTCTATACTTGTGGTGTCCATCTGTACTGTTATGACTGACTCCAGTTTTCTTCATTTTCTCCATTTCTGAGTTTGTCAGTGGTCAAAACATACTTTGTGCTTCTTTACCATTGTGTAAGCGACCACCTCCTCAAGTACAGAATCAAGATACCAGAGCAAATTGTTAGTGTATTAACTGTTCAGGGGAAAAAAAAAACCCAGCCAAAAAAAACCAGTCCAACATACAGATTTTTACCTTTCTTTTGATGATACAGGTAAGTAAATGAAGTAAGCTTCAGAGTTTTTAAAATAAAGCTTCCCAATTTCCTTGCAGCTGCACTTCCAGTGCTACAAAATAGCTTAAAGTATTAATTCAACATTGTATTTTGTGCTGAAAGAGCTACCAACACTCAGAACTAACAAACAAAACCCAAAAAACCACCACCATATAAATCTAAATATATTTCGTCAGCTATGTTACCCCTGCTTTACCTCTGCAAAAATGGCACAATTGAGTTCATTAACCCCAGGTGCAGTGAATTCCCTGGGCTTTCTACCTTCTCTTGTTTGGGCTTCAGAGTGGGTACCTGCTGCTTAGTCTAATTAGTTTCAAAGGGAATGTAGAATCATTTCTCAAGAGTTTACTCTGACCCAAAACATCTGACAAGAAATGTCAGCGAGACAAAATAAGAAGTTATTGTAGAGTTGAATAGCATTTTTGTTACAGTATCTTGTGGAAACAGTGCAGATGAGGAAATCATGCTCAGATGACTTCTAAATTTTTGATCTGACATTTGCATGAAATTGTCATTCTTGTGGAAAGCAAGACTTGTTTTCATAGATAAGTTCCTCAGACCTTATCAAACATCTGTCTCTTGCCTTGTTCTCAGCAAAGCCAGCAAAATTAGTTAGAGCTGTGGGAGACTTCTTATGAAGCTAAAAAGAAGTGAAAATGCTATTACAGCCATCAGCAACTCACTCCCCCCGTCACTAATGGTCGCTCTAAAGTCCATTATTGTTTTGTTACATTTTTTCCAATAGGCATATCTTGGAGCTGTGTTCTCCTAACATCTCTTGCAACAAGTTACTTATGTTTGCAAGGATCTTGTAGCAATTTATTTATCTTTGCTGAGTTTGCCTTCAGGCCTTTGGTTGGGGTGGGGGGCGGGTTCTCAAAAGCCTTTTGGAAATTAAAGTAGGTTCTATCCTTTTAGGGGTTGCAGCAAGTATTGAAACAGAGTCTCTTTCCTCTGTTGTAATACCTAGTCAGTACCCATCTAACCAAAGTCTCTCTTTGTTTCAATCACAGCAGTTCTGTGATATGTTTCCATTCAGATGTCTTTATCCTTATTCCGAATAATTCTACTCCTTATTGTAGGGTAACTTCCCTGATACAGGCAATATCTCTTCATTAGTAGTTATTATTAGTTCTTTAATGGTACTCTATTGCCATTATTATTATTATTATTATTATCATCATCATCATCATCGTCATCATCATCGTCATTATAATTATTATTGCAATTTTTTTTTTTAGTAGTCTGGTTCTAAAGCAGCTATAAAGAATATATTATACACCATTGTTAATCCAGAAAATTAATAAGTTGGGTTCTCTTTGAAGGAATACTGTGCTTCTGCTGACTTGTTACTGTAACAAGCAAGTAATTCCTGTGTGTTTTATAACCTCAACAAGAGAAATGCTTGATGAGAATTCAAACAAAGAAAAGGGAAAATGGAAGTATATGCTGAGTATTCTGATTTCAAATCTTGACAGTGATGAATGCTGATGGCTTCACAATGGCTGCCCATGTCGTGGATGGCAATACTCTGCTGGACAGCCAGGCCCAGAGAGTGGAGGTGAATGGAGTTACATCCAGCTCGTGGCCCGTCACAAGTGCTGTTCTCCAGGGCTCAGTGCTGGGGACAGACCAGTTTAAAACCTTTATCCAAGGTCTGGATGAGGGGATCAAGTGCACCCTCTGTCAGTTTGCAGATGACACTAAGCTGGGCAGGAGTGTTTATCTGCTGAGGGTGGAAAGGCTCTGCAGAGGGATCTGGACAGGCTGGACTGATGGGCTGAAGCCAAGTTGATGAAGTTCAAGAGAGGAAGTGCCAGGTCCTACACTTTGGTCACAACAACCCCAAGCAGTGCCACAGGCTGGGGACAGAGTGGCTGTAAAGTGGCCCAGCAGAAAAGGACCTGGGGGTGCTGGTCAACAGAGGCTAAACATGAGGCAGCTGTGCCCAGGTGGCCAGGAAGGCCAAGGGCATCCTGGCCTGTGTCAGGAATAGTGTGGCCAGCAGGAGCAGGGCAGTGATTGTCCCCCACTGTAATCGGAACTGGTGAGGCCACGCCTTGAGTCCTGTGTTCAGCTCTGGGCCCCTCAGTTCAGGAAGGACATTGAGGTGCTGGAGCATGTCCAGGGAAGGGCAATGGAGCTGGGGAAGGGTCTGGAGCACAGGTCCTGTGGGGAGCAGCTGAGGGAGATGGGGGTGTTTGGCCTGGAGAAAATTATTCTCAGGGGGGATCTTATCTCTCTCTACAACTACATGAAAGGAGGTTGAGGCAGAGTGGGGGTTGGTCTCTTCTCTCAGGTAAGAAGTGGCAGGATGAGAGGAAATGGCCTCTGGTTGGGCCAGAGGAGGTTTAGATCAGAGGGGAGGGAAAATTCCTTCAAGGAACAGGTTGTCAAGCATTGGAACAGTCTGTCCAGGGAACTAGTTGAGTCACCATCCCTGGAGGTATTTAAAAGACATATAGATGTGGCACTTAGGGACTTGATTTAGTGATGGATTTGGCAGTGCTGGCTTAAGGGTGGATCTTAAAGATCTTTTCCCACCTAAATGATCCAACAATTCTAAGAAAGAGTAAGTTTCACACACTAAGAAGACAGGAATGTACACTAAACCCTGGTATTTAGAGGAAGAAGGTTAGGACTTGCAAATTTGGAAAATCAAGAACTGACATTTCCACGTTAAAGTAGATTATGTATTTATGATAGTATTTAATTACCTGATCAGATCCTGTTGCAGGGTTTTTCTTCTTTTTCCCATGCAACTTTCTCCCTGATGCACAAGGATCACGACAGAAGGAGAGCTGTACCTGACTGACAGAAAACAAAAACCTATCAGTTTTGAAATTTTCCAGGTGTTGTAGTTAGTAACTACATTTCTTCCACTTAACTACGTTTCTTCCACTTCTCCTTCCCTTTCTTTTTCTTTTTTTAATATTTGTCTTAGTGGTCTCTGTCTATAATGATTCTCAAAATGTAATTTGTAGATAACTGGTGTCTCATAGAGCTCTGGTAGTGGACAGCACAAACATCATGAACAGGGAAAATACACGAGTTTCTGGTGACATCAATTGTGCTGTGTGCAGTTCTTGTGGCTGTTTTTTACTTAGGAATGTTTATGAGGAAATTCTGGCATTCACCAATGGCTGTGTTGGTCTGAGGGGTTGTGTAAGAGAACTCAGATGCTGCCTGTCCCAGGTGAGCGTCCTGGTCCTCCATGGCACTGCCTGTTGGAGCTTTCCCTGGCAGAGGGCGGGGTAAATGGGGCTCCTTGCTTTCCCTGAATGTTCAGTGTTTTTTTCACTATAGCATATTTGTGTTTAGCTCTTTTAAGCTTTTAGAAAACTACTGCAATCTACTGTGCAAGCTACTGTGCAATCTACTACAATCTAATGTGGTGGTAAACGTGGTTGCTTTTTTACAAGCCTTCTTCCACTGTACTCTTGAGAAGACTTTTTCAAACCTAACTACCTAATTTATATATCTTCCTAGAATGTGTATTTTCTGGATTGATTGATATATATGTTGTTATCTAAGGTATTCCTGCACCTGTTTGTCATCACCGTCAGTATTGACATTGTCTTAATTACTTGTTAATTTTTCATGATCCTAGTGGCCCATTGACTTCTGAAAAATACTTCAATTTAGACATTTTGAAATCAGCATCTAATTTTGTGTCTGTCATTAATGGATCTACTCACTCTTTGTATTACTTTTTCCTGTTACTTATTTTCAAAAGCCTTTCTTGTTCCTGCTAAGTTTTTATAATATCATTAACTTGGCGTGCCCTTCTGCTTCTTTTCCTTTTGCTCTGTTGATTTCTTCATTTCTCATCCAGCTTTGTCTTAACCTCCAATCCTTTGAGCAGTGTCTCAGGAAATTATATTGACCGCTTTCTTTCATTTTTATTTTTCAAAGGAACTGTTCTTGCACTCTGTTTCTAATCTTTCAAGGACTAGTCTCCTGTTTCACTGAAGAGAAGTTCACTGTTTGCTCCCACTAAATTATGTTCCCAGTTTTCAAAAAAAAATTCAATATTTTATTTTTCACATCAAGTGGGTTATCTTTGTAGACTTAGCTATAAGTCAGTCTGCTCTGCACTTAGTAGTTAAATATTAGTTGGAACTGACTGTGTTTTTAACTAGCTTTCTAATTAGTGTTCTCTACTTTAAGACCAATGTGGCAGTATTTTTAATCAAAATGAGTAAACTGCTTTGCAGTGTAAGTTATAGACACTGTCATGAATTTCTGCGTACACATTTTCAGTGATGATCCAGTAGTCATTTAACCTACTGGCCTCTCCTTTCATCTAATTTATCCTTTGCATAGCTTGAGATTACTATGATAGATAGATTTGTCACTCATGAGATATCGGGGGAGTTTTAAGCTCACTGAAAGTATCCTCCAGTCCTAAGGTTCAGATGTGCAATTCCCCTCTGTCCTCCTTTTTTGAAACTCTTGTGACTTTACATTATCTTTCAGATAGCTCCGTTGGAACTTCGGGATTTTCATTGGATGTATTTTCTCTTATAATACCTATAGTCAGTACTTGCTCCCTTTCGAGCTCTGTTGCATAGACGTCACTCTTACTATTGACTTCCCTTTGATACACAGTGTGGGAGTGTTAATTAGCTGGTGCTTCCATTTGGAGCATCACTTCTGTGTTGTTGTATGCATGTTTGCATGCTTCTTGTGTCTTTATACAGGTTTTTAAGCATGTTTGATAACCTCCTTCCATTCTCAAAAATGTGAATACTTCTGGTAACAATGAAAAGTGGAAATTCTTTTTAGAATTAATCCCAGTTAAAAACCTCTAACAACAGCCTCACTGAACAAGAGAGTGAGTTTCATCATAGTTCTTAGCAATGCATAATATAAAATATGATTGTATCTGCTATTACTTTAAAAAAGAAAAGCTTGCTCTTAGAAGTCTGGTTCCTTTGTCTACTTGGTTTTTAGCTATTGTGTTTTTTGATAACCTTTTTATCATTTCATGGGACTGTGTAAAGCAGTTCAGGAAAAGCAGGTTAATAGAAGAATATAGACTCGAAAATGTTCTAAAAGATGTGGATTTTGGTCCCAGTGGAGACTGACACTCCAGCCTACTTACTGTAGCTGGAATGTATTGATTTTCTTTTCCCCCATTTTAGCTGCACCACTGAATTAGGTATTGTGAAGCATCTTTCCCTCTGAAGAGAGGAAAAACTGTCATGAACTTTTTCACCCTAACAGTACAGCCTTTCAAACTAAACCCGATTGAATGGAAAAGTCTGTAAAAACCCTGTAACTCAGCTCCCCACTCGCTTTTCTCCCTTTCCAACAGCTACTCCAGCAACCTCAATAAAGTATGATAGATGACTGTAAGAAATTGATTTTTAAATCTTTCTTCATTAAAAACAGCAATAATAATAATAATAATAATAATAATAATAATAATAACAACAATAGAAGATGATGCATTTCTGTGGCGTGATCTCTGAAGGTTAGCAAAGTGGTCTTGTTCAGGTTTTCAGCAAGATGTTCAGTTACTGTTATAATTGGCTGATGAGTAGGTTTGGGCCTAACTAGAATGCCAGTGTTCGATTTCACTGTGTCCTCTGTGAAGATATGTCACCATTTACCCTGGCTTTAGTGACAATTTTCTAAAAAGGAAACTCATGGGAAATCATTATGCTGTTTATATGTCTCCCTTGTTGGAGAGCATTATCCTGTGATATTTTAGCACTGTTTTCCACTGCATGATGGCATCTAGCTAAGGTTAAGGCAGAACAAGTCCCTTTGCAATTTTGTGACTATATTTTACTTACTGAAGGAGAAAAGATAACCGACAATTAAGTATTTCAGATGTCACTGAAAGAACATGTGCAACTAATCAATGACATCCTTAGGGAACATGATTTTATGAAACTGATAAGGTAGAAAAATCGGGGATTTTATGATTTGTGTTACATAATAATAATTGCACCCTTCCAATGAAAAAGACATTTCTGCTGATGTAAACATCAGACTTTCCCTTGTGTTGTGTTGTGGGTTTTTCTCCTGAAGCACAGAGTAGTTCATTAAAGTGTGACAGTAACAGATAAACACCCTTTACAATTTTCCAAGAAAATATGGCACTTTTAGTTCAGCTGAAATCAATGAGTTGAAGAATGTATTTCTGGAGTCACTTCCCAAATCACTTGCTAGAGGTTGTGTTAGCTGGTTTAGTTTTGGGAGAAGAGCGCATTTTATTTACTTCAGGAAGAAAATACACATGCTGGGTTTTTCTTCTTAAATTGGCCTACTTAGCACTCTGGGACCCATATTTGGAACTCATTGCTATGACCTTGATAGAATTTGGATGCAACAGAAATTCACATTACAAAGAAACGGAGTGTGAGTTTTTATTTCTTTGAAAATATTTATCCTTCAATTTCTGATGACAGAGCAAACAAAGTAGCTAGTCATGCTTACAAGCCAATGTCATATATTCACTTGAACAAATGCTACAGTTGAGCATATTACATAACAAATTATAGGTAATGGATGAGAAACTTCACCTGCTGGTTCCTTCTCTGCACACCTATCACTTAAAGATCATCAGGTTTGCAAAATATGGATTTCTTACAAGTTTTCAGACAAAAGTAAAAAATCTGTTGTGTTGTGGGTTGTTCCAGGTAAATTAAGCCAATTATAATAACATTTCTGATTTAAGGGTATTTTTTTAACTTCAATGTGAAGCTGAGAATGCTCAGATTTTTTTCAAGACATCCACTTTGGGCCACCAGCAGAATTAGGAAATGCATTTAGACAGGCACACCTAATCCAGTGTGGCTGGTTGGTGCTTGTGGGAGTTCTGTTTTGGTGTTGGTTGGTTGGTTGGTGGTTCATGTGTTTTTTTGTTGGTTTTTGTTTGGTTTGGTTTTGTCGTGTTGTTGTTATCAGGATTTTTTTTTTCTCCTTTCCTTTGGTTTCCACCATGTATTTTAAATGGCAAGATTATGTCCTCACCCCTTGTTGAATCAAAGCCAACAATGTCAAGCTAGAAGATAATTTGCCCCCTATTAGTATAATTAACTTGTAAGCTTAATATTTTTATTTTTAATGCTTAAAAATCCGTGTCACATTACATTACATCAGTTGAAAAAATCCTCCTTTGGTCAATGCAGTCATTCCTGCCTTCATAAAATTCTGGAAATGACAAAATTCCCGGTCAGCAGAGGTGGTGTACAAATACAGTGCAGTGCAAAATTGTGTTTGCTTTTCTGCAAATTCTCCATTTTCAAGTTTAGTGATCATCAGATTTACTAACAACTAATAAACCGTATGGCTTAACACACTAAAATGGATACTATTTGCTTACATCTTTTTGTGAAAGGTGTTTGGTCAGGCCAGGATTAGCAGGGCTTGGGTTGACTTGATACATGTTGTGGGAAAAAAATAAAATGAGATATTAATCTCAAATGAGTGGAAGTAGAAGCAAATAGGTTTGTAAGACCTGTCAGTAGTTTTCCTTTTATAAAATGGCGTATCCTTCTCTTCTTCCCTGTTCCGTTCAGCAGCCTCAGCAGGCAGCTCAAGTTTGAGAAAAAACTGTTTTAAGTATGAGAAAAAAGTGTTTTAAGTATGAAGTTGCATATAAGCACTGGATGCCCTTAAACATCTTTCTACAACTTTTTGCAGTTCCTCATTGCATATAATTAGCAAGATGGTTTTATTTGAGCCAGTCATACACATTTCTATGCAATTCACGCACCCTCTGAATATGCATCCCCTCCACACCTTCTTTTGTGCATAACCTGAATGCAGAATGGGATACATTTTGCAGCAGTAGAGTGCTGATTTTGCAGAATGCAAACAAAGTGGCATTTTTTAATGCAGCATCTTCATATAGAGGTGAACTGAAAGGCTTAACACTTGCCAGCATCTTAGACCTCTTTGCTTGCTACATCCCTTAAAATCTACAACAGAAAAGTTCAAAAGCTGCATTTTTCCCTGTCCTTTTCTTCAAGCATTTTAGTGACGGCCTCAGCTGTTGAGAAAGTGTAACTTCTGAATTCAGACTTGTAGATGTAACATAAAAAAAGATCCAGTTCTCAAATATCTTTGTTTAAAAAGGCTTTAAAGTCCATTCACATCTTACATAATTTTATCATTAAGCAGGTTTTCCTAACACAAATAACCAAACCATTTGCTATAAAATCTGCCATAAAATCTAGATGACTTCTAGATGTCTCTTCCAACATTTTTTTTGTTTTTGTGATCCTGCTATCCTCTATATACCATTGTGTCTCCCTTGTGATACTGTAATGTAGAAGAATACACACACAGGGGTAAGTTACCTCCTGAATGTAAGACTAATGTTTCTTTCCATCACCAGACTCGTTTCTTCTCTGTATTTATTTCTTGTATCATAGGGTGGAAAAGTGAACAGGATGAACATGGATAGCTTTGCTTCTAGGAGTCAATATTAAATCCAGTGAAGTTTCTTCCATACCTACATTCACTTCAGATCAGGCCTTTACGAAGGAAATCTCTTTGAGAAGGAGCTTGTGGCTTCCTTTTTGTTGTGAAATACACGTTTTCAGAATATATGTCAGTATGAACAGTAAAGAAATAGGGGTTTAATCTTTCAGGTGAGACACTGATTTAATTTATGAACTGTTTTTCTTTGCCTTGTGAAAACTGTAAATCATCTCCAGGAAAAAACAGAGGATGTAGTCTGGCCATTATGTGGCCATTGTTGTGGAAGAGTGTGGCAAGCCTGGGCAGCAGCTGTGTGGTCAGAGCTTTGTCATTCGAAGCCACAGCACAGATACAACAGAGCACGTTGGAAGCTGACCTGTCAAGCCAAGCAAGGAATTCCCCTTGTTTTCATTTACCAAGACGTGCATTAATAAAACTGCACAAAGTAGAGACTTCCTTCTTCTGCTCATATGCCAGATGGGAGTCTTCTGTGAGGTGAACATGAAAGCACTGAGCTGAGGCTGTTTTGTTTCATGTTTTAAATAAACAGAACTTTATTCACAAATGAGCATGCCAGTAAATTAGTTCCAGAATCAGACATCTCTGCTTGAGAGGCATATAGCTTGGCACCAGTGGTGGCAGGTGAAAAAGAATGTAAGTGGCCTAAGTGATTCATCAAGAAATGTGGTTTTCCTATTGAAATGTGGCGTTCCAAAATAGGTGTAAAAAAATGGAGAATTGAAAAGTGTTGCAAGAGAGAAATGTTTTAGTAGTTTGAATGGAAGTGTGCAATATCTAAAATGTTTTTAAAACACAGGTTTCTATTGTGCCTTTTTTTTTACAGACAGTCATTTTAGAAAATGAAGAACTCCCGAAGATATTTCTTGATTTTCTGAATGTTCGTCATGTACCTACCTTGCCAAAAGCAGAAAGCTGTGGGTAAGCTCTCATTTACTGAAAAATATATGGAGGCCAAAAGGCCTATATCCGCTCAGTGCTGATGCAATTCCATTGACTTAAAATGGTCTTGCTGCCAACTCTAACACTGTAAAATAAATGGGCATTAGGTTCATGTTAAGTATGTTTATATATCCCCAAAAGGTCGTAAAATAAATCCAGCCTGTTCAAAGACAGAAGGGAAGTTTCATGTAATATTCTTGGAAAGCAAAGGAGAGCTTAGATGAGAAAAATATGAATTTCTTGTAGATCTTGAAGTATCTACTGAAATGTAAGATATTCGTAAGCGCTCACTAAAATTGCATAGAAAGCCTTCATATGTGTTTTACAGTCATAGTAACTGCACAAAATAGAAGCTCATTCCGTGATCATTTTATGATCTCCCTCTGTGTTCAAGAATGAGGTCTTTCACCTTTCCAATGACACTATCTCAGTGACCCAATTGCCCATCCCCTGGGAAGGGTTCCTAAGTAGAGTGGCAGAAGGGAATCTTAGTAGGATGAGTGTAATGACTACAGAAATACCCGAAACTGTGTAATTGGAAGCTCTGATACCCTCTGCAGCTGTGAGCTTAGTAGGGAGAATTTCTTCTGCTGTGTAAGATGATGTGGTTGATAGTCCAGAGCGTTACCAGGATGTGCTCCCCAGAAAGCCACATGGCCCTTTTCTACCTTGGGAGAGGCTGTTTGGATCTGCAGTGGCAAGAAGGCAAGTGTACCTGAAGATAATTTTGAGACCCTGTTAGACTTGGAGGTTTCTGTGGCCCAGGGCAGTGTCCAGAGTGATTGAGAAGCCAAGCAGACTTGTAGTTTTCACTTGTAATTAATGACATCAGCCAGTATCCTCAGTGGAACTGTACCCCAACACTTCATAGATAGAGAGAGAGAGAGATGGAAATTAATCTGTTACAGTAAAATGGATGCTGTCATTTTCAAGTAGTGGTGGTTATAAAATGACACAGTCTCCTACATTCATTTCCTTATGTGGCTTTACGTGGCCACTGACCCAAAAAAGATTGCGCCCTTTGGTGATTCTTAAAGGATTTGGGGGTTTTAATTTTAAAATTAATTTTGTAACCAAAGTTTTCTCTCACTTTACTTGCAGCTCTTTTGATGAAACAGAATCTGAGGAATCAAGGTGAGCTTGATTTCTACTCTTTATAGGATTTTATATGATTAATAAACTACTTAAATTATTGGCATTTACTTTATTTGTTCCTTGCAGTTAACCAGCTAGCGGTAGTTAAGCATTAAAATTAGATGTATTCGTTAAATATTACCATCAGCTGTGCTATATCTGTCCATTTATAGTGTGACTTGAACGTCCTTATGCTAGTGTTGAGAAATTCCTTACAAAACTGACAGAATACAGTGTATCAGGGAATGTATTTTTTGTAGCAAGGTTTATCAGAAGAACTTAGAGGTTTGGGTTCTTCCATATGCATTTGCTAGAGCTTCATTTGCATCTGGTTGCACTCCTTGGAATGCAGATTTACAGAGCAAAGTGGAGAGGGCTGGGGGAGGCTGTCCATGCCACGACCGAGGGCGGGGGTCAGGCCTGGGGGGCTCCCAAGGACTTCTCTCCATGGATGATGGGTACAGGAACTGCAGGCTGTAAGAACATGGTGACATTTTGATCTGCGTTGTGGCCTGGAGAGCCTGTAGACATGGAGCCTGGTTCTAGATGGTCTTGTAGCCTGCATGACACCACGTGCCAGGGAGCAGAGCAGGATCGGGAGGTCTCAGAGCCAGCTGCAAGCTGCTCCTCCTGGATGCAGCCCCTCCAGTCCAGCTTGACATTTGAGGGTTTCACTGCATGGCTGAGGAGCAGCGAGCTTTGCTTCCAGGAGATGGAGCCTGCCCTCTGAGCAGCGCTGGTGTGCAGAGCCACACCGCGTGGCTCCTGGCAGCTCAACCACCTCACTTCATCAAAGCTAGTTTGTAGAATAGTCTGTTTGCTGTCCCTTGATACTGACATCCCTGTTCTTGACCTTTCCAGCAAACTGTCCCACCAGCCTGTGCTGCTGTTCCTAAGGGATCCATATGTCTTGCCTAAAGCCAACGGTAATCAAACCTGTCATCTGTTAACAGCACTTTACCGATCTGACCCTGCACTGCATAAACCACATTATTATTAATACCGGCCTAGTCAAATGACACTGGTCCAAAATCTAATAACCTGCCAATAAAACGATAGTTCTTGTGTAAGAAACCATTAAAACACTAAGTGGGGTGGGTGATTTATAAAAGAGTGGAATTTTCTCCCCCAGTTGTTCTCTCAGGCAAACCTACTGAGAATTCAAATCAAAAGATGAAGAACACTGCTTTTCTTTTCTTGTTGTTGACCCTTTGGCTGTTTTGCCTGAAGGATTTGAACTTGGAGGCCCAGTCCTTTGTAAGTGCTTTTTCCCTAAACACCAGTCGATCTACTGCAAGCATGTTTGTATTTCCATTTGGATTATTATTATTTCTTATCATTTATAACCTCTGGAGCTCTTTAAGGGGGGGGAAAAAGCGTACTTTAAGTGCAAGTGATGTATTTCACAGGACATTTACATTAGACTTCATCTTGCAATACGCAGTTCAAAAGAGTGTTTGAAATAGTTTGTTATAAACTCTTTTTTTTTAATATAAAAAGTTCTTTGAATTAATAATTCAGAGAATTTACTCTGTATTAAATTAAGTGTGTGCCGGGGAAAAAAAAGGATCATTTTCAGACTGTGTTCCTCTTGGCTTTGTCACTTTACTTATTGGAACTTGTTGTTTCTACTAAATATTTTATTAAAAAATGTAATATGCTTTCAGGAGAGAATTTTCTCCATGAGCTGCACATAAAGATTCTTTTTTAATGTGGCATTTTGTTTCATCAGATTCTCACACTGCCTTGAAAATCATTAAATTTTTAAGAATAAATTTAGGAAAGAATACGTTTTTGTTCGTAGTTTCCTAAACAATGGAATGTACTTCCTTGAGATTTTCTCAAGAAGCTTATAAATACTTGAGGGGAAGGCATAAGAAAGACAAAGCCAATCTCTTCCCAGTGCTGCCCACTTCCCAGTGATAGACTAGGACATCAGGAACATTTTCCCAGGCCCAGACACAGGTTGTCCAGAGTGGTGTTGAGTCTCCACTCCTGGAGACACTTGGAAAATGCCTGGCCATGGTCCTGGATCACTGCCTGCAGCTGCTCCTGCTTGAAGAGGGGGTTGGACCAGATCACCTCCAGTTGTCTCTTCCAGCTGCAGCTATTCCATGGTTCTGTTGTTTTTTCAAGCTGTTTATCAACACCATAGGGACAGGTGCGCGTATTTTGAGAGGATTAAGGAGTCACTCTTGCAGGCAATGTCCACTCTAGCTGGTAGTGGGGCCAAACACTATTGACCCTACAAAGTCTTACTGAACTCAAAAGTGTAACTAGAGTGAAACAAGACAGCAGAGGTCCAGTGTGACTCAGGTCCACACCAGAAGACACGTCACAAGGTTGTTTAGCTTTTACTTTGACTTAGCACTAGTCTGATCCCACGGACTGAATGTTCATTTGAGGCTGGAGTGCAAATCACAAAATCAATGAACTGAAGCATGGTAAGGGGAGGGGGGGTCACTGCACAGGGTCATGTCTGACCCAAGTGACAACAGTAATGAAGAACCACCCACAGCGTAACCTCTGCTTAAAAGTTGGGCCAGATGCTGCCTATACTACTACTTAGAGTGAGCCACATTGCATGTCTTAATCTTACTGTTTAATGCTTCTCCTAATTGCACTACTTGATTCCTCAAGAGCCCAGTATAAATTACAAACATCATGTAATTCCATACCATTCTGAAGGGAGAAAATGGATTTTGTGCAGTTATCCCAAAAAAATTGAGATGGTGCTTAGCATTTCCAGCCCACATGTAAAATTTTGCCATAAGACTTCAAGATTTTACAGTTCTGTG
The DNA here is from genome assembly GCA_026261815.1 of Monarcha castaneiventris obscurior. NCBI lineage: Eukaryota > Metazoa > Chordata > Aves > Passeriformes > Monarchidae > Monarcha > Monarcha castaneiventris. Next base: position 6,145,244 of record JAMPIT010000889.1, read on the forward strand.
ACGGTATTTACCTCCCTTCCAGAATGTGTACTCTAAGGCTAAACTGCTTTTTTTATGAAATCATTAGGAACTTTCCAATGAATTTTGTAACTATTCTTTTAAGCAGTGCAAAAAGGTGTTAATATAAAGGCCTCTTCTAATGAGTAAGATGTTTAAATATTGAGTAGACCTCATTAATGACATCTGAAACAAAGGACATTTCAGACTTTTGCCTTTTCAAGGCATTTTCTGGCCTTGACCACAGTATTTAGAATTTTATATGACAGGTGAAAATGCTTTGTATTTGAAAACCCTGAAACATCAAATTCACTGCAAGTCATTCTTTAACTTAATGAATTAAAACACAAATTAGAGTGTGAGTTGTGGTTTAAAAAAGGAAGAAGAAAACCAAGTCCTGAGTCTAGAGGCTCTACTAGTTGACTCAAGTCTAGTTAGAAACAAAGTTTTTACACAACTACCATTGCCTTTAATTCTTGTTCTTTGTTTTTAGTTTGCAGCACAGAGAAAATATAGATGAGCTTTCTAAAATTTTCCCTCTCAGATCAGTTCTTACTTTGATAGACTCTGATTCCTTTGTAAAAACAGCCAAGGTTGTTCAGCCTATGACCAAAAGTAAGTGTCCATTAACAAATAACTATTTGTTGTATGTTTTCTTTGAAGAAGGTGAATTTCAGTCCCAAGTCTTTCCTGGATACAGGAATGCCTGTGCTAACATATTTCAATAAATAGGAAATAGTGTGAGTTTTAAACAAAATAAGTAACTATTTCTGGAACATAATACTCAAAGAATATTTTTACCCTGTTGTTGCACTGTTACTTGTCTTCATAAAATACAATCTTGCTATTATTCCAATGACTGGGCTTCAAGCACTGTTGAGTTGCAAGACAAATTTCCAGACACAAGATCCACAGTTACAAACCTCATTGATTTTTAGATTCCCTTTTTCATGATGTATCTAACAGTCTGAGTGCCCAAGTGTGCATCACTTTTTGTGTAAGGGTATGGGGAGAAAAAAAAAAAAAATTAATGTTCTCAAGAAAAATAAAGGAAGAACCTAATATGCTTCAAATTGGGGATATCTTGTAAGCTAAAAAAGATGGGATCTTAGATTTACCGTTTGAAAATAGATTTCTTAGATTCACTTGTTTGAAAATTGTTGTTGATTCTTTAAGCCAAGTAGATATCACAGATCTGCATGACTGTGCTTTGTTGTGTTTATACTTGTTATATATATATACTTTAGTTGTATTTAACTGAAATTGACAGTTAAAGATTTTTTTAAGCAGAAATGGCTCATATTAAATCTAATGTTGTGAGATTGTATAATTTTGAAAATCAATCCTTATTTTCCTATATATACACTGTATGTTATAAAAGAAACAATAAAAACTGGTTTCTGGAACTGCAGCATTTAATATAGAAGGAGAGCTTCAGATTGCCTTTACAAGTGTATTTTTGGCAACATTAATGACAACTGCATAGGGCTATTCTGCCAGGCAAATTTGGGACAGATGAGCTTAGAGAATTTGAAGAAGCACTACTGGATTCAAAATATTAGCAAGTCATTTATAATTCTGACTTACTATGAGAAGCTGGGTAGAATTATGCATATATTGTTTACATAGTTCAGTTAGGAGGTTACAGTTCATGAAAACATCCTAAAATATCTCTGTTCATTACATCTTTAATATTCTGAAATCACTTTATTAATAACAATGAAATAACACATTTAAGACACTAAGGATTGTTTTTATAGAGTCCAAATCTACTTTTGCTCAGTATTTTTACATCCAAAATTATTTCTGTGAAAGAATCCCATGCACACTAGGTTATCTAAGTTATCAAGTACTAGTGATTTTTAGAAAAGTTGCATCTCCCCTTTGTGAATATCCTGTAGGCTGATAGTTGAAGGTTTGATTAGTGTGGAAAATTCTGTATCAGAAACAGTCAGTTCTTAGTGGCAAATCCATTTCTAGTATACTAACAATTCTAAGGTTGTACAGAAATTCTTAGTTTTTATGCCTGGTGATTTAAATAAACCCTTCATTAAAACCTCGGGTGTTTGTGCATTTCAAAAATCTTAAATTCAGCAAGGTACATCCTGGATCTATTACTGTGTTCTATCAGCTAATCCTTCAAGTCAAATTGAACATGAAAATTAACTGGCAGTTTCCTCTGCATCTGTGATAAAGTTGTGGGGAATTTTTCCTTCAAATACTGTAGGATGACATTTTGTAACATGTGACATTTTATGTCAATTGGACGACCTGAAAATTTCTTTCCTCAAATAATCATCTTTGTACAGGCATCCTCAAGTCAGTCTAAACATTGCTGTAAAGCACAATACAAAAAACAGCTTTGAAGTATTCCCAGTAGCAATCCTGAAATTTCTTCAAGTATATTGAGATTTTGTTAGAAATTGAATTGCCAGTGTAATCCATCTTCCTTGTGAGAAAAGATTCAGATAAAGAGCTGGAGCCTAGCAGCATTAAGTATTAGAACATCCCTTTAAATCAATAAGCTACAAATCTGGCAGCGCATTCATGCAATGCCCAGTGCTACCCTAAAGTGGCTTTAGTGCTGAAACAGCATTACTAATAGCACATCCCAAACACTGGATAAACACTTGAGTGATGCAGTTACCCAAAGTAAACGAGGCCTTACCTAGTTAAGTTTCACAAAAACATTTATGTTGTTCTGACATGGATAAGAAATAAGTTTCTTTCTTTTTTTTTTTTTTCTTTTTTTTTCAGATGACTTTCCAAACGTAGTTATAGATGGCATTCTACATGGAATATTTTATCCTCATTTACTGCCCAGGTAGAAGTGATACAAGGCAAGAAGCTGAAGCAAGTGTCTGAGTCATGGTTAATAGAACTAACAGGAATAAAATTCTGCTATGTGAAAATTATGCTCAGAAGCAAGAGGCACAACATCAGATTAAGTTCAAGCATTATGTCTTTTTAAATAAAATCACTGTCATTACAGTTGCTGCTTTTAAAAAAAGATACGGAAACAACAGTATTGAAGTTATTTATACCTTCTATATATTGACATGCTCTAGCTATTTAACACTAAATGTTCTAAGTCTTACACTGACTAACCTTTGAAGAGAAAAGTTTTACTAATTATTTCCATAATTTTTATTCAAGCAAACACTAAATCTTTTTGCACCAGGATTCTTCCCAGCACATTACCCACTGCTGGCACTGGATGGATTAAAAGTGCTGAAGAGAGTGTGTGTGGAATTGGAAAGCATGCTTTCACATTCTGAAACACATAGCACTCTCTGAGGAAATTTTCTAGATTACAGTTGAAATTATTTTACTTAACAGGAGCTTTTATGTGGCTTTTATACATCTCCATTCAGTTATGACATCTAACTTGTGTGTTTCTTTACTCTCCACATCAACTTGCTGACGGTATTCCATATATTAACATTTTATAAGTCACAAAAAATACAACTCTGTGGTAAACTAAAGCAAGATTATTATTAATATTATGATCAAACTAAAACTGATACATATATACATATGTTCAGATTTAACTGGAAATTTGTATGTGTGCTACTGGACATTACAAAATAAACTACTACAACATGAATGTACCACTTCAGTGGTTTTTTTGTGCTTTTCTATTGAAATTTTTCTGAGATTCTATCATCTGAGGTGGGTCTCATAGATGTCTCCCCATGAAGTGTGAGAAAATACCTGTGTGTCTGCTCATTTAAAGCTCATAGCTTAGCTGAACATGGTAGGCTTACAGAAGTGTATGTCTTGGTGAAAAAAAAACCAGGGTAACTGAATAGCCAGTAAGTCACTGGGCTCATCAGCAGATGACACAAAAGCAGCAATGGCAAAACTGGGCACAAATAGCAGTCTGATCCTGGAGAGACATGGGTGGCCGGCTCTAACTACTAAATGTGTTTGGAAACCGTTTGGAGAGAGTGGAAAGCTGGGACTTGGACAAAAGGTAAGGCTTGTGACTGCAGCACTTGTTCAGGTAGCATAGCTTTATGAGGTCTGCAGGCTCAGCCTCCAAGAATGCTTTCAGCTACTGGCAGAAGGCTGGTTGGGCAAGGCAGTCTGAGGTATTCTCACTCCTCCTTGCTAACCCTGCCTCCCAGTGCTGTTCAGAGAATTTTAGTTCAAACTGCTAGTAGAAAGAGAAGTGATCAGAGGTAAAATGGAAATCTGATTGCCTAGCACTAGGCAAATTTAGAGGCCCTTGCCAAGTTCTCTTCCAGTTCTGTTTAAAGAGGACAGTAATCCTTTCACAGGTCTCTGAAAAGAAGTGTCAGGACTCAGGAGAGGCCCCAGAGCTATGGATGAAGAACCAGCAGGAGCATCCTGTAACTGCAAATGACATACCAGAAGAACCTGGGGTAAATCCCTGCCCACAGCTTTTTCCTGTTTCATTTTAAGTAGAATGCCAGTAGGTACCTACAAGCTCTGTGCTGTAGCAGCCTCTCCTACCCTCAATCACTTCAGCTCTAGATACCTCTCATGGGCTCCAGGACACCCTTCAGGAAACAAGTCACTACAAGGAGGAGTGGTGTGCTGCCTGTTGTACAGGTGGATGAGTGGATCAGATCTTGGCATCGCCTCTTCCATCTTGACTCCTAAAACACTGTCAACTCAACAGGAAAAAATACACATCTCTGTCCTTGGGAGTACTGTAAGAACTTCACACAGGTATCTCTTAAGTGTTACGGTACACTTACCTTCTCTGAAAGCTACCAGTTGTCAAGAGTTATTTACGAAGCATCACAAAAATAATGAACCTGAAGTTCTCAAAATTACAGCAAAACTTAAAAAGCATTTGAGCTTTACAATAAATAACATCAGTTAGGTGTTAAAAAATTCACGGTGCTGTAAAACAAGGATTCTTCTGTTTTAATCAGTTTCTAAGTGATTATCTTAATAACAGACAGAGAAGGTGCATGTCCTTGATCACAGCATGGTATCTGAATACTGTGATTCTCTGAAAGACAGTAGGGACTTTATCTGACACATTAAGGTTAGGAAAATTTACCATCTCTGCTCTAACCTTATAACCTTATCTCCTGAAAAGCAAAACCCCCCGCGTATTTTGAGGGATCAACTGAGGTGAGGAAAAAGACCTTGGTGGGATGGAGTAAAAAATGCTCTCAAGTATTTATTTGAAATCAAAGTTTATTTATTCAAAACACTTCTGTATTTTTTTTTAGGTTTTTTTTAAGGTTTTTTTTATTAGTTTTTAAAAATGCTGGTACTGTTATAGTAAATATTTTCAGTTGAAAAGACAAAAACAAACATTGCTAAAATTTCCAAACAGAATAAAATCACTTGCAAAAATAGAATTACTGCTATAATTTTTCATTAAATACTTTTCTGCAAGATCTAGAATATAGTGGGATATATCTTGAATTTCAAGGAGTGGCAGCTCCAACAAGTTGTTACAGAAATGGTCGTATCTTTTATGTATTTGGCAAATGATAGGTATTGCCTAAATGTAGCCTCCTATATTTTGAGGAGAAAACTCAATGGATAGTTGAGATCAGTCAAAAACAAGCATTAAAGGAAAGTGATTTAAGTTTTACTTTTCATTCTGACTGTTGGTCTCACCAGTCACCAACTTCAACTACAAATGGTTCCTTTACAGCTATTTTGCCACTGTTCACAATCACACAGTCTTGAAGGGGCCGGTCATGTTCATCTGTTGGCTGGAGTTCTATCGAGTGCACCACAGACTGTTAAACAAAAAAACAAACACAAAGGTTCAGTTTAGCCAAAGAAACTCCAGTGGCTCAAGTCTGGTGCCACGGAAACAACGAAGTGCGCCTAATGTCACTGCTTATAAACCAGCTTGTGAACAAAGACCTTTACCCTGTTGACTTCCCACATCCTTTTTTTTCCACATTAGTAGTTATACCACTCTGTAACTCACACACAGTTGACAGAAGCACAAGAAAGGCTGCCTGCCCTCCTAGAAAATCTTTCAGCCAACATTTTGAAGGTGCAACTGAAAATGTACATTCAGGTGATTAAGCTAGCACATACAGGATTCTATCTGTGGCCTGTGTGCAGAAGGTGAATCCAGAGATCAGAAAAGACAAGCACTATTATTTTTCTAATTGTACAGCATAACTGTGCTTCCAGAAATCTGGTTACTGCTTTTACCTTTAACATGTAACGCACACATACAGATTTTCAGTGTGGTACCATGCCATCAATATTTTTTTATTACATTCAGTTAGTTCTATTGACAGCTTGGGTTTGGATATTTGTCCATTAATCTGACTAAACTGAAACTTAAGTCTAAATATCTTCTCAAAAATTTCCAGCTACTATTGTAGGTCATGAAAATGGAATTCAGTATGAATGTGGGAGTGAGGGGCAAGAGTTCTGATTAGATTTTCAAAATCCTCAAAGAACTGGTCCATCCAGCAGCTCGTGTTTTCCCCATTAAATTCAAGACACAGATTAAAAAGGAATAATCTGTAAGGAAAACCAGACTAATAAAATCACTTGAAAATATAGTTTTTTAACTTAAAATTCTATTTGGCCTTCCATCAGTATGGGCACGCTTTACATTCACATGCTTCTAAAAACCATAACACTGAAAGTGTTACCCATAACTAGCATGCGCTACAAAATTTGATTTTTGGCTGTAGAGACAGAATTATTTCATGGGTAACGGTGTTAACTGACAGTAGGAGCTGAACTTTCTCCATCTGTAATCTGCAAAGGTGTCAGTGTTGATTTCAGTGGTTAGCAGTCTGAAATAAGGGCTGTGAAAGCCAAAAGCATGATACAGGTTTCCATTTCTGCTATTTCAGTTCTAAATCATCCAGCTGGAGCTCTTCACAATCATTTTCTACCATGTACATATTAGATGAATACTCAGCTGTTTCTGAACCATGGTAACAGGGATATAATGTGCCACCATTTGTCCACATCAACCACTACTTACCATTCCATCAAGGACTTTGCCAAATACTACATGTTTTCCATCTAACCAGGAAGGCTTTGTCACACTGATGAAGAATTGGGATCCGTTGGTGTCCGGGCCAGAATTAGCCATGCTAACCCATCCAATTCCATAGTGTTTGAGCTTGAAGTTCTCATCAGGAAACTTCTCTCCATAGATGCTTCTTCCTATGACAGAAAAATAAGAAAGCAAACATTAAAAAAAAAAACCAAACAAAAGCCCTTTTTTGTTCAAAAATGGGAAAAACAAAGTATGAATTCAGGACTTGAAGGTTCATTTTTTGAGGAAACACAGCAGTATCACTGTTCAATCATCAGCAACTTCATAACTAAAATCATTTTGTGTGTAAAGGTAAGCTAAACCACCACACGTAAGGAGAGAACAGTTAAAGCTGATGATGCTTCACCCTTTGAATTTAAGCAAGCTGAATACCTTCAAAGGTCTGGTTTACAGACACCACTGAACAATAGTATACTTCATCCTGTTTGGCTTAAATTAAAGTACATACTTATGGCAATTAACAATAAGGCTGTCATGTTTTGTGACAATTTCAGTATTTAAACCTTTCCCTTATACTAAGGAATTGCTTTAGGCATGTTTAGAAACATATAAAGACAAATGGAATTTAGACTAAAATACTTAGTGTGGATTTGTACAGCCGCGACGTAAAGATTTTGATGTTTCTGAAACTGTTCAGAGAGAAAACACATCAGTCATGTTTAAACCACCACCACTCTGAAAAGAGAAGGCTGTCTGTCTCACTCTTTACTTGAGCAGTGCCTAGCACAGTGGGGACACTGCTCCCAACACCACCAGATGCTATCCCGATAAATATCATCAGCAGGCAAATAAATGCTGCCTACCTTTAATGCTAAAACTATGTCTTTGGTATTATGGTCTTCCCCACTGTTCACTGCTAGGAAAAGGAATTTGTGTTTTCCATTCTATCCCAGCAGGGAAATCACTAACATTTCATGCAGACAGTTCAAATCGTAGCATGTGAAGAATGTGCATGGAAAGGAAGAGAAGAAACCTGCAGCCACAGTGAGTGCAGTGCAAGAGATGCTGCGCTGGCATTGCCCTCCTGAGTGGACTGAACTGTTCTTCCAGAGGCTCTGGAGGGAGGAGTGATACACACAGCCAGGACTCACAGCACCAGCAAGTTTATGGTTTTGGTTTCAGTAAGAGAACAAAGGGGGAAGGGCGTGACCCTCATCTTCTAATTTCTTTCTCTCTCCCTGCTATGAAATTCCCTCTCACAGCACATTTCAGAGGTTCCTGGGAACAGGCTGAGCTGAGGGCAGAGAGGACAGCCTCCTCCTTCCCTACCTGCCTTCCCTCTACGCGCTTTCAGTGTTTCATCACGGATTAGACTTCAGCTGGATGACTGGAACAGGTTCACCTATACATGCAATCAGTGAGTGCCTCAGGGAAGGAGCGCTGTCACAAAGCCAGAGCAGGGGAAGGGTGGAGACATCCATCTTTTGGAGACGGTAAGTTGTAGGAGCAGCTCAGCTGGTCACGTGGCTCCAGCCCAGCACGCAAAGCCATGCTTCTTGAATGGGGGAAAGTCAGACAGAAAAGAGCTATCTGCAAAAATTGAGGACAAAGGAAGAGCTACACATACTTATAAATCAGATAATCCAAACAGCTGCATCTTAGGATACAAGATGCTTGGAGAAGTACTAGATGCTCTGAATGTGGGCTGGTTTGGGGTTTTTCTCATTCATGTGAGCAGAAACAAGGAATATGCTGTTCTGCCCACACTTTCAGCAGACATTTGAACAAAGAAAAGGGAACCTGGAAGATGCTAAGTATTTTACCTCCTGATCCATCTCCAGCTGTAAAGTCTCCTCCTTGAATCATGAAGTCTTTGATCACACGATGAAATTTACTTCCTTTGTATCCATATCCTCTCTAAGAAAATGAAATAATTCTTTAAATGAATATAACACCCAGGTCTATATATAATCATATGGAAATACACAAGCTGTGAATGGCTAGATTTCACAGAATATATCAACAAGGGATGTAATGCTGTCAAGAAACACATTAAACTGAGGTGCAGGTAAACACAGCTGGACTGCACTGTCACAAAGAAGGTATTTATTCAGGTGATCAAAGTCATTGTCTTTATTTGACTGGTATCTGACCACAGTTAACTCCACAGGCTAGATCTGCAAGGCAGGGACAGATTGAGGTGGTCATATCCAGCATCTCGTAACTACATCTTGTGAACCCAGGACCTGAGAAAGCACACACTAGTGCACAGCCTTGGGGATGGCACTTTTGCACAGGCTCCAGTGAATGAAGATCAACAGCTCACAACTGAAACAGCATTAAACAAACATTGCCTTCCCAAGCCAAACTTGAGTACATGGTGAAGAAAACCGCAAACGTACTTCTCCAGTCGCCAACGCAATGAAGTTCTCCACAGTCTTTGGGACAACTTTTCCAAACAATCCAATTACAATTCTGCCAACATCTTTGTCTCCAATCTTCACATCAAAGAACACCTGAATATTTTTGTGAAGGGAACAAAAGTGATACAGACGTGAGCGCAACAAACGGTCCAGCTTTTCCAAGAGTAAGGTGGTAAGAAATTGCTTCTGCCTGGTCTGCATTAATCGTGTTCTGCAATTCCTAAGGGTGCCGTTTCAGAGAAATCCTTTCAGAGCCACCAAAATCAGGTTATGCAGAGAACTTTCTGAGAACTATATGTTCAGATTCTTACTGCTTTTAATGGCTCATCTGGACTGCTATATCTCAAGTTTGAAGACAGTGCTCAAGAAGATTTTTCCCAGATATGTAAGTCTTAAAGTTGAATAGAAAAGATGAAATATGAAAAGTAAGGAATAAAAAAACAAGGAACTATAGTACTGACATTCCCCACAAATGACAGTTTGCTATCCACTCATAATCTTCACTGTTCTAGGCACCAGTATGTACAGACAAAAGCCTAAATTCCATTGAATTGACAAACAGTGGGAAGAAAATCCTATGGCTCAAGCAAGCAGCCGCCTTCCTAAACATGAATTCAAACCCAACAGAGAAATAACGTGGCCAGATTATTCAGCTGATTGCCTAAGAACTTCAATGTACGTCGCTGAAAAGCAACTTCAAAAAGGCAAATGAATTATAAGGCATTTTAATGTACTTCAGAATCTATGAATGCATATTTGAACGTGCAAAAATGTTCCAATAATTACTGAAAATAGGAACAGCTGTCAGGAAATGAGGCATTTTGAAGTTCTGAAAAAGTTACATAAAGGCTATTACAACTTCTAGGAAACAGCAATGTGTATTCCTATGATGTGGTATTTGCTGTTCCTTGTGGCACTCAACCAAGTATTACTTGTCTGTAATGCTAAGAAATTAGTCCAATAATGATAATAAATGACCACAGTCTCTCCAACATGAATGCCTCTTTCACGCTCTCCTACTAAACATTTCTACCGTTTCTTGATCTTCCATGTGGTTTTGACTGTTGAACTTTTGGCTAACGCTATAAAAGCACTATAAAGGAAATAAAATTCCTTTTGATACACCTCATTCATTTCCTTGGCACTTGGCACTGAATAACATGCTTCTTAGATGTGTGGCTCCCAAAGTATTAACAACACACTTTCACTAACTCTTTAACAGTTTTATAAACAAACCTCTCTGACTTGTGCCTCCAGTGTTACCTAGGTAAGGGGTATTGCCCTCCTACTTCTTCTAAACCCATTGTCTGTCTATTTTGTCTGGAAATGTTCTACTAGGACTGCCTGAAATACACTGGCATATATAATTAACATGACCCAGGCTACCAAGCAATCTCCCCACAGAGCAGAAACATCAAACTCTTTGACAGAGCATGCACAGACAAGTTCATCATATACTGTAAACCCAGCCCAGCCACAAGGCTTCATACGTGGCACTGCTGCTCACCTAAGCAGCAAACCCAGTACTTCTAAAAATGTGTCTGTACATATTTTTGGCCACAGAATCAAGTATGGAAATATCTCGTGGCCCTAGACACTATTTTTGCATAGAAAAGCCATGTTATTGTGAGGGTATTTCCTCAGGTTCTCTGGAAATTCAATGAGCATATAGACACTAGTGAGCTGGTCAATACAGCACTTTCAAATCTCAAAAAAACATCTGACAAAATTCTTCACCAAAAACTCTGAAGGAAAATAAATATTATAAATTTTCAGTCTTATTAATATTTTTATAAACATCTAATCTTGTTTACAATTTGAAGTTAAGTATTTCAAGACTGAAATGAAAAAAGAAAGTAAGAGTGGCCGGTTCTCATAAACATAATCATACATAATTTACACAAGATGGTGTACATGTAATTGAAAAAATGGACAAGAGCATTCAATTATTCAGGGAAACAAAACCTGACTTTGAAAGGAAGATCTCATGATTCTTAGAGACCAGATAATGTAATAACCTTATAAATGCAAAAATACTGAATATGGTATAGAGCCACAACAAGGGGGCCAAAATACATGTGGTGTCCTCCTGAGCAGTTTAGTGAAAGGTTTGGCTTTGGGCTTGTGAAGGTCAGAGAAGGCAAACAAATACTAGAAATAATTAAAATGGAAACAGAGAAGAGATGGGCCATAATTACACCATAATTACATCTGTACTGTGAGTTCACACCCCAAGTGCAGCACGTAATTCTGGCTTCTCTATCACAGAATGATAAAACCAACCTAAAAAAAATGTAGAAAAGTGGGCAGAACAGGTCAATAGGTACAGAATACCTCTTTATACCTTTTATGTGAAGAAAGATTACAGAAAACTACTTAAACTGGAAGAGGGAAGACTGGTGTGATTTGATGAGCTTTGTGAAGTTACCACTGCCCTAGGACATGGAAAATTGGCACTGCAATTCTTTAAGTGCCACAACAGAAAATGGCATAAAATTATAGCCCAGGCAGAAGGAATGAAGAAGGAAAGTACTTCATGCATAATTTAATGGGAATATATTGCTAGAAGATTATTTGGAGGTCAAATTTACCCCCACAAAAAAAATCAAATCTGTGGTCTAGAAATCCATGGCAATGAAACTGTAAGCAGTTGCAGACAACAGTGCCAATGAAGTACAGAGACAAAGGCACAGTCCATGGCTTAGGATGCTGAAGCCATGCTAGACGAAGCAGTTCTGTCCCTGCCCTTCCCTGTCACTTTCATGTGTGTAGGTGTCTTTCCCAGCATGGACACACTCTCTCTTGACTGCAGGTGGAAAGACACTTGGGGGCTGAAACATGAAATTCCTGCTTTATCCAAAGCTGGACTAAACATTTCACCTCCTGCACCAAACAAACACTTTTTGGAAAGAGATGCTGGCGTGCTGCAGTAACCAGGTGCATGCCCATGCCATCAGCAGGCAGCAGAGCCCTCAAGTCAATCTCCTGGGCAGTGCCACAGGCACACAGCCCATCCACCACCCTGCCCAGGAGCCCTGCAGCACTGAGCCCTGAGGGATGCACCCCCAGGCACCGCACGCACCGCTCCTCCGGGCACAAGGCAGTGGGAAACCAGGGGCAGCAAAGGGACTGCTCTCCGTACCAAGAGCTTCACACAAAGACAGAATGGGTCAGAGTGGAAAGGACACAGCGAGTCATCTGGGCCAACCTCCCTGCTCAAGCAGGGCCATCCCAGAGCGCACAGCACAGAACTGAGTCCAGGTGGTTCCTGAATATCTCCTGTGAGGGACACTCCACAACCTCTCTGGGCAACCTGTTCCAGTGCTCAGTCACCCGCACAGTAAAGAAGTTCTTCCTCATATTCAGGTGGCACTTCTGTGTATCAGCTTGGCACCACCGAGCAGAGCCTGGTCCATCCTCTTGGCACCCTCCCTGCAGAAACTCATAGATACTGACAAGGTACTTTCTCAGTCCCTTCTCCACGCTGAACAGGCCCAGCTCCCCCGGCCTTTCCTGGCAAGAAAGATGCTCCACTCCCTTGATCAGCTTCGTAGCCCTCCGCTGAATCCTCTCCAGGAGTTTCAGCAAAGAGGGCAGGGGGGAGTGAACAAACCCCATGGCACAGACGAGCCCCAGCGCAGTCAAACCCGCGCTGCTCGGGCCAGGCTGGCAGCACCAGCAGCCCCAAACTGCCCTGGCAGCGGGAGAGGCCGCAGCAGCGCTGGTGGGGTGAGGAATGGAAAAGTTTCCGCTCCTGCAAGCCAGAGGCAAGCTTTGCCGGCCCGAACTCTGCGGTGTGCCGGCGCCTACAGCAAGGCGGCATGCCCAAAGGGGTTAAACACCATGTAACCAACCAACCAAAAAAAAAAAAAAAAATCTAACAAAACGGTGAATTTCTGGCGTTTGCCCGAGCCCGCCCTCTGTGCCCGGGACGCGGCGCGGGGCCGGCTGTGGGAGCGGGGCAGGGCAGAGGGCGGCCGGCTCCCCCGTCCCGCCGCGGGCCCCGCCCGGCCCGGCCCGGCCCGAGCCTTCCCGGCGGGCGAGAGTCACCTTGGCTGTCACGCTGGGTCCCCTCCTCCTGAAGGCCTCGGCCGCTGGGGCCAGGAAGCACAGACAGGCCACGGCGCCGAGCAGCGCCCCGCGGGCCATGGCGCCGGCCGAGCTGCGGCGCCTGCGCCGGCACGGGCAGCTCCTCCCGCGGCGGGGCGGGGGGCTCCGGGGAGCGGCCGGGCGGCCCGGGGAGCGGGCATCCGTGCCAGGGAGCGGTCATCTGTGCTGGGCAGCGGGCATCCGTGCCAGGGAGCGGTCACCCATCCTGGAGAGCCGCCACCCGTCCCGGCAGGAGCGGTGACCCGCCCGGCCCTGCCGAGCTGCGGGTGCCGCCGAGCTGCGGGTCCTGCGGGGCTGCGGGCCCGGCGCTGCCCGGGTGCGGGGCTGCCAGGCCAGGCCCGGCTCCAGGCGGGATTTGGGGCGGGTGCCAGTGCCGGGGGGTCGCGGGGCACGTTCCCGATGGACGGCGGGAAGCTCTGTGCCCTCCCCGGGGCCAGCCCCGCCCCGCGGGAGCTGCAGCGCCTGAGGGCGCCCGGCCGTGTGCCCAGGAAGGTCCCAGGTGTGGGTGAAGTAGCCCAAGCCACAAACGTGCAGGGGTTTGAGCCAGCAGTGGGCCATTGTGGGAAAGGGCAATGGTATCCTGGGCTGCATTCGGAACAGCCGTGCCAGCAGGTCGAGGGAGGTGATCCTGCTACTCAGCCCTTGTGAGGACACATCTGGAGTGCTCTGTCCAGTTCTGGACTCCTCAGCATAAGAGAGGTGTGGAGCTCCCAGAACGGGTCCAGCAGGGCGTAAGAAAGGGACTGGAGCATCTCTCTTATGAAGAAAGGCTGAGAGAGCTGGACCTGTTCAGCATGGAGAAAAGATGACTGAGATGGACTGCGTGTCTATGAGTAGATAGAAGGGTGTCAAGAGGATGGATCCTGGCTCTGCTTGGTGGTGCCTAGCAATGTGACAAGAGGCAAGAGGCAGAAACTGATGCACAAGAAGTTCCATCTAATTACAAGGAAGAACTTCTCTGCTGTGCAGGTGACTGAGCACTGGAACAGATTGCCCAGAGACTGTAGAGTCTCCCTCACTGGCGATACTCAGGAACCATCTGGATGCAGTCCGGTGCTGTGTGCTGTAGGACAACCCGCATGACCCACTGTGTTCCCTTCCAAACTGACCAGTTCTCTGATTCTGTGATTTTGGGAGTGGGTCATTGGATTTTTGCTGTATTTAATGTACTGAGTAGAAACAAGAGCCTGTGAGGCACCTGTAACACGTTTGGGTTCATTTGTGTTAGCAGTGGAGGTGCACTGCTTGGCACCCACATCAGCTTGCACCCCTGACTTTGAACAATAAACAACAGTGCTAAAGGATTTCATCAAACACAAGCATTTCTCCCAAGCCATTACCTACCCAGATGAGGAAGAGGGATCCCAGTCTAGCAAATTACCTGTTACTTTCTCTGCTAAAAAATCATTTGCATTCAGGACCTGTCTCAAATGGTGTCGCTGCTGCAGTCCCTAGAAAATTGTAGCATACACTGCAAATTGTAGCATACCCTGAAATTTTGTGGCCTTTCAGGTGCCAGCATATGAAAGTTATAATAGATGCCAATAAACTGCAAGCAGGAGGCTGTCAGTGGCTTATGTAAACACACTCAGGCTTAAACTCAGCAGCCCCGTGGTTCTGGGTGTATGGCGTAACACTTAGGCAGAGAATTCCAAAGCCAGCCCAGAGCTCAGGTGCAGTGCCCAAGGGAGAGGGTGCTCTGCACTGCCTGGCTGCCGACCCGCTCAGCTTCAGACTGTGCCTCAGCTGGCACGTAGTAGACACCGTAGCCACAGAGCCATAGAATTGTTTAGGTGAGAAAAGACCTTTAAGGTGATCGAGGCCAACCATTAGTCCAGCGCTGCCAAGCCCAGCACTAAACCATGTCCCTAAACGCCACATCTATAGGTCTTTTAAATACCTCCAGAGATGGTGATTCTACAACTTCCCTGGACAACCAGTTCCAGTGCTTAACAGACCTTTTCATGAAAGAACTTTTCATAACATCCAACTTAAGTCTCCCCTGGAACAGTTTAGGGATGTTTCCTCTTGTCCTAAGGCTTGTTAACTTGTTAACCTTTCAGGTTGCTGTAGAGAGTGATCGGGTCTCCCCTTGGTTATCATTCTCTCCAGGCTGAACATCCCCAGCTCCCTCAGCTGTTCCTCATCAGACCTGTGCATCAGACTCTTCGCCATCTTCGTTGACCTCCAGCACCTCAATGTCTTTCTTGTAGTGAGGGGCCCAAAACTGAACACAGAATTTGAGGTGCAGCCTCCCCAGTGCCCAGTACAGGGGTGACAATGGCCACATGATTTTTGATATAGGTCCTGCTGGCCACACGGTTTTTGATACAGGCCAGGATGCCCTTGGCCTTCCTGGCCACCTGGGCACAGCTGCCTCATGTTTAGCCTCTGTTGACCAGCACCCCCAGGTCCTTTTCTGCTGGGCCACTTTACAGCCACTCTGTCCCCAGCCTGTGGCACTGCTTGGGGTTGTTGTGACCAAAGTGTAGGACCTGGCACTTCCTCTCTTGAACTTCATCAACTTGGCTTCAGCCCATCAGTCCAGCCTGTCCAGATCCCTCTGCAGAGCCTTTCCACCCTCAGCAGATAAACACTCCTGCCCAACTTAGTGTCATCTGCAAACTGACAGAGGGTGCATTTGATCCCCTCATCCAGACCATGGATAAATGTTTTAAACTGGTCTGTCCCCAGCACTGAGCCCTGGAGAACAGCACTTGTGACGGGCCACGAGCTGGATGTAACTCCATTCACCTCCACTCTCTGGGCCTGGCTGTCCGGCTGGTTTTGGGCAGCAAGGAGTGCACCTGTCCATGAACAATGTTCTACTGTGTGCTTTTCAAGTGGTCTATCCAGCTGACCAAATGCCTACAACACCTGAAGGGTGCTGGCAACCAATCCTGGGCATGAACACTTCCAGGGATGGGGCAGCCACAGCTTCTCTGGGCAGCCTGTTCCAGTGCCTCACTACCCCCACCATAAAGAATTCTTCCGAATATCTAACCTAAATCTTTTAGTCTTTTAATTTGAAGTATTTTTAGATTTGGCACGCATGGGAGAACATTTTTGATACTTCAAATGTATGTGGGTCACTAGGTGAATGTGGAAAGAAATAAGGAAAAAGGTGCAGCCAAGGCTAATTCCAAGTTTTGAGTTTGAAAGACCATGGCTGGCTGATGAGACTGTATTGTCTCAGAGCAATTCAGTCAGAGTAGTACACTGATTCAAACCAGGAGGTGCAGAAGAGTGAGCAAGGAGATGGGAAGACACAAAAAAGATGATCTGGCTGAGAGGCTGCTTTATTTAATACTCCTTAATACCCCGTGTATGAAGGTGTAGGTATGCTGAACAGCACTATCTGGCCACAGTCCCAAGAGTTCCCATTCTCTCTCTCTCAATAAACATGTTGGTGTTTGCAAGGATTACTTACTTCCCTGCTTATTGAAGTGTAAATATATTTCATCCATGTACAAGATGGCAGTATGAGGCAGGAAGAATGAAAGGAGTGCTTGATAGCACTGAAGATATTTAAAAACAGCAAGATGAGAAGATGAGACGGGATCTGGTTTACATTATCTTAGAAAGTTTATGCATACTGGTGATGCTGCTAAATAATTTTTGGAAGAAGATAAAACAATGTTTAAAGAGGAAATCTTGAAAAGAGGCAGAAACTTAATATGTTCAGAGAAAAGTCAATTTTACACAGAAAATCTCTTCCTGATGCTAAAAGAAGCACATGTTCTTTTTGTAGGAGTTTGATACCATGGCTATCAAACTGAAAGTACGCAAAAGCCAGACAAACAGTAAACTTTGTGCTAGCTGTGAAAAGGAAGAAATCCTCGCAATGAAACTAGGGAATATGTAACAACCTGTTATGAATGCTTTATTTTTCTGCTTTGATTATTCATAGCTATCTTGAAGAATTTGGGGGTCTTTGCAAGCTCTTTACACCAACTGGATACGGTGTGCTGAGAAACTACACTGAATGCAGTGTGGCTTTGCACAGAGACAATTTCTCCTTATTAAAAAAAAAGGTGCAAATTTAAGAGAGGGTCCTGATGTACAACAGAAATGTACAACAGAAACCATTCTTTCCTGTTCCATCTTCCCTAGCCATGAAAAATTTGTTCACCTTCTCAGTGAAGCTGATTTGAAAACTGTTATCATTTCTTCCCTCAGTTTTCTTTTCTGTAGACTAAACAACCCCAATTCCTTCTATCTTTCCACATGGGTCAAGTATTAGAGCAGGCGTCATCTGGATGTATAGGTTTTAGTTGAAATATTACCTTTGTCCATACCGAAGTAGAAGCCACAGATAACCACATTTTGTCATTTCTTGCTTTTTTTTCCCCCTTTATTTTTAAGTTGTTCAAGTGACATAAGGCTGTTGTGACAAAAATTATGTCCATTCAAGGAATATGTTTAGGCTATCTTGTGTTTGTAATATGGTGCATAGGACATGTTGCATTTTAGAGCTAGCAGATGTGTTATTTTGGTGCTTGTCTCTTGAAGTCACCAACCTTTTAAAAGAATAATTTGCTACTGTTTGACAATCTTCAATTTAAGTAATAGTGTCTGTAATGAGATGTTTCATTGGTTCTTATGGGCTCTTTACAATTTTAAATGGGTACAGAAGAGAGAGCTGTTGAGCATGTAGAATCTGGCAGATTTTGATTTCTAGTAGTACAAGCATTGGCAGTAATTCTAGCACTTCCCTTCATCACTTTATGATGTGAGCTTGATTTATTGTAGTGATATAGAAATATTTCATATCCAAATTGCTCTAATATATCATGTTATACAGGTAAAAGAATTCTGGTACACATAATAATGCTTTATGGTTCTGTAGGCACTTTCGTCAATGTTAACTGCTTGACAGCTGCCAGAATAAAACTTGGAGTAAGCACTGCGTCCTGTAAGACCACTGTAACTGAGCTTTTATTTTTATTTTCTCACTTTGAAAAGGGTTTTTGATTCTCAAGGCTGAATCATTGAAAGTGTGTCATCCCTTCCAGGACTGGTCTTTGTCCATGAAGTTTCACACTGCCATCATGTTACCTGTCTTGTTTATTTATTGAATCACTGGCAGAATAAAATTGTAGGTTTAAAGCCAAACTTTAATCCCATAAAGACTAAGAAACGCCCCACTACATCTTACATACCAACTGAATTATAAAATGGTTAAAAGCGTTAAAAGATCAGAGCCATTGTGACCTGACGTATGATTTTAAGATGCCACAGTTAAAAAAAAAAACGGCTTAAGGTCCGCAATTTGTAAGTCACTGTATATGGCCCTCATGAATAATGAAGAAAGAGGTTTATGGGAAGTTTTGTTTGTGTTTTTTTGTCTTTTCCTTTATGTGACTTCAGAAAGATGGAGTGTATCGTATGTGCTGTCTCTTCTATTAAACCACTTGTAAAATGGCTTAGACTGCTCCTGTCATCTGGTGCACTTACGCAAAATAAATGTGTCCTATGCTCCGGATAAGTGTCTTCCTTCTGGTGAGCAGTTTTTAAGCTTTTTAAATTTTGTATCCAAACACGATTTGAAGTGTCACCCTTTCCACTCTAATGGTCAAAGCATTTATTTAGGTGATACCAGCAATGTGTTTTCAAAATAGTGCAGCTGGAGCCAGAACCATTTTGAGCCTATATGTTTACAGGATATCAGAGCTATCTGTAATTGCACATCTCATTTAGCACATAGTCATTCATTTAAATTGTGTTTTTCATAACATCTGTGGTTGCATAAAACCCCTTAGGGGAAAACTGAAAAACTGTTTTTTCAGTAAAGCCTAGCTGTGAGGAAATGTACAGTAAGATTTCTTTATTTTCAAGACAAAAAAGCTAAAACTTATAAAAAAAAATCCTAAAACTGCATAAGATCCTATTTTCTTTTTCTTTCTCTTAATACTACTTCCAGTTCTACTAAGTTGTTGATTCCAGTTCTCCAAACACTAATGCATATCCCTAAATTATGGCTGTGGTCTCTCTTCCACAGAAGTACTTACACCTAGAGGTGGGTACATAGGTGTTTGAAAAGTATGACTTTGTCAATAAATTTAAGTTCCAGTAATCGATACTTCCAGCCTGATAATGCCCGGAGGTTCAAATCAGAATATGTAATCTGTGTCCCCAGGCTCTTAAGAAAATAAGATAATTCCTTCCTCAAATATGGAAAAGGGAAACTGGAAAAGTAGCATTCCCTCACATACCCATGGTGAAGAGTAAGGACAGGTTTGTTCTTTTCATGTGAGATTTTCAATTATTATTATAGTTGTTTTCGGTGGAGAAGGGGAGAAAGGGAAAGGTAGGGAAAGAAGGACATAGGGAGAGTGAAACAGTGAAAACTTATTCGTTGTCTAGGAGGTAAATGGCAACTCAGTAGTAACACTCAGGAGACAAAAAACATAATCAGCAGTGCTAAGGCGTGTGAATGGGTTTGGCCCTCACCTTCCAAATACCAGATTAGGTTGTAGTAATTGAAAAGGAAAATGAAACCTGAAACTGTTCAAAAGGAAAGTGACAATGACAAGTACAAGAGTTTTTCCTTTACAAATCATAAGGAAAGCATCAAATATTTAGAGAGATTTTGTATGAAAACTGATAATTTTAGAAAAGACTTAAGCATCTAGAACAAAGGAGAAATCTGCTGCCAGGATGGTTTTAAGTAGAGAAAATATGTTGGTGGTTTGTTTCAAGATGAGTGAAAGGTGAGGATATGTGATATTTCTCTCTCCAACTCACTCTGGAGCCTGCTGTGCTGACAAAAGTACAAAGCTGGCCTCATTAGTACAGGAAATATGGGTTAGTATATACAGGGAAAAAAGATACGTGAAATTTCAGTGTCCCTGAAGTTCTGCATTGTTGTTACCATGTTAAAAGTGGTGCCTGATCAAGAACCTCATCTATTTAGTTTCTTTCTAATTTCTATTGTGTTTCTGGAAGCATACATTAATTTGCTATCTGACATTACACTATGTAAAAAAGATTTCTTAAATGCATATATTAATTTGCTATCTGACGTTATATTATGTAAAAAAGATTTCTTAATCTACCTTAAGAAAGATTTGTGTCCAGTTCTTCACCTCTTTATTTACTTTGACGAAGATTTTACTCTCATGCATATACAGGTAACTGCATACACTTGACTTAGACACCACCCTCCTTGTTGCATCTTTCAGGTCTTGAAGAATATATACACTGAAGTGAACAAAGTATTTTATTAGAGCTGTAATATTCCTCTTGGAGGTCTTGGCTAATCAGAGATCAAATTTCTGAGAAATACCTACCATGATCCTTTGTCTATATGAAATAATTTTGTATACATTTTTTTACATTAAACCTGTGCAACAGCTAGAGGAACTCTGCCAAGATTGTGTAAGGATCAAGGAAAGGACAATAGTCCTGCTTGCAAGGTGAGGATTAAATTGGCAGCTGTTAGCAAATACATGCAGTCAATGTTTTTACTTAGTACCTTTTTTTGTGCAGTGTTAAAGTCAGTCACAGGTAAAATTCTCAACACTAATCCTCACTGAGAATTTCCATGTCACAGTATCTAGGAAATGTAATGATTTGTTACACTTGAAATAAAAAATTATATTCTGATGAGCACAATACAATAACTCTGCATGTAGTGACATTTTAGTGGCATCGTCTATGTTGAAATAAATACCTTCAAAACTATTCTTCTTTCTCTTACCGTTGTCCATGCTAAGTTGATTGTCTCCTCTTTAAGTGATTATTTCAACAAAAATTCTACTCTCAAGTGCATTTTAAATTCTACATTTTCTGGCCAGTAACTTATTCCAGCAGTCACCCTCACATTTAATCATGGTAGTGCCTGTTACTGACAGTAGTGTGAGTGTATTATTTTTGAGAAAGGAATTCTAGCTATTTTGGAAATAATTCTGATTCACAATTTTGGAGAGCTGCACTGATGGCAGCAGGACCTTTCTGTAGTGGGATGGCCTTGGTTGGATACAAGATGCCCACCAAGCTACTCTATCACTCCTCTCCTTAGCAGGATGAGGGGGAAGAAAAGAAGATGGAGAAAACACCCATGGGTTAAGAAGAAGGAAGTTTAATAAAACAAAAGCAAAGGTTGTACATGAAAGCACAGGAAAGCAAAAGATCTATTGTCTACTTCCCATCTGCAGGTCATATCCAACCACTTCCCAGGAATCAGGGCTTCAGTACACCTACCAGTTGCTTTTGTGGGGGAGGACGCAGAATGTTGGGGAGACAGTGCCAGTGCTGGGCCAGGGCTGCTCAGAGGCAGCCAGAGCACCACCAGCACCTCACCAGTCACCAACACACAGCACAGCAAGGAGAGGCTGCTGTGAGGAAAGAACCCATCCCAGCCAGAGTCAGTACACCTCTGTATTTGCAGCTCTGGTGTTCAGAGGTACGCGAAGGATCTCAGTTTTGAATTCCCACTATCAAAGGAGGAACCTGGAGGTCTGACATGAAAAGCTGGGGGTTTTAAACACTTTGTTCACTTTTGGGAAAGGAGCTTTCAGCCATGGTGGAAGTTTACAGTACTGCTTTTAGATTTTACAGTTAAGCTAGTGAAAAAGACAGTGTTTTAGTGATTTTTTTAAAGTGTCATCAACCCCCTAAGCGCTGAATACTGCACAAAGCATTTTAAAACAAGAATTTCTTACAGAATGCATAGAATATGCATAATGCATGGAAATGCAATTGTCTGGAATGAAAATTTGCTCATACTGCTGTCACTTCTCAATATTTAATTCATCAGAAA
Source organism: Monarcha castaneiventris obscurior (assembly GCA_026261815.1). NCBI lineage: Eukaryota > Metazoa > Chordata > Aves > Passeriformes > Monarchidae > Monarcha > Monarcha castaneiventris. Next base: position 6,167,514 of record JAMPIT010000889.1, read on the forward strand.
CTGATGCTGATGGCATGTTTACCACTTGCCACTAGTATTTTCCATATTTCCTGTGAAGCAAGACTGCTAAGCCTTAAGTGTAAGTATTTTTGCTTAGTATGTTGTCATTAAATGTTTTACTGATTTTCAGTTTTGTCACCCATTGATATGAAGGACCGTAAGAAAAAAGTAGGAACAGTCTGGGAAATTTCAACTGGTCTGAGTAGACAGAGCAGATCTCTGTGGAGCCTGGTCTAGCTGACCTTTGAAGGCCCCCTCCAACTCAAACTATTCTATGATTCTAAGAAAATGATCAAATTTGTAACTGCCAGCAAAGGAACCTGGGATAGATAGCTCAAGGATCAGATGTGTTAATAGTCTTTTACTGGGAAATGGTCTCAGAAATGTATCTTCACATTGTGCTTTATGTGCCAAAATACTTAGTGTAATTGTTAACACCATTGAAAGCACTGTGTTTCCTTCAGTCCTTAGATTGCTTATACTTTGCTGGATGCCGTATTTTCTCTGTGTCTGGAAACATACATTGATATCATAATGTTTTGGATGGCCTATCCCACAGCTTTGGTTGACAAACTAATTATTTGAGTGGTGAAACAGACTGGAGGGTCCCCCTTATTTAATCCATTGAATTCTAGATAATCTTCATTAGAGATCCCAAAGACTTTCATTGATTATTGGTTTCAGTTCAAAATAGACCTTGGTGGATTTAAATGTAATCCCACAAAAGCTACCTGGAAACTGACTTATTTTTATGTCAGTTTTTGCATGTCTTAAAATACAGCCCTGGTTTCTAGCAGAAGCAGCATCAGAGTAGAAACAAAGCAGATGTTTTTTGATTGTATCTAAGTATATGTCAATGGTATTCTTAGAAATAGAGAAATTTTGGCTTGGCAAACTAGTGGTGGCATTTTTGCTCTCATTAAAACATCAGATTGATAAAGTCCATGTACTGCTTTGTTTCAAAATGTTCAGGCTTCTTTAAACATTAGCATTCTTATGATTTCACTGGCATTGCAGGCTTCTAGGAAACTCACTTTTTACAGATCTCTTCCTTCACATCTTTCCTTCCATCAATCTGACAAGCAAGAAAAAAGTCAGCCCTAAGACTGCCAGTTGTAGCTGCCGCTGAAGACAAGGGATTACAATGAATACTTAAAATTCAGTTCCAGGAAAGCTTTTTCCTATTTGAGGCCCTATGTCTCTCCCCATTGACAGAAAAGCCAGGACTTTTTTAGACTTAGCAATGTTCTGCGTCAAAATTCTCTAACTTGAGACAACATAGTCAGGGAAGTGACAGCTTTATATGTATCTCTTTGTAGAAGACCTCAGTAGTGTTGTAAATCTGGAGTACATTCACAACTGTTGTGCATACACATTGCTGTAAAAGCAGATGGATATATCATGTGACGTGCAAACTACTGTTTTCACACTTAGGACAACAATCTGTAAATTTGAACCACTAAATCTTCCTGAACATGAAGGCAAAGTTGGTACTTGTTTCATAAACACATTGGCTATGTATATTATGGGTAACACAGCAAATGTTCCCCTAAAGGATAAACAATGTCATCCACAGCTAAAGTGTTGTCTTTTAATGGCATGGTTCATAAATTACAATGTCATTAAAAAATTAAATTCAAACTATTTACAGAAGCGAAATAAGTTCACCACAAAAGTGAGTGAAATGTAAATTAGGACTTGGGTCTTTATTCTGCCTCTTTAGCATCAGTGTAAACTCAGTTCTAACAAAGTAGTGTTTGCCTCTGTCAGAGCAGGATGTTCCAGAGCACAGGAACAGCGCGCTGGTGAAGCATTCCAGCAGGAGTGTCCTTGTTGGCTGACCTTCTCTTCTCTCTGTCTTCTGTCTGTGATGCTTCCCCATTAATTGCATTTTCTGTCTGAGTAGGATTTTTACATTTGCTGGTGTAAGATTTATATATTTGGCAGCCTTTAAGGATTGACTTGGCTAAGGATGTTTTTCTAGTGAGACTAAGAGTGTCCACATGTGGTCTTTTCTGCCAGAAGATATGAGTGGTAGAAGAGACATTACACAGCTATGATCTGATTAAATGAAGCTTATCCACAGTTGTGTCTGTCTTACCAGTTCAAAGATAGAGGTGTGATTCATGCTTCTTCCTTCAGACCAGAATAGGACTGTGTGATTACAGATACTATCACAAGTTGTATTTTAGCCATGAACTGAATAAGAAAAACTGTGAGGTGTCCCAGTCCTGGTTTCTGGAGGAAAATAAGATGACCATGGCTTTCAGATCAAATAGTTAGAAAGAATTCCTCTGTGAAAGCTGAAACAGGAGCACATCATCTATGAAGAACAGCTAAGAAGACAGACAAAAGTTCACACTGTGACTAACTGGGATGAACATGAATTTAGGATTTCACATTCCCTTTCTCTTCTTTTCCCGCTGACTTTTTCAGAGATTTACAGAAAGATTTAGCTCATCTGTCTACATCATTGCTACACACACATCAGTGGCTCAGTTTCAGACCCTCTGTATTTTTCAAAAGTTGGGAGAGAAAATGGTGAGTCGCCTCTGAAGCAGCTTCTAGCATTACAATGACAACTGTGTCTCTATCTTCCCGTGGATGCTATTGCCTCCTCTATTAAGACATCAGGATGCTGACAAGAAAGTTGCTGTGCAACTAGCTCATCCTGAATCACAGTATGGGCAAAACTGTGCTGTGAGATGATGCTTTGACTACCTGTCTGAGATACTGTTTGCAGTAGTGTACAGAGCTCTGTGTCACTCAGTGAAGCCTTGGCATCCTGTCTGAAGTTGGATAACCAGATAGTGTCAGTATCTACAACTGCTTTATTTAACATTTATCTTGCCTGGAAACTGTGTTTCTCCCTACTGGGCAAGGTACCTGATAAAGCAAACAGTGAATTTGGCTGAGATCTTGAACAATCTCAGCTGCTTCAGTTGAAGCTGACTGGCTGGGACTTTGAGGAAACCATCAGTCACTGAGCTCCTATCCAGTTTCGCATCACTTTTTCAGCAGAATCATCTTCAAAGTCATTAATTGTCTGAGTGAGTGGAATGAGGTAGAAAGCAGTTATCCTTCCCTAAACTCCTGCTTCTATCACCTGCTAATGTTGCATTTATGTATCTACTTTGCAGTCATGTCAGCAAGACAAGTAAATTTAACAGAAAGTATATTTCCAAAGGGTCTTCACAGGCATTCAGAGTTGCAGAAGCTAAAGTGATGCCTTGTGAGGAAAAGCAGGGGTGTAGCAGAGGAGGGCAGAGGACTCCTGAGTCAAAGGCTCACAGCCCTCCACGCAGGGGGAAACAAAAAAATAAACCAATTTTTTTGGCATGAGCAATCCTCTCTGCTATGAGTCATATCACTTGCTGTCATTAATATTATGCAGACAATGGTTTTAAAACTGAGCACATGCTCAGTATTCTGGGCAAATAGTTGAATTCAGTTAAATTACTTTCTTGATTCTAAAATTGTCATCTACTATTGCAAATTATCTGCGTTTTGCTTTCTGAACAACAGATGAGTTTGGAAGGCATTGTACTTCAGATTAATGGAATTGTTTGTTAATAGAACTCTGGGCTTCCCAATGAAGTGTTTTTCAAAATTGCCTTGGGTATGGAAGAAGATGTCTGTTACAGAATCAGCTACAGGTCCCTTCTCAGGGGAAATGATCACAGATAGCTACAGATCATTAATTATTTGTTCTTTTACTAGGAACATTATCTCTACAAACTTTAAAGACCACCGGACCTTAGTTGTTGGCAGCTGCCAGTCCTGGAGCAGCAGAAATTATAATAGTCCATGTAAGAGGACTCTTAGACTGAGGACCAGGGAAAAGGCTTTGCACACTGTCACATCCATCTCTGACCCAGACTCAACTACTTATAAAACCTCAGAAGCTGCAGTGGCAGTTCCATTTCTCTCATAAAAAATATTGGCAGTTGAAAAAAGAGTTTCGTATTTTGAGGATTTGCCTTTCAAAACAGACTCAGAGTTTTATATATCAGCCTAGAAAGTGCTGCAAGAAATTCTGAAAGAAATTGTCTAAAAAATGTAGCCAGGAGATGCCTGTGGGAGTAGAGTGAGTGAGCTAACAGAAGTCATGAATGCCTGGCTTGACTTCAGGTGTCATCAAAGCTGCCTTCATACAAAGCTGACTTCAGCAGGCCTTGACTCAGGAATAAAAGTCTGGTGTCAAGAACTGCATGGTGACCTAGTTCAGGCTAATATCACCACAACACCAGTATACATCAAATCTTGGGTGCTTAGACACTTAACAACATTTTTATCCCCATATCATGATCAGTGTGGTAAATTCAATAGACTTGGAGAACAGACTTACTCTTGTTTATCCTGAAAATAAGGCATAACTGCAAAGAGAAGAGTCAGTGAAAAGACAAGTAGTTCATGTTTATTTTGTATTCCTTTTTTCCCCTAAGAAATACCATCAGCACAAAAAGAGAGGGACAGACGGAAGTAATAAGAAGAAAACAAAAGTACACTAAGGAATACATATTTTCAGCCCTGCCTTCTATTTCCATTTTCACTTGAATGCAAAAGGAAAGTGTTTTTAAATTTTCCCATTGACAACATATATCCCTAGTGGCTGCTACTATTGACTCTGAAAGAAGTAAGGATCAGAACAGATGACATAAAATGCAGTCTTTAGTAAAATTCTAGTTTATATTATACATCTGGGGCACTTCGTTTTAGGAAAAACAGGTTCATACAGTTTAACAGATTAATATGCTCAAGAGTTGCTGAAGGCAATCTTGCTCAACAATCATGAAGGCATAACCTTTTTTGGGGAATGTTGTTATAGATTGCTTAATTGCACTATGTTAATTTGTATTTATTCCTTTTTCCTACCTTGGTTCAACCACATAGGAAACAGGAGTAACACAACTGAACTTTGAGAAAAATGGAGAGATATAGGGAGAAGTCAGATTACAGTGGAACACTCTTTTGTTACTAAAGGATTTTTTTCTGCAGAAGGAGTGAAGCAGGTGTATCAGAAGTTGCCCAAAAACCTAATGACAAAGGTATCTTCCTCTTCTTTCAACATGGCACAAAAGGAACCTGAGAGATGAGTACTGTAGATAGATTTCAGCTGCTTTTACTGAGCCCTTTTTTCCTTCCTGATTGTAATGTCTGGTGGCCAAGAACCATGACTGTTCAGCAAGAGGAGGGTTCTCAGAAGTTTTCATTATTTCACCAGCCCAACAGGTAACATTAGCATAGCTGCAAGGCTATGAGGCTGTCATTGTAGCATCACATCCAAAGGTCATCAAAGGAGTTTTTCCTACTGAGTTTCAGAAGAAGGGAAAGGAGCATTCCAAGATCAAGACCTTTTGTGTTTACTCCTACTAACTCAGTACTTTTCAACAGATGATCTCTTCAGTAGTTAGGATTGGAGAGGAAAAGGTAACAAGTCTGAGTAACTCACTCATTAATGATAATACTAGCCCCCCATTTTACATTGTGTCTGTGCATATTGCTGTAGGTTATTGAGGGATAGGCAATTAATAATTACATTGGTGAGATTATCCTTTTTCTCTGTAACTGCAGCTACGCATTATTTTTTGCAGTTTCATTGTCTCCTTTCCTGAATCTGCTTTTTCCCCAAGGCATTTTCCCCAGTCATTGAAAAGGGAAACTGATACATTTGTAAGAATACGAGGTGGCGCAGGAACTAATACGTAGCCCATAACATGGAACTGTCAGTGATGAACCTGTCTGGGGGAGGTACAAAAAATCCAAACTGCTGGGGTGCTTATGGGTGCAACGGGACAAACCAGGATCAGAAACTACATATATTACATACTTATTTTGAAGATGCCCTTTTGCATTGTACCTAATCTGACACAATCGTGGGCTATTGCCAATAGTGATCCCATTCTTCCTTCTCTCTTCCTGTGCCTCACAAGTGGCAGACTCTATCTGGTTCTTTATGTCACATGAAGTAATATTAATACAGCTGTGCAGCAGGTCATGTAAACCTGCTGATCTGATAGAGAATGTACCTTTCTTCTTTGTAGCTCAGTTATTCAGTGGATCAGTGAACCAGAGCACCTCACTTGAAAGCCTCATAATTAATAGATCCAGTTTGACATTGGTGAAAGAAAGAGAGTAGAAAAGTGGTTTAGTTATGTAAGATTTTATAGAACATGTAGATGTACCCTAAAAAAATAGCAGGCAACTCTCTAGGACAGACTCAGTTCTAGGACCTCATAGTCTGTTGGACCCTTCTGTACCCACTTTCTTTCCGCTCAACAGACACATAAATGATTTTGTATTTTTCCTTCCAAAGCATTGCAAAAATAACTGACTAATTCAACACACAGGTCCTCTCACGATTTGTTGTAGATTCTGGTGTTGACTTGCCCACTGGCTGTTGCCATCTTCCTCTTGTCTGCTTATGTACCACTTCTGGTATCCTGTTAGACCTGCAGAGTGGGGCTGACTGCAGTTGATTTTAATTCCTCTTTCTCACACAAGTGAGCACTGACAGTCTTACAAAAGGTTGAGAGTTATATCGGTGGTAAATGATGGTATTGGGTTTGGTTTGATGAAAATATTCATGTAGTTGAGCTAAGGCATGCAGCTGTGGTCACTGGTCACTCATGCGCGGTCCTGGGTAACAGCTTTGTTGCTGCTCTCGCTTTTTTCCTCAGAATTCTTCTCTGTAACATCACTTAAAGTTACATTATAAATTTCTATTAATTAACACACCAAATCAGGAAAACCAGCTACTATTTGGCATCATTTTATTTTAAAAACTGATTGGACCCCAGTTCAGGACTCCCCAGTAAAAGACACATGGACACTAGAGATAGTCCAGCCATGAAGAACAGGAAGGGATTGGAGGAGTGTCTCTCCTGCGAAGAAAGGCTAGAAGACTGTTCCTCCTGGAGAGGAGGAAGCTCAGGGGGATCTCACTAGTATATGTACATACTTGAAAGGACAGGGCAAAGAGAGCCAGGTTCTTTTCAGTGGTGCCCAGTGAGAGGAGGCAATGGGCACATGCTGAAATACAGGAGCCTTCATCTAAACACCCAGAAACAGTCTTACTGTGAGGGCTACAGAGCACTGGCACAGGTAGCCCAGAATGGTGAGGAATATCTCCATCCTTGGAGATACGAAAACCCTGATGGGCCACAGTCCTGGGCAACTGGCTGTAGGTGTCCCTGCTTGAGCAGGGTGTTGCACCTGATGACCCCCATCATATCTGTTCCATGACACCATATCATCTCCTGCTTTTACTGAGTTTGAACTTCTATCACTTACTGCTTATGACCCTTTCTGATAATAAATTACAAAGTAATATGATTTCTGAATGTGTCTGACTGTTCTGTATGATTCTTCCACAAGAAGGAATACCAGAATTACTGCCATATGCACTCTGTCTTTAATCTTACCAAAATAAACACTGAAGGCATAGAGGGTGAAGCAAATTTCTCCGTCTCCTAAAATAGAACAAACAGCACCATGTTATCCTCTTCTTCATCATGCAGAAATCACTGAAGAATTCTCTGTTAGTAATTAATATAGTAAAAATGTAAGACAAAACCTATATGAATGTGAAGGCAGTTTAGGAAAGATCTTGGACTATACAGTTAAACCCCAAATCTTAAATGTCCCGTTCTCAGACTTAGCTCCAAGAACAACACTGTACTCTGTGATCTATCTGCCATGAATACAACTTTCAGTAGCTTTACCAAAGGCTGCATTCATCAAATTTAAACACAGAGGCAAAAGAAATGTGCTCACTTCTGGACCACTTTCCTCTGAATGTGTAGCTGTTCACATGACACTTATTCCATTGCCTTCAAAGACTATATTTTTATGTGTGAAGTCTAAAGCCATACTTAATACATGTAGGATCAAGACCTATTATTTTCACTGACTTGGTGTCTTCATCTGGAGGATAGCCATCTGCAATTAGTGATACTGATAAGAAGCTTTGTAGATAAAAATTCTGAAGGAGATGCTAATTGCCACTATTTGTTTTTACTTATTATTGCCATTTATTCATAGACAAATAAAAAAACCCTACAAACAAATAAAAAAACCAATACCCATGCACACTTACACAAGAAAAGACAACCCCAAAACAAACAATACTCCACCTCTCAAACACTTAATGAAATAAAACCTGAATAAAACTTAAATAAGGTTTGTGATATCCTAGCTTTCCACTAATTTTTAGCTGACTATAGTTGTCTGCTAGACCAAAGCAGCTTCCTTTTATACTACTGATAGCTTCAGGATGTTCCAGATTTTGTCTTAAATATATAATAACTTAACCATCCTCATAATGTCCTAAAGGGCATACCAATTCTGTACACTTCTTTTTGGAAGATGTACTCAAAAGTGAATGTTCTGGGCTGTAAGTTAGATGCTGTTTGAGGACTTCTTGTCTGCATGTACACTTACAAGTTTGTGCTATATAAATGTGTACAGAGATGTTTTGAAACAAGCCAGATCTGCTTATTATTCCAACTTAATTGCTGAATGGGCAGACTGCCCTGCTTTCTTGTAACTTTTTATTGCAGGGAAGCTGACTAATCTGGCTCTTCCTCCATCAACAGAACTTTGTGAACTGTTACACATCCCACTTTGAGAACAAAATTAAGATCATTGTGAGTTAGTTGCCCCCTAAAAAAGCTGCCAACATTAACAGTTCTCTAATTCTAAATCTTGGGCCTGTCAAAATTCTCAAGCTACAAATACTTTTGGCATTTTATGTTCCAACACCTCAGGGCACTATTATGTTTTGCCAAATCTTTGGTCTAAACAGTTACAGTTTTTCTTCATTCTCTAATCCCACTTGGTTCTCACATTGTTAATCTTTCTTTGATGGTGGAGAATGTCTTAATAATGACACAAAATAAAACAATTATCAGTCCAGTTTTAAGAAAAAAATCTGCTACTAATAGAAGATCTAGCATGTGGCCATGTAATACTCAATCTTTTTTTTCCCTTTTTTTTTTTTTTTTTTTTTTTTTGTGGTGATTGTAACACACTGTTAATGTGGCAGTATCTTTCAAAGAACATCTCGTGGCTTCATCTCAGGCTGGCTCCTGTCCTCTGCACTGGGAAACAGTATTCTCAGTATTCTGAAGAGTTAATTTTTGATCTTTGTACCCTGACTGGTGATGAATTTTTGCTGCTGCTGCTTGACCTCTTGATTTACTTTGACATTATTTTGATCATAATAGAACATTAGGTCTCTTGGCAACTCAGATTGATTTTGTTGTAGTTTTCATTGAGATGTCCTAGGCACACAGTCATTCTGCCTTTCTCATACTCTCCCTCTCCCTCATGCATGTAGTCACAGGCACACACACTCTGGAGTATTTTACACCTATCACAGCACAAAACAGGCCAGAAAAGGTGATCTGATGGTTAATAACCAGCTCTCCTGGTCAATGCGTGGGCTCATTCACTGTCATTCTATTAGCAGATTATATGCCTAGCATGTACACCATTTTTCACCAGAAGATATCAAAGCTTTTACAGATCAGTAAGAACTAGTATCTCTGCAGAGACATTGTTGCAGACAGGAAGGTTTGCCTATTACATGACTGGGGAGAGTGGTCAGCCTGGGTACTGATGCCAAGGTCACAGCTTAGAGGATCATGAAGAAAGGAGGATCATTACAAAACTCTCATGGTTTTTCAGCCATCCTGTCTCAACCTATTTATTTAACACAGTTTTGTGCACACTATTCAGGATATAAACAGGTTTAGGTCCTGGTTGTTTTTCATTCTCTGTATCCCAGTGCAAATCTTGTGTGTCATTTTGTTAGTTTCCATGCCATTTTATGTGGATAGCACTGTCAACTGGGTATCCATCTGCCCAGATATAATTTAATTCAATACAGTCTGGCATGTCTGCTTAGGTCTTCACGTGTTAGATCCCTTCTTTTTGCAACACAATGTCTGTAAGCACTGGTGTTTTTCTCAGCTTTTCTGGAGGTGGAAAACAAAGACATGTAAAGTGAAATCACCAGTCTTTGGTTCCAAGGCTGCACGTAGTTGCCTTGATTGCATTCTGTATTGGTACTCAAGGTATTCCTGCCTTATAAATCAAATTCTCTATTTGACCAGCTCTTGTCTTATAGCTAATAAGTATTATTCCCAGCCCTTTTTTTTTAGGTTACGCTTGGTATTTCTTGTGTGCAGCAGATCCAATACATTGTGTTTCTCAAAAAGGCTACCAAAATAACTGGTCCATTTCTCTTTATAGATGAGATTATTTTAAATATTTTGTGTAGCCAAGTCCTCTTAGTGTCAGCACTGACTCTCCAGGTTGTTTTGAAAGTATCTGGGATATTTAGTAAGTGATCTGACTTTCTTCAAGTAGAAAAAGAAATCTTAAAAGGTTAGAAAAAGGAAAACTCAATTCCATTCTTCTCGGGTCATTGTTTTCATGATTTGTAAGACTATATGAAATATTATGGATGTATTTAATAAAAAATATATTTTAGGTGAGTCCAGTAATAAGACACCCCAATATTCCAATATTGGTGATTTTTATAACAGAATTTATATGGGCAAATGCTTAAAATGTGGATTTTAAGTGACTATAACTATACAGTACTGAAGGTTGTGTTTTTCATTGTCTCTTAGATTTTCTACATTGCATTTGTTATTTTAAGAAATTCAAAATTATTTTAATGCAGCTGTTCCTGAGAATCCAACCTGGGCTCAAAAATCAAAGCTGTTTTTTCTTCTGATTACATCATATCACAGATAACAAAAATTAAAGAATCAGAATTTATTTTACCTAATAAATCTACTTATCTTATATAAATGGAAAATTAACCAGCTAATTCTCCCACCACTGGGTTGATTCTACACAATTACCAGAAATTAAAAGTGGGGAAAAAATATATTTTAATCACAGAAAGAAGGAAAAGCAACTATGACTCAGTGAAGACCAGGAGTAAGGCTGTTGGAAGATGTCATTTTTATGCAGCCACTTTGCTGACCACAGTCACATTTTGATTTTAAACAGATGCAATTGTACCAGTCTTAGTGTAAAAGGCTTAGGGACAGCTTCCAGCTCGGTGTCAAGTTCCCATTAAATAAGCTGAAATTAAGTACACTTAACAGTAATAATTTTCTTTGAAATGTCAACTTCCACATGTCTATTCAAGCTAGGAGATGACTACATATAACAAACTAGTCTTCTATATATAATTTATATATTTTATGTACTTTTAAATATATATATGTAAATATATATGTATAGGTATAAGTATATACTTTGTTCATTTGGCGAGTGAAGACATGTTCCAAGATTCTACTGAATACTAAACCAGATCTAATAAATCCAGTATCATACTCTGTTTTTTGCAGAGTCTGTTCCTTCTGACTGAATCCCTATTGATTTGCAATCTGCTTCTTAGGATACAAAGGTGACATAATGCATAGCTGTCAGATTAATTTCCAGAATTCTGTATCTGTCTGTATGCGCAGATTTTAACGGGAAAGCATGGAGATAAATGTGTTGTGACTCAAGTCCAAAGTGTACTCAGGGTGCACTATATTGCCTATGCACACATCAGCATACCATTCACCATTCTAGAAAACTCTCCTTTATAAAAATTATTGCAGAAAATACAGCTTGAGCACCCTCCATGGAAGATACACTCTGAAAAATGTCTTTGAAAGTTGTCTTGTTCAAAGACTAAAAAGACTTCGTTGAAAGGCCCAGTTCTCATACTGAACCTGAAAGAGGTTCTTAGGTTATTCTGAATTAGTCTGTGAATGTCGTCTCCTTTTGTAAATGATTAGGCAAATTTCAAGAGAGGTAATAATAATTCTGTAATTTCTTCAGGTCATGTGGTTTTAGCTGAGGAACCATTTTCCCTCCAAATGACTACTCAAGAGAATTACTGCAGTCTTTAGTTATGGCATAAATCTATTAAATTTAAATAATATTAAAATTATTCTTACTTCTTTTGTCTAAAGTATGTGATCAAAGCCACGTCTTGCAAATCTTCACTCTTTTCTAGGAGTATGACAGGCAATGAGAGCTTGATTTAAAAATGCAAGCTTTGTACTCTGAGTCTGATAGTGTTTATAGCACTTGTCCTGCTGGAATCATTGAGACTTGGAATGCAGTGATGCCATCAAAATTTACCCATTCTTATTACTCTTTACTCTTGATTACCAAAAATTTAAAGAGAAAAGAAGAAATTATATATGGTATATAAGGGAGCTTCTCAAAATGCATGCTTTTTCTTTGCTTAATGTATTTCCGCCCTTCCAGTCCTATTATTTTTTGCTTTGGAATTATGAATATAATCATAAAAGGAATGCTTTAATATAACATTTTGTTATGGTCTGTACTACTTACATTGTTCTATATTCACTAAAGGGAGTCTAATATTGCAGTCCTATGTTAAATACGTGAAGCCTTTATTTTGAGGCTTAACTGCCTGAAAGAACCAGGAGGTACTCAGGAAAACATCATCTGTATTTCTTTTTCTTTTTTTTTTTTCTTTTCTTTTTTTTTTCTGGACTCCACTTCTGAATTTTTACATTTCCTGATGCTGATTTCTGAAAGTAGTGTCTCTGGCTCTCCTGCTAGGTACTCAAGTTTCCCACCTCTGCTCTTCAAACAGTTCTGCAAATCTGAGGAACTCTCTGGAAGTTCCACAAAGAGCAGGTTACATGTTGGACAACCAAATTAGCAGTGAAAATGGCAGGAAGAACGTGTTTGAAAAGGTACGTGCCAGGCTTGTTCAGGGCATGTGAGGTTTAACAGAGCAGAAGAGTAAGACCAGGAGTGTAGTCACCTCGCCTCCTGGAGATGTAACTAGAATCTGCTGTTCAGGAACAGGAAGGACAGCAATCCAGCAACAGAGAATGTAAAATCAATTTCTCGCTAGAATCAGACTGAACTTCTAGAATACTGCAGATAGAGTACTGCAGAATACATTCTAATTTAGATGTCTAGGACATGCCATGGTTTAGATTAGGTTGGACTTGTGTGATGGCTGCATTTGTTTTCTCTCTATAATGAAGATCACTTGCATGTTAAGTGATGTAGTATTAGTGTAAATATAGTATAGTACAAATACTGTTAGCTAAAGCTTAATATTTTTATGTTATCAGTGGGTTTTAGTGCATTTTTTCTTAAGTAGTGCCATTGTATTGAATTGTGTGGCATGTTTTAATAATCCATGCAGGTGCAGAATAGACAAGAAATTATTCTGAAATACAGAAGTTTTTGAATGTTGGAGGACACTAGGTCAATTAACTTGCCTGGCATGCCTTGTAAGTCTATTCTACCAGAGAAATGGGTTGTTCCATACCAAAAGTAGTGATGACATTCCAGAATTTTGTAAATCTGTTTCAGCCAAATAGTCCAGTAATTCATTGATGTTAAAGAAGTGTAATTTGGATTTTTATGTCTAAAAAGAGGCAACACAAGTAATGACTTGTGCGAGAACTCCACTGAGCTGCATATACTGTTTGTCCCTTAAGTTCCTAATCATACATGGTATTGACAGCATGACTTTGATTATTTTATATTCCCTGGAAATAGAAATGTAATAGCCTAAAGTTATTAACTTTTGGAAAATTCAACATTTATAAAGGCGCTAGTGCAAACAATAGTCCTACTAGGAACTTTACAAAAAAAAAAGAAGCATTGATATGATTAATTAGCTTAAAATATGGTAACAGTAAACAAATTTTCAAGTTTAGCACTAAGCACATTCTCTTTAGTAGACCACTTGGTAGACAAGGAAATCTTAAATTTATCCCAAATGCCTTTCTGTACAGCAGTAGAGGTCATTTTGCAAGTTCTCATAGCCTTCAGTGTCACACAAAAACCGTAGACAGAGACTGTCTTTTCCACAAAGCTGAGGAGACTTTACCAACTTTTTAGAGTTTATTTTTTCCTCCTGACAGCTAAAAATTACAACATGTTCAACTAGTGGAACAAACAATGTGGGAGGTCCCTTCCATTCAGCACAAGACTTACATTAACCTGCCTCTGAGGGTTTTTGCACTAGTCTGGCTAACGTGGATTGAATAAGGATATGATTGCTTTTCATAATGCTGTCTGAAGATTGTAAGCTCCAGAAGAAATATGATAATATTTCAGGACCATAGCCTCTTACGCTCTAAGAACAAAATTCAGAGTGAAAGTAAAATACTCTGGTTAAGGTACCAACATATGAAACACCTGTACCTTACTATGCATGTGTTGTCCTATAAGTGCCCTGCAATAACAATTGAACCTGTCTTAAAGTGCACTTTCTCATACTTTAAATTAAATAATCAACATAAAAGAGCATCAGAAAAACAAATTTCGTAGTTTGAAAACTCCAAGAACCTCCAGGCTGTGCTGTCATGAAGGTCAGGACAATGTATCTGCGATGGGTTTCTTTCACTGGAACAAAAGAAGCAGTGGTGATCCTTTTGGGATTAAGTGGAAGGAGATATCCCGTACGTGTTCCTAGACGAACTGTTTGCATGCCAGAAATGGAGTGTGGGAGGAACAGCATTCCAAGTTTAGCTCTTTGCTTTAGGGTGGAACTGAAGTCTTGTGATCACAGCAGTGGTGCAAGGGATGTGTCATGTTCTTGCAAAGGAACAGGGTTTAGCCAGTGGCTCTGGTAACTTACATTTGTCTACAGTGGTTGTCAGGCAAAGCTGAAACTTTTGTCCACGCTGCTTCACCCAGGCTCCACATGAAGCAGCCTGCCATCTGAGTCCTCACATTCTGGGCAAGTTCCTCCTGCCCTCCTGGCCACTAGCTGTTCTACGGACAGTGTGCCCAGCAGGGGGGCAGATAGTCACTGCCTAAGGCTCTTATGCTTTCCTGCATAGTTTGTTGTCAAGAAGTTAGATGGAGTTTTACTGCTTGTTTTTTGACTCTTAGCCCTTCATTTTCCTCAGTGGTTACCCCAAAATGCCAGGACAGGTGTCGCCTGATCCCAGCTGCTATCGGTTGACTCCCACCTCCTTTGGCTTTTCATTGGATCTTTACATACCATAATGGGGTCGTTGGCACTGGGGTTTTTTCCATCTTTTCTTGATACAAAGTCATGCTCTGATAAATTATTTGTGTTTGTCTTGCCTTCAAATATCAGGAATTCATAAAAGTGCACCAGTGTGCTTAATGTCTTGAGGGGGTTAATAGTTTTAACAGGTCAAAGTTTTTTATGTATGTAAATTAAGCCAGACCATTTCTGTTTGCCATTTTTATTTCCTCTGTTTTCAGTGGCGTATTCACTTTCTAAGCTCCCTTGGGCATTTTCACTTGACCAACTCTTGTCTCAGAGCAGAGGTCCGTAGCATCACTTGTCTTTCCATTTCTTTACCTATGGTGTATTGTGTTTTGGAGTTTTATGGAGAGGCGTTTTTCCTGTCTTTTCTACTGAAAGCCTTGAGACTATTACTGGATATTTTCAGGGGAAGGAGAGGATAGAGCACTTACAGCATACAGTAGAAGGAAATTATTTATTTTTTAACTTTTTTGGACTTAACAGCTATACCATAGTTGACTGCAATGCCAATGTACAGAACTCAGTGACCAAAGTGTTTCTTCCCAGTCTATGCTTTCTCTTATTTCTAATCCCAAAATCTGTACTTGCACTGACAGTGTAACAGAATACCTAACCTCTTCCAGCCCAGATGTGGAGTAGCTCACAAAATCATATGTCTCTAGAGCTTCACCTTTTAGGGTTGTCTTTTTTTTTAGTATCAGTTCAGCCAGATGGAGGCTAAGTACCTGTGACAGGCTACAGAAAGCTTAAAGGGTTAGCTCCTAGTGTAGATTTAGCTCAGGTGCACAAGGTGAAATAACAAGGCCAGTCTGCTTGTCAGAAAGCAAACAGGAATCTAGAAAAACTGATTCTTGTTAGTCAGAAGGTAAGAGTGCAGGATTTCACAATGAGGTGCTTAGGCAGCCCCTGAAGTGTGTGGTCATTTCATGTATTTCCATACATCAGCTGTTTTGGTTTTAGCTCCCTGCTTTGAATAACTCACACTAGAGGATGTCAGAAAGTAAGCCTTGCCACAGAAAATTGCCTTCAGTATGCTTGCTCTCTATTGAAAAGCCAGATGTTTTATCTATGTCAGTTATTTTTGAATTTCTGGATTCAGTTTTGGACTTCCATAGTTCTAGATAACTTTCTGGGAAGTGTTTAACCACATGAAGAACTGAAACAAACATTTGTCTGGTAAAGCATTGGAAACTGATCTAGAGCAACTGTTGCAGAATGACAAGTACTCTATTGTAGTTACTCAGGTATTTCAGTTCTTGATTTAGATATTGGTCCTTGAGAATTTGTCTTCATATAATGTTCAGTTTTATTCATTTACCTAGAAACCTCCATTGCTTATGAGGTACTATCCAGCAATACTGCTGTAGCAGCTAAATTTTTCTACTTGGTGCTAAAGCTGTAACCAGACGTTTTTCACAATATGCGTGGTGCACCTCATGGTACGCACTAACAGTTCTTCCAGAACTCTTACTCTCTCCTCAGTTCCTTCTCTACACACAAAAGTTTACTACTGTTCTGGGTTTGGCAGGGGTAGAGTAAATTTTCTTCACAGTGGCTAGTACAGGGCTGTGTTTTGGATTTGTGCTGAACAGAGGGTTCGTAATACAGAAATGTTTTTGTTATTGCTGAGCAGGGCTTACACAGAGCCAAGGCCTTCTCTGCTGTTTGTGCTGCCACGCTGGTGAGGAAGCTGGGGGTGCCTGGGAGGCTGCAGGAGACACAGCTGGGACAGGTGACCCCAACTGACCAAAGGGATGTTCCAGGCCATCCAGCATCATGGTCAGTACATAAAGCTGCGGGGGAAGAAGGCAGAAAGGGTGCATACTTGCAGTGATGGTGTTTGTCTTCCCAAGTCGCCTTTATGCGTCCTGCTCTCCTGCAGATGGCTGCCCATGGGAAGCAGGGAATTAATTCCTTGTTCTGCTTTGCTTGGGTGCATGGCTTTGCTTTCCCTATTAAACTGTCTATATCTCAAACCATGAGTGTTCTGGCTTTCACCCTTCCCATTCTCTCCTTGATCCCACTGGTGAGGAAGGCCTGGGCAGCTGCTGGCTATTTTTTAAACCATAAAAACAAGAGGGCAATTCCTGAATAATGGTGTCAGAATGAACAATTCTTGTATTCAAGAATTTGACTTACTGAAGTTAGTTTGACACGTGGTCTTATTTTAAGCAAAAGATAATCCATCAGACATAGTCCAGTAAGAAAAGGTGAACATTAGCAGGGCAGATATTTCAGAATTATTCCTGCAGCCTTTTACCACAAGGTACAGAAAGCAAAGGAAGACACAATCCCTGCTCTGAACTTTTTTCCCTGGGACTGTCAGTCTTTTCTTTTCCCCATCAGTAATTTCAGTGATGATTTATAAAGAAAAAAGTAAAACGACAAAACAAAGCAAGAAAAACCAAGCCAAACAAAAAAACCAACCCCTCTCCCCCCCAGAAAAACCCCCACCAAAACAAATTACTAAGTTCGGGTCTAGAGAAGTCTGTTAGAAAAATATAAGTTTTGAAAAAGCACTTAAATGGAAAACATAAAATGTGAGGTTTTCGTGTTCAAAACATTGAGTCACGATTACAATCCTACTCCAAAATTGGAAAGAAACCCCATAATGTCCATTTATTTCTGCAAATGTTATGTCAGTTTTTTTCCAGACTTTATCATTCTTATGTCACATGCAAAGAATCATATTTAATAGATTCTGTATTTCTGAGAGCTATTTTTAGATAAAGACTGTTTTGCTATAGACTTTCTAGACTGTTTTGCTGCTCAAAGCAGCCACCCAGAGTTGCATTCAAAATGTTGAGTCACTTGGTTTTGGAAGGCTTGACATCAGGGATTTTAAAGGAGGTCTGCCTTTCAGCCTGCTCCCTTACACTTTTTTTTTTTTTTTAATTGTTGAATGAAGTACATGTAAGAGTGTGCACTAAGGCTGCAAAAATCAAAACCCACAAAAGCTGGGTTTAAAGATGTCAGAGGTGATTAAAGTATTCTGCCTGTTAATCCTTTTATGACCCAGAGAATGGATTTTAAGTTCTGGAATCCTATCTGGAAAACCATGCTGAGGTACTGCATTATAGATTGAACACTGCATTTTAAAAGGGAAAAAAAAAAAGGGGGGGGGGGGGAAGGAAAAAAAGTTAAAAAAAAAAACCCAAACAACAACAACAAAACCCTATATAATTCTCAAATAATTGAGTATTATGTCAGATCGGTTCTGTGTGAAACTAGGAGTGGATTTAACCCAAATTTGTCATGGCAACTTTCTTCATGCCTTGACTTGATTTATTTTTACTTGGTCTTTACAACTGAGAATTCCTTTTCTCATCCCATCTGCAGTGTGCCTTGCATGGAGAGGAGTTTGTTTTGTTGATGGGCATAAATATTTGAATCCGTCTGTGTGGAGGATTTGGTGGCTGGGGGAATTGGTGATAGACTATAGCGCGTTTCGCCCCAAGGGTCACTAGTTCACATCCGCATCAGGTCAATAGTGGCAGAAAGTCATTATGGATCTGGCTGGCATCTGCCTCGTGGCCATTGCCAAATCATTTAACAATCGCTGTCCGATTCCACGTGGCCGGGTGTTTTCCTTTCTTCCCGGCAGCAGACCCCCTCGGCCCGCCTCTCCCGAGGAAGGGACGCAGCTCCGGGCGGTGGAGGAGCCCCTCCAGCCCCGGGCCGCAGCCCGGCTCCCCGCGGGAAGGGCGGCAGGGCGGTGTCTCCCGTGTGCCACGGCGGGGCCGGGGCTTCCCGAGCCGCTCGGAGGGGCAGCCCCGGGCCCGGGGGGTCCCGCGGCGGCGGCGGCAGCGACCCCGGCCCTCCCTGCCCTGCCCGGCCCGGCCCGGCCCTGCCCTGCCCTGCCCTGCCCTACCCTGCCCTGCCCTACCCTGCCCTGCCCGGCCAGGCCCGGCCCTGCCCTGCCCTGCCCTACCCTGCCCTGCCCTACCCTGCCCTACCCTGCCCTGCCCTACCCGGCCCTGCCCTACCCGGCCCGGCCCGGCCCGGCCCGGCCCTGCCCTGCCCTGCCCTACCCTGCCTGCCGGCCCGGGCCCGGCCCTCCCTGCCTGCCCTGCCCTACCCTGCCCTGCCCTACCCTGCCCTGCCCGGCCAGGCCCGGCCCTGCCCTGCCCTGCCCTACCCTGCCCTGCCCTACCCCCTACCCTGCCCTGCCCACCCTGCCCTGCCCTACCCTGCCCGGCCCCCCGCCAGGCCCGGCCCTGCCCTGCCCTGCCCTACCCTGCCCTGCCCTACCCTGCCTGCCCTGCCACGCCCTACTGCCCTGCCCTACCCTGCCCGCGCCCGGCCCGGCCCGGCCCTGCCCTGCCCTGCCTACCCTGCCCTGCCCGGCCCGGCCCGGCCCTGCCCTGCCCTGCCTACCTGCCCTGCCCTACCCTGCCTGCCCGGCCCGGCCGGCCCCTGCCCTGCCCTGCCCTACCCGCCCTGCCCTGCCCGCCCTGCCCTACCCTGCCCTGCCCTGCCCGGCCCTGCCCTGCCCGGCCCTGCCCTGCCCTGCCTGCCCTGCCCTGCCCGGCCCTGCCCTGCCCGGCCCTGCCCTACCCTGCCCTGCCCGGCCCTGCCCTGCCCGGCCCGGCCCTGCCCTTACCTGCCCTGCCCTGCCCTGCCCTGCCCGGCCCGGCCCGGCCCTGCCCTGCCCTGCCCTACCCTGCCCTGCCCTGCCCGGCCCTGCCCTGCCCTGCCCTGCCCTGCCTCGGCAGCGCCCCCCGGGGGCTCCTCCCGGCCTCTGCAGCGCCCGAGGATGCGCCGGGAGCGGCTCCCGACAGCGACCCCGGCAGAGACCCCCCTCAGGAACCCCGGCTGAGACCCCGGCTGAGACCCCCTCAGAGACCCCGGCTGAGACCCCAGCAGAGACCCCTCAGACACCCCCTCAGAGACCCCGGCTGAGACCCCCTTAGATACCCCCGCTGAGACCCCGGCAGAGACCCCCGCTGAGACCCCGGCAGAGACCCCTCAGAGACCCCCTCAGAGACTCCCTCAGGGACCCCGGCCGAGACCCCCTCAGGGACCCCCTCAGCCGCCCCCGGCTCCGCGGCCGCTCCCGCGCTGCCCTCTCCGCGCCGCGCCCCGTGCCCGGCCCCGGGGCGCGCTGCCGGCGGCTTTTTCGGGCAATTTCACCGGCGCTTCGGCCGCTTGCTGATTCCGGGGAAGTGGAAGTGGGAGGGCAGTGCCTGGCTCCCGCTCGGGAAAGGCTCGGGTGCCGCCAGGCCGCCCTGCCCTCGGCCGCCGCTGGGGCCTGGGGAGCGGCGCTCGCCCGAGCCCCGGCAGGACTCGGCGGTGGGAGCACCACGTTTTAAACACGTGTAGGAGCAGGTCCGTGTAGAGCCATTGTGTGGAGCCTTCCTCCATCCCTTCTCCTCCCCCTCTTCTTCTCTTCTAGAGGAACTGGAATCCGAACGGTGAGATGTAGGAGAGAGCGAATCCCCGTGAATCCCATCTGAATAAATGTCTATATTAATGAATTATTAACTCGGCCGCTCGTGACCTTAAAACTGGAATGAGGAGACGCCTAGGGCAAGAAGGAAAGCTGCTGAATCCTTTATCGGACTCCTGTCAGAGGTAACCGACCATTTGTCTTCCCCAGATCAGGAGAATTAATTAATATGAAAGGCAAACTTTTTAATTGTGTGTCAAACGAAATCAGATAGGGTGTCCCCGATTCAATCCCTTTCTAAAAGGGGTTTCGTTCCCTTTTCTAATCCAAGCCTAAAATAAAGCCTTCGAGTTTCCAAAGAGAAGGGCATCCTTCATAAGTGTTGCTTACAAAACAAAACCCAACCAACCAAAGAACCCCACAAAGCCCCACACAAAACCCCAACCGAGCACCCTAAACGGGGGGGAAAAAAAAAAAACAACAAAAACAATCGCAGGGAAAATGATGAATTTGGGTAGTTAATTTATCGATCTTGGCTCCTCTTCCCGCTTGTTTTATTTTAGAGGTCATTAATCAATGAAGAAAAACACCACCGTGTTCCCCCTTTGCATTTAATACACTTACCCTCCTTATTTATTTCTTTTGAACAAATTCCTAGCAAATATTCACCAATCGATCCGTAGGCGATGGATTTTTATAAAGGTTTGATCGCCTTCTAAACGGTCAATGTGATTTGTTTCAGCACTCGTCCTCTAAATAATGGAAAAAGCCAGAGAGAAGAGGAAGGAGATGGCAGTAGTTAAAGCCTTTTTTTCCCCTCTCATCTTTACATCCAGGAGCAAAAACATAAAATCTTTTTTTTAAATTGTTTATTAAAAAAACCTCATAACAAAAGCAAACCCAAGAAATAGTAACAAATAGACCAGCTCGGGGGAGACAGAAGGGACGCGCACAAACCGCTCTGCCTGGGGAGGAGAGACCAGAGGTCAGGGTTGGCTAAAGTCACCCCGGGGAGGCGCAGGTTCAGGGCTGGGAGCCCTGCTGGCGGATCTGCCTGCTCTGCTCTTCCCGAGGGAGCGAGGGGGCCGGGAGCGGCGATGTTTTGGCGAGGCTGGGCGAGCAGCCGTCCCCTGCCCTGGCGAGAGGCGCCGCTCGCTGTCCCGCCAGCCCGGCCCGGCGCGGGGAGCCGCGCTCTGCCCGCCCGGCTCCGGAGCTGGCCCGCTGCTCGCCACCTTCCCGCGGGCGCTCTCTGCCTTTCCCGCCCGGGTCCGGGGGACCCGGCGCAGCGGGGGCTCTTGTCGCTGAGGAAAAAAGCCAAATGACAAGGCGCAGTTTGTCTGCCGGCCCCCGCCGCCGCCGCCCCAGAGAGTGACCGAGCGGACCCGCGGGCAGAGCCAGGGGCACCGGCTCCCCCCAGCCGCCCGCCCGGCCTGAGCACCGGCCGAGACAGCCTTCTCTCCTCCTTTCCTCCGGTTCGGCAGGGTCCCGAAGTGTCAAGGGAGTCTACACATTTCATTCTGCCACCTTGATCGCTCAAAGCGCTACTTCTTCCCTCTGTTAAAAAAAAAGCCAAAAGCAACAGAGTGAAGTACTCCTGAATATGAACCCTCATGGAATACTTCTTTTAACAGCTCGAAGCGAATGCAGGTATTGACAATGTACTTAAGTCCATTAGTTAGGATCTTCCCTCTACTTCATCACGTTTTCTAGAGCGAAACGAATTTTTAGAGATTGCTACCACTAAAAGCAATTCAGTACTTTCAAAAGAAGCCCAGTAAGGAAAACAACCCATAGCACAGATGAGCATGTTAAAAACAAAAAAAAAAAAAAATGAAAGAGTCGGATGGGGCGGAATAAAATCGTGACCAGGAGGGAGCTGGGTAGGGACGAGACATTGTATTAATGCAGTGAAAACAGAGAAAACCAAGCGCGCCCACTGTCAGTGTACCCAGCACCGCGCTGTGCGCCCGCCAGCGATGGCGCGAGCAGACTCCCAGCCCGCACCTCTGTCCCTCAGCTGAGCGGTAGAGCTGCAGAACTTCAGAAAGAGCATTATTAGAGCGAGAGGGATGAAAATTATTACATATTGCACAATGGAATTGATAAAAGACCTAAAGAAGGTTTTTATACCCAACTTTATAACCCCTGGAAATGGAAGTTGGGGGTGTTCCTACTCGTGTTTGCCTTTAATTTAGGTGTTATCAATCTACAGAGCAGATGACGGATGACCTTGTCAAAATGACGCCAGTCAAAACATTTTTTGCCCCAGCCCTGTTCAAATTTGTGTTAAAATGTCCTGCCTTAGACACAGACAAAGTCTAAACAGCAGCAGCTTTCCCAGGCTCTGCGAGAATGAGGGGTGGGAAAGAAAAAAACTAGAAATAGGGTGTGGAGGATGGTGAAAACATTTTACACACTCACACGTTATGTTTGCAGGCAATTGTACATTGAGTGTAAGCATAACACCTGTCTACGAGGGCTCTTCTGACACTAGAGAGATGTTTGGTAAGACAAACAGCTTGTGTATTATGCCCTAAACGCAAGGCATGCTATGTGCGTGCGATATACTGAAGAGATTATAGTTCTTGTCTGCTTTTTCATACAGTGTAGGAAAGAAACTGAGAAACAGCCCCAAACCTGTTAAATACTCACTGATGCGTGAGCTCAACAACTGAGCAGCGAGGCGGGAAACGCAAATTTCTAAGCAAAAATGGGGACAAAAAGTCGCTAGAGATGAGAAGTTTCTTGCCACAGGTTGCATCTCCCTCTGGCATACTTCTTGCACTGCGCTGTAACCGCGTACAAAGAGCAGGAGTGAGAGGAGCTAGTGGTGCTCGAGGGTGCAAGGTCTGAGGAAGAAGAAACTCGGGGGCGGTGGGTTCCCTCAGCTGTGCTGGGGCTGGTCTCAGGTAGCCGAGGGGAAAGGGAGGCGTGTCATCCCGGCAGAAATGTGAAGCTTGCTGAGACAGTATGGGGACAGGTCAGCTAGGTGTCTAAAATCCACCCTAACCCCCGAGGGGCAAAAAGCAAGTGAGGCAAGAGCACAGCTAACGGGAGGCTGGCCGGGGACAAGGCGCTTGGGCCGGCGGGGCCGGGCGCTCCCGCAGCTCGGCGCTGGGGTCGGCGCAGCGGCGCGGATCCCGCTCGGGAGGGCGCCGGGCCATCGCTCCCGTCCCGTAAGGATAAAAGCCAAAAGCCCAGCTCTTTCCGGGGCGATTGTGCTTCGGAGCTAGGGTTGGGGGGGGGGGGGGGGGTGCTAAGAGAGAGGGAGAAGGAAGGAGGGAGGGAAACTGGAGAGAGTGAGGGAGGGAAACTGGAGAGAGGGAGAGAGGTAGAAGGCTGGAGAGTGGGAGGGAGGGAAGGAGGAGGGAAGGGAAGAAAGGGGCACCTTTAAAAGTTGAGCAAGGAACAAAGTGGGGGAAGTTGCCAAAAAAAGAGCTCTGCACACAGACTCGCTGGTAACTTCCCGATCCCTCCCCTCTCTCTCGTACACACCACACACACTTGTATTTTGCGCTGTCGTAAAACCCACGTGTCTCGCCCAGAGCCTGCCAGAGCCGAGCCGAGCGCCCGGCCGCGACTGCGATGCGCAGCCACGGCAGAGGGAGCCCGGCGGCTCGCAGCTAGCCGGCCCGCCGGTCCCCGGCACCTGGAGGAGGATCACCCCGCTCCCGCCTGGACAAAGACCAGAGAAATCTTTGGTCCCGGCCGTTGTCCGGCTCGAAGGCTCCCGGGGCAACCGACACCTCCGCACGCCGCCCGAACAGCCGCGCTCACCCCACTCAGGTAAGGCAGACCCGGGCCCGGGGCCCCTCCGACTTGCCCCGCAGGACAGGGCACCTTCGCTCGGGGGCAGGGCACTGCCGGCCCGCGCCCTCCGCCTGGAAGCGCCCGTGTGGAAAAGCAGCAGCGGCAGGAGCGGAGAGGAGAGGAGAGACCCGCGCGTGTGTGCGTGTGACTGAACTTTCCTCCGCCTCCTCCTCCTCCTCCCTGTTGTCAGCAGAGAGTCGTTTGCTTCCGCGGAGAGAGGGAAGGGAGCGAAAGGGGAAGACAGTGCGTGAGCCGGGGCCGGGGTGAGCTGTGCGCCCTGCGGGGCGGCGGGGGGAATCTCTCCGGCCGCGGGCCGGCGCAAGGGGCTGTCCGCACCGCCCGCCTCCTGCCCGTGCTCCGGGGCGGGCACCGCGGGACAGCCTTGTCGCCCCGGCCACCACGTTTCTCGTCCTGGGGCTTTTCGGAACGAGGTTTTCTCCTGCCGAAGCTGGCCACGGGCAGGGGAAGCTACGGGTGAACGGTCCCGCCGCCAATCTCGCAGAGCCCACGCGTGGCCCAGCGTGTCCGAGCGTGTGTCCGACCGCGGGGTCGGGGCGGCCCTGCCGGGGCGGGGCGGGGGTCTCACGCCTCTGTCCCCTTCCTCCCCGCTCCACAGGCAGAGCGATGCTGAAGCCCGGCGACCCCGGCGGATCCGCGTTCCTGAAGGTGGATCCCGCCTATCTGCAGCACTGGCAGCAGCTTTTCCCGCAGAGCAGCCAGCTCAAAAGCAGCGGGCCCCTCGCCCAGCTCCAGCCGCCCGAGAGAGCCGAGCCCTCGGCTGATAGCCTCCGCCAGCGCCCGACCTCCCTCTCCTCCGCCTCCTCCTCCTCTTCCTCGTCCACTCCGTCTTCCTCCTCCACCTCCTCGTGCGTCGCTGCTGCGGCCGCTTCCCTGGCTGGCCTGACCTCCCTGCCTGTGACCCAGCTCCCTGTCTTCGGCCCGCTGCAGAGCTCGGAGCTCCCGGCCGGGGGAGCGCCCGCTCCCCTGCAGGGCAAGGATTTGTGCGGGGCCGGCAGCGGCGGCGGCAAATGCGGCGACCGTGGTGCCCCTCGGTACCGCTGCACGGCCGAGGAGCTGGACTACTACCTGTACGGGCAGCAGCGCATGGAGATCATCCCCCTGAACCAGCACACCAGCGACCCCAACAACCGTACGTATCGTGCCCCTTCTCGCAGTCCTCCGCCCCTCGCCCTCCACCTCTCCTCGCACGGGGCCAGCCCGGGGACGCTCCAGGCTGGGGGACCGCAGCTGGTGCCTGCACCGCTCTCTCTCCACGAGGAGCATCCTCAGCCTTGCCCTTCCCTCCACCCTTTAGCTTTTGCGTTGTTAGCAGCGATTTCAGGAGGGGCGGCAACCCTTCAGTAGCAGTTTTTCTCATCTGAAAACCAGGTCCTTCCCTGGAAGGCACGCTTCACTGGAAAGGCTGAGGTGGGGGTCGATTTCTTTCAGAGGGCTGCTTAGAAAAATGGATTCAGCAGTGGTTCAGGGCAACTAGCTACCAAGCTGGTCCTTTCTCTCCTTGTGTGTCCCATTCCATTCCTGCCTGGAAAGTCCAGGCTTCGCTGAATACCCAGAAATCAATTATTTCTCCGAGCTGGAAAGGGGAAAAGTTGCAGTTTTCATCAGATGGTCTACGGCAAAGTTTTCCTCTTCCTTATCTTGGAGTATCGTTTCCTTTCAGACCTCGTTAACACCTCACTGGTTTTAGTTTTCACCCCTACAGAAAAGCATGATATGGTAATTTAAAGAGAAAAGCTGATTTTCTAGACGAAAAGTCTGCTTGAGTGTCAGAATTAATTTGGGACGTGGTGGTTAGAAAGAGTTTAATACTGCTGTTGCCAATTACACAGTTGGGAGGGTTTTTCGGGGGGGGGGGCTGTGGGGGCCCCTATTATTAAACATCTCTATGGATGAGAGGTTTGTAATTTTAGCAACTGGTTCTGTCTGTCCTTTTTTTCTGTATCTATCAATACGACCCAACCGAGGAAATTCACGGGGTGAAAAGAACTATATGAACTCCTATTAGTTTATCAGGTTTATAACTAACATTCAGAGCACACGGATCTGTCCCTGTTAAAACACATGGCTTCGGCTCATGCACCTTTTTATTTAATTATTGTTTCAAACACTCTCTTTTATCCTAAGTTTTTTTTTAAACTCCTTATTTTTGTTGTCCTTGTCAACCACCACTCCCCAAATGTCTATTTAAGGAAGGCTGTAGAACAGACAAACGATACCCCAAACGAGCAATCCATAAACACACGCCCAAGAAAAACGTGGGTTCGTTTAATTTAATTTCAGATGTGGAGCTTGTTTTTAAAGTTTCCATGACACTCTGTCGTGTATTAATTAAACTGCGTGGATGCTAGCACAGTCTTAAACGCTGTGCATATGTGCGAGAGGAAAGTTAAGTCGGAGTTTGGTGGAGATTTTTCCCGCCTTCTTAACATTGCAAATCTTTCTATATTGGATGTCGACTTTATTTTGAGAGACTTCCTCATGCTTAGTTTTACCCTGTAGTGAAACCTGTTCAAGTATTTTGTATTCTTGGGTGAAGAAAACGTGGTCTTATAACTTACATGCAGAAAATGGAATCCGAAATGCACTTCTAATCTGCAACCGAACCGTTCAGACAATACATGTTTTACTTTTCGGGGCCGCTCTGTAAATCTAAAGGGTAAAGATTTTAAAATGAGAAAGGAATATTAAAAAGCGGTTTAGGCGGGGAACATTTTTAAGGAGTGAGTGGAATAATAGCACCCCGCAGAGTCGCAGGCGAAGCCTGAATAATTTCTTCCCGACTGCGATATTAACGGTGGATTCGGGAAAACAAACGTGTCGATTGCGAGAAGGACGCTTGTGAATCGCGTCCGGCTGTGACAGGGCAGCCGCCGCCGTCGGAAGGACGGGCAGGGGACAGCCAGCGCCGTCTCGCCCTTTTTTTTTTTATTTTATTTTTCTTCTGTTAGACCTAAACATTCTCATAATTTACTTGTTTACAGGGCGGCTTTCGCTCCAGCGGTTATTAGGTGCCTCTGAGCGAAACTTTCAACGCTAGTGTTTCAGTCTTCTGGGACCGAGCGCAGTTGCTTTGGGCAACTCGTGCTTAAAAAAAAGAAATAAAGAAAAAAGTAAACTGTAAGTGAAGAAGGAGTGCGGCAACTGCAGCCTGTGCCGTGCCAGGCACTCGGCGCACTCGCACGACCAAGGGAACAAGCTGCAGGGCACGGGCCTGGCTGCCCTGTGCGGCTCCCCGAGTGCCGCCAGGGTCACGCTAGGGGTCCGTGGGCAGATGGGATTTCCAGCCGCCTTGACTCGAAACCTCACTCCCCGTTTCGCATCACTCCCACCCTCACTGCCCCTTTGAGGGGAAGAAGGTGGGGGGCTGTGGATGAGATGAGGAGCCGTCTACTGTAGTTTGAGTTGTACTGGCTTGCTGCACTTTCATCTCCGGACAGCCCCACAGAGACGCCGAGACGGGCGGGCTCTCCCCAGCCTGCCACAGACTCCCACCCGCCGGGATCAATCCCCTCCCCGGAGCGGGGGAGTCGGCCGCCTCTTCTGCCCGGCCCAGCAGGCCTCCGCCTGCTTCTCGGGCTCTAATCCTGGCTGTACCTCCTTCACCAACCGAGTGAGCGCCCCGTCTGCCCTACTTTCCCAAAAACTACCCCTCTTTCCACCCCGAGCATCCCCTTCTTCTCTGCGTGTCCCCGCTCCGCGGCAGGTCCGACCCGCTCGGGAGAGGCGCCGGCGAATTTGGCGTGTGCCCCGGCGGCTGTGCCGGGCCGCGGTGGGGCAGGGGCGGCAGCCGGGCTCGCTGGGGAAGGCCGAGCAGCGAGCGAGGCGCTCCCGGCCGCCCTGCAGCCCGCCCGGCCCCGCTCCCCAGCGCCCGGCCCGGCCCGGCGCCGGGCGGCCGCCGCGGGAAGATGGATGGGCGGCGGCTTCCCCACAGACACACGCCTTGATCGTCAAATATCAATGAGTACGGCACGGTCTTGGGCGAGGGAGGGGGGCGAGGGCCGCCTAGAAGCTGTGGGTTAAGCGTCTGTGTGTAATTGTTTTAAATTGGAAGGGGGTTAGCTAGGCAAAAATAATAATAAAAAAAAAGCAATCAAGAGACAAAACCCTAATTAGGGCCCTGTAGTCTTTACTCCCAGGGAAGTAAAGGGGATTATGTTAAAGCCCTGATAATGTGGCAGGCGGCTGGGGACCGTTTGCTTCCCAGCCTTGAATCTGGAAGGGTGAGGGTGTTCCGGGCCCTGGGGGAGGGGCGCTCCAGCGGCCAGGAGGAGATCTCCTAGGGTGAGTCCGGGGGCTGCGGGGTCGGCTTGTTCCCGTGGAGGCTCGCCCCCAGCTTCTGGGGAGACGCTGCCGCACTGAGAACTCTGAGACTCCTCCACCTTCGCCAGAAAGCACCAACCTGCCACTGTAATAAATACGCTGTGTAAAACTGAAGTGTCATGCGACCAAGCACTTTGCACGCCTTTTCCCATTCAATTTATGGGGAGACAGTGTATATATAACATGCTGTGAAGTGGATCGGTGTGGAAAATATTTGGGCTTTTTTTTTTTTTTCTCTAGACTGCTGGTAACCTGTATGATTTAGCTATTTTACATCATTAGTTACCCAGCACCCTTAAACATAGCAGATAGCCATACATTAGATTGAGGTTAGAGAAGGTGGTGACTGTTTATTTAGGGTGATAAAATGGTCCATCAGCAGTAATCTCCATCGATATGTGCCACCAGGAGATGAAGGATGAGGGGACAAGCCACAATTAATTGCCCTATAGTTTTGTAGGAGAGAGTGGAGCCGGTGCGGACTGAACTTCGATCTCCTCTCCTAGAGACTATTCATCATCTCTACATTGTATATGGGGGTCTCTCAGGGGCAGAGGGTGGCAAGGTTTATCTACACACAATATTCTCCTACCCTTCTCATACCTGACACGGAAATTTAATTCATTCATACGGTAGAAGGCAGGGAAAAGCAAACCCACCTCTCTCAAGCCGCCTCCCTCTCGCCTCTTAAAAATAACCCGAAAGCCTCTCCGCGGGCGAGGCGGGCCCCCTGACCCACCCCGGGACGCCCAGGCGGGCCCTGGAACATCTTCCCCGGAGGAGCTGGCGAGGGATGTGCCTGCCCCCGGACCGGGAGGCTCGGAGCCGGCCGCAGCTGATGCGCTGGTGGGGGAGCAGCGCCCGTGCGGCGGCCGGGCTCCGCTCGCCTCCCTGCGCCGCGCCGGCAGCGGGCAGGGAGAGCCCCGGGGGGGAAAAGCCCGGCGAGAGAGGAGGTCGGGCACCCGGGACCCGGCGACGGCCGCGGGTCAGAGGGCCGAGCTTGGTGCCGCTCTCTGCAGAGGGTATTATAATAAATAACTAAATAACTAAATAAATACCAGGCACCCGACGGGATAGCGCGCCTGTGTTTCGTCCCCACGAAAGTCTGCCTCCAGTCAGGCAGTCGGCAAAAAGCTGCCAATAATTCG
Source organism: Monarcha castaneiventris obscurior (assembly GCA_026261815.1). Classification (NCBI taxonomy): domain Eukaryota; kingdom Metazoa; phylum Chordata; class Aves; order Passeriformes; family Monarchidae; genus Monarcha; species Monarcha castaneiventris. The sequence continues at coordinate 6,197,242 of JAMPIT010000889.1, forward strand.
GCAAAAGGAGGTAGATACCAGCTCATCGGTGAGGAAACTGAAGTACAAGGGACGCCGTGCTTCCCTGGAAAGCTCCAGTCCTCAGGAAACGAAAGAGTACTGTCTCTTCCAGCCCTCCCTCCTGCTTAGCTGGGTACCCGGGCCCAGACAGGGACACAGGGCCAGCCGTAGTGATTTATACTTGCAAGTGAGTAATACCATGTGAAATGATGGCCACTTACACTGGATACCTGCATGCTTGTGGTGAATTATGAAGCGGAGGGTCAGAGGCCACCCTTCTTTAATACCAGCAAACTGCAGGTATCCAGCCTAACTGCACCTTTGAAGCATATTATTGCTGAGGAAAAAATGTATTTCTTTCATTTATTGTTACAGCTGGTTTTCTGGTAAAAACACCGTGTTAAACCCTAGTTTTAACTGACAAAAGCATTTTCCTTTCAGATTCGCTTTAAAACATGCAGTAGTAGTGTTATTTATGTTGGTGAGTGTTTAAAATTACAGTTTTTGGGAGCAATGATATGTCCTTTTGCTTAGGTTTAGTACTTTTAAGTGTACTCACATGGAGTTATAGTACTGGCATTACACTACGTTCATTTTGCTGAAGGTACATAAACAGTAACATATTGCAGTCCTTCCATAAGAACCTTGCCAAACAGCTCCACTAGGAAATCCTTTAATTTTCTTTTCCTTGCATCTTCCTTTCCTTAATCCTCCTTATCTTCAGAATATGAAGGTATAAAGTAAAAACTGATCTCCTTCCAAAGTGTTTGGCTGTATCTGGGCCTGCAATGGAGCATTCCCAATGACTTTGCCTTCTAGATCTCTGGATTTTATCAGGACATACTGCCCTGGCTGCAGTGCTCCTTTATTTTTCCATTTTCAGCAAGTCCTCCAATTTTCTCACATTTCTTGCTTCTTCTTGAGTTGACTTGGGGCTTGACTGATGTTGTTACAGACAGTGGAAGTATCCATTTCAGCTGTCCTCGGAGAAGTCCTGTACTCACACACAGCTGCTCTCTGAGCCCAGACTGGAGGAAGGGCACAGTACATCTCTCCTTGTCACCCTGTGTGGCCATCCTCTGGAAATTTCACATTTGTACAAGCATCACTTTCATGTCAACTCCCCACATCAGCATGGGTCATAATGGCCACTATCCAATTTGGAGACTCCATTGATTTCAGTGGACAACAACATTCTCCCTCAAACTCCTGCTTCTTTTCCGTGTCTTATTAGGCACGTTGGTGCAGCATGTCACATTGTACTCTCAAATACACATGAAGAGGATGCTGTTGATCCCGCTGTGAAGAGGGATAGTGTGCAAGTCCTGCAGTTCTTGACTTTTTCCCAATCTATTATGAAGTAAATCCTTCCGTTGTCCTCTGAGGCAAAGGAATCCACTCCTTACCGTGATGGTCCTTAAATGGATGCTTCCACATATTACATGAAAGTTAGTCACAAGAGAGGAAAAGATGCACAGTAGCTTTTTACTCCAGGCATGGTAAAATATATCTAGGATGGCTTCCACTCCTTATAACATTTATGAGAATTTTTAAAGATTTTATTTGTACATTTACATAACAGCTAAAGTTAAACGTATAAAGCATGAAACTAAGAAGAATTTCAGTACTTCTTAGTATTAAAGACAGATTCCTCCCTTCTCATCAGCAAGCCATTAGCCAACACAGTTTCAGAAGATGTTCCATTTTCCAAATTTTCAGCTTTGGCAGGACAAAGGGAAAGGAACACAGCAGGGGATCAGATACTGTGACTGCCAAGCATTAAGACATTACCACTGTTTTTGGACAGTGGAAAATAAATATCACCATGTGTGACTTTCTGTAAGGGTAAATGACAGTGACACAGGGTTTGTTTATACTCCTTGACAATTTCTTAGTTTCTTTTTCTTGGAAATACAGAAATAAAATGTTTAACCCACACTCATGCACGCATATTGTCAGGATGAAGTTAAGAAATTCTTGTTCTAGGCATGAACTCAGATTTTTGTGCATGATAAGTTATATATATCCGGTGGCAGGATGCTGGAACTTGACACTGAAATTGTCTGACTGGAGTAATGAAGATACTTTAGCAGGTTTAATGTAAATTTCTCCAGAGATACAGCTCCTCTAAGAAAGCCATTTTAATCCGCTAGATGTGAGGAGAGCTGCACATCTAGAAAATCTTAAAGCAGTGCAAACAGGTAGAATTCAAGGGCCTACTCTGGGTGCTAATTGATGTCATGGTTAGACATCATTTCTTTAAGCCCTCTATTTTCCTGTAAGAGGTTTTCTTTCTAACTTGCATGGGTAGATGCCAGATTTCATAGAATCATAGAACAATTTGTGTTGGAAAGTATCTGTGAAGTCATCAAATCCAACTGTAGATCATAGAGTTGAGCCATAATCTGTTTAGAGAAGATCACATGCCAGATTGTTTTGGATTGTGGGTTTGGCTTTTTGTTTTTTGGGTTTTTTTCTTCCCTTTTCCTATTTGAGATCTGTTCCTATGTGACCTCCAGTGCCAAACCACAGTGCTGCCCCTAAGATCTTTGGATATGCCAAAACCACAGGGTTTCTTGACTGGTTTTGAAGAGGAAAGGGAAGGAAAGATGCTGTGGTAATACCTCACTTTCCAAACTAGCTGTGGAAATAATAACAAAAAAACCCAAGAACACCCCCCCCCCTCCCCAGCACATACTTGAGGCCTTTTATTCATCATACCTCTGAATGGTTATATCTTTTTAATTATCATCTGTTGCATCATCTTCTCTTAGGACTTGCCAGAAATGTCTTCCCTGGAGTCCTGCAAATCCCATCCTCCATCCACCTCTAACTGGCGTGGCTGAGAGAGCAAACCCCCTCTGCAGTTGCGGTTTATCCCAGCAGAAGTCGTTTTGCGGCAGGGATGATGTCGCTAGGGCAAGGAGAAATCGCACCCTCCGGCCTCAGTGGAGCTCTCGCCGGCGGGAGCGCGGTCCCCACTAGGTGGCTTTGTCCTGCCGTGCCGGCCGGCTCCTCTCCCTCCTGCCTCCTGCCTCCTGCCTCCTGCCTCCTGCCTCCTGCCTCCTGCCTCCTGCCTCCTGCCTCCTGCCTCCTGCCCGGACCTCTTAGGGATGGATGGCTTGGAGCCAGTTCCGTGCGCAGCCCTTCTGCAGGGGGTGCCCTCCTCAGTAATGCACAGCCCAGGGATTGTCTTCTTGTTTGCTTTCTGCTGAGAGCTGTAGCCGATGCTGCGGGCAGGGAGCTCGGGCAGACTAGCACCGGGTGGAGACACGCCTTTTCTGCAAGACCCAAAGGTGTCTCGATTTTGAGGGAAATCAGCTTCCGCATGTAACTTGCTAATATTTCTGTGTTGCTGAATGCACCGTTTTTTATGGCAAAATTTGAAAGAGGATGACAGGAAAGAATGTTTATGTGGTGTGTCTAAAACTGGAGAATACACGCAGAAGCCATAATTTGAAGATTAATCTTTTATTATCCTTTAGCAGCTTTTGTTGAAATGAGGGGAGGGTTTTCCTTTGAAGGATCTGTAGGAAAGAGGCCTATGTAATACATAGTACATCCACTTTGGAAAGAAGAACATCTGAGTCAGGCCCCCTGAGAACTGAAACTGTGGTTACAGGCAATCTAGCAAGTCTGAATCTGTGGCATAGACCAAGAAACTCTTGCCTCTGTAGTGAATGCTGTGCTCTGTTTTTATAAGGAGTGATATATAAAATTATTAGGGGAAAGACATAGGACTTGCTACAAGAGTACTATGCCATAATTATTGGTTTTTTCTTTGTATTTCTGGGAAAAATTTAAATGAAAACCTTTATTGTGCTACAAAAATGAAATGTGAAGAAGAAGGTAACTTATTTCAAGACATTCATTGTCATGTTAACTCAGCATATCTTCAGAGAAATTAATTTCTTGAACATGAAACATTTTCCTGGAAGATATACATTCGTGGTGTGTGGAAATATTTAACCAAAATTTTCTTTGCTCAGAAAAGAAAAATCAGGGTAGAATCTTCCCAAAATAGAGACACATCAACCATTATTAATGATAGGGAAATCAACATTTTTACAAACTGATCTTTTTCGCACGAATTGCTTACAAACCCAGATATGTTATTTTGGTTTTTTGCCTAGCTTCAGTAACAAGCAATAGGCAAAGAACATGATTTCTCATTCAATACAAAAATTTCAAATGTGTGCTAGGAACCAGTAATATTTGCTACATAATTTCAGTTTTAAGATTAGATTTGTCTGTAGGAAAGTAAATGTGCATGCAGGCCCCAATTTGTCATTCATGAGGTTCTGGTTTATTTATTTTATTTTTCAAACAGACAGGCATGCACACACATGTTAATGTAAAAAGCAGAGCGAATGCTCATTGAAAATAAGGATTAAATTAAATCTTGTTCCAATTAAGCTCTTGGGCTGAGCTGTGGTAAGGCAATTGAGAGGGACTCGTAAGGCGCTATGACTATGTTTTAAAATGTCTCACTGAAACACACTGGGATGGTTTAACTAGGCTATTTATATTAGTCAAAAAATTCATCTTAAAAAACATTGTTAAAGTAAATGAGTCTTGGCAGGTTTGTGAATACACCAGGCTTGCAAATTGTCTGCAGGATTTCTGCTCAGCCTTTGGAATTTCTTGTTTAGGGCTTTGGTAAGATTTGAGTAACCATCCCAAGCGACGCACAAAGGGCACGGAGTGTATGAGCGCTGGACTGCCATGAAATGACAGGAAAAGTGTAGGGACCTGCGTGATGTGGCCCGTGGCAGTGGTGAGGGTGGTGGCCAGCAGCACCGTACTGACAGTGTTTTTCCCTCTTTGCCCCCCAGGATGTGACATGTGTGCTGATAACCGCAATGGTGAGTGCCCCATGCACGGGCCCCTGCACTCTCTGCGCCGGCTGGTGGGCACCAGCAGCGCGGCCGCCGCAGCCCCTCCGCCCGAGATCCCGGAGTGGCTCCGGGACCTGCCCCGGGAAGTGTGTCTGTGCACCAGCACAGTGCCCGGCCTGGCCTATGGCATTTGTGCAGCACAGCGGATCCAGCAGGGCACCTGGATTGGGCCCTTCCAGGGAATTTTGCTCTTGCCAGAGAAGGTTCAAGCAGGTGCCATCAGGAACACTCAGCATCTCTGGGAAGTAAGTTATCATCTTTCCTTCCTTGTCAAATTTGATCGTTTTGAAGTAAATGTGGGGTGTAATTGTATGCAGTACTAGTACCATAACTAGCCATGAAAATAAGCAAACGAACCTAGAATTCAAATAAACTGAGCTAGCAGGTTTGAAAATGTAGCCAGCATAAGCAAAAGACTTGCTGGACCAAAGGTAGCCAAAAAATCAGTGGACACCACAGAACTCCAACTGGTTTGCAGAAGAAGAGCTGACTGTTGCAGGTGCTGTAATGTGGGGTAGAGAGACTCGACTAGAGAAGTCTGAAGCTTTTACAACACCTGGTACTTTCTGTATTTTCACCTGAGTTACAGGAGCTGATGGAGCTCTCAGGTCACAGCACGAGCCGTATCATGTCAGAGCAGCACATGTGGGTTGAGATGGAGTGCTGCACCGTTGCTGTGGCCCCAGCCAGTCCAAAAAAGCTGCTGAAACAAGTGCAGGACCCTATACTGCAGCCTGGCTCTTTGTGCAGTGAAGGAGTTAGTGCTTGTTCAGTTTAGACCAGCTCTGGTCCTGTACCGACTGTGCATTCCCCTAATGATGTTTCCAGTACTTTTATGTGAAAGCCACTTTCAGATCTCTCAAGATTTTTTTTTTAAAATTATTTATTTTTCACTGTCTTAGACAGGGTAACAGTGATATCTCTTAGGGAAAACCTATAATCCCTGTGTGTCAGAAACAGCTTACTCTCTTCCTAGTATTTTGCCATTCGTTTCTTCTTTGGTTTGTACTGGAAGGAATAAATTTTTGGTTCTGTGTCATCTTCTGTAGCTGCAGTCCTTGCTTCCCTCAAGATTAAGTGCTACAGGCAGTTGGTAGAAATATACCCATAGATCTGCAGGTGGTGTTTGCTCATCTAGATCAAATCCAGATCTTCAGAACATAAGGAATCCATGAGGATGCAAAGAGTTTTTTTGCTGTCTTCAGCGTGTGTACAGTGAAAGTGAATGGATCTTTGAAAGATATTTGGGGTTGTGGAAGAATTGGAGCTCCTGTGCTTTTCCTACATGCAAACAAATAATAAATAACACATCAGGGTCTTTGTCCCAAGGTATTTACCCAAAAAAGTAATTGTGGCAAGAAGGAGATTCTCACATTAAAAAGATCAGTCTCAAAACACACCTGAATGTGATCAGTAGAACTGGATGAATTGCAATGATTGGGAGATTTGCTGCTGCCTCCAGTGGAGACGGAATTTCTCCTGCATAGCAGATATAGATAATTTGGATTTAAATCTGTTCCTACCAAAGCCCAGTGATTACAATGAGAGTATTTTGGGATATGTTACTAATCAAATATTTTTTGTGGGACACTTTATAATGATGTTGAAGGCTCTAATTGTTAAGAAGGGTATTGTGGTTTAGACTATTCTAATTAACAGAATATACAATAGTCAAATGAGATTGCTAGATCCACAAATTACATGAAATAGTGAAATTTAGATAAAACAAATAGAATCAGATTTTTTCCATAAATATTTACATTATCAATTTATTTTTTTAAAAATTATGAATTACTTTTATGCAAGTTAAGTTGCAAATATTGAAAATATCTTTTTAAGTAAGCAAGAATTTTTAGTCATATTTCAGGTTAACTTAAAAAATTCTGAAGGGATGAAAGAAGCTGGGGCTTTTTAAAAAAAATTAAAAGCAGAAACCAAAAAGACATTAAGGAAAAAATAAAAACCCAGTACTATTTTTTGTGCCAGATTTGGTCCAACAGCGGCTGTCAGCTGAGTTTTTATGTAGGATTACTCTTGTGCTCTTAACACAAAACACAGATTCCCTGTTGTCTAGCAAAATGAGTGGTATTTTAATTGAATTATCTTAAAAATAGGAATTAAATTTAATTTAATATTAATGTGTTGCTGTGCAGCTAATTGTCTTGAATTATTTCTGTTAATGACAAAAACTGTCATCACAGAAACACATACTCTAAGCTCTAGCTAAAATGTTGCTGTTTCTCATTTGCTTTGTCATTCAATTTGGCATACTTTATCTATCAGAAAACCAATGTTTAATAAAGAAAAATATAGTAAAAGAAAGTAATCAGGAAGTGTGTGTGATTTTGCAAAACCTGGTCTATGAAAAGAAATAAAAGCAAATGAAAGTATGTATCTGAATAGTCTGCATTCATTTAGTCTACATGGTATAGGAGTGTGGATTAAATCACTGTAAATGATAAAGGAATGTCTCATCACAGTCCCTTCATAAAGTTGTGACTTTAGTCAATTCTCTTCCGCCAATATTTTCCAGACAGCTGCAAATGCAAGTCTGTCTAAAAATCAGCTGTTCAGCATTAGGTCTTGATGGACCTTATGGACAGAACTTCACTTTTTTAGTATCATAAATAGCATTTTAATATTTTCCTCTCAGCACTGTAAAGTTGATAGATATTTGTTTTAGTTTACAGTTCTTTGTTTTCAGTGTACGCCAGACAAATAGAAGGGCTATTGCAAATGCTTTTAAGCGTAGTTATTGTTTTGGTGGCTCTTTTTTTTATACTCTTTGTTGTGGGAAACATCAGAAGCGCTGCGTTTGATGTATGGTTCAACTCTATGGAAATACGCTTCAGCCTGTCTGCACAAGTGTTCCCGCCATGCCCTCGATGTTTGCTTTGTATGGAATCCACACAGCATAATGTACAGCGACTCAGAGTAAATTACATACCATTCCATTACCTCACAACAGGCCTTGACACCTATGGGTGTTCATGGGAAATTATAGAGTTCTCTCACAATAAGCCAAGATAATTTTTTATAACTTACAGAAAGATCAGTCTTTCAGAAAGCCAAAAATATTAGTCATTTTCAATCGTAGTGCTTTCTTTCTTCCCCTTTGGCCCACTTCTACAACTAGAGTTTGCTTGTATTTTATAAAAATACAATAAACTCTGATTTGTTTAAAACAAAAACAGGACTGGGTGTATTAAGTAAACACTCTCTTTGGTAATACAGGCATTTATTCCAGCAGTGTTTGATAATATTTCTGATCCCCTTTTTTTTTTTTTTTTTTAAGTAGTGAGAATAATCCTTTTGTTATTGCAAAGAAAACAGAGACTTTCTAAGCAATTAGGTCGTACTGATGAGAATGAGATAATTTTCCGCTAATGTGTTTTCTAATAAAGAAGTGGAAAGGCACACTCGATTCCAACATATATGAAAACATTATCTCAATTATTAATGTGTCCTTACTCCCTGGAGATAAATTAATCTAGTTGCACATGGTTTCCCCTTTCTGTTTAACATCAAAATTTAATAAGAGTAGACTTAGGGAATGTATAGGATACACACTTAATTTCTATTAGAATAAAACATAGAAGTTTAAAAGGCGTATTCATTTTAGTAGTAGAAATTTTTCAGGCCCCAAACTTTAAACTGTGAATTCTGGAAACAGCTAATTTGTAAATGATCTTTTCCCCTGCAAATGCAGCTTAGATGAAAAAACTTTTACTGACAGACATATCAAAGGATACAGTCTTACAGTTTCCTGTTCTTCATGCGCCTGATAAAGAGTTTGCTGTCTCTTTTTTTTTCCTCCATGAGAGGTCAAATAGTTATTTTCTTTTCTTGCAATTGCTTAAGAATGTCAAATATATTATTTCACTTAATTTCAACTTTACTCAATTGAAGTTTAGAATTTTTGGTAGTAATGCTTCATCATATTCAACAATTTTTTGCAGGGATGAGCAAAGTTATGTCTAAAAATATATATATATGTATGTATCAGGGTGTTCATTAATAAATACAAAATGCTAAACCTGTATAATTGATTTTCCCCCTAAAAAATTCCCCCTCTTCCCCTGCTTCCTTTCTCCTCCCTCCCCCCAGCCCTGAATTAACTGGCACAAGAAAATGTGGATGTCATCTTAATAAGGTACCATATGGGTACTTATTGGCCTTCTTGCATCTCAACTGAAGGAAAAGAAAACATTGGCTTTGCCTTCATCTGGACCAAGGAAAGCATTTTGTTGGGGTGCATGCTGGCCAGGGCCCACGCAGCGATCCTGGACATTCCTGAACAAATTAATATGCAAGGAGAATCCTTACCCTTCAAATGAAGCACTCATTCCAGTTATGGTGATAGATTCGTATTCAGATTCTCAAGGCTGCAGTTTTGGACTAAATTTGCTGTTACAGAAAAGCACTGGGGGATAGAATTATGTGCATGCTGTCGTTCTATTAAAGTGAAAATTATGTTTCTCAGCAATCCGTCATCTAGTATTCCAGACTGCTCGTCAGCTCTGTTTCAAATTTGTCATATTCATGAAATTCAAGTAATTTTGTCTTGAAAAACCTCCTTAGTTACTTTACTATTGTATCTTAAATTATTCAGAGTAACAGCTGGTGCCATTCTGTTATTCTCTTGTTTTGCCATTTCTGAGGGTTTTCTGTGATGTATGACCCTTGCATTTATTTTCCATTGAAAAAGCCCAATAATTTTTATTTTTACATGGATTTTAAGTCCCCATACTGTGGGAAAATATTACTAATGTTGTGGTCAGTAGCACGCTAAACTGTAAGCTCAGGAAGAAGACATTCAGCACCACAGCTTCCTACATTTGTGTGCCTTAGAAGAAAATTGCCCTGGGCATTTACAAAGCAGCCCTCTATCATTAGTATTTCTCTATCACTTACTAACCTATTTTTCCAGGTAACTTCTGTAAGTTACAAATTCCTTTCTTAAGGTCCATCAAAAGTCAGTGTGATCCCAAGTGTGGAAGGTATTTTATATTTTATAATTTTTGCTCTTAGTAAAGCTAAATTAAACCTTGATGTTTCTTTTAGAAGACCTGTGACTTTCACAAGACTTTCTTATGAATTATCTTCATGTATCTCCATGTACCTCCAGGTCTTTTGTATGTTCTTTCCATCTACAGTATGTTTTTTATGCCTGAGCAGATAAATAAGCCTAAGCACACGTGCCACAAAATAAATTGAATTTGGCATGGGGACAGATTCTCTTCCTATTGAACAAAGTGAAATTTGGAATAAACTTTGGTGTTTGGAGTTGGATACAGCCCCAGAATTTTAACAGTGTTACTGAAAACAGTAATTCCATGGACTGCATGGAACATGCACGTGTCTGGACACACACTATTCCCAGAAAAAAAAATATTTTCTAAATTGCTAGATCATGCAGGGACTATCTGTTTTTCCATGGCACATAATCTCACCTTTGAGATTTCGTTATGTAATATGCAAAAATACTGAAGGGGAACACAAATAAATATAAAAGTTCAATTCTGTCCTTATTTGACCACTACCTTTTCCCATTGCTGACTAGGCACCAGTGTCATGGAAACATTTGACCTTTTTATTTAATTAATTATAAAGGTAATTTCCACTATTGGATGAGGCTAGTTTATAAGACCTGAAATTGCACTTAATTTATGATACCATTAACAGTTAATTATTTCTCCTGACTTTTGATTCAGAATTGGTAAATAAAGGCAGTACTTAAATGATCTACACAAATATCAGAAGCGTGTTGCATGCCTGATTCCAGTAATGTGTTTATTATAGATTTGACAAAGCGAAACTGTGCTATGTGCTTTTCCAGGTGGTGGTGATACTCAGTGTCCTGCAGAACTGCCTCAGCCACTGCTCTAAGCATGTTGGTCCCCTGGATTCCATGGTAGCAAATGCACATGGACCTTAAAGTGCAGACTTTTAAGTAATCACTAAACATAAAAGCTGGAAAATTCAGCCCAGGCTATACCTTCCCTCCACGCATTTGGCACCTTTTCCAGATAAGTTACAGAATTCCATTATCCAAATTGTTACACATGTGTGACAGAGGTTGACCTTTAGTCATGTCAATCCTTTTTACGTAGGCCTCGGGCTCCAGCCTAATGGCTCAAAGCCTGATTTACTCACTGTAATAAGGGCAGGAGGTCGAGCAATTGTCAGCTTGCCTGCTCATACTCGTCTCGGAGCCTGGTTGAAGGCTGTTAACACAAGGCTTTTCAAAGCGAATTTACAACCACCACCACTGACATAGGCCAATCAGTACACCATAAATGTCAGGTTAGTGAGATTGAGCAGTAAGTAAAGCACTGCCAGCCCACTATTGGCTGAAATCAATTGCTTAAGGTTTAACTGAGAATAGCAATCCGTGTACGACTATGTCTGCAGAACCAGCTTGAGGGTGGAGAGTGAGTTGGAGGGTGGTTTAGGTATAATTACCCACCAGCCACAAATGTGGCATCATGTCCTGCTTTTGTTCTCCTTCCGTTTGAACAATGTCTGTGCTGACAGAATCCATGGTCAAAAAGTTGTTAGACCAGCCTTTTACTTATAGGAGTAAGATTAACCCTTTTTTTATCTATGATAAAAAAAGGGGCAGGGGTAAAACAGTGGGCTGTCTTACCTGGACAAAGGATGCTAGGAAATATTTTAGTGTCTTATTTCAGTAATTATCAACAATTTTCAGTCCTCAGTTCCCAGAAGGCTTTTTCATAAGGAAACTGTGGCTTTTTTTTTGCCATTGGCTTGTAACTGGAAACCATCACAGGTTTCAGTAATGAGTGATTATGTACCTGATGGTCTGAATATCCATGAGATGTAGTTACCCACAAGACTGAATGTTTTTTATCATTTTGTGTAGTGACAGCTTGGACAACAATTCATTTGGCTTTGAAAGCATCAGCATTAAAATGTAGAAATCCATTAAAATGCTGTATGCCAGGATTTATAAATTAGGCAATTTCCTTGATTATTGCAATCATTTACAAAATTGATTGTCCTAGTGTGGTATAGGCAGATTTCAGCAATGATCATTGACAACAGGCACATCCTCTAATATCTATACTCATTGTTTCCTAAAAGAAAAGCCACTCTACTGTGAGGTTATTCTCCATCTCAAGGTCAATTATGCATTGAAAAAGTCTACCAATGTAGAAGATCACACATCTTTAAAGTAGAACTACATCAGCTATTTATAGCCTGTAATGATAGACGGAACACTTATTTTTTCTTCTGTTGGTAATTTGTTGGTTGACAGCCAAGGCATTCACTTGAATCTGTAGCACATATACTTTTTGTGATCTGTTATTGAAAGGTAAATAATTTTGGCAAATTGCAGCTGTAAATATTTATTTGATTGAAGATTTAAAAGTCAATAGTGTGTTTTATTTGTTGCATCTTCAAGTTCTAATTAACCAATAGATATAGTGTACAGTAACTTGATTTGAGTCAATTATTTCTGCAAGACACAATCAAGACATTGTGTCACAAAACAAATACACTCTAGAAGTTTTCTTATATTAAAACAAATGCAATAAAGCCACAAACTGCTAGCCACCAACCACAAAACCACAGTGCTTTCTACTTGCTTGGAAATAAACAATGTCCATGGTAAAAACCTATAACTGCTAAACCTTAAAATGCAGGTGATTTCAGGAGATTCTTTTTGCAAACTGCACATGAGGTCCAGCTGTAGCTGGCAACAAGCTATTTTGTGTCATATGCATATCATGAGTTTCCAAGACTAATGTCCTGCAGCTGTTAATCAGTCCTTGCCTAGACAAGACAGCCACTGATGCCACTAGGAGCTTTGATTTAATGAGGTTTTCTGGCATGACTGAATAGTGCAGTATCAGTGTAATCACAATTCTTAAATCTTTTTTTTCAAAGATAGGTGAGTGGTTCTTTCAGATTGGCAGAACCCCCTGCATATTGTCTGCTGCTGTCTATAGCAACAGTATGGCAGTAAATGTAAAGGGACCCTTGTATAAATGCATTCATTTGACCTAAAGACAATATTTTGCTGTGAAGAAAGAGAGCTGCCAGTGGCTGTGTAGTAGTGCATTGTGTTTTGTTAGATGAATATTAGAATCAAAGATAAACAGGGGTTTTTTTTGTATCTTGGAAAAAATTAGTAGCTCCAAAATTTTTTTGTAGTACGTTGCATATTAGTTGCCTGGATTTAGCAAGACGTACATAAATAGTTCTTTATTTTATCAGCAATTCAACCTGATACTTTCTGTGTGGAGACCTACTGGCATATAAGAAAGCAAATTTGTTGACCTGAGGGTATTTCTAAAGACGTTCTGATTTCATCTGTGGAGCTACAAAGTAGAGAAAAGTGGTTTTATCATGACTACAAGTTCCTGTGAAATGGAGGCCGTAGGAAGGCTCTGCTCTTCATGTTGTTCACCTGTAATGAAGCCCTGAATTTGGAAATAAAGCAGTAGTCGGTATTACAGTCCCAAACTAGTAATCCTACATTAAGTGAAGTGTCATCTAAAACGCACACGAATTGAACAAATCTAGAGTTCACTATTTTTACCTAGACTAATCTTCCAGTTTTGTGAAGGTCACTATTTTTGCCTTTTAAAATATTTTATTTGTACTTTTTGCCTGATGCCCCATCAGCATTCATTACAGAAAGCAGGGTATTAGTTTTTATCAGTCTGTGAAAGGAATTTTATAGGAGTATGGATTAGTGGCTGATACTATTTTTAGACCATAATTTTGCAAAAAGAGCTCACCATTTAAGTAAAAATAATTTTTAAAAATTTTTCTCTTTTCTTTATTCTATTTTTATTATCTATTTCTATGTCTATTTCTGTTTCTGTTTCTCTTTCTATTTCAGTTTGTGTTTCTATTCCTATTCCTATTTTTATTTCTATTTTAAGCTGTCTTTCATGCTCTCCCCATTTCCACTGCTTTAGTAAAAGGAGATGAAAGAGATAATCACTTAGACAAAAATGAGGAGAACTTGGATTGGGTTTTTTATTTGTATAATCAATTTCTAATAAAGAACATCTTAATTTCCAGTTGTAGAGGTGAAGAGATAGCTGTATACTTTAGCCTGGGTTTGTATGAATTCATTTCATTGTGACCAGAAAGGTTTCTGTGACAGCTGCATTAACGAAGTGACATTTGTCTGCCACTAAAAACTTACTTATCTTTCAGAGCAAACATTCTGAGATTTGACACTTGAAAAAAAAAAAACCAAACTGAAAAAAAAATTTTCATCCATGACTTAGGGCCATTGTCCATCTCAGAGCAGGGAGAATGGTTTACTGGTTGGTTAGGATTCCTAGATGGCATGCATTCGGAAAGTTCAGGAAGAAACACTAACATTTAATGGACATAAGTTTCTTTTTACCTGATGCAAAAATATAATCTCAATACTAATACAAAACTGGTAGGTTCCTGAACAAAAAAGGTTGATTTTAAAAAATGTGTGGTTTTCATCCAGTTTGTAAATTGCAGATTAGTTTTCACCAGTTCTAACAGAAATGGACAAAAAGTTACAGAAACTTAGAAATTTCACTTGAAGCTATTGTAACCCTTTGGGGCAGTTGTCAAAGTGTACTAATCTGGGACTTCAACTGTGTTTTCAGCAGTGTTCTCTTTTCCATGGACCCAAGCCTGTGTATTGTTAGATATTACGCCCTGATTCTGGCATTTTTCCTCCTGAGGTCTTGTTTCCCTGTGGGGACCAAAGCTATTCACCCAACTGAATCTCTTCTGCTGTTCATGGATCAGCACTGTAGAGTTTAATTTGCTGAAAAACTTTCAGCATGTTTAAAAGTCAGAGAATGAGTTTCGAAAGCTCAGTTTCTGATGAAATTTAATCACAAAGATAAGCAAAATGAAGATGAACATTGGCATTTCCTTACAACACACATTAATCATGAAAATGTCTAGGAAAAAAACGTGTACCATATTGATGATCAAATCTTTGCATCAGTGTTGTCTCATCTGAATTTCATTCTCTATTCTGATCAGACCAGGATCACGTTCAAGTTACTTGGAATAAGAGGTTGTGTTTTAGGAATAATAACCTTTTTGCTGGGTTCTCCTGGATGGTACTAACATGTCTGCAGTCTAGGGGTTTGGTGAATTTCAAGCAGTGGGAGCTCTTCAGCGGAAAGCACAGAGCCTGGGCTCAGGGGTGCCTGCAGCCCAGGATATGGCAGAGCCTGCATTAGCCAAGGCTGTATATCTGAGCCTGGGTGGGCTCAGGCTGCAACTCTGCCTGAGTAGCTGTTTGACCTTGGGGTCTGCCATTCCCAACAAAAGATGGCTGAAGGTCAGGCTGAGGTCTGCACCCTCCCTTTCCTCCAAAGACCATATTTGTCTGTCTCTTTTCTTAACCTTTGTGAGTTTTTGTTTATTCAATAAGATGTTAATTTTCATGCCCAAATTATACCAAAGTGACATGACCCAGAGGCAGTAACATTACAGAAATTTTACCTCATCGTCTGAAACGGATTTTTCTTTTAATTTTGAAAGGCTAATTTGTGTGCAATTTTATAGTTTGCTGCCAAGCCAAATCAGGTTGTCTCTCATTCAAAGATATAGTAACTGCCATTTTGGATCACTTTAAAGGCCTTGGTAGTGTCTTAATCTCCTTAATCCTTCATTCTTAATTTATATTTCTTCCACATTATTACTTATCTCTTCTGAAATCTCACAGGTCCACATATTATACTTCACACTAATCATTTACACTCTATGGCCTGCATGTCACAGTGGCTGTATTTATGATCAGAAATAGTTAGCAGTGCCTCTCAGGATGCTATCAATCACGATTTGAAATAACAAGGATAGCCACTGAAGAAGTTTGTGCAGTGCCTCCTGCCCTCTCTGAAGCTGAGCAGAGCCCTGCTCCTGTAGTGCACCCAGACACTGGTTGGTAGGCAGGTTAGGAGAAATGTTCCTTTCTCTGCCACGCTTGGCTTTCATTCGTCTGTTTTAAGGGATGAAAGACACCAAGAATTTAACATTGCTGCTGCATCTGCAGAGAAAACAGCTGGCTACAGTGATAGTTAAGACAAGGCAATTCATTTTCTTGGCAATAATGTATGATTAGAGACAGCTTAGTGAGGGTATGGATCACCGTTGTATCTGTTTTACTAATTTTAACTTTTCTTACTTTTGTTTCATTAATTTCTATTTTTTAATTAAAAAATTTTATTAAATTATTATTTATTTTATTATTTGTTACTGTAAAAATCTGGCATTAAAAATAATTCTTGTGATTTTTGTGCAAAGGATATGCTTTTTTCTTAGGGCTTCCTACAAAGGGAACAAACATTTTGACATTTTCATTCTGTAAGGAAGGTGATTTGATTTATTTGAAGAATTAACAATAAGTTGGCTGTTGAGAGCATCCATTCTAGCTGTCATCCTACATTAAATGTCGAAAAAAAGTTTTCTCTTTCAGAAGCAAAGCTGGTCTGGATGTACTTTAATATTTCTATGGTTAATTTCATTTCTTTATTAAAATGCTACAGCCATTCATTGCAACTTGATATTAAGTTATCTGGCAAATATCTATCAGAATTAATGTTGAGAAATTTTTGTATAAGAAAGATGTTATAGCTCAGCACACAAGGATCAGATTGCCACAGACTGAAAGTGTGAATTCCTCTGTCCTTCACACCTTTTGGAAGTCTCAACATAAAATTCAGAGAGTTAGATATCTTTTCTCAGCAAATGCAAATATCTATATTGGTTGAAAAATCAGACCTTTAGATTACAGGAAAAACTGGGACAACAGACAGCTAAAAAAATGTGTTTGAAGAAGATGGAGAAAAGGACAACAAGGCAGTGTAATGCCAATGAGCTTGGAGAAAGAGTCAGGGCTTTCTCAGACTATGAGCCTTGTTGAAGATTACTGCTATTCCTTCTCTTTGTTCTCAAAGATTACAGGTAATTTTAGCACTCTCTCATGAACCAGACTAGACTTGTATCATGAGCATCACACTGCTGATCTATTACTCAGTTTTTGTGCTGGTGTTGTCTGATGATACGCGGTGGATATCCCAACACAAAGTCAGGGGCAAAACATTAAAAAAATGATAGCACTTGGAATTTGTGACTTTCGCCCACATGTTCTGCTCTGGATTTTTCCCACCCTTTTGCTGATGAATTTTAATATTTTATCTAGGCCAAGGTTTCAAAACTTGCAAGTACTGTAAAAGATAGCTTCATGGATATACTTGAGCCTGCAAGGCTTTCCTTAAAGATCTTTCAGTGTCCTCAGCACTGTACTAGGAATTATGGTACCACACCAAGGGTGGGCCATGGGCAGGCACAGGCACACCTGGGCCCCATCTTCTGCGTCTCTGATCTAAACTGGCCCCACAGAAGCTTGCTGTGGACCATAAGCCATGTGGGAGTGCGTCTGCTAGCACAGTGCCATGCCCAAGGGAGCAAGTCCTAGCAAGGGTAATTGTCTTATGTGTGCCCAGACAGTGTTTATTATGATTAGAGTGAGTTGGATCTCTGTGCCTTCTGACATGACTCTGCTCTGTGCCTGTTGGGAAAAAATTTTTGTGATTATTTGACCAACACCTTACTAGACCTTGTGAAAACTGAAAGACCAGTTAGTCTTCCACTTACAGGTGCAGGTGATTTATCCTACCAGTAACATTGACTGGGCTACTCAGTGGGATTAAGTCAATCAAGAGCAAATGACTCAGCTGCAAATGCCAGAGGAGGTCTTGTGTGTTTTATATTAGGGCAGTTTTGCACATGCACGCAGGCTGAGTCAGTTCTAACATTAGTTCAAACTGCTCACAAATCTCATGGGTCAAAGTAGAGTGGTTTCATATTAAGGCCGTGTGAACTCCAAGTAAACTTCAGTATTTAAACCAAACCAAACCCAACCCAACCAAATGAAACCAAACCACAAATCAGTTGCTGTGCCTAATTACAACCAATTGGGTTAGAAGACTCTTCTCTTGAGTGCATGACAACTATAAATAGTATAAATGGAAGCCTGAGTGTTTAAGCACATATCACTGAAATTTCTGAGATTCCATTTATTCCTTTAAAATTTGTTGGGAGCTGGTGGTGCTGAGGAGCTTACAGAAAGTATGAAGTGGCTTCCAGAATGAGGACTTCTGAGCTTTGCCCTGCTGTCAGACTGAAGGATTTTTTGAGGTATTTTCATTCTATGTTTCATGGTGCTTGTATTTGCTAGTTAGTAAAAAGACTCCAATGTAACTTTCCATTCAAGCAAAACCAAAAATTCTAGGAGTTTCAAAGAGAGACAAATATTTTAAATTCATACATCAGTCTCTTAAAATTTTCATCCTGGAGGAGTCTGCTGGAAAGGCACCAGGGGCTGAGGAGAGAGAACTTGGCTTTGTGCGTGAGCGTAGGAATTTATGTTTGAGTTGCCCGTGAGCATTACGGCATTTAACTCTCCAGCAAAGGGTCATGGTAGCTATAAATTGTATAATATGACTAGTATCATTTGACTGCAATGTCTTTGAAAAGCTACCTTGTGTCTAGAGACCACAACCAGAGTACTGTGGTAAAAGACTACAAGGTGGCTGTGGAGGTGATCAGTTTCTGGGAAAAAAAAGTCTTTGAATTTAGTTCTTAATGGACCGTGATGTATTGCCTTCATTATAGAAGAGGTTAGAGTTGATTTGACTTCTTGGTTTAGACACTTACATATGTAAAAGAAAATCCAACCTGGCAGAAGGGATTTTCTATTTAATGGATGAGACGTGATTAAAAAAATACCATGGCTAGAAGCTGAAGTTAGACAAAATGCATCTCAAAAGAGGAAGGTAAATATGTTTAGCAGTAAAATATAAGAATATCTTCCTAAAAGAGTCTGGCACCTTTGACTTTTGAAAGGTCATTAGATGTGTCAAGTTGTGCATCTTTGGGTTCAATGATCTCAGCCTTTGTCTTCATGGCCTGAGAAACTCCAAGCTCTTTACTTTACTTCCCAGGCTGTCCATGAGGAGAGCAAGACTGTCTACGTCTTCCTTGCAGTACTTAGCATAAGAATCTCATCTTCAGTGGGGTGTTTTCTGAGAATTTCTTTCCTCAGCTGCCCAGGTAGATTCCTCTTTCTCTGTGGTTTTTTTGGGAGCCAGAGAATTGTGGCAGGGACTTGGGTCAGGGGCAGTGGTGTGAGGTGTTAGTCTTTCATTTCACAGCCAGCACATTTGTGCCCTAGGCTGACCGACAGTGTCCTTGCAGACACAATCTCTACAGCTTCAGGCGTGGCTCTCCTGGCTTTCTCTGGGCCTCAGGGCATTAACTCCCTTAACAATTCCCTGGCATTATAGGGGTACTCATGTCACTCAGTCCTCAAGCATGTACTGGTCCTCTCCATTTCCTCTGTGTCTTTTACGGTACAGAAGTTAATGGCCCATGAAATATAGTCTGGAACAGATGATCTAACAGTTCCTTCTAGCTTTGAAATTCATAAAGCTAGGAAGCCAACCAAGGAAAGTTACTGTGTCTATGTAAACCTTATCAAAACTGAGCTCTGCTCCTTCTCCCAAGTAAGAGTTTCTGTGCTTATAAATTCCTCTCAGCCTACTTTTATGACAGAGTGCAGCACATCAGAGGAATCGTCTGATAAAGAAGGGGAGAGAGGAGAGGGATTATTATAAAAGCTGTCCCTGTGGCTCTGCCCGGAAGTCTGCATATTTCTCTTATACATGAAGCGGCATATGCAGACTGCAGCTTAACCCAGAGCTCCAGAAAAATAATAATGTGGAAGAAATAGCAACAGTAGCTCTGCGTTTTCTTGCAGTGATCCTATTGCAAGAATGCTGAATGGACATGCAACCATATACTGCAACCCCCACAGCTGTCACTTTGGCAAACCTTTTGATGAATTGGATCTTGATATTTACAGAATCTATTAAAATACAGCCCATCATGTGTTTGTTTATATGTTGACAAGATGATGTACACCCTGCAGGTCAAGGGTGATGTGAACTGTTTTGGTGTTCTTGTCAAAGCAGCTAAAAAAAGAGCATTTAAATAATTTTTGTAGAATAATTGTCTAAGAATGTAAAAGCAACATATGAAATTCTTACTTTGAAAAAAAAATCTCTACTGATCTGACACAAAAATCTGAACTTGTTATCAATCAAAAAGACTTTCCTACTTCTTCCCTAATATGTTAGAAAATTGGCAGCTCAGATAGAAAAACAAATAGCAAAATTAAACAGAAAGGAATTGATTTAGCTACTTGGGTGGGTATTCAGTACCACATAAAATTTTTCATTTGGGCTTGTCACTTATTAAATATATTTTTTTAACTAATGAGTCTATACAGCAGCACATACAAAACCTTGCACTATTTTGCTATAAATATTCTAAGTCACAATTAGCTTTACAAGTTTAGCTTTATTTCTTTGAACATCATTCATATATGTTTGATTTTTCCTTGCAGTTACAAAGAAAAAGTACTGTCTGAAATCAATCATTTCAGTCTAGTAGTTCTCACAGATATACCTGGGAATTCCAAGTGTTGCTATATTGAGGGTGTTACCTGTGTGAAATTAGACCCAAAACTCATTTGCTGAAGGATTCCAGAGCATTCTCTCAACTTCACTGCGTTGTTATCAGATTTTATTCTCATAAAGTGGGCTAAGAGCTAAGGGAACTTATTGTAGGAGAATCTCTTTCCATCTCACCTTTTTAATGCTTGCTTTTTTCAGCACCTTGGGGTCACCTGCCTGATAAATATATAATTCATGTCCCAGCATAAATCTAGCACATGGTCATTTTGGTGCCATAAAGGAAATAATGGAAGAGGGCAGATAAAGAAGATGAGTTACAAGGCAACAAAAAATACCATTTTCTTGGGTTCGTTGTGTGCAAATTGTCAAATTGTTGAGGTATCCAAATGCTTCACTGTTTCAGAAAGGAATATTGAAATACATACATATATGTATATAGATATATATATACACATACATACATACATACATATATATATATACATATATATATATATTTGGAATGCAGAGTGGAGTTGGGATGAAAAGACTGAGAAAGAAGATGGTGTGAAGGTGAAAAAGAAAGAATAGGCGGATAAAGGGAGGAGGAGGAGAAGGAATGAAGAAATGGATCTAGGCAGTGTGAGAAAGGAGGGGTCAGCAATGTTGTGGATGAGAAACACTAGGTGACAGCTGGACATGAGCTGTCCTGAGATGCTGTACTGAAGAAGTGGTAGTGTTGGCCCTCCTGATCCCCTTGAGAAGAGGGACCTCAGAACAGCTTGTGATATCTTGAGATTTCCTCTTCCTAAAGGCAACAGGCTGTGCCAGTTCAGCTTTGGTGGCATCTTATTCCTGGGCCCTGGGGTCCCTCAGGAAGCTGCCCCTTGGATCACGTCTGGGAAAGGAAGCAGAGCAGACTGTTCTTTTATTCATAGTACAGAAAAGAGGTTCAGGACTTTTTTGAGCTGAAATACAGCTAGGTTTTTTCCTTTCCTTCTTTTTTTGGTATAGATTTCTAAGACTGTTCTGGCAAAGCAAAGTACTTATAACTTTGTTTCAAAATGAAAGCCAAGAGACTCCCTCACATGTCTGGAACCTTCTTTTTTCATCCATCTTCCTTCAATTCGCCTTAACCTTGCTCTAAAAGCATTACTGTAAACATTTTCCTCTGTCTTTCCCCTGTCCCATGTTTGTTTTAATTTTATTCTCTCTTGGATTGCCAACAATGAACCATTTAGAAGAAGTGGTGAGATTGCTGTGTACAGACACTTGCCCAGAGAGAGATGAGCTGTTACCACCAAAACCAGAAGCGTGGTCATCAGATGTTGGTGTCCTTTGGTCACTAGGGTTATATCTACTTTCTACAATGAGGTGTTGAGCTGCGTTATTACTAAATGACCCATTTCACCTGCATGGCACAATGTAGGTGAGTATTCAGCATTGGTAGCCTGGATGCATCCTTTCAGGGTGCCTGGGTGTGACACATTAAGTTGCATTCACTGTTTAGTAAGGTTTGAGATTCTGAAAACACCCAAATTAGTGATCAGGGCTCTGAACAGAGCTTGGCGATTAAACCGAACACAAGACTTACATACCTTAAGAAGGAAAAAGGTGTCCCAATTTGTCTGTTGTTCTGAGCTATTATTATGATGCAGAAGATGTTTCAGCTGCATGGTAAGTACAAACCTCAAGTAGGAAAATCTGAACACGGATGACAGCCCTTTTTTAAATTTTTTTTTTTTTTTGGGTGTTAAACTTAATGTCCAGTATTAAGCTTACAGCAGAATCAGAAAAAAATTATTAAACCAATGACAAAAATTTTTCTTAATTTTCTGGAATGTTACATTAAGTTCTGATGTATATATCATTTAAAGCACTAAGCGGTAGTGTAAAGCAAAGGACGGAGGTGAATATGATTTGAAAATTAAAGTGTCTGCAAAAAAATCCAATTCACTTAAACTGCATTTTACTCTATTTTGTTTTTATTTACAAACAGGTAATAAAGGTTGCACTACAGTTAACACCCCTGTAAACTGGAGCATGAATTATAGACAAGCGTCACACTTGCATTACATTTTCCAGATTTTCCAAGTTTGTCAGAGTGAATGCTCTTTGGACGATGTTTTTGACTGTTTAATTAATTATAATGGAAATATAGCAAAATGCTCATGCCTTTAACTGTATTCTTTGGCAAGTATTGCACTTTATGAAGGACTTCATAACTTTAAAAAGGAAGGAATCCAATATATTAGTTAAGCTTTCTCATTTTTTTAATGGTCTTTGTTACGTGGTTGGTTGTGTGGGAAACAATCTTCAGGCAAGAAGAATGAAAAAAAGGAAGAATCAAAAACAACTCTCTGGTGTCATATTAAAGGGCTCTCACAAGCCTTACAGGCAGATTAGTTCGCATTCGGTGAATGTGCTTGGAAATAAGGAATCACTGGTTATTGATACATAATCATGGGATGGTTTGGTTTCAGAGGGACCTTAAAGACCCTCTGGTTCCAACCCCTCTGCCACAGGCAGGGATACCTCCCACTAGACCAGGTTGCCCAAAAGCCCCACCCAGCCTGCCCTTGAACACTCCCAGGGGTAGTCCTTGGTGTTAGGGTCAGATGTTAAAAAGGAAGAAGAAGAAAACCAAGTTGCTTGCTCGTAGCTGTGACTGCTCTCACCACAGGCTACTAAGCTGCTGTCCATGGCTCACTGGTGGTCTGCAGGACCTTGCAAAGTGTCCTGCAGATTACATAAAGGACTGAGTTCAAAGGAGTCTCACTAGGTGGTAAAATTGCGGGCCGTATTTCAGCACCATCATGACAGATGCTTTGCCTGACACAAGACAGGACCTATACCATTCCTAGCATTGGCATTCCACTAGGATTTCCACACACAGAGTTAAGGATATCTACTCACTAATCAGACAATTGTTTGCAAATGTCATATTTGCGTGCATGCTCTCGGTTTTCTTGTGGAGCCTTGTCACAGCTGAATGCCAAGTGTCAGGAGAGAGTGTGGGCACAGCTCACTTCAGCAGGTTAAAAACTGGCCTTTCCTGTAGCTGTTTGCACTGTCTGGATAATAAGATTATGGTAAGAGTCACTAGATGACACTGTTACATAGTTTCACACAATTGTTTTTGTTACTGCCTGTGTAGATACGCTGGACTGTCTCCTGTGTTTCAGTTCCTGTTAGTTTATACTAATGCAAGCATCAGCATGACTTTCTCTCTTATTAAGTCTCCTAATTAGACTTTGCTGGAAGGCTGAGTTGGTGCTTTATTTTGTACAAGGTTGAGTATGGTTTGCGTCCCAAGGACCTGATTTTGACAGCAATGATTTCTGCCCTGCTAAGAAAAAGACCTGTGAAGTCCTCTGCCTTTGGGGGGCTCAGAAGATGGTGATGGGCACCATGGGACAAGGCTGTGTTTACACAGGGCCTGCTGGGTGATCTGGCGTGGTGTTGCTGGAGAGAAAAGACCAGTGAGGGGAGCCACAGCTGCTTTACTAGAATCTCACCTGCCCTCCCAGTTCAACCCAGTCCAGGCATGGAGTGATGGACTCTTTGGAGCCACTGCATCTTCCATCTGGAAACCATGTCCTCCCTTGGTCCTTCTCCCAGTGGGGGAATTAGAGCCTCTGGTCTTAAGTAAAGACTTTTACTCTTTTATTTGATAAGGCTGAAATAGTTAGACTCACCAGGCTTTACTATTTTATGCTGTCATTTGTAACGTCAAGATTTTGCTGCAATTTGAGCAGTGGTGTCCCATTCTCTTCATGCTCCAGACATTCTTATATTCTTGCCACCACTCATTATCTCAATGCTTCCATAAAATGACTTGAGACATCCCAGCCTGTCAAGTCTTGAAATTAAAATTGAGTGGAAGGGGAACACTTTTATTTATTTATTTATTTGTTTATTTTTACTTTTGAGCATGTGTCTGAAAAGCTTCACCAACACAGTAATTTTGTGAGCAGTATGACAAAAAAATGTGGTATTTTTCCTTTTGCTGTTTTTCCTTTTGCCCTGCTGTAATCATTTACTGGGTAAGAAAGGTCATTTTAGGGAAGCAGCTTTCAGCAGCCTTAGAAACCACAGCTCCCTTAAAAACTGCTGTTGCTTCTGTGAATTCAGTCAAGAAGAAAAAAAAAAAAGAAAAGAAAAGAAAAAAGGGAGAAGTATATTTTGCAAAGAACACTGAAAACAAATTAAAAAACCCCAAACTCCTGATTGGTTGACAATGTGCTTTCACAGTCATAATGGTGGCTAAGTGGTTTAAGACTGGTATGATTCCATATATTTACTAATAAATGTATTTATATAGAGAAAGTATATGTGTTTTTCTAGTAAAAAATATACTACAATAGTCACATTTCAATGTTAAGATGATGAAAATTAATTTTACTTTTTTTCTTCAAGTGCATGAGAAAGCAACCGGTATAAAAGCTGTACAAAAAATGACTGAAATCTTTGAGTACTAGGCTTGGTAAGAGACTAGAGTCCACATCTAGGGGGTAGCAATTTGCAGCAGGTTGTGCTTGCAGCATTAGCCAGTAACATTTGATATCAGTAAGTACCTGATCTAAGGGAGTTGACCTTGATTATGATGTGTTGCCCTCTGATGTTCCCTGTTTCTCCCTGTTGTCTCTACAGGGACATTGGGCAGTAGGGTGAGGTTTTATACTTAACCCTACTTGGGTACTCCTGTGTGAAGTGAATCCTACCCTCAAGTGAGTAACAAGTTTCATTTTAACCTGCATTTGAACAAAGGAAATCACCAATATTGCCCCAATATTTATTATCAGGTTCCCCTATTGCAAATCCACTCAGAACATGTTGCATTGCATCCAAAGATGTTTCTGCACCTCTGGGCAGATACAAGCTAAATAATTTTAATCAGGGTAATTATTTCAGTCTTATAAATTGTAATTCCAGAAAAACTAATATAATTCCAGAAAAATAAAATGTAATTCCAGAAAAAAATAATTTACCATGGGATACCAAACTCAGTAAAGCACAGTAAGTAGCTGTAAGTACATCCCCTGCTGTCATGACCTAGGGAACTGATTTGCACTCATAGAACAGACTTGTTCAGACAGTCCCAGACACTTTGATAGCATGCTCTAAACCAGTAAGATGTTCTAAATTAGTAAGATTTTTAATCTGTGATTATAATTGATATATATGAAAGACTGGTATCTTTTCCTGTGCAATGTATCTGACATATCTACTAAAACAAAGGCTGCTTAAATTAAGTGTCCTATGTTTTGCAGATAAAAGGCTTTCAATGTATTTATTGGATAACATTTGTTCCCAATTGTAGCCATCAGAAGGTCAGAAGAAGTTCAAAATTACATGATGGAGTTTATCTATTTTTTTTTGAAAAATGACCTGATTATTGCCATAGCAAGTTATATTAAATTGTTTTGGTTGTATGGTATGGGATTTTTATATTAATGTCATATTTAAAATGTACTTATAAAACAGTTGAGCTTTGGCTATTATAGTTCAGATCTGGGCAGTTTTATAATTGAAACATTTGCAAATTTACAGTAAACATTATTTTGTCAGGAACCAAGCAGAGATGCACTTTAAAAGGAAAACTTTGGATAATTGCATCATGATGGATCTTTTGAGTCCTGTTTATTTTTGCCCTCAAGGATATTAAATCAATACAAATCTCAGAACTGACTGTATTCAGTATGTGAATGACATACGTGATGAGGTTTGTATTTTTTTTCTCATTTATGTGAACAGTATATGTAGATGTAACACTAAAGTTGACAGTCTCTTTAAGCAGAATTGCAAAGTTAATGGTATAGTTTACATCAGGTGTAAAATGGGAATTGCAACACATATCTTTGTAATATTACAGGTGAAAAGTGCTGCAATCATTTGCTATAAGTACTGTAGGGTCTTCCTGCTCTTTTTCTCCCATCAGCATGATAATTTAAAAATCTGCTTGCTATCTGCTCCTGCTGGTTATTATTGTACTGGCTTTTAGAGGACTTGCACTCTAATTAAAAGACCGAAACACAGATGCTCTACATTTTGGAGCATGATGCCTTTTGACACTGTTTGTAGAACTTCCATGCAATTTTGTGTTAAGAGCTGCTCATAGCAGTACAATTTTGGGTCTGATTCAGATGGTATTTACAATGTTAAAAACTCTGTTAGAATCTGAGGGTTTGTTTTGGTGACTGTTGGTTTTGAACACTTATAGATAAAACACATTTTAGATTGAGAAAATGTCACAAAACCTGACATTCAAATTTGATGAATATGGAAATATCTACAACTGAACTGTGTTATTGCTAATGATTTACCTGTAGTGATTGAAATGGATTTAATTAACAGTCAGAACTATCAGTGGTAGGAATACTGTAATCCCTTCTGCATTTTTGCTATATTTGATGTCATAGCTAAGAAGGTATATCTCCTGAAATGTGGAAAAAGTAGAAAAAAAAAAGAAGAAAACAGGAAATGTAGTTTTTGTCTTTTTGAACTGCCAGACAGTGTGTATAATAGAGGATATCCTGTATATATAGTGAAGTCAAATATGAAAAGCATACAGGGCACACTCTTTTTGGTATTGTCATGGCAACTGTACTTTCCCAAATATGCAGCAGCTTAAATTTCCAGAGATTTGGGAAAACAGCAGCTGCATTTTGGACCTATTGCCTGCACAATTTGTAAAACACAAGAGGTTTGTTGAGCATGTGCAAACTGTGCACCATGACTTGTCTGCATGGTTCCAGATTTCACCTTCTTGCTACTTCACATTTAACAGAGTGACTTCTAGAAGAAGTTACATGTTTTCGGGATGCTTTCAAGGAAAAAAACCTTGGGGGTCAGCAGAGCTCAGTGACTTCATCTATAGCTCACTGAGCAAAAGCCATTGGGTGCTTCTGTGAGCAATTTTGGTCACCACTGTACCTGTCTCTACTTACACACTGCAAGGCACCGTGTCCCAGGACCCCATTCCTCCTGCACCCACAGTGACAGGCTGCACTCTACACGTGGATCTGTGTGCTGAGCTTCCAGTGACAGCAGCAGGACTAAGTGCATAATAACTGAAAAGTATTTACATATCAGTGTCATACACTGGAGTAATTGTCAAAGTGGAGATTATTCGAGCAGTGAAGGTTTTGGGGACAAAAGACACACATCCATACTAAAACCAGGCTTCATTAGTCGTGATCACTGCACAACTACCCTTTAAAGTATGGAATGCTCCTGAATGTACCTCATTATTAAGACTCTGGTAAGTGTCTTTTCCTCGCAGTCAGTTTGTTTATTCATCCTTGATTCCAAGGATTTGCTCAATTTTCTAGTAAGTATAATATATTTCTTATCCAGATGCCACATGGGATTACTAGACAATTTACTTATCTGGACAAAATAAATGTCTTTCCTTTGAAGCCTGGAGTAACTCAGATCCTTCTCTGCTCTCTACTGGAGAATGAAAAGTGTTTGAGAAAAAGAGGCAAAATCCACCGCAGTGACATACTATATCATATTCTCTTGGATGAACCTCAGTATTTTTTGATGGAATGAGTCAGCAGGGAGGCTAGAATCACAGCGCATTAACCTCTTCTGTCTCACTCATCCTGTACTCCCAGTTTCTTGGAGAATTTTTAGACAAATTTGAACAGGCTAAGATGACAGTCCTGGGATTGCAGCAGCTCTTTGGGCTGTCTCAGTACAGTGTCTTATCTAAAGTTGGCCATGATTCTGTAATAGTAGAGACTCCCTGAAAGTTAAAGCACTTTTTCATCTTTCCCTCTCACCTTTTACTTTGATTTTTTGCAGAAAACATTTTCTGGGCCTCTTTAGTTTACTGTTAGGTGGAGTGAGTTAAAGATACTAAGTAACCAAGGATTTTGAATTTAGGAATGTTTTCAGAATAACTATAAAATATTAAATTTACGTTATCCACAATATGTTGGAGGTCAGTTTGCCCTCAAAACATAATGTCCTACAATTGTGCTTTCTTAGTGTGGGTTAGCAAAAGAATATAGTAGACTTAGGAAAACATCATAATTTAAGAAGTGACACATTTCAACAAAGACATAAAACTGTAGGCAGTAGAGAAAAGAAGCAAAACCTTAGGAAACCATTACTTCATTAGGACAAATATTTTATGTCTTTTAAAAGACTCTTTATTAAAAAGGGTGAGCTCTAGGATATTCATGCTTGCATGAAATCGTAAATCTGCCATTTGAGAACAAGAAGTGCTTCTTTCTGTGGATAAATTGATTTTTATTACAGCTTCATCAAATTCTTTCAAAACAGTTAATCTCAGTGTATTGCTAAGAGCTGGCTTACAGTTATTTTTAATATTCTCTCATCTTACAAATATAGTGGTCAGACCTGTTAGGAAAGTCAACCACGTAGAGTAAGTACGCAGTCTGTGAGGCATTAAAAAGAAGCTGAACAAGGAGTCATTTGCTTACTATCAGCAAGGGGTTCTTGAGGAACCCCTTGCAAAAATAGTTGTTTTCTACATTGTTTCTCTGCCCTTTCTTTAGTATATCTTCCCTTTGCCCTCAAGTGCGTGAAATAATACATATCTGACTTACACTGCCTATTTTCCCTTGTGCTGGCAGTCAGGGGATACCTGCTGGCCAAGAAAGGGCTTGGATTTTTAACCTGCCTGCAGATACATTCAGTGTTTATTTTCCCCATGAAAAGCAGGGAGAGACCTGTACCCCACTGGAACACCACAGCTTTTCTATCTGAGGGGAGGGATGGCAATTCCTGCTTAACTCAGGAAAACTGTGGAGTTGTACTCCCTACTATTCTTTTTATATTTAAGCAGAGAATTTTTGTGATTGTGCATGAGGGAGAAAGATACAGGAAGAGGGTGGAGAAAAGTTATGCTTTCATCACATTTTCTGGGTCTCTCAATTCATTTGTCCTTATCTGTGTCTTTTAGATTGCAAACTCTTAGGTGCCATGACTGTTTTTATGTGTCTTAACTGGGGTACAACAGGTAACTGGTTACAAATTGTTGGAGCTTCCCAAGGAAATAAATTTTTGTTTCCAGCTTAATGTTCAGAAAATAAAACTGTTTGTAAAAAAATGTCAGTTTCATGGAAGTTTCTCATGAATAATACTTAGGGAAAAATAACTGAAATTTTGAAAAATGCTTGAAAAATAGTTCAAAATTATCTAAATATGAAGTTCTTACATTTTCTAAACAGAAAATTTATTTCTCAGTTCAAAATTCCTTTAATTTTTAAGGCACAGTAAGCTTACAATGAAACATAATATTTTGCTTCATAAAATCTTGAAATAATATAAATTAAAGAAAAAACAAAATAAAAACTCTTGCTCCAAAACATTTTGTTATTGTTCTTTCTTTACAACCATTGTGAGGTTTTGAATAGACCCAGTAAAATAATTTTACATGCAGATTTGCTAAAAAATGATTAATTTCCCCTTTGTATTAAATTCTGAGGATGGTGGGAAAATCATCAAAATAATTGGTTTATTTTAATTTTTTAAAACTTAGTCTGAGGAAAACAAACTTGGTTTGCATAAATCACTCTACTCTTAAAATATTCAAAATGGATTATAATCACTGGTTCTATTGGTTTCAAATTATTTAATCTGCCTCGAGTTTCTTTGTAAAAAACTGGTCATTTAAGGCCAGCAGAACTGTTGCTAAAAGTACTCTACTCTTTCCAAATTAGAGCTGCTTCTTCTGTGTTGGCCTTCGTAAGCCATCTATACATTTTCACTTATACTTGTTTGGGACAAAAAAAATTGCCCTTTTAGACAAAATTATTTTGGCACAGAGAGGAGAGCTGAGAAAAGCTGTAAAGATAAAGGTAAGGTATATACTCTTAAAGGTGCAAGAGAATAATGAAGGAAGTAATAAAGACCAACATAATTCTTTGGAATCAGTCCTTCATTTTCACTCTAATGAGGTATTATTGGGTGTTTTTCTGCCACCTGATAGATTGAGGGACAGAAAAAATGAACATGATGAGACAGTGGCTGATGGAACACTAGAGGCAAGTAAAGAAAATTTTGAATAGCATTGGTTAGCAAAATAAGAGAAAGTTAGAATTATCAGTAAGAAAATTATTTCTTAATCTATTTAGGAATAAGGATCGAGAAGGACCATAGCAGCATAAATTATATTCTCATGAGAAGGTCACCCCTTTGGAACCAGAGTCATGGAACCAGCAGAATGTGGAGATCCAAATGTACCATTTATATAGCATATATGTGTGCTGCTTGCAATTTTAGGAGTGGCAGTGATTGATTCATTCCAGGAACAAGTAAGCGTGCCTGCTGTTGAATTGCCAACACCATCACAGCCAGTGTCTCTGTGTTGCTTGGACTTCTCCAGTCCCAGTACTGCCTTTGTTAGATACCAGAGAGCTTTTGAGGACTGCCTGCAGCCCCGCAGAATGTAGTTTGGCTCTCTGCTAGCCTTTTGAAGAGAGGATAGTTTATATTTATTTGTAAACCTGTATCATTCTAAAATTTAAAAAACTGTGTCCATGAGTTACTTGTAGTCCAGATTTAGAGTATCTTTACTGTTTATTTCTGGATTAAATCTAACTGAATATAGTCTTTCTTGGCATGGATCTACAAAGTTAATAAATACCTAAAGGGGAAGTGCTTTGTTTTTCTTATCATTAATATAATTTTCCAAATTAAGTGTTTCCATTCTCATCAGTTGAAGCTCTCAGACAGGTTTTAATTTTCACAGCATGAAGATGTGATGAGTACATGAGCAGTTATTCAGATTTGCTGGTCATAGTCTGAGATTAATTACAAAACATAGGTTTATAATAATGACCTTGCCAAAATCCATCAAACATTGATCCTTTTCTGTATCAGCAAATATGGAAATGAAAAAGATTACAGAGAGCTTGGACTGAAGAATAGTTGGAACCTGTTGCATTTCATCCACCTCAATGGATAGGCAAAATGTTGTAATGATGAGTTCACCCTTTATTTACTGCATACACAGTTTGTGACAGTGGTTTTTATAACTCTAAAAGTTACACTTAATAAATATGAGAAGATACAGATTTTCTTGATTACATAAACCTAAATATTTATTCAAGATTTCATGAGAAGTTTGTCTTAATTTAAACAGAGCTAGGGCTGCTGAATGGATGCCATTTTTTTGATGTGGACATGAAACAAGTTTTAGTAATATCCATACTCGTTTAACCAGTAAATGTTTTCTACTAAGGCTTTGCTTCAGTATGGTTTGCCTACTGCAATCAAAATGAAACTGAAGTCGGCTTTTCATAGATCATATTTAAGGGTTTTATCCTTCATTGCATGAAGGATTGCTGGCTTTAATTAAAAAAAATCAGAAGAGACGTAAATATTGTTGCTGTAGTTCAGAGAAATGCAGCATTGCTTGTATTTTCCCTTTTGGTATTGATGTATGTAGAAGTTGGAGACACTAACACATTGTGGATATTGCTGCTGAGAAGGGGAAAGGAAAAAGATAGGCTTGAAACACAGCCTGCAAGATGGCACAAAGCCAGTGCACTGAAAAATGGCAAATGTCACATTTAACAGCTGGACACAGAAATATTTCTCTTTAATTTGGAAGGAGAAAATTTTTTTCACAGCAGGGCACTCTCAAAAGAGTACAACATCAAAGAGGGTGGGTCTCCCCAGTCAAACATCATCTGGCTCCAGTGATGGAGCAAAATGAATGAACTGTCAGGACTTTTTTCCAGTGTATATGTTTTTGCCAAGTGAAAAGTAAAAGGTTTAGTGGCTTGTTCTGATCACAGACCAAATCCTGATAATGGAAAGCTGATTCCCTAAAGCCTTCCTCTGATCAGCTGACAGGCAATGTCTGAAGAAGACCCTATATTGATTGATGGTCCACTTTGTATTGATGGCCCCTGCCACCCTTAGAGATAAGTGAGATATGCCAAATGCTTGACAGGTCTGGAGGGCTCCTGTGATTGTGTCTCAAGCAATGTTCTAATCTAATGTTATAATCCTCACAGAAACAAACACACTTCTAAAGAAACTTAACATGATACTTACCAACACCAGACCTGCACTCTGGAAAGAAAAAAAAACCTTTTCACATTCTCCACTGTGATGTCCACTAGCAACATCAGCACTACTCCTTACTGCGCTCCTTCATTTGTTTCTTGACTCTGACTCCAGTCCCAAAGAAGCTGAAAACTAGCCATTCCTGTGCTGTTTTTCTGACAGTCCTATAATTTAACAAATTTGAAGGAATAATAGACTGTAGGAATTTTTTGATACGAAAACATGGCAACAGAGTTTGTCCAGCCATTACTCATTTGTTTTATGAGGAATCTCAGGCACAGTTTATCATATACTTTATTACTTGACCTTTTAATCATCATCTGGGGAACTTGACATTCCAGACATTCCAAAATATTCCAAACTAAAAATATCACTGTGCCTCATTATTTAAAACTCACAAAGGAATTAAGTATATTTTCTAAGGTATGTAATTTTTACTGAAATTCCTTATTTATGGTAAGCCTTAATGAGAAGTTTAAAAAAGGATTGAAAGAATTATCTGTGGAGTCTGTAATGTAGTAGTAAATGGGTGCTCTGCTGTGATAGATGTTCTACACATACACTGTAAACACAGCCCCTCTCCATATTTACTTACAAACTCAGAGTGAAGATAAGCAAATGGTGCACAAAAAATGTTATCAAAATCCCTGTTTTCTACAGCCACAGGATCAAGACACAGACTCTAAGTACTTGCTGTAAGCCATGTGACAAGCCATTTTCAGGGCAGGAGCTAAACCCAGGCATCTGCAGAGCAATTCGGGTGTCTGAATGGAGGTGTTTAGTGGCATTTTAAAACCTGGAAAGTATCTAAGACATACTGACAGGGCTGACAAGTAATGCTGAGAACTTAAGGATAATTGCCTGTCTCCTGGAGCAGTCACTGGGGCTTTAGTGGGATACTCAAACCCACAAGAAACACTAGTGGGAACTTAAGTTTACACACCTGAATATAACTACTATTGCCCTAGCCCTGTAACAAACGCTTGTGAGTGGATCACAACCAATATATTAGGCAGCAGAACAAAGTAATGTTCTTGACATTTCTTGAAAGCAAGGCTACTTGTGGACAGGCTTAAAAGAGGGTTTTTTCACATGAAGTGTGTTTCTGAATTATGGTTGGGAGTTTTTTTCAGGTTTTTTTTTTCATAGAATGCCCAAGAACAATGAGTCAGGAATTTCAAAATGAAAATAGTAGAAGTCTTCCCCATCTTCTGAGCTGATGAGGTGATCTTGAGAGATTCCTTCTAACCTTGTGGTTCCACAGCTCTCTGAAGTGCCCTACTTCAACAAGACTATAGCCACTTATGCTACATGTAAAGAAAATTGAAGAATTCCTTATCTCAAAGCAGGTAGTGTTGCTTAGAAAATTAGAGTGAATTATGTAATCTTTTACCTGCTTAATAAACAGACAGGTATGTATGGTCCATAATTGTCCAAGTAAGTTAAAACTTGAGTCCCATTGACTTAAGTGGCTGTTTTAAGTCTAACTTGCTAAAGGATTTTTTGCCAGTTCTACTACGGGATTGAGCATGTCTCTACAGAATCAGAGAAGGTTGGATGGGACCATTGGAGTCACATAGCCCAGCTTCCCTGTTCAGGGAGGGTTTCCTAGAGCATGCTACTCAGGATTGTGTTCAGACAACTTTTGAATATCACCAGAGAAGGAAAGTCTGCAACTTCTTGAGGCAGTCTTCTCTAATGGTCAGTCAATTTCACTGTAAAGTTTTCCCTCGTATTCAGGTAGAACTTCCTGTGCATCTGTTTCTGACCATTGCCTCTTGTCTTACTGCTTGGCACCACCAAGAAGAGTGACTCCATCCTCTTGACACCCTACCTGCAGATCCCTCACAGTCTCTAGGAGCTCTGTGCTCAAAAAAATAAGTACCTTTATAATCTAGTTCTTAAAATGCTTAAAGGAACATGGTATTGGAGCTTTAAATTCCTAAAGGTAAAGAAAAAAATGAGAAGCCCCAGGTGCTGCAAACTGAAAGCAAACAAAACTCATAATCTAGCAAGTCTCATTTACAGAACGATTAATGTGCCATGTGTTCTATGTGCCATATTTCAACATGTCTGAGAATATCCCTAAGCACTGAGTCTGGGATTTGCACATCTAAGATCTGCTACCTCTCTAGAAGTGCTGATTTGTGCACAAAACTATGAAAACATGGTTTGGAACAATGTTTGAAAAAGTGCTTAACAGAAATTACAGGAGTGAGGGATGAAAAACTGCTGTTCTTGGGCCATCAGCTCTCTTACAAGCAAGGTAAGCCTTGAGTTTGAAGAACAGTCCTTCTGTACTCTTGTTCCTTCTCATATTTAAGAATCCGGGAAAATGAGAATGATTTCCATTTATGAGTTTCTTTTGGCCCTGAGTGATTTCTCTGAGATCTAGAGCCATCAGTAAGTCACCCCAGGAGTGTGTACCTGATCATTTGTTTCAGCTGCATTGTCTAGCTTGATGCAGAGTGATAAAATCTGCCAAAATCCTTCTGGGATATTTGGCTGTGTAAAAGAATGAAAAAATATGAAACAAACACTTTTGAATTTCACTTTTCAATCTCTGAAAGTTTTGAGGACCTTCAAGAAAATGGCCAAAGCACTGTCATTGCCTTGCAAAGGAAACAGCATTCTGTTTTCAGAGGCACTGGGAGCAAGAAAGAATCACTGTAACTGTCTTGATTCTCTGGCTCAG
The DNA here is from genome assembly GCA_026261815.1 of Monarcha castaneiventris obscurior. Classification (NCBI taxonomy): domain Eukaryota; kingdom Metazoa; phylum Chordata; class Aves; order Passeriformes; family Monarchidae; genus Monarcha; species Monarcha castaneiventris. Next base: position 6,232,392 of record JAMPIT010000889.1, read on the forward strand.
AAAATAATTTTAGGAGCTTTATTACTAAGTACATTGATTCTTTCCAGTTGAATGAGGGTTTTCAGTATTGGGCCCTTACCTGTAACTCCTTCCCTGTTATGTTTGCTGGGATATGCCTTTACCAGTCAAAGGGTGTGAGAGTCTTCTTTTTGGGTTATTTCAGCTTTGATAGTTTCCCTCTCTGTTTTTAAACCATCCTTTCCTTTATAATCTAGTTTTTGTTCATGGTTTCTCTGAATTGTGAGCCTAGATTGGCAACACTTTTTCTCTTCATGCTCCATGTCCTACACAGAAAAGACTGGAGAAAACCACTTCAATGTGTTGCCTCCACATGGTGTTCTGCTGCCGGGGCTGCCCAGGAACACAGTGTAGTGAGCAGGGTAGCAATAACAACATTAAATAAAAAAGTCTCCATTGCAGAATGACTCATGGCTGGACCACCACAGCTTTTTCTGTCCTATCATTGGACCTCTCAGGAGAGTGCAAAACTACACACAGGGAAGGCCCTGTGATGTCAGGGGATACTGCAAGAACACTGGTCCTTTACAGACCTGTTTACATGCATGCAAGTTTTCAGCTTCATGTGTGGTGTTTTTTCTGCTCTGTGTCTTCCTCTCATTGCCCTGTGTCCATTGCACAACACTGTTGTGTCACATGAAATTCTTTCCTATTCCAGGACCTCCTCCACAGGCTAATGTCAAAACAAACCACTGAGACTTGACTTAAAAAAAAAGTAATTTTATGAAGTCCAGATAATGAGCAGGGCATTGCTTTCATGACACTTTCTGGAATAAGGCCCCAATCCTCCAAGTGCTTACACAGATGCTTGATTTCACACACGAGTATTCCCATTGAGATCAATGGGGCTACAACATGTGCAAAAGTGTTTGCTGGACCAGGGTCTAAGTGAGAGATGAAGCCTTTCACCTAGCACAGACAGTTCAAACCAATGTTTATAGTTTCATATGCCATAATCCTTTGAGAAACATTAAATAGCTTTTAATATTATTTGGCAAGTATTCTCTTTTATAAAATTCGCTAGAAGATGCCTGATAGATTAAAGAGAAAAACATTAAGTACATATTACAAGATGTATGCTCCATATCAGATATGGCTAATTTTAGAAAATTGCTTTGAATTATGTGAGCAGTCAAAGAAGACCATTGGCTGTTAGGATATATTCCTGTGCATTTTCACAGAGGGGTTGCATCCAGCTGGACAAAAGTTTTGGGTTGACTTTAACCAGTGAGGCCTCCTGACATTTCCTCCTTGCTCATTATTTCAGATTTCTATTCTGTTAGTTGCTTATAACAGCTCAAAATGCTTTGGAAAACTTGATGATAATTCTAAGTATAAACAAATTGCATGTAATACAAATATCGCAATGAAGAAAAACCATTCTTTGAATGGACTGTTGCATTTTCTACATGGCAAGGAGATATCATCAATTATTATTTCAAAGATAGAAGCACTTCAAAGCAAGTAACTAGTTATTGACATGGATTTATTTCAGATAGATATAAAGACTGTAGTAACTGGCTTTAATTTTCCACACAATAATAAACCACAGTATTCTTATCTCATCCTAAGACAGCAGCTTGAATGTTATCTGTAACATATTTATATTTTTGATTCTGCTATCTGTCCATAAATAATCTGAAGGCATATTTTAACTGGTAAAGCAAATCAATTAGTCTTATCAAGAAACAGTGGAACATATAAGAAGTATTTATAACTAATGTCTTTCTGAAATAATGACCATGCAATTGAATAGGGAACCTGTCCAAACATTTCCACTTACAGTAGAATGAGGTTGACGACATGTACACTACTATTGTTGCATACCAGGTTTATGAATATAGTTGATTATTACAGATTCAGTAATATTTATTAGGCATCAAAATTGGATTTATCACAATGTGACGAATAGTCTTTTCTTTATTCTGGCTGGGAATAATTTGCCTGTTCACTGTATAGGTAATCTAAAAGATAGCGTGTAATTTACAAAATATTCCAATGTTTGAGATGTGGTCTTTGCAAATGATGTGATTATAAAATATTACTATTGCCATAAATCAACATCAGTTTTTCCTTTTAGTTAAACTGTATTTGGATAGTTTTCTATGCATTTTAGTTTTCCTCTGAGCTCCATTATATTTAATTTTTCTTTTATACTGTGAGACTAAAAAGTTCTTAGGAAGTTTGCTGAATATCCTTACTTGGTCATCAAGCTAGTGAAAGAAGTGAGAAGGAAGTGACAGTTAAGTGCATGAATGTTTCTACACACCTTTCTCATTCAGTGTGTAACAAGAAGACACATTTAGAAGAGCTCTCCCATGCTAAAGTATAGGCCCAGCTGCTAATATTAAGGCATTTAAAGTCTAAAAGAATTTATTTTTGAATACTTGTTGCTATCAATATGAACCCAGCTGTAGTTTGATTTTCAGCCTAAACTATGCTCCTTCAATATAATATTTTCAAGGAATTCTGCTAATAGTCTTCTCTCTTTCAGTTCATGCAGAATCTTCTGAACATTTCAGACTTTCTAGGTAATGAGGTCCTTTGGCAGTGTGTTGATTTCAAAGGCAGCTAAGCACCAGTATACCACACAAAATCCAACATAAATGATTAAGTTATCAAGTCATGCATACAACCCAGTTTGCTTTCAGTTTGACATGATTAGAAGCTCTAACAAAAAACTACTTGTCCTAATAAACTCTAGAGTTCATCGGCATTTTGCTTAAAAATCACTGCCTTAGGCAAGTCAAATTACTGAATTTTACTGTCATCTGTGTGAGTCTCAGAGCTTTTCAGGAAAGAGACAGCTACTTCTTCAGCTTTATGGGAGAGGTAGCCTTCCCTGTCTTTTGTTCTGTTGGCTATAGAGCTCTCTTCTACCAGTAGTGCCGCTAAACACTCTTCCCCCATCTATGAAAGCATACATGTATTCAACTTTTCTTACAGTACTAGTTTATAACAGAGGACGAGTAAAATGCTGCAAAGTGAATAAAAAAAAAAAAATAAAAATTGAATGAAGATGCGGCAGCTTCCTTATAAAAGAAGATGATGGTGATGACAGGACTGAGCTTTTACGGGTAAGAGTAAAGACGAAGGCCAATATAGCAGACATTCTGGTAGAGGTCTGTTATAGACCATCCAGCCAAGATGAAGGGGCAGGTGAAATATTCTAAAAGCAGCTGGGAGAAGTCTCATGATTGTCATCCCTTCTTCTCATGGGAGACTTCAATTTATCCAATGTTTGTTGGAAATGGAACACAGCAGATGGGAAAAAGTCCAGGATGATCCTTGGAGTGTGTGGAAGATAACTTCTTGACATAGATGGTGAGGGAGTCAGCTATGGAATGTGCCATGCTGGACCTGCTGTTCATGAACAGAGAAGGACTTGAGGGTTATGTCAGAGGCTGTGTTGAGCACAATGGCCACAAAATGATTGAGTTTTCAAATCTCAGAGATGTAAGGAGGCAGATCAGCAGAGCTGCCATCTTGGACTTCCAGAGGCCAGACTTTGGCCTGTTTAGGGGACTGGATGACACAGTCCCTTGGGAGGCAGTCTTGAATGGCAAGGAGTCAGGAAAGCTGGATGTGCCTTAAGAAGGAAATCTTAAAGAAGCAGGAGCAGGCCATCCACATATGCCAAAGGATGAATTGGTGGGGAAGAAGATTAACCTGGTCAAACAGGGAGCTTTAGCTGGAAGTTAGGGAAAAAAAGAGAGTTTGTGACCTTTGGAAGAAAGGGGCAGGCAACTCCAGAGGACTGCAATGATGTCGTGAGGTTATGCAGGGAGAAAATTAGAAGGGCCAAAGCCCAAGTAGAACTTACCTGCTACAAAAGAAAATAAAAAAAGGTTTCTATAAATTGCATAACAACTTAAGAGAGGCCAAGGACAATCTCCACCTCTTGGTGGATACACAAGGAAACAGTGACAAAAGATGAGGAAAAGGCTGAGGAACTTAATGCCCTCTTTGACCCAGTCTTTAATAATAAGACCAGTTCTTCTCCGAATAACCAATCCTCTGAGCTGTAAGACAGGTGTGGGAAGCAGAATGAAGCCCCTGTAATCAAGAGAAAAATGGTAAGATACCTGCTACTCCATTTAGACATACACAAGTCTATAGGGTCAGATGGGATTGACACAAGGGTCTTGAGGAGATGGTGGAAGACACCACTAAACCACGTTCAGTAATTTGTGAGTGGCCATGGCTCATCAGGGAGGTCCCAGATGACCAGAGGCCAGCAGATATGAAGCTACTACAGGGGCAGGAAGAAGGATGCAGGGAAAGGCAGGCCTGTAAGCCTGATCTTGGTGCCAGGGGAGGTCTTGGAGCAAATCATCTTGTGTGCCATCATGCAGACAACCAGGACCGGGCACAGCCAGCGCAGGTTTAATAAGGGCAGGTCCTGCTTGACCAGCCTGGTCTCCTTCTGTGAAAGTGTGACATACTTAATGGATGAGGAAAAGGCTGGGGATGCTGTCTATCTGGTCTTCAGTGAAGTCTTTGACACAATTTCCCACAGAATTCTGCTGGAGAAACTGGATGCTGATGGCTTGTACTCTTCAAGTAAAAAACTGAAGCTGGTCTTATCTGGAGGGTAGAGGTGAGCGGTGCTAAACCCAGTTGGTGGCTGGTCACAAGTGCTGCTGCCCACAGCTCAGTGCTGGGGAGCAGCCCTGTTCAGAATCTTTATCCATGCTCTGGATGAGGGGATCAAGTGCACCCTCTGTCAGTTTGCAGATTACACTAATTTATGCAGGAGCGTTGATCTGCTGGAGGGTGGAAAGGCTCTGAAGAGGGATCTGGACAGGCTGCATTGATGGGCAGAGGAGAGTTCTATAAGGTGAAACAAGGGCAAGTACCAGGTCCTGCACTTTGGTCACAACAACCCCACATGATGGCACAGACTGGGGACAGAGTGGTTGGAAAGATGCCTTGGTGGAAAAGGATTTGGGGATGCTGGTTGACAGCAGCTGAACATGAGCCAGCCCAGCTGGCTGTATCAGCAATAGTGTGGCCAGTAGGACCAGGGCAGTGACTGTCCCCTTGAACTCGGCACTGGCGAGGCCACGTGGCCAGAACTGTGTCCAGTTCTGGGCCTCTCACTACAAGGAGGACATTGATGTGCTGCAGCATGTCCAGAGAAGGGCAATGGAGCTGGGGAAGGGTCTGGAGCACAGGTCCTGTGAAGAGCAGCTGAGGGAGCTGGGAGTGTTTAGCCTGGAGAAAAGGAGGATCAGGGGGACCTTATTGCTCTGTACAACTGCCTGAAAGGAGGGCGTAGCCAGGTGGGGGTTGGTGTTTTCTCCCAAGTAACAAGTGACAGAAAAAGAGTAAACAGCCTCAAACTGCACCAGGGGAGATTTAGCTTGGATGTTAGGGAAAAGTTCTTCACTGAGAGGGCTGTCAAGCACTGGAACAGGCTGCCCAGGCAAGTGGTAGAGTCACCATCCCTGGAGGTATTTAAAAGAAGTGTAGCTGTGGCACTTAGGGACTTCATTAAGTGCTTGGCTTGGCAATGATAGGTTAAGGGTTGGATGATTTTAAAGGTCTTTTGCAACCTAAACAATTCTATGATCCTATAATTGCACACCTTTTACAGGCTGTCAGCTATATAGCCAGGCTTATAACCTTTTCGGCGTCTTTTTCAACTTCTGTTTAGGATAGACACCTGTAGAAGACGTAGTGTTTTTACATCAAAACACAATAGTGAAATTTACCTAAGGTAGAGCTTATTCAGCTCTGATGTCCAAGTCAGCAAAGAAGAAACTTTGAGTGTAACTGTGGCTTGTAGGTTCATATACTGTTACAGGAAGAGTATAACTTGTATGGATGCTACCCCATCTAACATGTCAGTCTGGTTACAACTTTTTCACCATATTACCAGTAGTTTTGGGTACACCTTGCTATCTTGGCTCTTCCCATTGAAGCCAAGAGTAAAACTTCTTTTGAGAGGTGAAGACTCGTAGTGACTGATTTGAAAATTCTATGATTTCATGCACGCGGTATCATGAGAACAACAGCAAACAGCAAAATGCAAGAGTCTCTACCAATGGTAAGAATTAATTCTTGCATATTTTGTGGTTTATTCACATCTCTTTTGATGTCTTGCAACATAAATATTCTAATAGCTACTTTTACAAGATAAATGGATGTGCAAAGAAGAATTCTATTTTCAGGATCAGCCAATTCTGTCATTGCCTGAAATGAAAATGAGCAGTCAAATAATTATCTGCTAATATCTTTCTTATCTGACTAAATGGAAAAATAAAATGCAGGAAGAATTTCTAAAGACATAATCCTTTATCAAACCATGGAAAGAGAACAAGGGAAGGCAATAGATAAAGAGGAAAGAACTTTAACAAACTATTTTTGCCCTTGCTGCCTCTTCCGTGAAATTGTTTTTAATTGCTTCATAACTTAGTTTTCTCTGCAGTGGTGCTGTTACATTTGAACTTCTTTAATCTAAAATTTTGTGACATCTATACCAGAAACTGGAGCAAGAGTCTTTAGCATTGGAATTAGATTTGCCCCATTGATCCAAGTGAGCAATACTGACTGTATCAATACTGAAGTAATTGAAGGTTCTCAAAAGGCTCTTTAGCACTCTGCCTTGTCTTTTAATACTGCTTAAATCTTAGATGGTCCTTGCTTATTTTACTTAGTTATGGGTGTTCAGAGATTTTAGAGCTTCACTTATATGAGATGCAGTGTGCTTTAGAAGTTATGTTAATATTATTGCCATTGTACTTTGCTCTTATCATTGTCATTAAAGTAACAGTATCTATATCCTCCAAAGAATTATCAGCAACCAATCCAACAATACCTCCAGTCCTTCCTATTTAATTTATGTTTGTAAGTCATTACAAGATGAACCTGACCTCTATTTATGTGTTGATTATTTAATAAAGTGGTGTTTGCAAGGAAGGGAATAGGAAATACCAAAAAGAGAAGACTTGTATTCTGATGACTGCATTTTGGACTCACTTTCTTGGAAAATAAAGCAATTTCTCTTGTATTCTGAAGCCAAAGTATGAAATTCACAGAGTAAATATATTTGTCACATTCTAAGTCTCTTGATTGGCAACATACCAGTAAAATATCCATAGACAGTCAAGAACCTATTAAGAAGATAACTAATTATATGGCAGCTGCCAAAGGGGACTGTAATGCATATCAAATGAGATGAGTGCAGTCCTCTTTTTTCAGTTTCCAGTCTCTTCCACAAATCTGGTTCATTCCATTACAAAACAAACAAACCAAAAAACCACAACAAAACCCAAACCTTTAAAACTCAGCAGAACCTATGGTTATCAAGTACTTTGTGTCAGAAGAGGAAAAGGTCCAGTGGGAAGCTTAGTTAACACTTCCAACACTGCTTTATAATCAAAGTAGAGAAATGAAATAACTAATTGTGTTTCCCTTACTTAGATCAGTGACTGATGTGACATACAGAAAAAATAAATACAGTGTCTGCAGGGACTTGGAAAAATGGTGTTTTATTTTGCATGGGGCTCTGACAGTGTGTTAAAAATTATGCCAATGTAGATGGACGTAATGATCTAGTGAAGTAGTCAAAGATTTCCAGTAACATTGGTTTATCACTGGTTTCTGCAGTATTTTCTGTAATAGGTACTATGAGTGTTTAAGGATGTATGCATGTATAATAGAAATGTGTATCCATAGTTTACTGTAGTGCCTGGGTTCACAGCTTGTGCTACAGGTTTGCTTTTTCTGTTATGGCAGGTTATGGTTTGCTCCCTCACGAGGATTTCTTCAGGCAGTTATATCTTCAATGGTTGCCTGATTTATGTAGCTGTAAAATAAATAAGAACACTTGCATGATAGTGACATGAAAAATAATAAGCATATCCAGTTTTTGTGGGTTTTTTTCCAGATTTTGACCTGTGTTGTGCAATTTGACAAATAAACAGATTCAACACGGTATTGTTATTTCCCTTCTAAGCTTAGGGCTTCTGCTTCCTTACAGATGGGTTTAAAATCCTGTAAGAACAGGGCTAAGAATGATGTTGGATGGATTATGATTATGCAGGAATGTCAGTAATTTCTCCTAGGAAAGGAGGGCACAGCGTCACTTGATGCATCACTACTTGCGAGAATAAAGTATTTGAAAATACTTAGTGTTGTAGCACAGTCCTTCCAACTCATGAAGGCCCAGGAAGGATCCAGTCCTATGCTTTCCTGAAAGATTTTAATTTTTCATCAGTTAATGACTATTTACACAAAGTTCTGAGTAAGACCCTGCATGTCAAGATATGAGTGTCAGTACTGATCATGGCAGACCTCTTTGTCTTTCCTGTTTCATATAATCTGGGGATTATGAAGCTATCAGCTCTTTATTTATGGGAATTGTTTTTGCCTCATGTTAAGCCATATATTGCTATGTGAATAAGCAGCATGTAAATGGATAGATAATAAACGCTGCTGAGAATGTTTGCATAGATACTGCCAAAATGGTTCCAGCCAAGTACTGTTAGTCATTAATTTTTCCTTCTCTTCCTTTTTATAGGCTGATTTCGTGTAGAATTTCTCTGATTTCATCACAGATTTTTATTGTTTAGCATATTTTGCTCACATATTCAACATACATTAAGATATTTGCATAAGAATAGGTCCTTGCTGATAATCAACATGCTACCACACATAAAAAATACACTTCATCCCTGATATTGGAGTATTTGTTTACTTCTGAGGACTCCTGATTTCTCTGACTTTTTTCCACTCAGTGTATGTTGGAGTAGCATCTTGTTTATCCAACACAAGAGTATTTGACCAGGTCCCACCTGATGCTTGTCACAGACACCCAGGAATAAATGATAAAGATTGCCATAGACACTCGATTTCTATGTCATTCATCCTCTTCAATGGACATATTGCTCCTGATTACTCACTCTTGGCCAACAATAAAAGCAAAGCTGGTTCCTGAATTTGCCACTCTCCTTTGGTGGAGGAAAAAACTAGATCTTGATTCCTGTGTATATTTTTGTGTGAACTGTACGAAACACTCTTTTAAAAAATTGGATGTATTGAATAAAGTCACATAATTTCTGAGATTATTCTCTTGATATTGAAATAGACATTCAAGATCATTTATTTGTATATATTAGAAGTGATCAATTCAATGTAATAAATGTGCATCCTCTTTGGTTAACAAAATTAATACTTTCAAGAAGGCATCGATTTAAGTTCATACAACTACAAAAGGGATTTTTGGGATACGAATATTAAAGCAAATGGTGCTTATAGAGGGGCAAAACGCATGAAGATGAGATTTACTTCAGATTTACTAACTGTTCAGATGCATTTGTGAAATTCGACAAAGTATTTTTTTAACAAGTAAAAATCCTGTGAGATCTCATGCTTTTATTAGGATTAGACCTACTTAGATAACATTTTTTAAGCAGTCAGTAGGGCAGGCATGCATGAAACACTGATCTTTTAATTTCAGAGCCTCCAGAGCAACTTTATTCTTGACTTCAGAGTGAGCATCTACTTCTGAATAGAAACATAATATTGTCTTTTTTCAAAAATTACCATAACTGGGTCTCATGTCCTTAGCAGGTCATGTTTAGGAAAACGATGATTCCCTCAGGACAGATTTCTCATTTAGTACTTCAAAAAATTATATGTCTCAAGGGAAGTCCTAAAGGCATCGTCAACTCCTTTTTTCCTTCTAGTCTCATTTGTTTTCATATTGCAAATCCTACAACTCCCAAACATATCATATGAGGTTGCTGAAGTATATGCTCTTGCTGCAACTGAGATGTGGAAGAAGGGATACTTGTTTAGGGATTACTACTGCCCCTTGCTCAGATGTCCCAGCCATTTCAATGCACGCTTTACATCCAGATTTTCTTGTTTATCTGGCAGTTCATTATTTAAGGCCAGCTTGTCAAAATAGGTTAAATATTCTTTGGGAAACATGGTCACATCTTTGAGGCACCACAAATATTTTTAATATGAAAAGATTGGCTTGATAAGAGAAACATGATAAAATTGCATCCCCCTAAATACTTTTCTGCTTTTTCATGTGTATTTCTAAGAGTATCAGTTTACAAATGACAAAATTCATGGCAGTAAAGTCCTGGAAATGCCACCAGAGAGAGACACCAGCAAAGCAGTGAAAATGATTGCTGATGATTTGTTCTAACTACTCGACCTTGTGACATCTCCCCCAGATATATGACCAAGATGGGACACTGCAGCACTTTATCGATGGTGGAGAACCCAGCAAGTCGAGCTGGATGAGGTACATCCGATGTGCGAGGCACTGTGGGGAGCAGAACTTAACAGTGGTTCAGTACAGGTAAAGTGGTTTTTGATTCACTCAAGGACACAAAGTGAAGATGTTTTTTCAGACTGTAACCGTCAGGAGTACTGCTGCCTTTGATTGCAAAGACAGCTTCAGGGCTCTGGAGGATGTGCTCATGTGGGGCAACACATGCAGGGTGAAGTTCCGGGGAGTGAGGGCAGCCCTGTGTCACTTGTGTGACCGCACAGAGCTCTCTGCACTTTTCCAAATAGTCTCATCAGGGGCAGGCCAACACAAGCAGTCCTCCACCCTCAATAGAGACATGTGTGATAGGGGAGGGGGAAAAGTGGCAGGAAAGGAGTTTTGCACCCAGAGGCACCCCGAGGGTCAGTCAGGAGGCGTGCATACACCTCCAGCTTTTGTGTTGAGTGCACCTGCTAACCGAGATATTGCTAGTTCTTGTAGCTCTTATCTTGCTGGCTGGAGAAAGTCAAAATGTGAAGAAAAATGTAAAGAAATTATGGTGCATTTTACTTTGTACTTGCAAATGGATCCAGAAAACCCAGACAACACATTACATAAATACATGATCTCAGCTATAAACAAACCTTTTGCCTTAGAATCAGAAGCGACTGCTTGGCCTTATTAAACGTGGTAGGAAGCACATCAAAGAATGCCCCAGGCTTGCCAGTCTCAGTGAGCAATGCTTTTTGCTGGTTGCTTTAGAGAGCAGGGTTTTTTTATTCAGGAAAAATCTTAAACTTATTTAAACTACCTTTAAAATTAAAAATAAAACTTACAAAAGCAAGCTAAAATGAAATATATAAAGTTTGATTATCCCATAGGGATCCAATTTAACAATGGTAAAATTGTTCAATTGCATTTTCAAGTTTTTTTATTCTCTGGCCAGTTGACTAAATAATGCTGCAGTTAAAAAAATAACAATCCTATTTATACATTACAAATCTTTTATTATATACTTAAATATCTGCTATCTATAGCTAAAATACCACAGGATTTTAAATAAACACACTGGATAATGAATAAAGATTGTTGTGATGAAAGAGTATTTTTGTAGGTATCTTGTGGACTATTTCTCAATGTGGTGATGTGTGCGTGCACATATATATATAAAAATAAGAAAAAAAATAGATGCATGCATATATATATATAGATGACAAACCTAAATGAAAAGTGAGCATGAGAAAGTCATTACACATCTGTCAATATTAAGTGGATTTTACAACTCTCCTTTCATGATGGAGTTTTTACTTAGAGTTCCCTCTGTTGATCTGTTTTCGATTACTTCAGATCTTTATAAAATGAACTACAAAAACACAATTTAAAAAACTGGCATCCATCACCAGTGACTGCATCCAAGTGTAAGAAAATAGAAAAGTTGGACACTGAAAAACCAGCCTAATTTTTATTGTACATGGACGTCCTCCTCACAGAAAGTCAGCTGGTTTAAATTCATTCTGTTATGATTTGTAATATCTAAATGGAATTTTCTTCAAAGTGCTCTTGATTGATTGACCCTTAGCTGAACGTTTTGTTTTTATTTTGAGGCTGACAATAATGTTTGTTGGCATGTGTTCTGCTTCAACTGCGTTGGGACGCCATGAAGCTATCTTTATGAGTCATCCAACCACAATACTAAATACATGTCAGCAAAGGAAATATTATCCGAAAAGGGAAAAATCCCTTTGATGTACTTCAGCATGCAGAGATTTCTGCGAGTTTTGGAAGCTCTGCACACTTGTAAGGGACGGTGTACACTTACACTTTTTTTTCCCTGCCCACTCCAAGCCCCACAGACCACCCATTGCTCAAAAACAGTTCTGCTCTTTCAGCGGCAAAGTGTGTCATTTGGTTTTAGCACATTCATTTGCCGGGCTGCTGTGTTTATGTTAAGGGAAGCCAAACTGAGAGATGAAATGTTACAAGGGTGAAGTACAAAGTAGACTCAATTTTTCTCAAGTTAAGAGATGCTGGTAATTTATAGTGTGGCTCCGATTTTTATTTTTATGTAACAGTGGAAAGAATTAACTAAATGCATAGCTCTGGGAAGAAAGAGAGAGAGAAGAAGAGGAGGAGAAGGAGGAGGAGGGAAGATGAAGGGGAGACACAAAGGGGAGAGTTTTTGTCAGATATTCATAGAAGGCTAAGAAAACCGTTCTGCTTAGCTAGCAGTGCCCTCCTGAGACAGGGTGGCAGTAAGCGAGGAAAATAACAAGATAAATGAAATTTTTGCAGCTGCTAGTAAAATATTGAGAATCTGCACTTTTTTATTGATCTTTATGATCCTGTTGCCAAGAGCCACTTTGCGGTGACAAAATATGTTGACAAGTGCATATCTCACTGCCATGAAAAATGTGGTAGAAGATTCTCCTTATGTCTGCAGTGTTATACAAGGAACAAATTGCATTGCTACAGCCAATTCTTTATAGAAAGTCTAAATTTAAGGCCTACCAACCCTAAACACTTTTATCTTGAACTTCAGAATAATGTTTGCAGCAATTCTTCACTCAGAAAACTGGTTGAGGCCTACCTTTTTTTTCTTTTTTCTTTTTTTTTTGGTCTATAGATGTTTTTCTGCCTTACATAAGCTGCTATAAAAAATGGTCATTTCTTGGTACTTTGACTGTATCATTTTGGTATGTAATCCTTCAGCAAGGGGGGACTGTTCTTCTTGTATATATTGAATTTCTATCCATCTCACAGGAGTGTGTTTTACTGTTCCATGTGAAGCATAAGGGAAGAGCCACTGCAAACTGATAACGTTTGTCTTTTATCTTGTGCCTGATTCTAATCTTACACAGTCTTTGCTGCCGTGTAAATCTGTTAACTGCAGAAGTATCACTCTGAAGCTATTTGCATTGGTCCAAGATCTTGTTTTTATGCTAAAGGCATTAGGATTTTTCCCTTTTTCCTCCCTCAATTCCCACTTTAGTGGTCTAGAAATACCCAGTCTTTTCTCACAGGAACAATGTGATATCACACCTGTGGTAACACTAATTACATTCTAAAGGATCATTGGCATTGCCCTCATGGTCCATATAGGGGAAGAATTAATGGCTGCATGATCCAATTAACCCCAATTTTTTATTTCCCCTAAGTCAAAGTCTGTTTTTCTCAACAACCCAAGATCTCCCTTTTGATGGTGTATTACTGTCATGAAAGGTCATGTCCCATTATTTCAAAGGTCTTGCTAAATGAACTTATTCACATAAAAGAGCTGTTGTCTATTTACCCTAAAATATGTTAACTTTAGCTTAGATGACAAATGCAAAGCTGGTTAAATGGCTGAACTTGCTGATCTGTGCTCTCCACTCAGACACTACACTGTGTAAGCAAAATGTACCATTCTAAAATCCTCCTGAAACAGACATTGCAAGAAAATACCTGTATTTTCATAGAATCTCAGTCCATCTAAAACCTTAATGTTTAATATATGTTAAGTACAACTTGCCTGTAATGTTGTTGTTAGCCTGTGCTACAGGAAAAAAGTCCTTCCCTAATGACAGATTTGGTTTTAAAACAATCAGTAGGTAATTCATTTAGTTTTCTGCAGAAATGCTTCCAAAACTATGAATTTCTACTGTAATTCCATGTAATATAAGAGGAGAATGTTCTATTCCTAAATTACACAATGTTTCCTTTTTCTCTTGATTAGGTCAAATATATTCTACCGGGCTTGTATAGATATCCCCAGGGGCACTGAGCTGTTGGTGTGGTACAATGACAGCTACACATCTTTCTTTGGAATCCCTCTCCAGTGCATTGCACAAGATGAAAATTGTAAGTGATTCCTTGCATTTCTACCTCTGTAAGTTGTAATTCCTCTTTCATGCCTAATCAGCTATATTCATAGAGTATTTTAGAGGGTGCTCTGCTCCTGGAAGTTCAAGGCCAGTCTTGATGAAGCTTTGAGCTGCCTGTTTTGGTGGTGTCCCTGCCCACAGCAGAGGAGTTGGAACTAGAGGGTCTTTAGGGTCCCTTCCAACTAAAACCATTCCATGATTCTCTTATTCTATGACATTTAGTGGAAGTGGTAGTATATTTAAGGTAAGGTGATACACTTAAACTGTGCAAAATCATGGTATGGCAAGAATCACTTTTCTGTACAAGTGATTAATTAATCTATTTTAAACCCGTTTGTTTGGTTCTCCCCATTGTTACCAGACCTATCACAAAACACTGCGTTGCCACAACAGTAATGCATTGCAAGCCCACAGGGCCTCTATTAGTGGTTCTTTGTTCTATTACCTCTGAGCATGCTGAGAAAAGCTTTGGCTGGCTGATTTAGGAGGCTAGATCCTCGTGGTTCAACATAAGAACCTGCTTTTTTAAATACAAACTGAATGTAAATACCCTGAAATGACAATAAACCTCTGTTCCATCCTGACCATCCCCATTTTCACCCATTCTTTTACCTGTTTTCAATTTTTTATTTTGCTAGGAATCCTCACAAAACTAAGCATGCACGTTATAATACAAACACAACCTAGTGCTGGATACTTTTGTCTGTGATGGAAATGGGTGATTCAGGAACACCCTTCAGTTTTACTACTTGTGTGTGAGAATTGTTTAGAGCTTGCATGCATTTTGGCAACTATATGTATCTATGTGGTGGAAGAAAACAATAATGGACTCATTGACTTTGATCTAAAGTAACCCCGTGACTGCCCACACTTAATAAATATAAAATGCATGGTTTTGGTCCTGTGCTTGGACACTTAAACAGGATAAACTGCTAGGATGAGCCAGTGTCTTATAGCAACTCAAATACTGAATCATGCAGCAATTAAACGGCAAGATAGCAGGGATTAAACTGTCAAAAAGTAAACATCCTTTCCCATCTTGAGTTTTCAAGTCTGCTGGGCTCGAGAAAAGTTTAAAAGACATTTAGTTACTGGCAGAAATATTTGCTGATGAAAGTCATGCTCTACAGTGTACAATATAGAAATATTATTTTTTCTTTCAAGAGCTGAAGACAACAAAAATTTTATTTGAAAAGCAGAGCACTATGGCTAAAATCTCTAAATATTGTCACTTGCTGTTTTGCTGTGAGACAAATCAGGGTTTCATCCAGGGAGACACTGACATGAGTAGATGAAATTAATCTCTAACCATGGAGCCAGCTGCAGATTGGTATAGGACTTAAGTCCCACTTAAGCTCCCAGAGTGTACCTTCTGCTTATCTTCTGCACAGGGGTGTTGTCACCAGCACAAGTTCTGCCCACATTCCTTAGGTCTTTGTTACCCTGATCTCATTGCTTCCATGGACTTTCATGAGTACAATTTAAAGAAAAGGAAAAAAAAGTGATCTCCTTCTTCTGAGCATATTGGGGCAAAATGATAGTATACAAATTGCTCCTGGTACTGCAGAGACATAGAAGATGCATTCTGTGTCTGGAAACCTGTGATAGACAGCTCTATGGACGTGACTGTGCTTAGAAATTTTGCTCTCAGTTACTACAGAAAAGAATAGATTAGGAAGGCCCTCAACTGACATAAATTAAATTTCTGGTAATAATATAATATTGAAATCATTGTGACTGATCATAGATATTAGGACATAATTCTAAAACAACTGGTAGGATGTAAGATATTACCAAATATTAATTTGTGTTATTTTTTCTATATATTAAATAATGTTGGCTGATTCCAGCTTACAACTTTAAGTTTCATGTTTGCTCTTAGAAATCTATACTCATGACTTACCAAAACAGAATTGTGGTTTCTAATCAAGAGTTTAGTACATGCTATATACCTATTTGTAGATATAAACAGTTTGTGATAGTAACTAAATTTTTGTGCATAGACTTATATATATAACATATTTTATTAAAAAATTTCTATTAAAATATTATCTCATGAGTCTGAGTGTGCCAAAATTAGAAAGCATTAGAAGTTACTTGGTCCAGGTGGTCTAAATTATGTTTATTTTTGCATTGTAGTGCAAGCTTTTGTCAGCTGGCTCTATTTTTCCACAGGAACCTTGCCTTATTCACTGTATGATCTACATGGCTCTCAAGGTGTGAGGCAGATGTTCAATTTCTTCTACTTGCTTGACCTCCTGCTTTTCTTATCACGAAACGTTCAAATTCAGCACTAAATCACTTCTTCGTGAAAAGCATATTGCATTTGTTGCTGAAATATCTGAGTGCCTCATATGCTGTAGTTAATTGGTGATCATATGACTACAAACAATTTTCATGAGACCTGAAAAAATTTTTATGCCAGTTTTGTAGGTGGGAAACTGATGCACAAAGGTCTCTCTGCCTATACTTTGCAGTGTTTCATGGTGACTTACCTGCTATTAACCTCAGGCATTAGAGACATGGTGAAGTCCCTGGCTTCTTACTGCATTGGCAGTGTGACTATTTGTGAGATGTAATAGTATAATACCCTTTCACAGTAAAAGGAAGCTGTTGTTGCAGTAGATATTAAAGCCCTGTTTTATCTCGAGGAGTGTCCGAGCAGGGATTTTTTTCTCCATGCTCTCAAAATCCATGCTTGTCTGGGATATAGCAGTCAGACGTGCTGACTACAACATGCAGAGTCAGGGTATCACAAGTGGTGCAGCTTTTTCTTTCAGATGACAATCCCATAGTGTAATAAAGGTATATCATAGTCAGGCTTCTCTGGGTCCTTTCAGTCTCAGACACTCCCTTGCATGAATTTTCATTTCAGTGTCACAGAATCAGCACCATCCATTCAGATCACTGTCTCATTCAAGTCCTTCTTTTCTTTTTTTTTCTTCCCCTCCCCCCCTTTTTTTTTGTACATTGTTAAAATAAAACTGTTTCATTGTAGTGTCAAGAAAATGGATGTTGATTTTTTTTTTGGTGTCTCCCGAAATTGTAATAGTTTTAAAAAGGCATAAAAAGGATCTTATTTACTTTTCTTGTTTTCTCCCAGTGAATGTCCCTTCGACTGTAATGGAGGCCATGTCCAGACAAGACACCCTACAGCCATTTAATAAAAGTAGCAAACTATCCCCTGCCACTCCACAGCGATCCGTAGTATTTCCACAGACTCCGTGTAGCAGAAATTTTTCTCTCCTGGATAAGTCTGGGTCCATCGAGTCAGGATTTAACCAGATCAGTGTCAAAAACCAACGAGTTCTTGCAAGCCCAACTTCAACAAGCCAACTAAATTCTGAGTTCAGTGACTGGCATCTTTGGAAATGTGGGCAATGCTTTAAGACTTTCACCCAGCGGATCCTCTTACAGATGCATGTGTGTACGCAGAACCCTGACAGGTAAAGCCCAGGCTCTCTTTATTTCTGTATCTACTGATAGCCAGATCCACTGCTTTCTTCTTTTATCAAGCTGTTATCATTTTTAAAACCAAACCATTATTATGGGGAGCCTGTATGACATAATTCATCTGCAGCTGTGTGAAGTAAGCTGATAAAAACTATTGCTTGCCTTCACTATTTGTAAAAACATTCGGTGCCTAAATGTGCAGATAAAAGGAAATAGCTAAGGATATAATCTTGTTTTTAGAATGGTTTGGTACATCTGATGGAGGCAACAAAATAGAATGAAAATTTGTGAATATCATAGATGGAAAAAATGAGGTCAAGATAATTAAAAGTCTCTCTGTCCTCCAAAGATAATCTAACTTGCTGCTCAGTGGCTGTCACAGTCATTTCAGGGTTCACCTATAGTGTGCAATGCGTATGAACTTAATTAAGTACTAAGAGGTAATGAATTGGAATTTTTTGCTTAGTACTATTTTTCTTCATAGCATGCAAACCCATAAATCGTACAAAGCTGTCAAAAGCAAATACCTACTCCACCAGTGATGTGGAGGAAAACAGATGCCACTTATTCAATAAACTAATATCCACACAGAAGAAAAATGTTGACTAGATACCTCAGAGTCAAAGTTGGTTTGAAAGTTTGTCAATACAGAATTTTATGGCTGTGAACTGAGGATGAAATTTAGCTGAACAAGTGAATTAAAATTTCAGGTACTCTGACCGGTGGCACAGTAAATATAATGGAACCATTATTTATGAATCAAAGCTGGTTTATTTGACAATTTTGATAGCTGGCAGGACAAAAGACAAAAATCAAATTAATTCAATAAAAATGCTGCCCGTGTTTTGTCTCTTCTTTCCCTGTGAAGATTTGAGCAGAACAGCTGAATCCCTGGACGGGTGTTCTAAAAGCAGCATTTAATTGTGAATTACAGTTAACAAAACACTACCAAAATATAGCAAAGAGTGAGTCTGTGCATGTGTTTGTGTGCATGTCTCTGTCTCTTTGTGTACTTTGTGTACTATCTACATGTACACATATGCTTGTGTGATTCTATGGGTATGGAGATACTAGGGAGTAAGTCCATTTTTCCAGAAGAAATGTCAAACATGCTAGGGGCTAACTAGATTCTAAGCAAATCTTCATAGAAATTAAACAATTGAAAATATTGTGAAAGCAAACAACACCTTTCAATGTTTTCTGGATTTTATGCTGGCCTTAGCAGAAGCACATGCCTTGCTAAGGAAGCTGTAGTACACAAGAGGTAATTCAAGTGTCACAATGTAAAATATTGGTCCTGAAATGTCTACTCCTAAATACCATGGTTTTTCATGTTTCTGGTATTAAAGCATCCTTAGCGTATTGTAAAGCATAAAATGGTGCATCAGTCTGGAAGAGCCTAGAGACTAGAAAAGGCACATTGTGAGGCCCACCACACACTTTTTCAGTGATTGATCCAATCAGGTGTGACACCTAGATTTCATCCTTTACTTGAACCTGTCTCCCTTTATGAAGAAGCAAGTTGCAGATTATAGTTAAAGCAAGAAGAGTCTTTGTTAATGGTACTATTCTTCACTCTAAGTGACAGTTAAATATTCATTTTGTCAGAGAAAGAAAATGAGGAAAAGTTTGTCTTACCATTAGGTCTTTCACCTTGGAGGTTAGAGATTCAGTTTTTTCAACTAGTTTTATTTACTTTTGTTTATTTTTATTTATTTTGTCCTAAGCAACTTGTGTCAAATATTGTCTGAAACACAGACTGGATTCAGGTCTTCACTCTTAGAAGTGAACATCCTTATTAGTAGGGGGCTGATTCATGATGTCTTACCTCTCAGTCCCTCCTGTGCCTGCCTAACTAGTAGCTTCCACAGGAAAGTGTGGAGCACTGTCAGCTCAGAATACCCCAGAGCACAGTAGGAAATCATCTTGCTATGTTTAAGGTCATTGCAATTCATTCCATGTTTGAAATTACCATACAAAACAGTTACTGCCCTGCGATCAGGGTTCTCATACCCCTGCTTAGAAATCATTGCCGTTTGAGCTTACATCACAGGCAACTTTTTGTCTTTTAGCAGGTTCCAGTTATTTAGTGATACAGTAGCTAGAAAACGTTTCCTTTGGTTTCTTAAACATATTGCATTCCTCTAGATGAAAAATTTTTGAAGTGTTGTACAAAATTTCCAGGAGGCATGAAAGTAAGATATGATTTGTGAGAGAATACCAGCCCAAAGTACTGAATGCAACTCTCTGGTTTTTATTTTCTCAATGACATCTGCAGCACCACTCTGGCTGATAAACAATTCTTCGTTTGTTGTCAGCAATTTGTGAGCACACCAGTCACTGCATCTTTGATATGACTGAAGCAGCAGGGCCTGTCATCCCTAGGAAATAGGCTTTAGTCTATCTGTTCTGGTTTAGTATTTGTTTTGCAGAAATACTGTGCAGGGAAAACACCTTTGAATCTATACAGGTGTCCAACTCACGGTCTGAAATTTGAGAAAAGCAGACTACTTGAAGCTTGAGAAATCCAAACAAAGATAATACAACAACTGAGATTAAGAAAACATCTAAATGAGAGCAGACATAAAACAGGCCATAATATACATAATTCCATGAAGTAGTAAGAAGTAAATTATCCTATTGAATGGGCAGATCACTTAATAAATAAAAATAATTTTAAAATACCATGAATGCCAAAAAGGAGAAATTATTAAAATCATCTGCTGCGTTTCTTGTTTTATTTTAAGATTTTAATTTAAATTAACTTTTAATTATTTACTGGATTACTTATATTTTACTCGACCCTTTCCACTGATTTTTTTTTTTAGCTTGATACATTTTGTAGGGTTTCTCTTTGAAGTTAATGGCAATTGGGGTTAAAGTGGGTGTGGGAGGTGGAAATTTAAATCTATAAAATCTTGAATTCCGGGACCTTCTGAGCCTTTGAGACTTTTTCCAAGCCTTGACCAGACAGAAGCTGTTTGAGAAAATATTTCTGCAAGCAAGAGTTGAAAGTCTATTTTTGTGAGGTTTTTCAGTTTGTTTTATTGATTTTTTTAAAAATTTCTTTTTTAAATTATTTTCTCCCTTCTGCTGCAGAAATTCCCAACAATCCCATTGGAAGGCTAAAAAAAGGGTGTAACCAAAACTGTTTGTTATAGTGAACAATTTTAAGAGAAGTTGGTTTTGGTTTTTTTTAACAGTAAACACTTTTCTGATAATGACACAGTCTTTTTTAATGACATTGCTGTTCCACCTCACTATGATCACCAGATTCAGGACACATTGGTGTTGAGGGAAGGCAGAAGACTTCAGTTCTCAAGAGGTCTGTGCGGCGTATTTTCATGTACAACCTGTACATCTGTGTGATATATATTCTCATTGATTGCCAGCTATTCAAGTTGATAATCTGAGGGAAAGCAGACTCCACAAATGTGTTCATGGATGATAGATTATGGGTGTGATCTGGCACTGACGATTCTTGTTTACTCGAAATATATTATTTTACCCATGTTTTGCTGTATCACCTCAATATTAAATAGTAAGTTTTGTTTTGTTTTGTTTTTCTTAACTGGAAGTTGAAGTTACCAAATTAATAGATCTTTTTCTCTAAGATCATGGCTTTGTCCATTTTCTATTTATATTTTCTTTATAGGTTCTGTGTCTTTGACCTTGATGCTCTCCCCAAGTCCACTAATTGATTTGAATCTCTCCAAAACAGACTTAGAAAAAATATGTGTTTTGAGCAAGAATTGTTTATTTCTGTTTATTGAGTATTGCTCAGTTAAAATAAACTTCATGCTGAATTTAATGCTGGTTCATGCATAAACTTTTCATAAAGGTTTGCAAGTGCCCAGGACTCAGAGCTAACAATAATAATGGGTGTACAGAGCAGCAACTCTCCCTGTCAGATTCGGAAGCTTGCAGGGGCTCCAAGTGTGCTGGCTTTCTGCTTTTGCTCGTTTCTGCACAAACATTTGTGACAGATGATTGCAGAGCTTCCATCTCTGCCATCCCTGCTGCTGCATGGTGCCTGAGGTGCTCGGGACAGCAGTGGTGCTGCCTAAGGGGAGCACCAAGGCAGCAGGGGATGTGGAGCCCAGAGGCAGTGAAGGTAGCCACCCACAGCTCTGCTCGGGATGTTTCTGTGTGCAAGTTAGCAATATCCTGAGGTGTCACTTTGTCCTCCAGCCTTACTTCACCTTGCTATGAGAAGGCATTCCTCAAAAATACCTTCCTATGAGCACAACTGTGGCCTGACTCCTCTGACTGTAGCTGTGGTGTTAAAGCTGTGCATTGAACAAAGGCCTGGTCCTGAAAGCTGATGCTGGCCCCACCTCAACCTGCCCTGCTTTTGGAGTTCCGTGCAGAGGTTGTGGCGTGGCAGCCTCCCTGCTATAACAGCGTCGAAAGCTGTCCTGGGTTCAAGGGAGCCCTGTGTTCCACTCTTCAAGACCGTGGGATCAATCACCTCTTCCAAGCTCAGGAGCAAAGAGGAAGTCAGGCAGAATCACCAGGAGGCCTGCATGGATGAACGGGGAATTCCTGGATGAATTCAAAGACAAAAAGGGAGCCCATAGAGGATGGAAGAACAGACAGGTAGTCTGGGAAATATACGGATAGATTCTCTACACAGTCAGGGATCTCTTTAGGAAAGCTAAAGCCCTGATAGGATTAAATGTGGGCAGGGACATCTAGGACAATGAAAGCTTCTGCTGTTAAATTGGTGATAAAAGGAAAACTAGGGAAAATGTGGGCCCTCTCTAAAAGGAAGCAGAAGGCCTGGTGACCCGGGACATGGAAAAGGCTGAGCTAGTCAATAACTTCACTGGCAAGAATTCCAGTCACACCACCCATGTCACAGAAGCCAAAGGCAGGGACTGGGAGAATGAAGAACTGACTGCTGTAGAAGATCATGTATGAGCCTTCCAATACTCACAAAGGCCTGCAAGAAAGCGAGAGAGAGACTTTTTGTGAGGACATTTAGTGATAGAACAAGGGATAAATGGCTTTAAACTGAAAGAAGGTAAATTTAGATTGGATGTAAAAAAGAAATTTTTCAGTGTGAGGACAGTGAGACAGACTGGAAATTTTCCCAGAGAAGCTGTCGATGCCCCATCCTGGGAATGATTAAGGCCAAATAGGATGGGGCCTTGAGTGGAAGGTGTCCCTACCCATAGCAGGGACAAGAAACAAGATGGTCTTTAAGGCCCTTTTCAACACAGACCATTCTATAACTCCATGATCATGTTGGTTTTCTACTTAGTCCTCAACAGGAAGAAAAGCACTTTCCACCAGCCAGCCTCTCTTTTCAACAGGTGCTTTTCTAGCTCTTTCTAAGGGAAAAGAATTACTGTGCTGTGCTATTTTGTCTTGCTGGGATGGGAATGTTTCAGTGATAGAGTTACTAGTATTCAGGAACTCACAGGGAATTTCTCCTCTAAGAATTGCACTAGAATCCCATATGCCCCTTGAAAAAAGCAAATTCACTTCCAAAGAGGCCACACTAAAATCTACTCATCATAAAGGAAATAATTTAAAAATGCATTGGATAATAATGATTGGATTTTTCGAGAGTCTAATAATTCGAAGAGTTAATAATTTAAGATGTAGAAAATAAATTTATAAGGCTTAGGTATACTTAGGAGTAAGAATTTGGAAAAGATATTGTTTTAGCAGTGGAATAGTAAAAGACAAATAAAGCTATGTCAATTTTCTTTAATGAAAATCTAAAAAGAATCAATCTAAATATACAGTAGTCTGTCAGTAGCTATTCCAGATGAAAGGATATGGATTTTCCTATTCTTTTCTCTTAACATGCTTTGTGCATATTAAGAGTTCTACATCCTCTGCACAAAGCATGAGCTTTGGTGAGGTTCAGTAAGCCTTATAGGGGAGCATGAGTTTTACACTGGTCCCATACGTAATGTATTTTGACACAGAAAAGTATCAGCTACAAAAGTAAGAAATTTTTAAGAAGGATAAGACATCATCAAAGAGCAAAATCATTTAAGAGATTGTCTAGCTTAGAGAGCAAAATTTATTCCTTAGCATTTTCGTTTTGAAAAATGTGACTTGCACAACTCGGAAAAGCTCAAAATATAAATTACCGCAAAACCTGAAAACTATTACATTAGAATTGCTCTCTGAATTTCAATTTAGATGGCCTGCATTCCTATAGTGGGCCATCATATAGTCAGAGACTGTAGGATTAGGGTCTCTCCAAAAAGCTGGTGGATTCTACATGTCAGTAAACCTAGATACCTTATCAATGATGCATGCGATTAATGACAGCAGTGCAACTTTTCCAACAGGAAAATTTTCTTCTGGGTAAGTAGATTTCCTTTCTTTAAGCTTAAAAAGAAAGATGTGGAGCTAAAAGTCCCCATGTAACTAGGTCTTTAATAAAAAATATTAGAACTGCTTTTGATGGCTGTCAGAACATCATTCTCATCTGCACATTACTGTAATCAGTTTAGCTGTTCTTTAATGTAAAATTACTCTCTGGTAAGATTTTGATTCACATGGATACTGTGAAGCTCAAGAAGGTACAATATTGGTGCTGGTTATTCCAAGGAAATGAGTTTTTCTGAGCTGGGAGTGCATTCAGCCCAGCAGTGGATTTTTGAAAGTACAGCTTATGAAGACCAACACTTCTGCCACTTTGTCCCTTTTCCTTCTGCCTGCAGAACTCTGTTATAGCGAGGTCACCATCTTAATTCATTGTCCCAGTGCAGACAAAAGTGCTGGCAGGAGACATAACTGCTACGTCGAAGGCAGGCATGCTCTGCCCATGTCAATGTACTCACTGAACCGAGTATTGCTCGTGTTCAGTCCTTCAGCACCACTTTCATTGTTTTTGAAAAATAACATATTGATTTTATTCCAAGAAAAAAATTCTGAGCACAGTAAAATGGTTACCAGAGAACAGAATGATAACTTTTGTACTTACTGAATGTAATATGTTTTTGCTCTTTGAAAAATTGTAGTATTCGAAGTTGTCAGAAGTTGGCATATTTAAATTGTCCAAATTAGAGCGTTTTAAAGCTGTTACAGTATTTGAACGCATTTTTAGGCTTCCTTTTAAAACGAATTTTGCTTAATGTTTGTCATGTATCTAAGCTTTTTAAAAAAAATTACACATTTTAGTATTAATCAGAATTACCTGGGTATAAACTGGATAAATGCATCCTTTACAAAGAGAAGGGTAACTCCTTTATTAGTTTTTCTCCCAAGATGTGGATGAATCAGAAAAATGCAGTCAAAGTGATCTAAAAATAGGTGCTCTTTACAGGACTTATTTTCTTGAGCAAAAGCCACTGAAATATGTTCTGAGTACTTTGTAAAGAAGACATTTATTTTGAGCCAGTGTAGGGGGTGAACCCATATTTTTTGGCATCACAATGTTCATTCATATCTGGTTTGAAATTTTGACTGTTTACAGACAAGTTACAGTGTGAATTGACTGTTAAAAAAATACAAGATTAATAGGTTTTATGTAGCATTGTATAATTTTTTGTGGTCACTGTTAAAAATAGATAACCAGAGGCTAATAGATGTTAATGGTCTCCTTCACTATTAAAAAAATCAATGTTTCTTGGATACAGCATATATTATTGCATTATTTTGCTTTAAAATGTTTGATTTGAGAATATCCATGCAAGTAAGTCTGGATTCACCAATCATCTCTGTTTCACCAACTCTTGAAATTTCATGCCGAATTTGATAAATATTTTCTATGTAAATTAACTTTGGACCCCAAGAAAGGTGCACGTGTTACTACTTGTCTTCCAGTAAGAGAAATAGATAATCAGTTTGTTGTTTTTTGGTTTTTTAAAATATTATTTTACATATATCTGTGTATCTTTAGGGGACACATAATCTAAATTACCTTTCCACTGCTTTTATATATTACTTTCAAACTTGTTGGAGAGTAGTTAGATTTTCAAATGCAAGTAATTAAAATTGTAAGCTATTGAGTTATTGATGAATACTGAGCTATTAATCAAGCTAAAAAATTCTACAATCAGGGTTCAGTGCTCTGAAGCACTGTAAAATAATAGTATTTGTGTTCAGTGATGCAAGTAGCCACAATTAAGCAGTTCACTTGACAAATGAGATAGTTCACTTTATTTTGCACTTAATTGAATTGTACATGCCTGGTCACCATTGTCTCTTTCCCTTTAGTTTTGGTTTCTAGCCATTTAAACATATACATTTATTACAGACAGAGCAATTACGTTGTGTTGGCCATTGGCTCTGGAAACACAGACACCAAGAGTTAAAATGTTGTGTAGGGTGAAAACCATTATTAACCCTCCAGGAAAAAAAAAAATCTTAATTTTCTTAACAAAAAGTCTAATAAGCATTTAGGACTCTGCCACTAACTTAAAACAAATGTGAAATGGAAAACCCCCTCCTAGGATGTTGATATTAAGCCACTTTTACTGAAGAGAAATATATAGACATGGTTTCTTGGCATTTTATTTTAGTTAATATTTCAGCAGACTAGTCTCACATTGCTGTCTTGTGTCTTTTTTTTTTTTTTCTGTGTTTGCAGTCTGCTTGTTATGATTCTGAATTTGTACAATGTCGGTCAGTTTTCTGTGTTTGTTTGTTATGTTTGCTTTTAACAAAATGTGCTGTTGAAAAGCTGAGTTCTGGGTTTCCTTTCAAGATCCACAAAAAAGGTGTTTTCAATCTGGATGGGGGTAAAATGTTAATAAAATGCAAAAATTTTCAATAGCAGTAAGAAAATGAAAAGATAATTGTAATATGGTGGTCATTTTTTCCAAGTCTCTTATTGAAATAGGTGATTTCTAAAAGCCTCCGAAGTAATATGAGGAGTTTAATTGTGAATAGCTACAGAACACAGCTAAGATAATACACATAACCATCAGACATGGTTTTGTAGGTAAGACTGTAGCTGGCACCGACAGACAAGAGGATTTCATGAGTCCCTTAGCTCCAATGTGTGTGGATCATTTTTTTGACTGAGTACTGTGTGGAGTTTGGGAGAATTAAGGCAGGCATACGATGTGCAGTGCAGGCTCACTAGTTTGCCGAATTGTGGTTTGTGGGCCCCCATAGACCCTCAGTTAATTCCTGCTCAAGAATTTCACATTTGTTAAAGAGGTCACGAAGTTTTGGGTGTCTCCCAAGAAAGACTCAGAGAAGTGCACCCACAGTTCTCTTTGGAAATCCCTGGGAAGATCAGGCACTCCCTCCCGCGTGGTTTCCTGCTCATGCCAACAGAAAGCACTGATGGCATGCTGTCTGTTTTTCCCACTGCAGGCCCTACCAGTGTGGTCACTGCTCCCAGTCCTTCTCCCAGCCCTCGGAGCTGAGGAACCACGTCGTTACGCACTCCAGCGACAGGCCTTTCAAGTGTGGCTACTGCGGGCGTGCCTTTGCCGGTGCCACAACACTCAACAATCACATCCGGACACACACTGGGGAAAAGCCCTTCAAGTAAGTACTTGAAGCCAGCGGCTTTTGCCAGCTGAGATTAGAGAGGGAAATGCATTGCTGCTGTTCCCTAGCATCACCAGCACTCAGCAGAGGTTCCCTTGAATGCCAAGGTCAGACCATGAGGTAAAACAGTTAGTGGTGCTGTTAAAATCAGAATTTATAAGGGATTGGTTTTGGCTTTCTTGAACGCCTTGTGCAATTTCCTGTTCTCTAATGATATCTTGACTGTTTTAATTAAGTGGAAAGCTGCTGCCAGAGAACCATAGCTGAAAATACGATCAAGACTGGGACAGGCCATGCTGTAAGAACATTAATATCATTCTTTGATGTCTATATGCTGAGGTAGCTGAAGCTTCACTTAAAAACTAATTTGGTTCTGGTTAAATATGGGGGAGAAATATGCACCTTCTTTTAGTCTCAGAATCACTGGATAGAAAATGTCACTGGCTTGTGGCATAAGTTTTGAAAGATCATAATAATAAATTGATAGTGTTAACCTGTCCAAGATATAAGAAAAAATAAATCAGATAAAGATGATTTTATAGTAAAAAGACTTTGTTAATTTCTGATGTTTCTAACTACTGATATTAAACTAAGCACATGCCTGTCTCAGAGAGCTTCCAGCAGTGCCCATTTCCAGCCATGGTACAGCTGATCCAGGTATATCCTACTTTCTGTTGTGCAAGACTCTGCCTACCTAGCCGGAAGTGTTCTCCAAGGCAGAAGAAATATTTCCTGTACTTGTGTCTTTGTCTTGGCTGAACTGGCAGGCTCAGAGTATGTATATGTTGTAACTGGAACAAGCCCACCTAATGTATTGATATCACTTCTTTTCAAAGCTTCCTGGATGTTCCTGGGAAGAAGGGGGAGTAAGTGTAGAAGAAGGTTTTTGTCTCAGTTCCTCGAGTACTGTCTGTTCTCCGTCTGCTTTTCTCTGTTTGCCTTTTTTTCCTACTTTTGCCAAACTGTGCTTTTGATCCGGTTAATGTAAGAGAGCTCAGCCATGGGGCCTGTCAGACCCCCTCATAACGAGCCTGACTGAGATACTGGTGAACACACTTTGCCTCCATATAAGGCTGGAAGGAAGCATGCCTCCATACATGTCTTTGCTGGGGGTAAGGGGACAGAGCCAGGAACAAAATGCTGCGTATCCAGTACAGAAGAACTCACACAGCAGAAATAATGGCTAGGATAGAGTTGTTGGAGGCAAAACATGGAAACTTAGAACATCTAAGAATTGACTTCTCTTGAGCCACTCTGTTGAATGCTCAGAGCCCATAGAAAGTGAGCCAAAAATGGTGTGAGCAATCAGATTGATTTTATCTAGCTGCTGTGTAAATAGATTTTAGTAATTAATGGAAGAGGTTTCCAGGTCAAAATGGAAAATAGATTTCGTTTAATGTTAAGGTGTTACTTATGTGTAACCTTGTTGACTCCACTTAATTTTTTTCCTTAACATCCTGTTTTTGTCATGTTTCCAATAGATCTGCTATTTTGCCCCATTTAGAGTCATTATTTTTCCCCTTTGGTTTACTAATTTTTTTCCCCTTTTCCAAAATGGGCTTGTTTGCAGCACAATTTCATTTGTGAAAGAGCTTAATGTATGTACTACAACTAGCCTGGGTCTGGGATTTGTTTGGTTGGTTTTTTTGTTTAGCCCTGCTGATGTGGAAGCATTTAAGTATTCCAGGATGTATCTGACTATTCCTTAAGTTGCAGGACAGAGGAACAAAAAAAGTGTGTATGCTTTTTACTGGTTCTTTATAATGTATGGCCTAATTTCAGTCTTGCAAGATGTTTCTTCTGTTTCTTCCTTAAGCACAAGAAACAGTAGTACCCTTTTCTCTCTGGAAGGCTTGCTGAAGTATTTGCAGTAAGCTGACTAGTATCTTCGCATGAAGCTAAAACTGGAGCTGCAGATCTTCCCATCCCTGCTAGTCAGATAAGAGGATATATAAGCCTTGATCCTGCAAGCTGTTCAAAAGGGCAGATTTGTCTTTTACACAGGGCTGCTTGCATTTGAGAGAAGAGGGGCAGAAAACTTATCCAGAAATCAATCTACTATCTCTGCTGGAGGAATAGCTGCAGCTCATCTTGATGTCTCATCACCATTTAGATCCTCCTTTGGAAAAGGGCTGCACAAGATACAGTACTAAGAACGTTTAGGAAAAAACCCTCAACAAATTCTAGTAAGCAAGAACCATAAAGAGAACAAACAAGATTCCTGTCTCTCAATCATGCAATTTAGGTTTAAAATGTTTGTTTATGAATTGTGAGTCTACACTTACTATAAAAAAATGCATGATGGAAAAGTCCACTAAGATAGTGTTTCTGTACCACAGAGAAGTTTGTATTTGTGGTGATGTACACACTTCTATTAACTAATATTTTTATTATTATAAAGAATTGCCATGCATGGATAGTGATAAATTACTTAAATTATAGCTAAGTTATTTTAAAAATAACAGGTATAATTTTGAATGTGTTGCTAAGTTCAGTTTTAAATGTGCTTCTGCTGTGAATGCAATCTCAAGATTTCTAGTGCAATAAGGCAGCTATATTCATAAGTGGTATATAGAAAAATTACAGTGAGATTTGATTAAATCAGCAGTGTTAAACACTAAATATGTTTGTATGCATATTATTTCCAGAACTTGGTTTTTAAAATGGTGAACATACAGGGACAGCATTTTAAAAAATATGTCAAATTAATCGTGTTGTATAAAAGGAAGTTTGGGATTGGTTAAAAAGTTTTTCTGTGAGAAGGCATTTTCTTTGTAGGTCCTAGGTAACTTTGAATGTATGGTGGAAGACTTTTCTATTTGCTTTTCATTAAGATAACAATGCTAAGTGAGGTTATCTGTAGTCAAAGCTTTAGCTGAATTGCCTGGACTGCAGGTCCAGTTAGGAGGGATTTCTTTTCATGTCATCACAAGCTATCAAGCCAGCCTCACCACTGTAAAGTTTTTGTGTATTCTTATCTTTCTGAAGACTCCACTATGGCTGCTAGTCTGGGAACAAAGCTCTTAAGTAAATTAAAATGTAGGAAAAAAAGGAAAATTATTTGTCACCTCCCTTCTCTTAAATT
The DNA here is from genome assembly GCA_026261815.1 of Monarcha castaneiventris obscurior. NCBI lineage: Eukaryota > Metazoa > Chordata > Aves > Passeriformes > Monarchidae > Monarcha > Monarcha castaneiventris. Next base: position 6,262,516 of record JAMPIT010000889.1, read on the forward strand.
TTTCTCACCCTCTCCCTGCTTCCATTTCAGCAAAATTAAAACATACTAAGGGGGCTTGCCTGCAGAATCAGGGTTATGCAAAGATCTAATATTTAGGAATCAACCCAAAAGAATTAAGAGGAAAGATTCTTTCAGCTTGCAGTAGCTCACATGTTTTACACTGTTTCTTACTGAAATGCAAAACTGGGCAGTACTCATTTCAGGTTGAATATATATGTTGCACTTGCAGTGATGTCTCAGTGTTGTCAAGGGGGGTTTTTTTGGCTGGTTGTTTTTCTTGGATTTTTATTACCCTTTCAAAGGAGTTTAAAATGTAGTATTAAATGTACTTGTTGAATGAAATCTTAAAATGTTTGAGAGTATCAAATTAATATATTTTTCTCTAAAATAGACTCTCAGCATTTCCTCCATCCAAAGCCTTTCACAGAGGTTGACATAAATGTGCAAATTAAACCAATCCTCTCTATAATCCTCAATGTCAATGTTTTGAAAGCACTGTGAAGCAAACAAGCAGACCAGTAACAACGAGGGCTATCTAAACAAAATCAGAAACCCCAGTACTGTAGAAATATCCCGAAACGATTGATGCACTTAGTGAACTTAAGAGCAGGAAACCTTGTGGCAGAGTGAAGTCTTGAGACTGAGGAGATTGAATGCTATAATATATTGTTCCTTACAATTACAGTGTACACATACATTGTAAAAGAAGATAACATGGATCCAGTTTTCACTGATGATACCTAATTGTTTGAGGACTTTGGGATTGCTTTGGACCTATATGTGTCTGCAGCTGTTCAAATTCCATTCAAATGCCATCAGATGGCCCTAAGTGGAAATTAAATTGTATATCAGTTAATAAGTATCATTATTGCCAATACATGTATCTACAGTATAGGCTTAGCCAAAATTTGGTATGTCTAGCAGTCAGGCTTGGGCTCAGCCCCATGGTTGCTTGGTGGGTGGTCACAAGGGATATGGACTCTTTCTCCTTTCTGACAGTTTTGACTACTGTTCAACTTTCCACGGCAACATTAAACATGTATGGATTATGGTACAGGAACGTGCACACCAAAACAGAAACATGCTCACCAGTCTCATGGACAGAGCTCATGGGAGTGGTTATTCTGCTATGACGGGCTGGGAAAGAATGGTTGATAGAGGGAGACACTGCAGACAGTACATCACAACCCAGAAGAAAAATATTCCCACCCTTCCTCCCATTCCTACCTACTGTGAGATAGTAAATGCTGACTGCTGTGACGCTATTATCTTCACCTTTTCTATCAGTTTTTATCCAACAACAACTCCCATGGACCACATTGAAAGGAGGAATCAGGAGCCTAATACAGATCTCTGCCCATAAGCCAGGTACTAACATATCCAAAACTATGGTCCCGAAAACCACATCATTTGGAAGTGCCAAAAAAATCCTAGGCACCTAGGGTACTATCTGAAGGTTATCCAGGTACAAGAGAAAGATAGGGGAATTAAGTGCCTCGCCAAAGGCTTTATTCTGACTTTTGCCCAGGGGCTGTATAAGTGCAGACCTCACAGTTTGACCAGCAGCAGCACTGGGCACCCACAGCTCTCCTATTCAAAGGGTAGATGCTTGTAGTAAGAGATTTATTCTTTTTCTGTTCTCTCTCTAGCATCCTTCTTTCCTGTGCCTTTATGTTAGTGCATCAGCCTGTATCTGGGAAGGTAGAGCACTCCCACAACAAAAGAATCTTGTGGATAAAGGATGGGAAGTTGTATTTTAAGGAAATACGGTAAACCTTGCTCTGCACTTTCACGAGCAACGCAAGGTGCTGAGTGAATGCAGTGCCCAGTTCTAGCCTCCCAGACACGTTCCAGAAAGGATAAGGAGGCCTGCCACAGAAAATGATTTTAGTGGGTGATGTTGTGTTTTGATCACTCTGTAGCCTTTATCTAAGTCACTAAGGGTGCCTAGGCATCCTGTTACCCTGTATTTCTTTTATTTGCCCATGCTCGTAAAATCAGGTATTGCCACACCTGATTTTATAGGTTATTTTGCAACTGTATCACTTACAGCTTGGTTGGGCAAGGATCCAAGCCTCCTATAACTCATCAAGCAAAGTACTTGTCTTTGTAGACATCAAAATAACAAAACTATCAAGTTCAAGCAGACAGTAATATCTCATACAGACTAAGTTAACCCCCCAGCCTTAAAATTGATTATAATGCCTCTGTGATAGATATATATGTATGTATATAAAAATAATACAATAATTTGCAAGTTTGTCAGGCAATGAAAGGTAGTATATTTTGACACACTAATCCAGTAAGTAATCAGTTTTCTAATAAACAATCAGCAGTACACTAATGTGTCATCAGCACTTCAGGAGCTCTGGAGAGTGGATGATCTGCACATAGACGTTAATGAATACCCCAAAAATCATTAAGTAATCAATACTTCTGAGTTATTTTCATTGAGCTGATAGGTCTGATACATTAAAGCTGACATTTTACATTTGTCAAGATCACAGTGCAGTTTTTAACAGTGGCATAAGATGCTAAAAATATTCCATGAAAGACAATCAAGGAAATACAACTTAAAAGTGTTGACATTTTAGATTGGTACAGCAACCTGGATGAATGACTCTGTAATGTCTGTGCTAAATAGTCCTGAAGCAGAACTTTATCACTTGATATTACTAATGTGAAGAATACCCACAATTATGAGTATGTGTAAATATAATTTTTTTATAAGCAGATCACTGATAGTTCACTTTTTATCATTCACATCAGTGAAGAGAGAGAGATTTAAATTAATTAGCTGAGTCCTGTGTTTTCCTCACTTCACCTTTGAAGGTGGAGAATTCATTGTAGTGATACTTTTATGATAATCATATTTGAAGATAAACATCACATGGCACCGTTAAAGCAAAGATGGCTTTTGGAACAAGCAACATACAAGAAGGATCTGCTCCATCCATATTTGTGACTCATCAAACAACCCTCTCTAGTGTTCAGAATGAAAATCAAGAAGGTAGCATTTGGGAGATTAAATACAGTAGTTTGTCTTTAAGGGCAGGGATAAGGGATTAATTCCAAGGTAACAATAGCCCCTATTCAATCCTCTCCAAAATTAAATGGCTTTGTTCATTCATTCATACAGTATTTTTCTTGCAGATACGGTTCTCTAAGAGAGGACAGTGTAGAAAGAGAGACAATATAAAAGACAGTGAAGCAACACTGATGGCTCTTATGAGTTCTTGCTCAACCCACAGATTTCTCAAATAGTGTGGATGTTCGCAGATGATTAAGTAACCACTATCTCTATGTGCCTATTTAAAATGAATCCCACTACATAGATCAGATAAACAAAGAATTTTCTCTTGTTCTAGGACTGAATGGTTACTGCTTTGTGATTTCTCATCCTCCAATAGGCAACCCTGGATTTTAAAAAAGCAGAAGGTGAAATTCTATTTGTCATCAATTTCTCTTAGGGGTTACAGAGCAGAAAACTGCAGACAAGCTGCTTCTTTGATGGCTCACTCCTAAAAATCTCTTTTTGTTCTTTATCTATTTGAACTGACAGTGATCAGAGCTACAGCAGGACAGGCCTCTCTGGAGAAATCACCTTCCCCCTGTCTATTGACAGATTCCTCTGTTCTGAATCAGACAGGCCTTGTCCCATCATAGGCATCAAGGCCTTGGAAGTAGCCACCAATTAAACCTCTTGAGCCAGTAAAATCTGAAGCCACTTTTGAGTGTCTGTTCTGATTAGGCAGGATGAGACAAAGCCCATCACCCCCCCCAGAGCAGCTGCCTGGTCTCAATTTTCTCTCTTGCCTTCACCAGGTGCGAGAGGTGTGAGAGGAGCTTCACACAAGCCACCCAGCTGAGTCGACACCAGAGGATGCCCAATGAGTGCAAGCCAATAACAGAGAGCACAGAATCAATTGAAGTGGATTAACTGATTGACTGGTTGGAATTAAACTGCAAGGAAAGTCATGATTAAATGTCACGGACACTTAAGCAAAACCAAAGATTTCCTCTGAGCAACTTTCAATCAGTCCCAGAAAACCAAAAGCAGTAATAAAATAAGTAAGATGTTAAGAGATATTGATCCTGGCATGGAAGTGAGACCAGGAAAGAGATTATTTATTTATGACTAGGGATGAGTCTTATTTCAATTGACAAGTTACTTGGGGCTGTTAACATTTCAAGTCCCTCCATGTATTGCTTTAATTCTAAAAGCCTTTATAATTGTTATTTAATGCCAAAGTGAGGAATCTCAAGGGTTCTTCTGCTCATAGTTATGACTGAGAATGCACATGGACTTGTTTATTGTTGCACCTTTTTTTGTAGCATGACTCCAAGGATCCAGATGTAATCTGTATGTTTGGCTGGGCTGGGCTAAGTTGATCTTGACATGGCTGTAATGGAAATTGCTGTGTGGGATGGGAAGTGATCAAGAACTATACCTGGGTCAGTGTCAGCCACCTCAGACCAAAGGGCATTCCATTTCCATAGCCTCATGCCTCACACTGTGTGCACTTTTTCATGCAAGTAGTTTGCATTGGCATTGGCATAGATATTCTGTGGAGAAAAAAACCAAAAAACAAAAAAATAAAAACAAAAAGAAAAAATAGTAAAAAAAAAATGGAATGTTGTGTATCTGCAAATATACATTATATAAAGAAACAAGTAGAAAAACTATGTTAAACTAATAGAGCTTTCAAATTCAGTCTAATAGCTATGAAAGACAGAGGTGGTAGAAATTATTTTAAACAGTAAATATTCCAGTCCATGTGTAAATCATATTATGCGGAGCAGAAAACCAAGAAGATACTTTTGGTTTGGGTAACTGATTAACATCATGTTGATTTCTAGGAAAACCAATCAGAAATCCAAACTATAATCCATTAATATTATTAGTCAGTTATTTGGGTCAAATTGGAAATGCTCCTGTATTAGATGAAGCTTTCAATACAGTTGGGCTGAGTTTCAATACAAAAGATAAATCTGAACACAGATACATTGTAATTTTCTTGGAGGCTTCCTACTATTCACTTCATGGAAATTTGCCTGGTACAGTGAATGAAAGAAAGCCAAAATATTCCCAACATCAATGTAAAAAGCTCAGATGTCATTACATTGCTTTGATTTAACAATTTCCATATTGGCTTTTTTTCATGCTTTTATCCATGGTGTATTTCAGATTTCATGATTTTGTCTAATCAAATTATGTTTTCACTTTTAGAGACCAGCGGTGTTTGTTTATATATTGATTGTCTCAATGCTAGAGCTGTAGATTGATAAAAATGTTTTAAAAAAAGGAAAAAAAAGAGAAAAAACATTAAAAAAAGAAACAAAAGAAAGAAAACCACAACCACCAAGAAGCAAAACCTAAAGAGTCTGAGGTCATGCTTTATCATAAGGTAAAACTGCAAAATAAAATTGTGGAGATTATGGGGATTAAAACAGAATAATTCAGTTTTGCACCAAAACTGAAGTGCTGAGTGGCTCATAAGGGCTCAGTTGATTATATTAAATATTTTAAACACATTTATGGGGATGATTTTAAATATGTAGAGAATAAAGTATCCAGTTCTGTAAAGGGCTAGACAGAATCAGCTACAAATTTAATACCAGGTTCAGACCATTTATGAATTCTGCAAAGAGCTCAAGCAGAAGAAGAGCTTACAGTAAAATTCAAATGCATTTTAAAGGAGTTTAAAAGCTAAGACATCTGTACTGCATGATGTTCATTTATTATATTGCAGAAACTACACTGCAGAATCTGGAGTTTCCACAACTTTGCAGGGAATTACTTCAGGAGGATTTATGTTTGGCCATTAAAAATGTAAAAAAAACTGTGGGAAAAAAAGATTTTTTTTATCATTGTTCTAGCAAGTACCACATTATCTCATAAAGAAACTTCAACCCCATGAGTTTTCAGCTCTATTTCTCAGTGCAGAGATATGGGGAGTGAGCAATTCTGTCACCTGCCTGATTCTATCCTCAAAACTATGAGAAACTCTTAGCTACTATATAAATGTGTTTGTTTGTTTGTTTTTAGGTTCAAAGAAGCATGGGAAGCTGGGTAGGAAGACTTGTAACTTAAAGGTGACTATTTGAACATTGTTTTGTTCCTAGCAAGGTTAATGAAACAGAAGAAACCAAAATAAAATCCTAAACCTTTCAGACACTCATGCCTGGTAGTTCACATTTTCCCTTATTTGAGTGACTTAATGTAAAGTAACATTCTGGTGAGGCACCAACTTTTAGTTAACATTTGAACAGCATCTATAAATCATTTCTGCAAGCAAACGGTTAAAAAAAAGAACAAGAGAGCAGAAAAATTATAAATAGAGTAAATGGGAAAGTGTCATGAAAAGCAAATGTGAGCTCTGTTAGATCAGTGAGTTGTGCTGTTGCATTATCTAACCATGCCCTGGTGTTCAGGGACAAGGTTAGTGGCAGTGAGGAGCACTCCACTGTATTCAAATCCTGTAGTGCAAATAGTACCTAAGTATGTGCTTACAGATATTGCAAGTTCCCTGCTGACTACAGGTAGGCTTACTTGTATGTTTTCATTTAAACATGTCTAAATATTCTGCTGAATGGGTGTGAAGTAAAGATCAATTATTTCAAGATTGTACTGGATTTTAAAAAAAATGCACTAGAGTAGTATGTCTGCAGACATTATTTGATTTTCCTTCCAAATAATTCTTTCTCGTGTAAATCACTCTGCCATTCCATATGCCTAAATAAAATTTCAATTATTGTATTATTTTATACATTGCATTTTTGCAACAGTTTTGGCAGCATACAAAAGCAATACAGTGAAAACCCACGATTTCAGAGTGGCGTTTTCTCAAGTACCACATTTGGCATTCTGTTACAGTGTGGCAAATGCAAAACCAACATGAACAAGCTAAAATACATTCTAGGTTTGGACTAAACAGAATCCAGCTCCTGTCTGCACTTCCCAAATTCTGAGTGAGTTTCAGTTCATGTAGCAGCAGAACAACTGTACATTTAGGTCTATTATGCATAAGATACGTGTTTGCACACAGTAATCTGAAGCAGTAAGTGTAATACAATTATCTTTAAATGTAGTGATTATGTGCCTGCCATTTCAGAATTTCTGAAGCACTTGGCATCTCTGTTTTGTAGTCTGGTAAAAAAATACAAGCTTTTGGGTTCTGAATTTTTTTTGTCCAACCCTGAACATGTTGGAAATCCTACTTTAAAATTGTGCCTAGTTCTGATTCTTTTTCAGTGTGGAATTAAATTTTATATGTTCATAGTGTTATGCCTTTAAGAAAGACTTTAGGTCCTTTATAAACCTACAGTTATAGCCCCTAAAGATGATAGTTTTAAATACAATTTTATTTTCTTCCCATGAAAGAAACCCAAATTGCAAATAATATAAAAATTACAGCACATTACATACTAGAAACTTACAAGAAATTATGTGCATATCTTTTACTTTTGGTAACATCATCTCTCCCTTAAATTCATGTTTATTTTTTGTATGGTGCCATTGCGTTATGTGATGCTGTCTTATAGCTAAAAAAATGGTGTGATTTCAAACAAATAAATAGGTGAATGTCCAAAATTAAGTCCTCATTGCTTTTAAGAGTAGTTAATTTGCTTTGAATTTTTTTTTAGAAATTACTATTAGAATGCTATTTTGTTCCATGCAAGTCCTTTCTGTGGATAAGATTCCAGAAAATAAAATATCATGGGACTGCATGAATTTTTTTTTCTTCCTCAGTTTTGGAAGTTTTGACATCATCAAGTCAATCTGAAAAAGTCTATAAATCCACCCTATAGATGTAGAGTATACTGAAGGGGTCTGGCATTGTAATAAAAAGAATAATGACACTGTAATTAGAAAGATCAACAGTTTGCTTGCATTTTTTAAACTTCATAAAATTGCCTCTTTTTTACGGTAAAGGACCAATTAAGTCATGCATGTAGCTGTATTCTCGTGATATCAAATGTAAAGATTACATTGTGTTTAAATGAAAATAACAGGCACACATTTAAAAAGAAGATGAAGAAATGTAAATATATTTGATTAATAAAACATTTCTATTACTGTACCCTAAGCCTTTGTCTTATGTTAATATTACTTATGGAATCCTGTGTGTGTTCTGCAGAAAATCAAATATGCTTGAATGATTGTGCATTGAAGGCAGCCTCAAATAATCAACACACCTTGCTGTAGTTGTCATTAGCAGCTTCCAAAAGGTTCTTGCAGCTTGGAAGTTGCAAACTCTTGCAGTCAGAAGACAATGAGATCAGGTTTAGATTTCTTGGTCACTGAGTTTCACAATTCCTATTGATATATTGCTGAAGGCATGTCACAGTCATGTGCTCAAGCAATTTCTCAGCCATGTTTTGGAATACTTTTCTGTAGGTTATTACGTAAATCATGCCATATAAAAACCAAGTTTTTCTATTCTACCTACTTGAGTGTGGGTTTTTTTTTTTTTTTATGGTTGATGGCTTGAGTCATGTTTGGCTACCTGAATCCAGATTAAAAGGATCACTGTCTAGTGGACTAAGACAGAATTTCAAAATTCCAGTTGATGTGAACTCTGAACTCATTCTTCAGAGTCACTCTAAAACCCAATCTAAAGGCAGTAACCATGCTCCACTGCAAAGGACCTTCAGTGCCTTTTTCAGCATTATTTCACTGCCATTGTGTGTCAAAGAGCAGCAATTAGTTTGCTAAGTCACCCCTTGTTCCACTTGAAAAAATATCACTTGAGTATGTGAAAAATATGTCAGTTTCTGTCATTTTTCATGTTATATGACCTTTTACATAAGCACAAGAAACACCATGGTAGAATAATTGTGCAAAACTACTGTATTTGAGAAAGTACTCAGGTAAATCGGCCAGCAGACTGCCTGCTGATTTGCAAGTAGCAGGGATAGTCAATCATTCAAGGCAAGTTTCAATACATCCGAGGAAAGTTCTTTCCAACAAGAACTGAATTGAGTCATGCTATATGAGATTATATCACCCAGCCCGCATAATCTGTCATGAGCTAATGAGACACAAATGTCTAAAGGGGGTGGCGGGTGGAGGAGTCCTTTGGCTGATGGCCTAGTCTATGATATAAAAAATCCTAGGGTCCACCGTCTTGCAACTCTTTGGGTGCATGATTTAGAAGGGGTGAGACTCAGGTCTGCTAATATTTTTCTTTTAACTCATTTACTGAACTTTTTTAGTGACACTGAGGACCAGCAGTGTGCTGCTTCCTTAATTTGTCTCTGAATGTGCACACTGAGACCTGGGGAAGAACGAATCCAATATGAAAGTGCAGAAGACCATGAAAGCAAGATAGCATCAGTTTTAATGTTTTGGTGTTTAATGTTTTGTTGTTGGGTTTTTTGTCCAACTAAAGAAGACACCTGCTCCCAAACAAATAGACAAGACATCAGCAGCATCCATGTCACTGCACACACTACTTAAGTAGCCTCCTTGGCACAAAAAGGCATCTGCCAGTTAAAACAAGTCCAATGACTTCTTAACCCCACAAACCCAAGCTACACTGTGATGACAGACACAGACGCTGAAGCTGTACCCTGACCTCTGTGCACTGAATGTCAATTTCCCTGTCCCCAGGCTTCTTTTCATGCTTGCTAAAGGACAGTCAGCAAAACATTTTGAGAGCAAGCTTGGCCAGCCTCATTTTCCATGGTTGCAGGGTATCTGACGGCCTTTTGGACTAATCAGTATAATGCAGGGTGCTTAACATACCCAGATGTCTGGTCAAAATAGACACCAACTATTGTACAACAAAAATTACGTCCCTAAAATTAGACATGCTATAAGACAGTGCATCAGATGGGAATTTTCTTTTTCTTCTCAGTATTTTCTGATGGCCATCCTGAGGTTGATCTCTGACCAGCTAGTCAAGGGACAGCCGCAGGTAGCTTCTTTGCTCTAAATCTGAATCACTTATGTAGGCATAAAACAACGACAACAGATATCTGAACACAGCCACAGACGCTTTCTTATTCATGTAAGTAAGGACATCAGAAAATTAATGGTGTAGAAGGCTAGATAACCAAATATGATTGGAACTGGTCCAAGGACACGGGAAAGGAAGAGGAACATACCGTCTACCACAAAAGGAATCAAAATCTTTGAATTCAGTGTGTCTCATCTTTGAAGAAAACATTGAAAAATTCTTTTTTTTTAACTATTTTTATTACAGATAACATAAGCTTAGGGACACCCACAGTCTTGGAAAGGGACATTGGTGGAGCCTAGGCCGTCCATTATAGCCGTAGCTGTATCACAATCTTTCTCCCCAGTGTTGTGTTCTCCAGCAACCACAGCAGATGAATGTTACCAATACTTCTCCATGGATTTAAACTTTTTCCAGTCTTTAGTCTTCTCCCCACTCCCATTTTGCCTCTTATAATTTTCATCTATTTTACTTCTATTTTACTTCTATTTTTCTTTTCCCCTCTGACATTACTGCATTCAATCATTCTTCTCATCTCTAGAGTTTCTCCAAATAATTTGCAAGTGACCAGGGAAGGAACTTGTATTTGTTTATATTGGCACAACAAGTCACAGAAATACATTTTTTGTACAATCTTAGCCTCAATAGAATGAATCAAACTATAATAGTCATGCAGAGTTTTCAACCTGGAATTTATTTTTTTTTAGGGAGCCAAGAACATTTTAGCCTAAAGCACACATTACAGCGATCAAATAATTCTTCTGGAAGCTATTTAGCATTTTTTTTATTAGGCTTATATCAGGGCAATTGTTTTCTGTATTTCCCATGACATAAAATGTAATTATATATGTAGTAAATTAAAATTTTCACTAGAAAAATACTTTATATCAAGCAAAAAAGAGCACAATAAATGCATACACTGAGCCATAGTTGCAATGTCTGTATGTTTGTTTGAATCTCTCTTAATTTTCTCTTCTTTTTTTTATTCTGTAAAACATAGAAAGCCAATTTATTTTACTTATGCATAAAATCCTCAAGAATGGGGATAAGATATTGCTGTAACACTGCACCATATTTCTGCACAAAGAAGTAGTGCAGTAGTGTCTGATCAGTCCGTGATAACAACAGACCATAACTCCCATCTCAGTTTTTGGAATAGCTTATGTGACAAAGATATATGTTCCATGACTATAGCCAGACACAACTGGAAACAGTATCTGACTATTAACATTAGTTTGTTGAGCTTGTTTTTATTTAAAAGCCAATGATAGGAGGGTGTCTGCACTATTCTGTTTTGGGAGGTAAGCAGATCTGGGGCATTTAAGCTCTGAATGAAATTTAGAGCCATATTGTGTCTGCCTTCCATCTTTCTAGTTTTGCTTTGCTGTGTGTTAATAGTAGAGCTCCTAGAGAAAGATCTTCCTTCAAGTGCACATTATCAATAAAGATTGTTCAGGCTGTTTTTCATTTTTTTCCTCTCAGAATCGGGTCTCTAGAAAAGTAAAGGGCTTGCTTGAAGAGGGGGGACAGGGGAGAGAGAGAGAAAAAAAAAAAGAGGGAAAAAAGAAAAGGAAATACCTTCTATAAATTTTAGGGGGAAATAGTTTAAAATGCCTCTATAAAATGGGTTGATTTGTGCATGATTACTCCTCCTCAAGAGCTCATTTTCATCTAAAAAATCTTTCAAGAGATATTTCCTGTCTAGATCTAATTGCTAGAGTAAGAAATGATAAATATTTTTACACTATGGATCACGATTCTCCATAGAGTCTAATGGTTGGTTCATCTGTGCAAGCTTTTGAGCATCATTGTTGATTTTTAAATTATTGTTTTACTTTTTACTGTGTCTGCAAAAATAATTTTTCAGTTTTGCATTGTCATAAGGCCTTAATTCACCCCAAGTTAATTCCTAATGAAGGGAATGCATTGTGCATATGATATGTATTAACAAGTTATACTGTAGATTATGGGAGAATTTTAAGCCATGTGTGGCTTTTCTCTTCCCTCTCCTTTGTTTGCTGGCACCTTTCTGGTTTAGGATTTTCCTGTGTTAAATAAGGTTGCTGGTTAGCTCCCTTTCTACCAACAGCCTAAGCACAAGGGCTCTTTGCTCACAAAATCCCACGGCAGTCCCATGGATACTTCAGTAAGTAGCATGCTTCTAGTACACTTCTAGATTGCTTTCAGATGTGTAAATTCCCAGATCTGCTTCCATCCCAGTAAAGGGCAGCATAGCTTCCTTTATATTATGAGCTTGTTATCTAAAACAACCTCATGTTAATGATCCAGATGTTGGTTTTGGTTTTACCTTGTTTTCTGTTGTGATATTTCCTATCACGGAAACCACACGTTTAAGAAATTGCAGAAGAGAAAGGGAATCTGCATCAATCTAAATTTCTTTGTGTCTTAATTTGCTTCGTAGCCCTCTCACATTTGAACGTATGATTGACTGCACAGGTAAAACCGCAAGAAACAATACAAATTACCAGGTTGAATTAGGATATAAGCATGAATAAAACAGCACAGCACATATGTGTTAATATCGTAAAGCCATTAAAAATTATCATTCATTTCTATTATGACAAAGCAGATACTGGAAATTTTTTTGTAATCTCTGCAGTGTTTACATGTGTAGTAAATTAATTGTCAAAGTACCTTGAGTGATGGCTTCACGTAAATTTTTTTTGGAGGGAGGGGAGCTGTTTTTCACAAAACGCCCAACCTATTCAACCTACTTAGTGAGGCTGAGATGATGCAATCTATCCTCAAATCTGTCACAACCATAGCTGTAGTCATTTAAAATAACCAATCCAATCATCCAGCTCTTGATTGTTTGATGTTCTTTCTGGCTTTACACTTTTGATTAAGAGGCTCAGCAAAGAGGTGAAGTTGCAGAATAGCAAAGGGTTCCTTGACCTAAAGAACTTGAAGTCAGCAGGTCACTTATAGTGACTGTGATTTATTGAACAATAAACAGAGCCTTGCCAAATCTCTTTTCTTTCCTCACTGGTCTATTTTTTGCAGGCAACATATTCTTGTTCAGAGGACACATGCAGTGAACTTTCAGAAAAAATTATTCTGTTTCAATATAAAATAAAATGTATCTGTGATTCTGCCTAACCATAATCATGGATTTTAATAGACTGATCCTCAGAAATGGAATAAACTAATAATAACAGTGTATGCTACTGAAGAATGCAATCATTCTGTAATAAAACAAAGAAAAACACTAGAGCTCATTTCATTAAAAAATAAAACTTCAACAATGAATCTTTTCTGAAGAGAATCACACGAAATTTTGGTCACAGAGTAAAGAGCATTTTTTCTTGCATAGGTTTTTTTTACTTAGGTCTTGTGCCTAGTACAAAACCAAGAATTTGCAATGAGGAAAGAGAAACATGCCTTTTCAAACTAAAATCTTGTGGTGTTGTTTTTTTGGGTTTTTTTTTGGGGGGGGGAGGGGGGCATAAAAAAGAAAATCAAGGAAAGGAGAGGAAAAAGCAACAGGAAAAATATCCTGATTGCATGGAAATAAATGCTTTCACATTTGGAAACATAGTATGATCCGCAACAGTTTTAAGACACAGCTTAAAGTAATCACACATAACTAAAGATCTCGGCAAGATTTAAGCCATGATGGGTTTTATACTCTTTTTTGCCTACCATGGTTTTCTTAATAGGTGCCTCTTGTAGCATATGGTCATATTGTTCCATGTAACTGATGGATGATGTACTCTCTTCCTCATGTATCTACAGGTACACATGCAGGCATTCACTCTCATCCTGTCTCTCCTTAACCTTTATTAATTCTCTCTCCTTCAAAAGATTCAAACTTTTCATAAGTGAAAAGAAAATGCAAGGGTAAGGGAATAAAGTGATAAAGTTGAGTTCTTGTGAAAACAAGAAGGAAAATTTCTACCAGGAAATCTAACTGTCTAATTTTAATAACCTTAACCAGAACATCCATACATCACACACAATCTTTTCATTAAATTTACTTTTCAGATAAGTGCTTAATTTGTCCCTGGGTTCAACAAACTGCATTTTTCCTTGCATTAAATCAAGGTAATCTTTCACATGATAGATCATCTGACAGTTGTTCTTACACACGGTAGTACTTGGGACTTTTTGACCATCTTTACCCTGTGTTTAAAATTAAATGTACCATAAGGGAATGGGAAATAAACTTCTTTTAACCAAAACCCTTCCAAAGGAGATGGATGACTGCTATTCTGCTCCAAGAGATTTCATCCAGCATATCCTGCCTTGGAGAAGGCAATTGCACCCTCACTGCTCAGCTGCCCTGCTGTGGGGACTCTGTGAGCACTCTGTAAGCTCTGATCTCTATTAGGGTGAAAAGCTGAATAGATTCTTTCCTAAATGTGAAACTTGCAGTGCAATTAAAAGCCCAAGAAGAGGAAGACCACATTCTGTATTCCATCCCAAATTTAACCACGTTCAAAAAGGATGTATATATATAGATAAACAGAGAATGTCTTTAAATACCAATCATCTAACAAAGACAATCGTGTTTTCAGCAAGGAACTGCAGGGTTTGGAAGCTGAAGCTTTGTGTTTATTTGTTTGTTTGTAATGGAGTTTTAAGTGAGTAGAGCCTGATGTATAAAGCCAGTAACCAGGGAGCTGGCACCACAGTTTGTTCAGGGGCTGTTTTTCAATGTGCCCACGCATGTCAGAATAGATCTGCAGTGTCTGAGAGGAAATGTACCCACCACCAGTTCTGGGACCATTTTTTATGGCATAATTTATGTTTTTAATGCTCTTCCATGGTACTCCTGTGTTTCCAAATGCTTAAAGCTGCTAGAAGTAAATGATTTCTTTCCACTACAGCTCAAAGTGCCAGAAGGCAAGAGAAGTTTAAACACAACTAAGATCAACATTGTGAGTTTACTTGGCCTCCACATCTAGCAACACAGTCATAAATTTCTTAGGCTTTTTATTTGAGAATTTAAAAGGCCCTTTAGATTTGGCAAGTTTTCTGCAACAATGCTTCTCTATAAGGCTTACAATGTTGGAAATCCCAAGACGCACTGGCATTGTATTTGATCAGAGGGGTCACTGTGTGACCAAGTACTTTCCCATTCAAGTGCTGCTCCACTGATGACCACTGTAATGGTGGCGACATCAAAATACCAAAAGCAACAAGGAATGGAGTAATTTCAGTTCCCAATCTATTTCTTTCAGATATTGCTCATGCTTGGTAGAAATAGTGTCTTTGTTTACACATCAGATGTTTTGTCCTTGGAAGTACTTTCCTATGGTGCCCCTGCTGGGTACACACGTGTCTAAGAGACTTATGACTGACCTTGCAGTACTTAAAAACCCAGTATCCCCCTGGAAAAAGGATACTGTCATTGACAGGAGGCAACTAGGCATCATTTCTGGTAGGATCTCTTGATGTGACGAGGATTATGAAAGATTCGTGTCACATTCATGCTGGCAAACGCTGACTTGTATCTGTGTCAGTGAAGCACACAGCCATCCAAACACTGATGGTTACTTTGCAGTCACTGAGCTCCAAATCAATGCAATCTCTATTCCTGCACATCATGTAACCAGTGATGTTGTTCTGTGGTGTCTGTGGTAACAGGCAGCCTTTGGACGGCCAGTAACACCAGCTTAATTCTATCAAAGAACCCTTTATTATTGTAAGTCCGTGCAAGTTCCCTTACCCCCAGTTGGACTACATTTTCCTTCTTAAAAAACATTCTGTTGTTGATGTTAGTGAAGCATTTTTCCCAACTTGTGTATTATGCAATATGGAAAGTATTTCTCAAAGGATCCACTATTGTTTGCTGTGAGAGACTTAGCCTCCTAAGGAAAGATAATGCCAGGCTTTTGGGCAGCATGAAGAGTGCTTCACAAGCACAGTCAATAAATATGACAGCAATGATTCTTGCCTCCTGCCCCGAAAAAGGGGAAAGATGTTCCAGATATAGGTCAACCTTATATTGCTGAAAGTTTACAACTGCCTTAGATGTTACCTCAATTTCTGCTGGTCTACTGCTGTAAAGACTAAAATCCTGGAACTACTAGACCAGCACCACATTATTACCTAAGAAATAGAGATGTTTTAAAAAATTACAGAAATCCTTCATGCATCCCCTTTCCTCAGCCCCCTGCTCATTTACTGAGGTGCAAGAGAACTCTGAGCCACAGAGTTATTTTTTTGTGATCACATTCCCAGGCTTCCTAAGGCCCATGTGTAATGAACAGGTTCAAACAACAGATACAGAAGAGCACAAAGATCATCCACCAGCATCCATTAATTTTGCTCACCCCAATGGCATTGACTTCACTCTTGGCTTCATGAGTCATCATTTATGATCTCAGTAATTTACTGCAGTGGGCATGAGATATACCACAAAATCAATGAAAACGAAGGCAAATTCAGAACTAAGATCAGGACCTGTAAGTCACTAATGTTCGAAAATGATGGAGTGAGAATTATTACATGGATTCCTATCGGCCTCAACTGTCCATGGTATAACTTGCTTGAGTGCAGCATGCATAGATTCTTTATTGTACAGGAATCAAGCTGCAGTCTCTGCTGAACCACCTGGCCTCCTTAGCACTTAAAGATGTACTGCAAATCAATTATGAAAATAGAGTTTAGTCCATATTTATGGGCTGAATGTCCCTACTAGCCAGGCTCTAGGGGACATTCAGAACAGAAATACATTTCAGCTGCTCCTTTAAATAATTAGTTTTCCTCTGTGAAATCCTCTTGATAATGCATGGTTCCCAGCAGATATATCTCAATTCATCATCCTGTGGTACCACAAATACAGCGAATCACAGGGTAATACTGGTGGCACTTAAATGTCTTCTATTCATGAAAAGTGTGATCAGAAAACAAAATTTCACTCTGCAAAGGGAGGCACACACCATCTCTATTGGATAATTTTACTTGTCACTCCATGAAGCTGTTCTCAAAAACACTTGGACCTTATTCACTGTTTATATTTCTTTTTCAGATAAACTTGACAGAATAAAGAAGATGTTCTCCATAAATATCACATTGGAATTATTTGCAAATCTCTCTTTTAGAGCACAGAAGGGATCAAATTAGGCAAGTTTTGGATATGGTATAAGAAATAGAAATTCATCAGCCATGAGGCCAAGGAGTAATACAGCTGCATCACTGCAGTATTATTTGTCCTTGCCAGGAAGGCTGTTCCCAAATATCCGTACTCCCCAATAAGGTTATTGAGGAAGACAGAAGCAAAGGAATTAATTGAGAAGATACAGTTCTAATTTTCCTAGCATTTTACTGTTTCTTTTGCTGTAACTGCTCAAAGCTCATTCAGATGCTATCCACAGTATGAGACTGGTCAGTCACCCTCTCCTAATCCAAAGGCTCAGCTGGCAACCTGCTCACAGAACAAAACACACCAGGAGGGAGGGCCAGAAGATGATGGTGAATCTCATGCTAGAGAAGTGCTTGTTTCAGAAAGAAAGAAAGAGGAAACAGATTAAGAAACAGAAATTGAAATAGCTTGTAGAACACCTTTGTAAAGTGTAGGCAAGGAGTTGGAAGAACGCTCTTCCATAGGTTGAAAGAGTTACTGTTAGGAAATTGTTTAAAAGCTAATATGATGGAAGAAAATATCTTGAAACCCAGTTAAAAGCCTTAATAAAGCTTAAAATAGTCCTTCAGACTGTGTCAGGGAGAGCTGCACTGCATGGCACATGCCACAGTTTTATCTCCAATCTGGACCAGGGATGTGGCTGGAGTGTGCAGAAGCAGAAAACCTAAAAGAGGGGGCTGAAGTAGGGAAAAAAGGTCCAAAGTCCCTGGCCCACATTGCATTTCAGAGTCAGATGGGACACCACACATGGGACCTGGGTACTGTTAAAACTCTTCTCAGGTTAGATTGAGCCTTATCATTTGAAGGGCTTTGTTTCTTGTTTCCCTGCAATGCCAGAGGACATTAAGAAAAATTCCAAATGGAAAGTAATATAAGCCCAGTACTTTAATAAACTCTTTTCTCTTTAATAATTTGGATGCCAGCTCTGTTACTGAAGCTATTTGGATCCTTAAGCATGTTGTATTCTAAACCTTAAAAAAAAAAAAAAATAGGAAAAAACTGAAAAGCAAGTCCGGAGTCAAACAGTTATCAAGGGTCATAGGACAGAAGGAACTTCTGTCACCTGTCAACTTCCTTTGCAGCTACTCTTTCATGAACAAAGTAAATTCCACTAAGTTCATTGAGATTTCACATGTTCTCAGAGTTAAGCAGCTGAGCTCATTTGTTTGTAAGACAGTAACATTTCCTGACTCGGGGCCTTCAGTCCACCTTATTGAAAGCCATCCACATGCTTCACAAAGTCATTGTGATAACCCCAACAGCAAAATTAGATTGGTTCGTAATGCCACGGAACTCTGAGGGGTGCTTGGATTTATATTCTGTGCCCTAACTGTAAGATCTCTATCCAATATTTGGAGATTATTAGAGGATTTTCATAAGGGAAAACATGCATTTGGCAAAATCACAATGAAAATTATCCTTTTGCCTTCATTGAAGGTTACTTTTCATAGAACTTAACTTGCTGCAGTAATAAAGAAAAAAAATAGAGAAAAGTACTCTTTGAATGTTTTACTTCCAAGATCTGTTTAAAAAAATAAAAGATAAAAGGGAGTGGAAACAAATTATAATCAATATGTTTCATTTTGTACTGCAGAAAGGAATATGATTGTTAAGAGCCTATGCACAACCTTAAGCAATACCAGATGTGGTACAGAGAGAAGTCTTAACTGCTACTCACAGTTTGGAGTTTCTTTCAAGACAGCTAAGAGCAGGTAAATTTGATGGGTGAAAGCGTTATGGCAGAAGGAGCCAGTTAATGAAGCAGAGTCAGACCTGTTAAAAAGCAGCTACGATATGGGGCTTATGCAATTTGTAAAGCATTATGTTAAACCTCAGACTGGCAATTCAAAACAAGAGAAATACAGAGGTTATTTTTCTCAGTTTTAACCCAGCAAAAGGGAAGTTTAATACAATTCTGTGAGGACATGACATAATCACTTTTTCAGTCCCAATCAGACCAGTGGTGTGCTCTTTTGTGATCTGTCCATTTGCCAAGCAGGATCCAGAGGGCTGAGCCTACAAACTCCACATGGTGTGAAAAGCAGGGACAAAAAATGCAGTGCAACCAGTCTCCCTAAGAGATTTTTACCACCTACAGCCTCACTTTCTGGGCAGGCACTGTGGGAGCTAGAAGCAACCAAAACACAAGGATCTGCAGGCATTTTGGAGGTTCTTTTAAGTGTTTTGATTGTTTGGAGTTTTTTTTCTTTTTATTTTTTCCACTTTATGGGGCGTGAAAGATGTTGCCATGTTATAGTTACAATTTTGGTTTGGACACTGCTCACATGTGATTGTATATTCTGAAGGACTGGAAAGTGCTACTGCAGTGCAAATACTAAATTACAGCCTCTATTGTGACGCATTATTCACATGTCATGCAGTAGTCCTTCATTCTCACCTCAGGAGGAAATCAGCTCAGATGGTGGTTACAGATTCTCCAGATCTGTCTGAAGGACAGGTTATCATAAAAAGAAATAGCCATGCAAATCTTCTCCTGCACCAAAGTATACAGACAGTTGCTGGACAACTGTGTAAATTCTAGTGTGTTTCATCCAGACAAAATAAAACAGAAACAACAAAAAATGAAAACCCAAATCAAACCGTTCTCTTACACAGCAGACTTCTCTGGACAAACTTTCCCCTATTCACTAGTTCTAGATTGTGTTATGAATTCTACAAAAACAGACTCTAGGGAATGATTCTTCACAGACAGGCAGACAGGCTAAATGAGGAAAGGCTTTTGCCAGCTGTAATTTTTCTGATCTGTGATCTGTGCAGTATATTCTAAAAAGCCAAAAATATCCACATACTCTCAGAGGATAGGTCAGATCTAGATGGAGGGCCAAGAAAACTCCACAAATTTCAACTTTAAAGCTAGCCAAAATAAGGGAGTTCAAGCTTACTAGAGCTCCAGCTTTAACATCCAATTTCTTCAAAGCCCCTCTCTGCAGCTGTCCCATCTTTTCTTCTGTCCCATCCTGAGTGAACGACTGCACTCTCCCTCTGTTTTTAACATGGCAGCCAAGCTCAGGAAAGCCTCTAAGAGTGTCTGGGCATAGAAAGGGACATGAAACTGCACAGTAATGCAAAATTAGAGTAACTCAAATATGGCTAGAGAACAGCTTGTGAAAATTGCTAAATGACTTTCTGTAGGGCAGCAATCAGTGAGCCCTTCTGTTCCAGTCCCAGGGCTTTACTCAGCCTTACTGGTAGCACAGCCTCAGAGAGATGCACCAAGTGTGGACTTCGGTGTACATGCAAAGCCTTTTAAAGGCTCCTCTCATTTTTCCTCCATAATTTAAAAAATGCACCCCAGTGCATTTTAATACTGTTGCAGTAGGTCAGCGCCCATCAAAACACACAGAATCCCACTAAATGTAATGAACTGGAGTAATCATTCCCTGCATATATGTTTGTAACACGCCTGTATTTGTGTGGTCCTGCTTCTAGTCAGAGGAAAGTACTAAATAATTCCTGTGTATTCATGTAACTTCACCACTGCCAGAACTTGTTTACCCATTGACCACTCCCAGCATGTTACGTAGGCTGTATTTCTTTCAAAAGGTTAATTTCCTATCTTCTACCTCATGTCTACATTTGAGAAGTGATTATTCTGGATCACGTCACAGAAGTTGTTATCATCCTCCCACTTCTCTATGATTTTATTTAAAGAAATTTGGAGATTTTTACATAGGAAATCATATCTAAATGGTATTCAAGATATTCAGCCTGAATCCTGCGGTCCCTCATTCAATCTTTATCCTGGCACAGCTTTTACTGAGGTCAATGGGCTTATAGCCTGAATAAAGACTAAAAGCTGTGAGATGGGGCCCACTGGGCAAAATTACTAGAGATGGACAAATTAGTTTGGATAGACTAGCATTGAAACAAAATATGTGCTCAAATCCTAGACTGAGCTGAAGCCAGTCCTTTGCATTTAGCTGTGCATATAACTTTGGTGAATATTCATATTCACAGCTTGGGTCCCTCCATCCTGGCCTCCAGAATGTGTGAATTGCTACAACCATCCTTTCTTCCTGCCATGGAGGCCCCACTGCAGGAGAAGGCTTCCTCCCCACAGGAGTTCAGCTCAGTAGGCAGGCAGTTCCAGGACATGAACAAGGCAGCTCTTACTGCAGGGGTTTGGGTTGGTCTTCTCCCTGCAAAAATGTTGTTTTAGAGAGCCCTCAAAAAACCAACTGTCTGGATTCCTATTAAAGAGTGATTGAAGTGCACCTCTCTTAACACGGCTGCTGCTCTCTCTTCTCTTCCATGTTCACACAGTTCTGCCATGCCCCTAGATATTCCAGGGCTCTCCTGGGAGGTCTCTCCATGCCTCTGCAGCTGGCAGTCTAAAGCAGAAAATTTACTTTCTTCCTGGTCAGTGTAAGGCAGGGAGCTCTTCCCTCCACATCCAGGGCACAGGAGAGTTGTGTTGAAGCACCACCAGCTTGTGCCATTGTGAAGTATCAAGAACTTTTTACAGCCCAAAGCAGCACGTGCACACTGCTTTGTCTTCCATGACTCACATTTGTCTGTTGAAGAGGTCATGTGTCTGCCTGCACACACTTAACTTAGAATGGAGAGTTGAACCTTAAAGTCTTTATTCATGTATGCGCCTTTGCACCCAGCAGTGGAGGTGAGACTAAAAAACCTTTCTGCTGCTGGTAGGACAACAGCCAGATTTCTTCACAAAAAACTTGGAAGTTCAGATGAAGTCTGGTTATTGTGAAAAGCCCATTTTGTGACCAAAATGTTTAGACAGGATATACAAAAACCATCAGACCTGTGAATATTTAGAAAATCAGAATACACCGTGGCCTGACTTTTGCCACTTAACTAAATGTTACACTACTCTTTCTGTGGACTCTGTAGGCAGCAAAAAAATAGCCAGGGTTAATTTTCATGCTCTCCTGGTGGTGAAAAAGAACATCAGATCATTTATGTAATTTCTAGTGGAAAACTTTGTTAAAAAGTCTGATTTTGTGGTTGAGAGACTGCAAAACATTCATTAGTATTTTTGAAGATATTGGAGACAAGTACCATAAATTTGATTTTCAGATATTACAGATCTCTGGTGATAAAATTTAAAAATAAATAATGAAGCATCTCCTCCAGATTATTTAAACTGCAAAGGCAAAGGTACCTGCTATATATTAAGACTGTCAGCCACCTAGGCATTACAGTGGATTTTTAATGTGTTTCATCAAAACACTTAAAGGCACTTTTTAAAATATATGACCCACTAAATAAAAAAACATAGGACGTAATCTTCAAGGCACACTGATTAATGCAAAATTGACTTGAGCAAATGCAGCTTATGGCCATAGTCCAGGAAGCTCTCTTGATGCTAAAGAGTTTCATACAATAGTTTTCCATTTTCAAAATCACATCAATTTTTACTTACAACATTTTGAAAACAGGTACAGCAACTTTCAATCAACTGTCCAGCAATAATTTAAAAGACTTTACTATTAAATTGTAAAAGCTTGAGTCTTGGGAAGAGGACAATGCCGTAGATAACTGATTTCCTGACTGTCACCAACCCAGAGCTGTCAACTGCTGTGCAGTATTGCCTGTGCAGAGATAGAGATGGAGTGGACCAAATTATTCACTGCGAATAAGTTGTGTGATTAATTTTTCTCTTTTCCTTTTTTTTCTGTGTTTTGGATTTTCTTCAGCTATCTTCTTGACAGATAGACTCAAAATATTTATGCGCTCAAAACTTACAGTAGGATTTGTGCTGAAATGCCCAAGTGTCAACAAAAGCTAAATGAGTGTAATACAGTAACCAAATCATATGAAAGGGTGTCTGCCTTACCTATGCAGCACCAGCTTGGGGAAAACAGCTGTAATTCTTTCCTATCATTATTGCCTGTATTAATATTTGAATGTTGACAATTAATAGAAGACACTCAACCGCTGTGAATAACACAAGCAGGCATGAACACTGCCTTTCTTCCAAAAAGAAAGATTTAAATTTTAAAAAAACACTTAGCCAGCATAAAAACATTGGGAAAACACAGCTAAATATTTCCTGAGTACTGCCTTCATGCAATAAGACAGTCACAATGCATGCACCCTGCACCCAGTGCTTTAGCCTCAGCAGTGAAAACACCAGCAGTTCTGCAGGCTGCAGCATGAGGCAAGGTGGGGCTCAGCCAGGAGTGGTAACTGGCTTTGGTTTCCCACTTGTGAAGGAAAAATTACCTGAGATGGAAAAATATGGCACCTGCTCTGGGTATTGGGTGGAGAACCTTGTGATTATACCAGCACAAGTGCTTCACAGAAAGAATGTTTTCCGTGCAAGGACAGTAAGAAGGTGCTTCAGTATGTGCTGCTGTCATGATGCTCTTTCAAGAAGCCTTAAAAATGGTAGAGGAGTTGGAAGTGCACTATTTTTCCCCACCTAATCTCGTGTTCTTCCACACTTTTGGAAGATGCAAAGGACAGAAGATGACATCCCTCTCACAGCTTCTAAGAGGTCATGGTTTCCTGGTGACCTGCTGGTAGAAATCAGAGATAGGCAACATGGAGGTGTTATTTGAGGCACCTCACCCTTAAGTGGATCAAAAAGCATTAAAGCTCTCATGAAAGCACTCACCCCATAGAAAGAAAAGAAAAACAGGAAATGAAAAGAGAAGCAGAGAAAATAAAAGTTCAGATGAAGTTTTCAGGTTTCCAGCATCAATATTCTTTTTATAAGACAAAAAAGTTTGAGAGCTTTTTTTATGAAAAGGAAAGCCTATTTTATTGACTGATGAAAGCTTTATGATAGCTCTATGATCTGGTCTATAATTTCTAAATTGTTCCTAAACTTTTCCCTTCAGAGGGTCTCTGATGGCAGCCCGGGGAACTCACAGCCTCTAAGGCTAACAACATCCCAGCCACCACCACCCCTCTGAAAGAGGGGTAGGGGTGTGAGCACAGCTCCTCATTCAACCTGTACTGAACACATAGCATAGGAAGGAGCATGGGCAGTGGGATGTTCAGCAGGGCCTTTGCCAAACAGGAATGATGTTCCCCTTGGTAAGTGGAATTGCTGCAAGGCCGCTGTAGGGTTTGGTCTGCCAGCAATCTGTTTCCCATGTAAGGAAAGAGACTCATGTTTTTCTCATGTTTTCTATGTGGGGAAAGATGGAAAAGATGGAGCCAGGGCAGGTGAACCCTTCTAAGATGAGGTTTGCAGTGGGGCTCAAAAATCCTACAATCATAGAGTATCCTGTGTCAAAAGTGACCTGTAAAGATCATAAAAATTCAGCTCCTGGGCCTGCATAGGACAACCCCAAGAGTCACACCATGTGCCTGAGAGCATTGTCCAAATGCCTCTTGATCTCTGTCAGGCTGGTGCTGTGACCACTGCCATGGGGAGCCTGTTCAGTGCCCAGCCACCATGTGGAGGAAGAACCTTTTCTTGATATCCAACCTAAACCTCTCCTGACACAGCTTCAGGCCATTCCCTTGGGCCCTGTCACTGTCAACAGAGAGAAGAAATCAGTGTCTGCCCCTCCTCCTCTGCTCATGGGGAAGTTGTGACTGCAGTGAGGTCTCCCCTCAGTCTTCTCCAGGCTGAACAGACCAAGTGCCCTCAGCCACTCCTCACACGGCTTCCCCTCAAGGCCCTACACCATCCTCGTGCCCTCCTTTGGACATTCTCTAACAGCTCCATGGCTTTTTTATATTGTGATGTCCAAAACTGCACACAATACTGAAGGTTAGGCCATACAAGTGCACAGCACAGCAGTACAATCAGCTCTTACAAATATTTTTCAATAACTACCAGAATAATCTTCTCCATAATTTTACCAGTAACTTAAGTGAGGCTGGCAGGCCTGTACTTACCAGGGTCATCACTCTTGCTCTTCTAGAAACAGCCAGCACTCTCCATGACCTAATCAACATAGATGCAGTTGGGACTAACCAGAGCTGTTGTCTTGTGAAATCCAAGCTGTGCCTATTTAAACATTTTCAAGAATGAAGTTGGCTACTTTAAAACTGATGGAAGTATCTTATATGCAAGCAATATGTACGCCAGGAGTCTAGCAGCCTACAGAGTTTCTCTGTGTGGGGACCAGGAAAGCTTTAAAACCTAAACTTTAAGTCTATCATGAAAAACTTCCCCTTACTGGGTCAGGCTTTTCAGAAAATATGCAGTAAGGACATTTTATACCTCACAATGATTCACAGCTGCCTCTGGCAGTCACTGAAATAGGCTGGAAGAACAACCTTGACTATCACAGCCCAAGTAGTGGGTGGGAACCAAGGGTCATTCCGTCAAAACCCCTCTCTCAGCTGTGCCGGATCACAAGAGCTGAACACTCGAGCTGAGGCAAGGGCTACAAAGCTCCTCTTTGCACAAAATATGTTGTTTAGATCCCCTCACTGCCCTGATACATGGAGAATTGCAAACAAATGACATGGAGGCTTCTACATGGCTTCAGAAAATGTGAGGGGGAGAGAAGGTAGGGATAGTATATATTTTTTACATTTTCCACTGTAAGTCTCCAGTTTATGAGAAACCACCAGGATGGTTTTTTGTGCATGTGTGGTGTGAAAATGAACACGTCTTTCTTCACAATGAAAAGGCTTTTTTTTTTTTTTCGTATTGGCACAGTAATAGATGTGTCCTCCAATTTACCCCTGTGCTGTAAACTTTTCCTCTGGTGATTTGTGGGTTCTTCTGGGTTTTGAAGTTATGAAAAACTGGTAATGTTGTGCATATTCTACTCATTATTTTATACAGGGAGGTTAATGAGTGTGTGCAACATGATAACTATGGCAGAGGACCTTTGTGGGTTGTTGCCAGCTCAAACACCAGTTGATCCAGACCAAATAAAGTTGTTCTGTAGCATCTTGAATTATATGATGCACTTAGGAAGAAAAAAAAAAAAAAAAGAAGATGAATTTCCTTGCAGAAAGGAGTTTACAAAGGATGTGAGATTTCTGGGGGCCATCAGGGACCCCTGGGGCACGCCTGATGCTTGGGTGCTGAAGCCCAGCACAGATGAAGACTAAAAACTTCAGAGCAGTGGAGTGTTTGGGTCCAAGGCTGCAAGCACTGAGGATACTTCTTGCTTTCTCCATCTCCACTGAGCAGGGTAGGGGTGGGCTTGTGCTGTGGAAAAAGGTCAGGGCTGTCTTTTTGCCTCCCTGCTGTGCACGCACAGCACTAGGCTCTGTGCACTGCTTTTGGCTCCTCTGTGTTCAGTGAGGAGAGCACTCTTCAGCCAGTTGAGAGATTAGGTTTTCCCCCAAGGTTTTTATTACCTTTCCTCCTATAAACCAGTTTTCATTTCAATGTGGGACTACAGACATGAATTAAAGACTCTTTGGTGCAGCTTGGTAAGTGCACGGGATGGTTCTTGTGCTTAAGATAGCAGCCCTGAAGCTCTCTCTAAACTTGGCTTGGACTGCTGCTGAGACACCCTTATGTTCATTATTTCAATGGGGAAAAATGGGCTGGAAGTAGCTAAATTTATATAATGTTTTTCTTTCCTTCCCCTGCCCCCATTCTCTCCAAACCTTACATTCTTTTGTGTTGTTCAAGTTCCCCAGTGCTTTATATGAGGATTCAGAAGTCTGGTTCTCTGGAAACAATTGTTATGTCAGCTGACATTAACACAGCAAGCACTTTAACTATTTTTCCAACGTATCCATCAAGTTCAATGGCCAAAACATTAATTCTCATTAAGCTTCAACAAAGTTTCTCATTTTCCTTTAATTCTGTCACCATACTGCCTCCATGCAAGACTGCTTTACAAATATATCAAGTCATTTAACTAAAAGAAGTTTGGGAAGCTTTATTTTTAGTGACTTTATGCCCATACATTTGTGAGTGTTCTAGGCCATTTATGACACAAATTTGAGCCCCTCCTGTTCTAAGTTAACAAAAAGCATATATGCTTTAAATCAGCCAAAAAATATGAAATTTTATATTGCTGTTACTAGCTTGGAAACTAGGCATAGCCCTCTAGAATTATCTGAAAATATGAAGAAAAAATAGAGATGAACTCTGCTGCTGAAAGAAGGATCAAAATTTTCTTGTTACCTACAAGTTCAGAGTCATATGGATTATCCCTTAATATTCATCAGCTGGTTTCAGAAGTCTCAGTTTTTGTTTTTTGCTCACTGGACAAAGGAAGATGTTGTTCAAGGACATTGAACAAGGACAATGTTCGAGAGAGTACAAGAGATGGAGTGTGACTTTTTTTTTTAGTCATTATTGAACAGTTATAGGTATGTATCTCTTAATAATGAAGATGGGCTACTTCAATGTTTTAGAGTTATAACTGGGCTGGTCTAAGGCCATAACATGTATGAAAACCTATCCACTAATAAATAATGAATATCCACTATAAGATATCATAGTTTCACAGTGGGCAGAGGCTAAAAAAAATACCAATAATATCTCAGCTATTAGTATAACAAATGATAAATGTTCCCATTTTAGAACTATAATGCAATAAATGTATTAAGCAGAGTCTATGTTTTCTTTTTAAATGAAGCATGCATCCCCATCCCACTCACCAAACCACATTTTTACCTTCAAATATCACCCAAAAATGTATGTAAGAACGATGGTTGATGGAAGTAAGATGCTGGTCCTGCCCCTAGAGAGAAGAATCACGACAGATTAACTCCCATGTCCTTTCTGGGCATGCTGAAAATTTATAAAATAAATTCCCACCAACATTAAGAGAGGTTAGTATAGGCAATTGACCTAGTAAATCAAGAATGGAATAGGCCCTATAATGTATAATATTTTGAGGTATTTATCACTTTGCCGAGGCAGACAGGATTCGAGCATGTAAATCGTTGTAATGGTAACAGTAATTCTACATCCCAGTGCCTGCACGTCAGTGAGAGTGCCCCCAGGGCTGCAGGGAGGGTTTTCCTTCTGCACCCCCTCACAGAGCCCTGGCACAGCTCAGACTCAGGACAAAGCCGTACGCTGAGTTGCATCCTCTTTTTCGTTACTTCTGCAAGTGCATATCTAATTCTCTATGCCTTTTGATCTGCTCACCAGTTTTCTCTAGATTTCTTCCCAGCTCTGCAGGATTTTCTTTCCTAAGGAGAAGGTATATTTAAGTTATTCTCAGTTCAATCCCATATCATGATAGAAAAACGACATGAGCCATGGCTGAATATATATTCAAAAAATTTCAAAACATTTGAAGTGGGATAAAATAAATAATCCTGAGGCAAATGACATGTTGAAGTCTCCAATTCTTCTAATATATTCCAGAAATGCACATGACTTTAAGAATACATTGCAACCTTCAGATAATTGTTAATGCATATAAGTGTTTTGCAGGAAAAACGATATTTTGTGTTATCTGCAAAAAGCCCTTTTGAGTAAGAGTCCATATCTCCAGGTATTTCTTTTAAAGGGGAACAGTTTAATAAAAATAACAAAGCTAGAAACCAAGAACATTAACTTTCACTTTGCCTAGCTACATGCTAGTACTCTTGCTGTAATTATAACACAGAGGTCATTCCAAAGGAATTACCAGCCTTCAAATGATATGAGACAATTATTCTCCAGGGAGTCCGACAAATTCGTAAGACAAATACAGTTGAAATTTCAGACATCAATCTCTTTTTTAACATAGCATGGGAACAAGGGAGCTGTGAAATGTAATTTTACCCTAAGGCCCAACAAATGATCGCATTAAAATGATTTAAAAAAAAGATTTTACATCTATTATACCTTAGAAGTGAATGTAGTGTTAGATTTTTCTAAGGCTTCCTGTGAATAATAGTGTTTAATAGAATCTGTAAAGAACACTTTACAGATGCTGGTGCTCTTGCCTGGCGGGGAAGGCAGCCCCACATGCGGCGCTGGGTGCCGTGCCTGGAGCAGTGTGGTGCCAGGAGCCAGCTCCTGCTCCCCAGGCAGCCCCTGGCTGTGGGGAACACACTGGACCCTGCCCCACCACCTCCCTGCTGACACCTACTGCTGTGGCAGCGCTGCACAAGAGGGGATTCCCCAAAGTGGCTGCTTTTAATGTGCCCAAATATTCCCCAAACAGCAGGAAACTAAGCCAGTCTCATGCACACTTGTGTCAAGGAGCTGTGCTGGATTGGAGCCTCATTTCCCTGGTACTGACAGCCACAAGCGGAAAAATACTTATAGCCATCTCAAAAGCACCTTGAAGGGCTTTCAGTGATCACCCACTGTGAGCCCCAAGGACACCCACTAATGGCGTGTATTGGCTGCGTGCAGGAGGTGTGACAGAACCCCAAAAGGTGGCAGCTGTGGATGCACTGCTTTTTGTGATTCAGTCCATCAAATTTACATCACTTCCCACAAGCTTGATTTAACTATATGGCTTGAGCCCATCTAGAAGAGAAATTTGGGACTGATATCACTTCCAATATTGATGTGCAGAAAGCAGAAAACTCTTCTATTCCTACTTGCATGGAGTTACTCAACCTATCTCCTGCTTTTCCACAGTGTCAGTCATGTCAGCATCAATTTGAGTGGGCTGCTTATGTGAGCTGGGCAGGATTTAGCCCAGTGTGTGCCACAGTCAAAGGGTTGAAGTGGAAAATGGATATTAAGAAACTGCTCTTTGGCTAGGGTTTGATTTACAGAAACCTATAACAGTCTCATTCTTCAGATAAGTGCATTTCTCCAACTGCTATTACTCAAGAAAACAGGCTCCTTGGAAATCTTTACAGCCGACACATTGCAATGTGACCTTGCACAACTTGGCAGTGCAGCTCTGCATGTTTTCATTGTATTTAAATAGCACCATTAGTTTTATTCATGTGAGGAAGTTAAACTTTAGCTTCAGTGACATTCTAGCATTGCACATGCACTGTGTCCATGTGTGCCCCTGTAGGTGCAGGGTTTCCGAGGAGCAGAGGGAAGAAGGACTGTGAGGAAAAGTGCATAAGTTTGTGCACACACAAATGTGCGTGAGTTTTTTTCCAAGGATGTATTCCCATCCCTGTGACACTATGGTCAACAGCTGCCTGAATGATCCTATTAGGCACAGCCTCTGCAAATATTTGTGAAAGAATGCTTCCCAAATGGAAGCTGACAAATTAATGAGAAATGCAAGTGCATCCTGGATTAAGAGAATGCAAAGGTAGAGCAGCACCTGTCTGGTTGATGAGGATGTTTGACTGTGGAGAGCTGTGCTGAGCTTCTGTGGTATTTAGGGTGAAGAAAGTGGTCACAACTTCACATTTCCATTTACCAGACCAAAACATTTCATTCTACTCCCACAACAGTTTTCCAAGGTAAACTTTCCCAAGAGATACAGTGAATTGTAAGGAAAAAATTAGAAAACTGGTATGATGAGTGATAGACATCTCAAAGCTGCCATATGATGTCTCACTAGCAAACACTTAGTCCACCTTATTGTGGGAACACTTTGAGTGTCTAGGCAAGTTCCCAGAAGAATACAAAGTTATGAGTCCCTTATGCTACATAGTTTCCTAAGTTAGCTTTAAACTAACACGGTATTGTATTATTAGTCAGGCAAAAATGAAGGGACTAACACAAGCCAGCAAAAAAAAAAAAAAATCCAGAAATGCATATACATATTTCATACTTACATATATCTTCTATTTGACTTAAATTGCCCTTGCCCCATGACACAGACGGCAAATCTTTCATCGTTTGCCTCTCATCTGCATTTTATTTTAAGGGCACGGAAAGTCCAGTAGGCTCAGTAGCTTTGAGACCTGGGAACAAAGAGATCACCTCTTGTCCATGAGGAGGACAAAATGAAAAGTGAACGTCACTGTATGGTGATAGCAGAACACATGGAAACACAAGAGTGAGGCGTCCCAGAGATGATAAAATTGTGTGAAGATTTCTTAGTATTAAATCCAAAACTAAGTTAAACTAAAACTTCATCTCACCAGGTTCTCCTGCCCATGACAAGGAAACTGCAAGATCTAAATAACAAACTGTCATGCCTTGTCACTGCTGATCGAGGGGAATATGGATGAAATCTTTCCTCTTTACTCTTTCCATCTCTCTCTGATTCCTAAAGTATGTATCCATTGCACAGTCCCATTTTTTTTCCATCACCCTTTGCTCTATTCACATCAAATCCTTGTTTGACATGAGAGGGACTGGGAATGGGGAATTACCTAAAAGCACTGGAAACACCAGTCTTACAACAGTCAGAGCCACATATGTCCATAAGGACTCCAGAATTCAATAGAAAGCGAGGCAGTTTAAATGAACTGGTTTTATTATTTATTCTGATAGAAAAAGAGGAAAAACTGAGCAAAAAAAAGAAGATTGAAAGACTGATTTCATTGTAAATCAGTACAAACAGATTCAAGGACTGCTGTACTTGGATCGAGAGTGTATCTAACCCGTAGTCAACCCAACAGTTTAATTTTCAAAACTTGGCTTTTAGCATTGGAGGCATGAGATCAAGCCAAGATACACTGCCAATAAAAGGCTGGAGCTCAAAGCCAGTGTTGAATTACAGAGCCCAGAAGGTTTACGGAAGTGTTTAGTGAAAATTGTTTGCAAATGGGTTTAGAAAAATTTTCTCCCTCCTGCTGGCTGCTTCAGGATCTGGCCCTGTCAGACTCAGTGAAGAGTTCTCCTCCCATCATCCTGGCAGGGATACATAGGATTTGCATGTGGGCAGGCAGGATGCTAAGTGCCTAAACCCATGTCCTCATATTAAGCTTGAGAATGTTTCTGGAAGATATGGTTGAGTCATGGCAAGTGTTCTCCAGCCAAAGGGGCCACTGGGTCCAATCCAAGTATAGCTAGATTAAATAGAAAGCCCCCTGATAAACAAAAATGAGGTTGCATGATCTAATGGTCCCTTCGGAACTGAAATATTCCACCAAAACTGGAATATTTAGGACTTTTTTTCCGTTTATCAGATGCATTGTCAATTGCAGTATTTCTACAAGACATAGAAGTAAACTATGAACACAGAATTTTGCCCTGAGCAAAGCAGATTTGCATTTGATTTCTCAGCTTTGTTCTTGTACCTGATATCCATTTAAAAAAAATGTCATGGGGCCTGCAGGAATTGTGCTAATCAATGGACAGTAAATTTATACTTTTAAACAGCTTTGTTGTCCCTGTACCCAGTGCAGTCATCACATACATCAGGACTTACACAGGAATGCTTTTGACAGTACCTCTGCTCTAGAAGAGCCACGGAATAAGGTTGCTATTGTTAAATGCAGACTCCCAGTTCTTTTCAGAGCAGAAGAGAGTACAGATACCCAGCAAGATAAGCAGCTCCTTGGGGTCATAGGGAATCCTATTTTCATCTCATTGAGATGCACTAATTTCTATTCCCTTGGTCAGTAGTTTAGGAAGGTGCCTCTTCGTAAAACTAAGTTTGGCTTGTGAAAACATCTGCTGATTCACGATTGCTGCCCTCTGGTTTCTAGTGGGTTTCTTATTCTGTTTTGTGGATGTTTTGTTGCTTTGTTTTGGTGGTGTAGGGGTTTTTTCACTTGGAATTTTGTTTTTGAGATTTCTTGTTCTCTTTATTCTTACTGAGCTCATGTACTTAATTTAAACTGGGAGAAGTGCACTAAAAAACCCCAACCTACTTCTACCCTGTAATGAAAGCCCCCAGTTTGGTGCTGTGTCTAACATTCATAAGAGCCCATTCACTGTGCTGTGAAGATAGAGACCTTATTAACCATGGATGAGGTACCTTCTGCCAAGAGTCCTTAGGGAATCTCTCAGAAGTGATGATACAGCTCAGATCAAGGATTGTCTATGAGAATTTCTTAAAATAACTCTGGGGACTCTCTGAAATATTCCGCTGCTTGAGGAGGTATTATGGTTTACCACTTATTACTCTGTATTTGTTCTGCTAGGACTATTAAGGACTCATTTGTTTCTCAACATGACTTCCCCAGTATCCAAATTAATAGAGTAGGACCTTGCTGTACTAAAAATGCAATAGGATTTCTAGATTTCTCCTATTAAAGGATGGCTGGTCCCAAACAAGCAAAATTCATTCTTATTTGTATCCTTGGAAAAGTACAGGGAGATGAGTTGCAAGTACTCTGCCTGTATGAGTTACCAGGGTCTGATCTGGTTCTTTCCTCATTTTTTTCCCGAAATTCTCCACTTGGCACCAAATCAGTTTGGAGTGTCTAACTTACAGATATTTGTACTTCTTAAACCAGAGAAAGTGCTACCTATGCAGGTAGCACTGAGCAATCAGCCTGGCATCCATCATCAGCCTGGTCTTCATTACATTGAGGGATGGAAACCACTGAATTTTTTCATTCTCATGTTTCATTCTCAGCTAGGTGTGCAAAACAGCTTCTGTAAATGCCATGGTTTTCACCCAAGGTGTCATCAAAGTATCTTGGGCTTTTCACACTGACCACAATCTAAAGGGGCCTCCTAGGAACTCAAGCAAGAATTTGGAGGGATGAGAGGTGATCACTGGAGCTGCAGAATTCTACTGCAGTCCAAGAAAAAGCCATATGACCACTCAATCTCCACAGTTCTGTCACAAAAATCTAACCCTCCTCTGACCCTGGGCAGGAAGAAAAATACAGCAGAGAGGAACTGGGCACTCTCAGTACCAAACAACAGTAGTAGGCTTTACAAACCAAACGTCACCTGGAGCCACGCTGCTTAAATACATCCTGGTGATCACTGCATGGTGGCACCGGTCTCACCACATCCTTCACCTCGCCTGTGATCTGACACTCAGATCACTTTGCCAGCAGGCTCAGCCTTTGCTCTGACTTTTTATGAAGATGCAAAGAAGTAAAAATTAATCCACGTCCCTCTCCAGGAAACTGGTCCTTACTGAAGGGGAAAAGCCCAAGTCAAGAGCACCCTTCCAAATGAGTAATCAATGCTGAGCAGTGCTGGGCAACTTCTTAAGCTGAAACCTTTTAGTCTAACAAAGAACAAATGAGACTGTCCCAGCAACACCCCATCTGTTTAAAGCCAGCGGTGCAATTAAGTACTTTCCTAAATAATGCGTCTTAAGGAGGCTGATAATGGTTGAAAGAGCCATGCAGTCATCACAAGTGTGTTCTGCTAATGCAGTATTTCTTCTGTCCTTGAAAAAAAGACTGTTTGTTATTAAATGAAAGTTATGTTTAAACTTCAGTGATGGGCTGAGCAGCAGCCTGCTGTTTTACACTGGAAAACACATTGCATGCTTACCTGCAGTACTGTTCTCTCTAATTGATTCTTTCCTAAAGGTATTTCCCACTACTCCACCTCCTTCCTTTGCTCTGATTAACAATCGTAGCATGATCTCATCAGGCCTCGACAAGTATTGATGGGCCACAGTATCATGAGGCTAATAAAGTGTGTTACCCAGTATTTTCTGGTGACACATAAAAACTCCCTTATGAAAGACACAGGAGACAGAATATAATATAAATGCTTTTTTAGTAACAGCAGAGTACTGTGGACTGTGCAGAGCTGGGCACGAGCACATTTTTTAATAGAGCTCTGTGGGGCAGCACTGCCCAATCACCTGATGGGGGAGGTGGGGGGGAGGGTAATAGGCACCCCATTGTGATAAAGCCAGGACAGAGGGGATGAGGTCAGGCAGGACCCAGAGGACTTTGTGGGAAAGCAAAATCCCCAGGCACCCTCCCTGAGTGCTGCCCCAGCACCTGAGCAAAGCCCTCTGAGGTCAGCAGCCCGCTATGATGCTGCGGGCACTACCTCCACTTGCTGTTCCTCTTTTCTTTCCTATGTTGCCCTGTTAATCCACATTTAATCCCTGTTGATACAAGAACACTTTTACAACACTGTATTTCACATTTGCTGTGCAAGACCATTCTTTAGAAAGAATGGGTGGAAACACACAGCAGTGGTTTTGCTCCTCCCTCCTATTTAAAATTCCCTGAGCATCTGTCTAGCATTAAACATTAAGGGTAAAAAGGATAAATTATTTTCCCTTCTCTTCCATGTCATGACATAAATGCCAAGCCCAGCAAAGCCACATGAGATAAGCACAACATTGTCAGTTCAAGGCCAAAGCCAAGCCTTGTTCTCACCTCTCCCCTTTCCTGCTGACCACTCTGGACCCTCAGCTGCACTGGGGCTGGTGGATGCTGGTCCCCACCACGGGGAAGGGTGATGGGACAGCCCTCCCAAAGACTGGGTGAGTACCTGGCATCTCTACAGATGCCCTGTTTGCTCCAGCCTCCCTGCAGCCCTGTGGTTGGGAGTGGTGTACTCATGGAGTCCAGAGGAAAACTGGGCTGAGCCACTCTGCCCACACTCCCAGTTCAGGATAAGCCTCACAGACACACTTTAGAGGTAAACCCCAGACTCAGCTCTCCCCTCTCTTCATTTGCCAGTGAGGTGATGGCTTCTTAATTTTAAAAAAGTGTAGATCCTGAAATTCCCATTGTTGAGTGTAAGGCAGAGGAGTGCCACAAGGTCAGCAAATCCAGGGCTTGCCAGGGCCATTCTTTTAATGGAAGAAAAGAGAAAGAGAAAAATCCAGCAAGTGGTGCAGCAACAAAGAAAATCCTTTTTTTGATCTATCAAGCCCTCTTTCTCCAGCCTCTGTGAATGTCTCACCTCCTGCACAGTCTCTGAACATAAACTTTGCCCAGCACACTCAGGGTAATCTTTTCACATCGTAAAACTTATAATCCTCTTAAAGTGGTTTCGTAGGGTTTGAGGTATGATGCACTTATCAAATAACTGAAACAAATAAATCAGCTTATTTAGGCTGTGGTCAGCGTGTGTGCAGCTCTGTGCACGCAGGGAGGAAGCCAGTGCCATACCAGCATTTGTATACATTAGCAACAAAGCTGTCTGTGACAAGCTGTCCTCCGCACAACTAAATATTTAGTTGCATATCGTAAGTAACTTCTTAAGTGATTAAAGAGAGAGGGTGCTCTCTGTCCGTGCTGGCATGGGGCGAGCAGCCGGCAGGCTGGAGAGCGGAGCCCTCGGTGTGGCAGCCTGGCTTTGGGAAGGGAGGGTGTCCTGGCACACCCTCCCTGCAGCTTTGCCACGTGGGCACAGCCCCAGCTCTGGCCGGGGGTGCACGGCCTTGGGCACGCTCCTCTGTCACCCTTCCCTGCCCAGAAACTGGCTCGAAACAGGCTCCAAGTGGATTTCTTGCATATTTGTACAGAGTTCAAGTTTTCAAATATTTGTTGCTAGCTTTTATTGGTGTTAGGGCAAGGTTTATTTTTAATGCGCCTGTATTTATGGATTCCCGTGCTTGCATATTTCTCGCATGTGCAAAATCAAATTAATAAAACAATTTCATGTTGAAGAAGTATAGAAGAGATGTGTCCTGCTTGATACAAAGACATTGTGGAAAAGACATTAGTAAATTCAAAAGCTATTAGCTTTTAAAATTTAACTTCAAAAAACAAGCTAGAAAAGCCACCCTAAACTTGCTCCAGTTATGTTTTTCTGTGTGTAAAATAAATGTTTTCTTCAGATAGTTCAAGCACCATCACAGCAGCTCTCACTTAAAATGTTGTGGTTGTTGGGATACAGACACAGTCTTAACAGAGCATCTTGAATGTGAGATACTTGAATGAAAGAGAAGGAAATCAGCCTGCTCTAGGGACATGGGCTGAGTTTTTGCACGTGGAGTCCCTCCTCTTCCTGCTGCCTCCTGCCCCTTCTCTGGTCCTTCTCTCCAGAAGATATCCCACTTTTACTTACTTTGAAGGGGAAAACTCCAGAGGCAATTTAAACTATTTTTAGGATTTTTTACGCCACTTCTGTTTCAGTATGTGCCATGTGCAAGTGAAGGACAGACCAGGATCAGGCCATTATCCCAAGGGGATGAAGTTTGGAGGGGTGTGATGGCGGCAGTGTCCTGCATCCCTCAGGATATGGGAGTGCCTGAAGTGCCTGATCCATTATCTTGTCTCCCAGCTGCCCCTTGCAATCTCATCCCTCCATCAGGTGCCTTGGCCACAAAGGATGCTCCAGCTCTGCCAGGGCTGTCCTGGGCGCCTGGGCCTTGTGTAAGAGATGCTGCAGGGCTTGGGAGCAGCTCTCGTGGGCTCAGCCCTCCCTATTTCTTGTAGAGTTGTTTGTTTAAAACCAGATGCTGGAAATACAAAACAGTTTTATCTACCAAAAAAACCCATAAGGGTTTGCTCTGGTGTTGATGGCATAGAGGAATTTTTAAGACCTTTCTTCCACAAAACACTTTCAGAGATTTTGTTACTTGCATGTGGGAGAGCAGCATGAGAAAGACAGTAGCATCATCATTTTCTTTTCTAGTACAAGTTGGGTTAATAAGAAAATTAAAGCTCAAGTAAATATTCACCGGAAAGTAATTTCAGTCTGTCATGAAAATAATCTACATTTATAAGTTATCTAAAGTAAAGTGAGCCGTATTAGCCTCCAGCAGCTCTGAAACCATTATGAATTATTGAATAAGTAATCTTTTTTTTTATAGTTATTGACATAATAAATATATTTGCTTGAAAACATCCGGAGCTGCATAGGCATAGAAGTATTTATGACTCTGTGCTCTTTACAGCACTGTTTTACAGGGTGCTGTCAACTGTAGAGGGGAAAAAGGGGGAAGAAGGTTTCACCTCTGATGTTCTTGTCAGGAGATACAGTGCTTCAGTCAGTCCCATCTCTGCAGGCCCCCATCTTCATGGACCACAAAATAAATAAAAATGTCCAGGTGAAAATGGTGTGACTTGATTTACTAGTTTTTTTGATGGTTAATTCTTTAGTGACTAACAAATAGACCTGTAGTCCTGCAAAATCAAATAAGACTGCTAGATTAACATAGAGCAGCTTAATTAACATTAATTTAGTAACTGAGAGAGCTTAAATTAACATTAATTTGGTAATAGAGAGCAGGCTTTAAATTGCCACCACATCATCTCTGGAGGAAATGAAAAATTATGGAGTCTGGGGCCCAAATGCACTGTCAGAGTGATGGGAGATTTGTCAGGCAGAGTTGAAAACCTTTGCATGCAGCACCTCGGGAGAGGGACAGTGCCTGCAGCCACAGCAGAAGCTGCCACAGCCAGGTGGCAGACATTTTGCCAGGTGCTGGGTGGGACCTACTGTGCCACAGAACACAGGATCTTCTCCACTGAGGAAGATCCGCAGGAACGGCTTTGAGATGCAAAGTAAAAGGTGCTGTGTTGGGAATTGCTGTGCTCCAGAGCGTGCCCACACATCATGAGAGGGGCACCAGGCCTGCCTGGGATGTCATGGCTAAACCCTGTCCTGCAACCTCACGGCTGCTGGGGCACCCCTGGGGCCAAACACCGGCATCTTCTGGGACACTACGGCTTTCCTCTGGAACACTCCAGGGTGCAAAGTACTTGTGGGAAAAATTATATTATATTATTTGCCTGTCTCCTTTAGGCGGTAAACATATCATCAGTGGCTCTTAAATTTCCTGAAGTAAAAAAAATTAGCAATTATGAGCCATGAAATCACAGAAGTGCTTGCTCCTGTGAGAAAAAAAACAGCAGCACATTTTAAAGAGCGCTTCTCCTTGGAATGCAAGGCCAGACAAAGATTTAGCCTCTTTCTTAATTTAAGTCTGGTGGAACAACATGTCATACCTCGGACACTCACAACAAATCAGTCTTTATTCAAGTGTGAAAATTTAGGCATAAATTGCTGGCTGCTTAGCTCTCAAAACAATGTCACGGTACAAGAAATGTGATATTTTGAAGAGAAACAGGAAAAAATTTATCAAAGTTTTTGTTATTATTGCATTATCCTCCTGCTTGATCTACTAGCTATAGATACTTGGTGTCTGCTTAAGTGCTTTCCATTCTTCCCATAAGCAAATTCTGGTTGAAGGCTATATATCATTTTGCTCTTGATCACTGCTAGTCTCAGTACCTCATTACAGCAGACCACTTTTTGAAACTGAGCTATAGCCCAGATAAATGATTGTATAAAGTTTTAAATAAACATACAACATTTATGTTATGTTGTTTCACAGGGATGATTTATAGTCATTTTCTTCATCCAGTCCTGAGCTCTGGACATAAAAGACACTGAGCTCTCTGCTGTTTATCCGAGCTAAATCCTCTGTTTGTTCTGCATAAGCGTTCTTGATTCTATAATATATTGCAGGCTTTAGCTTCAGGTTTATTCCCTCTGGGATGGTGGAATTAGATACATTAACTGACAAAGATAAGGTACGGACATTGTAGCTTAATAGCCATTAAAATAGATACTGTGATAATAGAAATGGAGTTAGAAAAGGGAGTCAAGGTTGTGATATTTTAAAAATATGTATTGATAAGACTTACATGAAAAAAAGTAAGATTTGAGAAATCTCTGTCAGGAAACCCCCAAAAAATGGTTGGATTTTGTTTAGCTGGGGTTTTTTTTTTCCTAAGGAGAAGAGAATTAGAGGTGGTATTGTGAACTACACTATATGTTGCCTCTTGTGTCCCCAAAGAGAATTTTGTTTCTTACTAAAATGACTTTATGTAATCTGGCTGCTGAGCTAGTGAAGTACTGCTCTGTGCCACAGAAGAAAATCAAGAAAGCACCATGAGATAAAGCAAGTTTCTCTGCCTTAAAAAAAATCCTAGCAAACCTGTGTGGATTCTTTTTACTATGTTCCTTCTTTTACCAGCATATTTAAACACACACACACACACACATATATATATACCTTTGTTCAAACCACATAGGGTGGTCTATTTCCGTCACACTGCTATTCTTCATTGCAGTCCTTGTTCCTCTGTTAAAAAAGCAGACAACAGTAAATGCCTTCCTACTCTTCTTGTGAGTATAGAACAAATTTTGAGCTAAGCCCACAAAAAGTTGCCTTGTAGTTTGGCTCAGTATTAATTCTTAAATTTTTGTGTAAAAAAGTGTTAGCATTTAAAGACCTAATGCCTACAATAGCGGGAAGACTTTAGGAATTATACTCTAGAATGTGACATACTCTAAATCATCTCTTAGCACAGTATAAAAGTTAAGCTAAGATTTTAAAGGCCCTAGATGGACTTTCATTTTTTTCTAAGTCAGGATTAACTGGTGTATAAGTAACAGACTAGGTGTTTTCACTGCCAAAAACTAACTTAAAGTTTGAATCTGGCAGTACAAACAGCAGCCCTGCCTGTACTCATACAAGCTTGTTATTTTGTGGTGCACAAGTTTGTATGTTGTCCATGCTCTGTAACATATTGCATTCCATAAAGTATGAAATGCCTTTTTATCTGAAACTTAGGTGGAAAAATAAGCAGCAATCAAATTAAACACATGGGCAGACTTTTTTCTCTTTGTTGTTGTTGTTGTATTATTCTACCAGCATTTATTTTAGCTAAGATATTCTACTTTCAGAGCAGCGGAATACTTCAAGGAATAAAGATGCAGATGGAACTGAATGAAATATTTAACGAATATAAAATGAAGGGCAAAAAAGAAAACTCATGAAAACCCCCAGACCTTGGTGAAAGATTGTTTGAGTAAGCATAAAAATTATCTTTAAAAAGCAAACAAACTTATTTTATTTAGGTACTGCTTTTCAAAAAATAGTTATTTGATCAAGGTTGCTAGATCAAATACAAAAATACATAAAGTACCACATAATTTCTCTGCATGTTTAATTATAAATTCTTTCATATTATTCACTGTAAAGAAACACTTCAATTAATTTTTTTCCTAGTGAAATCTGCTATTCTCATCATCATGTGTACATTTGGTAACAGGAAAAGGAGAAAAAAAAGTGTGTGTGCATGTAAAATCCATTCTGACAAGGAAATGGGAATTTCTTGCCATATAGGGCAAGGTCTAGGTTTTGTGAACAGCAGTAAAATTATCTTTTCCATGTGATGCAAACCACAATGATGCAAAGTCACCTCCCTCTCCCATTGTGGCCCAATCTGTGGCCCAGCAGCCCCTGAGTTTTTGTACTGAGCTCTAGACCAGGACAGAGAATGTGTGACCATCTCATGGGCACAGTCACGTTTGGCATGTGGGCAGTGGCCTGTTGGTTTCGCAGCATTTGAGAGTTACTTAGATAAGACCAGTCCTCCCCCCACCTTCAAGATTAATTTCCAGAAGTATTTGTCATGTTTGTTAGGATAATAGGGATTTGCTTTTATTAGTATTTCAATACTAGTAAGTCATGAAATGATTTCCCTATAAAAGTTTTCACTAAAACCTTTGCAATTACTTATTTACTCAATAGATGGGATATGGCAAAAAATGCTTGACCTTTTCTTTTTCAGATAGCTGTAACAACCAAGCATTAACTAGCTATTCATCAAAGCATCAGTATAATGAGGAATCACCTTCATCTTACCAAGAGAGAAACAAGAGTAAGTCGTACTGCCCCATACCACAAAAAATCTTGTTTGGGGCAGACCCAAAACTTCAGATATTTTGTCTTTTTTCCTGGCCTCAACAAATCATTTTATTTAATTCATGTCTTAACAAAAAGATTAACCTAGACTTTCTTGTGAGGCTGCAGTCTTAGACTCCTTTAATTTCCCAAGAAATCAGAGTTATACAGAAGGATTGAAGTAATTTTTGCTTTTTTCTAAAAATTTCAGGTGAATTTACAGCTAGAATGAAAGAATATACTGATTTATCTGCTATAAAAGAGCAAAGTAAATAGCTCGTACTCATTTGCTGTAGAAGCATCTCAGTAGAAGCCAGCAGTATCTATCCCTTTAAGGGCATTAAGACAACTGCAAACAACACAAATAGCTGGAGTTTAAAGCAGTTTGTGAACCACTTACACAGAAAAGCTTTTCCCACATTATTCTCATTTTGCTGATAGGAAGTGAAAGCCTAGAGACCTGTTTAAGATCACTCAACACCCCTATAACCAAGATGGGCAGAGAAACCACAGACTTGGCGTCCAACCCTCAGACTACCAACAGGATCACCTTCATGAGTGACTCAGGAGAGATTCTGCTGTGCTGCACAAAGTCCTGCAGCCCAAGCTATTGCTCAGGATGGCAAAGCATTGCTTGCCCTGTACACAGCATTTGAGACACAATGGCTTTTAAGATGCCCTCCTGCAAAGCCTACCTACTTCTAACTAAGCAGTTACAAGCCATCTGCATTGATGG
This sequence comes from Monarcha castaneiventris obscurior, assembly GCA_026261815.1. Taxonomy (NCBI): domain Eukaryota; kingdom Metazoa; phylum Chordata; class Aves; order Passeriformes; family Monarchidae; genus Monarcha; species Monarcha castaneiventris. Next base: position 6,304,603 of record JAMPIT010000889.1, read on the forward strand.
TGATATAAGTAAATGAAATGGGATCAGAGCATAAAAATCTGTATCCTCAGGTAAAACTTCAGGACCGTTTTAATGATTTGCTGTTTATATGCAATAACACGATAGAGAAAAAAAGAACAAAACCAAAAGCCATGTGTTCTGCAAGATATATTAGGATGGGACAGGAGGCAAAACTCGCTTTAGAGACACATAATCATGCTGTTGAGGTGTGCAACTTTTTCCACAAATAGCAGTGCCCTCTTAAAAGGATATACCTAGAAATTCCCTAGGGTGCTGGTGTATTCTTGCTTTTAATACTCTATGTTCGGGTTTTTCCCCTTTTACTTTGGGTTATTAGCCCCATTTATTCAGTCCAATTTTTTATTATTAGAGAGTCAGGATAAACCAGTAGGTTAGAGTATTTAAAAAAATCATTGTATCCACATTCAGGAAAACTGCAGTAAAAAACATTTTTGCTATAGAAGCATCAAAAATGTTATCTAGACCAAACATCCTATAGCTCGCTGGAAGGGTTCCTGGAGCAGCAAGTAAGCTCTGTGGTTTACACCAAACACACACTGATATTCATGAGAGCATACCCACAATGCTGGCTTTAACAAAATGCTAAACTGTCTTATTCATTTGGGTGAGAAGCATCATGTCGACTTTGTATCTGATGTGAACGGGATGCAACTTTGGCTGTGTGCACACTCAATTATAAAGCAAATAGCAGCTCATGGTCCTTTTCAGTCCTGATCTGGATGACCTATTGTATTACAGTATTAATCTTGTTGTCAAAAATAGCCTTTTCAGGCAAACATACTGATGGTCTAGCATCTTGTATAACCAACATCTCTTAACATGAGATCAATAAAATTATTTTCTCTACCTCCAGATCTGAAAACCAAACCAAAAAATATCCTTATTTATGCTAAGCTATCAAGTAAATACACAAATGTCTGAGATTTACCATTATCTCTTAAACTGAAATTTTACCAAAAAAAGTACTAGCTTGATTGCCTGCTCCTCAAACTCCTGTGGTTTAATTTTGCTGCTCTATATACCTTTGCCTTTGTAAATGAAAGTTTATTATATTCATAGTAACAATTTAGCAATTTTCAAATTTTAACAGGCTTTTTCATACTACATTTAAAGCAATGAGCCATGTACAGTAATTGCTGAAAGAGTATAAAGTTGTGGACTGTTCTCCTGGACTCAATCTGCCCCTGTAAACCCATGGTAAATTTTGAGGCTGTATTATTTTGCCAATGCAGTTATGTCTCAGTGACTGCGTTAAAACCCTTTGCTCAAACACTCAGTGACACTACACTTCCATAACCATCTACTAGCTATGTATGTTGTTAGAACAAAACTTTTTGCAGTAATACATAAATTGTTTAAAATGCTGTCAAACTACCACAAGTTTTTCACTTGGAAAAAAAGAGTACTGGACTACAAAGCAGGGGACGTCACTTTTCCAGAAGCATTATTAATGGGGACTATTTTAGTCTTCAGTGACGGGGAATGACAGGCTGTAGCATTTCTTCAATTTAAGAATAGAAAATAACCGTGCTTGCAAGAATTCAATTACTCTGCATTAGAGCTGCCATGGGGTTACTGTACATTTATACATCAGAAAGTCAGTAAATTATTTTTCTATAAATTAGTCTCTCAAAGATGGTTTTTTTTCCCTTTCTGTTCTGAATGCCAAACTCCTGACCGCTTCTCCACTACAGAGACTTCATATCTGGATAGCCGACATCTGTAAAAACATTTCTAATGAAAACACTACTAATACAACCCCCTGGAGAAACAAATGAAATGAGATCTAAGTATGCAGCCGCCTTTCTACAGCTCTGTCTTTAACAATAGTGAGGCTAGTGCTTCCCATCCAAGTCTTGACACAGGTCATGATCATTTAGGCACAGTAGTAGCAAAATAAATAATTGTGTAAATAAGTAATAACTGGTATAAATACTCCAGTAGCACTTAGAAGATATGATAAAGGACTTCTGTTTTTAGCCGTGCATTAAGGATTATCTTGGGGATGGAAGGGAGAAGCATTTAAACTGCAACAAAGGAGAACTATAGATTGAATACTTGAAAGCTCAGTGCCAGATATAACAACGCTTCTTTGCCGCAACAGCAGTTTAGAAAGTGTATTAGTGTTAAAAGTGTTGGATCACTGCTAAAATATTATAGAAACAGTGGTTAGAGATTCACTCCAAAAAAAAAAACAAACTATAAAGATGAATAATGTAACTATATACTCAAAAAAAATTCAGATTCAAAGCAAAAATAAGATATGCTATCTTATTTCTAAAATAATTGGTCACTTTTTTCATATATTTTTCTATATATATATAAGCATTCCACTGCTTTAATATGTAAATAAGAATTTAGACACAATTTTTCTGTTTAATAGCCTAACAATTATCAGGGGAAAAAGGTCTGTATTTTTGTTAAGATTTCTCAAATTTTAGCAAATGCTCCATATCAAGGTGTATAGACACACCACATCCACGTTTCCTGCCCTACATTTAAACCTGTATTAAGTCATTTGAGGCAATTCTTTGGTAGCAAAGATTGGTAACAGCAAGTCCTCACCACTGGAAGACAAATTAGCACAGAAGGACACAGGGAGGGATCCTCTTTCTGAAGACCATAATGAAAAAACAACAGTGTTTCTAAATGCCCTAAATTTTAAAGTAGGCTAAGGCTTTTGCTAGACTGGACTGTACAAGTACAGGCTATAATCAGTCTCCTTATCTGAAGTGAACTGCAAGTTCTGCACCCAAATCCTAAGGCAGATGAATCTGGAACTGATCTGACATGGAACTGACGCACCCTCCACCCCAGGCTCCCAGAAACGTATCGGCAGGAGTACTTGCTTTGAAATAATTCCATCAGCTTCCCCAGTGAAATCTGGGTGCAATAAAAACAATAGCACTTTGCCAGAATTCCAGGAGGGTCTAGCAGTTCCTCCTCTTCCCACCACGTTTTCTCTGGCCTATGGAACCAGGACTGAACCTGTAAACACAGGTCTTACTTCCAGCAGCCTTTTTATGCTGGGTAAATGAAAATGGGCTTCTTATTCCATGCATCGGTTTGAAATGACATTTCTTGTACAACGAAGAGAGATTAAGAAAAAAAATTTTGAAATATTTCTGATTGAAAAATGGTATTTGGCCTTTTCACTGAATAACCTCTAAAATGGCTTTGAGATAATAAAAAGGCAAGTGGAACCCAACATAAAAATTTTCTTTGAAAGACAGTAATACTGAGTTCATGTCTGCTATATATATCTACTACAAACATATTTTGCTTCTGGACTACTTCAGACTGAAACAGAGAAAAACTGCTGGAAAAAATTAAATTGAAACATCAAGCTTAGCTTATCATTAATTTCCTCATTGTAATACAAACAATGAACACTAAGAGTAATGACTATAAAACAAAACAAAAATTCTACGCAAGATTTTAATAATCACAAAATTGATGCTTTGCACCTTGTAAGCTCTAATCTTTCAAATGGCTAAATGGACCCAAATAGCTTAAATTGAGGTTTATAGCATTCTACGTTTCATTTTACCCAATACTTTGATTTGCTAGAAAGAAAACTCAAGTTTCTGTTTAAAACACACAGCAACATGATTGTAATTTTTTTACATGCCACAGAAGAGATTCAATTAAAATTTAATTATTAAAAAAACTAAAAAGTGAAATTAACTTTGACTAACAAGTTCATTATTTTATGGTTTCAAGCACTAAAGACTGTCATATGACTGGAAATTGTAAACAAAATTATTTGTTAAGTTAAAAAAATAAAACAGAGTCCTTAATATTTAATCGAAAATCAAATTTTATTTCATAAAATAATACACCTGGAAACTCATAGAATACCAGTTCAAAAACCAACCAGTTATGAAAATTTAGTCAACACTGTCTTTACAATATTTAAGTCTCAGGCACCCTCCAGTGTCTGGAGAAGAAACTGCACAAGTGAGCAAGCATTCGAAGAAAAAAAGCCAGGAGTAAGTTTTCCTGTAAAGCTAGAAGCTCCCTGCATCATTGTCAATAATTGCATATAACCCTGCATCAGTGATGTGATAGAGCATGATGCAAAAATATTGTAAAATTGCATTTCATGGATATCTATGGTATTTACAAGGGTGATATTTTCTTTGCTGGTGGAGAGGGATCTCTAAGCACACTACATAGAAAAATACAGTTAAGTGTGCAAAGTACTATGAAAGCATCTTACAAAGTCTGGTATTGATAAGTATTCAAGTATTCCTTAGGGAATATGATCTCAATGTTTATACAGCTTGTTTGTAACTTCTCTAAGGAGTCTAAATGAATAGTTTATTTAGCAGGACATACAGTCATGGTAAGGAGGAGGACAAAATGCATGTAGAGGTAAAGCCAGATACAAATACCCCTCCTCCTCCCATTTTATAATTAATACCACACAAAAGAGGAAGGTCACATGTATACAACCCTCTCTGTGAAAGTTCACTGATTTCATACAAAAAACCCAAACCACAATTTTTTCCATTGGTATCCTTGTTCATTCTAAAAGTAATAAATCCTAAGATGATTTTTGTACTTGACATTCAACTGGAAACCCTTGTGACTATAGGACAGCCAAGAACATCTATTGAAAGGACAGTGTTGTAAGTTAATGTTATTAGTAGATCCACACAAATCTAACAGAAACAGAATGAAAACTGGAAACCAAAACTTTTTCAATTGTGATTATGCACAAACTAACCTTAATTGTGGATTTCTCCCTTGCACACTGTTTGTAATTCCAGACTTAAACAAAACTTTACATTACAATTTAAGTGGTAATGAGATAACATGTTTTGAAATACATGTTAAGTAACCTGAAAGTGGTTACATCCTGATTAAAGAAAACATCTTTACTTAGAAAAACTCCTGTTTTCTTGTTCAGAATTTGAAGTGTATAAATTCATTGAATTATGGATTCAAGTATTTTTCCTTGTTAGGGATTGATGTAAGAATTCATGTATACTTCTGAATAAGGTCTTTACCCTTCTGGGTATGCCCTTACCAGGACATGTGCAAAACTGTTAGGGCAACCCTGTACAATCAGGCTAGTTAATAACTGGTTCAGCTTCAGTTTCCTAAGGTTTGATTTTATCCCCGTCACACTCAAAACCTTGTCTCCTATTTATTACATAACTTCGTTATGTTAGCTACAGTCAGAGAAACAAAAATTAATTACCTGTCATTTAGTAAAAAAGTAAGATTTGGTCAGTATTTCAGTTCAGAATTAAGAGTTTTGACAGGGAAAACAGCTGATGTCATTTTTCCCTGGTATAGCTGAAGAGATATTTTTAAAAACTGAATGAAATCATAACAACATTGACCAAAATCATCTTAGAATCAATATTAAAATGTTACAAATAAACCTAGCTGGGGTGATGCAAAAAGAGGTAGGAAACATTTCAGAAGAGAGTACACAAGATAAATATATTTACACACACACATTATATATATACACACACGAGTATAAAAACATTATAAACCAGTCATTGCTCCCATAAATCTTACAACTGTGCTTAACTTGACATGTTGCAAATATTTACATTGACTTCAAAGAGAGCTGACTATAATGTGCAAAACAAAGCATGACATTACATATTTTGCAAAGTACTATAGGCTTATAAAAGTCACTCTATTCAGATTTTGGCTCTTTCTAAAAACTTTTTGCATGTTTTTAAATAGTGATGTTCCTTTTTGCAATAGCTTCTCTGATTTGACGATCAAGTTCACTTACAATATGGTCTTCATGATTATAGACTCCTGTTCTCAACAGGGTGTCCCTCTCTTCTATCAGACGAGAGAGGTAATCGTCTGTATTCTCATTTAGTTTTCTACAATGAAGACTATCCACTCTTCCAGCAGAATTATCTCTAGCATCTTGCAATTTCTTTCTCTCTTCTTCTTGTTGTTTTAGCCTGATATCAATAAAATAGGAAGAATTAGAGAATGAGACATATTAAACCTCACTTTGATTATCTTTGTATTGAGTCTTTAGTTTACCTACTGAAGTACTAAGCAAAATAAAGAAATCTGTAAAAGGTAAAAAATTACTGTCACTGGGGAAAATCACTACAATTATAAAAAATGTTAATATAATACTTAAATACTAACAAAACCTTTTGTATATGCATATGTAAATATGATACTCATTATAAGGCTTCTGCTTTGGTAATGCAAGCACAAATTAAAAGGGTTCAACATACAAAACTAGTGGAGACAGCTTTTGGAGGACAACATTAGATAAAACTTTAAATTTTAATATATTCAAACTATGAATAGAACATGCCTTGTTCTTAACACAGCAGCTATGCTTAGAACTGAAGGTTTAGAATAAAAAAAAAGCTTGGTGCTGTACATCTATGACCATAACAAAAAAACCCAGGTGGCATTAAATATGGATTTTGCTATACTGCTGTACTGTTCCATTTTATAAATGTGCAACCTTTACCTAAGGGACACTAAACTGTGTTCTTTCACTGGACTGATAGCCAATTATAATCTTGATTTAATTGAATCTTCTCCTGTTTTAAGGTTGGCAGCAAGAAAAAAGAAGAATGGGGGCAGATGGGGAAGAATCTTAAAAATACTTTTATACCTGTTAAGTTCATTTCTGATATCCTCCAGCTCTTGTCGGTCTGTTTTCCCCAGCTCTTTTTCTTCTGCTGCCAAATAGCGCAACCTCATGTGCTCGAGCTCCTGCTGCTGCTTTTTAAGGTGGGCCATTGCATTTTCTTGTTCACGCTGTGTGGGAAAGGGTAAAGACGTAACTCAGTTGACTATATGATTACATGTGAAACTGCTAATTATAGTGACAGAGTGGAACTCTAGGAATGAAGTCATGACAATTACATCTCCAGAAGCACTGGAAATGTTGGAGTTAACAGAATGACTTAACTAGTGATATCTATAATGCAGTAAGACCAGTGACTATCATGATCACAGTAAACCTATCCAGGCTGGATCAGCTGCAGCCCAGTCAGATATCTTCTCATTAACAAAACAGCAAAAATATTAACAGACCTTCTTACTAACTCTGGCTTAAGTTGGTAGGCATAAAACTTATACCTCTGGAACTGCTCAAGCTACTGAGATACATTCCTTCACTATATGGTGTACAAAATAATTTTTTTTTTTGAGAAAATAAAAGCTAAATAGCTGCAGGAAACTTCCATCATCAGCCCCACAGTGTCTAGTAGTAAAGCTTCAAAAACTGCTTTTTGAAATGACAATTTGTGGTTGAAAAATAAACCTTGAAAACAAAATTCTGGCAAGGTGTCCCTTTATATTCATATAGCACTATGCAAAATTTTAGATAATTTGTAGATCTAATGAAATCAGTCTATCCATTTTGAAAGTTTGCTTGGCTCTAATTTTTTAAGCTCTATAGAGATGCTAAAAAACCTGAAGTTTGAGTCCACTACCACTTCACCAGTGACATTAAAGTGCCTTAGTGAGAAACATGGTCTTCTCTCCACTTGTTTTCCTCCTAGTCATTTTCCATATGAGCTTGTGCACTAACTCAGTACAGTCAGTCTTACACCCAGAATAAGACAGACGACCTGAGGTAGTTAAAAAATAACACAGGAGGTTACACGAACATCCCGGATCTAGGCATGTTGTGAAGTGCAAGTTTATCTTTGCAATTTTGACATTGCTTTCATACGGAGTGTTTGATTATTAATACAATCATTTTTAAATTTATTATGGGGTTAAAAAAAAGGGGTTTTTTTTTGTTTGATATGCATAAGCATATTATTTATACAGTCAACCTCACAATATTTGAAAAAATTTTATCAGGTAGTTTCCTGAATTCCAGCTGCCAGCATTTTAAACACTCCCTGTTGATGATCAATAATTGCCAAGAAAATCTGAATTTCAGAAGGGATTGGTATAAAAAAAGACTAACTGTTAATGTGAACAGACAACATGATAGAGAAGTACTCAGCAAGAAATCAACCCTAAAGACCCCCAAAACTTTGTTTTTATACTAAATTCAATACACCAGCAAGCCAAATTAAATGTTAGAACTTCAGTGAGACAGGTCATAAATCTTGAAGAACAACTTGCTAAAGAGATACATACTAATAAAAAAAAGCCAGAAGCAGGAATCCTGCCAAAGAGTCTACAGCTGATAGATGACTGAAGCATAGAAAAAGCACTTGGTGAAGATAAGGCAATAGTCCTTCCTTCCCCATCAAGAACTCATTGCAGAAGGACATTCCCATGTGAGAGAAACCCCCTTTTATGTGGGAAAGATTTGAAGAATATTGTAATAAAACCTATACTGCTTCAGTATGAGAATAATTGACAAATACAATACATACTTAAACAAGTTAATATAGACAGCTGATATTTAGAATTTTCAAGAGTTATAAGGAAATTCAAACAAAAAGTTGTGAGACTGACTGGAGGTTAGTCTTAATCCATCACCAAAATTGGTGTTAACACCACCAGAATAATTGTTTCTCCATTTTTTATTTTATTCTTTCTTTAAACAGAGGCCTTAGAAATACCCAGAAAGTACCAGCAGGACCTACTTCCATAGTGGCCAAGCCACTTGAAATCATAAACCAAACCTAACAGGATGTATGGATACATCAGGAAGAACAAATCCAGCTTTTATAGAAAAGTCACTGTTCCAACTAGTCTTACAAATCCCAACCAAACACCGTACCGAAGAAACCTCCTAAAACTAAACACAACTAAGCAGTGACAGAGAAAGGTACTCTCAGCTTACCCAGGGTTTAGAACACCAGAGAAAGGATAGCAATTGATCATTTCCACAAGACCGAGAAGGTAACAGTGGATTCCACAAGAATATACTCTTCTGTATATTCATAAATGGGGAAATCACTAATTAACAGTTTGCTGCTGATACAATCTAATTCAGTGACAAAAAAGCATATGTGTAAAGACTGGGATATTATGGAGAGAAAAATGAGTTAGCTTGAAAAGGAAACAGACAAATAAAGAACACATTCACTTATGTTCATTGAACACAATAGCCTGAATGCAACTGCTGCCTCATGATGTACTTAACTGTCTGACTGAGAGCTGCTGGAGGATATTCAAAGATATCCAAGCTGGGTTTCTAGATCTTGTGCATCTACTGCTGGCCTAGACTGGTATTTCACATCAGTTCACTAGCTGGGTCTTTCTCACCCAATGAAAAGCACAGCTGAAACTCAAAAACTAGGTATATTCCAACTAGGGACATGACTGAAGTTATTAGGAGAGTGGAAATCAATCACTTAAGCAATATACTTAAGCATGTGAGGACCTTTTTGGACACAGAAAGTTTAAATGAAGACAGACATTTGTGCTGGAAAAGAAATGCTACATATAAAGCACTACTGTTTAAGTATTTGAAAGAAGAGGCAGAGAGCGGTTTTAGCTGGGTATTTTCCTTGAAGTCCCAGCAACGATCACAATGGTATTCTCTGGTTCCCAAATATGTAGATAGGCAACAGTATCCAGACAGGAAAGCCAGATTTCAGGTATAAAACAGGCTACAAGGGAGAATGGAATAAATGAGCTATGAGAAAAAATGGTATTATTGTAACTATTTTGATAGTTGGAATAATGTTGTTTATTTTGCTAAATGCAGGTAGTAAGGAAAAACGCTGAGCATGATCTTGTCTCAAGCAGGTTGCTCCAAAACCAGCACAATTTCAATTAACAGAACAAATGAATAGATTGACAGTCAATCTGATTACCTCAATTACTTAGAATCTAGAAGTATAAGGACAGGCTAATATTTACTTCTCTTTGAGACTATCAATCACTATTCTTGGTGTCCCCATTCAATTTCCTATTGGATTTTCCTATGTAGGATTTTCCTAAAGCTAAATCCTTTACAAAGTTAAGCAAATTAAAATACTACTGCTTCTGAAAACAGTTAGTTGTGACTAACACTTTAATTCAAACACGAGACTTAAAACTTTGAGTACGTTAAATCTCCTTTGGGAAGTCCTATTTAGTCTCAGGGGGGGAGCTGTTGCCCTGTACATGCAGAAGAAATCTAGAAATTTCTAGTTATCTGTCTTTAAAAGTAAAGAATCCAGTAATTCAGTCTGGTGATTAGCTACTTCTCCTGATTAGACAACAAGTATAAAGAAACTTAGCACAGATATCGCTGAAGTAGATACGATACATCCTGCATATCCAAGTTCTGGTTTTAAAATTAATTTGTCTAGTACATCCTGGCTTTCCTGTTGACATTATCTAACAGTGGTAAGAGTCTTGAAGGCCTCACAATAAATTATTTAAGAATGCCATTTACAAGCAAACTGACTCATCAGCAGGAATCTGTTACATCTTGTTACAGTGGAGGATGAGACTGACATTTTCCTCTTAGGTGATGTCAAAATTTTAACTCTTTTACACAAGAGAGGACTTTTAATTGCCATTATCTCTTATCAGCCTTTCAACCTATGCTGATTCATAGTATGATCAGTTTCAGTCCAATAATTTCTTTGCAGATCATGAGATAAGGATTAACTTTAGAAAACTCCTTGTTCTGCAATTCAGTTTATTCATGCTCTCATTGTCCCATTTTAAAATAGGGGTACTGCCATTGGAAGCTGGGGTATTAATCTAAGTCTATCAAATTTGTGTATCTCAATAATTCTATGGGAGAATTATTTTTGAAGGTACACTTTGCAAAAATTGACCAAAAACTAAATACTGCAAAACTAATGCAAAACAGAGTAGCACTTGTTACCAGGACAGCAATACTTCCACATGAACACAAACCATCACATAGCTGTGACTACACTGAGTAGAAGCCTTTTAATTCAGTCCTTCAGTTTGTGGAGTATATTACTCAGATCTATGAGGGAAAATTTTGGAAGTGTTCTTCCAGCCGCACTGCGGAAGAAAGGCATAACTGCATGGTGGCCAGAAGCAGTGTGTGGGACCACAGGTTTCATGACAAGCTGACGTTTTACTATTTGAGGCAGGGAAGTTCAATGATCCATATGTTTTTGCTGTCCAGCAGCATGCTCATAACAGAAATCTGAGAGCAGAAAAGACATTTTAGACAAGCTCAAAGGAGAGACATAATGCTAGAAGAAGCACATACACTTCAGGTTAACAGAACAGTATCTGAAGCTCAAACAGACTGAAAAGGGGACGCACTACTCCTAATGCTTTCATACTGATCAGATCTTATTTAATTGCTTGGTCCTTTATGCCCTCACTGAAGAAGTGAATTTCAGAACCAAATTTTTTTAAAATAAATACCTTTAAAAATGTTTAATTAAACCAAGAAAAAGACAATAGACAATGATAAAGAAGCCACAGAGAGATGAAGCAAAAGTAAGGCTTTTCTGCAGAATCCTTTGTTCAGTTCCCGTTCCTTTTGAAATTTTTCTCTGGGGAAAAATTCCCTCAAAAAAACCCAAAAAACCCAAAACCAACCAAAACCAGTGTCACTAGAGACCATGCTCTTTGCTAGGGATAACAGTCCTAGATTTGTAGGGAAGAAAGATTAAATACAGCTTATGCTAAATTCTTGTTTTCTCAATAGAGGAGAGAAACACCTTTATCAGTACATTCTGTCTCCAAGCTACTCTTGGGTAGGAATTCCTTTAAGATAAATGTGATTTGATATTTAATTTGATTACTAATACAATTGTGATGTAAACATGGCAAATATTTGGCACTTCCTCATTTGGGGTGTTGAGGGAAGAACCCAGATTAATTTCAGTCACTGAAGGTCAAGAATTTTAGATGCATGCCATGCTATGGCCCTGAATAGTGACATTTAAGCACAATAACATTAAATTAAAAATATAAAAATCAACATTTGCTGAAGCAAGATTTCCCTACCATTCAGTTCATGACAGTCCAGCTTGGAAAATAGACACTAAAACAAGTGAGAACGGATTCTTTCATGATGGATCCTGTGTGTAATTTACATCACACACTTCATACTCTGTGATTTTCAAATGTCCTTCCCAACATTAGTCTTTGACTCCTTTAAAAAGTCTGTCATAACAATTTGTAGGGTGCATAACAGAAAACTTGTTCTATGTATACCATTCATAGCAGAGCAAGAGGAACCCATTTCCTAATGATCCATCAATACTAGAAGATGGCAAAGAATTTACAACCGTTTGATAAGAAGAGAGGCATGCTGGTTTTGAATTAATTTATATATAATCTTGTTATGATATGATGAGGGACCATAAAAAGACTATATTTTGTTATGGTGAGAGAGAAGGAAGGATTTCTTATTCATTTCAGTGATGAAACTGGTGTCACTTTATCAGAAATTCAGATATTAAACCTACTTTTTCCATGACAATGTAACAATCCACTGAGCAACAAGCACTTTTTTAAATAGAGAAGGAGAACTCTACTGTATAGAAGGACTTGAAAGGTAGCAAAATTTATTGTGAGATGTTTCAGAGTAAAATACTGACATTAATAAAACACTTCTGCACACTTACTTTACACAAAAATTAAGTCCAACATTTTAAAATCCCCTTGTAACATCTTCATTTTATTCTGTGTATACTGAAAAACTAAATTATAATTGAATACTTGGTATTCTTTAAGTGTATCTCAGTGCACACAAGTTTAAACATACATGCTGCATGCTGAAAATTCTCAGTCAAGACTTTCTGGCTAACTTTCCAAACTTTACTCCTATAATATATTCTAAAGTAAGGAACATTGCAGATTTATTACCAATTGCTTACTCTAGAAAGTCAGGCTGTTTTAAACCTCAATAAGAAGTACTAGAATTTTTGTTACCAAGCACTTAGAATTTTGCATTTTTAAATTTCAGCAAATGGAACACTCCAGAATCATCAGCTGCTGGACTATAGGCAACTTTGTGAATAGAAGATAAAACCCACCAGAAACTCAGAACACTTGGAAATATATTACACTTGCATCATAACCTAATAATCAGCCACTATCCCATAGTAAGGCAGCCACAGATGAATCAATATCACATGCAAAAATTTTCTCTGCAATACGTATTAGTTGGTCCTGCACTACTTCCTCAGCACTGCTAATCATGCTATTCTTTTTGCTCATTTTCTTTCAGCCCCCCACCCACCTCTTTCAATAAAACTCATCACCAATATTCCTTCCACTTGTTAATTTCATATATTGCCATTCTCCTCCACAAAATAAATCCATACCAAACAAGTCTGCATTGTAGTTATCATATATTTTACTTCAATGTTTTACTACTTTTCTTCACCAGTTTTCATCTCAAATGTAGTGCTTGAGGCCTGGAATACTGTTTTAGAAGCTTGCATGGTGGAAATCTCAATCATGTTTTGAAACCTATGATACTGCACAAATATCAGCATTAAAAAAAAAATTAACTGATAATAAAAAACCATCAAAATTTCAACTATAATCAGATCATAAAAGAATCCCTGTATGCCACCAGGTGCTTTAGTTAAGAGGCTCTTCAATCAAGGAAGCACAATCTTTATTTTGCCATAGCTGCCTATAAATCCAAAAGGGAGATGTAAACATACATACACTAGACTAAACAATGGCTAAATAGCAGCCACTATTCACTCTCCCACTCATACATACCATGCAAGTCTGTGGGAAAAACTTACGATTGAAGCTAAGGAACTCAAGTAAAGTTTTCTGAAAATAACCCAGAGCTGACAAGTCAGTAGGAGGGCCTGGATGGTTTCAAGACACAGTTTTTAACCAAGATTTAGACTTTCAAACGTGGGGGTTTTTTGTGCGTGTGTGTGCGCGCCTTTTTTTTTAAACAAAGATTTACATCCTATTCTTGGCTAAATTACTTATAAATTAATCAAATTAATTACTGAGTGGATAAACAAGATACTGGACAAGACATAATGAATTGTCAGCCAGCCAATATGGTCTATGCTCTTTTAAACAAATCCATCAGTGCTGGTTCTAACAGGTCTGTAAGACACAAACACATTAGAAGACTTATAAAAATACTTCTCCCAGAACACTGAATGCATGTATATTTTGAGATTTTGGCTATTTAGATTAAATCTAACTGAGATTATCAACTGCTGAAAATGACACTTCTGCCAGTTTTGGTTTTTGTTTTTGTTTTGATATAGTGTTTCTTACACCCAGACAGGTACTGAATTTGATATCTAAGTTCTGTGTACACATACAAGGATGTATGCAGTTTTGCATCAACAGCTGGATTCATCCAAGAAATAATGCTCATATAAATAAAAAAAAAAGTAAGTCTCATTTGTGTAGTATTGAGACCACCCCATCAGCAAACACTGAAAGGGTTTTTGAAATCTCCAGAAATGATAACATTTACCTGGGTGCACCGATATGTAGCTAATTTGTTGAAATTTCTGTCTCGCTAAAAGCTGAACAGGCATATAACAAATGAAGTACTAATACAGACTTTCACTGAGTAACAGAGAAGAGAAAAGAAAAGTAAGTTGGGTAAAGTCTATTGTCACTCAGCTTTACAAACTGTTTAAATTTAACTAACTTCTGTATTTTCTAAGTACAGGTAAATATGATTTATGCATGCCTTCATGTACTTCAGTAACACTGGCACTATATTCAATATTCAAAATCCTACCCACAGAGAAGCTTAGATCATATTCTATTAACAGTCCCATACTTTAAGTTACGTGCTGTGTCTCTGATATTCTGCAAAATAGAAAACTATCCCAGATGTGGGCTAAGAACTAGTTCCAAAATAAAAGAAAACTTTTTAATTAAGGAAACATTGACTTTTATGGTTGCAAATCAGAAGAGCATTTTACTAAATGCTTAGCCTGTAGATTATGCTTCTTTAATTCACAAATTGACTGCACCAGGTCACCTTTAAGTAATGGAAATCTCTGTTTAAACGTTTTTTTGGCAATGGGCACAAAGCATTAGATCTCATTTCCAAGACTTACCAGCTGGGTTTTGTCATTAACATTTATTAACAATCTAAGATACGGCTTTCAGCGTCTAATCCTCACTACACAAATGTTTTGTATAGTTCTCTAGAGAGCTTTGGTGTGACAAATTACTGGCACAGATTACAGCCCTGTGGCTATTCACCAGAGGCAATGCAAAATTAACATGGTACTAATCCAATTCAAACAAAAAATTGGTCAGACTATGCACAATTGCACAAATCATCTGAACTAAAGCAAATCGAGAATTCCTTAAGCTACAGTTTCCAAATTTATATTTAAAACACAGCAAATGGTTTTTGATCAGATTTGCTTCAATTTTTATTTGGCTCTCTAAAGTAATTTAAAACTTTTATCAATAGACTGAAGTATAGATGAAGCACAGGAGTATACAACCCACAAGAAACTACTTTGAAATGGTTTGTACTGTTGTAGAAGTTTTAGGTAGCATAATTCACTGTACTTGCCAACTTATTTCATGGTTCAGACTTTCAGCAAGAGGTTCAGTTGAAACCATCTGCATACATTAATAAATCCAGATCATCAGGTCTATGGTGACGAAATTTGAAATAAGAACTGAATAGTGATATACATTAGTGTTAGCATGGCAAGTGACAATCTTTGCTTTTATTCTTCAGGAATTTTAAAACATGGCAAGAAAAGATAGGCTGGATATTTCATGATTGCTGAAGAAATCTTAATCAGAGAGATAAGATTTATATTCTTCCTCCTATCACCTTCTCAAGCATAGATGTTTCATAAATTGGACATGACTCTTTTTATCACTCGGTAAAAAAGGCACAATTTGAAAACTACAAACGAAGGTTAGTTTTTACTTACTAACAATGATTATGGACCTCTTCAAGCAGAAATACAGATTAAAAAGGCATTATAAATTAGAAGAGCATGGGCTTAATTTCTTGCTCTCCAAAATCTGAATACTCTATCAGTAAATGGAGGTACTATAATCTGTAAGAAAACCCAACACTGTTCCGCAAGCTGGAAGTACGGGTAATAAAAATATTTTACTAAACTTGAATTCTGAAGCTTTGTGTTCATGTCAAGTTTCGTTCATGAATCAGGGATAAATGATTGACTTATTTGTTTGTCAGGGCCAATGGAAATGCTAGCCATTCTTAAGCACATTGTTTAGGTAATGTGTACTGGAATTCATGAAACATAAGATGACGACAAAATACAACACATAATATGGATTCAGCAAGGATTAAGCTGCTACTACTGCAAGTTTAAACATAGTAATTTCAAGTCAAAAGTATCTATCTAGATGCCCACAGACACACAAGAGCTCTGTTAAAATGTTGCAGTAAAATAGCATGTCACATTAGTATGCCACTAGAATTTCCAAAAGCGGAGGAAAGTTTCACTTCCAGTTTAAGTTCTTTATTTTACAGCAATTATCATAACTTAACCCTTATTTCTAGAAGTGACTACTTGTTTCTCACCTTTACCCTTCATTCGTTGTACAATTAAAATACAGAACAATTATTAGGACTATAACTGACCAAGATGGTTGGGATGGTGGCAAAATATTTTCCTGGAAGTGCTGATTCAGCATTATTTGGAATTAAATTAAGCCTTTTATTTTTCAAATCACATCTCTTTTTAACTATTTCAGCTTTCTTTGCAGGGCTCAGCCTTGGCCATTCCTGAGTTCAAAGTCAAATACAAGCCAGTTTTGCTGTTCTTATTTTTGTTAAAAGCATAGCTCAGAGCTTTACTTTGCAAAAACAAGTAATGTGAAAACAGTAGTTAAACATTAATCCTAGTAGCTTCCAACGTGGCATTAACTTGGTTGTCTCATACGACCAAAGAAAACTTGCATACCTGTTTTAACCTTGCAAGTTCTTTCAAAGCCCTTGTCCATTGTTGTTTGTAGTGAAGCTTTGACTTGGTAGCTGACTCTAACTTTCTTTCAAGTTCAACCTAAGAGCAATTAAAATCATATCAGCTGAAGCAATAACAGCAGTAACAATCACTGAAAGATGTATATATACAAAGGGTCTGGTTTAAGAAAAGTGTTTATGTAGCGTAATATACAACATCATCTAAAGCTGTTATACAATATAATATAAATATTATGGCACAAGAACATTTTCTTGTTTAAAATATAACCTTATTTTTATTGGATGGCCGTCTACACAAAAAGATTAGTTTTTAGCACTAAATCTGCTGATGTAACATTTAAATTTAAGATTCTCAAATTAACCATTCCCTCATCCCTTCTTTATTCAAAGTAATGTTATAAACACTAATTTAACAAAAATGCTGATGGATAAATCTCTCTTAAAAAGGTACACAGATTTTTTTAGTTTGCTGATGGAAGTTATGTCCTACATTCTTTTCTCTAATATACTCATCTGCTCAAACCATTCTTTAAAAATCTACATATCTAATGTGAACCTTTGATCTTACTAAGTAAATAAATCTTTCAAAGTTTTTACTGCTAAAAGAATTCATTTTGTTATCTACACAAAAAGAATTTTCATAAAAAGAAATGAAAATACTTATGAAGCACACAAAACAATAAAAAAACTAAGTATTTTTAATTAACATCTCTGAGAAAGTGATTTTTTTTAATCTGACAAAAATTATTTTAATTAAAATTATGAAGATTTTAAAGCACTGATTTGTTTAATTCATCTAAAAAAACCAGAGAATCTAAAAATATTAAATATGTAAGAACTTTAAAAGTCTGTAGAGACAACAACATTTTGCATCAGTTGCTTGCATTATTAGAAGTTACTGAAGCATACAGTAACATACAAACTGGCCATATAACTGAGTATATTTTGTTTCAAGAAACCTGGCCTAATTTTTTTTCAGCTTATTTTGCCAATAATTTTGCTCAAACCTCACAATAATTCTGAGCATTAAATGCCCATATCTGTAGTTTAAATTAAACAAAGTATTCTCTACTGAGGGCATGTATGGCTTTTAAGAAAATCAACTTATGACAGGGATTCCATTCTATTGATAAGTAACACAATCTCTTTGCAAAAATACTTAATATTGAAAATGCACATAATGGAATACCAGGTTAAATTAATCCTCAAGAAAATAATCATCTTTCTTAGTTTTCCAAACAGAATGTTCAAAGACCCCATCACAAATCATGATTTAAATATATAGATTAAAGTTTTTCCTGTTTTAGCCTCCAACATTACTGCTTCCTCTATAGAAATAAGGCCACTGTTGACCTTATTTGTCTGAATATTTAAACTCTACAGAAATAACTGGAAAAAGTAAACCAAAATGGACAAATTAATCACTTCATCACACAGTATTATTCTACATCCCCTTTATCAGTGAATGGACCATTGTGACAGTGTTTAAATACTAGAAAAATCCAATCTACCTTTTCTAAGGTAAGAAGATTTATTTCTGATTGTAGCTGGATTTCTGGTTTGCTACTTTGCCGCTCTTTGTATTGCTGGAACTCCTTCTCCAAACTCTTATGCTTATTTTCTGCTTCATAAAGCTACATTAAAGAAACCAAGATGCAAGTTAGCAGAAAACCCCATTAACAGACAAATGATTACAGAACTTAAGTTACTTCTTAGTCCCTGGAACAAACATCATACTGTCAATTATTGGATATAAAACAGACACTGAACATTATACTTTCATAATTAATGATTTCTTGATGATGCCATGCAGCAATGTTTTAATAGGAAGAGTTTTAAAGAGGATCTTTGCTCAGTACTGGAAAGAAAATACAAGTCTGTCCTCATATACATAAGATCAAGATTTATGCACATTTTTGTTCATATTTCTAAAACAACTTGCAGAAGAAATACAGAAAGCATAACTACTAAGATTTACACATCTTTTAAAGAAAGGCAATGTTATCTACTATATGAAGTTTTATTACTCAGTTTCACAGCATAACTTTTTTAGGAATGTCTGCAAAAGGAAACAACTAATACTTTGTACAGCCAAATGATTTAGAAGAAAGGCTGAAGCAGAAAGGCTTCAGTGACTAATGACTTAATGCTGTGTTCCTTTGCCCTCACAATGTACTTCCACAGTTTCAAGAAGATTTTTATAAAGAGAGTGCTTTGCTTTTTACAGACAATGGGTAATTTGAAAAATTACACCAATACACAATTACTTGCTACAGAGAAAGTAAGGAAGTCAAATGTTTAACAGCATTTTTTGTAATATATTAAAAGTACTAAGAACTATTTGTAAGGTTTTCATCTTATGTTAAATATTATTCAACTATAAATACTTTAATACACCTTATGGAACTGATATGTTCCATAACAGAATATGATCCCACATGATCTTTTATTTATGTTCAACTAGAAAATGCAAGTACTTCTATGAATTGTATCAAACAGTTTAGAAGACTGGGTGAACATGCTTTAGAGAACTCATTTCTGTTTCAAAGCCAACAACTTGTACTAGTACATCAATATCTTAATTCTTTGGATCTTCTAATTGGGTGACCTATTTTTCTCCCAAAATTCTGCTCTTTGCATTTATAATTTTTACAGAATGGATGTAAGAAAGCAAAGATGTTTCCTAGGGAGCCATACAAAAACCATAGTTCCCTGCCGTTGTTTTTCACACAGAACTACAATAGACAACTTGAACAGAAGATATTGCTGTTTAACACCTTTCCATTTTCACCTTTTTTTTTTTTAAAGCAGACATCATACAGACATGATGCCAAAGACAGTAAATAATTTCTTTTAGAAATACCAGCTCTCCCTAGAACTTCCACAACAATGTTTAATTCCTTTGTTGATTCTGGAAGCCTTTCCAAAAATGGAATTTCTCATGAGACCTTAGAACTGTGGACTATATGGAAACTATAAAAATCCCACAAATAAAGCACAACTTCCTTATTCAGAAAGTAAGGGTGATGTTCTTCAAGGTGGATGCTTCAAGGATCTTCTCTTGTACATAGTGGGGCTTACCTCCAAACAAGTTGAACTGTAGAGCTCTCTAAATGTCTAAATGTGGAAATTGTGTATTGACAAATCCCTTTAAAAGACACGGAATAAGATCACTTATTCCAGAACATTCTGTGTTAAAAATCCAAAAACAACACCACAAAAAATGCCACATAAACAAAAAACTCCACACCCAAAAAGGTCTTAAAAAAGAGCCCCATGTGGTAAAAACAGAACTTTCCGCTTGTGCACATTACAAAGAGCAGGGTCCTAGACTGAAACTCCAAAGTAAGCAAACAAAACCCCACCCCCAACAAAGCAAAAGAAAAAAAGTCTGTCTTATGCAGAATATGTGGCAGCAACCACCACACATTGAAGCATAACAGGAACAGCACAAAGGAAGACAGCCAGAATCCTCTGGAAAGAGTGGCTTTCATACAAAACAAGACAAAACATAGTTGGGCTTGTGTTTGGAAGAGACACAGTATGACGGCCACCTATGAAAGCAGTAACACTATGCTGCACAGGCAGTAAAGGATTCTTCATAATTAAAGTAATGTGCTTAAAATGAACAAAAATAAGTTTTTAAGTACATAAGACATAATTAAATTTTAGAACTCACTGCCATGGGATGTTGCAATACTAAATACTTTTTAAAAGGAATCATATGAGATCATGAAGAAAACTTTCATTGACTGCTAGTAAATATGAAACTGACTCTGGCGAAGAGTACATATAACTCTTGATAGTATTGCTGGATATACCAAAACTCCATTTTTTCATAGTCCCATTTCTTATTTTCTTGTCCTCCAAACCCAGCCATTGCTGCAACACAATGCTGAGCTAAATGATCGTTGGTCTGATTAACTGCACATCTGTCCTGAATAGCAAAAACAAAGTGATTGTGATGTTTTATTTAGAAAAGGTCTGTTGAAGCTAAAAATGGTCAGTGGGAGCTGAAAGAATGAATATGAAAGAATAATAGTAGCTGGTGGCATTGGGCCACTTGAGTGTGACTACTGGCTGTCTCATCTGGACGGGTAGCTGCCAACAACACATAAAATGCAAAAGTGATCTACTTCTCACTTTGAAGAGGATTGCATTCTGCAATGTGCTCATCTCATTTCAGTGACTGTTCAAGTAGAATGGTCAAGATGAGTACCTTCAAGGTTAGCAGCATTTTGTATTAGCTACACTTTTAAAGTTCACTGCACTGTGAACAAGAACTGTGTACATGCTAACAAGGAAAGAAGTACATTAATATCACAGTTTAATACACAACTAAAAAAACCACAAAAATCTAGCACAATTCTTCCCAAGTACAAAAATAAGGCTTTGGCTGACACAGTTCCTCAAACAGTGAAATCTAATATGGGATTATCACTATCACATATCAGACATGAAAAACACCAAAGCAAGTAATTAATCTAAATAAACTAAGTATTTTTCAGAACACTTAGGCATTAGTAAGATTTAATCTACTTAGTAACAAATTAAGTGTCTAATGTTGTAGCAGCTGAGAAAAAAAAGTACTAACTTTTACAGTTGACTTTAAGAGTTAGGAAAAATATCTAGACCAGCCTTGCTGTCAGTGCCAAAGTTAGCTTACAGGACAACAGAATGTGGTCTAAATTTTCTAAGTACTACTCTCAGAATAGAAGACTGCAATACCAAGAGAGTTTCCCCCTCTGCCGCAATAAGGATAATAGAAATATTCTTTTGCAATAGAAGAATAAAACTATCTGCACAGTAAAGCTACATAGATGTTAATTGCTAACGAATTTTAAAGTTATTGAAATGCACATTGCTGTTCAAGTTCTTCATACAATGTATGCTTTTAATTAAAACTTGATTTTCAGTGTTGAAAAAAATAATTACAAGTGCTACATTGCACACTGGCCCTACAACTGAGCAAGGATGACATGGATGGGACTCAGCACAGGGCTCACCAAACAATTTAAGTAAAATGTTTATTACAAATTTGCCAGAACGCACTCTCTGCCAAAAGGCTGCTTAACTCAGTATACTTAGAAAACACACACTTTTATTAGAAAACGTAAGCGTACTTACCTGCTGATGAAGGCGAATCTTGTCTTCTTCCAGCTGTTTGATTTTTGACCTTTCTAGCTCAAGCTGGTGTGCACATTCCTCCCTGGCTCGACGCACAGAATCCTGAAGCGCCTGCAGATTTCGTTCATGCTCTGCTTGCAACTCCTTCTTTACTCTTTGAAGCTTAAAAAGAGAGACATATTTATATTAATCCATAAGAGTAAGAGCTTTATTTTAAAAGTCTCTTACAACTGCTACTGCTATTCATGACAGAAAAATTATTAATTTCAGAAATTAAACAACAAAATTCCCACTGTCCATATGTTTGCTACATATATTCTCACTGAATTTCAGTTTAACTAACAATCTGCCAATTATTATATCTGGGCTACAAATATACCCTTGCTTGACTGTTGTAAAAACAGAGGTCCCTGGAGCTCTTCTGTGCATTCTACATGCTTCTACAGCATTGCTCAAAACAAATTGCACATCCACCTTCCTGCTACAAAGTAAAAAGCTAAATACACCAATTCACTGCAGACACTGTGAAAGTCGCAGCTACAGACAAATGTCTTTAGGTCAGTAAGACTGCACTTGCTCATACTGAGCATATTGAGATAATTTCTCATCAAACTAAACAGAAGAACAATCCCTGACATGTCTGAACTTTCTAGAAAGATGCTACTGTCCCAGATAACTGCTAGCTGAATAGAAGCTTCTCCAATGGGCCACTTCTCAAACTCTGTAATTGCTAACTGAACACTACATCATTTTGACCAGATGTTTTTGGAAACCACTAATTTTTATCATCTCTAACTCTCAGGTCAGAATCACTAAACTTTGAGAAAGTTTTTAGAGAAACATACACGAGATTTAAAATAACTTCTACTCAGACTGAAATGGACTTGGCCAAACCTGAGCACCAGATTCTTTTGCAGATGCTAAAGTCAAAGCATTATTTACAGCACAAACTGCATCTTGAGGCACGGATAGCCTGGGTACTGAACAGGACACAGACTCAGCCAGCTAGTCCCTGTATTGGGAGTTCTCTATTTTGTTAATAAGCACAGAAGGGATTAGTATGACAGAAAAGCTAATCTAAGTTACAAGCAGGAAAGAGAAAGTTTGTTGGACTGCTAAAACACCACAGTATTCCACCTGTATCATTCTGAGTATGTACTGAAGGACAAGAATAGGCAGTTTACTTTCTTTTCGTATGACTAGCACCCCTGAAATCACACACCACTTTCTCAGGTTGAGGGTGCTCAGTACAGTGGTAGTTACTGGTTCCTCCTGCATCCTCTTTGACCTTGTCACTATTAAAAAAAATATATAAATAGAAGCAGGAACTCTGAAACTGTTGGATAAAAATATCTGGACAACTGGAGTTTCTCCCAGATGTTTGTCACCTTCTCCTATTTCAACAGTTAATCTAGCAGTTACTTTTTGAAGTGAAGCACTCTTGTATATGTGTACAATACTCACCTGACATTAAGTAAACTTAAAATTGAGACACGCTAATGTTACATAAATGTCTCCACTGACACTAATTCTGTCAAGAATAGAAGGTTTACAGTTCTGTAATTCTAGCAATCCATTTAAAAGTTCACTGAATTTCTGTTTCAGTTAAAAAGTGTAGTTGTAACAAAACTTGGCTTAATTACTAGTGTTCCCCTACATATCTGTATGAATGCGGCTATTTAATATCTTATACACAGCACACAGTTGTCACTATGTGAGAACCCAAACCTTACAGAAGTAGCTAATGCAATGGCACTGTTTAATATGATCAGTTTTTACCTCCGATTCAGCACTAAAAAGCTGTCGCTCTCGCTTATCCAGATCTCTCAGGGTCTTCTGAAGTTGCCCTTCCAAAACATTATATTCTGCTACCTAAACAAAGGAGAAAAAGTATAAAATATTGGTATTTTTTATTTAGAAACTTCCATATAAAACAAATCTCCAGTCTTAATTAAGAATTTGCAACACAGAATCCTTCTAACTCAGTAAAGACTAATGAGTTGCCATGTATAGTAAGGCCGTAGAAGGGCTTTTCGACCAGGCATGTAAAATGCAATTAAAGTTAAAAAGCTCCCATACAGAGCAAGCAAACCTAAGGAAATTTCTAACAATTATTCTACAATTAAAGCCTACTTTTAATTATTTTTGCACTGTTTTAGACTAGATGCAAGTATAACAGTAGGTTCACAGGGTAATCACAGACATCTTGTCACATGTTACCAAGTACCTTGTCAAATTTATAACAATTTAGAGTAAGACTTCCTGCAAGTATAAGGAAGCATTTCCTTACCTTTTTCTTCACTAATGCCTCTCTCTCTCTATCTCTTTTCTTCCATTCCTCTGCAAGTGCTTGCATATGGACCATTTCCTTCTTTTTAAGCTTTTAGAGGGAAAGAACAAAATAAACAAATCCCCCAAACAAGAAAACTAGGTCAAAATTGTTGGAAATGCACCTTTAGAGTATTAGCAGATCTAAGTCTTGTAGCAAAAGTTTTGTATGCTGACTTGTATGACTCAAGATATGATTCTGGTAATGAAAGATTTCTTACACTGAAGTATAAAATGCAAAGTAGGCACATCTGAGAAAAATATCCAAATAAATAGGTAGTAGATTCTCACCATCTTTTAAAAAGAACCATGTGACTAAAACCACCTAGAATAACTTCAAGAGTAGAGAGCAATGGTTTTTGAGATGCAACTAAAGGAATACAGAATTAATATTTAACATCAATAGTTTGAATCTTGTATCTACTGTACTTTATAAAGAGCAATGGGAAATAGTGAAGATGGTATTCTGCAGTTCAAACCTAGCACCTTCTTCACTCACTTAAGAATTAAGCTTCTTCCTTAAGAGCACGGAATTTGTGGATGGAGTAGTCTACATCTGAAGTTTTAATGTTCTGTATGAGTAAAATTTAGTTCTTACATGAAACAGTGGCAAAATAAAATACAATTCATGTTATTCTCTACACCAATTTCGCTAAACCTTTTCTGGCAATCAGGTAATTTAAGTAATAAAGAGAAAGACTAAAAACCTGATTTTCAAAAATGTCCTCTTGCATTTCCTTCCACATTTCTAACTCCAGTGCTGCTTTGTATTCCAGAGTTTCTCGAGGTTCTGGATGGGCTTCTGGGGTACGGTGAGGCTGAGTGGGAGGGACACGCCTTTGTTGACCAGCACCTACATCCTGATATAATGAGAGCGGATTTTTCATTGGAACCTCAACTTTTCAAAGACATGTTCAATGGAAAAATAAAAGATTTATATAAAATTTACTTGAGAAGAATCTGACACCATAACTTCTTGCACTTTCACAAGCCCGTAGTCTTCCAAGGTGATGGCATACGAAAGCTCTGCTATTCTGCTGCCTGACCTATAAATAGCATTAGAATGTTATTTTAATGAAAACTGTCTAAAGATACAGAAATAATTGTAAGACAAAACACAAACCAGCAAAGCTGAAGCCCTAGAAGTTCTTTGCAAGCTCTGAATCTCTAAACGGTCACCTATGTGAGGGCCCAAACATGTTCTCCAATGTGTATTTTTAAGTTAGGTGCTAGTTTATGAATCTATGGTAAGCCTTCTAACTTAAACAGATAACTTATTTAATTAACAGGTTACTATAATCAACACATCCCTGCAACACGGGAATAACCCAAAATTCTACTTGCAATCCTATACTTTAACGATATAACTGTTCACACAGGCATTGCTGCTGACTCTGTTTTAAGATACTTGTTAAAACATTTCTTTAGTTTTGCTCTTTTAGACTTTAACAGTAACCTTCTAGTTATCCACAATATAGCTAATTTGGCATATCATGTGTGATAAACCATCCTTGGATTACTAAAAACCACATTACCGGAAGCTTCAGCACAGGGAACCATCAACTTTAAATCCACTTAAAGGTTAAAATATCTACCTGCCCTTGTACAGTGCAACAATGCCTAGATAACAGGTATTTTAATAAATTAATTTGCAAGTAGTCGTGGTTTCTGCTTAAAAAGTACAATTTGTCTCCAACTGCCTCACCTCTAACCACAGTCAAAATGCAGCAAACAAAGACAGTCTTTGCACAGAAAGATATTAAGAGAAGGAACACACAGAAGTCATGTAACTGGAAATTATCAAAAGCCTCACATGAAGGTACACCGCAGTGTAGACCTTGGTCAAAATAAAACCTCTCATTTCAGTGATAACCACTCAGTAAGGCAAAGGCAATTACATAATCACTTGATACCTGGAAGCTGTAGAACATATCAAGCAACAAGATGCAGCAGGAATTAACCATAGCCGTAGTTTTCACAGAAATTCACTTTCAGCAAATACAAATAGTCAACACTAAATTGCTTTTTACAAAGGTGCAGCCTTCTACAGTTATTTGCAGGGGAAAAAAACCCAAAACACTAGGTGCTTGTACTTCACTTAAGTTAAAATAAAGTTCTGCAATAAATTCTTACAACTTTCCATCAGCCACTGACTAAAAAAGAAAACAAGATTCATATTAATAGACCTCAGAAATCTGAGTAACTAAGTCTGTTTAACATACCAGTGTAAAAAGGTTACACCAAGAAGAGCAAGGACAAGAAGGGGTCAGCTCAGCAAAAGAGAGACCCGATTACACTTTGAGAATGCCATCTAGTGGTTATGCTTTGTGCAAAACCAGGTTTCATTTAACCAACAGTAAAAGTATGAACCTTAATGTATAGTGAGACCTTGAAGTAACTCTTCACAGAATCAGACCATGCTGGTTTTCACACAGAAGTGTAAACAAAGCCAGAGGTCAATTTTCTATTAAGATGGCGGGGAGAGAGGATACCAGTCACTAACATGAAATTTCCTGAGAGTTAAATACAACATGCTTTTTCAATCTGTTGCATTAGGGGTTTAAAACTGACCTCAGTCTTAATAGCAATTACGTTTATTTCTAAGGGCATAACCAAATTCCATCATCCTACAGAAAAGATGAGGATCTAGACACTGATTGTAAACACTAATCATCTTCAACAAGAACACAGGACGGAAGTAACTACAAATTAAAAAGAAAAAAATATATAAAACACTCTCCTATGTAAATGAATATTTGTCTTCAGACAGAAGATTAGCTAATACTGCTCCTTCTGATGTAAACAAGCTGAAACCCCTGCTACTATCCTGAAACAGGAGACGTCTTCATTTTCTGGACATACCTGTCCTCCTAATTTTCACTGGATCAGCTGCATCTAAAAGCATACTATGGACAAGCGATACTAACTATTTTCTGGAATATTAGCACTTTCTGTAATTAAGTAACTTACTCAAGGAAGTGCCTCAGTAAATTTTTTTTCAATTATTTATTTCTTAATCTGTCCGTAAAGTTTAATTTACCAAGGATCATGATTACATAAAGGCTTATTACAATGACTGTGGTGGTAGCGTGGACATCCCATAATACAAATTGTGGCAATTCAGCTTTTCATCTCTTGCATGCCTACTCCCTCCCCTTCATATTGCAGTACTCCACAGCCTCTTTACCTATTCAAAAGGCTAGGCAGGAAGAGCCAGTCATTTTTCAGAGAAATACTAAAACAACTCTACAAAACTCACTACAGAGTTAAGTATTTTTTAAATGGTTTTACCCTTGTGGTGCTGTGATGCTGACTGTTTCATTACAAGTCTGACGCCAGCATTGTTCACCATTCCCACCCAAGAAACGGGTTTTTTCTGAAACCAAAACATTTGAAAGCTGAAGTCTCGCCACCCCTAGAAGTAAGTCTTTGGCTGTCTTATCCTTGTGCCACAATTCAACCAGCAGAGGCAATCTGAAACAAAAGAAGTTATCTTAGTGTCAGGCATCAAAATGAAAGAGGAAGCATTCTTATTCAGAAGAACCTCACGTTCTAAAAGTAACTTTCCAAATCGGTGATGGTTACAAATGTCAAACAATGAGATGGTTTTAGCGCCTTCCACTTAGAGGAATGAGATCAACTGATTTTGTATCTTCATCACAAGGGTCAGTCAGATTATCATTGCTTTCTTCAATTCTTAGAGAATAACAGTGTTATAGTGCAAGCGACTGACAGAATAATACCAATGCAACTTGATCATCTTCATTTATAAATACTTACGAATTAATTTTAGCCATAGTCACTTAAAATACATCTCTCTCCCTTCCTGCTTTCAAAATACCACAATTTTGATTATTCTTTCTTTACATCTTAATCATTTATTGAAAGCTGGTGGAACTACTGGGAGATCTTTTTCAGAGCCCTCAACACTGTGAGCTGCTTTCCAGGTACCTGCTGTATTTTCAAAGATACCATACAGTCATTGCATATTAAAAAGAAAAAAAAAATATGTATTTCAAATAGTACTTTGTCAAAAACTATGCTATTAAGCTTTATCTTCAAAATTTACAGCCACTGCACTTGTTTCTGTAAGCAGTAATACCTAAGCATGCAAGAGATAAAAATCAAGAACTGTAGAATTCCTGATTTTAAATGTAATTAATAGAGAAACTGGAAGTGTAGGCTATTAAGTATTTATTGGCATTAGCACTTGAATTATTTACTAAATTCTAGAACTGAGATAATGTGACTGCATTTACAACAAAATCTAGGAAATGTAATTAAGATAAAAAATTGCAAGTTACTACCTGAAGAAAGTATCTTGAAGCTGATGAGGCATAGTTGCAAAGTCAAATGCACAATATGACTTTGGAAGAAAGACTTCCATGTTCTTTCTGACTTCTACAGGTGGACTTGTCATAATAGGTGCTGCACTGCCAAAAAAAGGATACGAGTACCTAATAAAAACAATAACAAAAATAATTATTCTATAAATGGATAACTTTTCTTATACCTTCTGCAACAGGAAAACCAGTTTAGACATCATGTACTACAGAATGACTTGTATCAAAGTGTTCAAAATTTATACTTGTACATACAACAGCAGAATTTAGTTCTCCAGTATTCATGTTTTCATTAACTCCAGCTTCTGCATATTGGCTGTTGTTTTGGCAACAAGAGCTTTAATAACCTACATGTTCACAACCAGATGAATTCATATTTTAGTAAAACTCTGCGATTATTATATGAAGTGAGCAGAGAAATAGAAGAAAAATTTATATTCACATGTAGATTGTCACTTGAGAAAATTTGTAACTATACTTACAGTTAAGACTAGACTACCATGAAATAACTGATAACTAAGTATTTGTATACACAGTGTCAGAACCATTTGAAAATTTCATTAGCTTTTAATTTCCACGGACTGACTAAAAAGAAAGTCAAATAATTTTACCAATATGACTTAAAATGTGGCCTGAAAATACTCTACTGGCACATTTGAGTGTATGACAAACAGTAAAAAAGGGGAGGCCACAAACCTCTTCAACTTCATTTTGTTCAAACAGATGATGCCAGCTGTCAGCTAAATTCCTAATAAAATAAAAGCTGCGCCAAATGATGCCACTATATATAAAAATTGCATACTTCACCTTTTGTGGAGAGCTGTTGGAAGAGCTTGTTTAGACTGGAATAAAACAATGCTTCCCATCTACAGTGAATATGCAATGCTTTACCCTGCAACTTTTCTTAACATTTATATATCTGGATGTTTCTCCTCTTCACTTTCCTGACATGTTCATCGCTGACTATAAAAATTCAACTGCATGAAACAACAAAACCTATGTGTTTCTGTTCTGAACTGCAATGTTACATGAAGTATTTTATGTGACAAAATTCCATCCATTGTATGATGCTTTCTACATACTATTTAGTAATGTAGCCTATATAGAAAGACATTAATGATGCACTCTGTATTAGCTGTATTTTAAAGTATTCCATCCCTACATCCCATCCACACTTTTCCAATCTAGTTCAGACAAAACCTAAACCCTCAAGAATCACCACAACTAGACTTCCCAGTGACCAGTTAAAACTGTATGAATCAAACTCGGCCAGAAAAGAGGCAGAGCAAATGCAGAGGGGCACCTCTCTAGCCAGAAATATTCAATGCTTTCAAACTGAATCACCATTTAAAGATATACTTCATCACAAACACCAAAAGCACCCTAATGGAAACAAGAAGACAAATTGTAAAAGCTGTTGTTAATCACTGAATACAATAACTAATCAATGACCATCAATAACTAATATACCATAAGCAGAATTTCTTTTTTAAGCCATCAAAATCACCTCTTGATCTACAAGTCTCTCAGAAGATAACACATTTACTATACTGATTCTCCATTAAAACTAGAATGTTTTGCTTTGGATTCGTACATAAACCAGTGATCTGTCTCTTACTAAAACACTAAAAAGGGTTCTTGGTGGAACAAGGAAAGCTACCAAAAAAACCAAAACAATCAAACAAAAAAAACCCTCACAAAAAACAGAACAAAACCAACAAAAAACACGCACAAAAACAAACAAAAAATCACTTAACTGATCAGTTGGAAATGCAGCCAGAAAGTAACATGAAAAGTAGTTCTCTTCTTCCTTTAAAGACTGATGGACTGATGTCCAAGCTCAGACATTCAAGTGACATTTAATACAAATTACAGTAAGAGGTGAAGTTTTACATACCGTCTTTAATGCTCAGTTTAGTGATGAGCCAGACGAACATTCTAAAGTATTTTGCCACTGAAAATCAGCTACATAAAAGGCATGAAGAAGCATAGAAGCATACTGCCAGCAATCATTCAGATTATGAAGGCTTTGTATTTACCAAGAATAACAAAATTAAATTGTACCTTAAAATGCAATTGATTGGAAAACCAACTTCCAGACCACGTATACTTCTTAAGTCTATTGAAAAGCAAAAATGGTGAGCGGCTGCTGGAATGACAATTTTCTGTGCTGAGACAGGCTCGGAAGAACTGGACACACCCACAGATTTGGGCTGAGATATTGCAACTGGACCACTATCAGCTGAAAACACAAAAGACAATTCATGCACATTTTATAGCTTGTTCTTATCAAAATAACAAAATATATCAAAGATTAGTGTCACACTTTAAATGCACATAGATAGGTTGCTTCTTTAAGAGATTTTGATTCCTTGTAAAATAAATAAATACTGTGAAAAATAACCACTCCTTCTGAAAGTTACTGCTTCCAAAGAAAAAAACACCAAAAACCCAATATACTTTAAATCTTCTTAAACAATTGTAATCTTTTCCTTTTCTTTATTATTCTTTGAAGCTATGTAGGTTTAACTCACTAAAAAAAGTTTACCCTAAGATCAAAGATATTGAATTCTTCAGAAAGATGCTCTAAGACTTCAGTTTATATTAACTGTTCATAGCCAACTTGAAGGCATGCATAAGAAAAAAAAGTTTTTAGCAATTTAGGGGCTTTTTTTAATTAACTAACCTCTTTAGGGGAATTACAAAGACAGGTTAACAGGTCAATTACAGTGCTCATGTAAGGCAGCATCAACTATTAGCCCCAAGCTGAGGTTTAGCTATGAGGGTATGCCTTCAGAGAGTAAAGCATCAAACTACAAATCCAACATGCAGGTCTCCAAAACAAGCTCTCAAAAGATGTGCAAGACATTTTGTTTAAGTGTTCAAGGGCTATTTGGGCTACCAAGCCCCTAAAAAAGAGGGAGTGAAAGTGTCAGGTAAGAACTCAACTGCCTTTTGTAAATCCTACTTGTTCTCATACTTTCTTCATAATTATTTAAAACATTTCCACTTTTGTCATTTTTAAAGAAATGAATCATTACTAGCATTGACTTTGTTTTTTCCTCCTTTTTATAAGTGTTTTGTTTGCATTAATAGTAACATTGCGATAAAGAAAAATGCTGCAATACTTCAACATCAGCTAGTTAACATAACATAGGAATCAAACAATTTTAAGTGATTCAGGTAAAATTTCAGTAGATTGCTAAGTGCAAAGAAGGGTCTGAGTGGAATTTTAAGGTCATCACGAAACAAAAAGTACATACAGCTTACTGTTAAAATTCATTTGAATTGCTACTTGACTATAGTCAAATTTCATTTAACGTACTAAATTCAATAAATTTTGCCTTACTGGGATTTTGCAGATCTAACTGAGGTGACTTGGCTTTGCTCTGGGATTTCAAAGCTGGAAGCTCTTCAAGACACTCTTTGCTAACCTCTTGAGGGCAGCCAGCCACTAGCCCTGAAGGACAAATGTGAAATGGAATGTTTTACATCTCAGCAAAACAGAATGATAAAATTACTATTAATAAAAAAAAGCACAATCTTGGATTTTCAAACCAGAGATTCAAACCAGCTGCTGGGTTCACAGTACTTTCTTGCTACATTCCATATAAAGGACTTAATCATCGCTTAGATAACATTAGTTAGGATTGAAAGAAAATTTGGATGAATGAGCAGACAAATCCTGAGAGCCCATTCTAGGACACAGAATTTCCTCTACAGAACTGGATGTCTTTAGAACAAATCTCAAAAGACCAGCAATACAAATATCATTAGAAAAACAATAATTCTACTTTATTAATAAACTATCTCTTAAGAAGATTCATGTTCAGTAAGGTCCAGAAAAATAACATTGTTTTTGAGATTTATTCTATTATTATAGTATTTATTATCTCTATTCCTCTTGCACTTTTCCATCATCCAGGTCTCAAGTCAGAAACAAGTCTTCCAAGGGCTACCAAGTCCAAACCAAATGATTATGTAAAAACAAACAAAACAACCCAGTTGATCGGTTTTGTCCAAGAATCTGTACAATACGAACATTTGTCTTACAAATTATTATCCACATAGTAAATTCCTTAGAAAATTTAAAAATCCCACACTACCCTTGCTATTCTATTTAATAAATGTTAACATAGACTACTTCACCTCAATGAGCAAGTCAGTTTCTTTCTACTTCATGAATATACTATAAAGGAGTAGTACATGATCCAAGACCACACTTAGCAACTGGGTAAAACATTGTATACCACATACCCCTTTTCTGTGGTTTTGTGCCTTTTTCAAACTTAAGACTTTCCACTTCACTTTCTGTTGCTACGTCTTCTTTTGAAGAACATTGGTCAGCTTGAGATGGCACAGTTTGGGATCTCTGTTGCAGGCTCTCTGTTTTTCCACTAACAGGTGAAAGAACTTTCTCCTGTGGCTGTTTGGGCTCAGTCGCAGCATTTAAGGGAATCAAAGGCTGAATGAAATGATATAGTTTTCTTATTGATCATGGCTTGCACTGAAAAATTCTGCCTACATTTTCATAATATGAGATTATTTTTCAGACATAGAAAAATACCAACGAAAGGATTATTCATATGAAGCAATTAATTCTTTCAGGCTTTTTTAACATAAAAACCAGTCAGATACTATTTAGAAACACCAATAATTTTTTAATGTGAAATTGTGCAACACTGTCAAAACCAAGAATGAATGGGCAAGACTCACCTGGGTAGTCAAGCTCTCCCTTTGAAGAATTACAGATACCCCAACAGTAGGAGCCAGATCCAAAGGCAGTTGTGGCAGTTTCTGTTTAGCTCTGTTTGGTGGAACAAGGACAAATGATCCTTCTACTGCCACAGGGTGTTGATCAATCTCCACATTTCCTTTCTTCAGTAGTCCAGACAGGGGTACTTCAGTGCTTCCAAGAGAATGGTCCCCACAGCAAAGATGGATCTGTACACACACAAAGGCGCTACAAAGTAACTGGTATGTGTGATACTGTCTGTGCACCCTCCACTAAAGGCAGCATAAATACAACAAATTCTCATCCCTAACCTACTCCCTGCATGCTGAGAATAAGAACAGCTATGAAATGTCAGTTTTGAGCAGGTGGGATTTGCTCACTGACAAGGCAGCAGCAAATCACTGACTGCCCTTCTGAGAACCTATCCTATCATTCCTTCTGTAGGATAAATTCAGTACTTGTGGCTTCTAAACACAGCACAGATTCTTGCTCTGAATGAATCAGCATATAAAATGCATGACTGCAAAGTAAGGAAAAAGGTACTTGAAGGTTTTGTGCATATATTTAGACACCACTTAAGCAGCAAGGATTTTTGGAATTAAGTAACTGTGGTTATAATTCCTGGTAAACATCATTATTTGAAAACTTGACTCAACTGTTTACTCCTTACACAGCTTAATATTTATACATACAAGTGAAAGATGGATCTTAAAAAAACCAACACACTAAGAGAGGATAACTAAATAGATTACTAAGGTAATCTATTTTCCTCAAAGTTACTCTTTGAAATGTACATACTAACTTGCTTTTTGCCAAGAGTCACTTCAGTTTTGATTTAGCAGAGCAGAACACTATATTCCCACCCTTAATATTTATTGCACTTAAGGAAAACTGTCACGCTATAAGGTGTCAGCTGCCAGTATACGTACCTGGGTGTGTATATATTCATACATACACACAAATAAAGTCATACAATACACATATACATACACACAACTCTGGCAACTAGCACCTCTTACAACCAAAGGCTTAATTTTTGGAAAAATACCTTAAAATTAAGAATTACAACACAGTGCTCTGATCCTATATCCTAAATTTTAAGAAGCTGAGTGAGAAGTCAAAGAAAGAAAATTGTAAATCAAAACATGGATCTGACTGCACAAGGACTGTTGAAAAAGTTGTTCTTTACACATGATGCAAACATGCATAATTCCCCTATACGTACATATGTATCACACGTGCTACATGAAATATTTTCAGACTGTAGAGTAAGATTAAATTCCAAATACCAGCGCCTATGTTTCTCCAAATATATTTAAAGTTGAGGCAAAAAAAAAAAATCTGAAACAATACAAGATTTAAACAAAAACAGTCTTAAACCACCCTGGATAAAAACCCTAGAACCATCT
The DNA here is from genome assembly GCA_026261815.1 of Monarcha castaneiventris obscurior. Classification (NCBI taxonomy): domain Eukaryota; kingdom Metazoa; phylum Chordata; class Aves; order Passeriformes; family Monarchidae; genus Monarcha; species Monarcha castaneiventris. The sequence goes on from JAMPIT010000889.1 coordinate 6,339,358, forward strand.
GTACAAACTTAAAGAAAAATAACTTTAAAAGGGTCCAGATCCACAACTTACTTTGTATAATTAACAGTCTTATTTACCAGCTACATTATCAGAAACCCTATACCACCATTATTTAATGAAATGGCCTATTGTTTTGTAATTAGTTTGAGCCATGCACAGACTGCCATAAACACTAAGTACTACCTGATATTTAGAATCATAGATGCATTTGGGTTGGGAAAGACTTAAGATTGCTGAGTCCAACTGTCAAGCTAACACTGTCAACCCACCACTAAACCATGTCCCCCATTCAAAGGCAAGCTAGAGATAAGCAATATCCCACAACAGCCCAAATATGTCTGTAGTGTATTTAGAAACAGCATTTGGCTACAGAGCAGGGAAAAAAGACAGACCTCCCTTATTACTCACAAAGAGTGCTGAGGACAGTGATTTCAGAATTTAGGCAAGAGTGACCTGAGCAGCTAGCATGGGATTACCACAGGCAGCACAAAGCAGGACTCTGGGTTGCAGATGGTCCGATTGCAGTGCAGGCCCCAAAGCTTAGAGCTTTTGAGAGTACCACATAAGCTCTTTGGGAAGATCATATTTCAGCAACACCTTTTATCATGACATGTAAACCAGCTTGTTGTGATAGCAACTAATTAAAAAGACAGCATTCCACCTGAGCTGGGAAACTTGCTGCTAGGGTTTCCCTCATATCAGCAAGATAATCAACTTAACAATTTGAGTCAAAATACTATAATACAATCTTAGCTTTGGAAACAAATGCATCCCAGATATAGCCTGTGACATATTGCATTTCTTTAATTTTCATTCATATTTGAAATGAAACACCGTACCTGCAATTTTGACTGTGCACAAAGATAAACATGAAGAACTTCTACCGTGCTACGTATTCGAACTGAAGCTCTTTCTGGCTCGAAGTTTGGATTAATTAAATCAGTGAAAGGTTCATTTGTGACATCATTTCCCAGTAACGAGTAGTAGAAAAAAAACTCAGGTTGTCGATCAGGGAGCTTCATAGTACTAGGAACTAACTGAAAGAGATGCAGAAGAGAATAATGTATCTCTTTCCTTTACATAGAGTTAATAGCAATTCTAAAGCATTAGTTTGGAAGTTAGAGCTTAAAGTGACCAGCTTACCTAAATCCTAGCTTGCACTCCACAAACAACTTTTATATTAATACTCAAATTAAAAATCATTTACTTTTTTTAAGTTAAAAAAGCAAGCTTTAATTTACAAGCATAACAACAACTCGCAAAATATTCTGAATTACCTTTAAGATTCATGAACACCGGGGCTGTAACTGACACATATTTAATAACATCAAGCACTGCTTGCACAAATACGCAGAAATAAGCAGTGCCTTCGTAAAATACTTCCAATATAAATAATGCAGATTATATACTGTTACATAATTTATGTGATTGAATAAAAGACTGAAACAGACAAATAGCTACTTCATCCTGTAGCCAACTGCAGCTGTGAGTTCAATGACTAAAGAGGTACAAGCCACCCCAGAATGGTCACAATAAGTTTACTTCTCAAGGTCCTACAATTCTGATATGGAAAATTATTTCCCCTGAAAAAAAGAAAGATGACAAGACTGAGGAGAGTTTATCATATACCATGAGTTCTAGACCAATTAAAACCATACTGCCAGTACAGCATAAACACAGCAGCTGAGGTCTAAAGCTGAAACAATCATTAGCATGGCACTTCATGCCAGCTAATAAGTCCTTCCCTCAGGCAATATATGAACTCTGTCTTACATACTTGAAAAGTATTTCACTTTGTTTGAACTTCAGCGCATGGGCACCACACTGAAGACTGGTACTATCCATACACACTCTTTTTTCACTATATTGGAGTAGAGAACTATGCATTCCGTAAGAATGCATAATTTACAGTAAATACAACTTTAGCACTTCAAAAGAATTATATTTCATCTGTAGTCTGATATGTTAAGGACTTCATAAAGTTTTAAAATGAATATAAATTCACTATGGGACAGGGTTATTTCTTAAAATAAACTTAGAAAACAATAAAAAAAATCCTAATTAGAAATGAAGAATGGGAGGGTGAAAATACTAATGTGGGATACTACTTCTTAAGAACTACACATAGCAGGGAAACAGACCTGTTCCAACTGTGTGGCAAATGCAATGGTTACAGACAAGACAAAGTGATCTCTGCAATACTCTGGTGGTCCAATTTGATGATAGCCCTCTTCTTCATTCAAGACTGGCACAATGCTTTTAGGGTCTAGTCCAGAAAAAAGGGTGAGTACTAAGAGAGAAGGAATAAACATAAGTAATTATAATAAGCTTAATTTATAAACGTAAGTCTTTATAAATGCTGCAGCAATCTGATATATAATTGCAATTTTATTTTTTACACATGGAAATTATATGAGGAAATAAAAATTACAAATAAAAATCTTGATGCCTGGTACCAAAGCATTGCAAAACACAAAAAAGCCCCTAGGTATACTTCAGTATAGCTACAAAACATTCTGAAATTAACTTCTATTCACAGTTGCTATGTTGAACATCATGCTAGACAGAATTCTAGTTCCTCTTTTAATTTAGTGTTACTCTGAGTAACATTACAGTGACAGGAAGTTTATTTCATTATGCTAGAGTCTACCATGCTGTTTCTTTACTTTGTTCATTGAAGGAAATGCAAGGCAGGAACTGCATATTGCAACCTGTTTGAACAAGTAGGATGTGCTATTCCACAGACCTTTAGAATGTTTCATTCAGAGTTTTTTCATCTGAAGTCTTCAATGCATAAAACACTGTATTCTGGTTTGCTAGCTTCTGTTCTATAGTGCCAGTAACTCAACACATTTCGAAGCCCCTCAGGTTACACCAAACAGAAGTGACACAGCATTTTGTGAACAAAAAAGCTCCATTTCAAGTACTGGAAGCTTTATACAACTTAAGTCAGTAAAGAAAAAAAAGGTATATGAATACTAAATGGAAAATTATCTGACTAGACTAGAACTGGGTAATCCAGCTTTCTCATACCCAATGCCTGGAACATTAACTTTACAACTGTGAAAGCCCACAAGTTTGTTTGTTTTTCCTCATTACATAAATATGATACTGACTAATTTTGACATGACAAGAGAAAGGAAAAAGCTGGCAAACTTGTTTGTAGCAATTATTCCACAGAAAACATCAAGCAGAAAACAGTGCTGAGTGAGGGCAGAAGGGTCGTCTTGTATTTTTTGCCAGTGTCATGAGGGATAGGAGAACTTGCAGGCATAAAGATCACACAGGAAGCGCAGACCAAGGAACCATTTACAATAGTTCCTTGCCTCCTCTACAAATTTTACAATATGGAAAGTTCCCTGTGTTTTGTTGTAAACTTGAAAGAATGGAGTAAGCTCTGCACTTACACTAAAACTTAAATACTGTCTTAACCAGTCTTGAAATGCACCCAAGTCAGTGAATTCTGGGCCAGAAGCTTGTAAAACACTTACCACTCTGTGGCCACTGACCACTCTGTTTTTGCAAAATCACAGCCACGGATCATAAGCAGATAGATGATGGATTTAGAATTAGGGAAAAGTTACCTTCAGGGCAAGAACTAAGTATTGCAAAGTATTCAGAAAAAAATCCGCTAGTTGTGCCAAAAGGCTCATTTTTCAAAAGTTAAGTAGATAGGCATTTGGGTGGGGAATCAGGGCAAGATAGAATTATGTTTTTGTTTAGGAACTCTTTAAATCAAGTTTCTAAGACCTTATTTTTGTTTTTTTAAAAAGTACTAATTTGCATTAAAAAAAAACCAACAAAAAATGCAGATGAAAAAGTGATTTAAAGGTACAGCACACAAAGACACCTACTAGTGTTACCATTTGAGTTCCAATAGATTTTTGACACATTTCCCTAATTTCTTCTGAGAGAAATGAACAAGAGAATCCAGAATTGGAATGAGTCCCAACAGTAAGCAGATGTTACCACAAAAAAAACCCCACCAATAGGACAATGATTTAAGTACTGAAAGATTAGAAAAAGAACCTTAACAATAGGACATGATTTAAGTACTGAAAGATTAGAAAAAGAACCCACCAAAAAAGAAGCAAGGACACCCAATAAATGAGACATTTTACCACTTTACAGTTCAAACTACTTTTTATATTCTGTAAAGAAGCTCCTTTCCTATTTCTTTCGTAACTTTCTAAAGCCCATAAATACAAGTAAAATGCCGAAGAGAGTTAACTATGGGACCCTAATTCTCATTTTAAATATAGTTGGTTTGTAACTTGTCCCCCTAGAAGTCACACAATTACCACAGTAAAGAATCCTTGAAAAATTGACTGCCAAAAGGTACATTAATCAGCTGTAAAGGATTTGCATTGGAACTGATGTGAAATTAAAATTCTCTTGACACTTAACACATTTGAAACAAGTGATATGTCATCTGGCACAGGAAGATTTTTAATTCAAAATGAGTGGTGTTATGTCACTTACCATTCCCTTCTCTAGGGGGTGCCTCCTTTGCTTTAAAATCATCAACGAGTGCTTTTGAATCCGTCTCCAATGCAACACCAACTTGTATTTCAGGCTTAAACTTAGGGTACTTGTTACTAAGCAAAGGATACCATTTAGGTGTCTACATAGTAAAATACAAAAATAAGACCCAAGAGTGTTTAAAAACCACAGAAAAAAACAGTATTACAGAAAACTCAGTCTTAATCAAGTACTTCTACTTCATCATCTACAGAAATACACTTTGGTTTTTATTTCCAAAAATTTGGTCTATGTAGTACACTATTGTACTAAAAGATTCCATGGAATGGTTACTGGATAACTAGCTGAACATGTCAATTTTTTTCCGCTGACTTGTACAGCAAAAAAGTTAGAAAGAGAAATATACTATAAATCTTAGAAGACCTTCAAGTCCTTGACTGTGCATAGTAAATCATACACACTGAGAATTCTCAAGAAGAGTGATGTCAAAATAAAACACCACGCTCCTCAGATGACCCATATCAAAGCTATATTTTGATCAAGTTTGATCTAAGAGTATTGGCTAATTAAATTTATATAAAAAATTGTATTGTGCTTACTCTATGCTGTATTAAAAAACAACTAAAGGCTTGATTTGATGATGGAGATTCAATTCAATTGCTCCATATCTATTGCTTAGATAATTTTTTCCAGCTGATTAAATAGTGAAATTACGTAGATTAATTGGTTGCTAGTACTCCAGTTATCCAATTCAGAAGTAAGCAAGATTAGGACAACAGCATTTTTGCATTTGTGCATATTCTCAGAGCCAAGATGTCTCTCCTCCAAAGAAAAGAAAAAACAATAAAATCCCCCATACATGATCAATCAGTTGTACTCCAAAACAAAACACAAAAGCTTAATCTATGCTTTAATTCTTTAATTCTTTAATTCAAATTATTCAATATTATTCAAATTATTATTTAATCTTTAATTCAAATTATATTACCTGTAATAGCATTGTTGACAAAGCATAAATTTTAAATCTTTATGCCTCATAACATACCTGTTTCTTTTCCTGTGCAGCCCTTAAATCCAGTACAATATAGCCTATATTCTCTTTAGCTGAAGATGCAGAATCCAGTGCAAAACATCGGAGTTTGATAGGCGTACGCTGCAGCCTGAAAAAGCAACTTAGTTGAAACACTAAATATAAAATGTATCTCTGCAATTAGTTCTCAAAGACATTTCACAACTTTCCAGCAAGCCAGGGATACAAAACTTGTTATATAACTAGTTTCATTGAGTCAGAAATTGAATTTATATTGAACATATAAAAGCTCATCAGTAAGTGAGAGAATGAACAAGTGGTTTAATTTTCTAAGAGGAGTGCATTGGAGCCTCAGAGTCTCAAGTTCTATTAAAAAGACATTAGTGACAAATAAATACCTCACCCACATAAAAGAAATAAGCACAGCGCCTCAAAAGAAACTTGAATTACACTTGTAAGGGCATCTTAAAAACAGGATGTGTGGAGAAGATTTATGGGTAAAGCACCTAACTACTTCAAGGCACAGATAAGCTGTGCAGCACATGGCACATGCAGGCATCTTTCTCTGTCAAACAAAGATCATACAGCCTTTTTAACTTACTTGAAAACATGGCCATAATACTACAACCTGTAAGTTGTAGAACTTGCAAAACCAAATAACAGTTATGGAAAGGTTCTATTTCTCACCTTATCTCCTTGACATTTTCAAAAACTATTAATGTAGGCTTTTCAGGTTTGAAATTAAGTTAATTTTGTGTCACAGTATATGTAAGGTAGCCTGACTCCAATTAGAATTATAGCACTATTAATTTGTTCTAAGTGCCTGTGGGGTGCTTTTCAATAGTGTAAAAACATACCCTTTAGAATTTTTAAGCATCACTTATCTTGCCACACACTACCTTTTTTTGTACATTATACTAGTACATTTCATTTTTTAACAACATTGTAGCAGATAAAAGTAAAAGAAAGTCCCAAAAACCAATTCAGATGACAGTAACACAAAAACTGTATTTCACCAACTGTAAAGACAAGAAAATTAAAGTTTATGTGCAAATGAGACTTTACTTTTTAAAATTACCTGTGCTGATGAAGTGCTTTCCTATCAAGTTCCCAAGCCAATTCTGTAGCAAATTCTGGCTGATCAGTATGCTCTACGGGATCAGTAGCCAGCTGTTCACCATCTAACTTGGCCTCAACTATAAGCATATGCTTGGGTCGTTTTGGAAAACAGCGTCCTGTAAAAGAGTGGCATTGCATGGCCATCACCAAAAAAGAAGCAGGAGCTCAGATTTATGCCATAAACCAATTAAGTGAAATTAATTTCCCGTATCATCTTCCCTGCTCTGTTCTTAAAAGAAAAAGTACTTGCACTGTGCAGAAATATGACCGAACGTAACACAAAACAGACTACTTGTGAAGAAACAAGAAATCAAGTAACAAAGGACAAAGAAAAAGTAGCAAGGAATTAGAATGATTTGAGAAAACTGTGACTGGCAATAGGAGTAGGTGAGAGAAAGAAAGTGAATATTTTACTTCAAGTGAAGATGTTACGACTGCCCAACATCAAAACAGAAAAACACGATCTTATAAAAGCAGTGGAAGATGTTTTTCCTGTCACTTGATTAAAAGAAAAAATATTAGGATTATTATATCCAGATTAGGAGAGAGCCTAAAACTGTATATGATTGGTCCTGGGCTCAGCATCATCCAATATTCTGGTTTGAAATGACAAGGAGAAGTGAAAATTTACTTATATCACAGTATGGGGAGATGATACTACAGGCATGTCAGACGACAGGATCTTATTTGTAAGCTCCTCTGGCAAACTATATAAATGGACATACAGATAATAGGATTTACTTGACAAAGAGAAAGCATTGGGCGAAAACAACCCCAAACAGAAAAAGACACCCCAATAAACAACTCACACACACACACTAATTAGACCGTAGCAACTGAAATCTGTAGAAATACAGGATGAGGAACAACTAGCTATACGTTCGAGATAACACTATCAAAAACAGGAGGGAGAGAAACACCACAATACCCCCCCCCCCCCAAAAAAAAAAAAAGAAACAAACCCAAATCCTCAGAAAAGGATGGTTACTTTTCTCATTCACTTAAAATAAAACATTGTGTAAATACCTCCAAGACCTAACTGGGAGTACCCAGCCCTAGCCTTAAGATACGTACGTCCAAAGCTTTATTAATAAAACTGGTTTACTCAACGCGGCTCTGCTTAGCCCGCTCAGGCCACCAGAGAAAACACCTCGGAGGCAGCGGCCACCCCTCACCTTCCTCTCGGGACAGAGGGGACGCGCTGCAGCCGTGAGGCCGCGACCCTCCCGCCCCTCCCGGTTACCTTCCAGCACAGAGACGACGATCAGCAGCCGATCGGCGGCTCTGGACACCATCTCCCCGCTCCGCCCGGGCGCTGCCGGGGCCGGGAAGCGCGGCCACTCCCGAGGCGGAGCGGAGGGCACCGGGAGCCCTCGGGCCGCTCCGCCCGCGCTGCCGCCTCTCGCCGCCCTTTTGCCGCCGCGGAGCCTTTAAACGCCAACCGCCGCCGCTTCCGCCCGGCAACGCCGCCCCGCCGCTTCCGCCGCCGGCACCGCCCCGCCCCGGCACCGCCTCCGCACCGCCTCGGCCCCGGCACCGCCTCCGCACCGCCCCGGCACCGCCTCGGCACCGCCCCGGCACCGCCCCGCCCCGGCACCGCCTCGGCTCCGGCATCGCCTCGGCCCCGGCACCGCCTCCTCACAATTCAGGCACCGCCTCCTCACAACCCCGGCACCGCCTCGGTCCCGGCACCGCCACGGCCCCGTCACCGCCTCCGCATCGCCTCCGCACCGGCACCGGCACCGCCTCCGCACCGCCTCGGCCCCGCTACCACCTCGGCCCCGGCCCCGGCCCCGGCCGCACCGTCCCGGCCCTGGCACAGCCCCGGCACCGCCCCTGCCCCAGCCCGACACCGTCCTCGCCCTGCCCTATAACCGCAGGGACAGCGGCAGTGCCGCGGCGCGGACTGTCAGGCAGGGGAGTGGGACTGTGGCCGGAAACCTCGGAAATAAAAGTATTAAAACAAGCACTCTGCGTTGCCAGTGGAGGAATACCAGCTGCTTCAGGGATGCGCCTTCTGTTAAAGTGGGGACGTTTTTTTGTCTTTCCCCCCACCCTGCACTGTGATGAGTGTCAGAGCAGGAGAATCTGAATGCAGTCGTAGCAAAATGCAGCTTTGTCCTCCTTAGCTAATTTTTTAGAGTATTCTTGTCTTCCGTGGGAAATAATAATCAGTTAAGCAGCAATATCAGGAAGTAGCGTGTCCCTACAGTTGGCATCCCAAGTTAAACACGTATGTCTTGACTGTGAGGCAAAATCCCCCTATTTTTAAGTTTACACTATTTTTTCAGTAGATAGCCTAGCAAAATCTTTGTGTAGACATAAAATCCTTGTGGTTTAGTAACACACGTATTCTGTGAAGTTTCTGAGCCACAATTTGCAAACACCAGGAGAGGGAGAACCTGTTTTCCTTTTGCAAGAGTTTTATTCTGGTTCTGAAACACTTCCTAAAAAGACACTTTCTTATATCTGAGTTTAATCTACCCAAGTTCAGTTCTGGCTGCTGCTTTTTGTTGTGTCATCTTCGGGCATGTAATGCTGCATGTGGCATAGCAACTCTGTCTCTCCAGTCTGAGTTCTTAAATTTCTATTGCTGTCACCTTCTGCAAGCCGGGTTATTTTTATAGATACTTTTTACACAAAACCAGGAGGCAGACCTCTGAAAAGTGAGTGATTTTGGCTAGTGAGGGAACATGATCCCTGATGATAACAAAAATAGACAGTTTACCTGTACAGCTTTTTTACTTGAAAATTCATTTCTCTTGGTGTGATTCATTAAAATAATATTCTTGTGAACTATTGTTGAAAAAACAATCACTTCTTCTAACTGTTCATGGATTTGCTTTTCGCCTATTTAGCAAGCTGGGCTGGTTCAGCACGGGGTCAGACAAACGCCAGAGCCAGCACAAAAGACTGAGAGCATGTGACTAACAACGCTGGTTTATGGGTGTTTATGTCTGCACATGGCAAAGCATGTGGAATCTCTTCTTTTGGCAACAGCAAGCCTTTAAATCAGGTCACCTACCTCATAGAACTTTATCCTTTGACATTCTCTCCTGCCCCTAACCTGACTTTTATCTTGATGTTACAGGTATTAACTGTGCCAAGAGCCTCATCACTATAAACTCTTTTTAGTAAAGACTTTTATTGAAAAAAGGAGGAGATAGAAGGAGAGAAAAAAAGACATTAGAAAGACAATAGGACCTTCTTGGTCTTATAATCTACATTGATTTTGCAGTACACCAAGTCTTCCTGTATTCATCCTAGAACCACCAAGGTTTGTTTCCTTATTATATTATCATATATCGGTTTGCCTGCCGAGGTGTCAGCTGCAAGATGTGCCCTATGCAAGATAGAATACTCAACAGCAGCAGTGAGCACACATGTGGGAGGTGTGCCCAGGTAGAGGAACACCTTCTCTTCGCGACAGAACTGTGGGAGGAGGTGGGTAGATTGAGCAGAATCAGAGAGTCAGAGTGAGAGACAGACTACTTGAGAAACCCCCGACCTTCCCAGGGACAGACCTGGGACGATGCATGTTACAGGGGATTCCCTAGCCTATCTTTAATCTGCAAAACACCGTGGCTTAAGGGATAGGGGGGAAATGGTGCCAACTTCCTGCCCTGCACAACAGAGCATCCCCTCCCTTACTATCCCACCTTCCCAGGTGCCCTGGCATAACAGTGACAAGAAGGATGGTTCATCTAGGTTGGAGGTGTTGCTGAGGTTGAGTCAACCTATTCCTTGTGTCAAGACTGCTTCCATACAGAAAAAGAAAAGAAGATGTGTCATTGTCATCAGAGACTTTCTTCTGAGAGGAACAAAAAGCCCAGTATGTACACTGGATCCACGTAGCGAAAGTCTGTTGCCCCTCGGAACCTGTGTTAAAGACATGAGGAGGAAACTTTCTACTCTGGTAGAGCCCTCAGATTATTAACCATTAATGCTTTTTCAAGCAGGCAGTGATGAAATTGCAGTAAGAAGTCTAAGGGCAATCAAAAAGAGAATTCAGCATCTTGTGACTAACTGGTTAAGGGATCAGGAGTACATGTAAAATTCTCCTCTATTGTTCCATTTGCAGGGAATGAAGAAGGAGGAAATAGGAAGCAGATCAAGAGAATAACAGATCGGTATCTAACTCTGAGACTGGTCAGACTGATCCCTACCAGAATTTTGTGGGTTTTGATCATCAGGCTTGCTGCTCCCAGGCTTATTTCTAGTGAGCCTGTTTTTATCCCCTTTCCCCTTCAAATCTAGTTTAAAACTCCTTCAGTGAGGCTTGTTAACTCCTGAGTGAAGATCCTTTCCTTCCTTAGAGACAGTTGCACCCCATTTGTCAGCAGCAGGCCTGATGATTAAAAATATTCAAGGGGGCAGTGTGCAAGTGGACACTGTAGCAGATTTGAATTGCCCCTGTACTAATTTGTGCAGCAGGAATGGGTGTTGAAGTGTTAGAAACCATAGAAGCACCTGAGAATAGTCACACAGGAATTAGGTCTTCTTCCCCTAAAAAGGTGGCAGGATTGATAGCCCAACTAAAATGCATCTATATCAGTGGAAAACATTGTGAAGCCCAAATTACAGTGTAAGCAATCATGCACAAATGGTGACATGACTTGTGCTTCTGGAACGCTGCAACAAGTGGCTCTAAACTATTCCGAATCAGCAGGGAAAGAGAGCCCTCTTTAGGAAGTGGAGGAGTTAGGGAGTCTTTTGACGATCTAGAGCTTGACAATGGTGATGAATGGGTAAAATATGCTTTCTTGAAGTTTGTTATGCCCTTTTCTAAATGCATTTATTGACTCCAAACTAAGGAAAACTCCAAACGGTAGGGACAACCTAATGACCCTCAGACTTCAATAAATGTATTAGAGTTGGAAAGGCATTTAAATGAAACAATGTAAAGACAATGCTGTCATTAAAAAGATTGTATATATTATTGCCATTGAGCACATTTCTTTCTAATAATTTGTGAGACTTGTTTTAATCTATCTGAAATATTTAGACTTAAAAACCCCCAAGATACAACAGTAAAAAAAACCCAAAAGACACTGAGAACAAGTCATAAAATGGCCTGTTTCAACTACAATCAGTTTCTATAACATTATATTAGTGCTTTTCCATTTTTTTAGTTTGACCTTTTAATGCACCTTTGACAAATTAATGTTATTATGCTTCTCGTTTAGCAACAGAATTAGAACTGTAGCACTTAAAATATTAATTTGTCAATTTGTAATCAAATTTCTGTGAACAAGAGAGACAGTCCAGTACCTTTTGCTTCATTACTATCTTCACTTATCCCACATGTCTAGAGAAACGACATAATTAAATTCAGGTGAATACATATTGTAAATTAGCTCATAAAATCAAATCAAGTACTGTATACTAGGTACAATGCTTAAGTTAGCATTGGTTACAAAATTTTCTTCATCTAGACAATGGTTAAACTAATTATTGAGTTAATAATTTATGAGTACTATTATTAAATGCTTTAATTAGCACTTTTTATGTTTATCTCCTTTTTATGTTTATCTCCTTGGTTTTGAGCCTATTAAGTTTCAACAGTTCTTCATAATTATTAAATTATTTTTCTTGGCATGGTTATTTTTTTCAATCACAGCTTCACTTCCCATTGACATGATGTGTCAATTTTGTCTCCATTTTACAATTTAACATTTTACAAAGTTACTCATTCTGCCTTCTTTACTTCATTCTTTTAAATAAAATATTTAAAATGTATTTCTGTTGACATTGAAAGATTTCTACTTGCTGCATTCCTAATTGGCTTAGGATCATTTACTTAGTTCTTATTTAACCTGTCTCGGAACTCCTTTTACACTTAAGGATTGTTCATGCAGGGAGAATAATAAATAGCTCTACCCCTTTGTAGCAGGGATTTAAATTGCATGTAAGTGGAATATGTATTCTAAAATTAGTCTTCTTATGGTTGTTTGGTTACACTTTGGAATATTTTGGAAGTATCCTTAAAAGTTTTGTTCTTTCTTATCATTAAACAGCCTCAGTAAGATACTTTAGATGAAGTTTGAATATGAGAGATGAATTTTAAATATTGTCTTTAAGGCAAAATTTAGAATTGGAATCACTGATCCATGGTACATGACCTGGAGGAGAAAAAAAACCTAATTTCAACAAAAGATATTTGAATTTAAGAAGAAGGGAAGCTGAAGATTGTTTTCAAAGATTAGATCAGAAAAGCAGTAAATTTTATTTTTATTAAAATGGGAGAAACAAATGGTGAATTGTATTTCTTGAGAAAAATTCATAAAATATTATTTCTTCTCCAGTGACAGCTGTGGTATGTGTAAATGGTGTAAATGTCACTGGACAGTTTATTGTGATGCCTATTCAATTCACATGGATATGGATATAATTTATCATGAATATCAAGGATATCATGTATCATGAATATCAATGAAAATTAGAAAAACTGTTGTACGTGGTTTTTGTGGCAAGGTTTTTGTGGTGGGGGCTATGGAGTGCTTTCTGTGGAAGCTGCCCCCATGTCCAATAGAGCCAATGCCAGGCATCTCCAAGCTGAACCCACTGCTGGCCACAGCTGAGCCCATGAGCGATGGTGACAGCACCTCTGGCATAACAGAGTTAAGAAAGGGGAAAAAGTGGCTGTGAAACAGCAGCCAGGAGAAACGAGTGAGAATGTGTGAGAGCAACTGCCCTGCAGACACCACGTCAGTGGAGAGGGAGGTGCAGGTGTTTCCCCAGGTGCTGGAGCTCAGATTTCCCTGCAGCCCATGGTGTAGCCTATGGAGAGGCCGCTGAGCCCGAGCCCATGGAGGACCACAGGCCAGCAGAGATCTACCTGCAGCCTGTGGAGCACCCCACACCAGAGCTGATGGAAGTGCCTGAAGGAAGCTCTGAGCCTGTGGGAAGCCTCCATGTATGAGGAACTGACCAGAGCCCCCTTTGGCTACAGCCCCCATTCTCTCTGCCCCTGCTGTGGGCAGGAGGCAGAGAAGACCAAGAGCCCAAGAAAAAGGGAGGGATGGGGGAACGTGTTTTAAGATTTTGCTTTTATTTCTCATTCTCACTCTGATTTAATTGGCAATAAAGCAAATTATTTTTTTCTGCAGGCTGAATCTGTTTTGTCCCTGTCAGTAATGGGTGAGTGATCCCTTCTTGTCCTTATCTCTACCTATGAGCCTTTTGTTATATTATATCACTGCTGCTCAGCTGAAGAGGGGAGTGATAAAGCAGTGGGCACTTGGCAGTGGATGCCACAGGCAACCCACTGCATCTGTTAGAAGAATTGGATCTGTAAATGAAACAGACAATTACGTGCATGAAAAATTAACAGAAAGTATCCCATGGATATTTCCAAACTAGGGACAAAACACTGGCTTTGTTCTTTTCTCAAGGCTAGCACAATCTAAAACTCTATGATGAAAAATAAGAGCATCCTGAAGAATATCAGAATAGATTCTGAATCTCCCTTAAGCACTCCCATGCTGTGACATTTCTAGGACTGTTCATGTAACTTATCAGATTGCTCCTGTTAAATTTTCAGACCTTTTCAGTAAAAGTAGCAGGTCAGATTCCATGTGAAATTGTTAGTGATAGAAATTTCTAGACTGAAAATGGCTAATGGCTTTGAAATCTAAAAATGCCCTCAACGGGTACATAATGACTGGTCTTTGGTCTCGTGGTCTCCTACTGTTTGGCTGCTCACCTAGCAAATATTGCTCATACTGAAGAATAAAGAATTACCAAACCTTAATTATTTGGAAGGAGGAAAACTTTCAGTCAACATTTGAGAGGGGGAAAAAGATTCTGTAACAGTGAGAATATTTCATGGACCCTGTTTTTCAGTGTTCTACTATTCTCAGAGACCTTTAATTTTTCTTACTTATTGAGAGACAAGATGTCTTAAAGGTTACTCTGTGACTGATACTTAAATATTTTCAGCAAATGGCATCTCCTTATGATGATGTTGAAGGAAATCTCTTATGTCATCAGTTTCCCTTTATCACTTTTTCATTTCCAGGAAACTCCTTGCATCTTGAAAGAGATAGTAAGTTAAACACCAAGTTAAACTAAGGGTCTGGTTCAGAACCACATGAGTCAGTAAGAAAAGTTATCCCTTTCTCTGAAGGGATAGCTTCAGTGGATTTCAGATCTTGTCCCAGGTGACTACAGACATACTCCTACAGGTCCGCAAGGAGAAAGTTTATCCACGCAGTTCAGGTTGGATTTGAACAGCAAACACAATGAATTTTTGTCATTTAACCAAAGAGAATGGTATAATCTCAGCTTGCATAACCTGGCAGGTAGTGAAAAACTGAGAACCTTGATCTCCAAAATTTTAGTTCTTTTATCTATGCATTAGGCCTTGCTGGTCTTAATAAATTTGAAGACATTATCTTTCTTTTTTGAAGAGAGCACTTACGAAGCTCAATGTGCTGTATAATATAAGAGTGGAGAAATCAAGGACAAAACATCAAAATACATCTGTAGTCTGTGATAAGGGGCAGCAAAGATGCTGAAATGAGATATTTTTTAGAGTATTTTAAGAAAAAGCCACTTGGACCTGTTGTTCCAGTTTCGGTTGCTACCAGATCTACTGTTAATAATGGGATATATGCATCTAATTAATTTATTTAGACTTCATAGGTTAAGACTAGGCAGAAGCACATCCAATGAAAAACAAAAGGGAAAATGGACTCAGAGATGACTTGGAGGTTGCACAGGTGTTTGGATCAGCTTGTTAATGTGTTTGGATCAGCTTGTTAATGTGCTAAGGGTACATAGTAAATGTCCTTCAGACATTAAGTGAAGAAAAAAAGGAAAAGAAGTATGTTCTGTGTAATGACTTTCTTTTCCAATTCCTCTATCACAACTGAAAATGTAAATGCAGTGATAAGAAAGCAAGTGGAAGTCTCAGAGTAAGCATCAGCAAAGTAGTTACGTAGTCCTAATGAACTAATAATGACAAAAAGCACTAGTGCTGTTCTGCCCTGAGGGAATGACATTAATCAAAAACTGCTGGCACTCAGTCACTGTTCTAACTCAGGGTTATATTTCTTCCCATAGATATGTGATTTCTAAGATTATATCTGTACACATGCACAACCTAATATTCTTGCAAAATTCACTATTGTTATATAGAAACAAAGAAAATGAAGGTCAAATACATCTCTATGATTGTGACACTGAAATCTTGTTATGCAAGTCACATTCAAGTATCTGTGTTAGCCTGTACAGTAACTCCTCACAGAGGATTAAATTAGAAACTAATCTTTGCTGTTTTCTATGAAGAACAGAATATGAATAATATGTACATAGCAACTACCTAACAAAAAATAACAGGTATGAATATTATAGTGCCCAAGACCACAATACTGAAAGTGTGCTAAACCTGATCCTTAGGGCATGTATAGATGATAGAAAGTGATACATGAAACAAGCAGTCTAAGTCTACCAAGCAGTAATCTATACTTGCATTTGTATGGATTTGCTCACACAGACTATTTCTGTAATTGGTGACTCTGCCAGTGTAAGTTAGCATCTGGTCTTAGATGGACCAGATGGACAGAGTTAGAGACAGGTTTTTTAATCCCATTATGGAGATGGATAACTTTAATAGAAGGATTGTGTGACTCGCCCATGGATGCTGTGGAATGATAAAGACATTAGTTTACTTCTCCACATTCCATTATGGTATCCTATCCAGAACACATTATATGCAAAGGTACCTTAGGAGCTAATTATCATGTGCTGTGAAGTTGATTTGCTTCTAGACAGTGTTTGCTGTGTTATATATATAGGGTTCTTTTTCCTTCTAATTGATGTGCAGATTGGATGTGAGCTGTTTTTTAAATTTCTAAATTCTCAAAATTGTGTGAAAAATTACAACTGTCACATAAATGGACTCATTTCTCCCCTTCACAAAGTTTATATAAGTTACTGTTTGAGTGAAAAGTACTTAAAAGACACTTAAATATAGAATACAGAACTACAGAACCGAAATCCCCGAGTTGAAAGGGACCCAGGAGGATCACTGAGTCCAACTCCTACAGGGCAAAGTAAAGACAAGTCATCTCCTTCTTGAACACCAACAGGCTTGGGGCCATGACCCCTTCCCTGGGGTGCTTGCTCCAGTGCTTGACCACCCTCTCATGGAAGAACTTTTTTCTAATATCCAGTCTTACCTTCTCCAGATATTTCTTATATGCCCCTTACCATTCCCTTGTGTCCTATCACCAGACATCAGAGAAAAGAGACCACTCCACTCCTCCCACTCCACTCCTTTAGTACCTGTACCAAAGTGTTTTCTTTAATGTGCTTCAGGAGTTTCCTGGACCTCTTTGTGTCTGCTGTACAACAGACCCAGTTAACCTCTGGAAATTTGAAGTCACCTGTAAGGACCAGAGTAACTGCTCTGGAAATTTCCATTAATTCCATTTAGAATAATACACTGGTGCCATCATCATGGTTGGCTGATCTGTTGTAAACTCCCACAACAACATCTGCTTTATTTGCTTTTCTTTAATCCTTACCCAAAGGTTCTCTACCATGTCACTCCAGGCTGCAAACACTGTACAGTCTGAGCCCTCCTTTACATGTGGTGTTACCCCTCTGCCCTGCCTGTCTCTCCTGAAGGGTCTATAACTGTCCATCCAGATCATCCACTGAGCTTTTTTATATTTCTGCATGAGTGCTCCAAAGACATAAATCCCTTATGTGTACATTAATTTCGCCATCATCCCCAGAAATTTTGTACGTCCTCCCTCATCAGGAAGGCAAAATCAAAGGCTTTCACTCCATTGAGGGTCATGGAGTGAAATTCTCTAGGAGATACCCAAAATGAAAAGTTGATTTTCTTTCTGATCTTACTTTTGGAGCTCAACAATTTTGTGTTCAATGAAGTCAGTCTATAAGGGCACAGAAACCAGAAACTTGACCCAGTTGCCCATTTTGGTCATCTCTCAAAGACTCTTCACTTTATTGGTGCAGATTATAAAACTAGAGTGAAAGTGCAACAGAATATGCAGTGGTGAAACATCTGTGTTCTTTTTCACAAGCAAAATCACCTCTGAAATTTTGTACAGTATGTAAAAATGAAATGCAGAAAAGGCCAGATTATGTACTGCATTGCACAATCAGCTTTTTATCAAGTATTGAATGCTCACTGCAAATTAGCTTGTACACTGAATGCAAGCATATGATCCTTTCATGCCACTGGAAAGCTCATCAGACAGTGACAGAAGTGGTATCCATATTTTTAGTGGTTATAAAAAGAACTGCAGATAAGATGCAGTGTGGACACAATTTATTTTTCCTAGTCTTGTTTAGAAGAAAAGATCCCCTTTGATTTTTAAGAAGGGAAAAATGAATTAGCAAATATAAATTCTTCTAAAGCAAATGTGTGATGTATAGCTTTCTACTTTGATTCATCAGGGAGTTATGCTCAGAGGTATTCCTGTGAAAAGCTTTTCAGTTGTGCTTAGGATTTCTGACTATTACAATACTTCTCAATAGTAAACAAAGGACTGTTACTTTCTTACACAGTTTTTAATATTATTTCTGGTACTAGTTATTAGAATTTCATCATCCACTTAGTCTTGAAGAAATAGGAAGCTGAAACGATGGAATATAAACATGTAACTCTTTTTTTTTCAGTGATCTTCACACAATTGTAAAATGTGCATCATGTCTCTTAAGATCTGTCAGATATGTTATTTCCCATATAGTGCAAATCTTCACCTGATCTTACATGTTTTCTGGATGACCAATTGCACTCAGCAAGGTGAAAAAAGGATATATTTTAGGGGTAACTAGTTTAAATTAATTGTCTTAATCCTACTTCATTACATCATGCCCAATTAAGGCAGTATTATTAATTGCAAAAACCCTAACAAATAAATTCACACTACACAAGCCATTCTGAATTTTTTTTTTCTCTAATGCATGAAGTGATGCTGGACCATACTGCAAATGGCTACTGCTAAATATATATTTTAAGGTGAAAAATAAAATGCAGGTAAAGTGCTGAGATGAAATGCCTAGTCTAAACCAACAGAATGTTTCTGTAGGCATAATAAAATTTATTCAAAGTTTGCAATCTCTGCCTGTGTATACAGAGATGCTGACTCAGTTACATTTTGTGTGAGGTCTCCTTCTTTCACCTTTGTTAAAAAACATATACCATTACTGGAAATACATGAGATATGGAAGTGTAAAGTGTGGCCATTGTCATTATTACTTATAATAAAATGGCCATGCATATTAACTATTTAGATTTTCACAGTGTGAATGCATCTAGTGTGGCAGGAGAATGCACAGATTCAGAGCTACTGTAAGACTACTGTAAACCAACCATAGTTGGTTGGGGTTTTTTTCCTTAGTACTAATTGCTAGATGCTTCAAAGAAGGATCAAGGTTCCTTTGTACAAAATATTGACATCTATTAAAGGAAAATAGTGTTTCTTGCTCTCTTCTTCACTACTAATACATACGAAGATATGTCAATTATCAGCTACCTGTCAGACATAGCACTCTTCCAAATCCTCACTTACTGCAAGCCTAGGATAAGTCCTGGAGACTAATTACTGCAAATGACAGTGTTTAATTTTATTATAGAATAGTGCATTACTGAATAGTCTGCATGTTAAATACTTTTTTCCTAGTCCAATTAACTCATCCTTGAAAACCTAAGAACTTTGTCTTGCTAGTGCAGTTAAATACTTTTAAAGTATTCTAGTCTGGATCCTCCCCTTCTGCTCTTGCTTTCATAGCAGAATTAGAGAAACATTTTAAAAGTCTTAAATTCTGTGCTTAAAGTGGGCAATGCCCAAAGACTAAACACGATCTAATTTATTTTTTAATACTTTACTTTTCATCTATACCTTTTTACTGGTAGTGAGGATTTTAGTTTTGCCACTGCCTTCAATCTAAATTATATAAGGTTCTAAAAGTGGTGTGTAAAAATCAATAGTACTCACAGCTCCAGATAAGCAAAATTTAGCAGTGCCTGTATTTTTTCTTTTGCATCCTCTAAATAACCTTGAAAAAATTAGAATGAGGCAATTTGGATCATACTGAAATGCAACCAGAATAACTAGATTGCAAAGGACACTGGTCTCAAACCATACATTTTTAGTAATACACAGAGTTGTAAGTAGATGATTTCCACATCATTCCACCTCCAGGGTGAATAAATATACTGCATTAATTTGCAAGTTAATACATTCTGCTGTATGTTAATATGTCAAGCCCCAAAAATCTCTCAACAGGAAATCAATCAGGCCTCAAAAAAAAATCTAAGAATTTAATATATTTATTTAAAATTCCGGACTCTTTCATTAGTTGCTGATTCAGAAAGTATTTCTAGTTTTTCTGGTGCTTGTCTTTTTCTTGGATAACATTTTAATAGTAAAATGGTAAGTGAATGATATAGCAGTGTAAATTAAAATAACATCTGAAAGTATGTTATAAAGTGATTGAAAACTTTACTCGTATTGCTAAAATGAATGATCATTACGTCATAGAAGCAGACCCCTTTCCAGGTGTTCTCTCACATTTTTTTTATTCTGAAGTTTTATATTTATAGCAACTTACTGAAAAGATAGGAATGGTACTAGAAATATTTTCTTTAAAAGCAAAAATTTTGAAGATTTGCTTTTCCTACATTATTCATCCAAAAAATGCAATTAAAACTTTCTTACTGGTGCTGTGTATTGCCAAGAAGAACGTGCAGCATTACAGAGTATTAGCACCTGGTATTTTTGCCTTATCTGTTTTAATACAGAAAAATAACCTGCACATTAAGGATGGATCTCTTGAATAGAATAATTTACCTTTTAACTGCATGTAGCTAGGGCTCCAATTAGGAATTTTTGGGGCTGAAGTCAAGGACACAATGCCTATTTGCACTGATGGGTGGTGGATTCCACCCTAGGCATTAGGCAAGATCACATGAATGCCTCAGAATCAAGGGCTGAAATGTGTGAGAAGAATGTTTTAATGACAAGAGACACTGACAAATGTTGACTTATGATACTAAAACAGAAAAAGCAGTAATCTGAAAGTATTTTATTTTACTGGATACCTACATATTTAAATCTGGTTTATTTGCATTCGGTTTTCACTGTATTGTATTCCAGGGATAATTGACATGCTTTTGTGATTTCTTAACATTAGGAAATTCCTGCCTTGATTTTATCTTATTAAGGGATTTTTTATCATAAAAATTATAATCCTCACCCTGCCATGCCTGGAAAATGTAAGCAGTCCTAGTGAAGTCAGCAGAATAATTCATGTGGAAGAAAAGCTATTCATATGCTTGGGAGTGTTCAGGTCTTAAATTTTTTGCATGACTTCTTCTCAATAGTGAGAATGCATATAACTTTACAATTGGCTCACAGTAATTCTACATGGTAGAGAAATGTGTGTCCTCTCCAGATCAAAAACTGTTATAGTGGGAAAGAAAATTATACCTGGTGACTATTCCATATTTTTGTTCCATGACAAAACAAACTAATTGCATATGTTACTCAAGAAAAAGAATTTTAGATGAATAAAAATAATTAATTTTCAAGTGAAAGGTGGATTAAATTATCAACCTGAATGCTTGATAGCGTTTCAACCTTCCACATTTTTTCTATTGACTTTAAAAAGGCTTTAGATTAGGACATGAATTACTTAATTTCTTTCAATTTCAATCAAGCTACATCAGCATTAACTCACCCAGTTCCATCTTCCTCTTTTTGTCACAGAAATTCACTTGCAAGTACTGATTATATACTTTATCTAAACTTAACTTTTATTTCTATCATTCTCTGATACAGTCGGCAAGTAAGAGAATAATATAAATATTATCCTCATAAAGAAGATGGGGATTTTTTTGCTCCCCTGTTTTCCAGTAGTATAGAATATATAGATTGACATAGTACTAAAAGTGAGGGCGAGTCTTGGCCTACTTGCCCAATTATATGGCCATTGAAAATCTTTTGGGAAAAGATTAGACAAGCATTGGCTTGAATTAATGTAGGTGTAATCTTGAGACAGGGTATTGGAAATTATGATCTTTAAGGGCCTCTTAGAACACTGTTTTTTAATTTAGCTGTGTTTAATTGTTACATGCCTACATTACATGAATTGACAATTAAAAATTGGTAATTTGAAGATTTAATTAATTTATGATTTCAAGAAATTACATGAGTATAGGTCACAAAATTCAGGGACAAATTTATTAGAAGCAAAAAAGCAGTGTTAGACTGCTTTATCAAGCTGCAAAGCAGGATAAACTACTGGTATATTTTCCCAAGAAGGCTATGAAGTTGAGGAGAGGGGGTAATGATTCCTTTGAATAGTAGTACTGTTCAGATGGAGGATAAAAGAATCTTTTGGCTGGATGTTAAAATACACTTGGTAAGCAACGCTAATTAATTTTGACAACACTGTGTGTGGACACAAAAAGTAGTTCCCCTTGATGTAATTGCTTAGCTGTTTTGGGTTTTTTTATTTGGTTGGTTGGTTGGTTGGGGTTTTATGTTCTCTTTTTGCTTGTGTTTGTTTTATGACAATGATCTAAATAACTAAGAAAGTAGTTCAAAATTTTTACAGTGGGCTGTCTGAGAATGGATGTTAATGGCATAATAGGAATAAGAGAAGACTTCATAGTTTCTTCAGATTCTCAAGGCTCTACTTTAGTTAGCCCTGTCAGAGAAAAAAATAAAACACGAACAACTAGTGAAATAATTGAGAATTTACTGTACACAAATATAATTCGTGTAGAATATATGGAAGTTCATAGAATTTGAAGAATAGTAATAGCAGAGTTAAAGCTATTAGGGTAAGCATAAAATATGTATTTATCAATACACAATGTAGCCTATGTCACAAGCAGTGCTACAGCTTCTTGTTTAGATTTGTTAACCTGAGCAATGCCTTGGTAACTTAGACCCTTAAACTTTTTGTTTTTTCCTTCTTGCATTTCAGACTGTGACAGGAAGTAAAATGCATACATTCCACAATGCCTGAGCTTTTATTAACTGCACTAAGAACAAATAAGACACGCTTCTCTCACAACAAAAGTATGTTGGTCCAGACACC
Organism: Monarcha castaneiventris obscurior; assembly: GCA_026261815.1. Classification (NCBI taxonomy): domain Eukaryota; kingdom Metazoa; phylum Chordata; class Aves; order Passeriformes; family Monarchidae; genus Monarcha; species Monarcha castaneiventris. The sequence goes on from JAMPIT010000889.1 coordinate 6,362,078, forward strand.
TTAAAGGATTTCCCTCCTCCACTCTATCTTCCCAGCAGAACATAACTTCCTATATTTTCTGTCTTAACACTTATCTTCATTATTTCTCAAATTCAACAACTTCAAAAACATTGGAGAGCCACATCCTGCTAGATAGCTTCTGTTTTCCATGAAGTGGACATTCACACTCTTTTGAACCTTTAGGTATGCAGTGAAAATGGGATTACATGTCGTTATGCAGTGTGGGATTTGTCTGAAACTACACTGCAGGCATTTTTTGTCCCACGAGGGGAAACAAATATACAAACTTAAGGCCTATTTAAATGGGAAAAAATATAACTTAACTGCAGTGTTTTGAAAAAGAGCAAACTGCTTACTCTTTGAAAAGAGTATTTTTTTTTTAGTCAGATGCAGAGAGATAAATCTTCAGTGGTACAATGGCTTTCTGTACAGTACTTAGTGTGATGGTATTTTCATTTTTCTTAAGATAAATGTCTTGTCATTTGCCTTTTGATCTTATAGTGTCACCTTATTTTTCAAAACAAGAGATAACTACAAACCTAAGCTTGATCTGTATTTTTAAATGTATATTAGAAATGGTCACCAGTCTGATTTTTCAGATGATCTAATGATAAAAATTCCTGCATCTTATTAAGACCAAATCACCTAGCAGCTGAAAGGCCAGGTGAACTTCGAGACAGATAAATGTGAAATGATGGACCTGGGGCAAAACAACACTAGTTTCACACATAAAAAGGCAGCGTGATCATAACTATGCAGAAGATGGACCTTAGTTTATGTGCAAAAACTTCAACTTAATGCTCTGTAGAGGGAAAAGAAAATTGGAAATTAAAAATAGTTTGAAAAGTAATAGGGAAAGAACCAAGGAGGATCATCCTGGTCCCCATATCTCAGAAAAAACATATTTGACTGTAGAAGATTCAGAGGAGGGTAACAAGGATGAACAATGCATGTAACAGTTTATTTACAGTTCTTTACAAGGAACAAAAGAATAAGGTGTGATTTTTCGGTCTGAAAAAAAACCCCGAGCAAAACAAAGAACTCCCCTGCCAAAACCAGTTCCGTATGGGTTATGTCAGAGGTTGGAAAATCACTGGCAGCATAAATTAAGTGGGACTTCTAACAAGAGTCAAAGCCAAGAAGAGTCAGGTTCAAAACAAGGAAAACTCTTCAGACAGCAGCTACACTTTCTGTGAACCCCCCACTACAGGACATTGTCAGTGCATAGACATGACATGACTTCAAATGGAGCCTGGACTAACATTGCGAAAGAGATCTATTGAGGGTTACTAAACAGAAAAAGCAAAGGAACTCCCTGACCTGAAAGCAATTAGTGACTTAGAAAATATGTGGGGGCAGTCTTATATGTGACTGCTATGTTCTTACTAATCCCTGGGCAGTGATTGTTCGGGTCCTTTGGACAAATAAAAATCCTGTGGAATGCTGTTTGCATTTGTTCTCATATAAAGGCCAAGGACTGATTTCAAAAGATGCTGCAGGCTTCTAGTCGTGCTGGTTCAGGTGGAAATTGCTCATTCGATCTTTAAATCAGACTGGTGTTATCTAATTGTTAAGAGTTTCTTCAGATGGGGCTTCTATGAATACAAAGTGGTTATAAGGTACCTTATCAAAGTGATTTTCCTAGGGGAAAACTTTGTTGTAAAAGTCAACTTTTTTGTTTCAGATGGAAACGGGAAGCATTTGATGACACCTCTGGGCAGTAATATATCTTTGTCTTCAGAAGGAAGAACAACGGAGGGAAAATTAAGAAATATATGAGCTCAATCCCAGTCAATTCTGGGATCCAGTAGCTGCTTCAAGACAGCATATACCACTGTCTCAATTGCTCATACAAGAGTATAAATCAGGATATATTCTACTTCCATAACCTTTAGAGACAGACTAGAACTAAGGATAAAATATGATTCTTAGAACTAGAAATTTGCTTGCATGATTTTTGATTCGACAAAAAAAAAAAATCTCTCAAAAGGTTAACTGAGTAAAGTAGTAAGTCCATTACTGGGACACCGGTATACACCTACCCCACCAACCAACCAAATAAAATCAATCCAACTCCCCCCAACCCCAAACAAGCAAAACCCCCAAAACTCAAAGAAAACAAAACAAACCAAACCCAAAACATGTCTAATAACATGTGTATAGCAACTAAATATAAAACTAAAAATAAAAAAGCTCAATTGTATTTATCTTATCTTTCCCCACACAATCCATTTTCTTTTTTTTGGTACAGCAACAGCTGCCAGAATTTGTAGATTACAAATGCAAGGATTTTCATTAAAAGCAATTCATAGAAATGTCCTTGATCTTGTAATAGTAATCATCAACCTCTGAGCTTAGCATTTTGGTGAATATACTATTATTCTTCATAAATAAAGAAGGTGAGTTTTGTGGAAATACCCATGTTTTCAGCACATCATTGGCAAGTTTCCAGAGAAAATTATATAATAGCAGCAACATAGAGAGACCTTAAAACTGGATTTTTATTGAATTAATGAAAAGGTAGTGATGTTAAAGAAGCCAAGCTATTTCATCCCGTATGCTCCATCTGACGGTATAAATGGTTTCTATTTCTGGATCGGGCAGGGAATCTTATTTTGTCCTCCAAATCCATGTGAATCCTATTTTCAGAAATTAATACTCATATCTTAGAAAGATACATAGGGCTTCTTTAGGGTCAAAATTAGTGGAAGAAACTCATAAGAAATCAGTAGCACAAAGAAACATAAATAAAGCCAAGAGAACCTCCTTTTGAATGTGATTTAACAGCAAAGTTATTTATTAGGTTCTTCCTTAATTTTCTATTTGTCAAATACAGTCCACTGATCTCAATTTTCAGACAAAATATAAGATACAGTGGTCAATCCAGTGCAAATATATATATCTGGAAAACCAAGCAGAAGCAATACAAATCTGAACATGCATTTTACTACTGTAAAACTAGCTACTCCCAACAAGAAAGCATGATTTGAGTAATGATGGATATGAGTTGCTTCTCTTTAACATTTTAATGAGAAATATGCATTCCCATTAATTTTCATAAGAGCCAGCAGTTCATAATAGGATACAAATCTTCAGAGAATTCTCTAGCTTCTGCTATACAAAAGCCACTTGGTCTAGCTAGCACAGCATAATTTTGCCATGTAGCTCTGTATCTGATCAATTACTCTATTTCAGGAAATATTTTTAGTGTCAATGAGCAGAATGCTATTGATTGGGTAGACAATTAGAAAGCCAAACCCTAATGTGACTAATGCACTATTGATTTTCTAAAGTAGTATTCAAACAGTTAGTAAACTAGAGAACAGATTTGAAGGCAGAATCTTGGGTGTAATCAAGGGTTAAAATCTAGATTCAAAGGAGTATTCATTGCTCATCTTCAAGGGAAAAGATTAGGAAGAACTACAATATTGGCAAAGCCATATAATGAACTTTTTAGCAGCTGGCATAAAAATCAAGTACAGTTTCTAGTGTAGTTTGTGATATACTAGCAAATGTAGCATTTTAAAAACCTTGAACCTTACTACCTACACTAATGAAAGGAAATATTGCAGAATAGCTTGAAACACTTAGTTTATTTGTACTTCCTTAGTGTTAAGAGAGGAAAATAATCACAAAGACACAGTGCCTGAAAAAGACTGAAAAAATTTACATCATAGCAGTATTCTTCTGGGTTTTGGTTTAGGTTTTTTTAAATTAATTTTCCCGAATTATGGAGACACTCCTAAAACATACTGAAAACACAAAATGGGATAACGAGAGTATGTGGAATCTTACACTGCTGAAAAAGTAAAGCTACTCTTAAAAATACTCTATATTAATAAAAATCCCTCAATTTAAAAAAACAAAAGCCTGTGTCAGCTTTAAATTAAAATACTTACAATTGGAACCAAAGAATTAAAACAAAGAAGTAGCTTTATAATGAAATCAATACATTTAATTCTAAATATTCTGACACAGGTTCTAGTTTTGTTTTCAAGATTTCCTGGGAAGCTCAGCTTTGCAAGTGCTTATGGGACAGAAAACCTTTCCAAATGCCTCTTTAATTTTTTGCCAAAAACTTTCAATCTCCATGTCTTCTTGTCCCTAAATTTTGAGCTTTGATGATCACACTTAGTTAAATGAAAAAATATGTGTGTTAAGTTCAACCTCTTGGATGAATGACAAAGTGATTGTAATAGGTCAAGCAGGTCTGTGATTAAATGCTTAAAACAAACAAAATCCTCTCTGTACATGAAGCAGCCTTGGATCAACAATCAGATCACTGATCACTATCTCAAATTCCAGAATTCTAGCATTTTGCCAAAGCGCCTGATTTTCTGTATCTTATCATGTGGTTCTTACGTATGTGGCCTTTTCAGTCCTTTCAGTTGACCTGACTCACATATTTTTCATTATACAATTTAACGGGCTAATTCACCAGTTGTATGGAAACAGATCTAGATGCAGTTGAGGCACATCACCAACGAAGTTCTATGTGTCCTCATGTCCTCTTTTTGCTTATTTTTTTTTCCTTTTTTTTTTCTCTTCCTTTGTGCAACTCTGATTTCCAGCAGCTTTTAAAAGGTCGTTTTTGTCCATTACTAGGAGGGGATTGACCTGATCACAGAACTTTTTCACATCTCTCCCTCATGTAGGATTACTCTTCCCTGGTTATGGGAAGTTTTCTCCAAGGAAAATGGTGGCTAGCAAACTGCTGAGCAGTTTGTTCAACCAACAATTTCAGGATTGCAAAGAGAAAGCAGTATAACATTTGTACATGAGTCAGATGACATAAACAGCTGAAGTGAGTTAATGTTTTTTATTTAAGGTAATGACATTCTATCAATTTTTTATTGTTATATGATGTATGAGATTGATGCATTACAGGAACTCTTTAACTGGTCATGTCACCATCCTTAACAATGACAGCACTCTACCATGAACTGCACGAGCCTCACATGTCTCTCTTATGGTATTAACAAATCTAGGTTCCTTGCTGTGCTCTCTATGTTCATAAAAGGACTATAAAATGCTCCTTGTGGTCCTCTGATTTTGGAACCTAAAAGTAGACTACAATTCCAGTCTGCACTGCATACTGCTCAGTCCAGCCAGGTAAGGCTTTCTTCTTCCCATCAGCATGCTGCCAAACTGCATGAACTTTAGAACAAATGAAAGGTACCGAGGGTTGTTTGTTTTCTCTATTTGTAGGCACACATTTGCAGCAGCCAGGAACAGATTCACTCCACTGCCTCTCCACATAGGGCTAAAAGCTGGTGAAGTGCCGGCTTGTGGATATATACTGTACTATGTCACAGTAATTTTTTTATCACATGCTGGTAACTTTTAGTCCAGAACAAAGAACTTAAACAAAAGGGTAATTTAACAGAATTTGGACGATCCATAAAAAAATAATTTACCGCAGCAGCTTATGTTACTGCCTGTTTAGCTCTGTATTTAGGTGTTGAGGTCTTCCGAGGCATATGGATTAAGTTACAGGATCTTGAATGGAAGAAATTTGAAGGGACTGTGTTTGAGATACCACAGTGAGAGCAATCATTCTAAATGAGCTTGACTGGCTCAAATCCTATGCCAGTGAGAAAAAGACCAATATTTAGAAATCATATTTAAGATTAATCTCCTTCCATCCTCATTTCTTCCACATGTGTGAAAGGAACAGAGAGAGATCTTAAGAAGCTGGAAGAGCTTTTAAGATGTGAAGGGAAAGCAGAACTGTAACACTTAAAAGCCAGATGTTATGCCTGTGGGTTTCTAGTGCAAGCATTTAATTTATTAGTATCTAGTAAGTAAATAATTTAGCATGGCAAGGGGGTTTAAGTTCATTAGAAAAATACAGCACAAATAAAATGGTGTAGACTACTGGAAACAGCCTCTGAAATAGTGCCAAATGGTGAGTATTAAAATGCAAGCTGAAATATTACAGGGAACAAAGTATCGTGTCACCTTTTTAATAAAGTACTTTATAAAAAGATAAAAAGTTTTGGAATGTTAAGAGGTGTGGTACCTGGCAATTTCTGTTACTTTGCTGTGTGTGCAGGAATTGTCAAAGGATTCCTTTCCATGAGGGCAGTAACACTCAGTCTACGATTAAACACTGGAAGTACTTTTTCCTTCACTTAGAACAGCACCCATATATATACATAGTAAGTTATATCACCTTTTGGGATGTTCATGTGGTGGTTTTGGCTGCGATAGAGTAAATTTTCTTCACAGTAGCTAGTGTGGGGCTGTGTTTCACATTTGTGCTAGAAACACTATGCGTAGTAACACATGTATATTTTTGTTAAGACTGAGCAGTGTTTACAAGGAGCCAAAGCCTTCTCTGTCTGCTGCTCGTGGCTGCTTGGTCCCCTGCCCCTCACCATCAGTAGGCTGTGGGTGCACAAGGACCTGGGATGGGACACAGCTAGGACAACTGACCCCAACCAACCACAGGCATATTCCTGACCACGTGGCGTCACGCTCAGCATGTAAAGCTGGTGGAAGCAGTAAGAAGGGGGAACGTTTGGAATGATGGGTGTTTGTCTTCACCAATCACCACTGTGTGTGATGGGCCCTGCCCTCCTGGAGGTGGCTGAACACCTGCCTGCATGTGGGAAACAGCAAACTAACTCCTCATTTTCCTTTGCTTTGCTTGTGGCTTTTGCTTTCCCTATTAAACTGTCTTTATCTCAACCCACAATTTTTCTGGCTTTTACTCTTCTGGTTCTCTCCCTTACCTTACAGGTAGGGGAGTGAGTGAGTGGCTGCCTGGAGCTTGGTGGCTGGCTGGGATTAAATCACAAGAATGCTATAAAGTTGAAGCCACAGCACTCTTTTTCTGTTTTATGTACTTCATGTATGGCATGGCATGTCTCTGTTGCTCTTAAAAATTAAGATTACATGTAGCAATCATCTACTTTCTTCACCACTGCAGCCCAACTGTAATTCTAACTACCCAAAACTGATGCACTTTTCTTTAAATTCTGAGATGTGGAAGACATCTTTCTTTTGCCTTATGTTCATCACACAAATCTTAAAATTACAGGCTATCAAGTAATTTGTTGAGTTGAACAAATGGCCAGTCGTAACTGGAAAAATATCCTACAGCTTTTACACACAAATAAACCCCAAACCTGCACATATTGTTAGGCTTATGAGACCATATTTAGAAAAGGTTGGGAAAACCAGTATTGGTACTTGTGAATATGTATCCATTTCTGATTAAAGTTGATGAACTTGGCATCACAGTAATGCAAGACTTGTTTTTGTCTCTGCTTAGTTGCTTGTGAGAGTGGAATGCTTGTGTCTGTCAGGATCCTGCAATACTAATTGGAACTAAGTATATGCTCACTCCTCTTTGATTAAGGCGTCTTTTAAAGAGGGGAAACTTTCAGAGCAGAACACCAGTTCTCTGCACTGTCACGTATGATGCTAGGGAAGTCGAGGTGAATTGCTGGCAGAGAGAAGTTCTGAAGGTGAATCTGTGCTCCTCAGGGTAAGTGAGGAGTTACACATTTCTGAGAATGAATGACAGTGATGTTCCTGAGGCCTGCCCTCTGTACCAGCACACTGCAAAATACTTAGCATGAGTACAGGGCAATTATCAATGGGCCTAAATTGCAAGATCACAGTTAAATGTCACCAAGATCCTTCTTAATAGGACTAACAGCACAGATCGCCTATGGAGGATTTTTGGCCGAAGTAATTCAATGTCTACTGAGACAAGGAAATGAAGCTTGAGCAAGTTACTTCTGAAAGCTTCCTGAAGCTATATTGCTTTGCTTCTAATTGTTTTTTCTACAAGGACTTCTAGAATGTTCTGGAATGTGCCAACTTTACCTAAAAAATTATTTAAACAACCAATACTCCAAGAGCTGTCAGAATGTTCAACACTTATCCTTTGCATCCTCTCGCCTCCGTTTTTATAATGACCATAAACCCAGTTGCTAATAAACTTTTAAAGTTACTTTTACGCTTTCAAATACAAAACAGGTAATATTTTTACTTAAAGCTTTGCACCCTCTGTGGACTAAATGCTACTCGAATTTCAAGGTTTTTAAAATGCTACTCTCCGGACTGGAGAACTAAAAAAGGGGCCTAAAGATCTTTTCTTTTGCACGAATGTTGGCAGGAAGTCTGTTACATAGTATTTATATTTTTTTTTAAATAATTACGTGGCAGGTCTTGCAGACATCAAGCGAGAGCGGGGTTCTGGTTTCCCCCTTTCCTGTGTGGATACACAGGACAGGGAATGCAGGATGCCCGAGTGTGACGAGCAGGGTAACCTCACCCAGGTGCGGCGACAGCGCCAAACAAGCGGTGGGAGCACAGGACGGGCACAGCATTTCTGTGAAACTGCCAGGCGTGATCCTCCCGGCGACCAAGGGTGCTGCCACTCGGAGACTGTCACCCAGCAGGGAATGGAATGGAGCTGCGGTTCCAGGCGCCCCGCGGCTGCGGTCCGACACTGACTCAGCCGCCGCTGGGCACGGGGCAACAGGGAAGCCAGACCTTCACATGTTAAATAGCTACCTTTGTCCCTACTAAGGAGAGGCTTGAGGCGAGGGAAGCGCGCCGCCGCCTCCTCGGAGCGGGATCCGGGAGCTCCTGAGGGGGAAGCGGAGCGGGGGCGCGGCCGCCTCACCCCGGCCCCCTGCAGGCTCCGCCGCCGCCGCGGCCCCGCCCCGCGCCGCCCTCATTGGCTGCGGGCTCTGCCCACCGGCAAGCCCCGCCCCTCCCCGGCCTGGCGCCGGCTTCCCGCCCCCCGAGTGGCCGGCGCGGCCTGTCCATCACAAGCGCGAGGGGCGCGCGGCGCGGCCCGCCCGCCTGTGCCGCGGTGGGAAGGGGCGGGCGCTCGGGGCCGCCGCCGCTTCCCCTCCGCCTCGGAGCGCCGCCCCGGCCGGCCCCGCTCGGAGCCCCGCGCCAGGGGCGGGGCGGGTCGGAAAGCAGTGCCCGGAGGTGAAGGGCCGAGCGCCGAGCGTGTGCCCCGCTCCCCTCGGCTCCCTGGTAGGTCGCTGTCCCCGGCCGCCTCTCGGAGCGGCGTCGGTCGCGGCGGCCGCAGCACCCCCGTGGGCCGAGGCCTTGGGGCTGGCTCTTTCCCCCTTTCCCTGGCGGCCGCGGGGCGGGCGGGGGCTGCGGAGCCCCCTGCGAGCGCGGCAGCGGCCGGGGCCGGGGCAGGGGCAGAGTGAGCCCGGGCGGGTGCGGGGAGCCGGGCAGGGCGCAGCCCGCGGCCCCGGCGGGGCTCGGCTGGAAGGGCCCGTCGCCTCCCTGTGGCTGCGCTCCCGGGTGGCAAACGCCGTGGCTGTGAGCGACACCTCCGAGTGCCCTCTCCTGCAGGAGCTGCCTGCGGCGCTGGGGTTCCCTGGCTGGCGGCCGCTGTCGGTGCTGCCGGCGGCGGTTGGTCCGACCGAGCGCCAGGCTGGGTTTGTAGGAACAAGTAAGTTTGTTTTCCTGTGCCGTAGAAGCAGGTTGCTGGAGTGCGATTGTGCTGGGTTAGCAGATTAGCGGGTTAGAGGGAAAGCTGCCGGTGCTCTTTTATTCTTACCTTTTGTTTTACTGTTTGGGAAGTTACTTGCAGGCAGGCTCTGAATGTAGTGCTTTTAAGTTTGATTAATGAAAATCTCTAAAAGTGATGTTTGAGTGATTCGCCGTGGAACTTGGACAGAGCTTATTTCCAGGCATTCCTGTTCATTTTGCTGGTACGTCCTTAATGAGCGTTGAAGTGATATGCAGTGTGTAAAGAGAAATTGGAATATAATCTAAGATTTTTTTTTTCTTGCTGAATTTTGTAGTTGAGATCGTTTGTATTTACATACATAGTTAGAAATAGACACTGTGCATGTCCTTAAGCATGATTATAAGTGAAGCACACTGTTAAGCATATTAAGCCTTACTGCCTGGGTTATGACTGCTTGTAAGGATAAACAACTTACCTGCTCTTTAGACTGTTATACCTTTTCTGAACACAATTATCTAGTGAATGCATTTTACCCTGAGGTGCATTGGGATGTTAAAATCCAAGATGGGAGTACTGCAATTTTGCTTTAAAGGGTAAAGATGAGATAGAAGTTTCTGTGCTAACTATATTGTAGGAGATGTCTTCCCTCGATCTCAATATCCCTTAATCAGTTTCTTTTTAATTGAGACGTTTCAACAGTTAAACAGTATTTGCAGTGGAAAAAAGTGGTATTTTGTTGTGCTGGCCTGAAATGGAGAAATTATCTGGCAAACGGCAGACTGTTTACATCAGCTGAGAATAACTTTCAGCTAATGAAATTAATCTTTTTCTCTTGCTACTCTGCATCAAATAGATGGCTTGTAAAATATAAATGAATTTCAGAACCTAGAGTACCAGTTCTCATTCATCACGTTTTCTGTAGAGCTTTTTTCTGTGTGATCAATATATTTAAGATTAATTAAGACAATCAACGTGTTACGGTCCATTTCTTAACCCTTCTGAAGTTGTTCTTCCCCTCCCCTAAAAAAAAAGTAACTGAACCTACAAGAGTTTTTCTTTGTCCAGCCTACTTATGTACGATTAACAAGACTGCATTCACTTTGTGTTGTAATTTTTCAGTTTTTAGTAGTCTCACAAATTAATTTCATTATTAAAGCTCATGCAGTGTATAAAATCTTAGTGTCCCCACTGTATCTCCAGAGTTTGTCCTATGAAAATAAGAGTTGGTCTTGTTTTACTGATTACTGTGCTAAATGGTTCTGTGATTAGAAGTACCGAAGTTTCGTATATTTCTGACATTTTTATTCTTGTCTTGAAATTTTTTTTTAAAAAGATTAGGAAGTCTTCTGATGTTTAAGAATGATTTAGTTTAGTTATGTCTTTGAGACAACAATAGATGGAACATGAGGAATAGGGAATGACAGTGGTTGCTTTTCTCTGATATCTTCTAATTACAAAAATGAACTTTCTAAGGAACAGGGTACTGATCAGCTGTATTAACTGTCTTTATCTAACTTTTCTCCTGCTGAATGTTTTTTTCAGTCTGTTGTAAGCAAAACATATAGCTACATGTTGTTCCTCAGGCTTTTCTTTTCACTTTTAAGTGACTTGTTTTTTTGGGATGGCATATATAAAAGTAAAAATGTAATTAAAAGCACACACCAACCACAGGAATAACAAAGTTTTAAGGGAGTTTGACCTACTGTTTCTTCACAGTTTAAGATCACTGATTCAACTGCAAATTGATGTCAGGAGTCCTCAGTCAACCCTTCATACCTCACCTGAGGTTGTATGAACAAAATACCTGGCAGTGCTTAGGGCAAGAGTGGAACAATCCTTTTCAGCCATGTCTGTGTTTAGATGATCTTAAACTGACTGTGGTACTGGGGAGTAATTCAATAATGTAAATGGAACAGTATGTTTCCAACTAATGTATATTGGGCCTTTAACACTCTTGCAAAAATGTTTTGAGACATATAATTGAGTTCCCCGATCTATTAAAAGATAAAAAAGTAACTTTAAAGTGATTGTTTTATACTTTCTGATAATCCTTAATTTTTTTTTATGCTATGTAGGCATTTTAATGCTTCCTCAGCGCGGCTGCAGAACCAATGCAATGAGATCAAACCTGATGCTGCTGAGCTTGTTTTTGTAAGTTTAGTTCTGAGTAGCTGCCTGGACATTGTCACTGGAGTTCTAGAGGTTTGTAAGCTATGGCTGAAACAGCTGGGTGAACAAAAATATGTGTGTTTAAATTAAATAGTTGCTTAAATAAAAGCAGACTAGTAAGAAAGTAGTTAAAAGCTAGAGTGATGATCACAGATAAAGACAGTGACTGGAATATCCATCCCTCCCTGTGATCTTAGGTAAGCCACTTATAATTTAATGTCTCTTTGCATAGGGAGGATGTAGAAGAGGAGACATCACACACCAGTCCATGCTGTGGAATTGGTTTGGATTATGGTTACTTAGGGAGCTTTCTGAAAGCAGTACATTCAAAAGAAGTTCTGAAACTCTTAGTAAAATATGAATTAATTAATTTTGGTCAGATTTAGCTCACCTCTTATATTTTGTTCTAGTGTTTTATAGATGGTATATTCATTACCTTAAACTAATGAAAAGGATTCTTTCTAGGAAAAGGGGCAGAAAATGTTTATATATTAAATATACATATACATTAAGTATATAAATATTTGTATTAAATATATAAATAAATATATACTATTAAATATACAAAAAATTTCAAATATTACAGATGTATTTCCCAGTGCATTATTCTGGGGTGTTTATTTAATTGTGTGTTCCTTATCTCTTACAGAGAACATTTTTAACATCTACACTTCCCTGTCTTGTTCATTCCTTTGTCTGGTGTTTTTGAGTTTGTGTAGGAAAGCTTTTTAGTATAAGGTACATTAAAATCCCCATTTGGCTGTTCAAAGAAGGGTATTTAGTAAAAAGTAAATACCTCTTGGAGGTATGAAAAGCTAAAGCAGTTTTCTTGGCATGTGTGTGTCTGGTATCCTGCCTTGTGCAGTGGAGTTAGGAATGGGAGGAGACATATTGTTCAATCAGAACTGTCTTTGCCAAAATGTTTACTCAGATAACTGTAGGTCACAGAATCCCATGATACACACACAAGTAAGATTTGCATATTCAAGTAAGTTTATTACCTAATCTGACTTTATTTGTAACATCATTAATATAATTGCAACCATTTTTTCCTATGCTTTAGGGTCTTCTCTGTAAACTCACTAGCCACCTTAGCTTTTAACATGCCAAGATTTTGTAGTAACAGTTTTACTTAACTGAAATATCTTAGTAATTTAATGTCATTTCCCTGGAAATAATTTTTTCCCCTCCATATTCCCTCTTCATCAGCCATGTGTTTAAATTACGTTATTTTTGATTAAGACAGGATGTGAACTGCAACAGTGGAGGATGATGTCCTTTTCAGTAGGCCAAAAATACAATTGTTTTATGGCAAGCAGAGCCTAGACTTCAGTTTGAAGTATGTGATTTTATTATTCATTGAGTAACTTGTGAGTTGCCATGCTCTTTATTCAGTAAACCATGTGCAGTAACAGAATGTAGATGGAACAGTTTCCCGCAGCAGCAGAGTTGAAGGTGGTGTTTGGGTGGCAGTTTGCTATGGAGGTCACTGGGGTGTGGTGTTCCTGGAGGGATGCACTCGGTGGGCTGTGAAACAGCAGTCATGGTGACTGTGCTGCTGGCTGTTGGAAAGGCCCTTCTCTCTACTACCAGGCATTCCCCTGCTCCGTTCCTGTGTGCGCAGTTTTGTAGCTCCACTCTTGCTCTCTGTCCTGTCTCGTATCCTCTGCTGAGTGGATTCAGCTTCTGTTGAGTAGTGAGTTATTGGGTGTGTGAGCTTTCTGCTACTCTGAGCAAGTAATGGCTTCACTGAGGCTGGGAGTGCTGATGCTGGTGAGCAGCGGGAGCAGCAGGTAGTGTGCCCCATGCAGTAGGAGAAGAGCCAGTGTACTAACCTATCACAGTTATCTTAAAAATTCCATTTTTCAGAACAAAATTTCAGACTTTAGGTTCTGTTGTGCCCATAAAACTGTTCGTTTTGGTCCAGTTTGTCTTTGAGCTTGAGGTGCTGATTACTTAGTGAATTTTGCATCTGTTACATTTGGAGAGCTGCATTGGCTGTATTTTTGTAGAAAATGCTATAAAAGCATGGGCTTCTTGGCACGTTCCCTTTGTGAGGCTGGAGGTGTGATTTTGTCCAGGATAGGATGCATGTCTGCAGCATAAAAGAAAATACTATTTTAAAATTGCATTGTTATATGTAGAAGAATCCTGTGAGTATCTTTCTGTATTTAAGGCACTAAGCATTTTCCATTTTAGATCTTTATATTTGAACTTAAATGGAGTAGCTAACATGGCTGTTAGCATGTTTCAATGGCTTTTTAATGTAATGATATAACGCAATCTTTAAAGGCATTCAGTGTTGCTTTAAAGGAGTTCTGCTAGCTTAAAATGAAGAACATCTTTAATATCACATACTCTTGATATTTTTCATGTCAGTTTAAATGTAGATAATGTCCATAAAAATACAGCTATCTTAAATCCTAAGTAATTGTGTAGTAATCCTGGGAAGATGAAGTAATGCTGTAGAGGCTGAAGTCAGGAACATGATTGCTTTAAGGGTTATGGGAGACATGTTTCACTTCTAACCTCAACCACTAGTATTTTCTTAGTTGCACCTTGCAAATGCTTTCTTCTGAAAACAGAGAAGTTCAGTATAAAATGTTTTTTACTGTCTGTGGAAAATCACCTCAGTTGGCACTCATTCATTTCTTGCAATGTTCCAGGAGCAGGTTGCTCAGTGTGTCAGGTCATTAAAATTTCTGTGTAACATTTGCTGATGGTAGGCTGAGGCATCTCTAAATCTGGAGAAATAAGGATGAACTTGAATTTATGGTTAACAGTAAAGAGGGAAGGCAGAATTTTTCCAACAGAGAAGAGGAAGACAGAATATTGAATTTGCTCTTAAGCTTTTGTTCAGACTGAGAGGTAAATGTCTTTACAGAAGTATTTGTCTTTGCTTTTAATTTTTCCGACAGTATTCAGTATTGTTTGCTTTTTTGTAAAACACTGGGAGACTTTTAAGATTGTACTTTCAATTTTCTTCTGAAAAAATGTCTGTTTTTTAAGGAAATCAGGTATTTCTGATGTGTAGCTCTCTCAACTGCTGCCTTTTGAAATTTGGAATTTCTAGGGCAGTTTTAACCAAGCTTAGATTGTTATGCCTGTGAAGATAAGTTCCTATAAGCTTCATAAAAAACTAGATAGTGCATATTTATTAACCATTACCATGGTGAAGGAAGGATGTTATCTGTTATGTGTGATAGTAGCTTGAGAGCTGTTCAGCTTGCAACTTGTACTAGGTGAGCAAGAGAGCATCTCTCTTCACTGAGAAAGAAGGGAACATTTTAATGTGGGAAGAAACAAGGGGTTTTGTAAAGAAAGAGAGCTGAAGATGTATCGGAGGATGGCCTGGGAATACTGTGGAAATGTGGAAGATATCCAGCAAGCTGAAATTACTGCACTGGGGCTGTGAGGGTGTTGAACAGTAATCTCTAGACAGCTAAGCTTAGCTAATGTTGATGCTTTTGAGGAATGATTCTATCTTAATCTTCCTAAGTAGTACATCAAGAGTTTACTACACAGCGCCCACATCAAGATACTGACATTTTCTCATTTTAGTGCTTGAGAATTTTGTTTTGATTTAAAATCAGTGTAGTTAAGTAATTACCATCAAACCATGGCAAAACTGATGTCAATAGTGTCAGGTTATTTTGTTCTCAGAGCTTTTAATTTACATCAGATGATTTCGTATTCAATGTTGTTTGATTTTGTGTAAAACACTGGGAGGCTTGTTTCTTCCTCTGAGTTCCATAGGAAGGCATTTGTTTAAGTATGTTTTATATTACCTCACTAGATGAATCCAAGATCTTAACTGTGGCTAGTGTTTTTCTTTAAATTTGTGTCACTAGGCATCTTATGCATTCAATATGAAGGTGTCAAGCATGATTTCATTTGGTGTCATGTCTGAGACTTTTTCTATACTGTTTTATTCCATATTAAACTCACAACACAAGAAAAAGGCTTTATAGTCTTTTGAAGACTGTAGAGCTGTAGTTTCAATTTAATAAAGACGTTTTAGGTGTACATTGCAGTGGAAGCCATGCAAGTGAGAGGAGAGTTGCAAGTGTATTTCATAGTGAAATACTTGGAACTGCTGTGGAAGATATCTCTCTAGTTTATGGAGACTATTAGGACAGCAGCATCATTTGATTTTTGTGTAGTTTATTGTTAGAAAGCCTTGACAGATTCATAGCTGCAAACCTCACTCTGTACATTTCCTGTACCTTGCGGTATTCCTTTCCTTACATGTGGAATTACTAAATTTGGATTTGGCTACTATCTAAGTTCTTGAGGTAGAATTTGATCATGTAATTAAAGTTAAGTGACAGAGGGAATTGTGTCAGAGAACTAAAAATACTTTTAATTTTGAAAACTGATCTTCACAATCAGTGTGGAATGCTAGAGCACATTATGTATTTTAGCCAATACAAAATCTAACCTGGGGACAGAATTAGTGTTTTTAGGACTCTCAGAAATATTTTGGGTTTTTTTTTTCGTGTAGCACTGGGGTGCTTCACCATGGTGCTTTATTTTTTCGTCAGATGTAGTTACGTTGTTAGATGAAATGCAGTACTCTTTGCTTTGTTTTCTAACTTTTAGATGTGTTAACTTCACGGTTTCTCTGGCCCAGCCTTAGGCTAATCTGAACCTTTCTGTTGTGCTGCTATAACAGTTGTGTGCCATGGTATAATTATTCATGTAGAAAATTGAAGCCTCCATTATGTAGTATTAGCTTGCTCAGCATTAGCTTTCTGTCAGCTGTGGACAATATAGCCCATTTAAGTCTGTATGGTTGTGGTGGTGGAAAAGTGAAAAAACAAATGACTGAAATATTGCTTAACCGTCAGTTTTGTCCTTTCTGTGCTCTTTAGTAAATTAGCTTTAATACTGTCATTATTAGACTTCTAAAAATTATTCCTGGTGTTATGGCTCTCCTTTCTGAAAACTTTTACTCTGAAATGGTGATTATATGAAAGTGCAAGAAGTATGCATGCCCGGAAGTTTTAATCAAGTAAATGCATGCACTTGCATGGAATCCTGAAGTGAAGTTGGTAGGATTTTGTGGTGAAAGCCTATGATGAAGTGTAATTCATAGGTTAGGGCCAAACTTGCTGTCCAGGTCAATGAGAAAATAAAAATGTTTATGCAGCAACCAGAGATAGCCATCTCAGCTAATGTTTGTTTAGAGTTACTGAGATTACATGATTGCTTGGAGATCTTAATTGCTACGTAGTTAGTCCAGTCTGGTATTTGTGGAAAAATTGTATTGAGTTAGGATGACCTCAAGTACTGTACCTGTCTTCTGATGTGACAGCATTTTGACCAGAGCTGTCAGTGGGGTGGTGCAGAAGGATGCATTACTGTTCATCAGGTAGCAGACTTTCAACTGACAGAATTAATTGTCCAGAACAGATACTGTAGTTTGGATATTGGCAGCCCTCAGATTTGTTAATGTGACTTTAAACCTTGGTACAAAAAAAATTACTCTAGCTTAACTAGAATAGACTTCTTAAACAAGCTTCAGTAAAGGCGAGGTAGGTTTTTGGTTCGTTTTTGTACAGGGAAGTGGTTGATTAAATGTGTTAGTAAAGCTGTTTCCCTGTTAGATTTTGTGTATTAAAGGAGGATTATATCTGGCCATATGTAGCTTGCTGATGAACTTTCCCTAGGGAAATGCATATATACATGCAAACTGAAATAGTTATTCTAGAATCTCAATTTTTTTTTTTTTGAAAATAGTATGTGGCAGTTGATGCAGTAAGAGAAAAAGGTAGTTTTTTGTTTTTCTTTAATATATTTACAGCTGGAGATGAAAGCAAGACTTTTTAGAAGGCCTGATTATGAGAATTTTCATTCATAGGAAGGACATTTGGATGTACCTTAACATCAATTAGGCTGCCTCTTCCAGTGCATCTCATTCATACATGTTTGTAGACTTACTCTCTGTGTATGTAGACTTACATTCAGTTACCTATACCTTTGTTTTATGAGGAAAATCATATTTATCTGTAAGAGTAAGCAAATATGTATTTAGAAAAGAAATCATAATTATTAGGAATGCTGATAGTCTAATTTTTGCACCAAAATTAATAAATTCCGTTCCTGGTTTGCAAAACTTGAGTCTAGAAGATGTGGAAAAAGACAGAATGTTGTGAGAACAGTACTGTTGTCTGAGTTTCAGAAAGTGAAAATAAGAATATGTGAAAAACAGAGACTTTTAAGTAAAAAATAAATGGTACTGTAGAAGGTACTTGAGATACAAAGGTATTGTTGGAAGTTCTGGTAATGCAAACAAAATTAATGTGTACTTGTGATCTCTTAGTTGCTTTGGGGTGCTGAAGAGCATGAATCAAAATAAAAGTGTTTTGGGGCCATGCACATTGGGAAATAAACCACACAGTTGAGCTCCTGCATGATGTGTTACAAGGAGATTTCATTTGCCTTTGAAATTAGGTTATTATATTTGCCTTCTTAAATAAACACCTGTGTCTTCTAAAGTGTGAAAAATGTGATGTGATCAAGAAGTAGAAGTTGCTTTGTGTGTTTTCCCTCTTTGCTGCTGAAACTCTAGGAAGGATTTCCAACATTGTAGTATATTATGTACTTTTTCTCTGTAGAAGTGTAGCAAATGTGGGATCTGTAGTTCAGTATTTTGAAAGGCGATCTGGCAGTGGTTTTTGATGGCTTGAATGGGGACGCTGCCAAAGATCTTATTTAGGTGCATTGTCATTTCTTGTGTAGACCCTGTGTTTCTTACCTTATTATTATGGAGACAGTAGTCCTCCCATGTGAAGCTGAGAAAGACTATTTTTTGGGTTAGTTCACATCTGCTACAAAATATTGGTGGATTTTTTAGGGAAAAAGATGCTGCTTCAGAGGATTTGCATGTTCTTTTTACAGTGCTTCCAAGGTAATTGAGGTCAGAATAAGGAATGGGAGAATGAAATAGTCTTTGAGGAATTAACTAACATCTGAAAATACAAAGAGCGGATAAGGCCAAGCTGTATTTTGTTTTTATGTTAAAAGTTTTTTAAAAAGCTGTAAGATCAGGCTACATTAGTCTTGGAATTCCCCAGGTATATGAAGTGAATTATATTGTTGAGAGCTCAATGAGTTACTGATGAGTAAGTTTTCATTATGTTCAGGTCACATTTAGAGAACACCATCTAAGACTTGTAAAGTGATTCAGTAATGAGCAGTTTTGATACAGGTTGTTGATAGCTGGAGAGGAAATTTTGACAGAAGAAATTTGTTTGGAAGTGTTCTTTGCTGTTGAAAGCTGATACCATGAGTATGTACCATCTGTGTAAGTTTTATGTACTGAATATTTCAGCACACTCATTTTGTCTTTAGTTTTGACTAAGATGTCAATGATTTTGCATATTTTGTCTGCTGAAATCTGAAAAATGATGAAGTAGTAATTTGGTTACATTTAATTGAGTTATGCAATGAGTCATTTAACAACTTTTTGTTTTAGAGTTTGCCTAGGAAAATACTATACAAAAAATAAAGTTGTAGACATATTTATTTGTAATATAAATCATTGGAGTATTGGGTCCTATTTGGGTCATATCAAAGTCATGTGAAAGCCTGAATTTCTCTCATTTGACTGAAGTGAAAATAATGAAATCCACTCTTCAGTCATGAAATATTTATTTTTCATTTTAAATGAACAATGGATCTGACTAAACTATGTATAGTTTTAGAGATATTGTCAAATTCAAATTCTATCTGAAAACTTTTTCACAGTTAGAAACGGCTGTCCTCAACTTTCAAGGGCTCTTCAATTATGAGCCTGTTTGCTGTGGATTAGGAATTCCATAGATTTCTTCTGTTGTGTGGAAACATGTATATAAAGATGAATGAAAATGATGCAGTAATAGCTAATCTAGAAAGAACATCTTAATCTTTCCATGAGGCATACAAAAATAGCAGACATAGTTGATTAGATATTTAAATTTTGTATTGATGATCTCACAGTTAAACTTTTGCTTGGTATCAGATTTGTAGTCTGAATTTCAGATTTTTTACTCTTAAGTATTTCTAAAGGAGTTTTGTTGGATGGAATCTTGTATTATTCTCTCTGCAGTCCAAATGTATTTGTAACATTCAAATGGTTGTTGGAAAATGACCATGGCTGTTCTCCATCTCAGTTAACAGCGTTGTAGTAGGTGAAATATTCCATAAAAACTGCATGTAATGTCAGGCAAAGTTTCTTGGAAGTCTGTGGCAAAGGCACTAGAAACTTTTTCTACACTCTTCTGGAAGACGTGAGGAGAAGCTGTGTTACTAAATTACTGTCATTGCCAAAAATCATGAGCCCTTGGGATTAGAAGTATGTGAACAGACACTTGAGAGGTGAGAAACTGCAGAGGTATGGAAATGGCCAGTAGGCTTGAGTGAATTTTAAATGCCTTGTGCTTAAACCAGGACTGTTTTTTGACTTTCATAAAATAATAAAATGTCCTGTGCTCGAAGGGACCCACAAGAATCATCAAAGTCCAACTCCTGGCCCTGCACTGGACACCCCAAGAGTCACACTAATGCCTGAGAGCATTGCCCAAACACTTCTTGATCTCTGTCAGGTTGGTGCTGTGACCACTGCCCTGGGGAGCCTGTTCAGTGCCCAGCCACCCTCTGGGGGAAGAACCTTTTCCTGATATCCAACCTAAACCTTCCCTGACACAACTTCAGGCCATTCCCTTGGGTCCTGTCACTGGTCACCCTAGATTTGTACCTGCCCCTGCTCTTCCTGTCATGGGGAAGTTGTAACTGCAATGAGGTCTCCTCTCATTCTCCTCTTCTCCACGCTGAACAAACCAAGTGACCTCAGCCACTCCTCACATGGCTTCTCCTCAAGGCCCTTCACCACCCTTGTAGCCCTCCTTTGGACACTCTCTACCAGCTCAGTGGCTTTTTTACATTGTGCTGGTTGTGATGGTTAACTGTCTTTCAGGGTGTTTTTCAGTATCTCCCAGAATAATCTTCTCTATAATTCTACCAGTAACTGAAGTTAGAGTGACAGGCATGTAGTTTCTGGGGTCATCCTTCTTGCCATTCTTGAAAATTGGGGCATTAGCAACTTAAAGTCAACTGGGACTTCAGCAGATTCCTGAGACCTTTCAAAAATCATGGAGAAAGGTCTTGTGATAATATCAGTGATCTCTTTGAGTATTCTTGGATGAAACCCATCAGGCCCCATAGATTCTTAGGGATCCAGTTGAAGCAGCCGATCCCGCACAAGTTCATGGCTGACTGGGAGTTCATCATTCTCACAGCCATGGTCCTCCATCTAGGAGTATTGAGACCCTCTTGACTGGTCATCGGAGTTGAAGACAGGCAAAGAAAGCATTATACTTCTCTCTGCATCCTCTGTTCCTGTTTGTGAGATGACCATCCTCATTCTGTAATGGGCTGGTTTTATTTCTGGTTGCCTTTTACCATTAATGTGTTTGAAAAAATCTCCTTATTGTTTCCCCGTGGTTCTAGCGAGCTTCAGTTGGGCTTTGGCCACATGGATTTTCTCCCTGAGGTGGTAAGCAGCATCTCTGTAGTTCTTCCATTCCACCAGACCTTGCTTCCAGTGGGCATAAACCTCACTTTTTTGCTTTATTTGCAAGAGAAGAGCCCTACTCAGCCAAGATGGCCTTCTGCCTCTTCAGGCTGACTTCTGACATTTTGGAACTGCCTGTTCCTGTGCCCTTAGGATGTGGTGCTTAAAAAATGACCAGACCTGATGGACTCAGCACCCTCAAAAGCATTTCTCAGGGTACTTTACTGGTTCCATAAACAGCTTGAAGTCAGCTCTTCTCATGCCCCGGGATGAAATTTTGCTGGCACTTTTCCTTCTGACAACAGAGATTTTAAATCAAAACGTGATTGCTTTGTGGTCTCTGTGGCCATGGCAGCTTCATTCATGAGAGCCTCCCTGTTACTAAGCAACAAATCAAGGAGGGCACTTTTTCTAGCTGGGTTCCTCAGTAGCTGTATCATGAGGCTATCCAGGTTTAGGACTGTTCTGGACCTGTTTTTGCTAGCTGTGTGATGCTCCCAGTTAACATCTGACAAGTTGATGTTCCTATAAGGACAAGGGCAGCTGTTTTGGAGGTGTCCCTTAGTTCCTCAAAGAATAATTCACTAGCATCATTGTCCTGGCTAGGTGGCCCATAGCAGTCTCCTGTGATGACATCCACATTATTTGTGTGTCCCTTAATCCTTCCTCAGACACTGTCACCCTGCCATTGCCCCACTTCAGGCTCTGTACATTCCAGCCCTTCCACCCCTCCTGCCCTGCCTGTCCCTTCTGGAGAGCCTGTGACCGTCCAACATGGCACTCTGCTCACAGGGCTCATCCCACCTGGTTTCACTTACTCCAGTGATGTTCCTCATGCTGTGTGTGTTGGTGTAGAAACATTTCGGGTGTGATCTGTTGTAGCTGACACCTCATGGACCAGGTTAAGGATCTCACTAGCATTCAGGTCCTTGAGTTTTGGCATACCATCCCATTGCTTATCACTGTCAGACCTGTTTATGTCCTTTTCCTTCTTCCAGTCTAGTTTAACGCTCTATCAGTTTATTTACCTCTGTAGCTCTTTTGCTATTGTATGCTTTTCTTAAAAGTAGAGAAAAATGTTAGTATACTGATACTAGCAGTGATACAGAATCTTGTAATTGCAATGTGAAGGGTAATGCTTATGTTACCTAAGGGAGCAGTTATGGTTGCAAGTTTCATTTAAGTTTGTCATTCCTGGGCAGTGGAATGTTCTATTTAGCAACTTTAATGTTCTCTTAATTAGTTTACTTAGGAGTAAATCTGGAACATGAAAAAGGAATGAAGTAGCTAGTAAGTTTTTATTTTGAAGTGACTTGCACACTTGAATGTGAACATTGTCATGACAACTCTTTGGGATATGTAAGCTTGCATATGATTACAGTGGTGCTCCTGCTGCTGCTGCAAGATCAGGCATTTGAGAAACGTATGAATGAAGATGGTACTTAAATTACCTTTTCTTTTATTCTGCCTTATATAGTGTCATAGAGAGTTGATGCTGCTACAGAATAGGGTTCTTATGGGGCATATCGTCTATGGTGGTGTTAATTGGGACGTTTTCAAACTGAGATTTAGAGAGATGTGTAGATTTGTAGCTCTAATCTAGGGACACTTCTGCAGGTGTTAGTTGTGTGACTTGTCAGTCCCTTCAAAGTCTGTTGTCACTTTTCTTACTTGGCTTCACTTCGCCTCTCCATACTTTTCAGCCAGTCTCTCTACCGTGCTTGAAAAAGTCTATCAGTTTACACCAAAAAAAGTAACCTCTGGTAGCTATTGTTAGTTGTGCATCTCAGTTACTCTGAAGTTACTTGCTTTCTTCCAGTCTTGTTTTATATTTTATCTTCAGTCTATATGGATTGTAGATTTAGTTTATAATTGAGATCTAATTACTTTTCCTTTGATGTAATACCATTTTGACCTCTTTCTTTTCATACTTGAACATAGTCATTTCAATCCTGAGATGTTGCTTTGATGGTGTGTTTGCCATTACCCTGATATTTAGTCATATACTTCTTTAGCTAAGAACAATTATTTAAATTCTAACAATATTCCCTGATGTTGGGCTGAAGTTTATGGTTTAAGTGCGCTCATTTTTGTAGGCAGAGATGAAAAAATGAAAATTAAACGGAAAATCAAGCTGTGAAATGAGGACAAGGATGGCATGTTTTTCAAACAGAGTGCCCATAATTATCACATAGCAAGAAAAGGATTTTTCAATTAATTTAGAATGCTTACACTGTATGTATTCCTTTTTCACTTCAGATGATACAGGTTTTTGAATGATGTCTGACTTCTGAGCCTTAAAAATTATGTTGAGTCTTTGAGAAAAATCTGCTGAATCTTCCTGAACAGTCTAAGAATTTTTGGAATTGCAATTCCAAAAACTGTACTTAACAGTCTAAGAATTTTTGGAATTGCAATTCCAAAAACTGTACTTTCATTCTGTGTCAGAAATTTTTACATGCTAAATAATTGCAAATACTACATATATATGTCTCTTTGCCTTTTGGTGCTTTTCCTCTAGAATGTGAGCGTTATGGTGAAGAAAAGATATTGCCATCAACAGTATAACACTGCCATAGGTAAGTGCAATACAAATGAAAATAACCATGAAAACATTTTGTATTTTTTAAGGTAAATACATCATAAAATGTTGTACAGGAACTTCAGTATGAAGAAAGTCATAAGTGCTGTCCTTATTTTGAGTTAGTTGCAGATTATTTTATTAGGAAAATGTAAGAGAATGCTTGTGTCCTGGAGAAACTGCGACAGGAACGCTTGCATGTCTTCTTTGTAATACATAGTGTGGGAACTTGTGTTGTTTGCTTAGCAGGTATCTTATAAAAGGTATTAATGCCAGTTTATATAAGATAGCTTACCTGTAATGTAACTGGAGTAGCTGTTGGTTCAGTGGGAGGAAGGGGAAGGGCATACGTTACTGTGTAATAGATTTGTCCATATAAAAGACACGTTTCTGAGAATCAAAATATATGTTGTTCTAATGTATTTGGTATACTAAAAAATTCTAGGATTGTTTATTGTTAGCTCTCGCTGAAGAAGCCAGTAAGATATGGATCATAAGCTTTCTTTTCTTTGGTACCTAAAATATGTAGTTGCATTCTGTTGCATCAAATGTGCTGACCTTCTTTCCAAGAGCTGAGTGGTGACCTTGAAGTTCTACTTCAATACGCTTAATGTCTAGCTTTCTTACTTCTTCCCTAGCTTTTGTAGTGATGGGTGCGGGAAATTACCTGTTGCTTCTCATTGAGTCTGTTTCTTTGAGATCTGTGGTTTAGGAAGTGACTTTAGGGTATCTGGTGGTGGTACTTAAAAACCTGCAAGATAATGTTGTAGCGTGCCTGTCTTTTTCTCTTAAACACTTCTGTCAATACCATAAAACAGCACAGCATTCATTACTCACTGCTGAAGTCCTTTCCCCTGGCATTAAACAAGTCATCTTGGATTGCAATCTGCATTTGTGTTGATTGCTCTCAAAACAAGCCTTTCATTCCCCCTTTCACAGTATTGTGGTCATGTTTCTTTGCCAAACAAATTTCCATTCAGGTAATAGGTTAGTCAGCTGTTGAGTAATGATTTTTAAATGTCGTCTAGTTACAACCTTGCTGTAACTATGTATGATTTAGCAGATGCAATTATTCAGATGACTGTTCATATTATTTGGTATATTTTCACTACTATCTCTTTGATTTTTGAAATTTTGCAGTAAGCAATGATGTAAGTAATAGTTTTACTTCATGAGGAATTGGTTTATGAAATGAAAGTGTCTTCAGCTTAAAGTGTTAAAAATAAGTTCCTGGTGATTACCTTCAAAATAGGCTGTAGCTCATGAATTACATTTTTCCAGAGGATGTTTTCCATTACTGCAGTGTATTCCCAGCATTGAAAGCAAATGTAGCAAAATAATTTTGGACAGGTATTTAAGTCATCATGGAATTTTGCTTGTGTAGAGCCTTCTGAATTATGAAGTTTTAGGCCTCTGTCATCAAATAGAAAACAGTATCCGGTGTTCTTATAGCTGAGATTTAAAACCAAAAGCTTTCTTGTGGTTCTTTATTGCAGTAGTAAGATAACACTGGTTTTGCTGAAATTCATGTAGGAATTAGTGTCTAGGCAATGATGCTAAACAAGGGAGAAGGGGAGCAGGGAATCATTTATGACGTAAGTATGGTAGGGGAGAGTAAGTAAATACAGTTTATTATTAGATTCTAGGAGTTACTGAAAGAACTCAAGTGTCCTTGCCATGAGTTTATAATTTGTGCATCTCAGAAATTATAATTCAGAAAATACAATATATTTCTCTAACTTCAATAACTGTGCAGCCGGAGCATTTACTTAAAACAACAGATAATATTTGAGGGAAAATAAATAAAATGCTTTATTTTGCAGAGCTGGCATAAAGTGGAGAGAATGTGTCCAAGTGTCAATTTTAAATGTGTTTATTCAGGAAGAAGTTTTATAGGGCTTTTTTGTTGCTTTTTTAAAACTATTGCTTGAAGTGTTGAAATTTTAGCACACTTCAGTCACACCAATCTCTCTTGCCATTGCTACTAGAAACAGAGACAATTAACCTTAAAGTAGTGCTTTTCATAGATCTGTAAAGCAAAATACACTTAGTTATAGCTTAATTGTGTGGTTAGTTGAAGAGAAAGGTAATTTTGTGCAAGAATCTTAGTGTCTCGAATAACTTTGTTTTTCTTTTAACAGAATTCATCTAAAGACTAGGAAATATTGCTGGTGTTGTGCATTCTGCAAGTACATTTCACTACACATACCACCAAAGCTTTGCAAACAGGATGGACATGCTGCTGTTGACTTCTTACTGACAGTAACCAGCTGGGCGCTTCACTCATGATGTTTTTGTTCTCACATTGTCCAATTGGAATTTGCTTATACTGATTTTTAAAAAAGGAATACGTCAAAGTGGAGTACCGTAAACTTGACATGGAAAATAAAAAGAAGGACAAAGACAAACCAGATGAAAGAATGGCACGGCCTAGTGGGAGATCAGGCCATAATCCACGTGGAACTAGTTCTTCAAATTCTGGAGTGTTAATGGTTGGCCCTAACTTCAGAGTTGGTAAAAAAATCGGATGTGGTAATTTTGGAGAACTACGGTTAGGTAAGATCCTTGTTTCTTTTTTTCAGTTTACATTATTCAAGGCCATTTTTATGCAGTCTAGGCATAAAAATTTCTGTATGAATACCATGCAGCTCTTCAAACTGCTTTGAAATTTCAGATGGGCATATTTAACCCATCCTTTGTGGGTTTACACCAGCCAGTGCAAGCTTGATGACACGAAGAATCTGTATAGCAGGGTACTTTCTGGGACTAAAATGTTTTCTAACTAGGTGCAGTGCTCTCCTAAATTCACTCCGTTTTCTCTTCCAAGATGCTGGAAGTTACATCATGGTTATTGTAGCTGTCTTTTCTGGCTTCCTGAAGCAGTTTATTGAGTTATATTTAGGGCTAAATGTATGTGAGGCACATCCCTGTCCTGTAGGTCTGACAGATCTCTTGGAGATACTGTACCAGGTACTACAGCGTTTTTAATAGCAGCGAGCACGGAAATTCCTTGGCTGCTTTTCTAATGTAGTGAAGCTAAACATTGAGTTGCTGTTAAACAGGGCAGTGAGAATCCATCTGTGGAAAAAATCTGGGATAATTCGGTCTCTCTAGTTCTCTGCTGAACAGATGGGTGAAAATCAGATGGTGGAGAAGGCACAGATGGAGAAGGACCTATAGAGTTTTGAAGAATTTGGGCAGCAAAGCTGTCCAGATGAGACTTTAGCATTTATTAAAATAGACACTGATGAGTGTGTGATTTTGGAAGACTCTGTGTTTAGTTTTGGGGACTTGTATTTCCAGGATGGACAGCATTAGCCAGGGTTTAGCCTGGATTAGCCAGGGTTTTCAAGGTGTGTACATTCTTTACGTGTTAAAAAATAAAACTTGATGTTTAATGGCAAGAATTTATTCTAGTATTGTTAGAAGGTTTCAGTTAAAGTGCTTCATGCATTAAATAGATCTGGTTTTCAAAGTTAGGTATTTGAGAAGAGGGTGGACTATATAGGTGTTGTTTCTGTTGATCTTTGCCTATGGTAGAACTAATACTCATTGCCCTTCAGACAATATTTGTGATACAGTGCTTGCATAAAATATAACATGTTTTTAATATAGTGCATTGTGGGGGCTGTCAGGATGTAAACAAGCTTAGCAAATTAATATTGTAGAGGGATTAAAGACAGTATTGCTGCAGCTCTGACTTAGGACGCTGAATTTTGCAGTCTCAGTAATAGGTACTCTTAGTATTATTGATAGTTAAACAAAATTGATACATTTTGACTTTTAAAGTGTTGCATATGTGCCTTTGCAGTCCACTAATCAAGCTGAAAAACAGGTCTTCCTCACTTCCAAAACTTTTGTATACTGCCTTCAAATCGTAACTTTGTTTCAAATGTCTCAATGAACTGAGTCAAACCAGCAAGATTAATTTTACATAAAGGCAACTGCAAACTAGTAAATTTAATTTTTGTCTGTTATTTTGGTCACAATTTACAGAGCTGATTAAAAATTAATATCTGATTAACTCATTCTCTTGCAGCTGATACAGAGTGAAGCAATGTGTTTTATTTTGAATACAGTATTAAATTAGTTAAGACTAACAATTTGATGGTACTGAAATAAAATAGAACAAGTAAGTAAAAGAAATAGGAGGAAGATTACAGGGCAGTGTACTGTCCTGCAAGAGTTACCAGGACAAGTGTGGCTTTCTCATTTTAATATCCTTGGGTTTTACATGTTTACTAGATATTTCAAATCCCTATTTATTGTTGTTTGTGAGGTAAGATGTTTTAAATGTAGGTTACTGAAAGCAAGACTTAATACTGCTATTATAGATTCTGATTTAAATTTTTTATCCCTTGCTTTGCTACAGTAGCAAGTACTTAGAGTGCACCCTTTCTACAAAGATGTACCCAAGCACTTAGTCTGTTTTATGCGCTTCTGCAAATGGGAATATATTTTGAGCATGTGTCCTAAGGTTAAACCTGAGTGACTTAAAGGAGGGATAAAGTTGTAGAGTGGTGAAGTTGTGCTCAGAAGATAAAAATTCAGTTTTATATTGGGAGCTGTTGTAGTTCTTCCACCTGAGAAAAAAGCAGTGGTCAGAATTCAGTAGTGGCTTGTGGATCAAATGGGAAATTGGCTATGTGTGGCAAATTGCTGTCTGTGATGTTCAGTCATTAGCTTGCAAAGGACTAAACTGGTTTGGATACGGAGCTGTTAATTTTAAAGCTGTTTGTTATAGTTAAGTTAAACTGATATAGTTAAGATAAACTGTTGAGGGTAGTAAGAGACAACTTGTTTCTGTTGCAAGTGATGCATTACTCAAGACCTGTTGTGTGTTTATAGACAGATAAACAGATAAATAATGACAGTGGTGTCATTTATGTGTGTCTTCTGTATTTTAAAGAGACAGTTGTCTTGACTGACCACCTGGAAAGTTAGTGTCCCTTCTGATACTACTTCAGAATAAGTGTGTCGTTACAGCTTTTGGAACTCAATATCCATCTACTCAACTAGCTGGATTTGTTACTTACTCAGAGTGGGTGATTTTTATATCGAAGAGGTAGAATGAGCAGGGCTCCTGCAAGCATTTCTGTTAGTGTTTTATAGATTGTAATACCATGCAAAGACAAAGAAACAACTTCAAACGAAGTACACTTTTTATCAGAAATGTAACTGATGTGATCATCAGATAAGAAATACTTAGGATGCCTGGATTTCCACTCTAGTTCCTAGGTAGGTCTTGGAATACACATCCTTTTTTGGATGAGGTTATGGCATGCTGCTCATATTGATTATGTGTTTGTTGTTGTGAAGCCATCAGATAATTTGGTTTTTTTTTTTGTGAAGGTGATCCACTAAGAGATGCAGGTTTTTAATGCATCTTGTTTCAGCTTTACAAGAGTACTCTATTTTTTAAAAGGATGATTAGAGCTTAAATCAGTCTTTGCCTATCAGTGTAACTCAATTGGTCAGAGCATGGTGCTAGTAACAGGAAAGTTATGTGTTCCATCGCTGTATAGGCCATTCACTTAAGAGTTGGACTTGATGATCCTTGTGGGTCCCTTCCTAATCAGAATATTCCATGATTCTGTGTAACTGTCTTCACAGGGAACTTTTTAGACTTGGTCCATGACTATTCCCTGTTGGATTTCCTCAACAAAACTGAGCTAAACATGGGAAATTCAGACCTGAGTAATACTACAGAGAAAAAAGTAGGATTATCATTAAGAATAATATACACTAATTGCATTTGAAGATTGTAAAGAAACAAAGAGTGTTGGAAGTGATACCATAATTTTTCCTTTATCTGCTATTTTTTAATTTTACACTGCTATTTTTTAGTTTTAATTTTATAAACCTTGTTTACCATTTTAGTCATTGCATACAGTTTTAAGTGATACTTACTTACCCAGTTACAGAATCCCTTTTAAAGCAGCAGATGTGTTTTCCAAGTGGTGTAAGCCTATCAGAAATGTCGTTGTCCTGTCCTAACTTCTAGCTTAGTAAATTACATTATTTAGGAAAAGATAGTCCTAGTTAATTCTAGTTTAA
Organism: Monarcha castaneiventris obscurior; assembly: GCA_026261815.1. Lineage (NCBI taxonomy): Eukaryota > Metazoa > Chordata > Aves > Passeriformes > Monarchidae > Monarcha > Monarcha castaneiventris. The sequence continues at coordinate 6,391,898 of JAMPIT010000889.1, forward strand.
ATTAGTGGTTGATGTTTCAAAATTATATGGTAATTTTAGAATAAGTTTCAAATAGTTCTCAGCAATAATGATGAAAATGTAGGATATCACATTCCAGTTATAGGGATTTACCAATATTCAAGCTTTTTTAGTACATAACAATTTCACAAACTTGGTGAAATAATTGAAACTCTCTGTGAAGTTTCCACCTCTTACACTATTCAAGGAAAAATTCTTTTTTAAAGTAAGGTATTAGACTAATAAACCCACATTTCTTGTCACTGTCAGCACAGCTAGCACCTTAGGTGAAAAATGTTTTGAAGACTTTCATGATGTTTAAATGGCATTTTATTTGAACTGAAAAGCCAGTGTCTCACATTCTTGTTTTTGTTCTTTTTCAAGGAAAAAATTTGTACACAAATGACTATGTGGCAATTAAGCTGGTAAGTTAATATTTTTTTAAAGGGTTTGGGATGAAAAACTGATTAGATTTTTCCTTTCAGTTGTTAATGGTTTGATTTCTTTAATTGAAACCTTTAATACTCTTGTATGATTTCATTGAACTAGATAAAAGCAATTAGTGATAGATGTAATTGTATAGTTGGCCATACTGAGTAAAACCAGTTTTCAATTGTTGTCACTGTTTTCAAGGCTAAATGTATGTTTGCAAAGTCAGCAATGGTTTAGTGCTGCTTCAAGGATGTGCTCTTCAGCAGTGATCTTAGTAGATTCCTTTGTTGTCCAACAAGTAGAGAAACAACAAATTTGCTGTGAATCTTAACATCAGGTGACTACAGAGAAACTCCAGAAATTCTTCATACTGCATGTGTTTTAATGTCCACACTAAGTGTTTTTCTCCTCTAACTGTTGGTATTTACGCATCATTTTGGTAGACATATTTGCGATATTGTGTAATATATTTACTTCACTTGCAAACATGATTCTTTTGGATATTGTGTTAATTGTGTTAATGTTATTGTTTGGCTTTTTTGTAATCTTTCATCAGAACTGCTTTGGTAACACCATAATTTGCTTCTGGATACTTTTAACCTCTTGGTAAATGACTTGTATTCGTAACTCAAGTCTTTAATGGTGAAATTCACTTGGTTACTTTTTATCATTGAAGGACTTGTAGGACTACAATTAATTTTTGTTGCTGCAGTAGTACAGAACTTTTTACATAGTGTGGTAGGGTTCAATGGGTAAACTATGGGAGCATAAATGCATGGCTTTAGATAAGAAATCTAAAAAGCATTACAAACACATAATAAACTCCTGAAAAATACTGGCACCACTGTCCTTGCTTTGTGAAATATTTACTTTATGATTAGTAAAAGTTTTTAAAACAGTCAAATTATGGCTTGACGGAGCAACATTGGATACAGTTTTGAGGGTCATTGTGTGTTAAATCAGATTTAAACTCATTTTGTTTTAACCTATCTTAAACTTATTCTGTATATCTGGTGAAAGTTGAAAATAGTCTGAGAATTCTTCTAGTTAAAGGCTGTCTACTAGTAAGCACATTTAGAACTACTTTGCAAGATGGTGGGGTTTTTTTAAGCACTAATTACTTGATCATGTAGAGCAAAAGAACTTTTTTTATCTGATTGGTTTTGGTAAAAACGTTTTTATTGCATATGCAACTTAATAGGCTTGGCTACCATTTTATCTGATTTCATCTGTCACAGATGATACTGTTCAGTGGCAACATTTACTTTTTTGGTTTCCAAAAATGTTAATCTTAGAGCTGCTTGTTTCCAGCTGAGTAAAAAGCTTGAAGTAACTTTATTGAGTAACTTTAATTTGAAGTCACTAAAGAGCTAATATAGTTAAGTCTATCTGTAATTTTCTATTAGTGCTGAAAGAACTCTGAATATGTAGTGAACTTACCATTTGTCCTCTTACATGAGAGGCGTGAAAAGCTGTAATGTCTTTGCAGTGAAAAACAGACGAAGGAATCATAGTGAAAATCAACACTGGAGCTTGCATCATCGTAGTAAGATAAAAATACATTTATCAGCAGGTAGAACTAGTGAATTCTTTTAGTACGGTTCTCCCTTTTTTATTTCAATGTTCATTTCGGATACATACTTATTTCCAGACTGGAAAGGATTTGAGTCCCAAGGTTCAGTCTGCTAAAAGCAGCTGCATCAAACTGTAGGATTTATTTGGATTTTGCATTTTTTTCTGTTTTTTCCCTTTGAGACAGTGCCAGGACTGTGTTCTAATAGTTATAGATAGAGTGGCATATCATACTTTTCCTTTTTAAGTTAAGCTTTTGTTTACTCTGGCACTTTTACTTATGTGCTTTCAGAGCAGTCATTAGGCCTATGCTTAGCCTTTGTTTTGTTATTGTAAATGAGATACTCTAAACTTCCTCCCTGTTTGCACCTGTTGTAGTTCAAGTTTAGCCTTTGCGAATGGGGTTACTTGAATTATGTTTATGTTATAGTTTGAGCAGTTACCCTTGGCAGGTCTGGTGGTTGTAATCTCTCCTGCAGTATCCTAAAATTGTATTTGCATTCCTTACGGTAGCATTCCATTGTTGACCTACTGTTGCCTTGTGAGCAGCAGGACGTTTCCTATGCCAGATGTTTTGTGTATCAATGGTAACCATATACTCTAGTGCAGGAGGACTTTGTGGGTTTCTCAAGTGCAATGAATGGCTGTGTTTACACAGCAGCATTCAAGAGTGCATCTCGTATTAAAAGTAAGTGTTTTTCACAAGTGCTCTTTTGACTCAAACTTTTTAATTGTGTTGAATTAGTATTTCCTTTGTGGACAAAATTATACAAGCATGTTCCTGTTAGGATGCTTAGGGCAGCTTCAGGATTTGTGTAACAAAATAGCTTAAACAATTTTTCTGTGTGAGGTCTGAGGGTCATACAATGTATGCATTTTAAAGTACAATGTTTATATGTAAATACATATTTATTTTGGTAAAACACCTACGGTTCCCGAATCTTCCTCTTAATCTGGCTTAGTTCATTGTGGCCTGTTCTGTTTGGGGATATACTCCAGTTTGAGAGGTCAGAATATGCTTTTATAAGAAGCAGAATGAAACTCTTAAGAACTGGGCTTTACCAGTTCTGTGCTGTGTAGTATGTGTTTGTATGTTTCTGCTGGTCTTCTAGTATACAAACTGATTTCTTGTGATCAGGTCATTCTTTAGCAATAGCTATTTGGTGTGTAAAAACTCTACTGCTCACCTCTTCTAATTGTTAGATTTACTAATTTTTTTACATGTCCCTCTACTTGACTTAAACCTCTTATTCACTATTCAGCTTTTCCCTCTCCTTCATTGTTTTTCTCTTTCTGTTTGACATATTTCTCCACTGCTCAAACTTACCTCCTTTGCAGATGCTTAACCACTGCCGAAAGACTAGCTAAAGGAATTTCTGCTTGAGCATGTCATGGCCCATCAGTAGAGGCTGTGATGTTCATTATAAACTCTCATCAAGATTCAACAAAGACACTGGACACACTTTAGGGAACTCTTGTGCTTTTTTGTGTGATCACCTTGCATCCAGCAACCAGCCCACTATTTAAATTTAAAAGGTGTTGGCTAAGAAGCCCTTATGTTTGAAGACTTCCACAAGTGCTGGCTAACAAGCCTGTAATTTTTACAGTACACTTTATTAAACTCTCGACACACTACTCAACGGTGCTGGCTCACAAACCACAACACTTCCACAGCTCCCCACTCCCACAAAAAACTTCAGTATGGAGTAGAAAATGATAGCCATGCATTGCACAGACTGAGTGAGGGAGAAGAGAAATAAAAGCAAAAAAGAAAGAGAACAAAGAATATCACCAGTCCTTAGATCCTGCCTTGCTCTCACTGTGTGACTGAGCCAGAGCTGGAATTATGACACAGTGAAAGAGAGAGGAAAAAGAGAGCAAGGAAGCCCAATCCACTTCCTTTCGTAGTTAACCTGGTGCAGCCTCTTATGTGAATGAGATTTTTTGTGCTGTTTTGTTCTTGGATGCACAGCCAGCCCTTGGAGCCTTCCTCCAGGGTGTGAGTCCAGGGTGGCGAGCTGAGCCTGAGTCTCTGGCTGGAGCAGGGAGTCAGCTCAGCAAAGTGCTGCCCTACCTCAGTGAGATCCTCTCTTCCAGTCACAGCTTTCCTGCCAGAATAGTCAGAATGTTTGAGACAGAGCATGCTTATGCTAGGTCCTCCACAAGGCCCAGTGGCTCAAGCATTCCTTTCTATTGGTTGGGCATATGGCTCATCTTCGGCTGTGGTGATCTCCATGTGTTGGACAGAGGGCTAGAAGAGGGAGGAAGCAGAAGACAGTAAGCAGCTAATCATACCTGCAGGTAAGGTCTATGCTCATCATTAAAACCAGAAATCCCACCAATATTACAATCCCGATTTATGTCAAACACTTTTCCCACCCCTTGATTTCAAAGCAGAAGAAATCTGGGGTCCAAGGCTTGATTCACAGAACCAGTCCTTTGGTTGGAGTGATTGGCGTAATTCAGCCATCTGGTCAGCAGCTTCCTTCATCTTTGCTCAGGCCTCTTCAGTTGAAGTTGTAACATTGTGGATGGTGATGGAGCACTCCCTTTTGGTGAGGCTGAGCATCCCATGTAGCTCTTGTTCTATAATGCGCATGGTAAGCTAAAGGTGCATCCATGTCTGAGGGGTTGTCAAATTGAACAGCACATAGGGAAGGACATAGGGGAGGAATTCAAACACTGCGTTTCAATCCAGCATGGTATTCTACTGTTAGATAGGAAAAAGATTTTTCATCTCAACTCCTCCAAGCCAACCCCGAAGGGGCTTTGTATTTTGTCATTCTTCAATTCAGTTAGATTTAGGATAATTATTTGTGGCTCTCTGGCAGGCTAATTCCTGCCATCAGGTACCACACTGAAAAATATATGGGGCTTCGGTCCCGTTACAGTTGTAGCAAGTACACAATTTTTTATTCAAAGTTCTAACACCAAGCATGAGGTGTTTCAGGGGAGGTCTTCAAGTCAAGTGTTATAAGTAATACACATCACAGCAGACAAACTTGCAAGCAACAGAAAGAATCTTAATTCTTTCCAGTGTGAAGCAGGGCATGGCTAGGCAAAGCCCTTGGCTGTGGGGCCTCCATATTCTTAAAATTTTTTGTATTAGCTCCCAAGCTAATACAATAGTTCATGTTTAACAGGAAGGGAAAAGGACACATTGCTGAAATATCTTGGGTCAGTAGTGCTAGGTATAAATTATAAAACAACAGCAACATGCAGTCAAAATACTTGATGTTAACATCAATCACTGCTTTGTCATAGTTCCTGTAGGAAGAGGAAAAATGCCTAGTCCTAAACCACTGGTTGAAAAGAAGGTACTGTCCATCGGTGTGAACACAATGCTCTTTATCATGGGCAATCGTAGCTATCCACAAATAGCTGCTGAAAGGCATCTTAGGTCATCTCTGCTCCAATAGTGAAAAAATCTGCTAAAACTGGTTGTCCTGGGGGGTGCTTAAGTTTAATTGGATCTTTATCTTTCCTTTTTTGAAAGATACCAATGATTCCTTTTCTGATGGCCCATTCCTGTACCACCAGAGCAGTAAGGTGGCTGCCATTGTCTCACTGGGTGGAACTGGGTAAAAAACTGAACCACTGCTTTAAAACTGTATACTTTTGCCTGGGCTAACAACTTCTACTTGGATTAGTCCAGACACAACCTCCAGATTTGAGTTGGGAATATGTACAGCATCTTCCTTCTCATTTAACGTATCCTGCAATAACTTTGATATTTGATTACCTTATATGGCACTATTTTGTAGCAGTTTGCTACTTTGTCCATCATCTCTGGTTTCAGTTTTAACTTGGGATCCAGATTCCAGATTCTGCATCTTGCAGTTCCTCATGAAAGATTCTCTCTTATGTGTCCCGAAGCTGTGCCTGAAGCCTCCTAGTATGACCATGCTGGACAGCAAACAGCCCCTCTGCCTTCAGCCTCTTTTCCTGATCACTCTCAGCAGCAAGCAACACCTTCTCCTGAGGCCTGCTCTCCCTCTCCAGGAAACCCAAACCCTTTGGCCAGTAGGCAGCCACTGGATGAGGGTCCAGGACTCACAAGGATCATTTACCCTTACAAAAACCTCAGGTTCCCAATATCCCTTGGCCTTCTCTTCTGCAGCTTCTTTCTGCTCTACAGCAGCTGCTGCTTACACTTCTGTCTTTCCCGTAGCCACTTCTCTGGCTTCAATCTCTTCCACAGCTGCCTTTGTCTCCTTGCCCAACACTCCTGTGGTTCTCTCCTTATCCTTATCATCCCTCAGTACTTTTGATTCCTTTATTGCGTGAATCGCTCTCTTTGTTTCTAAAAATCTAGCAGCCTAATCTTGCCTCTTCCTTTAATATATTAATTCTTTATCTGAGCAGTTATCGAAGTCCTTGTACTCCCAAGGCCAGCTTCTCATCCCTGCCCTGGTATGCAACACATCTCTGAGCATTTTCTCCTGCTCTGCAGCCTTGCAGAGCTCAAGGTGTAGCAATTGGGTGAGGTCCCTTTCTATATTCAACAAAGATTCCAATTTTGCTCTCTCTTTTTCTCTCTATCTCAACAATTTCATAAGTGATCAGCCAAATCTTGTGGATGTTTTTAAAAGAGCTCAACCAAGACTTTAAAATGTTTTTGCAAAGAGTCAACCAAATTTTGTAATAAGTTGTCACTCTCTTTTTGCTATCTACACATTTTGGTAAAAAAATGTCTGTCTCATCTTGCTCTCTGTATGAACATTTTTGTAAAGAGTCAACCAAATTTTACAGAAATGTCTCTTTTTGCTCTCTATCTAGACATTTTAGTAATGAATCTTGAATCTTTTTATCCTTCTGTGTTTCTATTGGTATGGCACACAGTACTCGACGTATGAAGATGAGTATAGGGCAAGTATTGTCCATAATGGGAAAGGGGTCCGTGCTTGACATTTCCTGGGCTGTCACATCCTGCTTCTCCCCCTTCCGCATCCATCCTGTCCCGCAGTCAGAGATGGTGATATCCAAGCCCATCCCAGCTATAAATAGCTCAAGAGCTGTTCAGTCCCTCTCAGCCTCATAGGAGTCCTCTCTGTGACACCAATTTATTGTTACAAGCCATTGGTAGGAGTGCAGTGTTTTTTTGTAAATTCTTATCAGTCTTAAACGAAGACACCAGATCACATGCTAGGGAGCTCTTGTGCTTTATTTATTGCGTACAGTTATCATAACTCTAGCAACCCTCCGCTATTAGATTCAAAAGGCGTTGGCTAACAAGCCCTTGAATTCTTACAATACACTTCTCAAAAGTGGTGGCTAACAAACCCTTCATTTTGTACAGTATGGGGAAAAATATGACAGCTGAGCTTTGCCCAGGCAAAGCAAGGGATGAGAGAAATTAAGGTGGAAAAGAGAGACAGAAAACAAAGAAGTTCACCAATCTGTAGATTTCTGCAGTTGGTCCTGCTGCATGGATGGTCCAGAGCTGGGATAGCAAAACAGAAAGATATGGAAGAAGAGAGGGCCCAGTGCGCTTCCTTTTATAGTTAACCTGGTGAAGCCTCTTAGGTAAACAAGACTTTTCATGCTGTTTTGTTTGCATATGCACAGGCAGCCCTTTGAGCCCTCCTCTGGGAAGTCAGTTGGGAGGGACTAAGGAGCAGGAAGCTGGCTCAGAGCAGCACTACTCCATTGCCATGGGACCCTCTGTTTTGATCACACTTTTCCTGTCCTAAGAGTCAGAATATTTGACACAAAACACGCCTATGCTTAGTCCTCCACAGAACTGCTTCTGGAAATACGTCAATTTTGCTTTCTTTGGGTGAAAGATAGAAAGTTATAAAACAGTCATCACTGCCTTTTAAACTGTAATCTTTAATTCACTGATTCATTAGTCCTCTAAAGATTTGAATTGGTAAAATTATAAGTGAGGGGTGTGTGTTGGAAAAAAGTTGTGCTTCATTTCAAAGTTGTAATGTTTTTTCTCTCAGTTTTTTGTTCTTAAGTGATGACTGTGGTCTAGAATGACACCTTTTCAGAATCCGTCTAGGAAATGTAGTGACTCCAAATCTAGGGCAAGTCTGTTTAATAGACTGGTCTTTTCCTGTAAAAATAGCCTACCTCTTAAAGAATTTTTTTCCTGAAAATAGCTTGTTTGCCATTGCTTACAAATGTGTGAAGCAGACAGAATGTAAACTGAGCTGAGTTCTCACTGAATTACTAAAACCAGGAAGAGTAGGTAATAGCTGAATGTTAATATTGTGCTTTGGGTTATCAGACTTCTTGAAAATTTCAACCTTACAGTTCAAGCAAACTGCTTTTTCAAAGCCCCTTAAAAGGGAAGTGACTTGAAAATTGTACAGTATTTTATTCCATGTATTTGGGACAAAAATAATTGTGAAAAGAATTCATAATGAACTTCAAACAGATTTCACATTTCAGGTGTCTTTATTGTTTTGTTTGAATATATAAGCATGCTACAGAATTAAAAAAGGAGGGTAAAAACCTCTCTGATAAACCGAGGAGCAGTTGTTTCTGTTGCTCAGGTAACTGGGGCTCAGTAAACTTCAGTAAACTGCACATAATTCTTTGATGGCATCAAGACCCCATGTTCCTCATTTACAGAGAAATAGTCTTTTTCAGGGAAAAGAATTTGTCTGTGTTTTGATACTGAAGCTTTAAAATAATTAGATGTCAATGTAAAAGCGGGTTAGGGGGGGTCATTTACAGAACTTTGCAGATCCCAGAACAATTCTTTCAGGATACTTTAGTGAAAGCCTGGGCTTACTAAAGTTAAGAAAATACACTAGTTTGTTTTGGTAAGAGGAGAAGTTGGCTTCAAGGCACTCTGGGATTAACACGATGTTTGAACAGTTATGTGTTCTCAGGCTTATTTTTAAATGCTGAAATGTACTGAAACACTAATAAAACTATGATTTGCCATTTTTTTTTTATTACTGAATTTTCTTTTTAGACTTGTAGATGCACTGGTGTATTTTTCACTCCTATGGTGAAAGATTACATTTAGCATTCTTTTGTCTTGATTTATCTTTTCCTGTCTTTTATAATTTATGTGTAGCTATTACATAGTGCAGAGAGGGATGTGCAGAAATAAAATAATTGTACGCGAAGAGGTTATTGTGCTTGCCCGTTTACAAGTTTTGTTGAACAAGATGATGTGTTCCTGTTGCGTGTTTGGAATTACAGGAAGGTACCTAAGCCTTCTTACAAAAATAAGGCAATTCCTAAAGGCTGTCATTCAATAAATGAACTACAAGTACATATCGCCGCACTTTTTCCACTTTTACTGGAGGAAATAAAAGTGTTTAATTGTCTCTCTGCTGAACAAGATTTAGCTTCAGTCTTTGGCTGTGTGTAGTAGTTTAGTAGATGTGTTTGACTATTTGAGAAAGTTGCCTTCTGAAGATTTATCAGGACTGCTTTCTGCTGATGGCCAGGGTAAGAGGCATTAATGGAAAAGAGGATGTATGTGTTAAAAAATGGATGCTATTTCTTTTCCCTAGGATTTTTTTTAATGTGATCTATTCCTGTAAATTTAATACATACAAGCTGTTTTTCATCCTTTTTATGGGACCATGTTACAACATTGAGGGGTTAAGTTGTTAATGTACAATCGAGACACACCTGTATAATTGAACAAAATTAAGCTTCCTGTAAGCCTGTGTCTTGTGTTATTATAATCAGCAGACATGCAGAGTTTTGTGGACTGAAATATTTTCTTCTTAGCTGGCAGAATTGTAAGTTTTAATTAGGCATTATGTAGAGTGTGGTGTATTTTGTGACTAACAGACTTGTATATTACAAGCAAACTAGTTGCTAAATTTGTGTAGTTTTCTAAAAGGTTAAAATGTTTCAATAAATACTTCATAGTGGGTTTCCTCATATATCTGAAAGCTGAGTATGAAAGGTTGATAGTTTAGCTGATTTGCTTTGACTTAAAGTGTTTTTTCAGGGAATCTTTCTTCAATACTTGACCATAAATTTCATGTGTCCTTCTTTTAAAATGTAACTCGGCTTTTGGTGGCCCAGTTAGCCTTGGTTAGTAATTAATTTTTTGAACAATAAGCACCTTCTTGTTTTATAAAATTCTTGCTCACTTCTTTGCAAATAATACCAGCGTTCAGTTATGCTGGTTGCTCTGGAGTGCAAAAAGCATACAGTAAATTCTATTTGTTTTTTGCAGAAACTGTTACATTGGTCCTTCTTTACTTTTAAGCATCCTGGCAAGGTCAAATGCATAAGTGTACACTGACAGGGACTTTGGCAGCAATTGGAAACACCTAAGTCTCAGAGGGAGATGGGTTGAGGAAGAAGACTGAATTTCTCATGCTTGCACATTGGCTTATAGTTTTTATGCCCTGGACATGGCACTGAGAAACAAAACAGGTTTATAAACTCGTAGCTTCTGAAGATGATGGAGTAAGGGAAAAGATGAGCACTTCGCCCAAGCTTTTCCCAAAAATTGATATTCAGCAATATCAGTTATTGCTGATAACTCTATTAACAGTTACTTACTATGTGCTGCAGTCCTGGGAGTAACGGAATTAGTTTCCAGTTTATCACCGATGCATTGGGAGATCACAGAATCAATTAGGCTGGAATAGACCTCAGCATTGAGTACAGCCTCTGACTGAACACCACCACGTCAACATGCCACTCAGTGCCATGGCCAGTCTTTTCTCAAACATCCCCAGGGATGGTGACTCCACCACCTCCCTAGGCAGTCCATTCCAATGTCTAAGCACCTATTCTGTGAAGAAGTTCTTCCTGATGTCCTCCCCTGGTGGAGCTTAGTTTTAAAATCATGTTACATATCACAGGAAACAAGGCATGTATTCTAAAAGATGCCATTTTTTAAAGAATCTTGTGGTAAAATACCTTTTCTTTGCAAAGGGAGGTACTCAAGAAGTTTGGGTTTCCATTTAGGCTGAATGTGTATTCCTGTGCTTGATCTCATGTCACTATATTTTGTTCTATGAGACCCTGACACACTGGTGTGTTGAACACAGAAATAAGATTTCATTAATGGGCATAAACTACAAACTTATTCCGGGGCTTTTTTTCGCTTGTTTTGGATTTATAATTTGGAATGGTGGTACTTAATTTCTGCTGAGCTGTTACTATTTGGTGGAAGGATTTGGTATTTTTTGTTAAAATCCTAGGATAAGACTTTATTCTTATAAAAATAGGTCTGTTGTGTATTAGGTGTTTGGACGTTCTTTTCAATCTGTTATGCTGCATATTAATGCCACTTTCTGAGAAATGTAGGACATATCATCCATGTGCTTTGGAGAAACGTACTATTTTTTAGCTGTTCCATTGTGTGTCTGTTACTTGGTTTGCATGTTGAGCCCTGGTCCAGTGGAGCAATACAAGATGAAAATGTCCTTATATGCACAAGTCTCATCTGAGGGAGGCTTAGTTTTCTCTTTTTCGTAATTGCCATTTTGGAAGAAACATTCAAACTTTGTGTGGCTTGGAAGCAGTAGGGCTAGTTTGGCTGGTAGTAGGTTAGCATATTAGTATTTAGGCTTTGTTTTAAATGTTGTTTTTGTTTTTAAATCAGGAGCCAATGAAGTCGAGAGCACCACAGCTACATTTGGAATACAGATTCTACAAGCAGCTAGGATCTGGAGGTAAAAAGCAGTGTAATGCATTTTACTGTGATGTAATACAGGGTCAATTTTTGGCTGAAGTTTTCTGGTTTAGAGGTATAAATCTATTTAATAAAGTGTTCCTAGCTACTTAAAGCAGAAAAAAACCCCATGAGTTAGAGGATTAATGTATAAATTCCAGTATTCTAACTTTCTTTTTTCTACTCCTTAAAGTGTATCTATGAAGTCCTGACTATTTAATAGATCTTATCTATCACAGCATTTATCTACGTACAGGTATACCTTAAACTAAGTTATCTTATACTGTTCCCAGTACAACTCTGAAAAAATTCTGCAGATCTCCAAACTGCTAATCTACTAGTCATGTATTTTTAATTAAAGTTGTTGTGATATTTAAATAGCTTCTGATTCAGTTTTACTTTACTTCACTTTTAGTGATACGGTATATATATTGCTGCTTACTAGTTTTAAACCTCCTAAATACCTGTAGAAAACATTTAAATGCAGTATAATATTTGAATTTCTCATTTCACTCCCCTTGGTGCTTTTATACCCAGAAGTACTCTTATGATGGTCGCCTGAATGATCCAATTGTCACCTTTTGTTTCTATAGGTGAGCGATACCTAAAACCTTTCACATATATTTGTGCCTTTCACAAAACTGCATTTAATCAGTTAGGAAGATGTGAAGTTTCTTACACTAGTGAAATGAGTACAGATATTCTCTAAATCAGCTATAACCTAGGAAAAAGAAATCTTTTGACATATTTTCCTTGAAATTATTCCTAGAGTAGGTCATGTAATTAACTATTTTCACCTTTTTTTACTAATTTAGAAGTTTATTTTATGAGCGGACAGTGGTTTTCTGTGTGTGTTCGGGTTTTTTTTAGCAAAGGCAGCCTGGAACTTGTAACAGTGATTTTAGTTGTGCTTAAACCAGAATAAAATCTAACTTAGTATGAAAAATTGTCTCTGAAAGGGAATACAATGAGCACACCCATATTACTTTGATTTTGTTACCTTGAATGTGTCTGTTTGATTTTGATACTTTTAAATTACTAGTTTCACCTTTTTACTTAAAATTCAGGGTCATATGTTCATTGCTGCACTGATGGGATAGTGTTTCTCAGGTAGCTTTCAAAATTTAATGCTCCTCTTTAAAGACTACGTCTGGTGAAGCATAACGCTCAATTAATACAGATTTTTTTTTTACTGCTGTACTAAGAATGCTTTGCAACCAGGAATTTTTAGAGATTACTCTTTGTAAAACAGCATTGTCAATTTATTTTCCTAGATGGAAAATAAAGTTGTAGATAGGTAGTCAAAATCTTGAGTCTTATATACTTGCTGTTTGGAGAAAGTCATCAGAGTATGATGTATGGGTGTTTTTTTGTAAGAAGTTACAAATTGTCAGCATACCTTACACTAGCCTTGTGAAATAGCTGATGAGTAGAAAGCTGAGAACTTAAGTGCTTAACTGATGGGGCATGACAACCCACAAATTAGGTGCAGTACCTATCTGTGAATGTGAAGGTGTAACTATGTAAAATTGCAAAAGAGCTGTGTAGTAGAAGTAAGAATAAAGCTGTAGTTTGTAGTTCAGACTGCAGAAATTAGGCAGTGCTTCTCAGAGGTAGCAGCCCTTTATTAGGAGTATTTCTTGGGAAAACATCTTAGTGAATGTTTACCTTTTTATTTACGGAGTAACACTGGGAAATGTGTTTAGTGTAAGAACATAGTCAAGTCAAAGTTATTCTGCGTTACTTCGGATATTATTCAGTCTTTTTAACCCTATTTACTGGTTCCAGCAACTTTTATCTCTTTCTCTGAAGCCTTATTGGAGTACTGAAAGGGGGAGTCATCTGTCTGATTCTCTGCATGAAGATGAGGTGACCTTTAGGGTGAAAACACGAAGATAGAGCTGGTGACTTAAAAAGCATCATCAATATTTATGAAGAACTAATGTTATAGACCTCCTTTGTTTTCCAATAACCTGCTTTAATTCAAAACTGAAAGCCTCTTCCAGCACAGAACCTTCAAAGCTCTTTTTTGAGCCTTTCTCAGGCACCCCACTTGAGATTTATTTTAATGGGTTTTGTGGCAAAGGCTCATTATGAAGAAAATAATTTTCTTGTTCCTATCTACATAGAAGTTAAAAAAGAAAAAAGCTGATACCTTGTCTTTTGACAGCAGTCTCTTTTTCCATCTTTGCAGGAGTTGGGCTCTCAAGCCGAGCAAGTTACGCAGCCTATGATTTTCAGAAAAAAGTTGTAGTTTTACATAGTTTTTGTGCTCATTTAGTCTGTGGCAATTGGTTTGAGTTTACTGACTTTTTGTGACATGTATGTTTACTGTCAAGCATAGATTTAAGTAATTTTATCTCATGAACAGTTGAAAACAGTGTTGGAAAGTTGATCCACCAAGTGATAAATTCAGGAAGCAAGTATGTAAAACTTCTGTGTGAAACAGGAGATAGTAAAAAAATCTTACGCCAGGTCTATCCATATAGGCAGTATTGTTTTATGGGCAGTGGTTGTACTTTGGTCAGAGAGAGAGTAAATTGAAGGAAGTGGTTTTCAGTGTGCACGTTGCAGAAGAGTCTGTCGTAGGAGGTATAAAAATAGGAGAAATTTGAAATATGGTAATTGTGAACAAATAGAAGGTTTCTCTGATACACAATTACACACCATGCTAGCAGTTAAAATTGTGTGAAGCTGTCTGTCTTTTAAGCTTCTAAAAATACACATTTGCAGGCTTCTGTACAATGAAATAGTCTTTTACTTAGCTGTTTTTGTTTATTCACACAAACTTGTTGTAATTTGGCTGATAGCTTTACAACTGTGAGGATTGCGTATTTTGCATTTGATTGTACTAAATTGCACTTCCTCTTGTTCTCCTCATGTTTACATGCATACTTGTGTATTAATAGCAAATGACTACTTAACTATGGTTTCAAAAGCAATTGGTGAAAAGAGAATTTTACTCCCAGTACTGCTTCCCAGTCTTGTAAGCAGAGCCATTATTTTCTATGAAAACCCCATAATTTTCACAAATAAGAACTACGCATTCCACAGTTTATGCTAAAAATTGGCTTATGCTTAATGTGAAATAACCTGAAGCTTAAGGGATAAAATTCCCGTAGCCCTTGTGAAATCCCACTTGTCTTGGAGGTGGCAGGAGTAGGAGGGAGAGGCATTAACATGTGAGTGAATACTTCTAGAAGAAAATTAGGTTTTCTGGCAATATCTTCCTGAAAGCAAGTAAAGAAGATGTTATTAGGATCACAGATTATTTTACCTTGGAGCTGTTTTTAATAGAGCATCTTTGTGCTTCTTCTGATCTTCTGGGCATCCTAGATGAAAGGAGTAGCATTTTGAAATTGTATCTTTTCTTGGTATTTCCTTATCTCCAGACAGTATTTGTCTACTAAGTCTATATATTTATTTTTGTAATATCCCTTTTCCTTGCTTTTCTAACGACCTTGTAGCTTGGGTTTACACACACACACACACGCGCGCGCGCATGTATATTTGTGTGTGTGCGTATATGTGTATATATATGTATGTATTACCAATCTTTTGGCTGTTTTGTGTCTTGAATGCCATGAAGATGGAAGACATTTGTGAGTGAGGAAAAAAGTCAGAGAGATCTTTTAGAGTTCTGCTCACTGAGAGAACAAGGAGAAAATAGGCATGAAATATGATAGATGTGCAGTTTTTATACACAGCACTATGGAACTAAGAGTATTAATTCTTTGTATTTAATAAAATGGGGTTTTGACTTGCATGAGTAAGAATTAACATTTCAAAACTGTATTCATTTGGAGGGGATCTGCTCATAAAGAAGGCGTAACTGTAACTTTACTCTTAAATATGCTTTTTGAAATGCCTGTGAATGTGCAGTAACATGTAGGTGTTTGTCAGGAAAAAAAATGTGAAGAATCTTTCTTAAAGAGGAAATACTTTCTGCATTTTTGGGCTTTTGAAAATGTTTTTAATTTTTTAGGGCAATGGACCTCAAACTTATTAAAAATAGCTTTTAAAATTAGTTTAAAGATGTGGCGTATTTTAGTTTCATCATTATTTAGCTTTCATTTAGGTTTTATATATGAATAGAGATTTTTATGAAAATTGCATTCTCTTTTCTGCAATAATTTTGTCATTCAGTAACTATGAGGATGTTTTCCTGGAGAAGTGTGAGATCATTAGTCAATATGCAGAAATTTCTAGTCAACTGAATGGATGGAATTTAGAACATCTTTACTTCTAATAAATTTTGTTTATTGTCTATTTTCTTAATATGCAAGTATCAGTTATAAGAAAAACTGATACACTGTTATAGGTGCAGTACTCCAGATAGAACTGTGGCTGAATTCTTACCTGAAATTGCACTAAGGCTTTTGGAATTAGTAGAAAACAGTTTTGTATTTTTTATTGATTTTTTAATTAATCTTTTTTTGAATTAATCTTTTATGCTCTCAGCCTTTTCTTTGCATGATTAGAAGATAGGCTGTAGGTGTATTTCATACACTATGCTGTAATTTAACTGACAGATATTTACAGCATGGTTCACTTTCCTTTTGCAGAAAGGAGTCAGTAGATGAAAGAAGTTACGTGTTGTTATGTGTTGAAGAGTGTAACAACTATTCAGCTTTCATTGTCTTGATTTTTCTAATCTCTCTTAATAAATGGATCATTATCATAATGACTGGGAGCCTTTGCAAGTGAATGCGACCTCTTCTGTTCTTACTTACCTGACAAGTGAAGCAAAAGAATGGCAAGCAGCTTCTGGTGCTTAAAATGGCTTAGCAGAGCTTCTGTTTGTAATGCTGCTGTTAGAACACACTTACTGTAGTTCCTATTTATAGCAGTGAAGGGTGTCTATAATTAGATTTTATTTTTTTCATTTAAGGTCATTTTTGAGATCACAGATCTCAAAACAGGTCACAGATCTGTTCAGCTCTGGTTTATCCTAGTGGTGAAACTGCTGTATTAATGTTTCAGACAAGGCAGATGCTCAATATTGTAAATCAGATTTTATTTTTCTTAACTTTTGTCCATCTGTTCTTATAGTTGAAATCTAGTGAACACTTCCACTTGAAAAACTGGAAGCCAAACAGTTTTCTTACAGGGTGATTATTGACCAGTCAATGTATAGGATATATTTGTGTACAGTGGAAAAAGGTGTTGTATTTAAGAAGGTTATGGCCAGTGTGAAATGAGTGCTAAGTATTGCATTCTGTACATGAATTGTCATGATTTGGTACCAGCATGCATGTGATGTGCTCTGTATTGCCATTTAAAAATGCACTTTTGAGTTCTGAGATTATGTGAGCCTGTCTTTGACACAACAGAATCATAGTACTTGTGCAGCTGTAAAATGTTATTGTTGGATTAGTGATTCAAGAAGATTTCAGCGCAGGCATAATGTGGTTTTGGAAGATACAGAAATATTACCAGATGGCTTGTGTACATGTTGACTCATTAATATTGTTAGTGCAAAACCGGGCTGTAGGTAATCTGGAGAAGTTGAAGCCAGGGAAGTGGGAAGCATTTGTGTATGGTAGGCAGCTGCTTACTGTTTTCTAGTCAAGCTCAGTAGAATATTTATTTTAGCATTTAAAACATGTCAGGATTCGCCAGACTGATAATTACATTTTGATTTGGGAATGTAGCAAAGTGAGTTTGAAATATTCTGAGTTTCTGACTTCGAGGGGGCAGAGTACCTTAAGGCAAGAACACTTCTTTGTTATGAGGTACCTTATACGCAGTTTAATGTGGAATAGTAGGTTAGACATTGCTGTTTATAGTTTTCTTTTTTATGTTGGAAATGCGTTTGATGGGCCAAAGGCCAAGAATGTGGTTCAGTAGTTCAGTATTTAGTGGTTTTTTCCTCTAGATAAAGACAAAAATATTTAAGAAGGTGAGAAAATGTGATTCTTCATCTAGTTTCAGTTCAGGCCAGCTTTAGCCTTTGTGTGTGAGATCTGAGTGTTCAGTGACAGCTATTAATTTTTCTTGTACAGGTCCATTCAGGGTATGGAATCTGTGAAGCAGATTTTGCCAGTGAAAGACAAGCTATCTTCTGTATTTAAGATGATTACAGGTGACCTTTTTTTTAGTCTGTTGCTGTGAACCACTGGGAAAAGGCAATGGGATCTCAGATTGCTAGTGATACCATCTCTAGTTCACCCCCTGGTCCATAGCCACCTTGCCTTCCACTTCAGCCTCTGGGAGCAAACACAGCCCAGCATGATTTCATCATGGTGTATCAGCATTTGCCTTCTGCTACAACTCTTCCCAAGATAAAATTTGCAGTATAATAATTTCTTAATTTCTTTCTCAGTTGGTAGACTGTAACTTACTTTAATAGATGGATATTCTATTGTATCATGAGTAAGTATCTCAATAGCAAGTCTCCTTGAGTGTAGTGCTAGAAACAAAGCCCTACAGCTAGATTAATGTGTCAGGTGATTATTTTTGTTCAAGAACCTTCTAGAAGCAATTTAAAATAACTTAATCTCATTTGGTATTTTTCAAGATATTTTGGGATTGGTGTCTTGCTGCTATTATAGAATAAACATTATGAAAGTTACTAAGGTTTGTAGCAAGTTTGAAAAGAAGATTTGTACAAGAAAACTCAAATGTGACGTATGTGCCAATATATTAATTTAATGTTCCTGGTATTTTAGTTAAAGCAGCAATAATTTACTGGAACTTCAGATTTTAGAATATTATTTAATTTCTAAAAGAAGGGTGTTATGTTTCTAATGATCAGGGACACTGGAAATCAAAGACAAAATGTCTAGCTATGAACTACAGAGTTAGCAAGTAAGTCAGTTCAGGGTAGTCTTAGTTTACATATCTAAATAACATTTTATCAGTTCTTACAGGTATGTCTGAGTTGTCTCACTTCATGTCCTTTCTATACATCTTGCTAGCCGTCATTCAGTATGCATGCAAAGTGAGTTTTATTAGTGCCTTCATGTGAATATTGCTTTGGACTATACTTCTAGGTAGGTAGTGGGAATTTGCTCTTAAACTGAAAACTGTTTCTTTAATTTTTCTTTTTAGTAATACTGTCCTGCTTTATTACTTCTGTTCTAATTTGACTGGGATTATTATGTTGGGGAATAAACAATGAGCAGTTAATTGAAGTGGTTTGTAATCTATATTAAGTAAGAAAAACATGCAGGTGATCTTAGAAAATAATTTTCTGTCCTTGATTTAAAAATGTAGTGTTAGAGCACTTAAACTGAATCAAATACCGAATCTTTTGACTGAAGAGGAATCTGTTCCTAGGCACTGGTAATCTGTACTGATGACTGCTTTGGTTGTGTTGTGAGTTGTTTGGGGAAGGCTGACTCAGTTTTGAGTTTTTGCTGCTGACATGCTTCCTTTAATAGGAAGGTTGAGCTGCTCAATTATTAATGTGAATATGCTAATATTTATGTTTATCTGGATAAACAATAATGATAATACCTAATTTATTTTTGAAGTGTAGTCCAAGAATAACTATAAAAAATGTTGCTGACAGTTTTTCTTGTTTTATACCAGTCGTTTTCTAGCACTTGACTTAAGGACGTGTACAGGATTTTCTGACTTTAAAGCAATTTTTTCCCTGAGAATAAGTGCGAGAGATCTGGTAAGAATGGCAGCTGCATAACAGACTCACATGATAATATTTCTGAGAAACAGCAGTTACTGCCCATAAGAAGCCTGGTTGTATGCAAAAATTTATATTGGTTTTCTATTGTGACGTAACAAAGATTTCAGAGATTAATTGTGGACGTTGTGAGGCACACAATAGATAGCTGTAATTGTGAAAGGAGGCTTGATAATACAGTTCACTGAACAAAGTGAATGTTAGATAAATGAATATTTGATTTAATAAAGATTACAACAAAATGTATCTGTAATTCTGTTTTAGTAATGTAAACAACTAGTTAAGGAAGATTTTTGCTTTGAAATAGATCTATTATATTACTATTCTTCTTTTTGCAGACATATTGTTGTATTTTTAAGTAAGAAATGTAGTCTTGAGGTGATACAGTGTCTGATTCCATGTTTGGAGTTTTAGAGTTTGCAGCTGGTCATGGTTTCAGTAGCATTAAGGTGCTGTGTTTCCAGAGATTGTATGACCTTCTGTGTATGCTGCTTTGGCTCAAGTCAGAATACACTACCCTGGGTTTTATAATCACTTCCTTTGAGAGGATTCAAACCAGATTCTGTAGACTTAAGTAGGGAATACTTGTGTTTGTGGCAGTTTTTTGATTTGTATCCTTGGCAGAGTACCAGTATGAATGTGCCATGAAAGACAACTGTTACTGCAAATCTTCCAACTAGTTTATGGTATTTGGCTTGTGTCCAATGAATTGCCACATAGGAAAATTGAAACTGCAGATAAAAGGCAATGGGATATGGGAAGCTGAATGCAGAACACCTTGATCTGCAAGAGCAGTCTTGCGTATTTTGCTGGCATTTATGTGTCTGATTTAACAGACTCTAGGCAGTAGGATATAAAGCAGATCACATCAGTCTGTTTCTTGACTAGTTTAGAGAAAGCTCTAAAAGGAAATTGATATTACAAGAAACTGAAAAACACTGGAAATCTATTTACTAGCTTAGCAGCTTTACAAATTCAGGTTGTATTGTATAGAGATGTTTTGCCAAGATACAGCTCAAAATTAAGTCAGTGATAGAGGAGATTAAATACAAGTGGTATTGCCGTTGACTTGTGGGTTACATATTCCTTTGGCAGTCAGTCTTTGCTGCCTCTTTATCAAGTTAATTTTTTTTCCTGAATGAGGACACACATACAATAATTGAAGGTGCAATGTAGTATTTGTGTCAGAGCAAGTAGATGGAATTTTTCCTTTGAGATGCAAAAGTGTGTTTGTGGTAGTCATGTATATTGCTCTAGATAACTGAGTGAACAACGTGCACTCTCACTAAATCAGGTTTAGTGATAAAATTCTTGAGAAAGATGTGACCAAGATGAATAACGGTCCAAAAGCAGAAATAACATCTATGTTATTTTCTTTACTTTAAAGAGGTTTGGCAGATACAGTTTAATCTACTAGTCTGTTTTCTTTATTCTAATGCTTTTATCCTTTCATCATTGTAGAGGAAATCAGATGTGTCAGCTTTAAAAACTTTCTGGACATCATGTACATAAACATGGTGGATTAAAGCATTTGAGTGAAAATTAAACAAGATAATCCATAAATCCACATAGCTGCTTTAGCATCGTCCCCCACCCTCCACCGCCTCCCCCCCCTCCCCGTGGTGTATAGTCAAGTACTTCTGGGGTGTTTCGACTTGATTTTGGAGACCAGAGGTACTTTGCTAGAAGAAGAAACTGGAGTCCAAGCGATGTTCAAATAGTTAATTTCCGAGTGAAGACTTTTTTGATTTTTGTCAATAGTAAAATAGGGCTAAAATCATACTGGTTTAAAATGGAGTTATAATTTTATGGCAGGGGAGTCACATAAATATTGTAGATTGCTTTAGTCAATGGAGCGCATTCAAGTGTAAGTGTTTTACTTGTCAACAAGTGTAAATATCTAGGGATAAGCAAATATGACTCACACTTGAAAAAAAAGATGCTATATTCAGAGTTTTAAACCTAGAAAGGAAAGATGTTTAAATATTAAATTAACTTAGTAGAAATACGTGAATCTATTTTTGGCCACAAGTATGTTTCTTCTTTTGTGGAAGATTAGGAAGTTACGTCTAGCTTTTAGTGACATTTGTGTGACAAGCACTGAGTTCTGCATATAATTGGGGAGCGGTACTTCTTTTTAAAAAAGAAGATTTAGAAGATCTGTCAAGGCACTAGAAACGATTGAATGATAATCCAATTAATTATTGGTCAAGAAACCTAAGACCAATGACTTCTTTAAATTCACAGCAAGAAGAGTGGGATGCATCTTAAAAGCTCTTGAGTATTTCTTTCTTACAGTCTTCTGTGGTTTGAGCCAGAGTAATTCAAAATGGAAATAAAATACATCCTCTTAATTGGTAATAAGTAGTGGAATGTCTTGTCAACAAAATAGGGGATTCTTAATTTTCTAAAACTCAGAATTTCTTCATTTCTAACAACCAGTATTTCTTAGGAAAGGAGCTTAGATTTATCTCTCTATTGTGGGAGAAAAAGCCTCATATGCGTTTTTATTAGTAGTATGTTACTTTTTGTCTTCTGGAGATTTAGAAACACGAAGAAAGAATGTAAGTAGCAGCATGATAGTCTCTTACTGCTTTTAAGCAAAAGCACTAGGAGGGCTTTGATTAAGAACCAAATCCCCTAACTTCTGGTACTTTGAACTGTGTATATCAAATTATTTTGTCAGCTTGGGTAGTTTTAGACAGGATGCTCCATAACGAGTGCAGAAGTTATAACATATTATACACAATTTTGGGATGTTTTGGAATTCTCATCTAATCAGAAGATTGAGTGTTTTAGGTGTCTATCTGATAATTCAGGATGATATTTTTAAACTGAAGAACACTATCTTGTACCATATTCTGATACAGAATATGACATGTTCTGTGCTTCTTCATTAGTAGCAATAAGCTACTCCTGTAAAGTCTTTCTGAAGTGGGTATGATTATGCATTTTAAGTATATCAGTGTAGAGATGGGTGTGATGATACATACTTAAAAATAAGTTGAAGCTCAAGTTGTGTGAAAACTGAACAGTTAAACTGGATTTTTAGGGGTTCTTACTGTGACTTGTAGGAAAAGAGATTGGTGAAAAACCTCTTTAAAACAGTGCATTCATTTGATGTTAGTTTTGCTGAAAGAGTATTTTTAATTTTTTTTTTTACCCAAAGCTGTAGTGAATACAATTACAAATTTGAGCCCTCAGTGTAAGTATCACTATAGTAAGGTAACAAAAATTGAGGGCTTTATGTACCTCAGAAAAAACAGAGTTAGGGTTACATTTGTCCTATGGAGAATGAAGGTGAAATCCAGTGTTTCATTGAGGTGTCTGAAAATAGGTTTGGTACTTCTATGTAGTACAGTATTGTAACAGTAGAAAAACTGTAGAAAAATGCTCACATGAAAAGAAGAATACATTTTCAGAGTATTGAATATTTGGAGTAAATGAAACAGAGGATACATGCTGAAGAACAAAAATACCAAAATCTAGAATAATTAGCTTCCTTAAGTAAACAAAATTTATTCTGCTGAATGAGGAAGATGTCCTCTGCATGTGAAAAAGTAGAAAATAAATAGAAGCAATGATACCAAATTATTTTTAATTAAATAGACACACAATGCATATTTTACAGAAAGGTGGAAGTAAAATTGGATCATAAGTGTTTATATTTTCAAACTTCTGGATTGCCTGTCTTCCTAAGGCAGGTGTTTTATATATTATACTTTATAGTATATAAAACTATAAAGCCCAGACTTAATGTATCATTAAACTCTTGGGTTCATTAATCTCTTTTTTTTTTATTTTTAAGTGATTTCTCTAGATAATAAGGTGGTTATTTTGCTAAAGGTAGGGATAGTTTTAATTTAAAAAGTTTAAGTGTATTTTTTTGTAAAAGAGCTTATTTAAGCCTTTCTTCATAGCATTTTAAAACCCTGTCTCAATTTATGGTTACAAAACTTTATAGAGATGTTCTAATTTTAATTTTTTTATAAAAATCTTCATATCTTTCACAAATCAAATATGTAATAGTGCCATTTCATTAAATATTTTGTGACTACCTTCAGTATTCCTGTTGTGTCTTTTACCTGTTGTTTTTATCAGGTTTATATCTGTTTTTATGTGAAAAATGTATTTTTAACTTTTAACTTGAAATTGGGTAGGAGTTTTTGGTGTGTTCATTAATCTTATTTAATCCCTTATCATTACTTTGTATTTTCATTTTACAGATGGAATACCTCAGGTTTATTATTTTGGCCCATGTGGCAAATATAATGCTATGGTGCTAGAACTACTTGGACCTAGTCTGGAAGACTTATTTGACTTGTGTGGTAGGACATTTTCTCTTAAAACCGTTCTTATGATAGCCATACAGTTGGTAAGTAGAATAGATGTTAATTTGAGTGTTCACTAGAATAACTGAATCAGTCTTCAATGGATTAAATGCTTATTTCACTTAGATTTGCACTTCTTATGTTTTAAATTGGTTCATTGGTGGTATTTAAACTGCTTGTGATACAGTTTTAGCAGGAATACTCTTATATTAGTTTCATTTACATTGTTCCAGTTTTTATATTACTTTCATTTATTTTGTTCCAGTTTTTCGAGTCATTTCGTGAATGTAATTAGTTTTGTCTTCTGAGTTCATCACAACCTGAAGTCGTGAATTTTAGTTTGACATACTCTTTAAAAAAAGGAAAGCTTAAAGAAATAGAAATAATTTTAGCCCACACAAGCAGTTGTATTATGGGACTCCTGAATAGAATAAATATTTTTTTCCTGGGCATTCCTATAAGCAAGAAAGCAAACAGACAAATGAAAAATTCCCCAGATCCTTCCAGAAGTTACAGCACAAAATTATTCAGTAAAGAATTACTCTCTTTTTTGAAGATTTCCTTATTTGGTTCTGACCTAAGGGTGGATGGAAGTGGAAAGAAAGACAATTAATTAAGGCTGTGCATGTTTACCAGATTTTCACTTCCCTAAATAGTGATATTTTTACTGTGAAAGTTAAAAATAGCTGTTTAAAATGTGGCTGTAACTGTATAACAGGCCTCCAACTACTGACATACAGGCACATTGAATTTACCTGTAGCCGAAAGTTCTTCTTTTAAAATGCTCAAGTCCTCACAGATCCAAAGATCAGTTTTATTTAGTACTTCCTGTTCTTTTCTGAATATGGAAATTCTGAGAGAAAGCAGTCCGGGTAGAATGGGCAGTATATGCATAGTGGTGAACTTTCAGTGCTTCTCTGATTTGTACCTTTAATACGTAATAGATCTACATCAAACTTTGCTGCTTACTGCCTGGTGACATAATTTCTGGTTTTACTTTTAATGTACACAAAACGTGCTTGTGCCAGCTGTTCTTAGAGATGAACACTTCTATTATGTGCAAGATTCATGACTAGTGTCCCATATGAAGGTTTCCAATACACGAACTGGTCTATCTGCTTTGGGAAAGTATACAATTTTCATTGACTTTAACTGGGAGATAAATGTCTCTTTGGTCTTAAGTTACTAGGAGGGGTGATTTCTTCTAAGTATAAAGCCAATGTAAGATATTTAGCTCCTACCACATTTTAATGTGGCAACCTGAAGCTTAAACTAAACTTTCTTGTCTTCTTTCTTTTCTTTTATTGAAGATTTCTCGTATGGAATATGTCCATTCAAAGAACTTGATATACAGAGATGTAAAACCTGAGAACTTCTTAATAGGACGACCTGGAAACAAAACCCAGCAAATTATTCACATTATAGACTTTGGTTTGGCAAAGGAGTACATAGATCCAGAAACAAAGAAGCACATACCATATCGAGAACACAAGAGCCTTACAGGAACAGCTAGATACATGAGTATAAATACACATTTAGGAAAAGGTATGTGTGCTTTTTAGGTACAGAAACAGCTGTGATTTGTGATAAACCATCTTGTTTTCAAGTTATAACTTTTCTTAGTCTGTAGTGATTAAGAACTGAAAATTTTGTGTATTGTGCAAAATATAATTGGTTTTTATGGAAATACTGTTTCTGGGAATAATCTGTTTTGAATCTCTGATTGTCATGATCATGTCTTGGGAATTGTCCTCTGTTAGATATTCTGAAAAGAAAGATGAGATGTATCTTTTTGTATCATAATACTTTCACATTATAAGTATTACATGGAAAAGTGAGGTGTCCAGGAAATAGATTTGCTTATTAAATTCAGTAAAGCTGATAGGTTGCAACAACATGGATTTTCAATGCTGCCTTGCTGGTTTTCTGGTCTCTTCGAAATGCACCATAAAATAATAAAGTAGCTTACATATGATGCTGATTTCTTGATTATATTTTAGTGCTTACACTGTTAGGCTTTGTCAGAGTAGTTACAGGTTATGCCAGCAAGCTAAAGAAATGACAGGAGGTTTATAAATATGAAAGTTGTTATTATTGAATGAATAAACTCACCTTGAAAAAAGTATGAGCACTCATCTTTGCTTATGCCAGCTATAGATTAGATTTCCTAGTGAAAGCAGTTAGTTTAAATTTGTGTAAGCCAGTTGCTTATCACTGCATGGTAATCACTAATTAGGGTACTCTTTGAATTGGTCATAAAAACGTTGCACAATACTTACAGTTTAACTGTAAGTATAACTGTTAATATGGCAAATGAGAAACCATTCCCACTTCTCAAGCAGGAATAAGGTGCTTTATCAATAAAGCTGAACCACGGAATCACTTAGGTTGGAAAATACCCTTAAGGTCATCGAGTCCAGCTGTTAACCCAGCACTGACAAATCCACCACTAAACCACGTCCCTAAGCACCACATCTACAAGTCTTTTAACCTACCTCTGGAAGTCGTGACTCAAATCACTTCCCTGGGCAGTCTGTTCCAATGTTTGAGAACCCTTTTGGTGAGGAAAGTGTTCTCAATATCCAATCTAAACTTTTCTGTGGCGCGACATGTGGTTTTTTCCTGTTGTCATATTTCTTGTTCCTTGGAAGAAGAGGCCAAGGCCTACCTGGCTACACTCTCCTTTCAGGCAGTTGTAAGAGTGATAAAGTCTCCCCTGAGCCTTCTTTTCTCCAGGCTAAACACCCTTAGCTCCCTCAGCTGTTCCTCATAGGATCTGTGCTCCAGACCCTTCACCGGCTTTGTTGCTCTTTAGTGGGCATACTCCAGCACCTCACTGAAGTCATGTTGACTGTCACCAGTCACTTCCTTATTTTGCATGTCCCTCAGTATAGTTACCAGGAGGATCTACACCATGACCTTGGGTACTAAAGTGAGACTGACCGGCCTGGAGTTCCTCATGTCTTCCTTTTCTTCCCTTTGTAATAACAGGGGTTGTCTTTCTCCTTTTTTGGTCTGTGGAAACTTTACTGGACTGTGATGACTTCTCAAATGTAATGGATGAAATAGGTAGTGTCTTCAACGGAGGTTCCCTAAAGTCTCGTAGATGCATCTCAGCAGATTCCATGGATTTGTGCACCTACAGGTTCCTTAGATGGGCTCCAACCTGACCTACAGCATGCAGTTCATTCTTCCAGTCCCTGCCCTTGCCTTCTGTGGCATGGGTGATGTGACTGGAATACTTGCTAGAGAGACTGAGGCCAAAAATAATTTTTTGCCTCAGCTTTCTCCATATCCCAGGTCTCCTGTTTCCTTCTGGAGAGGTCTCACATTTTTCCTAGTTTTCCTTTTGTCGCCAGTATACTTACAGAAGCTTTTTTTGTTGTCCTTGACGTCCCTGGCCACATTTAATCCTATTGGGGCTTTAGCTTTCCTAAGCTGATCTGTTCCTTGGACTATTTCTCTGCATACCTCCCAGACTACCTGTCCTTGCTTCCCCTCTCTATATGCTTCCTTTTTTTTCTTTAACGAACTTTCTCAGGGCCCTGCTTCCCTGCAGAACTTTATCTCATGGTACTCCGCCAGGCAGATCCCTGAAGAGGCCAAGTTCCCTCTGCTGAAGTTCAGGTTACTGAGCTTGCTTTGCTGCTTTCTCAGTACCCTTAGGATCTCAAACTCCAACATTTCATGGTTACTGCAGCCAAGGCTGCCCTTGAGCTTCACATTCCCCACCAGCCTCTCCTTGTTGGTGACCACAAGGTCCAGCATGGCACTGCTCCTTTGTAGCTTCTCTGTCACTTGAAGAAGGAAGTTATCATCAGTGATGACTTTCTGGATTGCTGATGCCCTACTCTCTAGTCTTCAAGAGATACCAGAGTGATCAAGAGATACCACAAGTCCCTCATGAGGACCAGGGCTTGTGAACATGAGGTGGTTCCTGTATATCTGTAGATGACTGTTGTGAATGGGCGTTTGAGATTGCTTAAAAAATCATGAGCAAAGGTATCAGTAAAAAACTGAATTCATATTAAGCAACAGCATGACAAGTTCCTTTGGCAAGGTTCACTCTGCTAGTTACTGGACGGTTAAGGCACACCAAGGAAAAAGGGAAAAAAAAACCCCAAAAAAGCAAAATCCAATAAATCAAAACAGAAATGAAAGGAGAACTGTCTAGGGGGTGTGTGTGTGTGCACGTCTGTGTATGTTTAGGTGCATGTGACAAAAGGACGGTGAGGGCAAGGATAAAAAGTAATACAGCCTAAAAGCCTAACAGCACTCAGAAGTATTCAACCTTAATTTATACCTTAACTTACACCTTTAACTTAACAACTTGACATAGGAATAACTTTACAGCATTTAACCTATTACTTAACCTTGCTTACAGGCCTAACTTACTTTGATATCCAAGGTACTTAAACATCTAAGAGAGCAGTATTTCTCACAGAATTTGCTGCAGCATATGTGTACCTTTATGCACACAGTGTCAGTGCAAGGTACTGGCAAAAAATTCCCCTCGAAGGCAGTGAAATACTCACTCTGGGTGCTTTTCCATCTCATTTTATGAAGAGTTGAGCCTCGAGGAGTGAGGGTATTCATTGTTCAATCCCAGGATTCATTGTTCAGCAATCTTCCAAGTACAGCAGACATGGGAGTGTGTGGGCTCTGAGAGGCCACGCTCAGAGGGAGGTTGCTGGACATAGCTTCTGCAGTCCAGAAAAACTCACATGTTCTCCTTTTGGGCCACTGTGTATAGGGTCACAAGAGAGTGGGCTTTAATCATAACAGTGTTTCATCCTGGCCACAGTGTGGATTGACACGCTTTCTTGAAAAGTGACAAGGGGATGTTATACTACGGAAAGAAGAAAATTAGTTTCCAAGGCTGTTCATAAAGAAGACAGGGGCTTGTTAGACAGCAGGAGTTCTGGGGAGCGGAGTGTTTCTTTCTGCTAAGCTCAAGAGAAGCTGAGCCCAGGTCCTGTTTGTCAAAGCTGAGACCTAATGAGCGTTTCTCAGGTCACAGGCCTGGAAGGAATGGGGTGGGGATGCGCCACCACAAGGACTCAGCTGCTCAGTCTTCCTGGCTGGGGGGCTGTGGCTGCCTAACTCTGCCCTCCCATTAATCCTTCTCCACTAGCTCTCGGTCAGCTCCTCATCTATCCCCAGACAGAACTTCATGCACTCAGCTGGCTATTGGGTGACGTCACCTTCTGGTCTCCCTTGCCTCTCCTTCCTAAAGAGCCTGAATCTTTCTATTCCAACAGGGTTTTTTTATGTTCTGTGATACTCCTCTAAAAATGTAAATATTTTTGAATTCGTGCAGTGAGACATGTAGAATACTGAAGGTCCTCAAGCTCTGTTTACAAAGACAGTGGTGTATAGGATACAGGTTGCACTGAAAATAGTGATAAGACAATTTTTTAGGGTGGTATTTTTAGTCTGTAGGTAATTTCCTGAGCTGCTTGAATGGTCTGATAGCTGACCCTTGTAGAAAATAAGTGTTTTCAGTGAACAGGGAGACTGTCAGGTTTGCATTCTCTTATAAGTTACTCTTGATTATGTCTCTATTGAACTGTAGCTTTATCTGTTAGTGCGTATGAGTAAGGAAGGATGTTATCCTTTAATCATAAGTATGCTTAAGGATCCATAGTATTTAAAACTATCATAACAAATGCATAGCTACTAGAAAGACTTCAAATGTGTAATCAAAACTTGCACAAAATCACCAAAGCCCACTCTTTTAAGGTATATGTAGAAAATATACAGTTACTGAACATCCTGTAGCCAATAACCTTTTGTTTCAGAAGAGACATTTGATCAGAGATTTCTGGTAGTTTTGTGCCAAGCTGGGAGTTTGTATGTGGAATAGAAGGTATTTTGTCTATGTGAAGAATAACGTGGCTTTATTCAGAGACCTGTTTGAAGGAAATACAAATACTCTGCTGCCCTTACTGGCATGTAGCTGATACCCTACCTTTCCATAAGATAATTTCCCTTAGGGATAAAATTACTCTGTGCTTCTTTTCCAGTTCACTTAATTTTCAGGAAGGGAAAGTGAGATTCCAGAGAGTGTAGATTCTGACTGGGAGGTTAATGGAGACAAAAATCTGCTTCTGTAAAGGTCCTTCAATTTTCTGTGTTTGCTGGATATGTAAATTGCTGTTTATTTTGGGATTTCCCTAAGTTCAGAAAAACAGTGTCTTAAAGTGTTGTTGAAGTTATTTGACTACAGAAAGTATAGTCACATGGAGTTATAACTTACTCTAATCTAGGCATCTGTAATGGTCTCTGGGGAGCAACCCATATCCTTGATTGTATTGGTCTTTTCATGGTAGTGCTTAATTATTGAAGAGGCAGAGGTTAGTTATTGTACAACGAATACTTGAAACTCTTCTGGGAATGAAGCAAGTCCACTCTTGGTGCCAAAAGAAAAGCCAAATGAAGCCAATTTCTTTAAACAGTGCTTATTCTCAAACAAAATTAGGAGAACCCCATTCTTAACTTTAGTACGTGTACTCTCGTCAGAGTCATATGTTCTAGATTTGAAATCATTTTTGTAGGGGGCAGACTCCTTTGTAATATAAACCACTAGCAATAAAAATAAACATTTGGTCCTAAAATTTTATTAGCCTAAATCTTGGAGTTTTTCCAGTAGCTCAAAAAATCCCCAAATCTCTTCTGCATGTGTAGTCCTTTTTTGTGGTGATGACTGTACAGGAGATGCAGCAACTTTCACTTGTCACTGAGCCAGTGGTGGTGCAGGATGAACCTTTCCCAGACCCGGGTTACCTTTTAGGATGTTTGGTGTTCTCCTTCTCATACTCAATGAATTATCACTGGACCTCAGGGCAGAATTTTAGCTGTTTTAGATAAAACCCTTTTCCTGTGTAAGTTAACCTTATAAATCCACAGTAATATGAAACAGTGCTTCTAATAAAAAAATAAATAAGTCTTTGCACCCTTAGTTAAATGTATAAATGAAAGTAAGGTTTTTTTTATTTTTGGTCTGTATTATTCTTAAGGCAACAGTATGGCATACAATGTGTGCTTATGATAAAATTGGCATGCAACTTCATTGTTATGAACCAGAATCATTAACTTCAGGACTTACGGTTTTATTCAGGAAGAAAGGCTTTCTTCCCTCATATTATTGAATGAAATCCAGTCATTTTTAGTAAGAGTACAGACTCTGGGCTTCAAATTTATTTTTGCTAAATTTTAAGAACTGACAGTTCAAGCTAGGTAATCACTTCCCATCTCTCTATCTAATCATGTCATCTTCTCAGTAACTAATCCTGTGTCTTCTGATCCAAATAGATAATATGTTTCTACGGCTAGAGTGTTCCTAAACTTTCTTTAAGGGGTTGGATGCTTACTGAAGACTGAATGTGTGTTTAAACTGTGTTATGGTTACTTAATTGTTTATGCTAACAAAAGATCATTTCTGAGGATAGCCTGCTGAATGAAGCTCTAGTTTTTATTTAAGTCAGCCTATTTGAATTGACATAATTGTCTGTAGTTTATGAGCTAAATAACAAATTGTAGTTTCTTACCAATTTAGCTAGCTTCAGATGATCTCTTTGAGAGGGAGGAAACCATGTGCCCTAAAGCTTTGTTGTGTATTTGTTATCTTATGATTATATTACCTTTTAGGCAACATATCCTCTCAATCTCATTAAAATGTGATACAATAGGATCTGCATACATCAGCAGCTCTTCCTCCAGCTGATACTTGAAATCCTTTTGTCTTCCAGCTAGTCTACTGCTAGTTTTTTCCAGTTTTTGGATGTCCTTCTTTGAATAAGAGCAGTATAGTCTTTGGGTTTCCTGTTTCTCAGGCTCATCTTGAAGATTTCCATAGGAAAGGATATTTGACTACTGTTTCTTAATTACTCCAAAGTGACCAGTGAAGAACTTGAATGGATTCTAAATAACAATCCCTGTCCCCCAAAATAAAACAAACACAAAATCATTTCCCATAGCATCTTTTTGAGGGTGTTGTGAATTTAAATGTTCTGTGCTAGTTCCCAAAGAAAATTCTGTTGTCCTACAGAAATATTGCTAACAGTCCACATCTCATTAAAAAAACAAAACAAAACAAAACAACAAAAAAACCAAACCAAAACAAAAAAAACCCCAACAAAATACCACCACAAAACACCTTAATTTGAAATAATGAAGATTAAAAGTTTCACAGATAGGACCCTCTGTAAAAGAGCAATCGCCTCCATAAGATGCTATTACTTTGATTGGTTTTTTTAAAGGAGGAAAGGTTTTTTTTTCATCAGCATAACTCATAGAAATTAATTGAAAGAGAGGAATTATTGTCCCTTAGCAAAGACCAAGTGGAACATTCCAGTACATTTTTAAGGTCCACACCTCAGTGTTACCCAGAGATGGACCATCTGTTGCACACTTTCAGCATCCCTGTGTGCTTTGCCACCATCTTAGCACTGATCCGTGTTACATGAAGCACACTGCATTGCACAAGATGTCTGTCAGGAGCACTGTCCCTGAAGTGGTGATTTTCTGCATGTTCACCCTACCTCATAAAGAGCACAGGGTTTCTGCCAGCAGCTGTTCTAACGTTTCTGTCACGCTCTGAGACCTGTTAGGCATAGGACTCTGCAGCTTACTCCTGCTTTCCTCTTAACCTATGAGATTGTATCAGGATAGCATGTGGTCAGTAACTCAGTAACAGTCAACAAGGGATGTTGCAGGGTTGGCAGACAAATTCAGATAGAACCAAATTGTCTGGAGGGCCCTCACTGAGACAAGTGGCAGCAGTGGACAACAAGAGTGGGGAAGTGAACACAAACAAGAGGAGTGCAGGCAAGGGAATTGGAAACATGGAAATGAGTGAAGGAGAAATGACTGAAAGAGCCTCATATGGCTGGCAAATGTGTGATGAAGTGAGGGGCTAGATGTAGCCTACATCTTACCACCATCCTTCTTTTGGTATTTGCTTACTCATTTGATAATATGTGTTTATTCTGTGTTCAAATGAGAAGATAGGGCCAGGAAACAGCATAGTAAGTACATAGTTCTATTTATATGAAAATTAAAAATTGTTCTTCAGATGCAGTATATTTATGGCAATATTATGTGTTGATCAGATCAGAGCCAGGTTGGCTTTGTTGGCTTTGTTGAGTTTGCCGTGTTCAAAAAGTCAAACAAACATTGTGTTGTTACCTTCCTTCTCCATTTCTTGTTATCAAAGCATAGTGATTTTGTTTTGTGAAATACTGAGTAGAAACAAGTTAATATTTTGTTTTTCTTCCTTGTGTCGGGGACAAAGTCAAATGTAGAATTAAATACTGCCTCTTACTACAATATGTACAATGTATAACATTTCTTTCAACAGCAATACAGAATGAAGTTAGGTGAAAATGAAAAAATCTGTTTTCTGCTAGTAAAGACTCACTATTCTCTATTACCTTCAGTTTTCCCAAGAATGATGGATTTAATTTAAAAACTATGTGAAATATACCTTGAAAACTTTGAATACACTGTTTTACTTGTTACTTTCCTTTCTCTTTAACCTTCTGTGAACTTTTTGAAGGACTGCCACTGCTTTAGAACAGATGAAAAATTGTAGCTTTGCCAGGCATTGTGTGCTGTGATAGCTTGTATGTCAGCTGGGTTTGATAGCAGGCTGATGGTACATGCTGCTTTCTGTTCAAATAATAGTACTTCTGAATCTTCTTCAGTCTACCTTTGGCTCAGAGATTCCATTTATGGGTCCCTGAAGAAAACACCACCTTCTCCATGATTTTGTAAAGGAAAAATTAATTCTATTGAAGCTTTCTTAAATTCTTTCAAGTTCACAAATAATAGATTAAAAAAATGTCGGAATTAAAATGCAATTTTAAGGGTCAAATGTATTTTAGAATAAGAACGATTTCTTATAGCAAGATAATTTGCTTAAAGTGCTGTTGAGATGAGTATACCTGCCGTTTGCACCTGCTTTTTTTCTGGGTTTAGCTGTGTTCTTAAGGCAGTCCATAGTACACAAGAATGCCCCCACATGCTCAGTTTCGTTTCAAGTACTTTATACCTAACAATTATTTTTATATAATTTGGAGACTAGTTTTTGAAATATAATGTAAAATTACACAGATTGAAATTTCTAATAATATTTGCATTTTGTTTCAGAGCAAAGCAGAAGAGATGATCTGGAAGCTTTGGGTCATATGTTTATGTATTTTCTCAGAGGAAGTCTTCCATGGCAAGGTTTAAAGGTAGTGGGTTTTGATATCTTCCTCTGTCCTATTTTCAGATCATCAGCTTTTATTGATGTGTTTGGGGTTTTTTGAATGTGTGTCTGCAAGCTGTGTAACTTCAAAAGCTTGTTTGTTCTCCTGTCGTAGGCTGATACACTAAAAGAACGTTATCAGAAAATTGGAGACACTAAACGAGCAACTCCTATAGAAGTATTGTGTGAAAACTTCCCAGGTAATGTCTGCTGTTAATAAAATGTTGTGTATTAATTTATAAAATGAAGCTGGCATAGGCAATTGCTGAATATCTAGGTTTAAAATTAGCGTATGTATAATAGATTCTAGAATATCAGAATGGGTCAGGTTGGATGGAAGGGACCACAGTGAGTCATCTGGTCCAACCTCCCTACTGAAGCAGGGCCAGCCCAGAGCACATGGCACAGGATTGTGCCAGGTGGTTCTTGAATACCTACAGTGAAGGAGAATCCACAACCTCTCTGGGCAACCTGTTCCAGTGCTCAGTCACCCTCACAATAAAGAGATTCTTCCTCATGTTCGGGTGGAGCTTCCTGTGCATCAGTTTCTGCTCATTGCCTCTCCTTCTATTGCTGGGCACCACTGAGCAGAGCCTGGTCCATCCTCTTGACACCCTCCTGTCACATATTCATAGATATTGATGAGGTTCTGCCTCAGCTGTCTCTTCTCAAAGCTAAACAGGCCCAGCTCCCTCAGCCTTTCCTCACATGAGAGATGGTCCTGTCCCTTGATCAACTTAGTAGCCCTTTGCTGGATCCAGTCCAGGTGCTCCATGTCTCTCTTGTACTGAGGGGCTCAGAACTGGACACAGTGACTGAGTAGAGGAGCAGGATCACCTCCCTTGACCTGCTCTTTGTAATGCAGCCCAGGATTCCACTGGCCTTCTTGGCCCCCAGGGCACACTGCTGGCTCATGGAGAGCTTGTTGTCCACCAGCACCCCCAGCTCCTTCTCCACAGAGCTGCTTTCCAGCAGGTCACCCCCAGCCTGTGCCGGTGCCTGGGGTTGTTCCTCCGCAGGTGCAGGACCCTGCATTTGCCTTTGCTGAATTTCAGAAGGTTCCTCTCTGCCCATCTCTCCAGCCTGTCCAGGTCCTTCTGAAGGGCTGCACGGCCCTCTGGGGCATCGGCCACTCCTGCCAGCTTTGTGTTGTCAGTGACATTGCTGAGGAGGCCTCTGCCCCTTTGGCCAAGTCTTTGATGGGCTTAGATCGAAGAATTATCCTTTGAAGCTAATCCTAGCCTTTGAGGCTAATGCTATTGTTCTTCAAATACAGATTCTTCTAAAGGAAACCTTAAAAAAATACTGTATCTATGCTTACAGTGATCAACTAGTCTGCACTTGTATCTTCACACTGAAAATTTTGCAAGCCTTTTCAGCTCAAATCTGGTATCATACCCCTATTAAAAACAAGCTGCATTAGAAACAGCTTGAACTAATATTTAAAGTAACTTTCAAGTTTCAGATGTCACTTCTAGTTCTCTGTAAGTACAGGCAGAATCAATGAGGTGTTGGAAAATTGGACAGAAGCAAATATGACTTTTTCTAAAAGTTGTAGTAAAGTGGTTGGAACAGGGGACATGTATGACATGGACATGACTTTGCCTCAATATAAGTAAACACCTTGAAAAGTAATCAAAATATCATTGACAGGCAAAGTGGATTTGCTGAGGGTAGCTCATGACAAATGAAAGGAAATCTGTCCACAGTAGGCGTTGTGGACAGGAGGCTGATGCTTTATGTTGTATACCCCTTTTTTACCTTTCCTTAGTCTTGTCTCTGTAAAATTGATTGGAAAGAAAGAAGAAAGTAGAGGCATTTGTCTCCACACTTTTTTGCACACTATGAGTTAGAATTGGAATGTTGAATAGAAGATCTCAATAGGTAACACGAAGGGAATACTAGTGGGGTGTCACTTGATGAATATGTTTGGAATATGACAGTATATCTCAGAATATGGTAGCATCTCAAAGTACATTATTACTATTAAGCAACTTTTCTTTCTGGAATTCGCAGATTCATGGTGAAAAACTGTTCAGGTTTTATGGTGAGATGTACAAGTTGCTTTAAAATGAAATAAGGTGGTGGGGTTTTTTTTTGAGTTCCATTAAAACAGATAATGGCAAATGTGTATATTTCTTATTTTTCTAGAGGAAATGGCTACTTACCTACGTTATGTAAGAAGGTTAGATTTTTTTGAAAAGCCAGACTATGACTACTTAAGAAAGCTCTTCACAGACTTACTTGATCGGAAAGGCTATATGTTTGATTATGAATATGACTGGATTGGCAAACAGTTGGTGAGTACAGTTCAGCTATTACTAATATAATGGGTTTTTCTGTGATCAGTTTTGAGTTTCATAAGATGTGTGCATCTCTACTCTGCTATTAGAGTTGTGAACAGCTGCTATTACAAATCCATCTGCAGACGCATCTTCTAACATTATCTTTTGGCTTGAGTGTTTCATATTCAGTCTCTTTCAAAATGTACCCTTAATATCAAAGTACCTCTCTGCTCAATCCAAAATGAGGTGCTAGAAATTCAGATTGGTTTTTGAGTTGAAGGAGTATAATCTTTTGCAGGTGATTGTCACGGTTGCAGGGTTCTTTTTTTTCCCAGTATTTTTAAAATGCAGACCTTAACTTCTCTGCATATGAGGTATACTCCAGATATTTATCAGTTCATTATGAAAAAATATTTAATATTGCATCATTCATTGGATATTTCATCACAGAGCATCTAAGGTTTCAGGAAACACTCTGTTTATATACTTTTAAGAAAAGGTGGAGGATGGAGTTTTCTTCAGCTTCTCAAAATTTTCACTTCTTTTTAATACATAGGGAAGGGAGGGCTAATATGTATTCTTTTGACCAGTTTCAGATGGTACACTTCACTCTGCAGTTCTCTAGGTGACTCTAAAAGAATTACAGTATTTATTGCAAAATATTTTTTCAGTGTTTAGCATTAAAAATTACTTTAAGCCTTTCATCAGGTTTTATCAGAATGTCCTAACTGCTAACTGCAAAAGTCTCAATCTAAAGAAAATTAATGTATGATAATAGTTAGGATTGTTGCTTCATTAAATTCTGTAAGTCTTGGTTTGCTTTTTTTTTTCATTGGTATTAGTAAATATCTAGTGAAGCTTCTGCTTTAATCTGATACTTTTGTGTTACTTGAAGGTGTTACATTTGAAGATTATTTTCTATTACAAACCAGTAGCTTTTGGTGAGACTTCAAAATTTATTTTTTTTACCAGTTGCTACATATTATTTATATTTGTAGCCTACTCCAGTGGGTTCAATACATTCAGACCCTGCAATGTCTTCAAACAGAGAAGCATATCAGCACAGAGACAGATTGCAACAATCCAAAAATAAGGTAAGCTGCTCATGTAAGATTATCACCATTACTATGTCTTTCGTTGAATGATTTGTGCTATGTTTTTATTAGAACTTGAGAATAAAATTGACTCTAGGTTTTCTTTTTTACTTTGATTTAAGTAGATCTTTGTTAAAGTCTACATCTATAGAAATACATAAATATCTCCTAAAAGCTTGCTTGTTTGAAGCTCTGATGTAGTGTAGTGAACTAGTAGTGAATTTTTCTCCCTACTCATACTTCTCTACCTGCTGTCTCTCCTCCATGCACTGTGTCCTCTCTTTCAATTCTAACATGTATGTATGACATTTTCACTTTTTTTTTTTCAAACCAGGCTAATGACTAAGGTGGTAACAATGTTAGGAATTCAGAGCTGTGTCCATTTACCTAAGCAAAATTGCAGGGTTGTGTTAGTGTGCTTTTTCTTACTAGGAGTTTTCAGATTTAGCTACTTCACCTCTCTATGAAAATGTATATGAAGGCATGTGTAAGTATGTTGATAACGTGGAAGTGTGATCTATATAGGGATTGAGTGTGTAGTGCTTCTGTGCTTTTAAAATATAATATATAATAATTAATGCACAAATTGTTTATTTTAATTTTTTTTTCTTCTTTTGTACAAATCCTAAAACATTCAAAAATGATAGTCAACCGACCATAGGGCAGCTTGGGACTCACAGCAAACCAATCCACATCATTTGAGGGCTCACCTGGCATCTGACAGACATGGTGGCTCTGTACAGGTATTTTCTGCTTCTTTGCATGACTTAAATCAGTTATTTTGCATTACAGAATACTACTTTCCTGTAATATATCACATGATTCATGTTTTCGTATTAAGATTTCTTACCAAGATTTCTTATTTCTGCTGTTATTTATTCCTTCACAGTTCAGTTATCAAACTGAAGTTAAAAAGGCGCTGAAACTATGGAACTTTTTGTTTATGGAATTTTTCCTGCATGTTTCTTAGTGAAAGTCTCAAAAGAGTTGAACTGTCTTTTTACAGAATGTATACTTACCTTTGTGCAAGCAGCTGAAGTTAAGACTTCTAATGTGTTAGTTGTATTAGCAACTAAAAAACACTGTTCACTGAATTCAGTTTTACTTAAGTAATATTTTTTGTTCCTTAAGTAAACTTCAAATTAAAATGCTATTTAGTGATGTTTGCTTAAAATTTACTCCTTTTATTCAAACAATAATTCACTAGAAGAATGTTCCCAGGGCAGTACCTCACACATACCAGTGAAAAAATGAGAAGAAACCAACAGCTTTTCCTTTATTATTAGTTTATCTCATCTTCAAAGAGCTCTTTTCCTGTTTTTTTTTTCTAATTTTTTAAATTAATTTTTGACATTTTTGATGTCTCGCTCTTTGAATATTTCACATTTAGGGTGAAATATTTGGGGTAATACATAAGGAATCAATACTGAAATATTCAAAATGCTGGGTGTGAAGTCTACATAGATTTGGAGCTTTGAGTCCCAAATGAAAATGATTTAGATTTATGAAACCTTATCTGGATGGGAGGTGTTGTGTGGAAATTGTCTATTGCGTTTTTGATTATGGCAATCTAAGTTGCATATGTTTCTTCTGAAGTTTTTGTTTTGGAAAAAAAATTGTCAAGACCTGAAGAAAGAATAAAAAGTTCAGGGTACAGAAAACAGTACTGCAGTCTTGTCAGTGTGTTAACATTCTCTAAATTTTGTTGCTTTAGAAACAGCTGTCTCGTGTCATGTAATAAAATCTAGTAGATGATAATTATTACTGCGTATCAAGAAAAGTTTTAAAGTTTTGTGCTTCCCATTCAGAAGTGTTTAAAAAACTTTACTTGTATATCTAGCTTGAATTACCATCATTCCCTCAAAACATAAGTTTTAAAGGTAATCATTTATCTTTTGGGAACAGCATAGTAATGAGGAATCAAAAAATGGATTTGAAGTATCTTTTAGAATTTCTTTTCCCATTTTTTTAGGTTAGAAAAATACCCACTGAATTTGTTAAATTACAGTTAGTAGAATTTAAAAGTGTCATCATGTGACTCTGTTGGCAATTGCGGCACTTAAGAAATGTTTTATTCTTTGTCAGGTAAAATGTAACCATTACAAGAAATTTTCTTCCTTTGTAAAATATGCTAAATTCCCTTTAGGGATGGGGAGAACATTTTCTAGGAAATAACACAAGTAACACTAGTATTCCTTACTGTTAATAGAGTGTTGTTTCTATTCTTTTTTCTCAAAGAATACAGGCAGTCTGTCTGAGTTCAGATCATTTAGATGGGTTGAGGCTAAGCAATTGCGACATGAATAAAGCATGGTGCAAAACTGCAGCAATGAACTGTGTCCTTGAAGATCAAGTGTTGTGCAGCAGGGTTGCTTTTTGTTGTGGAGTAGTCATGCTTCCTTATTAACGGCACTCACAAAATCATATAGTATCTCCAGTTATGCTATGACATAGCTCCTGGCTGTTGTCAAATACCCCATTGTTGCAGGGGTACTAACTGAATCATGCTATTTGTTAAGCTGGTTCATTAGCTAGCTCTTCAGTTGGATTCTTAATTGCTTTCAAGGAGACAAATTCTAAAAGTTCCACAGAAAATTGTTCAAAGGGAAAGTTAAGTCTGAAGTGTGAAATTAAAGTGTATTTATTATTTTCTATGATTTAGTGAGCCATTGCTCATCTTTGAGATCAGTTTTATCAATTTTTCTGCAAAATACGAAAATCTGTCAGATTATTTTGAAGTGGCAGTGGAATGTTTTTAGGTCAGCACTATTAGTAATCTGTAATACTACTGCTGCCGTCATCACTGTGGTTCATTTTTAGGAGATTATTAAAATGTGCTAGTGATTCTTTTCTGGGACATACTAACATCAAGTGGACTTAATGTTGGTGTATATATTTGTTAGTATACATTTGTATGCTCTTAGGGATGATAAGTTCAAGTGAGAACCATTGAAGTTCAAACAGGTTTGATCATTAATAGATACTGTTCTGGTTTTTTGCATTATTTTAATTTATCCCAGACCCTAGGCCTGTGTTCAAAAGATCCTAATGTGCTTATTGTATTGTCATTATAATGTTTAATTATGTTCTGTAGCATCAGTTAAAAGTTCAAATAGTATTAGGAAATTGAGTTGTAAAGGGAAGGCATCCCTTCTTCCACTTACCTCAGTCCATCTTTCTAGTTCGTGTAGACTTACTAATGATCAACTCATACCTCCCAGCAGTTCATTCATCAACTTCTTTTGTGCCTTTGTTTTTATAAGTTTGCTTCAGTTCACAAAATGTCAGTTGTACAACACTGAATTATTTCTTTCTCTGCATGGGCTACAGTCTGCTTGTGCACTCATAAAGACTGCATTAATCTGTTCCATTACTTTTTTTTACTCACTGATCTTCCTCTTACCTTTTCTCTTTCTGTTTTCCTGTTGGGAAATTCTTTAAAAGGAGGTTAGATTGAAAGATTGGGTTAGAATTCCCAGTAAAGTACTTAGGAACTGCTTGAAAGGTTTTTATATTTGATGTTAGTAGTTTTGAGTTGCAAGATTCCTCTCCTTCAAGAAGTCAAGATAGTAAAGCGTTAGATGAAAGAAATCAATTTTCCTCAGCTTTTGTGAACTAAAAAGGTATTACAATGACTTTTATTCTTTTGTCTTAACTGAAAACTTTCCGAAGGTACAATAAAAGATTGTGTAGTGTCAGTACTGAATGCTTAGAGATGCAGACTGGCTTTATTTTTTTGAGTGGAAAATTCAGTTATTGAGATTCTTAATGGAACAAAGGGTTTTTTTCTATGATTAAAATTTTTGCAATTCCATGTTGTGATTGTAGTAATGAAAATCAGCAAAATTTGGTTTTTATGGCAGATTTTCTAACTGGTTTTTGAACATAGCAAGTAAAAGGTTAGTTTACATACTAATCTAAAAGTAAAGAGGCTGAAGGTTTACTGTTACCATTTATGAAACTGGTATTTAGGCTTAACTTTATCTGTTGTAAATGGCCCTTACCAGGCTTCCAGAGGATCATGTATCAAAGAAATCAATCTGTTCCACAATTAATGTGTCATTAATGACTAGTGGATGGAATTTTGTTTCTTTACCTCATGGCATAGAAGGTAGCAAGAAACAGCCAATATGATGCATATGCTTGTTTATAGAGATGCTCTACATATTAAACTTTTAAAGAACTGATTAAATTTGAAGGAACTAAATTTAAATGAGGATAAGGTTATAAAAATGGTTAAAGTAGTTTTCAGTTTAGTGGTTATTCTCCCCCTTGAAAGTAGGTGAGTAGCTTAAGTTAATCTTCAATATTAAGATACTTCTAATTTGAAACTTTTAAAATACTTGTTTTCTGAAACCTAATTCTGTGGCTATTCAGGGAAAAATGTTCATCTACATTTTGTTGACAGAATTTTTAGGTGCAAAACCATAACTTAAATATCCTAATTTTTTCATTATAGTTGTGTTCAATCTTCTAAGAGATTAATTGTGCCTCGTATTTTTAGTCAGGCTATTGATTTCATCAAGGGAAATCCATCCCAACTTGAGTCACAAGTAGAGAAATTAAATTAAAAGTTTTCTCTTAGAGCAAACTTAGTTTCATATATCAGTGCTTCTCTCTCCTAAAGTTTTAACTTTTTATGTGGACCTACTGTGATGAATTTTCTTTGTGCCTCATTTGTGGTACATTCTGGCTACAGGGTTTGGTGTACCACCCCTTCAGTGCGTATGATGTCCTCTGGGTGACTTAGTCATGCTCAATTCTGTTATATTCCCATATCTTCCTGCCTGTGTTGGGCAGATTTTTGAGCTGATTGGCATGTAGTTGGAGAGAAGAGTGTAATGATTGGCCTAACTTACTGAAGGCTCTTTTAGGTCAGATTGCAAAGTACTTTACTGATGTAACATGGAATTAAATTCATCCTGCTGTAGCCTTACTGACAGTGGAATTGAGGCACTCCTGCCTATCTCTCATACTCCTTTGTATGAGCCTTTGTTAGCTTCTTGTTTCTTCATCGTAGTGATGAACTCCTAGAGCTGCTTTTGGCAGTAATAGGTTTGAGTGAAACGCGGGACCTCTGTGATTCTGGAGAAGCATGACTGATTCTGTTTTTCGGATTTATGCTGTATACCCTTTGGTTCTCTTATGCTTTCAGTGGTCCTAACTCTTTCCAGAACGAAGAACTTCATATTCCTCCCATATAAACTAAGTCATGCAACAGACAGTTACACTTGACAGTATTTGTGTATTTAGTGAATGTGTATGGATGTTTATGTGTGTGGGAAGGATTATGGTCTCCTTCTCTTTGATATCTGTCAAAGAGACAGAGATTGTCTGTCATTGACCAGAGCAAGGCAGGACAGGCTTTTGCTATCTGGTGTGAAGTTTTCAACAAAGGGTTTCGAATTGTTTTAAAGTAAACAGTCAAAATAATAAACCAGCTTAGGGCAAAAGCTGTCTTGAAAAGAGATTTATCCAGCTAATGGAAACCACTGTCAAGAAAAATTAGTAGGTTTGAAGTCAGTTTGAAGAATAAGCTGCAATAAGCTTTGTTCTTTGTTACCAGATAGTAGTGCATTGACCCCACCAGAGGATAATTTTGCCTACTTTAAAGATTAAGTCAGTTTAGATTAGTACAACACATACATAATACTTTTAATATTATTAATGTAGGAAGACATTTTAGATACCTACTTTTATATTTTTCAATTCAAATGAAGGTATGTACATAGTTGAGTTTGATCTCCTTTTTTGAATGTGTTGTCCAAGAAGATCGATGCGAATCATTGAACAGGTGCTCCTGGGAAAGAAGTGTGAAGGAGAATGTCATGTGAAAGCTCTGTGGATGCTGCAGTTGGGCAGTGTGTTTGATATTTGTGTAAAAGTCATACATTTTTTCATTTGTTTTTAGGAAAAGAGAAGAAAATAGGAGTTCTTGCAAATGCCTCTGCAAACCTGTTCTTTACAACAATTAGGAATGCTTAGTTGTATTGTATTTGCTTCCCATCCAGGAAGGGGAGTATACCTGTCTTCTTCTTTCTTGATGTACCCTACTTTCATTTGAGTAAACTGAAGACAAAGGCTTCTGTTTCTCATCAACCACTGTTACTCAATCTTGAGCATGGATCTGAGGATCTTTTTAGAAAAGTTCTTTTTAAGTCTAGATTATGGAGCAGAAATCCTGCATTAATAGGGCTGCAGGCGAGGTTGACTACAGTGTTAATTATGTGGTATTGCTGTACACGGATTAGTACAGGCTGTAGTTGTGGTTAGTTTTATAGTTATGCACAGGAAGTTCCATGTGAGCATGACCCCACCAGTGGTCCCTTCCAGCCACAACCATTCTGTGCTTCTGTGCTTCCTTTGGAGCCAAACTCATTTGCTGGGCAAGTTGAGCAAATTTTTTTTTTCTCTTACATTTTTATGACTTCTCTTATCTTAGTTTGAAAATACTTCTGATGCACTTTTCCACTCTGAGTATTTCACAAGAAGCAATGAAATGATTTCCACAGTAAGATACCTGGTGAGGTGGTTTGGATCATACTATATCCCCTTTCTTAGTAAATATGGTCAATGATGACAACTCAGTAAACAGTGACTTTGTAAAACCCAATTACTACTAACCCAGGATGTTTGGTTCAGGATGCCTGCCCCACCACCTTAAGGTTTGTTAAAGTACAATTCCTACCTATTTGTGTCACTGAATGTGAAGTGCTTCTGTCATGCCTAATGATACAAAACTAAGCTTAAGACACCTCACTGACACTCCATTGACTTATTATTGCAGAAATAAAGTCCAATCTCCCATAATTCCTTCACTTATATTGACTAAAATTTAAGTAGTTAGATTCCTGCAATCTCAGACATCTTTTATTTTGTTACAAGAATGCAGGGTTTTTTTGGCAGTGGCTCCTGTTATAGTGAAATCAGAAAAAGGAGAAACTTGGCCTGATGTCAGCATATGGCATGGAAAAAGCCTTGAGTGCAGCAAACTTCTGAAGCTCTGTACTTAGTTACGATAGGAACCACAAAACAAGCCTCCATAGACTAGGCTCTTAGCTCTGGTTATAAATAGATGAGACATAACTGCTATATTAAGAGGAGAGCTTGGAAGAGTGAGGGAAATAATATTATGGTGATGATATGATGATGACTTTCCTTCCCTCTCCTTTCATCTACCTTAACCTCTGACCGTCAGGCAACAGCTGGTAATAATCTTGAATTATGGACTGCTGTTGGTCTCTATAGCTGATTAAATTTTTACAGATGTTTTCTGCAAACTTGTGTATTATTTGTCCAGAATGATATTTTTATGCTTGCTGCCTTGCCAAGAAGTTGCTGCTACTTAGTAGCTAGTAGACCTCTCCACGTGGTCAGTCAAGTCTTTAAATGGGTCGATTAGCACTGTCAGCAGCTCTGATCAGATAGATACTTGTCTACAACTGGTTAACCATCTTCCTTTTCCTGTTCTGTGGGGTGGATAACAGAGAGGCTTCTGGAATGGCTCCATTGGTCATGCAGGAAAGCTGACAGGAACTGAGAGGGAGAATATTGGGTTCCACTTGGTTTAAAGTCAAAACAAATATTCCCAGAGAACCACAGCATTTATGGTGACTTGAACAATTTACATAGGAGTTTGA
Organism: Monarcha castaneiventris obscurior; assembly: GCA_026261815.1. Lineage (NCBI taxonomy): Eukaryota > Metazoa > Chordata > Aves > Passeriformes > Monarchidae > Monarcha > Monarcha castaneiventris. The sequence continues at coordinate 6,436,759 of JAMPIT010000889.1, forward strand.
GAGTAAACTAATAGGAATGAACATTAATATGATTTTTATTAATTTTTTTGGCAGCAGGTGTTTTTGTGTTCTAAAAATCAGACACCATCTATACTCTTAGGTCTAGAAGATGGTCTTAGTTTTCACCTTTTCTGGTGAGTGCTCTTTGAGATACAACTGAATCAGGCCTTCATATTCACTCTGAATATGAAGACCTAAACTAAGGAGCATAAATACACTGAAGGAGCAGAGACAGACTGAATTGGTGTCAGAAAAGTGCTTAGTGCCTTCCCTTAAGGCTCTGAAGAGGTATGGGGGAGATTAGCAAACCTGATCCACAGAGTTGCTTTGCTTCTTCCACTCACCTTGAGTCTGTCATGTAGATGACAGTTCCATTAATAGATATGAGAGGAAAATTACAAGAGGACAGGGATGCCAGAATAAAACCTGGAAAAGATACTGTTACTGGAATTAAAATAACTATGGAAATAACAAAAATTACTGGTTTTTTAAGATGTATTGTAACCTTAGGAATTAACAAATGTATGTCTGGCACTGGCATAATTTCAGGTCTTTCTTGTGATTTCAGGTAGTAAGCTCAACAAATGGAGAACTGAACACAGATGACCCAACTGCAGGCCGTTCAAATGCACCCATCACAGCTCCTGCAGAAGTAGAAGTAATGGATGAAACAAAGTATGTCCTTCTTTTTATATCCTTTGGCTCTTGTGTGCTTGGCTGCTTCAATATTTTTCTCATATAGGTTTTCAGAAAATTTTATCTGAATTGAATAACATGGGTGAGGGGCAAAACTATAGTGCTATACTTAATTTTCTCTTTAAGTTTTTAAATAGTAGAATTCCTATAGCTTGTGCTTTTTTAGGCTAAGTCTTCAATGACATGTCTTGCTATGCTGGCTAGAGAAGTGCATGCATTTTTGATATTTCAACTAATTTTGAAATATTTATTTTAAGATAGTGTTCTGACTACCAAAAGCCATGTGTGAAAGATGTAAAATTTTTCCTCTATATGGTATTCTGATTCTCTTTTTTCCCTTACTCTCTTTCTGTATAGCTGCCAGAAAGTGTTGAACATGTGGTGAGTTATACAGCACAGGCAGGCAGAACTAGCCCCAGGAGCTTTGTTCTTGTTATTGGGTTTAAAACTAATTTTAGAGAACTTAAAAATAAAATGTCTGTTTAGAAATGACAAAATACATTTCAATTCTGTGAAACAATTAACTATTTTTACAAAAAGCCACCTTCAGGAGCTATTCTGCCTGCTTCAAATCCGGCTTGCTTTTAAGTTCTGTAGTCTGTGATGTACTTCATGTCAACCTTTCTAATGTGTACTAGAATATATTTTCTTACTTTCTATTCTGTTTGAAAGGAGAAAGCATTCTTTTCAGAGTAGCTTTCAGCTAGTGCATTAACATCTAGAAAATAACTCCTGTGAATGATAGTAATAAATGCTAGCAAATGTTTGAACTTTTCAATTTATCTCTGTAAACAAAGTATTTATCAGTATTTAGTATTCTTTGACAACCTTTTAACTGATCACTAAAACATAACTTCAGGGTTTCTTAATGTTACAGTGTAATGAAAGGGAAAAATACTAAGGTCTGTTAACATGGGATGGATAACTAATGTTTATATATTTGAGTAGTAAACTTAGACTTGCAAAATCGTACAGAAAAATATTCTTGATAGCTACAGGCAGTATGAATTCCAACATGTTTTATTTTATAATTGTGCTTGAAATAGGATTTTACAAGGATATGGACCTAGTTTACTGTAAAATAGAGGCACACAAGTATGAAGGATACATAAGTAGTAGACAATTCAGTAGCAGCAAGTTTTCTATGACCCATTTCCCTAACTTTTAGGAAAAGGGAAACTTCTCAAAGTGCAATTTTTTCTTGAAGCAATTGTTCTACAGATTCTGATTTTGGTAGTTAAGTTTTATTTGCATGTGTAATTAATAATTTTGAATGGAGGTGTCTGTAGGGCCCTGTTTTTGCACTGGTTTTCTGTGAGCATTGAGAAGAACTAAATTCTTTGCTGCCATCTTTTTAGAGTACTATAGTATTTTACTGTCAAGAATACAGTTTTCTTATATATATGTGTATATATATATATATATATATATATGTGTTTGAAACAAAAAAAATCCTAAAGATCAAGGATGTTGATAGGCTGCCCGTAGATAAATTCCCTATCCCCTCTCTTCAGATGAGCACAGTGATAACTTCCCTTGTGCTCATGTACACACAGAAAAAGATCAAATTTCTTGCACTTTGGGCAGTGCTTAGCACAATTAAACCCATTTTTAGTTACCTACTTTACCTAGTTATCTGCGGAAAGTAAAGAGAATTCTCAGGAGCCAAGATGCTCAGCTGCTTTAAAAGTGTAGAAGTTCACTCTTTCTTGATGTGAATACATAAGGGATAAATATGCTATCCTTGACCTTTCCGTCCTACTCTTAACTGCTTTTGTTACAGACAAAATAACTAGTCTCAGTGTCCTACTCTTTAGTTTAATTTTCTTTTTTTTTTGAGTATGAAACACTCAAATTAATATTTTAGCACTGTCTGTTTAAACTGCAGTTTCCTCAACCACTGGACGGTTTTCTAGGGGTAGAAGTTGTTTAATATTTTGGCAGTAATTAACATACATGCATGCCCATTCACCTACACCCCCTCTCCAGCTTTGCTATCAAACATGAACGCATAGGTACACATATTTTTTTCAGAAACACCTCTTTAGGACATTTAGATAATTTTATATTTTAACATGATAATCACAATGTTAATATCCAAAGTGGTTGTGAGACATTTAAAATTTTGTTTATAGGTTTTACACTGCAGTAATAGTGTACGGGAATGGGATTGCTAATATCCTTCATGTCTATGACATGGATATTTTTGGTTTAAGGAGACACTGTTTTCTCAAAAGACTTTCACTTTGTGCCTCTTTCGTAATCTTTTCTCCACCTGAAAGTATGAACAAAGCTAACCTGTCTTGCTCATGTCTTCTGTTTGTAACATTTCCTCATGCTCTGGGGAGACAAACTTGAATCGTTTTTAGAAATGCTGCATTCTTTATTCTAGAGGTTTTCTTAGTTTTAGAAACTTTGCATGACTACACCTTCATTTAAAAGATTCAAAAAAGGGTGCCCCTCATGTGGCATCACCCCCATTATGTATGATTTTAACTATGAACACAAATGTAATTCAGCTGAATATTAGAGCTTCTGCTACTGTTCCGCTGAAATGCTGTAAATCAGAAAGGATAAGTTTAGGGTTTTTTCCTTCAGTAAGAATTTTATTGTTTTGGGACATTCAACCAACATTTAACCAAGCATTTCATTGTTAGATAAATGTTTATGTACTCATGTGCAGTATATATTCTAAATCTTATACCATGTCATTTTCATGGTGGCTGTGCAGCTAGCATGAATTAGCAGTGGGTGTTGTGTTTTGGGCATTTTGGTGGGTTTGTTTTGTTTGTGAGTGTTGGCAGTGGAGGGGGTTCTCAGTTTGGTTGCTTTTGTTGGTTTGGGTTTTTAGAAAAGTAGCTACCTGCCTATTTCATTTGTTACTTACTGAAGTTGTAGAGCAAGGAGGAAACTAACCTGATCACTGTGCTGCCCCGACGCTTGGGGTTCTACAGATCTATCATCTTCTGCAGATGGTTTCATTTATCACTGAGCAATTAACCTGACTTTACTGTCTGCTAGCCATCAGAGCAGTTGCTTCTATGAAGCATGTGTGAACAGGGTAACCAAAAGGCTCTTCTGTGGGAAGGCAGAGAAGGGCAAGCAGGAAATTATTATATGATCTTTCCTTTTTGCATCTTCCATCGTTTTTGCCACTTTAAACACTTGTTGCATATCTTGCAGTAAAGTGCCTGCCACGTGCTTGATGGCAAATGTAAAAGCACAGCTATCTAAATACAAATGATAAATTAAGTTGCTTTAGCATGTTGGCCCAAGGGACCGCTCAAATGGTAGAAGGAAGTGTATTTAAAAGGAAAAAAAGTATGATAATGTTTTAAGAAGGATAGGAAGTGTTTGAAACCATAATGCTGAGATTGCTACCTTGGTTAATATCTCAAAGGTCACTTCGGATTGTACAGGAAAAGTGCAGTGGTTTTTGATTTTTATAGATTGCTATTATAGTGCCTGCACTAGAAATGTTACATAAACTACAGATAAAGGTTAGCAGTCATTAAATGCTTTATTAAATAAACAATCCTATCCTAGAAGTAGAAACTTTTAAAATATATATTTTCTGTATTTTTGCATGCATATTGAATAGTATAATAAATTTGTGGTTTAATAGTCCTCAATAATGCACCTCTCTATAGCTTAAAATATGGCTCTAAGCAATGTAATATCTGTATTATGTATAAGTGACAATAACACCCTCTAGTGACAGTATTCTTAAGAACAAGTCTACATTTCTGTTACCATGAATTATACTCATTGAGAGATTATGCACTATGGATCTCTCATTCAGGGTTATGTTTCTTTCATAAAATTTATTGTCACGCAATACAGTCTGATCTGTCTTCACCCCATGTAAAGGTGCATATATTTTAAAACTACATTTATTTGGTCTTGGAAGACGAGCTGAAGTCCAGCACTTCTAGACTGAAAAATACACAGGTTTAGAGTGTACCTCAGTTCAAATTTCCAAGACAGTCCTGTGGTTTACAATTCATTAGGAATTTGCATTCCTTTAGTGCTTTCTGGATATGTTATATATTAATAAGATAATTATTTTTCAGCATTTTGTGATTTTTCCCTGAATTGAAATACAGTTAAATAATTTTTATACTTAAAAAAAACCCAAACAAAACTACTCTTAATAGAAATTACACTCATTATAGTAGTATTACGCAAACTATAGAAGACCAGAGAATTAAAAAACAGTGCTTTTATGTTGGTTAAAAATAGAACTCTTGAATTACCCATTGCATAGTGCCTTTTTCTCTGACTGACAGAGAAGTAGCAAGCTAAATAGGCTGTGCAAAAGGAATAAAGGATAGTATGATATTTGCAGCAAGGATGAGTTAAAATTTTCTGATAAGGAAAGCAAGAAAACCTACTAAAGTGTCCTTGAATTGCAGAGGATCCAAGTAGTTCTAAGCATTTAAGAAGTCTGATCTACTTGGGTTGTGCTCCATTTAAAATTTATTTAAAGAGTGAGGAGTTAAAATTCTAGATAGCTGTTCTAGAATATAAATTAACTGTCCGCTGTACTTCCATCTTCCCACAGTTACTTATATAACCAGGATTCTGTATATGCTAATGTTATGAATCAAGACAAATTTTTTCTGTGGGCTTTCCCTAGGGCCTGCTAATCGTAAAAAAGGATAAGAGTGATTTACCATCACAGTTGAGGGTAGGATTTCCTCATCTACAGGATCATAGGATAATTCATGTTGAAAGGGAGGAGCACTGTAAAATCCTTTGCTTTGATAAAATACTTGGGATGAAAGAAGAATCAAACTAAATTGGAGTTCAAACATCTACAAGGAAATTCAAAGCTTAAGTGGTGATGGATGTTAGTGGTTATAGGCAAATGCTAAAAATAAAAGGGTTAGTAGTTATGGGGGAATTTCAGTTACAGTCAGTGGCTACTACCCTTAAACCAGTTATGTCTCTTCTTTAAAAAGTACTTGTAATTTAGTGAATACAGTATGATACTTCTGCTAGCTGTAAAAGTACTTACCTATGTAGTTTCCCCTACTGAATTTTAATTCTGGGCTTCCTCTTCATCAATAACCAATGTTTTTTTCTACTGAAAGTTATGTAACTCTCAGAGCAGTTCTGGTCTGCCTCTGCCCACTGCTACTTTTTCAGTGACTGAGCGACAGAGTGCCTTGGATATTTTGAGAAGGTAACTTCTGTCTCCCCTTACTTTGGATGTTGTTCTCACCCCCTGTAGAACCTTATTTTTAGCCCCTTATTCTCCCTGATTTTTAAATGCTTTCCCCATTTCCCGTATTCCAAACTAAATCATCTGGATTCCTTTTGAATTTTAGTGATATAAAATGCTTGGTGAACTTAAGGATTTACTGATCAAGGCTGTAGATGCAGTACATTTATATTTTCATTACTGTTGTACTTCATAGTTTGACTCTTCAGTGTATAGCGCTGCAAGTGAGAATTCAGTAACTAAACCACAGAACTCCATGGGGCAAGCTCTATTAAAGTAGACAGCTTGCATGTTCAGTTTTGGTCACACACACTGTGAACACTTTAGGGTGAAGCTTTATTTTTAAAGGTGGTGTTCAGGACCTGGGAGTTACTTAAAATAAACCTAACACTACAATTTAAATGTTATTTGTTGCTTTCCTGTTTAGTTTATTTTCCAAAGTTCTTTCTGGACTTCTGCAGTCCTCCTCTATATTATCTATATCTAACTCCCTCCAACTCTTTTTTATTTTGTAGTGTGCTTTCATGTACTTCCAGATTGTCTCTATTTGCCAAGTGAAATTCACAGTGTTTGCCAGTTGCAGTTTCATTTATGCAATAAGGCAGAAGAGAGAATATCAATGTTCTTTATATTTGAGCTGTAATTTTTCACTGTAGTAGTATTATCACAGCACTGAATCAGAACATTAACTATATTGTTCATGAACATTTTCTTCTAAAATATCTTGTGGAATAACCTTGCAGAAAGTTTTTCCAAGTTCTGGTTGACAAAGGAAACTCAAATTTTTTTCTTGTCCTAGCAACAATAGTGTCTTAAGTACACAGTTTAGGTGACACAATCATAGGCACAAGCTTCTATTTGGCATATTGCCAGTTAATATGAACGAGTATTCAGGTAATAGAATATTCTTTATTCTTAAAATTGCTTTTGTAAGTCAGCCTATACTACCTGCGCTTTTGATACCCTTAGCAATAACTCTAAACTTAATAGCTACTTGTATTATAGCTTTTTTTAGTTTATACCTTTTTCCAAAAAAAGGTGAAATGTGTCAAAAATACCTCTACTTCAGTTTCTTTCTTGAATAAATCGGTTGCCTGCAATAGAGCTTAATGTGTTCCTTGTGGTGCTGGCTATACCTGAACTACATACTTCAAAGGAGACATACAGTAAACAGTTTAGTTTTGTGGTTTCTTTTTATGTCATATGTAATTCATGTCACACTTGCAGGTGCTGCTGCTTATTCAAGCGGAGGAAAAGGAAAACCATTCAGCGCAACAAATGACTAGAACCAAACAGAACATGGGAAAATGCTTATTTGTTCAACTGTTGTCTTGTGATCTTAAAAAAAACCCAACAACAAAACCCAAAGCAAAAACCTCCGTAATAAACACAATTTTCCAAGGACTCCCTGAGAAACAATATCATGCCTCTGTGCTTTGATTTGGTTCTTCTGCATCCATCTTTTGTTTCTTTAATTCATCTGTTCTGAAAGCTTTAAGGTATTGTCAAATAGGAATGCTTTTTTGACCATCAACATACGGACCAATGAAATCATAGAAATGAACAGTATCTTGAGCAAAACTGAACTTGAGAAGTATTTCTTCTTTCCTAGGAAGTAGTAGCAGTGTCTTAGATGAAGACAGATGTCATAAATCAGTTATTTGAATTTGTAGCAGTGTATCTAAAGCAATTTTCTTCAAAAATGCAGAAGAAAAATACAGGTACACAACCATATTGCAAAATAATAAAATCTTAAGATTTATTTTATGACACTTGCATTGTTCTTCTTCTTTTGCCTCAGTATTACTGGTTAGTCAGATTGTTACTGTACTCAAATTGTCACTGTCTATTGATATGGGGGAGGCTGGTTTAACTGTTGACAGTTGTCAAAATGCTGGTGCTACTAATGAACAGAGAGTTTTTCCAGTATCCTCTTGGTTTGAAAACCTGCTTTATTTTGCCTGCAATGAAAATTGCAGTCCAATAGAAATTATAAGAGTGTTTGTGCAAAGAATACAAATGTTTGTATAATTTAAGTTGACCTCTCGTAATGTTAACAAGATTGAATTAGTTTCAGAAGAGTTCTACAGAGCAAATACTGAATCTGGTTAAAGTGGAATAAATATTAAAGCCTGTATGTTCACTAAGGTAGTTGATGACTGACAGCATCTTTAACTTGAAAATAGGGACGTGCCATGTAAACTTAGAGGTCTATTAGTTAATTATTTTACTCTTTAGTTTAGAAAACAAATGCAGTGGAAGTGAGTTAGACTTCTCGCTTCACTGCATACTAGCCCAGAGCATCCAAAATTTCCTTTTTTTTTTTCCTGGAATTTTCTTGTCTTGCAGTGTAAGGTCACTAGTATCATAAGATGGCAAGGATGTGTCAGGTGCTTCTCTACAGTACAATGAAGTGCTTGCAATATGAACAAACCAACAGTTCTGTAGGCAAGACAGCCCATCTCATATTTTCTTTTTCAGAAAATGCATGCTTCTTTAAAAGCCATAATTGTGGTTTTGTCATGTTTAACTGCCAGGTATTGAAGAAGGGCTGTGGAAGATGGAAGTGACTAGACAGATTTATTGACCAAAACACAGTTTATCTCTGTTTTTTTATAATTCTTCTAGAGCTAAGTAGCATTTTTTTTTCTATCCACAGATGTCTTTTGGCATACTTATTTATTTTTAATCTGTTTTGTGGTAGCATTTAAAATGTATATGAAAACAAAGGTACATCTTTAAATTAATCATTGCATTTACGAGGATTTTAAATGTATTTTGTAATTTATTTTTCATTAAGAGCCAAAAGTGTATTTTATTGTTTGGATTATGTGCTCATATGTATACTTTGATTTTTGTCATTACTACTGTTCACGATCTTAAGTTTTTGTTTTAGAAAACCTGAACTTGGCCTACAAAAACATGCTGTATAGCAGGTCATAAGTTTCCACTCCACTAGAGCGTGTTACTGATTATTTCAAACTCGTGAAGTTACTTCTTTGTTTTTATTTGAGCTGAGAAGTAGGTCACTTGTCTATTCTTTTATGAAAACACATCCTTCTTTGTAGTACTTTACCAAATTTGTTGCTTGTACATGTGGTATGTGTATTTCTCACAGACCTGATGAGTTTTATTCTTGGAGGTTTTTGATCTCTACAGTGTTTGTATGATCTAAACTCCATAACAAGACAGTGTGAATATTATGGATTTGCAATGGTTGAATATATAAAAGCTGTTTATTTGCTGAAATGACTAGTATCTAGGCACTTGCTTTTCAGCAATTTTTTTAAGTGCTTGATTTTAATGTGGAAGAAGGTTTTCTTCTAGTAAAGCAGTTGGCACTAATGTAGGTATGCCAATATGATTTGCATTTATATACTTTTTCTTCCTGTCTGAAGTAATGAAGTAAACAATGGCTGGATGTCTAAAACTGAAATACATCCCTGTTTAAATGTAAGAAAAAAAAATAAAGATAGTTTTTTAAAATTTGTGGTTTTCCCCCCTTTCCTACAGTCTTAGATGAAATAATGTTTTAGGATGTGCTGAAGAAATTTAGTCTTTTTGGATGGCAAAGAATTTGAAGTCATTATTCTTATAATGCTATCTTGACTTACAGTTGTGTTTGCTTAGTTAACAGGTGTTACTGTTATATGTTTTAATAGACCTGATAACAGTAATGGTGAGAGGAGACTTCAATGCACACATTTGAAATCTACTAATGGATTAAAGTCTATGCTGTCTGTGCCACCTAGAATAAGACCTGAAGAGGTCTAGGAAATGCAGGAAAATAACATGTTTTGGTTTAGAAGAGACCCTTAAACATCTAGTCCAAACACAAAACACCACTACCCCCCTCCTGGCATGAGTGTGGAAATCTTTCACTAGATGGGGTTGCTCAAAGCCCCATCCAGCCTGACTCTGAATGTTGCCAAGGATGGGGCATCCACAACTTCTTCAAGCAACTTGCTCCAGTTGCCTGTCTCACCATCCCCATAGAAAAAAGGTCTTCCTTACATCCGGTTTAAAGCTACCCTCTTTCGGTTTAATCTGTAATTTCTTGTTCTGTCACAGGCCTTGGTAAAAAGTCACCATGTTTTACTCTACAAGTATTAAAAACCCACAATAAGGTGTTGCCAGAATCATCTTTTCTTTGTGCTGAACAACCCCAATACTCAGCCTTTCCTCATAGGAGTGGTGGTCTCATCCTCTCATCGTTTTTGTTGCCATCTCTGGACCTTCTCTAACAGGTTGCACGTGTTTCTTATGCTGGGGGCCCCAGAGCTGGACACAGCATTGCAGTGGGATCTCACCAGAGAGGAGCAGAATCCTCTCCCTCGCCCTGCTGGCCGTGCTGCTTTGGATGCAGCCCAGGACGTCTGGCTTTCTGGGCTGAGCGCACATTGCTGGGTCATGTATTATTTTTCATTCACCCGTCTCTCCAAGTGCTTCTCTGGCCTCAGACCCTTCATCCACTAGTCTGTGCTTAGACTGGAGGTTGCCCTGCACCATGTGCAGGATGTTGAACTTGTCTTTGCTGTCATTCAGGAAGTTTGTATGGGCACACTCCAAAAGCTTATCAAGATCCTGAAGTGCATATAAGGTAGCTTTTGATAAAGGTACATTCCTAGGTCTGTTGTTTGCAACTAAAGATGGTCTCATGGGTGAAGACTGGTAGCTGTCTTGGTCACAGTTGATTATGAAATTGTTATGTTCAAGATATTTGGCACTATGAAAAAAATGTTGGCAGAGATACTATCCATAGGATTATGGAAGAGCGGGCTTTTGGCTTTCAGGGGTGTTTGGGTCCAGGCACCCCACTGCACTTGTTTATGTGCAAAGAAGGACTGCTGGGTGATGTGGTGTTGGAGGCTGTCTTGGGCATAGAGATTACAAAATGATAGAGGTTTTGGTTCTCAGAGAAGTGAGGAGGCAGATTAGCAGAACTGCCATCTTGGACTTCTGGCAGACAGACTGTGGCCTTTTAGCTTTATATCAGAGCAGACTTCATATAGTAAGGAATATTCCTTTGGTCAGTTTAGGTCAGTTGTCCTGTTCATGTCCCCTCCCCACATTTGCCCAGCCCCAGCCTGCTGGTGGTGGGGGTGCAGAATGTCAGGGAGACAGTGCTGATGCTGGGCCAGGGCTGCTCAGAGGTAGCCAAAGCACCACTGTGTTACCAGCACCTTACCAGTCACCAGTGCACAGCATAGCAAGGTGAGGGCTGCTGTGGGGAAAAGAACCCATCCCAGCCATAGCCAATACAAGTAAACATCATACCAATCTACAAGAATGCTGGAAGGAAGATCCAGAAAACCAACAGGCTTGTCAGCCTGGCCTCAGTGTTGGGGAAGGTCATGGAGCAAATCATCTTGATTGTCATCACATGACAATCACATGTAGGATGATCAGGGGATTGGGCCCAGCCAACAGAGGTTTATAAAAGGCAAGTCCTGTTAAGCCTACATGGTCTTCTTTGACAAAGTAACCTACTTAGTGGATGAGGGAAAGACTGGATGTTGTCCGCCTGGGCTTTGGGGAAGCCTTTGACACCATTTCCCACAGAATTCTGCTGGAGAAAATGGCTGCTCATGGCTTGGACTGGTGCCCTTCTCACTGGCTAAAAAACTGGCTGTGTGGCTGGCCCCAGAGAGTGGAGGTGAGTGGGATTACATCCTGCTGGCAGCTGGTCTTATCTGTGATCTGGTTGAGGACACTGAGTGTAGCCTCCGTAAGTTTACAGATGACACTACGTTGGTCAGGAATGTCGATCGGCAGGAGGGTAGGAAGGTCCTGCAGAGAGACCGAGACAGGCTGGATCAATGGGCTGAGATTAATTTAATGAGCCTCAAGGCTTCCTGCTGAGTCCTGCCTTTACAATAACCCTGGGCAGAGCTACAGACTTGGGGAAGAGAGGCTGGAAGAGTGCTCAGCAGAAAAGAACCTGAGGGTGCTGGTCGACAGCAGTGAACATGAGCCAGCTGTGCCCAGAAGAAGGCATCCTGGCCTATATCAAAAATGGTGTGGCCAGAAGGAGCAGGGGCAGTCCCAACAGGATAGTCACCCTATACAGGACACTGGTGAGGCCACACCTTGAGTCCTGTGTCCAATTCTGGGCCCCTGAATTCAGGACAAATTTTTTTTCTGAAAACTATGAGGGGACTGTGTCCTGCTGATGGAAATTATCTCTGCCTGCTGAAAGTTCAAGGCTGAGGCTGAAATCTAAACAGCAACACTGCGATGGCATTTGGGTTGTATTGCAAAGTTTGAGTAGCAGGGGGGCTGTGGGGGTGGTTTCTGTGAGAAGCTGCCAGAAGCCCCGTGTCCAACAGAGGCAGTGCCAGCCAGCTCCTGGACAGAGCCACTGCTGGCCGCGGCTGGTGACAGCGGTAGTGCCTCTGGGACAACAAATTGAGGAGGGGGAAGAAGATTTGTGCAGGAGCAATTGCAGCAAGGGAAGAACAGAGTGAGAATATGTGGTAGAACCAGCTCTGCAGACACTAGGGTCAGAGGAGAAGGAGGGGGAGGAGCTGCTCCAGGTGCTGGGGCTGGGATTCCCCTGCAGCCCCTGGTGCAGACCATGATGAGGCAGGATGTTCCCCTGCAGTCCATGGAGGTCCATGGTGGAGCAGAGATCTGCTGCAGCCTGGGGGGGACCCCACACTGGAGCTGGTGGGTGCCCAAAGGAGGCTTTGACCCTGTGGGAAGGCCACACTGGAGCAGGACCTGTGGCCCCATGACGAGAGGAGCCCACACTGTAGCAGGTTTGCTGGCAGGATTTGTGACCCTGTGAAGGACCCACAGTGGAACAGTTCATGATGAACTGCAGCCTGTGGAAGGGCTCATGTGGGGGAAGTTCGTGGAGGACTGTCTCCCTTGGAAGGGATTCCTGCAATGGATCAGGGAAAGCATGTGATCGGTCCTCCCCCCTTGGAGGAAGAGTGGCAGAGACAACGGTGTGATGAACTGACCATAGCCCCCGTTCCCTGTCCCCCTGCACTGCAGGGTGAAGGAGGGAGAGAATTCGGCAGTGATGCTGAGCTTGGGAAAATGGGAAGGATGGGGGTTTAAAGTACATTTTGTACCACTTGTGCAGACACAAAACTCACATTGCAGCTGAATTAGTTTTTGAATTGTGTTTAATTTTTTTTTTAACAGATTTCCTGCTACAGGTGCTAAAATATGTAATTTCAGTTGTGCTGTGATGCTGCCACTTAGAGTGAGCATTGGAGAGTTCTTATTATGTGTGCTTTGGAACTGAAATAATTCTTTTCAAATAAAATATGCTTTACTGAGAAATATCATGAGGAACTGAGTAACTGCTTGAGAAAATGCTCCATTTTGTAGCTAAAATTTTTAGCTTAAAAAAAACCCCTGCAAGCAAACAACATACACACAAAACTGCCCAACCCAACTACTGATCTTGTGTTAAATATGTTAAACTGTTGTAAATGTAGACACCCTAGGAATGTTCAATAGGTGTTTCATATAACTAGTTTACCAAAACTGTAGATTTTTTATTTAAGAACTATCTTATAAATAACATTTTGATGTACAAATTATTGATATTATTGTTTTAAATTATACATTAGAGCATTTTCTCTACAATGGAGCATTGGAAGCATACAGAGCACAAATCGTATCTACATATTTCAAAATACAGACGGGAAAGGCAACCAATGTTTTTAACTATAAAAATGCACTCACATTTTCAGAAGCTGTCTTTCCATACAGCAATATCTATTATAAGGCTTCAATAACTTTAGAAGTGCAATGTACAAATGTGTAATGCAGACATTAGCAGAGTAGCTGTGGTTGATGTGCACTGATGACAACTGCAGGCACTGAGGCACTAGTGTGCAGATAAATTAAAATAATAATAAAATTAAAAACCCACCACATCTTTTATCATGGAATTAGAGCTGTGCTTTTATCATGGAATTAGAGCTGTGCGGTTATTCTTAAATATGAACACAAAGCCCAACAGCCAATAGATCTCTTTGGGATTCTTTCTTTGCGTAATCCAAAAATGTAAGATTTTGCTAATGGGGTAAGAATACATGAACGAAACTCAGGCACAGACAGGCCTGAGCCTCAGTGGTTTGGTCTGGTTTGTTTGGTTTTAATTGTATTGCTCAATAAGTTTTGAGTTTGTGTGTTTGTTAATTTTTCCCCTATCTGTGCTGTATATGTAAACTCTTTTCCTGAGTTAAAAGAGTGAAAGTGGAGTTAGGGAAAAAAAGCAATTTGCAGAAACGCTCCACTGTAGATGATTATAATAAGAAATTTTAAAGGTGTGCCACAACTGAAAAATGCGAAACATTACATTTCCTTTCATGTGAAGCTTGGTATGACCTTCATTGTTGGAAAGAGCAGGAAGTATTATTTCTGCAGTGAGTATACTACACTTTCAGTAGTTGTCAAGCAGAAAGCTTAGCATGAATAAATACAGATATAAATTGTCAGGTCACATTTCAGTGAGAGTTCATGTTAAGTAGTAATATAAATGTAAGAGCTTACAATGAAATGAAATTTGTAATATAAAGATCAAACCTGCCTATGAGAGTCTTTTAAGGAAATCTTGTACTGAAAAGATTACAATTTTGTTTTAATATATAGTACATATATATACAGTACATACATATATACAGTAACATAGTACAACAAAACTAGGGCATTTCTGCTGGATACATGTGATATGAATTAGGATCTGATTCAGCAGAAAACCTACATCATGTGGATGATCTTACCATGCAAGAAAAGACTATTTTAAAATATGAAATGCTGCTCTTAGATGAAAACAAGCAAAATAAAAAGCATAGTTAATAGTCAGTCGTCACCATTTTTAGCTTTAGAATACTCATGCACTGAACTTAGCTGCTGAAGTGTTTTAGTGATTTAAATTCAAACATTCCCTTTTAGCAGAGGTAAAATGTTGTTGTATGGACAAACTGTGCCTGTTTGTACCTTTCCTTTGGCAAGCACAGTAGTGTAGGAGCAGTGTGGCCGTGAGGCATCACAGCCTGTGAACGAAGGTGCAGAGCTAAAGGTGCAAAATCAGTTTGCCTGGAAACTCAGCAGATCACTTCTAGTCTGTGTGTCATGTGGAGATACAAGGTTGTCTGGATCAACAGCTGTGAAGCTTTTAATGAAATGTGCTTAAACTAAGATGGCTTATCAGAAACCGCAAGTAGTCTCAGCACAGGCAAGTGATTGCAAGGACATTTCTTATGAAATTTTGTCATTTTTTTTCAAATGTAGTGTTTCCAAATACGCTTAATTCATCGTAAGAGTGAAAACAGGTCACACTACAAGAGCAGCCATGTTGCAGCAGTCTGAATGTGTATTGAGCAGAGTAGTCTGTTGCTATCAGTGTTCACCATCAGATACCTAAGAAAGCGTATGAGAACAGGAAAGATTATACTAATACTTCTCCCAGTAATCAAACTCTCTCAGCATACATAGTTCAGGAATGTTGACAGTCACAGGCAGTATTTATCAGTTTAATAACCTCACTGAATTTTATTTTTTCTTTCATTAAGTTGCCTGATTGCTTTGTGAATTGGCATGTACCTCTTTTAGACACTAGGTGAATGGAAAGTCTTGCTGTTAATCTTTCTACATGAGTTCAACATGTAGAAATGTTCAGATAAGCTCTCAAACAGAGCTTATCCAAAACTCAATTTTGTTTTGTTGGAGTTGTTTATTTTGTTTGGATTTTTTGTATGTTAGGTTTTTTTTTTTCTGGTGGTGGTGGTGTTTTTGTTTTTGGTTGGGATTTTTTTTGTCTGTTTGTTGGTTTGTGGGTTTTTCTAACTTCTGAAAATGCACATTAGCACATGTAGGAAATGAGAGATGTGGAAATCAATGTAGGAAATAACTGATAATTCTGTGCAATAATTGTAGAACTTTAGAGGCTGATAATCAGAAATGCAAGATCATAAAATGCTACCCCTTAACTGGGATCGTTTTGTTGGCTGTAAAACATCTCTCTCTGCTTGTCAGGGTGATGATACTACTAGGATTTTTTGAAACTTACCTTAGACTGTCACAATGTCAACTTTAGCTGGTCACAGTCTGAGGGGCTGATTTCACACATTTCCCTCTATTGTTGTGGCATGGCAGTGGAAAGGAAATTCAGAAACAGCTACAACATTAGTTGAATTAGCAGGTTTTGACTGCAGTCTTGATCACTCTGGCACATTAACTTGTCCTGATACATAATTCTGAATAATTTTTAATGTTTGCTTTATGTTCTAGGCTTTTGTGGTTTGTTGTTGTTGTTTTGGTTTTGTGGTTTTATGTGTGTATTTTGTTGGTTGTTGTTGGTAGTTTTAATTGCTGTGCAGAATGTGTTACAGTATTTCATGGTGTCAAGGGAAATAACCTGAAATGGACAATTAGTATCCTTTTCCTTCTTGGAATGCTTGTTTTGACATCTGGCATATTTTATCTGCACATAGTTTCTAATTTTTCATTTCTGCTTACGCTGTGCAAAACAGATAGATTTGTCTCAAACTGTCATGTTTTGGAACTTTCAATAATCAGTGAAGGTCTCTATTTCTGAGCAGCTAATAAATGAGAAGATGTAGTCTGTTCAGTTGCTTTCTAATTATATGCATCTCTGTTTAAAAGTCCTCAAGGCAGAAATTAAAATTGTCAGTGTGACATCAGTTGTGATCTCTGAACACATTAGAGAAGAAATACTAATGCTACAACATATGAACCACATTTGCAGGGAGTTTGATTGTCTTTGTAATGTTCATTCACTGTTTAGCCACAGGCTTTCTAAATTGAACTTTTATTCTGGATCATTTTTTTCCCAATGTGTATTCTTGATTTAAGCCTTGAGAAAGCTTTTTAAGTATATTTTTTGTCATCTAATAAGTATGCCCTATATTTCCTTTTAAACAGCAATGTAAATTCTCACTGTAGCTAGAGAAGGTGCTATTAACTACCCTTATGCATATGTGTTTGTAGTTAATTCTGGCTTTATTTTGTTCATTTTGTGATGCTATTTTCCCTTAGGCTTGCACTTCTATTTCTGTACTCATTTTAGCTTGTGTATTCATTGATGCGAAGGCTTGTCTTGTCTTTACTTGCAGTGTAAAGTACCATGCTGCAGCATTAATATTTCAGAGGAAATACTGTCTTCTGACACTATATGTACAAAATCTCAGTAATAACAAAATACAAGATTTTGCCTACTGCCTTAATATCATAACTTAAAGTTTATGAGCTGTTTACTACAACTTTAGACACTTGAAAGCAAAATTCTGCAATCATAATAGCTGGTTTCACTTGACCCAGTCTCCTAGCAAACAGCAACTGGCTACTTCAAGTTTCTGGTTGTAAAACTCCAGAGAGCACCTAGTAATAATGTAGCTTCATAAATGTTGTATTGGCTGCTTGCTTATTATATGTTTGCCATTGACTATGTATGATCCTTCTGTGGATAATGCTTGTAACAGTCTGGCTGGTGATGGGTAAAATCTGCAGGTGTGTGCAAAATACTTGATTTAGACCATCCTGTCTTGAAAGGGGAAGATACACTTCATTGCAAGCTGTCCACACAGAAATGATGCACAGAGAAAAGCACTGCTGTGCTAACTTAGATAATCTCACTATTTCACAGACAAACTAGTAAATAAAACAGCTCTTTCCTCCAATAACTTCTCTGGTAGAAAACCAGATGCTTTCTGTCACATATCTCCATGTTTCTCATTAGGCAAATGCTCTAAGAATGTTTTTTTAAACATTCTTCAACCCAAAAATGTTTATTTAAGTTTCTCTAAGGATAGCCGAATCACCTGTTTCAGATATGTTCAGGGTTGTTTGTTTTGAAGTAAACTGGGCTTCTATGTTTCTTTGACACTTGGAATTCGTGAAGTTTATATAATACCTTAAATTATGTGCCTGATAAAAGTACAATGTTTACCTTTTTTTTTTTTTTTTTTTTTTTTGATTGTGTGTGTGAGGAAGCTTGTTTTAAAAAGTAACAAGAGACTTCTCGCTGGTCAGGAGGATGAAATGTACTTACAGGATGTTTTGAGTGAGTCAGAATACAAGACGGACATAGGCTGTGGTCCAAGACACACTGAAGGAATCAATAACCTTTTCTGGTCTTTCTTTTCCTTGAGGCGAGGCTTGTCTGGTTTAAATTGTCGTGGGGTGTCTGCTTCTCTCTTACCCCTCTGGCTGCAGTAGATGGGTCGAGTTTCGGGAGCCCGGCAGAGCAGGGGGAGCTTGGGCAGCGCTACCTTCAGGCTGGGAGAGCTGCTCGGACGTTCGGACCCGCAGGACAAAGGTGGAGCTGAGCAAAGGCATCCTTCATCCCTGTCATCCCCCGCTGGATGTGCCACTGGATGGCAGCATTGGCTACGCGTTGGCACCGGCGGCACCGCGCCGAGCCGGGCTGGGCTCTGGTTCAGCCTCGTTAAACATCAGCCGGGTAAAAAGATTGATAGCAATGCAAATGTATTTATAACCACTAGAGATAGTCACCTTCCACCCCAATTAGCCTTTGAATTGATTTAGTGAGAAAAACATCTATTATGGAATAAAAGTCTTAGTGATTAGTGTTGCATTATTTCACTACATTTGAAATAGCTGTAGGTAAGAGGGTCTTACAGGCATCAATAAGCTTTAATATTATAAAGTGCTTTTAGGCTACATCAGAAGCAAATTACAAGTCGATGGTTTGTTTTCTGAGTAAAATATAACTACAGGTACGGTGTGTGTGCTGGAACTCTGTGGCATTTACAAAATCTAGCTTATAGAATATTTTTTTCATTCTTTTATTTTTAAAATGGGTTATTTCACTGATCACAAAACTGTACATCTTTCTGCAAGCTAAAAAAAATTGATCATGTTTTGAAGTGTCCTGATTTTTTCTTTTTTTCTATTTTTCCTTCTTCCCAAATGCAGTTTGCTGAAAAAAAACCTGGAGTGAGAGGAGTGGTGATGATTCTCTGGAGTGTGAATCCTGGTGGTACATCAGGTACATCCTGACATCTGACTAGTACTGCTAGGAAAGAACACAGGAAAGAAGAGAGTTCTCTGCCTGAGCTGAAATTATTACAAGGGGCTGGTGTGGTTTAATGCTTCTACTATAAAGACCTAATTTATGTCAAATTGAGTTTCAATTACATGTTGGAAATGTCATTTCTTTGAGAGGCAAAATTTCCCTGATATTTGATAATACTGCACTGTTTTTGCTGCTTTTCAGTGATGATGTAAATTAGCTTCCTTGCTAAGGAGTACAATGTGAACAAACAGCCTTTGAAAACAGAACTGGAGCTGTAGCTGGATGCTTCCCGATTCAGATTCTGCACCTCCCCCTGCCCCCCCTTCCCCCACAGTAAAATCTGTGCAATCTTTGCTTTCTATTTATGTATTCATTTGTGTTTTTATAAAGGATGAAGCTTAATGAAGTCTATGCAGTCACAGCAGGATAAACTACTGTGAGATCAGATGTGGCCCTATGCTGTGTCTGAGAGCAAGACCTTTGAGTGTTTTTATTCTCTTCATTGTTCCTCAGTCCATCTTTATTTAATATATAGCTTATATGGTTAACACCATAGTTTCAAAATATACTGTTGCCTTTTTATTTTTTCGGAAAAATTATAAGTTGCTGTGTTTCTTATGACAATAGAAAAATACTTTACTCAATCCAGCATGCTGGTTTTGAGGGCTCAAACCACAAAGACCACCTTCCTTCCACTCCCCACAGCAGCTATTGTGACTGTTTCAAAGCCTAGTCTGAAATTTACCTGAATTCTTAATGAATGCTTGCATCCAGATGGCAGAATATTTTTATTGATGCTAAGCAAAAGCACCTTTCTTGGTATAAAGTTTTAAATACATTTTATATGTTTGTATTTGTAGTTTGTTTTCCAACATTTAAACAAAGAGTATGGGGACAAAGAAAAATGATAAAATAGGAGAGAAACATTAGCAATATTTGCCAAGAATATATTTGAACGCACAACAGGACAGGAGGGTTTAAAATCTAGAAAATCTTATAAAAATTGGAAAAAAAACCAAGTAAAGTGAATAATTCTACTTTTAGTGTCTTTTGTAACCCTGCTTTGGATATCTACAATGCACTGCAGCATTGATACCAGATAATACAATGATATCCCACTTAGTCATGGTGAAGCATGCTTGACAATCAATCAAAAATCAGCTGGAAGCAAAATCTCCTGAAGGCAGCCTAGATCTGACGGGATTTGTCCTTATTTGTGTGTACATAAGTGCGAGATATGCAAGCTTTTCACATAAATGGCATGCATGAAGACTACGCTGGGATTTGAAACATATATTGTACAGTCTGCAAAATATTTGCTCTCGTATATCTCCAATTCTAAAGAAATAAGCAGCCTGATAAAAATAGGAACCAGGGAGCTAATATTGGCATTGGTTTTTAATTTACACAAAAGTTATTGCAAATATATATCAGTGTCAATTAAAGCAGTTTCATTGCTTATAACATATAGGAAATCAGACTCCATAATTACATTTGCCATGTGGATGGTAGCACTGCTTCCAAGGTTCAAAGGCCACTGACAATTAGCATAAGATTTTAAATTAAATTACACTAAATATTTTTTACTATAATTGCTTGAAAATTTGACAGGAGAGTATGAATGTTAAAGAATATATTCTGGCAGCAAACCTCAGTTGTCTTTTTTCCCTAAGGTTTTAATTTTCAGATGTTTAATTTTGTATTTGGTTCACAGAAAATAGTTTATGTTGCACCTAGGTAACCAGATAGAGCTTGTTTACCATAAAGACAAGACTTTCTGCAATGTTTGTAGTAGCCTGGGAACACAACAGTGTAGATAAGATTAATAAAAAGGCAAATGTAATAACCTGGAACTGGTTAAACATTTCAGTAGACAGCAACAAAAAAACTCAGTTTCATCATAACTGCAGGATACTATTTGTATTTGCTAGACTTTATGGTCTGATTTTTCCCAACAGAAGTTTATAGTTCAATTTCCTCTCTAATTGTATTATATTTTTAGTGATCAAAATATTTGTGTATATGAGTTGAGAATTCAGTGGATGCTTTTCCAGGGAAGAAAATATTAAAATGTGGATGGCCTTTCCGCAAAGATACAATTTTAAAGCAGGTATTCTGATAGCAGAAAGTAGACTAGAAGAAGCGACACTACTTCAGTTTTCTTCGTAGATATGATTGGAACATTTATAGAATGGTTTCTGCAGTAATTAATGACATGAAACCAGGAGTATGACACTGAGGAACGTACCCTGACCAAGCTTTGCCTTGTGCCCTGATTGGCAGTCTCAGATGTGGTAAGATCGGCAGAGCCAGCTAAATATGGGATTTATCCCTTTATATAGCTGTGGAAAAGAAGTGGAATAGACTTGGGCCTATTGTTGGAAGGCATTGCTAATGCTTCTTTAAATGAGGGCAAGCTGTCAGCTGTTCTCGGAGATGTGATGGTTCAGCCACTCATGGTCTGTGAAAATGCTGCTTGATGCTAATGCCCTCTTTGATTGTTGTCTCCTGTCTGAGATTAGAAGATGTTACCGTCTATGGTATGTCCTGTGTGTTGCTTAAAGTTACTTATGTCCAGGAAGAAACAGGGATATGGCTTGAAGTTAGTTAGCTTAAAATTAGCCTAAATAAAAAGCCAGTTTTCAGAAGATGGGAATCTACAGGAGTTCACTTGAGTGAAGTTTTCAGACTGTAAAAAAGTGTATAGTATGCCCAAACTTTTAAGAGAGGCAGAAATGTCACAGAACATGAAAATCTTAGATTTCTTTGAATGTTTTTTTCATTCGTAACAGGTGAGAATGTTATGACAGATGTGCAATATTTTACATATGCATGATGCGAGAGCACTTTGGTTAAAACTTAAAAATGCATAGGAATTTTTCCATGTTACGAAACGTAAGAAAACAAGCCTTGAACTGAAGAACAAGGCAACACAACCTTGTCCGAGTTAGTGTACTACATATTTCTAGGGTTATGCATAAAGATTAGTGGATTCTGTAAGAATCTACACTTTAGAAACAAGGTTAATGTTCAAGAGGCCATGTGAAGAGCACTTCTGACATTAAGAGAACACAGGTCAAAAAATAACATGCTTTTAGTCCAATGAGAAACCAAACTATTTTTCAACTTTTGGTTGAAGATAAAATGTGCATTATTTAAGGAATAAGGTGTTTTTCCACTTCCTATATAGGAAAGAAGGCTCATTTGTAGAAAGTATTCAAGAATCAGCAGTAAATGAATTTGAAGCAAGGGTGAAGCAGACTTCCAAGAAAAGCCATGAAATTGCAAGCTGGTGATGACACTACATGTGAAGATCAGTTTGGGCTAACATCAGGACTGTAGTCCAAAAATGGCAAAGATATTTTTGCTAAAGCTATGTTGACTTCATATGATTATTCTAGAATTACAAAAGCAGCATTGTAAACTTCTGTGTATACTGATTTCTGGAAAGCAAATTAATTGCCAATGCAGATAATGAGACACAGTATGAATTGCTTGAATTGCTAAAGCATGTCACATTTAAAGTTGTGTCAAATGTGTGTGCACCCCATTGCTGTGTGAAAAAACAGTTTCAAAATGCACTAACCCTTTACAAATGGTAGGGTAATCACTTTATAAAAGCAAATATCATGGAAGAATTTCTTACGTCTTTTCTACTTGACAGAAGATACAGGAAAAAACACTTGTTGAGTCTTCAGCCTGAGGGAGACTACAGTTTTACAGGTGATCAAACCTTAGAAGAAGAATGGACTTGAGAAGAACAATGCAGAGGTTCTTAAAAGACTTAAAACGCCAATGATTGAACCAGACTTTTTTTGTTTTGTTTTTCTTCTTTTTAAAATTATTATTATTGTATACTTTTTTAGCAGGGAAAGAAGTAAAGTTATTTTTTGCCTTAGACGGTAGTACTTAATCAGCATCCTCTGTCCTGTATCTCTTGAGAAACACAAAATTCTCAGTTCTCTCGCCTCTTTCCTTTAGTATCTAGTACTTTTTTATTTTATTATGGTAAGTGCTTTCACTCATCAGCTCTTTTGAGAATTTTCTGTAATGACCAGAGGCAGTAGCCAGTATGAAACTAGAAGAAAGTCATAAAGCCACACAAACACCTAACTTTTCTCATCTGAAGCCATTGAAACATACCTCTATATAAGAAAAGTGAATGTTTATACTGAACCAACAGTCCTAGGAGATTTGATAGAATTTGCTATTACAATCAGTATTTATAAAGCCAAAAATGAATTTTTCCATATTTGTATTTTTTGTAGCAAAAGTAGCATATGTCTTCTTGAGTTTCCTCTGAGGAATGTTTTTTAGAACAAAGAACAATAGGCTTAAAAGAGTATAAATTTCTAGAAACAGTTTAACTATATGTGCTGAAACAGCATGGGAGAATAACACTGAGGATTTAAGACCTCCCATTTTAGCCATACCTTTTTCGAGAACTGGAAAAAGTTAGTCTGCTTCTACTACACAATTAAAGTAAACAAATTCAGTCCCTGTAATATTTATGCATTTTATTTTAAGTAAGGAAGGTACAGATTCTTTAGATACTTGCTTTTGTATGTTTATTGTTCTAGCATTGATGCTGAAGAAAACATGTTTTATAAGAAGTTTTCTAAACTCTGAGAGGTAAATAATAGTAAAAAAAAGAAGTAGAAATGAGAGGGCCTTTTTTTTCACGATTTTTTTTTTTGTGCAAATGGGGTAGCACTGTAATGCATTCCAAAGGTCTGTTGACTCCTTGTCAACTTCTGATCTTAAACTTTTTCAGTTGATGTGACTCTTTACTGCACAATTCAAAATTCCTGGTACATAACCTGCCATGTTTCAAAGATCTCTTAGAAATAGCTACTGAAATAAAAGGGAAAAAACTTTGTGAGTTTCAGTTTGGGTTAGGTTAAGAACAGTAACTATCTGATGTACTTCAGTGTTGACAGTGCTTTGAAACTGGTTTGTAATTGATAGGAATTCACGTGATGTGAGCCACTATCAGGGCTGTCACATTGTGGGCATTCTCAGAAGACAGTGTGTAAGATCAGTACAGAGATTAAAAAAGGTTAAAATGAATGGTGGGAACTTAGAGGATAAATTCCACGAGATCAGCCTTTGAGCAACCTGGTCTGGTGGGAGGTGTCCCCTGTGGAAGGGGGGAGTTCAAACTAGATGTTCTTTTAGGTCTCTTCCAACCCAGACCAGTCTATGAATCTATGAAATAGGATTTCAAACTGAACAGGATGATGATGCACCTCAGCGTTGGATATTTTGAGAGTAATGTCTACCAAAGGCAGAAGACTCTGCAAGCAATTGCTATATCAGAACCATTTCTGATTATTTTTGCATCTTACGGATAAGAAAAGGACTTCTGCAGTAACAAGTATTCCAGGAGTACTATATCCAATTTTAGAAATTTCATAGTCAAGCAGGGATGGCTGATCCTCATTTGTGTGTGTGTTCTGGCTTTCAGGCCTTGTGTTTGAATTTTTAATATACTTTTAGGTCATTTATAGTCTGAAATATATTAGACCTTGTTATAAAATAGATAACAGGAGATGCATCTGTTCACCTCTACAGACATAAGAGACGACCTTGGGAGTTACAGCTGCTTTGCATTGTCCAAGGCCACAGATAAACATCCTGGAATATAAGCAGAGTGCAATATGGCAACTGTGTGACGTTGTATGATGTGCAGATAAACATTAAGCAGTACCTTTCCCAAGTATTATCTGCTTTTGCAAGCTATGCCATCCCCATTTTATAGATAGGAAACCAAAGCCGTGAGAGATTAAATCTCAGTAATTTTCTGATGTAGGCCACACTTTGAGTATACACTGCTTGAAGCTAAAGCTTCAGCCAGCAGTTCTGCCCCCACCTAGGTCACAGGATAATTTGTGCTTTAGTGGCAATGTTAAGAGATACAATGGCACATCATAAATGCACTGTAAAAATGCTTATTTGAATGAAACACTGCAGCCTTCCTTCCTTCCTTCCTTCCTTCCTTCCTTCCTTCCTTCCTTCCTTCCTTCCTTCCTTCCTTCCTTCCTTCCTTCCTTCCTTCCTTCCTTCCTTCCTTCCTTCCTTCCTTCCTTCCTTCCTTCCTTCCTTCCTTCCTTCCTTCCTTCCTTCCTTCCTTCCTTCCTTCCTTCCTCCTTCTTCCTTCCTTCTTCCTTCCTTCCTTCCTTCCTTCCTTCCTTCCTTCCTTCCTTCCCTTCCTTCCTTCCTTCCTCCTTCCTTCCTCCTTCCTTCCTTCCTTCCTTCCTTCTTCCTTCCTCCTTCCTCCTCCTTCCTTCCTTCTTCCTTCCTCCTTCCTTCCTCCTTCCTTCCTTCCTTCCTTCCTTCCTTCCTCCCTCCCTCCCTCCCTCCCTCCCTTCCCCTCTTCCTCTCTTTCTCTCTCTTTCTCTCTTTCTCTCTTTCTTGCCATTCTATTTTGGATCCCTGGTTAATTAATTAATTAATGAGAGTGTCACTCTCATTATTCCTGTTTAAAAGCTAGTTAGCCATTACCTTCTTAATACTTTAAATAAGGCGTAGTTAACAATGAGTTAATATTTATTGTTTAGTTTAGTTTACTTTTGTTTTTAACTGGCTCTTCCAATTTGTGGAAATGTAGAATTTGTTTCCATGGTAACTTTCAGACTTCAAGGCTTGTGGGAAGAAGAATGGTAAGTGTATGATTTAGATTATACTTGCTGAGTTTTCTTATGTTTTAAATGTGTTTAAGTTGGAACAATTTAGAATAGCGAGATTTGGAAAGTCTGACTGAAATATTTTGCTAATGTCTTTGTTATTCTGAGGTAGAAATAATTCCAATGAAAATTTGACTCAGACTAGATTTGGTGGGGTTTTTTAAAGTTTTGGGGTTTTTTAATGAAGAGAGATTACTAAGCAATAGTTACACTTGTGGACTGAAATGTTTTTTGCATGCTGCTTTTTCAGAAAAATCACCCTTTATTTTGGGAAAACTGAACTTTTTATGAATACATAAACTTGAGGCTTAATTAAATACCTTGTATTTATTGTTTTTAGTTCTATATATAAGGTGTTTATTTCTTTATTAGTAATTCAGTTGCCCAAATTATCAACCCCCTAATATTCTTATGCCATTTCCCCTCAAGTCTAAAGGAAGCTCTTGAAATCTAGAAATAGGGCTGCAGGCCTATAGTGATTTCAGTATTATCAAATACAAATGTGAACCTGTTTTTGATGGAGTTTAAACCATTTTTTTAATAGAATGTGAGTATGGTTACTATCTTCTTAAACTTGATTTTCTTCTCTTGTAGGCATTTTTAGTACAAAACCCACCTAGTGGTCATCAAGATCATGTATGTATGTGCAGCTGGTCTTCAAGGCAGGCTTCAGTTCATCTTCATTCAGGAAATATCTTCTCTAGTATTTTAATGTTAAAAAAAAATGATGAGCAATTTTGGAAAGATGATAGGGATTTAGGGTCCAAAAAGCTAAGGAACCCATGACATTTATCAACTAGTAGTTATTTTTATTATTCTTAATGTAAGAGATTTTCTCTGACCAAACAGCTTGATCAGACCCAAGCACAGCATCTGAACGGTTGTAGTAGAAGAAACATTTGTTTTTCTTTGGCTTGCTTTTCTTTGGTTAGGCTCATTTTTAATGGTTTTCTTTAGCTTTCATAAGAAAAAGCTTGTACTTAAATGCATCTGTTTGTGGTACGGAAAACATTTATTCGTAAAACCGAAAGCCTTGTGAAGAGTAAGAAAACATAACACATTAAGCTTTTGGAAGAGAAATCATTCTGCTGAGGAGGATTTGGCATTGCCTAGAGTCAATGAGTCATTCAGTTTTACTTCTAATTTTTTTTGGATCCTTTCCATAGAATATCTTTGCTTTCCCAGGTTTTAGTGGTTGTGAATATGCATTTGAATCCACAGAAAGGATACCAAATCAGTCCACTTGCTACTGAAACCTACAAGATCAGGACAACTACTTAGATAGGATTAAATACGCCTAATTGTATGTTTTGCTGGGTTGATCTTGGCTGGATGACAAGTGCCCACCAAAGCTGCTCTTATCTCTCTGCTCCTCAGCTGAACAGGGGAGGGAAAATTCAACCAAAGGTTTATGGGTTGAGATAAGAACAGTGAGAGGTCACTCACCCATTGCTGTCATGGGCAAAAGACACTGGACCTGAGGAAATTAATTTATTGCCCAGCAACTCAGAGTGCAACTATGAGGAATAAAACCAAAACTCAAAATATCTTCCCCCCACCCTGCCCTTGGTCCCAAGGTCAGCTTCATCCATGTTTTCTTTGCCTTCTCCACCTCAGCAGTTTGGGGGGACAGGGGAGTGGGCTGTGTCAGTTCATCACACCTTGTCTCTGCTGCTCCTTCCTCCTCAGGGGAAGGACTCCTCACACTCTTCCCCTGCTCTGGTATGGGTCCCCTCCAGGAGGTGCAGTTCTTCAGGAACAGGCTGCTCCAGCATAGAATCCATGCGTGGCCGCAACTCCTGTGAGCAAACCTGCTCCCACATGGGCTTCTCTCTCCGTGGGTCACAAGTCCTACAGGAACCTGCTCCAGTGTGGGTTTCCCACAGGGTCACAGCCTTCTTTCAGGCATCCACCTGCTCTGGAGTGGGGCCCTCCATGGGCTGCAGGTGGATCTCTGCATTCCCATGCACCTCTGTGGGCTGCAGGGGCACAGCTACCTCACCATGCTCTGCACCATGGGCTGCAGGGGAATATTTGCTCCAGTACGTGAGCACCTCCTCCCTTTTTATGGCCCTTCATGGTATGTTTTAGTGGGCATGGGAATATGATGTCAAAAGTTGGACTTGATGATCTTGGAGGTATTTTCATCCTTATGATTCTGTAATTCTATGATTCACTGACCTTGGTAAAAGCAGGTCTGTTGCTCTCTCAGTCTTCCCTGGCTGCAATTGCTTCTGGACAATAGAGGCTGTTAAGACTGTATCCTCTCATCTGTTGCTGGTTGCCTGGGAGAATGATAGGATGATAGGAAGACATCAGCTGTGGAAGTGAAACTTGATATGCTATACTTTGGAATGAAATGTAATAAATCTTTAATTAGTTGGGGTTTTTTTGGTACAAATCAGAAACATTAATGACATTCTTTCAAATTCTGTTCAAATTCTTTAAACTTGAGGAAGACTTGCTTTGTAGTTGAGTGATGTGCTGTTCTCTTTGCTCTTAGAGTAGGGGAATAAAGATAATTCACCGTAATACTGTAGATTGTGTGTCAACATTAGTAGATCTCTGAACTTTCAGGTCTCTCCTGATCCAGTGGTATTTCTTCTCTACTCCTTTCTTTTTTTCCCCTCACCTTAGTACAGCATTAACTTTTAAGGCACTAGTTTTCTTTTTACTGTTCGAGTAGATGGAAAAAGCAGCTAAAATAAATGACTAATTGACTATTCTAACAATAAATTAACAGTCAAACTTGGTTCCTTTGTGTCATTTGCTTACCCTATAAGCAAATGCAATTAAGAGAAAGGAGGCTATGACAGAGATGGTTAGTTATAGAGGTTTCCAACTTCGTTTCACATCAGTGAGTAGTATTATTTTGTGGTTACCAACAATATTGGTGGATAATGATTTTTCAGGTGGATAGTCATATATTAATTTACTGAACACTTAAGGAAAAGTCAGAAGTAAAAGTCAGTTCTAAAGGGTTGGGTTTTTGTTGTTGTTTTAATGGTTGTTGGTTTCTTTGTGCTGATGTTCTATTTTTATTGATAGATTGAATTTCTGGGAGAAAGGAGGCTTCAATATAAGTAGTAGATTCTTTCAAATTGAAAAATACGAGATGTGGTAAGAGCTTCTGGGGACCCGACTGTGAATAATCAGTAGCAGGAGCTCTGCCTGTCTGTAAGACCCAGATTTGCTTCCCTGTAAGAGTCTATTGGTCCTTAGGGCCTAAAAGAAGCAAATGTTGACAGCAGCACTTAAATCAGTGTGGTGTTTTTTACTGCAGGCAGTTTTTTTAACTTTGCAGAGGCATAATGGTCATTCTGTTGTATAGGTTTTTTTTGCTCTTGTCATACATTAGATTTTCCAGGTGAATAGGACTTCAGGCACTCAATTGACACAACATTTGTCCAAGATATTATGTAAGCATGTTGGAATCTTCCTCGAACAATTGCAAAATAAACTCACTTTCTCAATAAAAGCTTGCTACCAGCAAACACTTCCATGCTATTGTTGCACAAACAGTAATGGATCACGCTGTCCAAGTTTATGTCATGTTGGTGGCAGATGGCACGTAATAAACTACCCGCTGTTTTGATTTCTGCATGCTTTGATTGTTTGTCCAAATGAGCAATAAGTGTAGCTAATGTTTAGGCTCCAAAATATCTTTGACTGTGAGTGGAGAATGCTTCACTTGCTCTGCTGAAGCAGATATTCTGTGTTCTTGTTTTCCTGTCAGAGTTCACAAAACAATGATACCCTTGGAACAGCTGCAATCTTTGGTTCTCTGACCACTTGATAGTATATTAGGTGTGTGCTAATAAAGTATTCAGTGTCTCCTGTCAAGGATAGAAGGAAGGATTAAGTCAAGGAGACTTATTTTGCCTAGTCTGCTATTTCACTCTTTTCTTCTTCTTGCTTGCAATCCAGAAAAAATTACCTTTTATTCTTGCTCTTTCTGAAATAATAACCAAATCTATGTTTTAAAATGTCTTTGTATTATCCTGACCCATTCTCTTTCTTCTGCTTTATTCCAAAATCAACGCACAGGGAAATTTAATTGTACTATTATTTGACTTCCAGATAAAAAATTGCCTTGTAAAAGCCAATTCCAGTTGGTGCTGATGTGTTTGCTTTTTGAAATATCGAACATATGAATGTTTGATTGCTGAGGATCAGATTGGATGTAATTTCCTTGGCTTCTTTGATCTTTAAAGACAGCAGGAGTCTACCTTTTTGAATGGCACTTGAATGTAGGTTAAAAAAGGAAAAAGAAAAGTAGCATGTGTGAATATCAGGGCAAATTATATCATTATATCCTGAATGACATGCCTTGGTGTTACAATGCTAAGCATAACTCTCTCTGTTCTCAATAAATAGAATTATTTAATTCAAATATATGTATGAAAATTGCCATTTGCACAATTTAAGTCATGACCATTTAACTATTATAATTGGAATTGATTGTTCAAGTCTTTGTAACTCGGTTCCATGGTAACAGTTTGGATATTAGTGTGCTACAATAAAATTGCCATGGCTACACTGACTGAAGCCTTGATCTTAAAATGAACTTCACACGAAAACAGGGGCTTACACTTGTCTAACCTCTGGCATTTTCACACCCTGTGGAAATCAGTGTGCAAAACACTTGGGCATGAGCAGGAAAGACTGCTGCTCTGAAACACTTAAATTTTAATCTCTCTGCTCTAGGGTCAGATTAAGACTTTTTTGGAATAGTTTTGTAAAAAGTTAAGTTTAGTAATGGCTAGATCGAGCATTTAGCTGGTGTTTGTGTTGGTAATAAGGAACGACTGCTAGCTTAACAGGGCAAACCTTTTTTCCTAATATAGTCATAGAGCAAGATTTCTGAAATCCATAGACTCCCAGAGACTTTAGGTGGCCATTGATCAGGCCTCCACCACAGCAAAAGATGCACTTCTAGTGCTTTCCTGAGCTGCCATCACAGTCCTTCTCAGATATCTTCTACCTTTTTGAGGTTCAGCCCTGTTTTACCTGACTAGGAAGATGAGAGATTAGTTAAAGATGAATGGATAGACAAAAATGAGATAATGAGATATAATCTAACAGGAGTCCTTCAAAGTGGCACTTGGGAGGGTTCCTTACGGAGACGGTTACTGTCTGAAATGTTGTCTTATCACTTCTTAACCATCATAGGAGACTTCATATTTGCTGGTGCATTTGATATAGGTAGTTGTATAGGGTAACCACTGAAGATGAAGCAGGATAAAAATTTAAGCAATCATTATATATATATATATATATATATATATGTGATTAGCAATCACAGGTTAATTAGGCCAAGTTACCTTTGCCTAGATTAATGCCAGCAAAATAACCACAGGGTGTGACGTACAAGAGAAAAGCTGAAGCTTTACATAAGCATGGATTGGATGAAACAGCTTCGGTGTGAAGTTAACAATAAGATTAATTTTCTGGGTCTTGTTTGGTTTAAAACATGACAGGCTTTTCTGTTTTAAATGGGTCTGACACCTTGTCTGACATGTGGTCTGACCACCGTATATAGATATTGGACATCTTTTAAGGCAGGGGGGAGGGATCCAGCTTTTAAAAGAGTGGTGCTTCCAAAAGCCTGATTGAGCAGCCTGAGAATGAAGGGGTTTGATTCGTTCAAAAGGAGAGCTCCTGCTCGTAAGAGCTTTGGTTGGAGGAGAAGGACTGGTAGAAAGTCTCTGGTGAGTGTGGGTGTGTATGTATATTCCATATTTGTGATTGTGATGTTGTAATGCACAATATAAGTGAGCCAATCAAAATCATGAAAACTTTGTAGCTGCATCAATAGTGTTTTATCAGCACTGTTGAACCAGTTAATCCTTCTTCTCGGGGTGAATACAATTACTGCAGACTGAGCTACCCTCTCTGCCTACCAGTATTCTCTGCCTTGTAGGTACACAGTCAGGCATATGAGTATACTTTTGCATGCTATTCACTGGCACGAAAGATGGCATGTCCATGATAATGAGAAAAAGATCTTGTAATGAGAATAATGGTTGAGAACATAAACTACTGAGCTGAAGAAATGTTCTCCGATCCCATCATGAGAAGACCTTGTTTTCTATTGTGAGATACTCCTAAGAGGTTTTATGTATGTTTCAGAAAATTTATTTGCTTCCTGTTTCCTGACCACTTAATTCTAATGCAAGCATCTTCCAAGTTTTATTTGACTGAAATAATATCCTTTTAATTTAAGCTCTGCAATTTATGAGCTTGTTAACCAGGTTTACTTTTCTGAAAATTTCCGACTTGACTCAAATCAGAGTCACCATTTGAAGTGATGGTATTACATATGAAGACACATTTTTAGATGTCCCCAATGCCTTGGAAGCTTTATTGTTAAGTGACTTGTTAGCAGAATATCTTGTTAGCTGGTGTAGAGTTGCTTGTAATACTTGTAGACTTCCTGTCGATTTATAGCTTATACCATTAATAACACGTAGAAGAAAAGAATGTAAAAAAAATTTGAAGTCATTTCAGAAGTAGTTGGTGAAGTGATGACAAGATGATAACAATTTTCACTGTTTCCCAGCTGAAGAAGAGTTTCTTTAAAACCCTGTTTTTTCACCAGTATCTAGAAAACATTATTGTCTTGGAGGCATCAATATTAATCTTTCTGTGCATCAACACAACAAAGTGCTTGCCAGGAATAACAGCAGGTCAGGACATTGACTGTAAATAATAGGGAATATTTAAATTCCTGCAAGTAAAAGCCCTTAACATTTTACAACACAGAGTGAGATTGTGCGTGGTGTTAGAATCTCATTGACGTTATTTTGAAGTCAAACTTAAGTGATTTTGTCTGTTCAAGTATTAGGGTGCTGTTTATTCAAAAAGGCTGAAATCTTTCTTGTGTACAGGCTTATGCTGTGCAAATGCATCAAATCAGACATCGAACTATGCTTTTCCCTTTGCTGGGCTGGCATCATGCAAATCTTTATTTTTAGGTCACAGGAAAGGATCAAGTGGTAGTCTTCTGCACCTAAAAACTTCTCGTGCAGTTTGGTACCCATCGCCATTTTTTGCTAACTGAACAGACCTCACACAACCTTTCCTGACTAAAGTCCTTTTCCCAGTTCAAGGGGTGAGAACACAAATTAAGAGAAGAAAGTTGTTTTGAAAGACAATCATCTAGGTGTCCCATAAACAGTGATCCTTCAACTTTCGTTTTGAGAGCTGAGATGAATATCTACCCATCTGGTTAACTTTAACTTTGGAAGGTTATTTTTGGGCCTAATTATTTTCTCTATCTCCTCCAAAATCGAATTAAGTTTATGCAGCCAGATATACTTTGTTAACTCAAGTATTTTTTACTTTTTTTGTTCTGGTTGATCAAAAGTAATAGAAAAAAATTCAATGAAAAGCTGACCTAGACCTTTCAAAGTCAAGAACTTCTTACCCTTCTATCACAAGTTATAAGCATTTTGCAGAGAGGAGGGAGGATTCCTTTTGAAGCAAGAGGAAACAATTTGTCAAGATGATTTCCAGAAGTCCTCTCAGTTTAGCACAACAGTTTGACAACAGCAAGGTCACATACAGTAATAGTGCCTTGCCAAGTGGCTCTTCATCTACTATGGTTGAAAATAAATGACAAATTATGGTAATTAGTAATGCAAAACCTGATGTCTACAGTGTGTAAATATATTTCTTCTCAAGATAGGATAGACTGTGAATATAGAATGCAAAACTATCTCAAGATTAATAGAAACATGCAAATATTTACTTTAGAAACAACAGGAAAGTTTAGTAAGGCATGGAAAATCAAGCTTTGCTTGGTATCTTACTGTACAGTAAATTTATAACTATTCCATTCCCATTTGTGAATGTAAACACTTTCAGTGCTGGATCTTTTTACAGTGATTTTCTTTTTAAATTTCTTTCCTTTATTTTGTCAGTATTTTAAACACAGGAAAGTCTGATTAAAATCTTGTCAGTATTTTTTTTAAGTAACAGGTTTGACAACTCAGTTTTCCTGTTACTGATTTACTTTAAGAACTTTCAGATCACCGAAGTGTATTTGATATTCCTGTGTTTGTTTTGACCCATATTTTAGTTGTCAAAATGCAAGCAGATTCACAGTCTTAGTTACATTTCAACACAGTAATTGCTAAATCGTTTAGGAGGGGGAAAATAAAAAAGTCCCATAAGCAGTTGTTATTATGCATGTGTATTTTTAATATCTGATTTTCAGCATAACCTTAGATTACAATGCAGGCTAAATTTCCCTTGCTGATTTATAAGTATAATGTAAACTCTAGGCTCAGCTAATGATATTGCAATATAAAACTGTTCTGTTGCAGAGTAAAGACCTTGCTTAGCACTGCAAAGCTCTGGGTTCATTTCAATGTGATCATTCAGGCGCTATGGAGGGATTATGCTTTTATTGTATTTTGTTTCATGAATACATGAATGAATAATAAGTTCAACAAACAAGAGTTCCCTACTGGCTATCTTAAAGAAATCGTTTTGCAACATGTTATGAATTTCAATCAATCATCCTCAACAGTCCTTGTCCTGCTGAGGTCTGTGCATTAACAAAGTCAGCATTTTGGAACCATTGTAAATAGCTTGAGATTTGATCAGAATGTCCAAGATCAGGAAGTTGTAAAGGAATGCTAGAGAGGAGGCATCCTTTCTATATTACATATTTTTTTATACTTACCTTTCCACACTTTACAAGCACTGATTGTGTTGTAGTTGCATGTCCAGGACATGTGCTTGTTTTGTGTGACTTCTCTTTCAATGAGCTATTTCCCTTGACAAAGAACTAAGAAAGTAATGATAAACCACAAATATGTATAAATGCATGCACACCCACGAAACTTGAGATTCAGGAAAAGCAGGATGGAAATGCACAAGAATGTGAACTGTGTTTAAAACATTACTCTTATTCCATCTCTGTGGAATTTTATCTATTTATAAGGTAAGGGTAAAATATTAATTCATTTAAATAAGAATAAACACATTGATAAGAAGGTCAGAAATTTGCAATATTTGCATGTAGGATGGGTTCAATATCAAATTATCATAGCTGATTTGTTTACATCTTTTACAATAACTAGTGAAAATAAATAACACAGTGCATGATAACACAGTACACTGTGTGCCTTATTCCTGGGGCTAGGTGTCCTGTGGATGCATCAATTAAGAATTAAAAAAACCCCTAAGTTTGTAAGATTTCTGAAGGGAGAGATGGGGGAAAACCAAAAATCATTCTGATGGAACCCACAGTTTAGTATGATGAGTTTAATTCTGTGCCTTGTCCCACCTTCATCCCATCTCTTTTTCTGAGAGGGACAAAATTTTTCTCGGTATTCAATCTCTATACTTCCTCCTGCCTTTCCTTTCTCAGGTTATTACTGAAGTATTTTCCTTGGTGTTTGTTGTTATTGTGTAAGAACAAAACCTACTTATGTGCCATAATTTTGCGTAAAATATATATTTACAAACTTTTGTAGCTATTCTGAAAAAAATCCCATGCCGTGTAAATACCAGGCTGTAACTCTGCAGGTTGGAAATGATGGCCCTTTACACTTGCCAAAGATAAATATTTATGCCAACAAGTAGTTATTTGACAACCTACTGCTGTTTACAGGTTGTTTGTTCTCTTCAGCTGGTAAGTATTGCTCTTGTGCCTTCTCTTTTTTTTTTGCTAAGAAGTGAGTGCAGAGCACAGATCTGTTCTTTCAACATTTTTATAGAATCATAGAATCATTTAGCTTGGAAAAGACCTCCAAGATCAGTGAGCCCCATGGTTAACCCAGCACTGCCAAGTCCAACACTAAACTATGCTTCTACGTGCCACATTTACATGCCTTTTAAATGCCACCAGGGATGATGGCTCACTGCGCAGCTTGTTAGATGGCTTGACAGCCCTTTCAGCATAGAGATTTTTCTTAATATCCAATCCAAACCTACCCATGAGAAACTTGAGGTTGTTTCCTCTTGTCCTGTCACCTGTTATTTGGAAAATGTGGCTGACCCCCACCTTGCTACAACCTCCTTTCAGGCAGTTGTAGAGAGCAGAAGCTTCACCAGCTCTGTTGCCCTGTTGCCCTCTGGATTCACTTCAGTACCTGAACATCTTTCTTGTCATGAGGGGCCCAGAACTGAATACAACTTGAGGTGTGTCCTCACCAGTGCCCAGTACAGAGGGACCATCACTGCCCTGGTCCTGCTGACCACACTATTGCTGAGACAGGCCAGGATGCCATTGGCCTTCCTAGCCAACTGGGCACAGCTGCCTCATGTTCAGCCACTACTGACCAGCATCCCCAAATCGTTTTCCCCCAGGCAGCTTTCAAGCCACTCTGATCAC
Organism: Monarcha castaneiventris obscurior; assembly: GCA_026261815.1. Taxonomy (NCBI): domain Eukaryota; kingdom Metazoa; phylum Chordata; class Aves; order Passeriformes; family Monarchidae; genus Monarcha; species Monarcha castaneiventris. Next base: position 6,472,740 of record JAMPIT010000889.1, read on the forward strand.
TGCCTGGGATTGTTGTGACCCAAGTGCAGGATCTGGTATTTTGCCCTCATCTGCTTGCTCTCAGCCCATCGATCCAGCCTGTCAAGATCCCTCTGAAGAGTCTTCTTGCCTTCCATCAGATCAACATTCCAACCCAACCAACCGTCACCTGCAAACGGACAGAGGGGGCATGCCATTGCCTTATCCAGATCATGGATAAAGGTATTAAACAAGACTGGCCCCAATACTGAGCAACACAACTATGGACCAGCTGCCAACGAGCACCACTCACCTCCATTCTATGGGCACAGCCACACAGAAGGGTTTCACCTAGTGGACGGTTCACCTGTCCAAGCCATGAGCAGCCAGTTTCTGCAGGGGAGTGTTGTGGGAAATGAAGTCAGAGGAATCACCAAAGTCCAAGTGTATGCATCCACAGCCTTTCTGTCATCCACTAAATGAGTCACCTTGGCATACAGGGAGATGAAGTTGGTCAACTATGATTCACTTTTCATAAACTCATACTGGCTTATCCTGATGCTCTGGTTGTCCTGTATGTGCTGCATAATGGTTCTCAAGGTGTCTGCTCCAGGACCTTCCCCAGACCTGAGGTCATGCTGACAAGCCAGATCTTCTGTTCTGATCCTTCTTGTAGATGGAGGTCATGTTTGCTAACCTCCAGTTGACTGGACCTTCCCCTCTCAAAGTGTCTTGGCAAGCACTTCCTCCAGCTACCTCAGTACCCGTTAAGTAGGAGAGGTCAGTTAAACTGGATGGTGAAAACGTTGACTTTATTTATGGGTGGTATAACACTTGTGTATGAATGCCAAGAATGGAACTTCATTTGAAGACTGTCTTGCCTTCATGAAGACTATTCTAAGATCCACTGCCTATACTTTTGTTTATATCTAACTGTGAGCATGGCTTTAAGATCTAGCTCTAAAGTTTTGGTTGTTAGGTGTAAATGCTGCTAGCTTTTTGAGTTCCTGTGTCTCATATTAGGCACTTTGGAAAAGTGGAAAATGTGGAGTTTTGCATGAAAATTATCTGGCAGCTAAAACATGTAAATCCAATGTTTTGAATGTACATATTTGGACCTGCACTGAAGTATTTGCAAAGTGGTCCCAATAATGAATAGTGCGTTTGTTCTTCTGATATAGCTTCTTTTTTTTCTTGTTTATTTTGTAGAGATGAGGTTTTGGTAGCTGCTTGGATGAGACCATTATGGAATAGTGAAACAAATATCATTTACTGATATGTTCACTAGTTTTGTCTTGTCAAAATTGTCAAATCCTCTTCAAAGTGATTGTCACCACCTCTTTGATTTGGCACTCTGTTCCACATACAGCCACTGTCATGTAATTGGTGTCAAATAATGCTTTTTTTTCCTTTGCCATTTAGCTCCAAAAGGACTACTTTGGCTTAATTAGTGATCTAGTCAATTTTATAAGTTGGCCTCATTTCATGTTCTCCTTAAGTTTGTCACCCGTGTCATTTCCCTTTAATTGTAGGAAAAAAAAACTTATATTCTTTAATAATTTTGGGATATGTTTGCAATCCTGTTGTTACCCTTTTTTGCAATATATTTACCAAAATAGGTAAATTATATCCATTGCAGTCTTGTTAATGCCAGAACAGATTTGGATTTTCTTCAAAGGATGTCCTTCCCTTTGGTAATTTCTTAGTCTTGTTTACTGATAAACTTTCCTCTGTTCAAGAATAATGCAGAAAGACCATTTCTTCCCACTAGGGGACAAAGATGATATATGCTAGTAGGTAATAAACTTGGGTGTTACAAAGAACTGCATGTATGCCCACTGGGTGCACTGTGATTAACCTCATTAGAAACTTTTTTTTCTCACTTTAACATTGCTTGTAGGACTCCGTAGTACTGGAGGAAGAGCCACTAGAATTATGGGGTACATTTGCTGATTGAATTTACTTTTCTTCTCCTTTGCAGACAATTTACAAGGAATCACATCCTAACACTTGTCACTCCTTTTTAAAGCACTAGCTAGTCACACAAGTCCTGGAAGAGTTGGGCCTTTCTCTCTATAAAAACGTAATTTGCTCCAGAATACTTCAGAGAGTTCTCTCATATACTTTGAGGCTTGAACATCTTCTTGGCACATGGATTAATACTGGCTATGTACTTTTCTGTCAAGTACAATAGAATTGTAGAAAGTTTGGGGTTGAAAGGAGTGTAAATGTCATCTTGTAACAAACTATTTGCCATGGACAGAGACACCTTCCACTAGAGCAGATTTCTCAAAGCCCCATCCAGCCTGGCCTTGAACACACCAGGGATGGGTCAGCCACAATTTCTCTGGGAACATGTTTCCCATCAACCTCATGATCAACAATTTATTAGTGAATTCTAATATAAACTTATTCTGGGAATAGGTTTAAAAATAATTTATGCCAAAAATGGTTTAAAATAATTCCTTCTTGTCTTGTCACTATATGCCCTTGCAAAAGGTCTCTCCCCATCTTTCCCGTAAGTTCCCTTCAGATACTGGAAGGCCACAATTTGGTCACCCTGAAGCCTTTTCTTCTCTAGGCTGAACAATTTCTATTCACTCAGTCTTTCCTCATAGCAGAAGTGCTCCATCCCTCTGATCATCTTCTTGGCCATCCTCTGGACTCACTCAAAGAGGTCAATATCCTTCCTGTGCTGGGGATCCCAGAGGTGGTTGCAGTGTTCCAGGTTGGGTCTCACCAGAGCAGAGGGGCAGAATCCCCTCCCTCCCCTGCTGGCCGGGATGCTTTGGATGCAGCCCAGGACACGTTTGGCTTTCTGGGCTGGGAGTGCCCCTGACTGGGTCATGTCCAGCCTCTCACCCACCAGCATCCCACAGTCCTTCTCAACAGGACTGCACCTTGCACATGGCCTTGTTAAACCATGTGAAGTTCCCATGGACCCACTTATCCTCCAGGTGCCTCTGGATTACATCCTTTCCTTCAGGAGTGTCACTGCACCACTCAGCTGGTTGTCATCTGCAAATTTGTTGAGGATGCATTTGATCCCTTCATCTGTGTTACTAATGAAGATGTTAAGTAACACTGGTCCCAGTGCAGATCCCTGAGGGACACCACTTGTCACTGACATCCACTGGCACTCCGAGGCATTGACCACTACCCTCTGGATGAGACCATTTATCCAAGTCTCTCAGCGTATCCATTGACTGTCTTCTTGAAGAGATGGAAGTTTGCTTTCCTAAAGTTCGGGGGCATATCTTTACTTGGTTTATAAGCTTGAGGACTGCAAATTCCACTTGGGATCACTGCAGCCCAGGCTGCCTCCAATCTTGATATCCCCAATTAGCTCACTTACACTGCTGACCAAGAGATCTAAAACCACATCTCTTCTGCTAGGGCTGTGTACTCTGTGACTTAAGAAGATATCCTCCATGCCTTCCAGGAGTCTTCTGGATTGCACAGACCTTGCTGTGGTGATGTTTCAGTACCGTATGTAAAAGTAACTGCACTGTGCTGTGCAAAGGAAGCTGCTGTATTAAAGAGCTCACAACCTTGTGAGTATGCCATTGAATGGAGTAAGAGAATTAGTGTTATATGGAGGAGGAAGGAGCTAAGAAAAGAGGAGATTAAATGACCCTCAGAAAGAAAATTGCAATACAATTGTTTAAACTGGAGAAAAATCTTCCTGAATAGGGCAATCTCACAGCCTAAATATGCTTCAAAATGTTTTGCCTTAGAAAAAGTAACCAGATAGTTGTTGGCTATAGGCTCCCCTTTTAACCACTTGATATAACAGTTGCTTCTGGATAATGCCCTAGTGGATTAATGCAGATGACTCCTTTTTTGTAAGGTGCATAGGGTATACTGTATGAATTTAGCAGCATGGGGTGTTAGATAGAAAATGCCTTTGTGCACCAATCATTTTTGAACTCATCTTCAGGTTCAATGAATTGCATATTTGTTTGTTTTGTTGGGTTGAGAAATTCTATTCTTTTTCATATCTGAAATGGTTCATACTAAAGCTTTCATAATACCCTTCAGTTTTTGAGTTAAATTGATGTTTAAATTGGAATGAAAGTAGGAATCTTGGCAGTTTAGATAATTTACTTCATCTGGTGGCCAGCTATGTTAACAATCACATCATATGCCAGCATTTACACTAGATGAAAGAAGTCCCTGGGGCACTAGAACTGCATTTTAGAAGCAGACTGAAAATACAGTTATGGTCTTTGTTTCATCGTTTTATTCTGTAAAATGGAAAACTATTTTAACTGGAATTTTTAAGTGTTAAAAGCATAATGTAAAGGTTATGTTGGGGGCTATTTTGGGCGTATTTGCCTTGGAAGCTGAATGACAATTGATCAGTATTCTGGACAGGAAGCGTTCAGCACAATGTCAGCAAATTATGTCTTTTTATTCCGATGTATCGAGCACTTGGAGGAAATGGTATATTGTTAGCATATGAATAACATCAAAGACCCACATTGCAAGATGTATTTCAGTCTTCTGGAATAAAATGCATGGCCTCCCCTTTATGTATTTAAGTGCCTCCCCTCGTAATATAGTGCATGCTTGAACCTGAAAGCTATTTCTTGTCTAACATGGACAAACTGAATTTCAGGATTCAATTGCTGGTGCATGACTGCACATTCCATCACTTGGCAAAAACATTTGTAATATCAAATTGGCTTCCTGCTTGAAGAGTAAAATGTGTTTGATTAAAAATAAGGTTCTTGTGGGAAAAGGTCTGTGGGGATTTTTTGGTTGTTTTTTCTTTTTTTTAGGAGCAATTCTCACAGAATGCATTTACATCATCTGCATTTCCCTGATAATAGTAGTGACTATAACTACCCTACAAAAAAGTATGAATTTAAACAGCACATTACATCTGAGGTTATTCTGATTTTGACTTCATTATTGTCTCCTGTGATAGCATTTCTGACATTAAACCAAATTAAGAAAATAACCGAATGTAAATCCCAGAGACTTACTGTACTGCTGTCCTTAAGGAATATGCTTTTCCTTCATTTTGGCCTCTAATAAAGACAAAAAAAGAGCAAGCACTCTTTTACCTTACCATGTACAAGAAAAATTCTCCTAAATTGAAAATCTCAGCTATAATGAGACTGTGGGATGAGTGCTTGTTTGACAGTCTATCACAGACAGAGAATTTCCAAGTACTTAAACTATTTTGTTCATAGTTTAAAGGCTGTTGGTGAGACAGTTTGTTTACATTAGCCATCAGCTACTTATTTACAGATATGTTTGGCTTGTGGAAATTTCACTAATTTTCCATAGTAACTTTGTTTACTGGCTGTGTAGAAAAGCCCTTGTAATTGAGGGTCAGTATAAATCAAATTAAAAACATTTAACACTAGTATGAAGCTGGCAGAAATTGGAGGCTCCTCACTTATTAAGAAATTGTCAGTATTCTGAATCTATTCCAATTCACACCAAGAATGTGTCTTCCTCAGATAGCTTTGTGAATCAAATTGATTTTGGTTTGTCTGCTTTTTAACATCGGTTACTACAAATTTCCTCTCATTTTAACTATACTTTCTAAAAGAGCAACATGATGTATTTCACAACTCCATTTGCATTCAAATTTGCTGTTAAAAAAATTAAGAAACCATTGTACCTGAAAAAACTATGTTATTACTATGCAACATTTCCAGCACTAGAAGCTCTGGTTAGGTTCTGCTTTGCTGCCCTTGCTCAGCAATGCTCTGATCCACCAGAAACACTTGAGTACACGTTTCACTTGGGTCCATGAATAATAGCACTACTGAAGTCAAGGAGACGGCAAATGTTTAAGTGCTTTGATGGACAGGTGACACACAGTGTCCTTCACTGAAAATGACAATACAGATGGAAGAAGAGGGGGATTGACTTGTAACATGGCTACTGAAAATGGTGTGTTTCTTACTGTATTGCCTTTTTACCAACGTGAAATACCACTCAGATACTTAGGAAATACTTACTAAATTAATATTTTGAAATAAAGTATAGTTTTTTTCCTAAACCAGTTACTGCATGATGCATACTTTAAGCTCACAACTAGTCACTCATAAAACTAAACAACTGATGCGGTCTCACACGAAATGTACAGTTCTTGTTTCATGCAAGGCAAAGAGAGTGAAAGAAGGAAAATTAAATCCGGAAAACCCATCAATTTGCTGTCCACACATGCCTTGTTTTAAAATAAAATTTTAACAGCCACTTTTGTTTTCCTAAGTATCTCTCCATCACTTAACTGATGAAGTTACAATAAATCGTTTTTTACTTTTTAAAAGAGCATTTGGGAAAAATAGTTCCTTGAAATGAATATATAATTTTAAAGGGTGAATCAGCCAATAGTGTGATGACTGCATATTTGGAATTTTTTCTGGTTTTGCTGCAGTTAAACATGTGCTGAAGATTTAAAGACATCCCAGGTGGTCTAAAACTCTTACCACCCAGTCTGACTTTGGTTTTAGTATACTATAAATAAGTGTCAGAAACCACACATTTTTATTAAGCAGTGCTGCACTAGCTCTTAGAACTGGCAATAACTGAATAAGTCAGTGGAAATGGTGTGCTAAAATGAATGAAAATAAAACTAATAGACTTATTCTTTTAACAGAGTAACTCCTCATCACGGAAGCCTAGCTCTACCCCTATACATCATTTGTTTATGAAAGATGTGATTAAAGATTATACTGACCGGCAAGTGTGTATGAAAGCAACAAGATAAAGTCCTCCTTAGAATTAGAAACATACAATGTTATTTGCATTGTTTTCCAGATCATCAGATTTGCACCAAAGGCCTCTGCAGGAAAAGTACAGGTATTTTCAACAAGATCTTGAAAAATGTTAGAGACAGTTTTGGCTTTAAAAGGGTTATAAACTGTTAAATAGTTACTTTTCCCAACAAATCCCAGTCCCGGAAACACCTGTGCTGAAGAGGTTTGTGCTGACCTCCTGTGAAAATTAGCAGAACACTCCAACATTTGCTGAATAAAACTGGGATGACAATCTTTCCAATGCATTCTTATGATGATTTCTTTGAGGTACGATGCAACAATTCTACCCTCATAGCATTTGCTGAATGGAAATAGAAAAAATAATGCAGTTGAGTTACTGATAAGTGAATGGAGTTGGATGAAAAGGGAACTAAGAACTTTACTACTCTGCAGAGGAAATACAAATAACTGTGCAGATTCTTTATGCATCTTTAGTATATGTCAAACATAACTTAAGGAAGAGTTAAGGATTAGAAAAGGTACGTAGGGTTGCTGAGAGTGTCTACAATTTGCTGGTGGAAATGCTTATTTGTGCTAAAACCTCACAGAAATAAAAAGGAGATGAAAATATTTTTCACTAAGTTTGGGGGCCAGTTTCTGTTCACCATTTGTCTAAACCCCAAAATGCCAAGTTGGAGGGAGGGGGAAATAGGACCAGACAACAAAGATGAAGATGAGTCCATACTACCTAAGTTTGTGTAACCACTTTCTAGGCTCCTCCTCTGTCAGTGTTCACTTGTTCACTCAGAGGGAAAATATTTTTTCTTGGATTCTGTTGAGAATGTGAAAAACCTGAAGGAGACTGCAACCATGTTAAGCTTGTTGGTGTGGAGTACCTAACAATCACCTCAAGCATTCTTTATTTGTTGCAGTCATTCATAAGAGCTTTGAACTATTCTTTCTCTTGGTTCCTGTTATTTGAACCAGCAGGAGACTGAAAAGGACAAGACTATAACTTACTGATGTGTTCAGAGGGCTGCAATCTTGTGAATTCGTTTCCTGCTGACATGAAGAATAGGAAGAGAAGAGCAGAGTAGCAGTACAATATATCATGATGGTATCAAACCTCTGTGCTCTGGATGGCTTGTTTGATCACCTTTTAAAGGATCTGGAATCTTAACGTCATTGTGACCCCATCTGTAGGTCAGTGGAAGAGGACTTCTGTCCTTGCTCCTGCCCTTCTTATCCTTCACTATTATCTAAAGGCAATGTGTTTTTTTGGGAGTGAAGCTAATGAAAGCAAAGCCCTAACAGGGAAAAAAGAAGTGAGAAGTTGGGAAGAAAATAAATTAGAAAAACTCTACAGCGAAACATAAAACTACTCAAAGGTTTCTTCCTTGCCATTATGTTACAGTCAAAAACTGTATTACTTGTGATGAAGGATCTGAGTAGGCTTGCAGCCTTTCCAACTACATGGGCCTAGGCAAAATGAAGTACACAAACTTTTTTTGCAGTGTTAAAATAATTTAATCTGAAATTATTTTTTACAGTAAAAAGTGCATCAAAACTGATACTCATTAATAGAGCTTCCTTTAGATCCCAGGTACAGTCTTTTCATTCCTTTAATTTGTGTTCACATGAATAACCCAGACAAAGGCTCGTGAAGAAAAGCAGCACTGAATCACTATCTCGCTTCTTAACTCTTGTCAGTTTACTATTGTCTCACATGTGTTGTAATCTTGGGTCTCAGCCTCGCACAGAAAGCATAAACATTTCTCTAGATAATATTCAGATGGTTCAGAGCAGGGGAATTTAATTTCCAAATTGTGAATGGCTTTTAATGATCACCATGTCAATATGGCAGGCAAGATCAAGTGTATGGAAAAAAGATTCAATACTGTAAAATTATAATTATTCTGAAGGTTCTTTTTTGGCTTTACTGTATGTACTTATGAATAAAAATAGTACTCAGGGAACCTTAGACTCATTGTACCTCTGCTAAACTTGATGGTGGCCTTATCAAGCAATATTTAGAGATTTGTGATAGTCATGAGGTGTCCGTTCTTTGTACAGCAGTTCATTAAAGCATTTAGCTGGCTAAGTTCTCCTTCTTCCTGTGGTTCTTAGTTGTGTGCTTGCACAAGTATTTCTCAGTGAGCAATATTAGATGTGTGACAGAAATCTGAATTTTAACTTGCATACTCTATCTGCTAAGCATGATTTGATTAAATGGAATTTAATTGCTGCACTTTTAACTACTGTCTACATTTTATTTCTGCTACTGCTGTACAGGTTTTCTAGTAGAATCAAACAGTAATGGGAGGAATGGGAGTAAAATATATATTGTGATCTTTCCTTTAAGTCAGTCCTGTTTACTAGGAATCTGATCTTTGTAGGTGCATATAATTTTCAATTCTCACTTGACCTTTTATAAGATTCTTAGAATCATGCCAGTATACAGGTAAGTTGATTTTTAAGAAAAATTTGAAAAGGTGGTCATATTTGCTTTGCAGGTAATTGAACTGGTGTCATAATTTACCTTTTTATTCTCTTTGAACTTTTCAGTTGATATTTATTTATCACATGCACCAGTATGGAGCTGATGGTGTTCTGTCTTGTAGAACTAAAAATATAGGATTGCTTTGATTCCTTAAAAGAAAATGGAAATAATTATCCACAGATACCAAGTATTTTGGTGCTAACTACAGTCTAATGTGTAATAGCCTTTTTTTTTTCGACAAGTTTTCTTTAATGGAGTTTGCTATTGATAGCTAATAGTGTTTTTTTGGTTTTTTGGAGGTTTTGGGGGTTTTTTTGGTTATGTAGTTTTGTTTTTTGTAGTTTTTGCTGGGTTAAATTACCATCTTACTAAATCATTAAGGCCGGGTTCTGTAGCCATGAGTTTATTGTTTTGTGTGTGTGTGTTAACAAACAAAAAATGCTAATCAGTTACAGAAATTGGTTTGATGACTTATTGGTTGCTTTTCTGACAGTTAAATGATTTTCAAAAGGATGATTTTGGCTACTGGTTAATGTGGCAGGTATATTTTGATATGTTTTCTTCTTTTAAATCTGATTAAAATTTTTGAGAGAAGTGACTTGGTGACTGTAAATTTTGGAAGAGGTAAGGAGCAGTGTTGCTGAAATAACAGTAAAAGACCTATGTATCAGGTGACTCACATCACTATGTATGATGAAGTAGCTGAGCACTGGATTTTATGGCACACAATATTCTATGAAAAGTACCCCAGTGAAAGAGAGCCCTACTCTGTGAGTTAAAGTATATATTTCACTACTGGTAACACATACAAAATGCAGGAGCTCAAATATTACAACGTGGAAATTAATGTGTATTGGTGATCTTCAGACAATGGTGGTACTGTGTCTACGAAGGTCTGGAGTTTCTGCTGTGAGCTTCCATAAAGCTTATTGGTCTTTCATGCAGCACATCCATAAATCAGTGAGGTTTAAACAGCGCTGCCCTCTTGAACACCTGCTTATTTGCCTTGAGAAAATCCTGTAGCATTTTAAAAATCACTTTATGACATTGTGAGTAATGCCTGCTCTAGAAACACTTGGAAGAGCCATTAAAGTTAAGGGTCTATCAGCATTTCATTATAAAGCTTGATTTCAAGGGGTTTATAACTCAGCCATTTAAAAATGCATTTCACTGAAACTTGTTATGTGACTTATTGTGTTTTTTTAGTGTTGGACAAATTATTTCAGGTGGTCCTTTTTACTTGTGGGAGGAGGAGTGGGCAGAGATTGTAGGTATAAGTAATTTTCCTTACAGAAGAGTATTTTTCTTACAGGGAACAAGTTTTAAAGATAGATATTTCCACACAAAATATCTTTCTGGCTATGTACTTTGAAAGATCTTATCTTGTCATATGAGCTAAAGAGCTTTCAGTTATCATACTCTATATGTGCATCCTTAATGTATATGAAATTTCTTTTCAAAGAGTGTTTTACGAGACCTTATTTATTGCTTTTGCTTTTAACAAATGGTATTAGGTGCTTTGTGTAATGGAACATGACATTGTACTTCTAAGTTTGTGCTCATAATGATTTTATTTATAAACACCATTGTTGTTTTTAAAAAAATCTGTCAAGCAACATCTTTATTGGCTGCCAAGTACCTCAGTGTTACACTTTGTTCACTACCCATCTGATTCTTGATAGGATATTGAAGGGTGACATTTGAAACACACAGGCTGACTTTTTTGAGGACACCGGATCAGAAGTAACTTTGTGAAGAAATTGATTAACAGAGTTTTCTGAAATCAAAGAAAAAGAAATTAAACTTTTTTTACTTATATAAAGTGCTGTAATACTTATGGGAAGGCATGCAAATTGAATAGTGAAAGAAACAGCTTTGTTCTGAGGTGCTGGTAAACATTCTAAACTTTAGAGATAAAACAGCACTTGAAATTCACAAGTAAACTCACTGAGAGTGGTTGTTAGTCCAAGATGTAAGCACAATACACCTTCAGCAGAAAACACTGTTATGTGAGTAGGCTATTACACTGTATGACATTTTCAGTGTCAATTTTCTGGAAATCTGTTGAAGGGCAGTAAAAAAGTCACGGTCTTTACCATGAAGGGTAAAGAAAATTTTTCTTTTTAATAAGATATTTTTTTGTACTGTTACTTATGACTTCATGTTCTTCAATACGGTGTCTTGAAAATGACCCTGATTGTACATGAGTGGGAAGTGATTTTTTATTTACTTTGGCGATGTTGATTTAGAAGATGTTTAGTATTTACTTTCTCTTTTTATTTGCTCTTTCAACTTAAAATCTGGAAAATTGCAACTCAAAGCAGATGTTTGATCTTTATGTATGAAAGTGAATTACTGAAAGGATTCTATAAGGATTTTTCATTCCGTAATGGGGTACACAGGAACATGAAGGGCAAGTGATGACTTAAGTTGATCTGAATTTGTGTTTGAATTCAGTCAGCTGGCCGCAGAGCTGTAATTCAGTCAATAACTTTTTGCCTTGTTTTGGCTTCCATAGAGCACATCCGCAACTTACAAAATCACAGGTTAGGGAGAGGCTTTGTCATGTGTCATGTGTAATGTGACTATTTGTAGGAAGTTTCTGGTAAATGGGAACATAGGCAGTCTGCAGAACAGCTGGGACTCCATGGTGGATTGGGAAGATGTTTCATTTTCTCCTTTGTGCAGTGTCAAAAGGTAAGGTTCCAGCACAAAATGATATAGATGCACGTGTACATGTTTTTAAGTATTTCCAGGTTGTATAGAGCTAAATTACACATAGCGTAAATATGTCTTGTTTGTATAATGCAACTTTTTGTGTATCTTAGCTTCTTTCTTGCTATGCTATTTTTACAGGTGCCTCTGATCATTCATCCAGAATTAACTTTGCAGTCAGCACCCAAGTGAGCAGGTTGAAAACAGAAGTCATTCCTTACAGGTTAGAGACTGCTTGTGTTTTCCTGTACTGATCTTATATTTTTGGCAGTCCGGATGAAACCAACTCTTATTTTCTCATTTACCTCTTGTGTCTAACTGTCATATTGTTGTATTATGCATTGATTATAGAGATTATCAAGGCTATAGAACAGTGCCCCCAGCTCTCTACTTGCTTCTCATATCCCAGAGTCCTATCAGTTTATAGATGGGCATTCACTGTTTCTGTTTCACATGGCCTGTGGTGTTTCTGCAGTGCCCAGTCCAGCTGAGCATGAACATGAAATGTGTCATTGCTTCTTGGTTAGGGAGATGCTCTAAATGACCTCCAGAAAGCTGTCTAATCCCTTATCGCTATGAACTCATTGTTTGCCTGTGAAGGGTGTACATGAAATGAATCAGTGGGAATCAGATCGAAGTAAAGGACATTGAAAACACAGTGGTATTTCCACATTGACCTGCACTGCTACAAGGCCTTTCATCTACACAGAAACAGAGCTGTGTATCTCAGCTGCCAAGTGAGCAAAACACAAATTCTATTTATTTATTAAAAAAAAATCTCTTACTGTAAATCATATTTAAATCCACATCATGACAGCAAATGCATGACCAATCTCAAGCAAATGACACAACCAACATTTAAGTGATGCTGGGTTAATTTCCAGGGTTAGACTGAAGCTAGTACTACTGTTGGGTCCAAGACTAGCAATAAATTTGGGGGAGATGGACCTTAGAATTTCACGGGTTTATGACCATTGTAGTTGTAGTTTTGGAATGTGTTTTCTGATCTGGGGCTTCTGTTGATTTGATCACCTTTGCTACCATTTTCTGAGTAATCCCAGAATCACAGAATATGTCTGTGCAAAAGTAATGAAAACACGTAACAGATAACTAGTGATTTATACTAGCAAAGATTTACTGGTTGCTACTAGCAAGTATACTTAAAGCTGGGATTAGAGGCTTAGCAAAAGCATGAATGCATAGCTAAATATATATCAGCTGCTTAGTGTTTATAACTGTGATATTGCCACTAGCATTACAGCAGTGTCCCAGGCAGAAAGCGTTATAAATTCCCCGTTACACTAAATGTAAAGAGGTCTTTAGTGCTGACAGTGATTGCCCTTACATATGCTTGCTTCATAGCTCTTCCTCGTTTAGGAGGAGGGAAAAGAAGTAAAAAATGCTAATTCAGCAATCTGTTGTTGGTTATATGACATTATAGTTGTTCTCATTCTTACCCAGTGAGACTTTCCTCCCAGTAATCAGGAAAGGTAACTTATAAGTCATCTGCTGCCTACCCTTCTAAACTTCCTTCCAAATTCTTACTCTTAAATCATCTTCAGTTAGTGATTTTCTGTTCAGTCACCAGGCACTGAAATATCTTGGGCCGAGATTGTCCATTTTCTACTGTGGGTCTGGAAGTGAAGTCATGCTCATCTGCCATGGGCTCCCGACTGGAGTGTCTGCTGCCACTGTGGCTCCCTCAGTGCAAGACCACAGTACAACCTGGCTGTATTCTTTTCCTGAAAATGGTGAAAGGGAGTGGAAAGCTAACAGATTCTGTGTATTGTTGGCGAGGACTGACATGGTTTCTGATCAGCAAATGTATAGTGGTTAAGTACAGATTTAGGTGTCTGTAGTTATAATTCTTGTCTTTGTGCCGTAGAGCACAAGATGACCAGAAATAATAATGATAAATGCTCAGTCATTGTCTTGCTATTGACTTATCCTCTGTAACACTGGAAGGGAAAAGACACATCACTAATGGCCAATCAGGCTGACACAAGGGTAAAAATTTCCAAAGGCCAATGGTATATTCTTATCTGTTCTGCTTTCCTTGACAGGCCTCATTCATATTTAGAAGCTCTTAAGATAAAGATTCACTTTTGAAAGCTGTACATATGAGCCAGTGCTTGGTCCTCAGCACCATTTACTCCCTCTGCAAATACCAAATTCTGTTGACATGGAAGCTAAAGTCCCTGTGCCAGTGACTCATTGTAGTTCCTGTTTTCCAGTACCTATAATTTTGTTGCCAGCTGTTTTTATCTGATCCTTAATTATAAGGTGAGTGTTTACACTCCAAAATGGAGCAAGTCAATTACCTAACTCAAATCACTGAACAGCCTTCACTGACATGCAAAACAGATCCATTTTTTCATAAATCTTTTTCCTGAAATTGGAGTGTAAAAATGCCTGTAATATCCATCGGAGTGAAACATCTGACTGCTCTGGGTAAGTTCCTGCTCTTCTATTATAAAAAAATCATCTGACTTCAGTTCAGACACTTATTTGTCAGCTAACAGTTATGCCCCATTTTCAGAAACATTAAGAATAGTCTCAAATGAAAGTTTGAGGAGGCTGTAGAAAGATGAGGGAGTGGAGTGTGTTTATATTTTTCCTGTCCAGCATAAAATTGGAAATGCTTCAAGTCAGCACTTTAAACAAAAACCCTCTTTGGAATGGTGATGTGCTCAGCAGCAGCCCAGGAAAGGTGCAAATGAAAATATACCAGATGGTAGGAGTTGCTGAATACTGAATTCTGAATTTACTTCATTGTATGCATATGTATTCACAGGTCATTCTGTAGTTTTATAAATAATGGAGGAAATTACTTATGTTTCCTTACATAACACACCAAGATCATGGAATAGTCATTACATCATCTGACTTTCTGAGTGCAAAGTACTTTATAAAAACAAACGTGCCTGGGGGAGACTCCCACTTACATAGGGCCTTTTAAAGAGTTTTCCAGTTGCTTTCACAGAAATATATTTGGGGTTCTTTAAAGAAAACTTTACTAAAAAAAAAGACAAACGTGCAGTAAAGGCAGGAGAAGAAGACTCAGTTCTCACTGCTAATATAAGACATGCACAAGATAATGCAAAATGGATAATAGCATGCATGAGTTGCAGGGAAGAGGATGCAGACACATGAATGCAATATGTAGGCAAGAAGTAAAAAGTCTTATATGCTATCTATGTACTTTACTCTCTTATTCAATGAATACTTCTAATTGTGGATCCAGAGACCTTATCCCTACTGTTTTTCTTGCCAAGTGAAGTACTCAAAAAATGACCCAGATGAGCCCTGGTAAGGGACATTGTCTGTGCTGGAGAGGAAGATAAAATCCTCAGAGACATAGTGTAGTAAAATGCCCAACTTTTCATCCTTACTCATCTCAGATGTCACATCAGGAAGGTGGACAAAGCCCTGCTCCACATCAGGTACTTGCCTCTCTTTCTGCTCTGCACCCCTTGCTCAGCCCTGACATGTTCCCTCCTATGCCATTGCAACTCCCAGGGCAGTAGAGGGAAACAAGAAGAAGGCCTCCCCATGACTTCTCCATCCTGGAGCTTTCAAGATGATGTCTGTGCAATAGGGACAAGCAAAAGCCCCAAAGAAAACAAGCCTGGCATCATCATTGCTGCTTTGTGCCAGGTGGCAGTGGGCAAAGGAACTGACCTGTCTCTTCAGGATGGCTTTTCTCTCCAGCAATCAAGGTGTCATCTGGTGCATGCTGTGGTCTGTTGCTTGAAGTGCTGCCCTCTCTGCAGAAGCCACAGTCATTGCTTGGGAAGGTGACCCTGCAGAGGTGTGAAGCTGGACAGGGTTACCAGTGACAAGTTCTGGGGCAGCACGATGAGTGACAGTGGGCAGGTGAGAGCTTTATGTCTGCTCCAAGATGCACCCAATCCAGTGGAGAGCATTTCAAGTGCACTATCGCCTACAGCATGAGGAATAAACAAGAGGAACTGGAAGTTTCGGCTCAGTCCCAGACCTGCAGAGCTGGCTTCTTAAGTGAGTTTTGGTGGGAAGAGTCCTGTGGCTGCAGTGCTGGGATGGACACTTATAGACCCTTCGGGAGAGACAGGCAGGGCAGGCAGGGTGCACCCTGCAGGGTAACACCACATGTAAAGGAGGGCTCAGACTGTACAGTGTTTGCAGCCTGGAGTGACATGGTTGAGAACCTTTGGGTAAGAATTAAAAGAAAAGCAAATAAAATGGGTGATGTTGTGGGAGTTTATGACAGATCAGCCAGCCAGGATGTTGGCACTGATTTACTAGTCTATAGGGACTTAAACCCCTGCTCTAAATCAGTTGTCTTTGTTCTGACACTACAGACCTTAGTTAAATTCTCTCTCCATGCTTCTTATGAGCCCCTTTTAAATATTAAAAGGTCACAATTAGGTCTTCCGGGAACCTTCTTTTCTCCAGGCTGAACAACTCCAATTCTCAGCATTTCCTCCTTCCTATAATCATTGTCCTGGCTGTGCTCTGGACTCACTCCAACAGGTCCATGTCTCTCCTGTACTGACAGAGTTGGACACAACACTCCAGGTGAGGTCTCACCAGAGCAGAGGGGAAACGTCCCCTCCCTCACCCTGCTGGCCATGCTGCTTTAGATGCAGCCCAGGACGTGCTTGGTTTTCTGGGCTGTGTGTGCACATGGCTGGGACATGTCTAAGTTTTCATCCACCAGTATGCCCAAGTTCTTTTTCTTCTCTGGTCTCAAACCCTTCATCCATCAGTCTGTACTTAGACTGGGTGTTACCCTGGGCCAGACATAGGATGTTGAACTTGTCCTTGTTGTCCTTCAGAAAGTTTGCATGGGCCCAGCCCTCCTGTCCAGGTCCGGAAGCATATAGAAGATGACTTTGATAAAGGTGCTAAGGGAAAATAGGGGAAGTGCACTCCTAAGTCTGTTGTTTCTAACTGGAGGTGCTCTGATGGGTGCAGTGAAGATTGGTGCCTGTCTTGGCTACAGTGATTATGAAGCTGTTAAGTTTAAGATATTTGGCACTATGAAAAAGACTCACAGTTGTTTATGCAGAATTTGCTGCTGCAACAATTGTACATAAATCTATGGGGCCCAATTGGATTCATCCCAGGATACCAAAAGAACTGGACAATGTCATTGCAAGACCTCTCTCAATTATCAATTTTTGGAATCAGGGGAGGTCCTATCCCTTCTGAATGGGAGATAGCAATTTCCAAGAACGGCTAGAAAGATGACCATTGTAATTCTAGGCTTGTTACTCTCACTCCAATGCTTGGAGAAGATTATTATGGGAGCTGCTGAAAAGCATTTGAAAGACAATGCAGTCATCAGTGAAAGGCAACAATAAGTTCATGAAGGGAAAGTCATGCCTTAATAACTTGATATTCTTTGATGATAAAATTACCTGCTTAGTGGAAAAAGGGAAGGCAGTGCATGTGGGTTGTTTGGTTGTTGGGTTTTTTGCATGTTAGTTTAGTTTAGTTTAGTTTAGCTTAGCTTAGCTTAGCTTAGTTTAGCTTAGTTTTTGACACTATCTCTCACAGAATCTTCTGTACCAAATTTCCAGCACAGAGCTGGACTTGTACATAATATGATGGTGAGCAGCTGACTGACAGACGGGGCTCAGAGAGTTGTAGCATTTGGGATAGCATCTAACTGGTGGCCTGTCAGTAGTGGTGTTCCCCTAAATTTTAGGTTTAATTTTAGGGCCAGTTCTCTTTGGTTGTTTTATTAATGACCTGGACATGGGAGTTGAGTGCACAGTAAGTAGTTGCAGATGAAACTAAACTAGGAGGAACTATTGATACCCTCAAGGATACTGATGCCTTCTCCAGCCACCTAGAAACAGAGATTAGACAAGAGTTAGGGAATAAAGATAGGTGTTTCTTTGAAGGGCCTTCAAGGTACACCCTGGGGGAGCCAGAGGCTGCTTCCAAAAAGTGGACCCCAAGATGGACGACAGGTCACGAGTTCTTCACACCTTTATAGGTTTGGTTCATTTGCATACCACGGTTAATTCTCCAGTTAAAGCCCCAGTTCAATGATGTAACTCCCCTCAGCTTGCTCCCCCCTTAGTGTCTTTGGTTTACACATTTTGGGCCTAGAACAGCCTGGCTGTCCTTGAAGGCAAAGTCTGGAGAGGCTTTGTTATGTCTATCTTACATGAGAGAGTGGGAATTACAGGCCACAAGGAACTTCAGAGTTACACTCTAAGCAGTACAGAATTTGAAAAATATAAAAGTTAAAACCGAAAGGCATCAATACAGGGACCTTAGAGATAGATCTTGATAGATTAGAATGCTCAACAATCACCCGCTGTGTGAATTTTGGCAAGAACATGTGTTATATTCTGCACCTGGGATGGTGTAATCCTGTATGTACATATAGACTGGGGGACAGGCAGCTACAGTCTTGCAGAAAGGGACTGGGGGCTTTGGCTGGCAGCCATCCCAATGTGAGTCAGTGATGTGTCCTGGAGGACAAAAGAGCCATATCCTGAGGCACATTGGACACATTGCAGCTAACTGGTCAAAGGAAGTGATTGTTTCACTCTGCTCAATGTTGGTGTGGTCTCACTTTCAGTACTGTATGCAGTTTGGGGTCCACAATGTAAAGATGTAAAAATACTACAGTATGTCCAAAGAAAGACAACAAATATGGTGCAAGGACTAAAGGGCATGACTTATCAGGAGTGGCTGAAGAGACCAGATTTGTTCAGCCTGGAGAAGAGGAGACTGACTGGAGACCACACAGCAGTCTACAACTTCCTCATGATGGGGTGTGGAAGAGGGGTCCTTATCTCTTCTCTCTGGTATTGAGTGATAAATTTCAGGGGAATGGCTTAAAGATGCATCATTGGAAGTTCAGATTGGATATCAGTTCTTTAGATTGGAATGGTTCTTCACCGAGATGATGGTCAAGCACTGGAACAAGCTCCACAGAGAAGTGGTCACTTCTGCAAGTCTGTTGGTGTCCAAGAAGTGGTTGGACAAGGCTCTGGGACATATGGTTTAATTTTTAATTTGCCTGTGCAGAGCTTGGAGTTGGACTCAGTGATCTCCAAGGGTCCTTCCAACTCATGATATTGTAAGTACCTTAACTGCACTGCCTAATTTGTAATTGAGATTTGTGGACACAAAAATGGATTTTCCTTTTCTGCTTGCACCTGTGTGACCAAAAATGCCTTTATTTTGTTGTCCTTGAAGTCACTTAACTCCAGGATTGCATTCTTGCTCTCCAGGGTTATGCATTCTTATTCAACCATTCTTTTCAGTTTGCAAGCCAAGCTTTGAAATGTTAATATGCTATTCATTTCTGTTCCTTTGTGGGAGAACACTACCACACAAGCAGCTTACCTTGCTCAAAATTATTAAAAAAAAAAAAACCAAAAACACCTTCATCCTTAAAGCTGATTTTGGATTAGAGTTTGGCAATGAAAGCATACATTCCTCATGCTTTCTGAGGTTTTGTTTGCCTACTCTGCTGTGAAAAATTGAGAAACTAACCTTCAGTGGCTCATATGGTTAGAACGCTGGTTTTGGTGTTTTGGGGGGGAGTTTGTGCCTATATTCACATGCTCTTTTGAGTGTGGATGCAGAATGTTCAGGTCTGTACTTCTGGGTTTTCATTTTAGTAAGTAGTGTATTTAAAATTCTGATGGAATGGGAGACACAGACACTTGGGTTTGATTTGGCTTTTTTTTTGTCAAATAGGGATTTGCTTATAACATATAGATTGCTATTTGAACTAGGACACTTGAGGGCTTTTTCTGTGGAAAGACATCTGTGGAGGTGGAAACACCAGAATAGGATTTATCAATCCTGGTAAACCCACTCATAGATTACGGTGAGATAAACCAAGCCTGGAGGTAATTTAACTGGGTCTTGAGGGTCTCTGTAGGTGTAATATCTCTCCTGCATTATGTGTCTTGGAATAGGCTTTGATAGGTGTCTATGGGAGATATAGTCTTCTAAATATTCTTTTTATCTTCTCTCTGCACCAAGAATATGACAGTTGATGACTAATTTTTAACATTCTAATTTAAACAGTTATCTGCTCAGTTGCTATTGTCCACTTAGCTAAGGCTACCAACCCGTGATTTATGGATAAGAGAGGTTGAACCATATGGCTAGCAGTCCTTTGTTTTCCTTCATCAGTGCATTTGAAAAGCAATTCTTTATTATTCCACAATCTTAAACGTAATTATAAGGAGTTTAAAAATGCAACCAGCCTCTTTTTGTTTCTAAACATGAAATATGACTGGCACGTTGCTGACAATATAGGGAGGGATAGGTGGTGCATGTCATACATTCAGGAACAGGCAGTATAGCTTCAGATGACTTGTTTAGTCAAATCAGGACCATGCATGTTCTTTCATTTCTTTTGTTTCTTTTCTAGACTTGAAAGTGTAATTATAGAAAGATGTCTGACATCATGTTGCAGCTTTAGGTCATATCTTGTCCACATTCCAAAACCACACCAGGGCATATCTGACTTTAACCACGTCAGGCACACATTCCTGTCAAGTCTGCTGGAACTGTTATGCTGTCATGTGCTGAGAAGCACAGAAATGAAAACTGGAAGAAACAGTTTCTCCTGTTTTTTCTTTTTGTTTTTAGTGAACGAATTTGTATTTAAAAAATACTTGGATAGTATGAGTTTTACACAAATTATTTGAGACACTGGATATGAATATTTTATTTTTGTTTTAATTTCTTTTATATAGATTTGGAAGGGTAATACTTACTTTCAGTCTATTACTTAATAGTCTGACTTTACTCCCAAGCCCAGGGAATTTAAAGAGGAGCACAGAAGCTCTTTGTGAGAAGAAATTTCAGCAGGAGACAGTAATTCTGAATCTATTCTTGTTCTGTTTGTCAAGATGTTCTCATTGCAGCTTGCACAGTCTCTAGGTGCACTGTGAAAGGATGATGATGCATGCTGGTATCTTGTACCTGTTTATCTTGGACAAGCACTTAAAGACTTGGGTTCATGTGGGGCTATCAAAAATGTAGTC
This sequence comes from Monarcha castaneiventris obscurior, assembly GCA_026261815.1. NCBI lineage: Eukaryota > Metazoa > Chordata > Aves > Passeriformes > Monarchidae > Monarcha > Monarcha castaneiventris. Next base: position 6,493,649 of record JAMPIT010000889.1, read on the forward strand.
AATATCTATTGGAGGGGACTAGGCGGAAGAGTTTCGGTGTGTGACTTTCTTTTGGTCTTAGTTCAGTGATGTTCATCTTTATCCAGCAGAATAAATTACCAAGTTTTCATTTCCTGCTTCTATTAAAATTCAGTGCAAAAATAGTTTCTGATAATGAAATCACTTCCTTCCTTATGTGTCAGAGGCTGCTGTCAATGAAGTGAAAAAATCACACCTCTGTCTCCTAGTCTAAGAATTATTTTGTGCTTATCTCTGACTTTCCTAATTTTTTTGGCAATTGAGTCTTTTTGTTTGACACTTTTAACATGTTGACATAATAAGTGTATTTATATGTGTACCACATAGGCCTAGAGGACCTTTCTCTTATAGTAAGTTTTGCTGAGCTTTTAGAAGCTTGCAGGTCAAGCCCAGTATTTTTCTGAAGTATTAGCATTTTTCTGAGAGTTCCAGAATTTCCAAGCATTTGAAGGAGTTTAATAATCCCTCTTCTCACATTCTGGTAAATATAGAACTTTCAAGTCTTATTGCTTAAATTACATCTGTCAGATTATCAAATCATACAAGCCTGGACACAATGAAGACATTTTATGCATATTCAATTGGCAATATGCCAGCCAGTTATCGTGAGCTTTTAACACTGTAGTGCACTTCTACACAGAAAGGAAATCTGATCCACAGAGCCTAGTATTTCTTGCAAATTATTGTATCTGGTACAGTGCGTGTGTGTGTGTGTGTGTGTGTGTGTGTGTGTGTGTAACATATTCATATTTTTTACCTTCCTGAGGGAATTAGGATTTAAAAGATTGCTTTGCTACATATTACGGAAAAACGCACATAATTCTTGTGTAAGGAAACTTTTTGTGTTCAAAGGCTTTATTAATCACAAACATCTCTCAGCAGTTTGAGAATTGAAGGATTTATGGGAGTCATTCTTTAAGAATGTTTGGAAATTATTAACTCATATTTATCTGAAATAACCTGGTATTTCCCTGGTTTTGTTTAGTTACAATTTTAATAGACTTTTTTGTAGAAAGTCTGGATCTGCTGTGCTGAAAATAGGACTCTAATCTGTCAACCCTTGTTCATGTGAAAAAATCTTGTTGAGGTCATTAGGCTCTGTGAAATAATAACTATTTGTGGGAGCAGAGGTTGCCACATCATGTCTGATCTGATCTGGGCTGCAGCACTTTTTTTCCTTCCAGCTATGTGCTTTGTGGAAAGATCAAACGAAGCCATGAAAATGATGGTAATACTGCAAAAAAAAGTATGTCTCAATATTTCTATCATCTCATATCATGCGCAAGAGAGACAGCTGTTTTCTCCCCTGCTATGAAGACACAGATGCATATTAAACTGTGGTTTCTGGCTGCCTTTCAGAACAATAAGAAACTACACACCTGTCAGCTCTTGGCAAGCAGGAATGGTAAAATTACTAACTTTGTTTCCACAGCATTCTCTCACTGACAAACACACCATTGGCTTCATTTTTCTCTCCATCACTTCTCAAAAGGCTTAGATTTCTCCCCAGAGGCACAGAAGAATTAAGCAGTTTTACTACTGCTTCTCATAAATGGCTTACTTTTTAGAAAGCGTACGTTTCCATGCTAGGCTTGTTTTATTACTGCTTTTCTTCTGGAACAATTTTTTTTTTCCAATCAGTGTTTTGCATCTGTAAGCCTTTGTGCTATATAGCACTCTCCTTCCCTAAGGCAATCCAAAAACCCTGCAAGCTAATGGCTCATTTAGTGATCAATTTGTCAAATAATATTCACAGATGTTTTTCTTGTAGTACAGTGCAGGTAATACCCATGTGAATGATTTCTTCTCATAAGTGGTAAGGTAGAGGATTTGTTTTGTAAAGTGCAGTGTTGAGTTCTCCAGCAGCCAAGTTTCCTTTTTGCCTATCAAGCTTTAAAACAAAGTTCTGTTTAAAATATAGAAATATGAATGAACATTGGATAAAATTTCTGTCCTTAAGAAAAGGTCCTAAAGCACAGGACCTTAAGGAGCTGCAACTGATTCCTAAGGTGGAGTTAAGTGTGAACTTTCAGTCTTGGCTCTTCATTGCTAACTTTTGTGTTCTTGGCTAAATTATGAACGTTATAAGAAAACTGGTAGGCTTTTTATTGTTTGTTTGAGTTTTTGTTTGTTTGTTTTGTTTGTGGGTCCCTCCACCCCCTTTGCCCCCCACCCCCTGCCCAACCATATTGCCAAAAAAACCAAACTGAAGAGGAAGATTGTTCAAGACACTTTAAAAAATGATTAAGATGGTTCAAGACACTCTACAAAATGATTGAAAACTTCCCCAGGACATTCCTGCCCTGTGTTCCCCTCTCTTCCCAGTCCTTACAGCTCCTTCACACCGCCCCCACACAGTTAAAAGCACAAACCAGGAATTCCTCAGAAAGTCTTTTACACGGCATGTTGAAAACTTTGAAGACATTAATCTGAAATGATCTGTCAAAGATCCAGGGGAATGGAATCTAACTGAACTTTAACTACTTTATCCTACTTAAGCCGGAACAGAACTGCTGAGCTGAGCAATTTAAGATTCCCACAGCTGCACTAGCAATGTTTTCGTTCATGGTACTAAATTGTTTCCATTAGCCTGAAAAGGGTTATAAAACCTACAATCAATTTACTTTCTGGGGCATTGTGTTTTGAATACCGTTTAATAGGGTGTGACAAAAACACATAATTTCTCCACATGTTCTTACATTGCAAGCAGATTTTGCTTGGTACTAGGCAGTGAACCAAATGTTCTGGACAGACAAATGTTCAGCAGAGAATGCACTGGAATTGGAAATAAAGGAACAGTATCAGACAGCTAGAATGCCCAGGGCATGACAAGAATCTTAAGTGGAAGAGATGAGCACAAAGGAATAATAGGAATTTTTATCATCCATTTGCTCATCAGCTCCACATTTGCTATGGATAGGAATCATTAGATTTGTTTAACGTAGGGGAAAAGAATAGATTCAAAAGCTGGAAACATGAGTGAACCCAATTGGACAGGAGTATATTTAATACTAATATGAATAACCAGAGGTGGCTAAATGTGATGAACAGCTGTAGGCAGGAGGAGGATTCTTGCTTTCTTCCAATGAACTCAATGACTAGGATTATTTTCTCAGCCTAATACACCCACAGCATTTTTGTTACATGAATAACCACATTTATTTTAAAAAGACTTCTTGATAGGGAAGGACAGATTGGTTTACTTACCTTTACTAATACTCCTAATCTGTTTATATCCCATAGCTCCTTTCATTGCAAGCACTTCAGCTTGTATTTTTTATTCACATTGTATCTTAAGCCAGTTTATTGCACAGGAAAATAATCTGTTTAATGAGGAATTGTGAGTAAAGATATTCAAGCAAGTTATATGATAAAAATAGTGATATGGAAAAAACCCCACGTTGTCCCATGACAACATGTCTCTAAAAATGTATTTTGATAGTTCTGTAATTGTGTAATTACGTGCTGAGGTACACTGTAAAACATGTGACTACTGACCATAAAAAAGGCACTTCATTCTATTTGTGACAGTAGATGAACTTAATTGTCCTTACTAGGTGTTTCATTGTCTCTTAATTTAAACAAATGTTTTTAAGATAGAGTGAAAGAAATCTGACAATTTTCACTCTGAGTCCAGAAATTATTGCAATTTTAGCAAGCCAACTCCTTGGTAAGGAATAAAGCAATAGTCAGGGCAAAATTGAATTGGTCAGTTGAACTGCAGTGAATTCAACACTTTTGTCAAGGTGTGGTTTATTTGTTCTTGTAAGGATTTTTCAGGGGTCCTTTCAAGGTCTTCAAAATTAAATGGGAACTTTTTCAGGTTGAATTTTTAAGCAGAGAAAATTAGCTGCTCTTCATAAAAATTTTTAAGCTGCTTCTCCATAGCCAGTATTATGGTTATTTAAGTGGTAAATGGCAATAGATGTTTTCACCATTATTTTGTAAGATGATGATAATTAAAACCAGACTTGCTTTCTTAGATGTATAAGAGCAGCGAACACAAAACCATATTGAGAATTGCTACCTAATCATTTCGTGTAACAGTATTTAAGATTCCAAAACTTTGGTTCCAGTGTTCAGCTCAGTGGCCTAACTGAAGCTAACTGTTGCGAAGCAGAGAGAAATAGGAGAATACTGCTTGAATGGGGTTAGAGAAGCTGTGCACCCCATCTTGTTTTCCCAAAGCTGTACAAAAAGTGCATCACAACAAGGGTGCTTCCTTCTCCTGTTCTTACATGTTTCCAAGCGCAGAAACATAGCAACCTTCTCCATTTATTCCAGTTCTTCTCTGTGCTTTCCACTGGATATGTTTTCTTCATAACTAGCCTAATCTCCTCTACTACCATTTAACCCTACACTTTGTCTCAAACTTGGCAAATATAGTGATCAGTTCTTTGCTGTTGCATTTTGCAGAAGAGAGTTACATCAAATCTCTTCTGCCCCTTTCTCTCACAATAGTCATTGTTTTTGTTCTTAATCATGCTTTAGAATCAATGAATCATTTAAGTTGGAAAAGTCCCTCAAAATCATCAAGCCCAATCATTAATCTACCTAAGCCCACACTACCAAGTCCAACACTAATCGGTGTCCCTGTGCACCATATTTAAGTCTCTTAAATACCTCCAGGGGTGGTATCTCCATTGATTTCCTAGACAGCCTATTTATATGTTTGAGAACCCCTTTGGAGCAGAATTTTTTTTCTAATATCCAACCTAAACCTCCCCTGGCACAGTTTGAGGCCATTTCTGCTTGCCTGTTGCTTGTTTCTTGGGAGAAGAGACCAACCCCCACCTGGAAACACCCCCCTTGCAGGCAGTTGTAGAGAGTGATAAGGTTCCCCCCGAACCGTTTTTTGCCAGGATAATTACTTCCATCTCCCTCAGCTGCTCCTCACAGGACTTGTGCTCCAAACCCTTGCCCAGCTCCACTGCACTTTTTTGGACACAATCCAACATCTCAATGTTGTTTTTTGAAGAGAGGGCCCAGAAGTGGACACAGGACTCAAGGCATGGCCTCACCAGTGTCCAGTGCAGGGGGATGGTCACTGCCATGGTCCTGCTGACCACACTGTTGCTGATACAGACCAGGATGCCCTTGGCCTTCCTGGGCACAGCTGGCTCATGTTCAGCTGCTGTTGATCAGAATGCTGGCCCAGTTTCCAGGTGCTCTGTCCCAGTCTTCAGTGCTGCCTGAGGTTGTTAAGTCCCAGAGGCAGAACCTGGCACCTGGCCTTGTTGATCCTCATCCAAATGGCCCATTGCTCCATCCTGTCCAGACCCCTCCGTTGAACTTTTCTGTCCTCCAGCAGATCAACATACCCACCCAACTTGGCACTGACATCTTTTATCTTTTTTGTCATTTCTGTGTTCTCATTTCACCTGAGCACATCTTGCAGGTCAGAATGATCTTCTAGGGCTCTGTTCAAGGAAAGGGATTCTTTTTCATGTTAGTCATTATTGAAAATCTCACAGACAACTGATTTTGTTTGCTACTATTTTTTTTCTTTTATAATTCCTATCCTCTACTGTGACTTGCTTTCTACCTGAAATGTACTTTATTTTCAAGGAATATCCATATTTGTGATGTATTTTCCTCCCTCAGGCTGTACTCTATTGCTTGTCTGAAATTTCCTTTACCAAAATGAGTTGCTATTATTTTGCTACTTTCCTCTCATAAAAATGACTATGATTACAGTAAACGGTGTTAAGTACTCGTAGTAACCATCTGCTTTCAAGTGCTAAAATTCCTTTGATAAAAACCAATAAACATCATGTCTAACTTTGTTTTTCAGGCTTGCTTTCTGTGAAGGTGTTTTTAGAGCAAAACCACTCATCCATTTTTGTGGACAGGCTTTCAGGCTTCGTAGTACCCTCTTAACTATTTTGTGATCTTTCTAGCATTGGTATTGACCTGACACTTCTGCCATATACAGGGGGTAAACATCTGCATTTTAACTCATCATACCTGTGTAATACACCAATACAATTTTTTGAGCAAACTATGCAACAACTGGTAATAGAGATGAAGATCCTATAAAAGTGTGTGGCTTTGGAAATGTAATGAAACAAAAGAGGTAATTTCACCTTGTGTCTATTCAGAGTGCTGGAAGGCTCTTTGTGGGAAAGGATTTTTTTAAGTTTTAAAAATTGACTGGTCATTTGACAAAAATCAACCATTTTGTAACATGATTGAGAATGGAACTTTGTATACAGAAAGGCTGGAAAAGAATATAACTGCTGTTGAAGTGCTGAGGAGGAAGACAGGTGAGTTCACTGAAATGTGTTGGGTGATACTGCTTCTAAACTGCTATAAAATTCAGTTCCTACTAAATTGATGCCATGATGAATTTTGTCTTTTCTTTTATACCCCTGTTATACCTTTTTGCAACTTCTGTATTCTTGGTGCTTTTTTGCCTACATTCTTGGACTTGTTTGTTAAGCCAAGAGACTAAACATTTTAGAGGCTTCGTAGTTAGGGTGCCAGGGTGCCCAAACCCCAAGGTCCTCTCCAGAACACATTTTGCAAACTAAGATAGAACCATCCAGGGGAAGGTTCCGTGGGAGGGGGGGCTCATTTGAGCCTCTCATTGGGGAATATTTGATAGATATGCTAATTAGTAAGACCTGGAATGTAAGACCAGATCTAGAAGAGGGGGACTTTACGGGGGCGATGGTGGGGTGCACAGAGATGTATTCGACCTGTTCCTGGTGCACCTAAGGATCCTTTCAATAAATACCAAGGTAAAACCCTTTTTCCCCTTCTAACCGTGTTCGCCTCTTGATTTTTAAGACCAGGAAAGGCATCAAATCAGTAGAACAATACTGAGAAACATTTGGAAATTTTTTAATCTTCAACCCCAAACCCCCTAATGAGTGCAGAAAACTTTAAATTTTGACTGGAATATAATTGAACATTGAAGTATGAGTGTTTTGAATAAAAAGAAAGGACTTTGTGACTCCATAGTAATGAAATAATCTAAACTAAATGGGATCTGCGACTAGTTTAATGATAGCCAAAACTGCTGCATTTGTTGTAATAACTGCTGCAGATTTTAGGGAACTGTGACAACTTGATGTAAACTCTGAAGGGTCAAGGAGGAGACAGCCCCTGTAAAGACTGCTTCTCTCATGTGAAAGAGTGATAGAAAAGCAGTGACACATTGTCCCAAATGTAAACTATGTGGGAATCCAAATAAATTGAAACATGAATATTTTGTAGATGAGTGCAATGAGTGGAACTGGCAGTGTAAGAGCAGCAAAGCCATGTGGAGCCCTCCTGGCCAGTTATAGAGCTTTTCAGTGCAGTAGCAGTCCATTCTGAAGAACTTGCAACATCCCAAATCTAGTAGCAGTAGTTTAACTGTAAAGAAAGGTCCTTTTGTTAGACAAGACCCATGACAGTCGGAAAAAGGGATATATACTTAAATTCATGGTGAGAAAAGATTTGCTCTGATGTGCTGTGGTGGCTGAATGGGGCATATTTAGCATAGCAAGAATGGAAAAAGAGCAAAACCCTCTAGCAAAAAGACAGTAGTGGACATCATAGGAGTGTGTGAGTATCTAAGCTGTCATTTCTGCTTGGTGGCTGAAAGTGAGCAAAAACCTTATGAAATTCTTAAAACTCTATTTAACACATTTTCTGAGAAAGCTGACTAAAGTTGGCGCCAGAAGCTTTTGCAGTGTATGCAGTTTAAAGCTTATGTAGCTTATGCAGTTATATGCAGATATGGTGTGGTGGAATTTGGGTGTGATTTTTGCTGGTCACAAATGTGCTATATTCATGTGGTTCTAAGAATGAGTTATGCATGCCTATCAAAATGATGAACTAACACCTGGTTGTATTTATGAAATAATCCTGCTGTGGTTTAGGATAGCTGGGAATTGTAGTTGAAGAAGGCTGCATCTGCCAGGAAGTGATTCCTTGCAAAAAGGTGCTTTCATCTTCCTCTAGACCCAATCAACTGGCCAGGTTGAATATTGGCAACTTTCTAAACCACTTAGAGAGTTTGACACGCCTCTGTGAGCCACATTTTAAGAAGGAGCAGAGCCCGGGAAGCCCTCTCTTGCTTCCGGTGGCCGAACAGGTAACTGGTGGGGGTGGCCGGGCCAGGCCGGGCTCTGCTGGCCGGGCCTGGCCCGGGTCAGCCGGGGGTTGGCCTGGCTGAGATTGCAGTCACTTCAACTCGCCAGACACCCCCCAGAGGCCAGGATGGCCCTCACCTCACCCCCAGAGCAGCTGAAATTCCCCTGAGGCTGCCGTCCGGCAGGATCACGTGGCCAAGAGATAAGCGAGTTCCAAGCTCCAGCTGCAAGACCTGGGGGAGATTAACTCTTTTAGTGCTGTTAAGATTTTTTCCAGACCAGATGAAGCCTGCAGAGACTCATCATCTCCCCGATCAGATGGAGAGAGGAAAGTGAAGGCTTGTGAAGGAAACACTATAAAGATGCCCAAGTCAGTGAGGAAGAAAAACCTGAGACCTCGAGGCAGGAGACTGAGGAGATGCTTTAATCCTAGAAGCTGAAATTCTGTTGGAAAAAACCGTGGTGATGGACTATGATATATTAGACTACCCATTGTAATTTCTTGAAAGCATTGGGGTGGGTGGAGCATTCAAACTGCAACTGTGAGCAAAGGTGCTTGTACTAGAACAAGCAAATGCTGAAGTAGCTGTAACTTGCTGTGAGCAACAGTACCTGTGCTACAATAAGTACGTGCTGAAGTAGCTGTGATTTGATGAGAAATTCGAGCAGAGATCCTACAAGAGAAAAGGGACCTCTGTTCCTAGACCATGTGGATACTCCCAGAGAGGGTCCTTACGCCTTTCAGGCACTTTGATAAGTGAAGAAAACTTCTGTTTCTGAACAGCTCATCCTTAAAAATAGTACCCCCTTAGCTAAAGAAACCCTCGAAACAGCTGTGGGGAAAGCTGTAGTCGGGGGAAGGGACTTTCACATGCAAGCAGAAAACCATTCTGGGCGGCTGCTTTGCTGTGACACTGAAGCTGCACGAGATTGTTTCGTGTGGAGATGTTTCCATGGTTTTGACCAAGAGAGACTCCTCTCCCTAAGTGAACTGAAAAACAGAAATTATTATATAGGTGGTGAACTGACTAGAATCCTCAAGGGTTGTGTTTTTCTTTTACGTTGGTGGTAGAAAGGAGCAGAGGTGGGGGGAGAGAGGGGTTCTGAAGGTTTAGTCTGACTTTCCTTTCCCTCTTTTAACTCTGTTAATAAACTCGTTTATATTCTTTAAGTTTTTGTGCCTGCTTTGCTTTTCCTCCTAATGCTTATCTCACAGAAGAGGCATCAGGGGGCTACTGCCCGAGTTAACCCTTAAACCACTACACAAATTGGTGTTTCCGCCCGGTTACCAAACTCAACCCGCTACAAATCCTTTTAGAGAAATTTGACAGCAATACATATTAACGTATGTTAATGTTCTACCTCAACCAAAACTGACTTTTTTTTTCCAGGAAAAAGTGTTTGTGTGTGTGAGATTCTCAAGACTGTGCTCATTGTTTTCAGTTGTCATTCCCCCTTTTTGCTGGTGTTTTTTTCTTTTCCTTAGTGAAAAGCAATATAGAATGTGCACTCAATTTTTTTCAATTAATGGGTCAACTTCAAGCATTCTTTCTTAAATTTTCTACTCCCATTGTTTGTGGTATCCCCCGGTGGGTTTAAACTGCATAATATGGAGCATGGTATATCTGGCTTTTAGTGTTTGAAAAACAGAGTTCTATAAATAATGCAGTCATACATGTGAAACCCCTGTATTTAATAAAAATTTGCAGATGTCAAGCTCTGAGTATGACTTCATTAAACTGCAAATAGCTTGCAATTAAGTTGTTGATCATCTTTTGCAAGGTCTTAAGATTCTGCAGGTGAGATTAAATCCTTAAATATGTTTCAAGAGGCATCCATTTATGCTAGCATTTCGCCAGTTAACGGCAATAGGAAACAATACTGGAAGAACATGTAAATTCATTTGGCTGTGAGTGTAGCATGAGTATTACAGGAACCTAAAATTTCACCAAGAACTTGAAAGCTGAAAATTATGACCTTCTGTATCCCACTTTTCAGACTTCTTTCTTGCTCTGTTCCTCATTCTTTTGGTAGTTCACTCATTATTACTGAACCAAGAGAAATGAAAATTTTTCCCCATTGCTAGCTTCCATTCTTTTTGTAAATAAGATGTATCTGAGAGAATGGAGACCCTGCTGTCATATTTGTTCTTGTTCAAAGAGAACACGTGGTTTGCAGGCCACACATTTCTGAAATAATTCTTCTGGCTTAATGGATACCACTCATATGACATGCTGATAAGGCAGTGGAAACCACTGAGAGCTTGTAGTTTCTTTTTCTCTCACCTGCTTGCACCATCAGAATGACCCCACTGCTTGAAATGTCACCTTTGGTGAGGATACAGAGTGGCATGGTCTCAAGAAACTCAGAGGAGGGGGAAATATAATTGACAATTCAGAGTATTAAGCAGCTCCTCTTTTTTGAAATGCATGCCTCTCTACTAATTTGATAAAATATTTATAATCAGGCTTAAAAGACAGTAATGAATTAAGATGTACAATTTGATGTTCTCAAACACTGTGGGTGTGCAGGCCAAAGCAACATCCATACTGACTATGACTTCTTGATTTCACACCTGAGGAATAGAAGAAGAATGGTAATAAATTTCATGATGGAGGTAGAATTGGCATCCATGGAAACTCCTCCATGAAGTTCAGTATCAGGAGTCAACCACTGGGATTAGCTTGGTTGATTAGAGCATGATGCTAATAATGCTAAGGTTGTGTGTTCAATCCCTGTGTGGGCCATACACTTTAGAGTTGGACTTGATGATCTTTTTGGGCCCCTTCCAACTCAGAATATTCTGTGATTCTGTCTTGTGGATTTATTAAAAGAGTACAAGAACCCTACAAAACAAATTCTAAAAAAAAAAATTTAATAAAGACAACAGTTAGTTTTAGCTCACTTTAAGTTCAATGCAATTTACTTTTGTTAAGAATTCTCACCCATTAGAATTTAGTGAATTTTAATATTGCTGACTGGGGTGTTCTGTGATTGAAATGAGAGTTTTTTAGTTGGTAGATCCCATCCTTCCCATGGAGATAAAAACATTTAGCAAAACACAAGTTAATTGAAATAAATTGCCTAAATTTTACTTCTACAGAGGACATCTTTCATTTTGGGCTTTTTAAAAAGAAGTTCATTCAAAATCATGTAGACTTTCTGTTTGCACCAGCCATGGAAATGTCAAGGAGACACTCCTATACATCAAATATCTGTTTAAAATCGAAAATCTCCTAGTGTGTAAAGTTTTTTTTGTTACACAGATCCTAGACCACCATGACATAAGAAGCTTCTTTTCTTGAAGCCTTCTATTTATTAGCTTATTGAAAGAGTGGTCCACTATTTAGATCACTGTATGCTTGCCTGTTCTTGATTAGTCTCTCCATTTATTCAAAAACATTTGGGCAAAAAAACATCTTTGACTCTTTGGAAAGTGGCCTCTAGTCCTTATACTTTGTTATCTATATTTTCTAAACCACTGGAAATCTTGTAACTAATGGCTTCAAAGGACAGACAGGTTACTTATTTCATTTGTATGATGATATTAATTCCATCTCTTGTAAAATGAGTAGTATTCTGTTTGTCTTTTACCCAGTGTAATTTGATTTGGTATCTTTTTTTTTTCATCTTATAATTTCAAACATATTGAATGCTTTTATTTAATTCTGGTTACATGCATGGGATTCTGGTTACGTGTACTGGATCTTTGTGCACTGAGTTATTTGGGGCAGATAAAATGAGGTAAAAAGAAAACTTGTGCTGTCACTATAGACAAGGGTCTACAGTGGCAAATAGTCTACAAAAGTAAGAAACCAAAACCTCCTAAATTCTATAAAAGAGAGAAAATAATCAGCATCTGAGAGGGAATGGATAATAATTATAGTGGATTAATAAAAAGAGGAAAAATTAGTTCATCAAAATGGTAAGAAACCCACTATATATTACTAAGTGATAATGACTGTCATTATTCTCAAGGTAATTAAACTCACTAATTGTATTTCTAGTGGTACAGCAGATACATCCATATGTGTTCATGGGTGCAAGCTCTCTTTCCAGAAATGAAACTGTGTTTGCTGTAATGTAGCTCTTGCTCCCAGGCCTGCAGAGAAACCTTGCAGTTCACTTTCTCCAGTGGTTAGTACTTTTCTATGGAGGATGAGACTTCAGTTGTTTTCCTCTTCCCTGGGGCCTGACCGAAGAGGTTGGAGTTTTTGTGAAGGGAAGTACCAAAGAGCAACCGATCTGTTTCCCTTCATAAATCTCAAAGGCTATTAACTGCAGTGCTTTAACAAAAAGACTCTTAATTGCAGAGGTGTAAGAAGTTCAATTAACATGTGTTTGTTTGCTCTAATTACTCTGATCTTGATTTTATTATGCTGTAATTTGGATCTGTTGATTCAGGGCAATTTTCTCCTCCAGCTAGCTTTCTTAATCCTACAGACACTTGGGGTCTCTTTTCCTCTGTACATATGTACTTTCTGGATGTAGTCTCTGGTTTTGCTTCAGAAATTGTTCTCAAAAAGCACTTTGGGGACATCTGCAGCTTTGAGACTGTTCAGGTGAAATATGTCCTGGTACAAAATATTTTAAAATGTAGGGAATATAACCACAAACTGTCCTGTCATCATAGAATCATAGAATGACTTAGGCTGGAATAGACATTAAAGATCATCCTGTTCTATCTGTCCTGCCAAGGCCAGTGACATATTTCACAAGATCAGGTTGCTCAAATCCTCATCCATCTTGGCCTTGAACACTTCCAGGGATGGGGCAGCCACAACTTCTCTGGGCAACCTGTTTCAGTGCCTCATCACCACCACAGTAAGGAATTTATTCCTACTATCTAATCTAATCTAAGACCACTCTCTTTCAGTTTAAAGGCATTTCTCCTTATCCTGTCACTACATGTTCTCGTAAAAAGTCTCTCTTCATTTTTCTCTCTTCTTCACCTAATAGAACAGCACAATTAGTTCATTCCAGACCCTTCTGAACAATCCCAATTCTCATAGCCTTTCATTAAAGGAAATCTGCTCCATTCCTCTAATCAGCTTGGTGGATCTCACAAACTACAGCATGAAGGGAATGAAAAAAAAATCTTTGCACCATCAACTTGCCTGTTGTGAGGTGCAGAAGGCAAATATTTAAACTGTCAGCATTTTTTGCCTGATATTGTATTTTGTCTTTTTTTTCAGAATCCTACCTCTCCCGTCAGGACCTTTTTGGAAGATGTTCTTTCAGCCTTTAAAAAGGGGGAGGTGTTAGTAATCTTCTTGTTGTATGAATCAATGCTTTCATTCTTTTTCACTTTATACTTGAATTAAACATTTTTTTAGAAGAAATTCTCTTGGTCATTCGTGATTGAATGAAGTCAGCTAGGAAGTTAAAGTTACTAATGCCTTTCTGTCAATTGCCCCAGTTAGTCACTTGCTTGTATTGACTGTACTGAAATTGTCTCCTTTGGTCTTTACTAATGGCTTGCCCTTTATGCTCCTGTGAGCCTTAAAAGTTGGTGTCATTCTGATAGTGATGATTTGCTGGAGGAAAGGTAACAACTACAAGTCAAATGAGCACCTAGACCATGAGCCAAGACATCAGTGCTTGTGTAATAGGTGGTTGTATTTCTAGAGGGCTGTACATAATCACTGAGAATATACTGAAGCCAAATTTATTTTGACAGTGATGGACTCATAGGTTAGAAGTTTTCAGATGACCTTTGTCCAGTGGCTGGTTGTGGATGCTCTTTCAAAATTGTGAGGCAGGGATGTCATAATTTGTGTAATAGTATCATGATGATACAGCAATGTTAGATCTTCCCATAATTTCAGAAGTTTTTTCAGTGTTTCCAGTTGTGAAATGCATGAAGAGCTGGATTATGTTGTAAAAATAATGCCAGGCAGATATGTCTGGAAAAGAAAAGCTGTTGAACTGTTGTTTTCTAGTCTTAGACTCTTAAAGCTAATAGTAATTACAGCTAAAAGCATTATGTTGATTCTTCCCTGACAAGGTGACAAAGTCTTTCAAAATCACTCTCTGACAAAACAAAATAAATACATACTGAAGTATAGTGCTTGCATCATAGTTGTGTTTGTCTAAAACTAAAGTGAGGAAAAGTTTGGGGATTTATTAAACCAAATAATACAATTGGAAAAACAGAAAATCCATTACATGTTTAAATAAGGTTACATTCTCCAAACTTCAGAAAAACACTGGATGTTTTCCTAGGATGCTTAGGGAACACATACTTTCATTTGCAAGAACACATTTTTCTTTAAACATAGAAGTATATCTTGCTTTCTGAATAAGGAGAGATTATTTAAGTGAGAGTGCCAGGATTTCTTTCTTTGTGTTGCAGAATGTACATTTACACAAATGGATATTGTTCTTTCTGAACAAAGCATACAAAATTGCTGGACGAAGAATGATAATCTGTCTAATTTATTTTCTGAGAATGTGGCATACTTGCTGATTAACCTTATTGGCATCTTACTTCCACTAGCAGGGTATAGCTGTGGAAAGGGATTAAGTGAGAGACAAAGCTTTTATTTTTCGAGAAAATGCTCTTTCTGATTTTTACATTGGAAAGAGATAAGCAGCACAATCCATTTGTAGGGGTGCTTATATGTGAATGTGAGTGGCATATCTATGTGCGTATGCTTGCTATCTAAAATCTTTAGGAACTGTGCGTCAGGAGAGATGGATGTGAAAGAATGAAGAGCTTCTGATAGGAATGTGTCATAAACTCCCAGAAAGGACTGTCATTTTGACTATGGATGACAGCATTTTCAGAATGCAGACCACACAACCGGGATTTGTATGTGTGTTTGGTTTAAATGTAAAACAAAATAGGGTGGCCTATTTTTGTGAGCAATGCTCAAATGTGAGCAATGACCAGTCTCTGTAACCTGTATGACTTTCCCATATTTTGTGCAACAAAATATCTATTGAGATCTGGGCACGCAAAGCATGTAGTTGGTTTACTAATGACAAGCAATGTCAGTATAGTGTAATTAACACAGGATGGTGCAATTTATAAGGAATATACTATGCAGCTGAACACCAACACAGGAAGATGGGAAGGAGTGAAAGAATTGTTCATCTGCAAAATCAAAGTGTCTCTCCTTCTGATGTAAACATTTTATTTTCAAATGCTCATTACATTTTTGTCACTAACAAAAGGCCTCTGTCATTATGAGTTAACACAGTGGCAAGCAAGAGTGAGTCATGAAGATGACCTCTGTCCTTTTGCCTCCATATTAATCCAAAAGGGAAAGTCTCAGCAGACTGTTTTTACTGTACATAATTAAGCAATTCTGAATGCTCAGTGAAACTTGAATGGTATGGCATAAAGCCTGGTAATATGACAGTTAATGAGATGAGACTTAAACTTATTCAGCCTTTATAATAATAAGTGAAAGCTTTTGCCTTCAGATTGAAGGCAGACATATCCTGAAATATTCATTAAAAAAGCTAAAAACAACAGCAAGGGCAATGTTCTGTGTGTCTCTGTTTTATGACTCTCTCCAAGAAAGAAGAAACTAGATGAAATTATTTCTTAATTATACTTATTAAATATCTATAATAAACTGTGACATTTGCATTGATGGTGGAGAACTCTAAAGAAGGAAACATTCAAGAAATTGCTAACAGTACAGGGCGTGATTTATGTTACTGTATCTTTCTTTCAGAGCCCCAAGTATTCAGACTGGCTGAAGCTACATAATTAATCTCACTCCCTGTCTCTAATAAGAAGACAGTTGCTTTGGAAAGACCTTTTTGTCTTTTTCTCTGCTGTATTTCCACATTCATATACTAAATAATTTAGCATTGTGCTTGTCATTGGTGGCTCTTGTGTGTTTGCAGCATGATGTTTTTTGCAGCCATGTATAATACATACTTGGGGAGGGGGCTTTCTGGTGAATCATCCAACTTAGCTGATATTGATTAAATGTATCACCTGGATTTTTAAAATTTATTGCTGGTAAGCAAAACTAGATTGTGTATTAAACAAGATCACGAAAAAAGTGTTATGAATGGTTTTCTGAATGTTTATTTCTTTATTAATAATACTGGAAACCTCATAGTTACCTAGGTCTAGCTATCTTGGTTATGCAGCTTTGGCTGCAATTTCAGAAGTCCAAGCACTTTCCCAGAGAACAGTGAACATGTCTGAAAATGTGACCAAGGTCAGAGCCCTAAGCTTTAACCCAGCAAGCCTACTGAGACATTGCTGTTGTGTTCAAACTAGAGCTTTTGTCTTACACTGAAGGAGGCAGCTGGGTTATATTCTTCTCCACATTGCTGTATTCCCCTGGTGCCTTAAACTAACCCCTTTGATTTTTCTCTTAACCTGTTTACACTTCATGAGCATTTATACTTTCTCTTCCCTGGTTTTGCTAGTCCTGCTCCAGCTGGACAGATTCTGAAATGCTGCATGGTGATTATGCAGCCCCAGGATCGTGGTCTAACTGCTGAAAAATGATGTGGTTAAAGACATAAACCCAGACTTGGTCTCAGGCATACATTCACTACCAGTGTAGTGTATTGTTCAGAGTCCTCAAAATTCAGAGGGATTTTTGATGTATTGCCCAAGGCTGGAGCACATGAGCTTACTGTCCCAGCATTTTTAGGTTTTTTAAAGAAGAAACAAATGAAAAGGAAACCATTTCAAGTGCTTTAAGCTCTAAAGAGATACTGGTTAATAGGTGACTTACAAGTTACAAAGAGATTGTTCTATTGGATGCAGTCATCTCATGATCATGTAGAGGCAGGATAAGGGGGAATGGCTTCAAACTGGAAGACAGTAGCTTTAGGTTAGTTATTAAAAAGAAATTACTGTGAGGGTGATGAGGGACTGGAACATGTTGCCCAGAGAAACTGTGGATGCCCCATTCCTGGAGGTGTTCAATGCCAGGCTGGATGGGCTCTGAGCAACTGGGTCTAGTGGAAGGTGCCCCTGCCTGTGGCAGAGGAGTTGGAACAAAATGATCTTTAAGGTCTTTCCTAACCCAGACCATTCTATGTTTCTATGATTTTATGATCTGTGGTTCATACAAAAGTCTTTTTGTCAATTGTTCCCAAAGGAGATTTTTGGAATGGAAACTCTGACACTCTAAGTTTTTTTCTGCTCCATATTTTTCTTAAATTGAATGGTACTTTTGCAAAAACACCAGGAACAAATGTGACTAAGTCTTTTTTTTTTTGACTTTCAGAATTATATTAGTTCACAGTTTCATTTCTCATTCAAATTTATAATAAAAAATATTTGTTTTTTAGACAAGAATATAATGAAAATGTAACAAATGTATGACGAAAAAGTCTTTAAGTCTCATGATTATTCTGTTGCAGAGGGGTGTAGTTTAGAGCTAGAGCGGTCTCAGGCATTAGGCTTGAGTCCAGGAAAGTGGAACTTGAGGCAAAGCTCCTGGTGATAACCATGCAAGTCTTGCCTGGGAAAGGCACTAGGGGTGTTACAGTATTTGTTTGTTTTTCACTGACACTTGGTGTACACTTCAGGAGAGAAAAATGCTCTTTCCTGTTGCATTATTTTTTTCCCCCTTGATTATTACAAATGTTGCAAGTGAATTTGTGGAGGAGGGGAACTGAGAACATTTTGTAATTCTTGAAAGGTTAATTGCACTATTTATAGACCTAACTGCAAAGGGAAAAATCTCTCAGTATGACCCAGCAAGGTCAGCGTGGTAATAGCAACCTAAATGGAGCTCTGACCAGTCATGAATTACTGTCTGTGATACTGGGAATGCTGACAGTTCAATCACAGCACTGTTTCAATAGAGAACTCCATATATTTAAAGCGCTGATACTGTTTTCCCTCTAAATGACAGGCTTGACAGATGGGCCGAAAGCACTGCAGACGTTTGAACAAGGAAATAGAGAGGGAGCCTGCTGGAAGCAGGGCTTCACGCAGCCAGCCGCGGATGATGAATAGAGTGTGATTGTGTCTGACAGGTAGTAATATAACTATTCATTCACCACAGAACACCTGGAGCACACTATATTAAATGGTACAAGATGGAGAGATTCTGTGACAGGAATGGGAAGTGTGAATCCCATGCTGAGTTTAGGTACAGCAATATAAAAGGTCAGGGGTCGTGCAATATAAACTCCCCGAGAAAAGGATGTAATTAAATTATTTGCTTACTAAAGTCTTTCTAATGTTTTGCTAACATGTTGCCAGGATCATTATTTCAGCATGTCTGCGCAGCTGAGAGGAAAATAGCAAATGGTGCTTGCTGACTACTGTGCTCCCGTTCTGTGTTCAGAGGCTCGCTAATCAAAGTGCCATCGTTATTGCACAAAGCTGCATCGCAGGGTGGGGGTGGAGAGGGGCAGGATTGTGGCTGCAGTCCTAGAAGCTGTGCGCTGAGTTTTGTGTTATATTTTGAAGCTTGTAGCTGACCTTATTTTAGGGCATTTGGGGCCAAAAATCTGCTGTGTTCAGCAGGCCCACGGAAAATTAAGACACTGTGCTCGTTGATAATGTGGGCTGTGGAGCTGTGTAGCATCACAAATCTGTTTTGTCAGAGCTGAAAGAAGCTGCCATTTTCACCCTGCTATGACAGAACTGTAATTCAAAGCCAGAGACACTTTATTTTGCTAATATATATTTTGTTCTGTTTCTGTACTGAGAAGCAGATCAGGCTCAAAGTCTAGAATTGTTCTTCATATACAGAAAATGAGGACCTGAGACTAGGTCCAATGTTAGTATGAGCTGGAACTGAGATGCAAGGAGCTGACTTATTATGTTACCAAGTGTCTTCCACACAGGAGCTACTGAAAACCTTTGGAACACTTAACTTTTTTTGGAGTAAACCTGAGGTAACTGGAGACCTTTTGAAAGATTTCAGTGAGCATTTTCGTGTGAGAATATGCACTACTGATAAATAATGTCCCAAAGGAAATCTTGCTAGCAGTTATATTCAAATGAATATTTTTACCACACTTCATGTCTTGCTAGGCAGGAGTGTTAACCGATTTGTTTCCGTGTACTTGTCACTGATAACTCTTAAAATGTGATGAAAAATGCAGTGTCCTTCTGAAATTATAGATAGCTAGTGCACACACAGTCCCTTCTCTTGGGTGTCCAAATGAGGGGTTTACTTTTGAAAGCATAGGTGAAGGAAAAGGAAAAAAGACAAACAGGCAGGCAGGTTTAAATTTTATTTATTTATTTATTTACTATTTCTTTACAGGGAATATAGCACATTTTGTAATTTAGAAATGTTAGTGTGTCATGTGTATTATTGTTGTCCTTTGAGCTTAAATTGTTGTCAAATGTTGATTAGAAAAGTTTACGTTAAAAATGTAATATTTTTGTCAAAATTTCAATGTCTAGAAAAAGTACTGATAATTTTTTGTAAATTCAAAAGCATCAAAAGAGTAGGCTACCTAAAAGCACTCTGCTTTCTTGCCATTTAAAACATCTACTTTTATGCTAAGAACTTGAGAGATATAATCTAATTTTATGCTCCACAATCCATACATTATTTCACATTATACAGATAAATTGTTTCACATAAAAAAAATGTTTTCAAAGCAACAAAATGTGTAGTATCAATTATTTATTTCCTGATTCTTTTTTTTTCTTTCATTTTATAATAGTGTGTAGTTTTTAATACTGGTTTAGTATAAAAATCAAGAGTTAAATTGTGCCATAAACTGGATATTTCAGTTTCCTTTTTTAAAATGTAAAATAGCTTGTGATGTGAACCTTGTATTCAGTGTAGTTGAACTCTTCAACCTCTGAATGCACTCCATTTTTTGCCTCTACTTTGTCCCCATATCTTGTTATAGCAACACTGACATATTGTAAACTGTTTTGAAATTGTTGTGGGAAATGTTGATTCTGATTGATTTTGTCAAACACTATGGTTGGGTGATTTTTTTAAGCATTTCTTCTACTTAGAAAATCACTTCAGATATCTCATGCAAGATAGTCAAGAGAACCATATTTCTATATATATGCAGAGACATGACTGTTGACTTGTCTTGGGAAGTCCTTGTGAAATGAAGAATTTGGTAGTCAATCTTCCATAGGAAGCTATTCAGCAGCTTTCATCTCACATTAATTTTGCTAGTCACTTGCTTTATTTGCTGAATTCTCTGGCTAGGTCAGTTACTGTCTGAGTGCTTACTAAGTGGCCTTTCCTGAAAGCAGAAGGCATAGCAGGCACCTCTGTCTCCTTCCATTGCCAAACCTGGCAACATAAGCAGTATTTAAAGGATGACAGCAAATAACCAAACATAATTTAAAAAAGAAAAGTGAAATCCACCACTTTTTTACTATTTTTCTGCCTACATATTCAGTATCTCTTTTTCATGAAAATAAAATATAAAAACAAATGTTCTACATGCTCAGGAAATTGATGGAACTGCTCTGGAACCTCCTGCTGAGAGAGTTTGTTAGTTCTGGTATACTTGGACTCTTGTCAGGGAGTGGCCAAATGCATTGCAGCTCTTAGGACTTCTCTATTTCATCAGGATTCATCACAGTTGGATATGTATTGGACAGTTTTCCAGTACGAAATCTGCACTGCCAGGTTTTCTGGTGCTTATTCATTTTCTGTTCTGTCTCAAACCTTGTTGAAGGATAAATTCTAATTCTGTTGGATTAGCTGAAATGGATAATGAAGTTAACACCTTACAGGCAAACAAATTTATTTATCTATTCCACTATTTGTTTGTTTGTTTGTTCGCTTCTTTTAAGAAAAATGAGCAGTATTCCAGGCTTTTGTGCTCCATCAGTCTGAGAGTATTAACTCAGTGTATTTTTAACTCTACACTGATGTTGCACCTTTCTTGAAGGCTTTTTTAAATGTGTTTTTCACATTTTTTTTTTAACAAAAAATTTATCAAAATTTATAATAAATTATTAGAAATATTAGAAATAAATAATATTTATTTGCTTGTTTTCCTTAATAAGGAAAGGGACATCTGATTATTTGTTGTATCAGGAATACAGGTAACACACAGAAGAATGTCACTGAGCATGAGAGACCTGCAAAAATTTCTGCTGAGGGAATTGAAGGCAGCTGTAGCCTTACATTGACAGAATATTAATTACCAAATAACAGTGTTTTGCCAGGAGCAGAGATGCTTTTTTTCCCTCCCAATGTTTGAAAATTTCTTTCAGTATTAAAGGAGTTTGCAGATATGGCTGAAGACACTATATCTGATTAATGCACAGTCTGTTTTGGATACTTAAAATCTCTCTACCAGGAAAAGAAATCCTAACCTTGGTGATATCATTAATTTAACATTTTGGTGTAGAATGATGTGACAAGAAAAGAGGAAAATTGATCTTTTATACTAACAGTCTTGCAATAATTTTGCTTTTCAGTGTCTATAAGAAGTTGTAGGGTAATTGTCACTAAAATAGGGATTTTGTGAATGGTTTATAAAGAGCATGGTGGCTATAGAAAATTAAAAGCTAAGTCATAAAATGAAGGTATCGTCCCTATCTACAACATAGTTTTCCCTTAAGGAGAAAGCTTTAATGCCAGTCAGTTCTTCCCTGAATGATGGAAAAAGTTAAGTCAACTTTCTCCTTTTCCTGGAGCTGTTCTGTACAGCACAAACAAAAATTTTGCTCTCACTGTTTTTGTGCATCTGTCATCATCACCACATGTCCACATCAAAGGACCTTTTTAGTACTACTTTGATGCTTCCCTACAAAAATATGAAAAGTGAGAGAAGACGAAAAGTATGTCACCAACATCTCTTGTTCTGTGGATGTACATATTATGTAAGGGACAGCAACAGTTCAAAACAATTTCCTTGTCTTCTTGTTTTAACTGTCTGAAGAGGTACCTGATGACTTGGTCAGCAACATTCAATATTTGATGCTTGAAATTTGAATATGTTTATTTTTCAAAATTTCCATACGTGCAGGAATTCTTTGCATTTCTTTGTGTTTGCTGCTAAATTGGATGTTGGGATGCATGTGGCACATGTTCAGCATTTAGGTCAAGAAGAATATTACCAGTTACTGAGGAGAGTAATGGGTAGGTGTTCAGAAGACCTGTAATTTCTATTAGCTTAACAGTTGCCCGCAAGGGTCATTGGACCATATCCTTTATTCCCATCAAGGTTTAAAAGTGTGATTGAGGAACTTTCTCTGCAGTGAGAGTTCATTCTTCAGGTGTCTGCCCTAACTGAGCATTTTAACTGTAAAGATCTTCTTGGAGTGGTCAGAACCACATGAAATAATTTTTGCTCCTTCATAAAAGGCATTTCTAACTAGTCTTGTTTCCATATGGAGCTTAGTCCTTAAATTTGTACTGAACAGTTTCCTAAATACTGTCATCTGTGTAAATAACAGAAAAGTATTTAATGTATTCCAGGACTGGCAGTTAGAAACAAACCTGCCTCTGGTCCATCTTCCTCTCTTCCAGACATCCCCTGCATCCAAGTGAACCGTTGTGCTCTAACAAATTTTATTTATGCAATGTAGCAATATTACACATGCCTATGAATTTCAGTGCTGATGAGTCTTTTAACTGGTTCCTGCTTCTAATCACTACTTTCAGAGTTAATTTACTCAGAGCTCAGAAATAATTCTAAACCTGGGTTCTGGCTGATTGCTTTATTGTCACATACAAGCCCCTCTACAGACAATAACTGGCTGCAGTATGTCAAAACCTCTCAGACACTGAGAATGGAAGTAAGACAACTAGAAATATATAAGTGGTTTCAAAACTATGACAAAATAAAGTTTTGGGTCCAAACCAAAAACTCTTGGATTCTGTGTAGAAAAGTAAATAATCAAGCTGGATAGTTTTGTAGAAATCTTTGCATCTTATCATGGCTCGAGAAAAAAACCATGAGCCAGTGACACAAAAAATGCATTCCAGTCAGGGCCTTTGTGCCTTAGTACAGCTTATAGAGGGATGACCTGGTTCTCAGTGCTTCTTTTCATTTCTCAAGTGCACAGAGGGTCTTGGTTATGTCAAAGTGAACTACTCATACTTTGGAAAAAAATAAAGAAACTGTTATTGTTTGAGTTGAAAGGGCAAAGGAATTGCTGAAAACTCTTGAGTTTTGTTTCATGCTGAGGCTTTTTTGTTCCACAAAATCTTTAATTGCTGTGGTTTAAAGGTTTGCCCATGGTGCAGCACTTGATTGCTCATCTCCTGGTGGAGGCCCATGGCTACCAGCTTAGAGGTAAAGAGAGCCACTGAGACTTGACCCTGATAAACTGAGAGATACATCAACCTCTGAAACACACGAAAGACTTAGGCAGGCAATGCACTGTGGTGTGGGGACATCTCAGTGATGTGGATTGAGCTAGCGTTGTAAAGGAAGAGAGAACAGCTGCAGTGATAAAATGTTCAGTGTTCTCAGAGAGGAACAGTAGTTTACTGGATGTATATCCACTGTCCTTGTTGCTGTTTTGTGCTATATATGCAGGATTTCCATCCCACTTCTTAGCCCATCTCTTTTATTGGTCGAAAGTTTAATGTCTTTCAATATACTCTGACTCCACGTGGGTGATTAGAACATATTTACCTGCTGTTGCAACTTAGAGGATTGCTGTATTACTTGTGCTCTTCACCTCATGCTTTGCTCTGAAGGAAGTCCTCTGTAAACAGACAATTGTAATTGTAAGTAGGCAATTGCACACATTTAAGAAGAGAATTACACTTTTGTGTCCATTTAATGGTTGAGGACAAAGTTTTGAACACAAATGTAAACTCTTCAGCTTTTGATGATGTCTTATCTTTATTGACTGGAAGAAATGTTGAGGGTAAATAACTTCTTAACATCATTTGCGGTGAATATGGTTATTGAGGAATCATTTGCTTTTCTGAAATGTCACTTTCCTCATTTACAGCTGCCATTCCCTTTTTTTAAATTTCCAAAATCTATCATTGTCCTCTGGACTATTTTTTTCAAATATATAATTTTTATATTTTATTTCTGAAAGGATTTTTTGGTGTTTTTGTTAAGTTTTGTCTAGCTTGATTAATTTTCTATGTGACTAATTTACTGTTTTTGTTTTCATAAGCTTTCAATTAAATCTCGTGTAACTTTTTCAGCTGAATGTTTTTACAGTATTGCTTCTATTTTGCTTTGTGGCAGTTTTTAGTTGCTATTTTGTCCAAGAGGATCTTTCTCCACTGGGATTTCATGCCTGTATGGTTAAGCAGCTCAATCCCATTTCAGAGAGTCTAAATTTCTCAATTTTTTTGCTCCAATTTGTTTTTGGTTAGGTTTTTTGTCTGAAGTTTAGATCAACAGCACTTGTTTTCAATATAGCCTTGAAAAAGAAAGATTAAGCAGGTTGTGGCCAGTATTACTCAATGGGTGATCTGCAGATCACTTGGACTTCTTCCTTCTCTTTATTATAGCAACAGCTCTTGTGTACTGCACAGCTAGTTATTCTGAGCAGACAAGAACTGACAGAGACTCTTAAAAATATTTAGTGACTTAGGACAGAATTTTCTCTCAAGTGAGTCTGGTAGGGACTGTGTGAGCAGAGCAGAGGACTATGCAATTATTTACTGCCTTGCTATGTGTCATGGAACACATGGATGTACTGAGTGTTTATAATGTATGGAGAAACTTTTTGTGGCTTAAACGTTGGAAAAGATATCGAGTGGACTTTTCTGAAGTAAATTGTCTATTGAATAGGGATGCCTATTCTCATACTGTGGAGCTGATCTGAAGGTGCAATTTGGCCAGGTCTGAACTATAATGTAAGTTTTATTTATCACTTCTTTGTTCACATTTACAGCTGTAATCTGCAGGGTTTTAGTGATCTGGAGATTACCCATGATACCTCTAATAATTGTAATATTTTTGAGGGCTTTGTCATCTTTTTATTCAGTAAAGGATCTGGTTACTTATCATTGTGATATCAATTACATAACAGTTACGACACTTTGATGAATAATTCTGTTGTGATTCAACTATCTATATTGGCAGCATAATATCACTGAAATGTTTCTGATAATCCCCTACATTACTATTTTTGGTGGCTATGGAAAATGTAATTTGTGTGTTTTACAAGTGAATGTATTTTATCCCTTTTCTTTTTTACACTGTGTGCATTGTTCAGCCAATATGTTTGAGATAGGAATTTATGTTCACAGACTGTAAGCATGAAACATCACTACAATCCATAATAAGGCCATTAGTATTCTGCTCATGCAAGCCAGTGTAAGTACAATTTTCAGTGGCCTAATGTAACAGGTAATCATAAATTAGTATTTGCTTTAAAACAACACCAGATTACGCAGACTGCATGCTTAAGAAGAATGACTCAGTAAGTAGCGCAGCTCTGTAATGAAGTGGGAGCTCATTAAACAGATGCTATCTACTTCACTGATCTACATAAGCGGCAAACAAACCAAATGGAAATGTTTCAACAGAACACTGCAGTCAACCAGAACAAGTTCAGGTTCATTTACTGTGGCACTGTCTACAGGAATTAGTCACAGTAATAATTGAATAGTTGCTTGCTAATTTATCATTTTACATTTGTTATTGCATTTGCATAATGTGTTGGTTTTTTGTGTCTTTGGTTACATTAAATGCCCTCATCTGTGTTTACAAAACCAGAACACAGTGGGTGATTTTAAGATTCATCACACTGGCAGTGTTCGATGTTCATCGCTTGGACTGTATTTTTTAAAATTATCTTTTTTTTTCTGCTTTGTGTCTTGCATCTTGGCACATGCAGGCTTGTAATTACTATCTAGGAAAATTGAAGCATTTACTTTTTTTATGAATCATAGGTAGAGGCATGAAGATAGAAGCAATGACTAGGCATTCATTATTTCTAGGTGTAATGTACCAGAAATGACATAAGATGTTTTCCCAGTTGGTGGAATAGCCAGAAATAACAGTCCTTTAGAACTGAACTCTATGAATAATTTCAAAGATCAGTACTAGTTTTATAGTGTATTACCTGAAGGACATTTTGCTGACTTTAGAGGCTTTGCAGCTGCTTAGGAAGAACAGTACTGTATAACACTGTTATACAATTCTATTTGAAAAGAATGAGATGTAAAAAGGTCAAGTGACTAGAAACTAAAAAATAAAAAAAAGTTTCTCATAGCTTCTGATATGCATTAATTGCAGGTGTTACACAGTATGTGTGAACTATAGCTGATAAAGTAGAGATAAATGGATTCTAACTTTCTATATGGCGATATTTTTTATTAGACTGCATTTTCTGGTAAGTGCTGATGCAGTGTGGTACTATTTAATGATACAATATCAAGCAGAGTCAATTTTTAGTGTTGTCAGACTCTTTAAGGACATTTTTTATTATTTTAATGCTTTATCTTTTGCTTATCGCTCTTAATTTCTAGGAGAACTAAGATCCTGCAGATACATCAGTTGTCCTGTGAATTTTGACAAGTTTCAAGTTTTGTGTCCTCTACAAAAGCCCTTACCATTGTGAACATTTGTCAAAAATTGCTATTTTACAAGTAGCTATTTTACAAGTAACTTGTGACCTGTATGCAGACTGTTATGCTTAGAGTAACTGTAGTTTTCTTTGTGCAAATGTATTGTATGCGGAGTACTAGTCACCAAGAATATGTGGATGAGGTTAATGAGGCTGAGGAAAAAATGTTGCAAAACACTAGAGTTTAACTTAAATAAATATCAACAAAGAACATGTGTTTATAAATCACCTCTCAGCAGGACTGGTTAGACTTTTAGAAAACAAAACCCAAACACTTGCTAGTAACATTCAAAGTGTGTTGTCAAAGGAAAAACATTTCTGTTCAATATTTTCAAAAAACTTCCACTCCACATTTTCTATATGTTCATTCATGTGTTCCACAAAAGTTGTAGACTTAGCAGACCCCTGAATTTTTAGCTAACCTTCCTCAATAACCAGCAGTGTTAAACAATAATTCTGCTGATAAGCAATTAGAAGTTGCACATTCTTGAACACGCAGCGAAGAAAGGCTAGCAGCAACAAGTAGAAGCAATATTGTAGTCACTCTGTGAAATTCAGTAATATACTGAAAACTTGTGTGGATATGGTTTTTAAGATCTGACTTGTAAATTATTCAGTTCTCTTGAGATTTTGTCTGGATTCACAGAATCACAGAATCGGTCAGGTTGGAAGGGACCACATTGAGTCATGTGACCCAACCATCCGGTCCATCAGGACCCTCCCAGAGCACATGGCACAGGATTGTATCCAGGTGGTTCATTAATACCTCTGGTGAGGGAGACTCCACAGACTTTCTCGGAAATCTGTTCCAGTGCTTGGTCACTCTCACAGTAAAGTTGTTCCATGTTCAGGTGGAACTTCTGTGCATCAGTTTCTGCCCATTGCTGGGCACCACCGAGCAGAGCCTGGTCCATCCACTTGGCACCCTCTCTTCAGATGCTCAGAGATATTGATGAGGACCCATTGTCTCTTCTCCAGGCTGAACAGGTCCAGCTCCTTCAGCCTTTCCTCATAAGAGAGATGCTCCAGTCCCCTGATCAACTTAGTAACTCCCTGCTGCACACATTCCAGGAGTTCCATGTCTCTCTTGTGCTGAGGAGCCCAGAACTGCACACAGCATTCCAGGTGAGGCCCCACCAGTGCCAAAAAGAGTGGCAGGATCACCTCTCCTGACCTGCTGGCAGTGTTCTTCCTAATGCAGCCCAGGATACCATGGGCCTGATGGGCCACAAGGACACACTGTTGGCTCATGGACACCCAGGTTTTTCTGCACAGAGCTGGTCTCCAGCAGGTCACCCCCAGCCTGTACTACTGCTTGGGGCTGTTTCTTCCCAGGTGCAGAACCCTGAATTTGCCCTGGTTGGATTTCAGAAGGTTCACCTCTCCAACCTAAGGTCCCTCTGAGGGGCCACACAACCCTCTGATGTATTGGCCATTGTTGGTTTATTCAATAATTGAAGGAAATTTCAGCTTTCTTTTTCTTGTCACCAATTAAGTAACTAGCATTTTGGTTTATAAATATATGATTACATGAAAACATTCATATTCCATATATGTGAAGTGTCTAAGTAGCTGAAATACACCAGGAGTATTGAACTTCTTTTAAAGGAGAACCTTGCAGTCAATATACCTGTCATCAGACTGTGGGAGACAAAGTAAAGAAGATTCAATGACAAAGCTGTGTAAGCCCTTTCCAGCTTATGAAGTATACCAGTGCATCAGAAGAAAGCAGGAGAGCTGGAAACTCAGTTCATACCTATTGATTAATCTTATTTATTTAGGGTATTTTAAAAATAGGTCATCAAGTTTTCATTCTGTTTTGATGTTTTTCCAGCATTTCCTCTATGACGTGGAATAAAGTTCCATCAAACTATTCCTATTCCTGCATCTTTTAATATGTATAAACAGTTCTGCACTTCATGAAGATCAAGGACACAACTCTATTGCACTTCAACTCTTGTTTTATGTTATTACTCAGTTGCACATTGCAGTTTTGCACAAGACTGGTGAGCATTTACTGACACTAGATGAATTTGTCCTTTTTCTGACATTAAACAAGATTCTGGTTATATCATTATCATATATAGCTAAGTTAAATCCACATAAGTAGCACCTCATTAACAAGGGGACCAAATTTAGCTGTGAAGGTACTGGTTGTAGAGAAGCACAAAGAAATGCAGGTTGAAGAAACTTTCCTCTAGAAACGGTAGTTCAATATTAGATGCTCAGGATCTTCCACCCTTCTTTTGTAAGATCCCTTACTGTTTCTGCCTCCAGGAATATATCAAATAAACTGACTCAGCTAAATATATTTACCAATTTTTGACAAGTAGGGCTTAATAAGTCTACTTCTGAATTTTGCCCTAGATTAAAACTGTTCTTTGTCTAGTTGTCCATTTATCCCTGAAGACGGCTTATACCTCTGCCCCCTTTCACCTTTGCCCAGATGACCAGAATGGTAATAGCACAAGCTCAAGGGACAGAGACACTTTCTTTTGTTGAAGTTCTATGCCTATTGTCAAGAAAAAGTAGTGATGTGCAGACACAAGAGGGTGTTTCTACTAAGTCCAGTTGTGAATCATCGGCCTCCCTGTATGAGAAGATAGCATGATGTCTATTTTCTCCTTGGTTTTCTTCTGTTACCTGCCCCTTGTTTTCTAATCTAGCTCAGCAGTTACTGAGAATTTTCACCTGGGGTGTATCTTTTGATAAGTTTGCTTTTGGTGTTAAAGCGTTCATTTACAGCTTTCAAATGCACCAACAAAACTGCATCCATAGCATAACCTATAATATAGACCATTCCATATGTGCAGGTCCAGTTTAATAGATTTATAGCACTGGTGGAATGGTGATCCCAGAACTTTGATGCTGGTTTGTCTACCACCTTTTCAGTAGAATTTGGCTTAAATAAGGTGTTTATTGATTTTTTCAGAGAAGTATTTGAGCAATCACAATAAAATAATAAAAAAAAATTCCAACTTATATGAACCTATGGGTTCTTTCTCTGCTCTTTGTAGTTTTGTTCATCTCAGCCTCTCTGTGGTCTAAACACCATCATGTATTTATGTTTACCAAATTTATCTCTACTCCTGGACATAGTTTCTCTTCTCTCTTGCACATTTTGTTTCAAGTTTGTTTTTCTCACTCTGCATGTGCCAGTATCTACTGCCTGAATTTTGCCTATGTTGTGTTTTTGTGCTTGCCATAGACATCTGCAAGAGAATGGAAAAACCTAATATCTCTCTGGGAAAATATTGGCTAAAAGTATTTACCAGGCTAAATATAGCAACCCATGAGATAAGGCAACTAAGAGATTCCAAGCTGAAACACTCTACAAGACTTTTCTCTCATCCCAAGTGATGAGAGTACAGAACCAGGTCATCTTTTTGATAGGTACCTTATCTGCAGATGCTTCTGGGTTAAGCTTTGTGGATCATGGGCTGTTTGATGTATGGTGAGTGTTCTGTAGCAATTCAACCTTGAAATATGTGGTTCAGGTTTACCACTGAGGATGTAATATGCTCAAGCACTTATCTTGTCATCCGCAGCATGTGCCTAACTTTGAGCAAGTGAGTGGTTTCTGCAGTATTTGAAAAATATCACAACAGACAGAAAATGTGCACCATTAACTAAGTTAATATCAGCTTAACTTCATTGTTAGCATAACTGAGTGGGAATCTAAGTCTTACGACAATGACCATGACTAGGGTTACAATTTTAGAAAAGGCAGAAAATGAGGAGTACCTGTTCTTTGGAAGTAACTATCCATTTCCTTCTGTGACAGCCAACCAGTGCAGAAATTGGGTATACAACACAGGCTAATGAGCTGTGTGTCAAGAGGTGAGCAAAGAAATCAGTACAAGTGGGTGGGGAGATGAAGAACCCTCTACTACTCCTCCTTCTCAGAAAACAGGAAAAAAATTCAAATTTCAGCCAGGAGAGAGATGTCAGAAAAGATAAAGGGATTTTGGGGTATTGGTCTGTAAACCATTAGAGAAAAAGGAAACAGATTATTAAATTACAAGGGTGTGACAAGCACAGGTACAGATTAGGTGACCTGGTGAATGTGCAAATTATGCTTGTGACAGTCAAAACCAAAGGCCAGAACAAGAGAGCAGATTTGTTTTTCTTAAAGAGCTGTCTGTAATGAATACAAACTGAAAAATTGGGCAAGTGGAAGGTAAAGTTAATGGGGACCAGGTTCTGGCAACCTGTTTTGATCTAGGCATGAACCGCATTTGTAAAGCAGTAATGATTTATGAGTACATCTCTTGGTACCAAAAGTGAAGCCTCTACATGTCCTCCTTTTCCATTCTTTTGTACTTTTAAATTATTCATGTTGCTGCTACTTACTCTCTGTGAAGAGATTTGAGCCTAGGTCACACAGAACAATGATCCAGAGGACTTCTCAGAGTGTTTTACTTGCATTTTAACTGGCTGGACATAACTCTTAAATGATTAAAGAATTTTTCTGTCAAACTGGATTTTTAGAGAAAGAATGTGTTTTTACAGAGTTTCCCTCTTTTTCATCCTTCTCTGACTTCAGGTTTTCAGTAGCCAATTAATTTTTTTATTTTCCATCCAAAGAAACACTAGTTTTTTGAATGTATTCTCTCCCCGCTTTCCTCATCCTTAAAAGGCTAGTCTGGGTATATCCAGCTGAGTTTTTGCAAAATAGTTTCCTTTGATAACCAAAGGAAAACGCAAAACAGTGTGTGGTGCTCACTTATACCTTGCTCTCACTGTATTTGTTTTGTGTACATGGGAAAGTCTAGATTTTTTAAGTTTGGGAGTGGTCATGGGACATGAGGAGAGGTGTTTCAGAGAGCAGCTGTAATGGTTCCCCCTGTCCAAGTACCACAGAGGAGAAAAACTCTTCTGGCCAATTTGCTTCTTTTGAGATTGTTTCCAACAGGTGGGCTTCAAGCTTCAATAGAGAGGACTATTTGGATTTTTTTTTTTTTTAAGCTGAAAACACAGGAAGACATTGTGTTTCTGAGAATAAAAACAAGGAAGAATAACAGAACTTGACCAAGACTAAGCCTGGAAAAGATAGCCTTTAAAAATGAAAAAGGAGTTTACTGCTATTTCACCATCAATCTTTGGTGTGTGCATACAACAAAGGACAGCAGAAGAAATGCGTGATGAATCTTAATTGACTGCCCCTCTCCTGCTTTTTTTCCAAAATAAAAAATAAAGAAACAAACCTGTATTTTGTTAAAAGAGTCAAAGAATAATTGGGTGTTGTAGATACTCTGAGACATTATGCAGACAATTTTGAGCTAAGGTTAATTGATGTAAGTACAGAAGTAAGGAGAATAAACACAGACTCCAGACCTTGCACATAGTGTGAAACTCCAGTCATTCTTAGTTCTTGCTACATTCAGTAGTGTGCCTTCTCAATTTAAGGTACATGCAGTACTGCAACACTCAGAGGAGCTGCTGGTTCTCTGTTATCTTCCCTAGTTGGTGTTGTAGCTGATCAGTTTTACGTGTTTGAAGAATTTTCAGAAGTTATCTCAGTGTATATGATACTTTTAAGTGAGAAACAGAAAATCTTATTTTTGGCAGACAGGGGGGAAGCAAGAATAAATTGCAATAAATTGCCTCAGGTTTGTCATAAGTATATTAAATTGCAAGAGAGATGAAGAAAATGACAAGAACAAAAACTACAAGAGCTGTATTTAAGTGTTGCAAGCTTTGTGGCTGTCAGCCAGAAAAGCAGAGTGTCCATGGCTGTCACAGGAGCACGGATGAGCAAAGTGAACACCTTGGTCCAAGTGTGAGATTATAGGCCTGGGAACAAAGAATTTAGGAGGCAGCTGAAAATGAAAACTTAACCCACACAAAATGGGGACAAAGGAGAGTTGAGTGTTCAAAGTAGGTCCATTTAGAGACAAATGGAGTACAATGATCAGTGAAAACTTTAAAGATGTGATGTGTCCAGGGTTTCTTAGTCAGTGTCCTGATCTCATGTTTTGAAACAGATTCAGAGGTGATGTGGATGTCAGACACCAGTAAGTGGGTGGAAGGTATTCATCACTCAGTTTTGAAGCCTAAACAGTGGAAGTAAAATAATGGTATCTTCTTCTGTCCATCCCATCTCTTTATTACATTTGATTTCTAGGTCCTCTGTGTACATGTAAAACTTGACCTGCTTATACTAAGAGCACAAAAGTTACCTGTTATCTAGAAGGAGTAAGAGTTATACCAACTTCCTGTTCATGGCTTGGATGGGTGAACTCTTTGATGGGTAAAAAGCTGCCTGGATGGCTGGATGACCAGATGACCACATCCAGAAAGTTGTGGTGAATGGAGCTAAATCCAGTTGGCAGCTTGTCCCTGAATTTCTCCTTGGAGACTCTTGGTAAACATGAGCCAGGTGGCCAGGAAGGCCAATGGCATCCTAGCCTTTATCACCACCAGTGTGACCAGTGGGACTAGAGAAAAGATAGTCCCCCTGTACTGGGCACTGGTGAAGCCACACCTCAAATGCTGTGTCCAGTTCTGGGCCCCTCAGTAGAAGAAAGACTTTGGGGTGCTGGAGCATGTCCAGAGAACGGCAACAGATCTGGTGAAGGGTCCAGAGTGCTAGTCCTATAAGGAGTGGTGGAGGGGAGCCAGATGTTTAACCTCATCACTCTCTAAAACTGCCTGAAATGAGGTTGTAGCCAGGTGGGGGTTGGCTTCTCTCAGACAATGAACAAAAGAACAAGAGGACATGGCCTCAAGCTGCACCAGCGGAGGTTCAGGTTGGTCATCATGACGAATTTCTTCATGGAAAGGGTTGTTAAACCTTGGAATGGGCTGCCCAGGGAGGTGTCACCATCCCTAGAGGTGTTCAAGAAGTGACTGGATGTGGCACTTAGCGCTACGGTTCAGTTGTCGTGGTGGTGATTGGTCAAAGGTTGGACTTGATGACCTTGGAGGTCTTTTCCAACTTAAATATTTTGGTGATTTTGTGATTCTGTGGTTTAGTAGTGAAATTTGCAATGTTGTGTTTAATGTTTGGGTTTTGTTATTTGTTTGGGATCTTTTTCTAAATATGTGAAACCTTAAGAACTTTACAAAAAGAAAAAGCTAATACCAAGGACTACCATTCTCTGAAAAATATCTGAAGTCTTATTTTTATAGATTGCTAAACATGCTTTGAATTATTTGCACATGAAGCTGGTTTTTTGTTTGTTTGTTTGGTTTTTTAGAAATATTTTAGGGCATTGTTATCTGACCTAGTGTCACTAACTAAAAAACAAGCTAGCGATATGAATGAGAGTAAAAAGAACAAAACTGCAAAATTGGTAGGCTAGGGCAAGTTCAAGGCACAATTACAGTACTGTGCTAGGATTTTTGTTAGCTGTGACTGATCTCTGTTTTCACAGCTTTTCCAAAAGAGAAAAATCTCAATCACATCAATCGCATTCACGTGTGATGCTAATACCAGTATTCAAAGTTTCAATTCAAAGTTTCAATTCAAAGCAATATTGAAATAAATATAAATAAATATATTATCACCATATATGAAAAATTAGGTCACCTTTAAAAATTAGGTCAACCTTACCATTTTGCCTTCTAATCACAAGTTTCCTAGGAGATTTTTTTGATGGTTGAATAGGTGTAGTTTTGGTCAATGCCAAATACCAACCCTCAAGCCAATCAGCTAACTGAACAAAATTTTGTAACCTTATTTTGTGACCTTATTTTTAGTTGTTCTTCCAGCTTCAGTAGTGTTGTATGCAATAACCATTAAAAATTAAGAGTTGAAGGGTCTGATGTAATTCTGTGTCAGAGATGTATTTTTCATGCAGAGACGAATGTTTCACAAACAATTAAAAGTCGTTTTGTTACTAATGTAAAACGAAGGGGTTTTTGTACTTCAAGTGTAAGCATTTATTATTGTTCTCCTATGCTGCCAACTATTTTTCAATTTTAAAACTGAACAGTCTTCCCCAGTCTGTCTAAAGGTTTGGAGTCCACTTCTACTAAATATGAACAGTTCCATCTGCTTTGCTTTGCTTCATTTATTCATGAGCACCTGAAGAGCTGTCATTTTTAAAGCCATTTCACTGTATAGACTATTTGGTGTGTCAAGCATGTCATCATTAGAAATATTTGTCATTTTAGTGCCACATATATATGTTTTGTTTTGAGAAAATGGGAAATCTGAAAGGCAAAGCATACAAGAAAGTGATATTCCGAATGAGTAAATGGTTGTTAAGGAAAACCCTCGGTGAAAAGGAAATTGGACAGAAAAGCAATTCAACAGTGCAAAGGTTTGGATTTTTTTTCTTAGGACTTTGTATTTATTTTAAGCTTAAAACAGTGAATCAATAGTCTGTATTGGGGCTGATATTGATTTTAGGGACATTGCTGATAAGACAAAGCAGTGGAACATAGCTCAGAAATGCACCTTCTTTCCTTCTGTAGTCCCTACATTAATACCTCCCATTATATCCATTTAGTTTTCTAGGAATCACTTCATAATAGACTTTCTTCTTGCAAGGGAGAGATGATGCATATATAGGGCCCGCTTATAATCTCAAATCCCACACCCTCAATTTATTTTGGACTTATATTGACTTATGTCAGAAGACTGAAGTAAGAAGCAGTCCTTTTTCTGCTTTATCATTGTCCAAATAATTTGTGGAGAGATACCAAGCTATTTCTCAAGTGTTGCTTTGGATATGTTTATCAATTAAAAAAAAAAAAAAAAGAAAAACAACCATTTTTTGATTCTGAGTTATCTTCTCATTTATAAGGAAGGAGAAGTATGTTTTGGATCTATGACAGTGAATTCTAAACTTTTCTAAGTAAAGAAATATTGTCCGGTAACTTTCTTCAGCAGTAGTGGGAATGTTTCTGCCATTCAGGCAATAAAGGTATAAACATTAAGTAGTGAGGGTCAGATTTCTGTGCTGGTGATGTGGATATCTTTAACTGCAAGGACTTTTCTGTGTTTTCTATATGCAAAATGTTGTTGTCATACAAATCATGGTATGGTCTTTCTGTACATCAGTAAATTAGCTTTTTATTTCACTCTGATGCTATAGCAAATCATGATCTAAAGTTAACTTCAAAACATGTAATTCTTGCATAATTCTGGCACTCAATATCAAATAAATGTAAAAGTATGTCATGTAGGTAAAATGCAGTAAATAGACAGAATTCATTTTTGCAGGTCTCTGAGGGTTGTACTTAAGGTGATGGAACTGGCCTCTGTGGACTGTAGAGGTAATAAAACTTGAATAAAACTTCATTGAAGAAAACTGAGCTATTCTCTTCCAGCTATTTCAAGCTCTAACAAAAATCAAACTGGGAGGGAACAGATAGAAAAGTATTCCCCAGTGGAGGACAGGAAAATGTTTCATTCTCTTTTGGTTGCTCTGTGCCAAACTAGAATTTAATAAGTGTATCACTTGCTATTTGCTATTGTATAATGATATCATGGGAAAAAAAAAGACCAGATAAAATACTTTCTTCTCAGGAAAATGTACTCATTTTTCTGTATGTCAGATGAAAACAAAGTGCTTTTAGATCCCAGTGGGACTAAAAGGGTGACATCTCATAAAATTTCAACTTACATGTCTGTGAGGATCTTCTGCTGTGTCTCATGGCCTGAGTATCTATCTTCACAACAACCAGCCACACTGCTTTGAGCTGAAAAGAAAGGGTGACAAAATTTTAGGGGGGAAAAAGCCAGTTAGGATTGAAATGAAAGCCAGAAAGAAACTGTCTAAAAATACTTCTCCAAAGATCAATCCCCTTTCTCAGGCTAAAGCTGTGTTTCTGTACTGCAAAGTGGTGTGACAGCAAATACCTTATTTTACCTCCAAACCAGCAATATTCCTCTCTTTTTTCTTATCTGCAAACCACCTAAATTTTGTCAAGGCAGCAATAAATATTATTTACCTATTGCAACACAACTGGTAAAAATAAAGTTAAATGTTCTAATGCATTCAGTGTTGTCTATGGTTTAATTTTTTTCTTGATTTTAATTAAAAAGTTTGTTTTGTTTATTTCCTTGTTATACTACAATGTAGTAATTCCCTGGGGTGCTTTCTGAAACACAATATCCAACAATTGCTAGCAATTGATAGACCACAGGTTCTGGCACTTTTTTCTTTTTTCCTGAGATTATCCATATCAGAGTGTAGTTTCAATTTCTCTTTTATCTTCAACTTTGCAAACATTTGTTTTCTATTACTATTCTGTACAGCAAGAGGAGGAGAGAGAGGGAGGAAACCCAATCTAAAAGATACTTATTTGCATTAGGTTAAACATAATCAAAAATGAATTTAATTTAAAGGAACAGAAGAATGTAATAATATACCCCTGGAAAAAAATAGTACAACTAGTTTTCAGCCATACTCTTGCATCATCTAAATCATATACATTTACAGTGCTCCATGCTTACATAAGTTCATCCCTGCTGACTAATGCAAAGAATGTGTTGATAAATATACTTAAAAGACACACAGTCCTTCTTACATAGACTGTTTTCCTTCTGAAAGGATACGCCGTTGTATGTGGCCTTACTGTTCACCCTTTTTTTTGTTTTAAAAGCATGTGCCAGGCATCCAGTAATTTGTTTTTCCTCTATTTGCAACTGAGTAGCCTGGCCCCACTTCAGAATAGTGTGAGTTCCAGGCACTGGCTTTGGGTTGCCATGAAGTGTGTGTGAATAGTTGTGTTGTATGTCATAGCTCTTATTAACTCTAGTGCCATTGCTAATGTTTTAATGTATGCGTATATGTGTCTTGAGGGAGTAGTTTGTGTGTTTTACTAGCGTGATACACAAAAATACTCCCTTCCTTTTGCCTCGATTATAAATTAATACATGCCATCAGGGGACCTCTTATGATGTAAAATTGTCATCTTGTGAATGGTATGGATGAGATCCCATGAAAGTGCAGCTGAGCAGCTACCCATCCTATGAGCAAAACAAAACTCTCTCCACGCTCGCCCCTGGTGGCTTGCATTAATTTCTTATGAATAATTCACATTCCTTCATCACAGTTATTATTCCTTCCTTCATCTTTTGTTTCCCAGTTTTGAAAGGCACACCAGTTTCTGCTGTGGTGGAGTGCTCTCAGGCAAAACCTCGTGTGCTGGCCCCATGGCAGGGCTTGCTGGCACAGGGCAATGCCTGCCTGGGATGTCACACCGGCACAGGGAAGCACCCTGTGGGGCTCCTAAACCTACCAGTGCCCGAATTAGTGTTTTAATTGAGAAGCTAATGGGTTAATCAGGATCCCTGAGCTTGTGCTGCTTAATGGCTCTGTTGCCTGGCAACGACACCTGCCAAAATGAGGAGGTTTTGTGCTTCTGCCGCTGCGTGAATCAGGCTCTTATCTTGTGAGAGTTCAGGAAAGGGAGCTGCTCATTTGCTGAGTCTCTGGGTCCTTCTCCACTCAGCTGGAAGTTCTGCAGGGCAAACATCAAAGGATTTCCAAGTCTGACTCCTTAATTGTAAGGCTTCCAAAGTTCAGATGCATATTTGAACTTTTTGAAGTCTCATTTTTGCCTTGTAACCCAAACAGGTCACTCCCCATTCTCCATCTGTTTTCCTGACCTGCATCTATGTCCTTTCCTAAATCCAAATTACTTTCATTAATTTTTAATTTTTTTTTTTCTCAGTAGGCTTCTCCTTATCCAGTTTCTTTTAAACAGCTGACCAATCCCCCTCTAATTTGTTTAGCCTCCACCAGGAGACTTTTGTCTCTCTACCCATCAGTCTGTGTTACTCTGCTGATATCTCTGCCCAGTGTTTGCTTTACCTTATTGCATCCCAGGAAATATTTACCTTGCCAGAAAAACAGCAGAGCACAAAGTTGAGGTCACTGGACTTAACAAAGTCTACCTGTTGGCTTTGGTGTGGTTTTTTGAGAACTGGAGGAGAAGGTCTGCTGTGCTTGTTTTCAGAACTTAGCTGTTTCTCCAAAGGTTTTGTAAATCTGTGGGGTTTTGAAAGTGTCTGTGCTCATGCCCGAAGCCAAGGCTAGCTCTCTTTGAACACTGGTGGAAATCTCATTAGGAAATCAATAAAACTCTGTTTCACTGGTTTGAGGCAACTCAGACTTGCATAAATATGTTCTTTGGCATGTTAATAGGCTTTCTCACAAATACACCATGTAGAGTAATTTCTGCTTGTTCAAGCTGTGCATTTCAGTTAAAAAGCTCATCCTGTGGCACAATATGTTACTTTGCCAGTCTGCTTTAAAAAGATCAGTCTTGCATTGATCCCATTTCTGTGTTACTTCCCGTATACTTTGATACCTGAGCAAGATTTTAGAAGAATCTAACATTTCTAAATGCATTAATGTGTGTGTATACTCCCAGAAGTATTTTTAAATCCCCCTCCCATGATTCTTTCCCATGTTCTGTATCTGGGTCATTCAGATTTTCCTCTTGTGTTAACAGGTTGTTCTGAATAGGACTTCTCTAGCCAGACAGCATTTCTTTTTTTTTTTTCTTTATTCCATTCCATAGCAAAGAGAATGGCAGGGCACAGTGACATTTATTTACTTGCCTCTTTATGGACTGTGTCATCTGGAACTACTGCAATGTGGCTTACTTACTTTTAACAGTAAAACTACTGCGACACACAATGCTCTTCAGTAAGCTTTATGGGAAAAACATTTGCTAGACAAGAGAATGGGCACATAAGGTAGATGAGAAAATGTCAGGACTTGAATTTTGCAGGTGTTGAAATAATTTCTCTATTGTTACATCTTAATGAAATACAATATCCAATATCTAGTGGGACAGCCAAATTGTTCTATTGCACCATATTTTTTTTCTATAGCCGGTGTAGGCTATACTGTAATATCTTGCCTCTGATTCTGGTGAAATTAGACCCTCAAATCTATTCTCTACTTTTCTGCATCTTGAGTCAATTTGCTGTAGAGCGATTAAATTGTCCTTTTGCGTGGGAACAGATTTTAAAAAGCTCTGTGCCTCTCATCCTGAGAGCATGGTACTAGTCTGGTTTTGATCTTTCAGGAAGACTGTGCTGAAATGGGGAAGGCACTAATCAGATTAGTTAATGTGATTTGTAGAAGGGGGGGAAAAGATAAGGATCAGGGACTCCATAAGGAAGGAGTTTACAGCAGAGGATATCAGAATGCAGATCACACAAAGAAATATTTATGTCTCATTTTATTTGGAACAGAGCAATATTGGAGTACAAAAATGAATTCCCTGCATAATGTTGAAAAGGCTGCCTTCCTTTTAAAGTAGAGCCTGCTCATCTTTTAAGTGATCAAGACATGAGTGTTTATGTTCACTGTCAGGCTAAAACCATTGCATTGTATCAGAAAGCATTTGCATGCAGTTTTTTATTCATTAATTAAATTGCTGATGCAATTTTTAAAGGCACTTTAAAGATAGTACTACAGGGTGTAATGAGTTTCTAACCAGACAATTAGGCTGAAGAAAGCTGAAGTTCATTCTTTGAATTTAATAGGCATCACCCTTACTGCAGCAGTATTTTCTTATAACTTCTCACCAAACTGTTGTTTACAAGTCTCTGTACCACCTGACTTTAACTCTACATGCCCTACACGAGGTGCTGGGGGAGATTAACCAGAGATTTCTTAAATCTTCTTAAAGATTCAGAAATCTGTAGCAGTGGGACTCTAGTAGTTAAAAGGAAAGAATGGTGATGAAAATACCTCTTTCTTCTGCGGAGACATTGGAATTGGATACTTAAAAATTGTCTTCAGCTGCAGACAAGTCTTTCTGTATGTGTGTATACATATACAAATAAGAAAGCATGTGTATCTATATACATGCCTCTTATTTGTCACTTAACATATTCTAGCAGCCTGCCCAAAAATCCAAAGGCTCAGGTCCATGCTTAGGTCCTAAAGGGTGGTACTGTTTGGAGAATGGCCCAAAGCATAGAACAGGCAACAAAGAATTAGAGAACAGTTGGGTTTGGAAGGGACCATCTGGTCAAACCCCCAACCTAAACCTGCTCTCCCAAGGCTTTGTCCAGACAGGTTTTGAAGTTTTCCAAGGATGAAGACTTCATCACCTCTCTGAGCAGCCCCTGCCAGTGCATGGTCACCCTCACTGTGACCAAATGTTTCTTGATGTTCACAGGGAAACATCACTTCCCTTGACCTGCTGGCAATACTTTGTGTAATGCAGCACAAGATACCATTTTCCTTTTTTAAGGTGAGGGCACCTTGCTGGCACTTGATGGCTTTACCAGGACAGGAGGCACATGAAGTTCACTTCTGCAAAGCTGCCTTCCAACATAATTTTATGTCACCTTCTCTTTAGAAACATCTAGAATTGTCTAGGGATAGTGCTTTGTCTCGACTGGGATATTGCACTTGCATCATAGTCACTTCTTCCCTGTTTGCCTTTTGAACAGGAAGGAGAATGTTTTTAGTTTGATTGCTTTGGGCCATCTGTGTCATGTCTTTTAACTAGATGTCTAATGGCTTAAAATAAAATAGCTTGCTTAAAAATAAAGTTTCTCTGGGCTGTCATGTGAAAATCGAGCCCTTTAAGTGTTTTTATACTTCTGGATTTTAAGACGTAAGAGTTCTATGTGCCTGCTGCTACTCCACTGCTCAGTGTGGATGACAAAGTAGTGGGAAAAAAAGTTTCATGTGTTCTAATGGTGGGAATCCCCTTCTCCTTCCTCTGGGCATGGAATAATGCACTATCTTGTTGGGGTAGCAAAGTAATGATAATTTGAATTCTGCCTCTCTTTTCTGAGGAAGGCCTGACAAAAAAATTTAGTATTTGTTCCTCTAAACCATAGCATGTGTACTTCCATAACGGTCGCATCTGATGGCAACCACACTGCTCTGATAGCTGTAGAATATGCCTGATGATAGAGTTTGATACAGTTATTGGGAATTATGGACTGGGTTTTACCTTATAGCCCTGCAGAACAACAGCTTCTTCATGGACTAAAATTGTTGTGCTTCAAGATTGAAAAAAAGGAAGTGAGCATCGGTAATAGCTTTAGCATGTTATTTGCAATGTAATAGTTTTATGTCATTGTTAACTTAAAATGGTTTGGACCTGAATTCTTACCATTCATATTTAAGTTTTATATAAAGTATACTAATGCTTTCTAATTCTCTTCTTATAATCTGACATTAAGGAAACAAATTCCATGAAAGCACTAGAGGGTATTTAGCAACCAGCCAGAAACCTGACCTGAATGTTATTTGCATTTAAATATTGTAAAGCATACACAATTGGAGTCCGAGAGAATTCTTGAATTAGAGAATTTAAACTCCGTAGGCTTTTAGGCTCGTTTCTGCTAACCATGAAACAGGGTGCCAGGAACCTTATCAATGAGCATAGCCGCATGCCTTCATTTGTCTTCACTTTTAACACTTGGAAACACATGTTGGAACAATGTGTCATTTAGAGCTGGGTGAAATAGCTGATGCTTGCTCTCCCGGGAGCCAGAAGTGGAAACAGAAACCTTCTTTGTGCCCAGTTTTGGACAGGGATTTCAACAGAGACCTCCCACTTTCAATGAACTGAGATGAACTCCCCAGCAGCCTCTGGGCTCAGCAGGTTTGGGCTTTTTGGGGTCTGTGCCACTTTTGTGCAGAAACTAGAGAGTCAGGTGACTCCCTTGGGTGTGTCTAAACTGGTGATTAGGGTCCTCACCTCCAGCTGCTGGAGCAGTTCTTTATACAAGAAGGAAAGTTTTGACCCAGGCATCTTCCTGATGGAGAAGATGGGGACTGAGGCTCCCGTAGCCTGGTTTGCCATTCCGAGTTTTACATAAAGAATTGGGGAGCAAAAGCTATGTGTTTGGTCCCCAGGGGACCCGTGTGCTTCAGCACAGTGAGATGTGGCTGGAGGTAGCAGCACACTCTGACCCGTTGCTGGGGCTGCAGTGCAGGCACATCCCAGGACATCACCTCACACAGCACGGGAGAGGAAGGGGCCACTACCAGTCCCGTGGGTCGCTCCTCCTTTTGCTCCCCGAAATGTTTCAGTCAGAGTCCTGCAGGGCTTTCCCAGCTGGATGAAATGCTTTGTGCCTCTGCTTGCTTTCATTAACACAAGCTAAAAATAAAAACCCGAAAGAACATTTAAATTAAGGATGGATCAAATCTTCCACCTCCCCCCTCCCCCTTTTTTCCTTCATCTGTTAGGCTAAGAAATCAATTATTTGCACAGCCTCAGTATCAGGAGAGAGATCTTCTATTACTATTTCCTATACTGAAGAGCTTATTATGACTACATAGGGGTTATTGTATTCAGAAGCAAAGGGATTACAAATATCTCAATGTCTTCTATAGCTGCTAGTAATTATTTTTCCTTCCAGCTATGTTACAACCATTAAAGTTCATGTTTAGGTTACAGCGTTCCCTGTGTGAATGTTTGCTTTTAATTAATACAGGGATGTGCTGGGCTTGTCCTTCCACAGTGTAGACCCTAAACCTGTCAGAAACAGCTTACAGTAATGGAAGGGCTCTGAAAAGCTCTTTCCTGTGAGAAATGTGGCTGGAATTCCTTGATTTCCACATCACTAGCCAAAGATATGAATGCTTGGGGGGATTTTGTCCTACAGGCTGTATTAGATAACTTTGTTACACTCTGCATGAAATGCAGCCCCTGACTTTTGACAGCTGCCTGTATATTTTTCAAGCCAGCAAAGAAATAGCTGCTAACAAGCAAGCAGCGGCATAGTTAAAATTCAGTGCAGATCATAGATGCAAACACGGTGGGGGTAAAAGGGCTGCAGCCACTTCAGCTCGCTGTTCCATAACAAACTACAGAGCTTCTAAGAGAACCAAATGTCCTGGCTCTTCTCCCCCACTGTGGAAATGCTCTCCCCCTTCCCTCCCCTTCCCTTCTGTAGGGATGAGAAAACCTCACTGCAATCTAAACATTTGCTGATATCATCTGTCATAAATAATCCTCAGAAAAATATTAAGAGAGAGGAGAGAACAGCAAACCTCAAACCAGTGTTAGGCCATAAAGGCCAAAAGCATTTGTGTTTGTTTCAAGATAGTGGAGACCAGAGTGGAGGTCTGGTATTTTGCTGGTGACCGCTGAAGAAGAGGGATTTGGCTGCTGGCAGAACATAAAGCAAAGCTGACAACAAAGCTTTCCTTTCATGCTATCCAAATGAACACATTTCTAATCTGAAATTCAAATACTTGACAACAGAGAGCCTGTGAGTTGGGCTTTG
This sequence comes from Monarcha castaneiventris obscurior, assembly GCA_026261815.1. NCBI lineage: Eukaryota > Metazoa > Chordata > Aves > Passeriformes > Monarchidae > Monarcha > Monarcha castaneiventris. The sequence goes on from JAMPIT010000889.1 coordinate 6,537,369, forward strand.
AATAGGAAATTGCTTCATGGTTTTAGCATAATGAATTAGGCAGTTAGAGTAAATCCATTTAGAAGGCATAGAATGCTTTCACATGCCTTGTAAAAGCTAAAAAACCCCTACTAATTTCCTAAATTTCTCATGACTTGCAAAATGTCTAAGTGCTCTGTGCAAATGTGGTTGTACATGTTACGTTTGGCTTATTGCAGCTATGTAGTTTGACTCTTCTATTTTACAACAGACTGATTATTTAGATAAGATTGTACCTTAATTAAAAGCCATAAATAACAGCTAGGACATTCTTTGAAAACCAGCGCTCTCACCAATAACGAGAGAACATTAATTAGTCCTGACATTCTGTTCTGGTCAATTACTATTACACATTCTGGAGATGCAGCATTAGGCTGAGAAAACAGCTGGGGTGGAGTCACACCAAGAAAATCAATATCGGGATTCTCTGAACTGTTAGCTGTGTACTGACAAGTGGCAGCTTCAGTCCCATGTTTTGGACAACACTGGATCCATTCTATGTGGCAGCCTTCATAACCCTTCCAGGGGACAAGACTGAGGCAGTGTCACAGGTAGCATAAGGAGAGATGCTGTAACAGAACAGAGAGTGAGGAGCTGTTGTTTCTTTTGTGCATATGTCTGACCTTGGAAATCATTTGTCAGGCCTCCTGGGAACTCAGAGTTCCTTCTTCTGTGGTTTGCTTAAGCAAACAATTGCCAACAGTACCACTCAGAAAGCCAAGGTTAAATGCATTCCAGTTGTGTTTTCGAAAAGGACCTGCCTTTTTTCTCTTATTTTTAATTGGATTTTTTTGGCTTTTTTTTTTGTTTTCTTTTTGTGATAGCCCTCAGAATGCCCTTAATGTTTTGGAGAAGATGGTCAATTCCTTGTCTTTAGCCTTTTGTTTTGCTGCAGTGGTCAAGCTTAAGAAGGCAACTGAGTTTATGAGATTTGCATAGAGGCTTTCTAACAAATGCATACAAACAGATAATAAGGCATGACATTCTTGTATTCAGAAGCATGCTAGCTATCACAGCAAACCCACTTTTTTTTTTTTTTTTCCCATGGAATAAGACTGAGTAAATAAATGGATTTTATTTTATCACATAGTTCTAACTTTGCTGTCAGAGATACCATGCCACAATGAAATAGTTCTTTGGCTTGGCATAGTGATAAAAGAATTATGATGGATTATTTTACAAAGAGTTTTTTTTAATCATTAATGTGTGTCAAGCACCTAATTAATGTTTACAGTTAGGAATGTAAAGGAAATATGTCCTCACTTTCTCACAGCTGCTAAAATATGAATAGGTCTCTTTAGGTCCTTGGAGATGCATACTGAATATATGTATACAAGCATCTGAATGTATGTATGATAAATTAAACTGAGAAACACTGACATTTAAATGCATTAAAGCTATACTGAGTTGGAATAATAATTATCACCACCAGCACAACATAAATATTTAAAGCTACTGTACCTATGCAGTAGTCACAGAGGCACCAGGCTGAATTTATCAAAAACCAATTCTGAATGGCACCTCTAGCAAAATAATGGGATATGGAAAGGAGGCATCTTCAAATCATTAATACAAAGGAAAACTGAAGCCTGCATTATAGACTTGTTCTTAGGTGCCAACACAAACAATAGGTTTCCAAATCAGGACTTTCCGTATAGAAGATGTCATAAACATCAAGCAATGCAGCTGAGATCTGCCCTGCTGCAAGACAGGCTACTGCTTGAATCAGTCCACTATATCAGAGAGGGGTATTCAGATGTTTCAATTTAAGAATTAGAAAGAAAAAGAGAATAAGAGAGAAAAAAATATATTTTTATATTTTTAACTTATATTGTGATGTATGGTGTTGTATGCTATGTTGGAAACAAAAACATAATCTATGAAAGAATTAGAGATTGTATATATATATACATACATATGTAGACACACTCTCAAATTATAGCAAGATGTCAAAATTTGTTATTTCTGAACTATAAAGAAATTTATGTTCTACCAGGGCAAAAAGAGTTCTTCATTGATTTCTACCAAGTGCTATTCTTTTTGAATGCATGTTCATGCCAAAATCTTACTGAAATTGATGAAAATATTTGGTGGGCATGGAGAATTTTGCCTACATGTGAACTTTGGGACTGAATCTAAAATCTGATGCTCTGATGCAAAATGAAGTTTCATTAGGCATGAGGGCATTGCTTAATTGAGGTAAAAGGTGATAAATAGTACTGAAGGCTTGGGTTTGAAAGAAGAAACATCATCTCACTGAATGAGATAAAGGTATTCTTCTTAGAAAGAACTCTTTGGATGAGAACTAATGTCTAAGTACTATTGCAGCAAGAAATAACATGATGAACCAGCTACAGTTTCTGATTGCTGTTGAAAAATAGTGACTAATTTCTGCCATCTTAACTCTAGGTTCTTGTTCAGCTTTTACTCAGCCTGCCATAGAGAATCTGTGTGCTTTCCTTTGTTTCTTGCTTGCACAGTGTGAAAAAGTGAAGAAAAGAAACAGATTACAGTCTTTCCTTTCCACCTGAAAGAAGTAATTCCCTCTTTTGCTCTAGTTTATACATCATTTGTAGTAAAATTGCTGCATAAAAACACCTCCAGTGACACCAGATAAAACACACTATTGTTACACCGCCTAAATCACGGTATCATATTTTGGAGATGCCTGTGAAGCACAAGGTGTGTACGTAGTGTAACCTTGTGGCCCTTCTCACTGGAAGATCTGGGTTGCATTGTTTAGAGGTACAGTGTAAGATCTGAAGCCCAGCAAAAGCTTTGAGCCAAATATCTGTCATCTTGATCCTGCCCCTCTCTGAAGCATGAATTACACCCCTTCTTTGTAATGACATTTGATGATCTTGAGAAGAGGAGAAGTTATTTAACTTATGACAGATATCCAGGTTAATTGAAAGTTACCAGTGATGACCAGGAATGCACAGAGTTTGCTCTGCACTCTTAAAGTAAAATGTGACTCCTTCCTCCAGCATATTTTGGTGGTTGTTATGAGTGATTATAATGGTACAGCACTTTCACTCAGCACCTACAGTGCGACAACATTCTCTCAGATGCCTTAGGCCCCTTTCACAATGTGGTGAGCTGTTTATGCAGGAAAAGATTAAATGCTGCCTTTCACAAGTGTGAGCTCCACCATTTGATCTCAGGTCACCCTTCTCATTTCATGGATAAGACAAAATTGCAACATAGTCTTTTATAAATGAGAAACATACAAAAAATTTAATTACTGAATTTGCACTGTTGCATTTTTCTCTCCGAAAAATGTCTCCAAAACCAAAGAAACAGGCATGTTTTTCATAAATTGACTACAGTGATTTTTACTGTTGCAATGTGAAGATTTTTACCAGACATAAGTGCTAGAATAGTCATGGATAAAAGCTTAAAAATATCATAAACTGATTTAACACACACAATGTATTAAAAACAAATCCTCAGAAGCTGTCTCAAACAGGAAATAAAAAATTTATCTTCTTATTAAAGATTCAGAATAGAAGGCAAAGTTATATTGCAGTAGCCATCTTTCCTCTTTTCCTTGACTCTATCTATATTAGAAAATATTTGGTCTCATTTCTTCTGCTGATGCTTACAAATGCAGCTGGCTGTTAACCTTAAGGTTAAATTCTCTTATACTGCATTTAAGTTTCAAAATTATCACATGAGAAAGGAAGCTCCTTAAATGCAGCCTATCCTCTGGGTGAAATATGAGCAGAGTTGAAATGCACTTTGATAACACTAAGGTGCTAAAGCAGGCTGAAATGAGATTCAATAAAGCAACCTTCTCAGCAACTTCAGTGCAGTGGTAAACCACTGCTTTCCCAAACGGATTAATTTGTTGAAGGGAACACTTTTACTGTCTGCTAATTTTCAGATATGTCTAATTGCTTGGAAATCAAATACATTCTGTAGCAAAGAAAGATACAGGAAATGCTGTTAGATAATTAAAGCATAAAGGTTATGCACAAATGTCAAATCAATAAGGACAGTAAACATGGTTTATCAACCATGCCAAGTACACTTTTTCAGTTGCAAAATGTAAATGGGTTTAGAATAGAGTGGTCTGGTGGGATGATGGATAGGATGCCCATAACAGTTTAATTAACTCCAGTTTCCTACATGTTAAAGGTTTCTTCAGTCCACTGGTTTATGTAACAAACCCTCTTAGGATTTCATTAGCCACTGCTCAATATGAAGTGTAGAATGCTGTCCTAAGGGGTTACATTTTGTCCTGCTCTTCTCTTGAGCTAAAAGTCTTATCACAATACTATCACTGTTTTCCCTAAAAATATGCAAATATTTAAAAATATCAGCTGAGAATATTGGTTTGTTATTTTGCTCTTTATTATCACGAAATAAAAGGTAACAACTTCTAACAGTGAAATGCAAACAGTTCTTTAACTGTATATAATTGGTTTACTTGTGTTTTCTTTGTTTTTTGGTTTTGTTTTTTGGAAGGGAGGTATGTTCAGGGATTTGGATTCTTTATGTTGATAGGAGGAAGAAAAATTGCTTTTGTTTTGTGACTCAGAAGATATTAAAAGAAAATCTGCACTTTACATTGCAATAAATTTCAGGCTTTTTAGCTTTTTTTCTAGTACATTGGGTATTTTTCTTTACATCTTTTTGTCTGGTAAAGGGTATTCACTGATCTATTTTAAATGAAGAAATTCTTGCATTCTGAAAGCAACACCTCTGAAGCTGGGGCAACATTTTCTAGCCATGCCTACTAAGGATTTTTTTTCCCTACAGAAAGGAAAACATAAATCAGCTTGTATTCAATTTGGATTCAGACAATTAAATTTATCATTAGGAAATAAAAGGGTTATTTAACCTTTAACCCCAATAGAACAGCTTAATTTTAAATTTAGATCACTGAGGTTTTTTAAAGCCTTTTTATTTAAAACAAAACACTATCTAATTTTTCATGTTGCCCATTTAGGACTATAACACATGAAAACATCACATACAACCTCAGCTAATAATGATCTATTTTCTTACAGAAGCAGGCAATAATAATGCTCATTAACACCATTTTCTAATGTTCCTTTGGGAAATGCTATCAAGCTCTCTGTTTAGGACTTATTTCTATCAAATTAATAACTGCTGACCTACCTTGTACATAGAATACTCTAAGCAAGTGCAGTTTGATCTTGTAATGGCATTTTCTTTTAAGATGAATATATGACAACTGTATTTTGTGTGCCTTGGAAATGACTTTCAAAAACACCCATTGTCAGTACATTTTAAAATTGCTCTTTTAAGATGCTTCGTGGTCTCCTGACTGAGTCAGACATGCATGACTATCCTTACAAACAATGATTTAAAAGAAGAAATTCGACACTCAAGATTTGCTGCTTCCATTTCTCAATAATTTTGTGCTTTCCTTGCCCTCTGCTGTGTTATCAGTCATCTGTGTCCCAGGGGAAATACTACAGGCTTGAGGTTAAATTAAGGTTCTATCTCCAGTGATTGTCTTCAGCAAACCCTGTACGTTCCCAAACAAACCTTATCTGCATTGAATGCAGCCTTAAATGCCAAGGGACAACAGGGGAAGCTCTCTTCCTTGTTGACATGAGTGCTAGGATTAATATAGAATAGTGCTTGAAAAGGAGAAAAGGTAACTAAGCTTAAAAATAAATTGTACATATATTAACCTATTAATCAGAACTGTGCTCTGAGTTAGAGATTAGTTTGTGAAAAACATTACCAGCCATCATATGCTACCTGAGAGAAAAAAAATAAGACACACTCAGAAAAAATTTGGCTACTACATCTTAGTTTTGCTAATTAAAAAATCAAGCCTTTTTGTGTGCTGCAATGTGGGCCACTGACATTTATGGATATAACTTAAGGAGTTCCCTGGCTCAAAAGATGGCTTTCTGTGGGTTTATCAAATAAAAGCAGCACAAAATAAACTAACTCAGTGCAAGTTAGTTCCCAGAGGTTCTGAGGTAAGGTGAAAATCAGGCTCTCAGCAATTGAATAGTTTTGTACATGCTGAATGGCATGGATCAAGTTTCACGTCATTATTGGGGTAAAGAAAGTTCCATGAGCTTGTATCATGTTTTAATAGAAAATATTTTCAAAGATCTGTGGGTAAGTGGTGAGCCACAGGCTAGTAGGAGTGCCCTTCAGGGCCACTGCTCCCCATGACTGTGAGTGTGGTTTCATGAGGGAGAGAAGGACTTTCTGGGGAGCCAGTCTTCCTGGGGACAAGCTACAGCAGCAGCCTCAGTCTGGTGTGCTCCTCTGGCACCATAGTGCCAGATCTGCTGCTCTGGCTGGAAAATGAGGGCACCCCTCCCTAGCTGTCCCTCTGGCTTAATTATAGGTAAAGGTTGAGGATGGGGGTCTATATTTTAACAAAGTATTTACTTGTTTAGGTAAAATTAAGAACAAGGTGTCAAGGGAAAGAATCAAACACCAAATCATCATTGCTGAAAGTGCTTTTGGAACAGGACTTGCTACAGTGTTACATTTTGATGCGGTGTAAATAAAAATTTACCCCATTTTTCAGCTAAAAGATATTACAGAATCACACAGTAATTGAGGTTGGAAGGGACCTGTAGAAGGGTGCAAATCCTAAGCTCAAGTGGATCCATCAAAACCTTTTCCTCAGACCATTTTTTCTGGACCATGTCCAGATGGTTTTTGAATATCTTCAAGATACCCACCATCTTGCTGAGCAATTTTTACCAGTGCTTGGTCAGCCTCACAGTGAAAGAGTATTTCTTGATGTTCAGAGGGAATGCTCTGTGTTTCAGGGTGTGCCCATTGCCTCTTGTCCTGTCCCTGGGCACCACTGGAAAAGGTTGGGCTCTGTCCTTGCACTGTTCCTGCAGATATTTATATGCATATTGATAACTTCCCCCTGAGCCTGCTCTTGCTCAGGCAGAGCAGTCTCAGTTGCCTTAGCCTTTCCTCATGGGAGAGATGCTCTTGTCCAACATCTTTGTTTCCCTTTGCTTGACTCTTTCTGGCATGTCCATGGCTGTCTGGTAGCGGGAAGCCCAGCACTGGAAACAGCACTCCATCCATGCCTTAGCAGGTACTGAACAGATGGGCAGTCTCACCTCCCTCAGATCTCTGGCAACTCTCTCCCTGATGCAGCCCGGGGTACCTTCCTAGTCTTTGCAGTAAAGGCACAGTGCTGGCCCGTGTTTGACTTGGTGTCCTTCAGCACACCCCGGTCCTTTTCTGTTGATCTGCTTTCCAGCTGGGTGGCCCCCAAATACACAGATGTGTGGGATAGTTCCCCTGGTGCAGGACTTCACACTTCACCTTGTTGAACTCCATTCTATTCCTGTCCTCTCAGTTATCCACCCTGTTGGGTTTTCCCTGGTTGGCAGCATGACCCTCCAGCATATCAAGCATTCCTCTCAGGCTTGCTGAGGGGGCACTCTTCCTCATTACCCAGACCATTAATGAAAATGGTAAAAACTATCAGATCCAGATTTGATGCTTCATGTACACTTTGAATCACGGGGTTACAGCTACACTTCATGCCACTGATCACCACTCTTCAGCCACTGTTCCATCAACTGGTCACACATCCCTTACTTCAACAGCTTATCTATGAAGACCTTATGGGAGGCAAAGACCTCACTAAAGTCTGTGTGGACAACATCCACTGCTCTCCATTCATCCATCAGTTGAGTCACTTCACTGTAGAAAGTAATTTACTTTGTTAAGCTCCCCCTTGGCAAAGCCACGCTGACTATTTCTGATGATTTTCTTGTCCTTTAAGTGCCTGGAAATGGTTTCCAGGGCTAGCTGCTCCAATGACTTCACAGGAATCAAGGTGAAGCTGACTGAACTGAAGTTCCCTGGGCCCTTTTTGCCCTTTTTGAAGATAGGACTGACATCTGCTTTTCTCCAGTCTTCAGATGCTTCTCCCAATTGCTAGAACTGATGTAAGATTATTGAAAGTGGTCTCACAATGGCATCTGCCAACTCCCTCAGCTTTCAAAAGTGCATCCCATGAAGTCCTGTCCCACAGACTTATATATGATCTGTTTGCTAAAGTAGTCTCTGATCTGACCCTCTTCTTCGCAGGCTGTGTATTTCTTATATTGTAATTTTAAAAATTTACAATTAACAACCAGGTTTGATTTTTTCTAAACAGGAATGAAATGCTATTACCAATTTACTCTTATTGCAGCATTGCTGCACTACAGCATTTAAATTTTATATATTTTTACTCTCTCAGAAATAGTGTTAATAATTACTTCTTGTGCTGCTGAATGCTCACTGTGGAGGGTTGACTCTGGCTGGATTCCAGTTGCCTGCCAAAGCTGCTTTATCTCTCACCCCCACATCTGCACAGGATAGAAAGAAAGGCTCATGGGTCAAGATGAGGACAGAGCAAAATCATTCAAGAGTTACCACAGTGGGCAAAGCCAACTCAGTTTGGGAAAAAATAAATTTAGTTTATTGTCAATCAAATCAGCGTAGTATAACGAGAAATCAAAGCAAACCTAAAAAACGTGATTTCTCCATCCCTCCCTTCTGCCTGCACCATCTTCACTCTGATTTGTTCTACCTTGCCCTGCTCAGTGGTGCAGTGGTACAGGGAATGGCAGCTGTGGTCAGTTCAACACACGTTGTCTCTGCTGCTCTTTCCTCCTCAGGTGCAGTACTCCTCTTACTCATCTCCTGTTCCAGTGCAGGGTGCTTCCCACAGGAGACAGATCTCCATGAACTTCTCCAGCCTGGATCGTTCCCACATGCTCTGGCTTCTTTTTCCGTGGGTCCTGCCTGGACCCTGCTCTAGTGCAGGCTTCTCATGAAGACATAGTCTCCTTCAGGCACTGACCTGCTTCCCCGTGGACCTCCATGGGCTGCAGGTGTGTGGCTGCCCCTGGATGATCTTCACATCACCACAGGCTGCAGGGGTATGTCAGCTCTGGCGCCTGGAGCACCTCCTGCCCCTCCTTCTGCTATGACTGGTGTCTGCAGGGCTGCTACTGTCACTCCTTGTGTTGTCACTCCTTTCTTCTCTGGCTGCAAGTGCCATTGTGCAGAATTTTTTGCCCTTCACAACTGCATTATCCCAGAGATGCTACTGCCATCACAGCTGGGCTCAGCCTTGTCCAGCAGGTGGGTCTGTCTAGGAGCCACAAGGCATTGGCTCTGCTGGGCTCTGCTGGGGAAAGCTTCCAGAGAAGTCACCCCTGTAGCCACCCCTCCTGCAAAAACTGCTGCGTAAAGCAAATGCACTCACCTAAAAAGCAAATGTATCTAAAGGAAATGATGAGTGTTTTTGAAGAGTACCCTGGATTTCTCTTTGTCATCCTAAAGATGTGGGGTTTACAGGCTGTTGGAGGAGGTGTGTGAGTATAAGGATAAGAAAAAAAAAGCCTCCAAAGAGTTGCAGCATTCATATTTGCTACTTTATGTCCTCATCTATCCTGTCTTTCTGTATATTACAGCTGTCTTTGTGGTCCTACTTTATCAGTGCAAATGATGTTACTTTCCCACTTACCACCTTTTCCTCACTCTTTAATGTTGGGCATGTAACTCATACTAGCAATTTTGTCACTAAAGAATTTAGTGAGGAGATATCTGTGGGAGATACATTCATACCAGATCTGATTTATTCGAGATTTTTTTCCTGTGGGTAGGAAGCCGTTTCTATTTTTTCTCCCAGCAAAATAATCAAAATGACTCTGCTGCTGTATTTGAACAGAGTCTCAGATCAATGCTCACATTTAAGAGGGAAAAAAAGTATATTTGAATATAAATTAAATATGAATACTTAACATATGTTATTCATTTTTCCTTTTTATGATCACGTTTCTGTAAATGATAGCAGAAGCTGGGGCATGTCAGGCTGTGCTATTGCTGCAAAAATTAGTACTGCTGAAACATGATGCTATTGTACTGGAATTAGCTTGTGTAGCGTGTGTGCTTTTTCTTTTAGCAGAGGTGATCACAAACCTGACTGGCCGGTTCCAATAGAGCACTTCTACTGGGGATACAGGCTCAGCCAGGGGATTAAAATGCACAGAAAACTGCCATGCTGTTTCCAAGAAATATGAATTTTTTAAAAAACAATGATTTGATATTTTTGTGTAAACCAAAGACTGCTCACTTTTCAAGAAAAAGAATTTGTGACACAATCTGTGAGAGTGCCACCAGGCTCCCCTTGCAGTAGGAATGTATTCAAACAGATGTGTCATAATTGAAGCTATCCATCTCAATCAAATGAGCCAAACAACTTGAAGATATGTCATGAAACGATGTAAGTATTCCTCAGCTTTTCCCCCTACATTTTTCCACTACTATGCAAATTAGAGTGTACTTTTTATTCTGTTAATAATGACTTTTTCCATGCCTGGGACCAAAGCATGTAAGTTTTTAGCAATTTATTGGTTATTATTAGAACAATTAGGAAAAATTTTTCATTATCATATTGTTCAAAAGTATGGAACCACATAAACATATTAAATGACAAAAAATAAATTCCTATGAGATATTAGGAAAAATAGTTAAAAGGACTTTAAAGCATTCTGTTCAGTGCCTGCCTGTGGAGTTTCTCAACAAAGAGAAACCTGACCCGAGATTTTTCATGAAGGAGTGATGCTTACTTAATTTAAAGGACCACATGCAACAGTGACAGGCCTTCATTTCCAATTTAATTCTCAGCCAGATTTTTCATCTTTCTTTCAATCTATGGAGAAAATTTGTTAAAAAACCCAAAACAGCAAAAATATTTTTGCTTAGCATTCTTTCTGTTCTTAGCATTCTACTTGTTGCTACTGCAGTATACATGAAATGAACATTTTCAGTGTCAAACTTGGGTAACTTCTCTCTACTTGAAAATATTTGAAAAACCAATTCCAATTAAAGAAAATAAATCTGGTTTTTTTTGATGGGTTTAGAATTTTGGGTTTTTTTATAAAGCTGTCATAAAAATGTTGCATCCAAGACAGTTATTTTATCCATTTTGCTTTAACAATTATGACTGATAATGAACAAATGGACATTCTATGCTTAGTAAACAAAGGACTTGCAAGGCCAGAAAATACCTTTCAAATTTTTTTTTGCCTATTAGTCCATTTGTCATTTTGTTCAGATTCTAAAATTTGTCTTGACAGGAAATAGAATTCTGACTGTTTTGTAGAAATGTGACAGACCAGCACTGACCCACAAACTAGCCGTGATGGCTGTTTGGTGTAATTGTGGTAATGCAGACAAATATTTACTGTCAAACTTGAACAAAGCTGTGACTGTGAGGTAATTTAAAAAGACTGAGGGTTATTTCCAAGTCACCTCACACATTTGGAAAAGGAAAGGTTAACAAATCATTATAATTAATATAGTCTTTTTATAATACTTTTATTTTTTAGCTATGAACAATTTACTAATTTCACATAACTTGCAACTTCAAAGCAATAGCTGCACAAGCAATTTCATTTCCTGAAGGAATTGAAGCTAGGCTCTTTCTGCGGAATTTTAGTGACATGAAATCACTTCCGTTTTTTGTGTCAGTTCTACTATAATTGACTATTTCAATCTGAAGGTCACAAGTTCACAAATAATTTTACTAAGTACATTCTAGCTAGTGACATCAGCAAGTGCTATGCATGATACTTTTTAAGCCATGCTTGCCAGATAATAAGGTAGAAACATACCCAAGAAGAAACTACTTGGTGCTTGCAGAAGGTGAAGATGTTTTAAATCTGAAGAAGTTCTGAAAATAGATTATGCAGCTCTGTCAGTGAAATTAGTTTGAATTAACTCAGTTTGGTTACTGTATGGTCTCAAAGAAGAATAAGAGCATATATGTGTTTCACTGGTGGCTTCCACTTTTTTCTTCTGCTGAAACTTTATAAAAAGCCAACTGGATAACTTTTATATTGTGGTTGAACAAAATAGCTATGTTTGTGTATATGAACATCATGTCTACTTTTACACATTTGGTTCATAAAAGCCGTGAGTCTATTGCTCTTTCTAAGGCAATGACCATAAGGGAATGGTTCTGTGTTTTGAGAGAAGCAATTTTTCTATTTGGGTTATTTGTTTGGGGCTATTTATGCATTTTTGTTTTTTAGTATGAAACCCACCTTCTCACTTTCACAAATATTTTTCTCATAGGTAAGTTGGCTTTTAAACTACTCGTAGCCCAGATTTCCTTGGTTCTGTGTCTGTGGGAAAGGACAAGTTTTGACAAGATAAATGACATAAGCTGTGGTCCATAGCCACGGGAAGATGAACTACAGTCAAGTCTTCTGAAGATGGTAATGGAGAATTATTGTTAGTTTACTCTGAGATAGGTTTCCCTGCTCCCTAGCGCTTGTATATATTGCATAATACAATGTTCTATTGACCAGAAATTTTTGTTCTCTGTTTAGAAGCTGTAATAATGTTATTTATATGCAATGAAGATTACCTAGGGAGCTCTGAATAGGACTAGAAAATGCTTTACGTAACTTCTCCATATATTGTCAGAAGGGAAGAGAGGAGTAAATCGCTGAGTGATATTAAGATTCTTTCTTGAACACAGAAAAACCCACTGCACCTCTTCAAAAATCTATGTCTTTCTGGCTGTTCCCTTTCCTATTCTTCCCATTTTCCACAACACCACTTTTTACTAGTGAAGATTTCCATGTAGGCTTATTATTTGTCAGATAAATTTATGTCCAACAACCTAATATAGGTTGACCCAATCAAACATTTAATAAAATTTTGATTTTTGAATTTTTACTCAGGTAACTCTCATATGCCTGCTGCTACTTGCATGACATCTTTAGGTTCTGATGTGCTCTATAAGTGCCCTTTGCTGAACGTCCAGCTGATCATGTTTCAGCTTGTAGTTGCAAGTGACTCCTGGCATGCAAGTCTTAAAAATCAAAATGGCTAGTTTTGTTTGTTTATTTACTTACTATTTGGCTGGCAGATATTGTTAAAAGTTGAAGATTAAAGTTCTTTTGGGAACATAATGACAACATCTAAGTATTAAAGAAGCCGAAGATCTGCATCAAGAATTCAGTAAGTATAATTAACACTAAGTTGGTAGGGCATCTTTTATTGTGAAAACACTCCTCTCTGATAATGTTTCCCTTGGCTTAATTTTAAAGTTAAAGGAGCTGTAAAGCATATCAAATATGACAAGTGGCTGTTTTAACTTTTCAGCTTCTTTTTTTGTCTCAGGTGGTTTGTTTTTCATCAAAAATACAATGTAATGAAAAATTTCCTCCAGCCACTTGATTTGTCTCTTTGAAAATATCACAAATACATTTTATGTCATGTTGTGGAAACATATATACATATATTAAGGCTTGTAATGACTTTTTATTAAACTGTGCACTTAGGGACACTTGGTACCTCAAGTAGCTGGAAGCATCCAATAAGAATATTTTCATTACTGACTGTCTGGAAATAATTTTGTTCCAGTCCAGCTCCAGATCAACCATTGCTCACGCTCAGAACTGTAGACAGATGTGGGATGCAGGTTGACATTGGAGAGACAAGTAGCTATAGTAATCGTGCCATTTAATGTCACTCTTTATTCATGGAGAGCAGGTATGAAGATATTAAATGTGAAAGAGAAAATAAATCTGTGCTAATAGTGACTTCAATTTGATAGCTGCTATATTTGGGGTAATACCGTGCATGGTGAACAAATATTTCTGCCCCTATGGATTCCCAAATGCAACCAGGAAGTTTCAGAGACTGTTTTCAGCAGCAGATACCAGAAACTTGTTGCTCTCCTGGTTAGTCAGCAGGCTGAGTTATTTTTATTTAAAAACCTTGTATGCATTAAGTAGCTGGCATGATGCATTTTCAAAGCCTGTAGGAAAATTCAATATTTTAAAGAAATATATTGATCTTATTAAAAACTTTTATGGCTCCTTATTTGGATTTATTTTGGATTGTTCATTAGCAGACCTGAAAAGATCACTCCAAATTAAAATTTAAGCTTCTCCTAGAGTGTTTTTGTAACGGCAGTTCATTATTCTGTCCTTAAACTCCTTAATTTTCAGAGACAGGTTTCAGCTGTACTGTATGTGATTAGAAATCTTGTCATGAAATTGACTTCCCCTGGATTTCCATATGCTAAAAAAAATGCTTTGCAGCAACTGCCAGTCCAGTATGGCAGGAGAAATATTTTCATCTAAGTTGCCAAATGTTTTTGGAATTTGCTTTCCTGTGTTCAGGCAAAGTTCTGTCTAAATCTTTTAGGACAGGTAACTCTCTGGAGCACCTGTTTCTGCCCTCTGACTCCTCCGTTGTGGTCTGACAGACCTCTAAGTAGCAGAACAGAAAGCCTGCCTCTAAAGGGACAACATGGTGACACCAGACAGGACAACACTCTCCAGGTGACCCAGGAAAGTTCCAGAACGGGACCCCTGACAGCTGACCTGATGACACCAAAGGAATTAACTCGTGCATGGTTGTAGGTGCTGAACTTCTACCCCCTGGGAGAACAGTGCTCCTGTGACCTGAAGAAAAGCTCCACAGTGACGTGAAGCTGCAGCTCCTTGTGCTTGCTGCACAGATGACCTCTGCTCATTTTTTTTCCCATGAGGAAAGCAGATCTTTCTGTACTGAAATTGTTCTGACAGTCATTTGTTTCTGCAAAAAGGGAAATTCTGCCCAGTGGAGCTATGGCAAATATGTGTGTGCTGCTCAGTTCATATTACAATAATTACAGTGTTTAGCAACGGGTCATTGATGTTGCACGTCAGCAGATGAGTAATGCTTTTGATGATGTTAATAGACACCAGGAAAGTTTTCAAGGAGTGCATTCATTTGACTTGTTTTCCTCTCCCGCCCACAAATTTCTTTCATTTCAAATAGGCCTCCTAGAGCACAGCAAAAAAATCACAGCTGCAAACACTAAGACATGAAATATTGCCTGGGAAGTTGGGGCAGTTGATTCAGACAAGTACAGAGCTGTTTGGGTGTTATGATTAATAAGGAAAATATTTTAAGCTGGCCCGACAAACTGGGGCATAAGCCTTTCAATGAGATGTATTTAAATTGCTGCACTTAGACAGAACCAACTAGATTGATGTAATGTCCCCGTGTAGACATGCCCTTGCTCTGCTTGCCTCCCTGCTTTGATCTGAGATCAGGGAGCGAGATGAAAGCAGATCAGAAGAGTGCTCCCTATTGTACCTCTGTAAGTGATCACATCTATCTTCATGTGATGCCATGGCAGCTGAGGCCAGCTCAGGTGGCAGAGCTGATTTCCCACAGTTATAAATGCAAAGGGACTGCGGGCAGGGAATTTCAATGAGGGGCACTTGATTTTGCAATGTCAGCCAGCAGGCCCTCAATCAGCTGATTGAATCTTCTGCACTGCCTATCCATTTAGCCATGTTTTGGAAAGCAGTTGCATTAGAGGCTGTGGTGAAGATGTAGTCCCTTGTTTTGTCCCTTGTTCATTTCATGTCATGGGACAGAATAGTTATTTCAGTGACATGAAAATTAGGCCTAGTTCCATAAAATTAATGTCACCATTCAGACACAAAAGAGAGGAAATGAACAGAGTGTAATTGAACCTGTTATTTTTTGATACACTATATGGAAAAATTAATACATCTTGTTGATAGATCTATGTATACACAAGAAAGCATTACTTATTTGTTTCTTCTAGTAGCCAGGTACAGATGTTCTGATGCCAAATACATGTTATGAGTTCTATAGAAATACTGTCTTCAGCTGAAAGAGCCTAAGTATTGACTATGCATCTACAATAATTTTGCTTGGCAAAACTTAGAGGGATAGAGTGTGATTTGTTTTACTTCAGAAGGAAATATTTTTATTCCCTGATGAATGTAGTGTGGAGGAATTATTAAAATCCTGCTCTGAATTTGCAGGATCTAGGAGCTGCAATGCATCAGCTTTTGCTGGAAAACAGCACTGCTGGAGCACTAAATCACAGCCATTTGCCGAAAACATTGAAATGAACCCAATGCTTATAACTTCCATTAAAAAAAGCCTTTTTATTTTTCTGCTGTCCGTGGATACACTCACACAGAAGTTAACTTCATTTTGCACCTGATAAGTTGTTGCTTTAATTTTTTAATTGTTTGTATGATAATATAGATTCAGTCTTTGCAATCTTTTAGTGTAACCATCATTCACAACAAGAATTTTTGTCTATTCCAGTAGTGTAAATAGAAATAAGAGAGCATGTATCATTTTTTAATTAGATCTTCTTTGGCCCATGACTGAATAAGGGTCAAAAGCTTCAAATATTTTACAAATGATTTGTTTGTGTAAGAAAATATTCAGCTATCTTTTCTGTTGATTCTCCATGAGAATTTTAGACTTAGATCTAGAAAAGAGCTTATCTAATGTTTAGAAAAAGACTAGTTAGCCTTTCAAATTAGTTCCTGCAACTAAATAATTTGTTTTCCTCTGTTGCCATTGATCAAACTTTTCCATGTCAAAGAGTATATCAAACCAGAATTGAATAACTAGGAAATATGAATAAATCCATTCAGACTGTTCTTTCTGTGTCAGTGGTTAATAATGGTTGCTTAAAAAGCCTCAAAATGACCTGAGTTGGAATAATGCCCTGTTCTGCAGTGAATTATATGTTATTTTGGCTATTAGAAAATAAAAGGAGAGCTTAAACAGCCTCATTTTCGTATTCATTTTTATGTAAACTGGGATGCATCCATAAGAAAAGATGAGTTCTGTGAAGAACATTAGTTAAGCTTCGCTCTGGCCATAGACTTTTCTCAGGAGACTTGAATATTAGAATTTGGCTTCTGGAGAGCAGGTCCTGTGGCTGAAAAAGCTGTCAGTAGTTACAGTTGTGAAGGCTGACTCTGAGTTTGCATGGGAATGAATAGCTTTCTACTCAGGCATTTCAGTATTTGTACTAATTTAGTGCTTTCCACTTAATGGATGTTGGGACTTCTGAAATCAGACAGCACTAGGGAAAAGGCAATCCCTTTTTTATTTAGTAGAAGACGAATGGAATGGAGGCAGCCAACAAAATTATCTGCCTCCCTGAAGGCAATGGAAAATAGTCTCCACCACAGTTCAGAGATGGACTTTCACGAGCATAGACAGACAATTGCATGAAATTGGGTTGAATTATGGGTAGGTAGTTTAGTAAGATGGACTACTGCCCACTGGGGAGAATTTTGGAGCTGTGAAAAACCGATCTTTAACAATGATAATATATGTAAAAATAACATTTTGTCTTTGATGGAGATAACTTTCCAAGGTTTTGGCCTTGCTTCTTGAGTATCAGGTTCATATACCCAGACCAAAAGGAAAAACGTAAAATAAAAAGTATGTGTGTGTGTCTGTGTCTGTGTCTATGTGTGTGTGTGTGTGTGTGTGTGTGTGTGAAATGACATATCCTCTACTTTCACTTTCAAATAACACAAAGAAGTCAATTTTATATAATTTATGTACTTCTACTCTGAATTATGTTATTTAAAATATTTATCATTTGCAGTGTTTATGCAGGAATCTGAGGCTAATAAAACAACAAATACTTCTAAATAATAGCCTAACATATAATTCAATTATAGCATACTTTAATACAATCAGTTTTTACAAAAGCACATTAGAAAAGACAACTTTTCTCATTAAAATTCAACAGGCATTTAGCTCAGCTGGAACAGGACTTATTTGAGACTCATTTATACTGAATTTTCAGATGGATTACAAACACATAGGCTTAAACAAATTTAAATTCAAAATACTTTTTGGAGTTAAAGCACTAAAAATATTTGAGTGGCAGCATCTGTATACCTTTTACGAAATCCTGTATCTTTGTCCTTTCAAATTTTAGTAAATTGCTGTTTTGTAAACCATAATTATGTGGAGTCATACTTAATGGCTATACTTGGTAATTCTGAGACAATATTAATCAAGCTTCTAAAAATTTATATATACTTTCTCATTCCTCATCTTGGTACTTATGTGCTTCAGGTGATTACAGTCATCTACAAATTTTATATGTGGTTGGGTGCCACTCCTTCCTGTAAATCTATTTATATCTGGGACTCAAACTTCCACATATTTTCACAAATTTGATAATTTTAAGGATATAGGTTTTGCATGTCTCTGGGATGAGAGAAGCTGTGTTAGCAGTCTGAAACCTATCTTGATAAAATGTACATCTGTGACTCTGGTGAATGTATGTCAGCTGCTGCCTGAGCACTACCCCATGGAGGATGCTACTTTTAACTTCTTCTTGAACTATGAGATAGAGTACAGGCTGTTTGAACCCCTGCACTGTGCTTGACTACATTTCCTAATGATGTTCTTCCCCTCTATCCTGCAAATTCTTGAAATTTGGACTAATTTATTAGTAGCTGCATGTGAGCAAGGGGTTACATTTCTGATCAGCTTCTCTTAAAGGTGAATTGTACAGCCATTAGTGAAAATCCTTCTATTTATGTACCACAAAATTTTTGTTTCAGCATGTTTAGCCCTTCTCCTCTGTTGCCCAATTTTTCTGTTTGTTTGGTTTTTGTCTACTTGGGGCTTCGTTTGGTTTTTGTTTGTCTTTTTGTTTTTTTTATTTGGTTCATTAGTTGGTCGGTTGGGGTTTTTTTGTAGATTAAAGAAAATTATGCAAAGAGGTCTCCATGTGCTCTCTTACAGGCCAGACCAGAGAGACGAGCAGAGCAGGGTTTGATTTCCAGTTTTTCATTCCATCTAGAAGAGTGGATAGTGAAATTTGTCCTGTAGGACAGTGTCTGGTAGGCAAGAGCAGCCTGCACATTGCCGCAGGAGCTGTTCTCATGTGCCTTTGGTCAGTAACAAGTGCCTGTGACTCTATCTTTATCCCCAGTCCTCCTGATTTTGAAAGAAGGCTTCTCACAGTGAACGTAGCAGCTCTCTGAAATGTGTAGGGTGGCTGTTAGACCTTGCTGCTTCTTTTTTCTATTTTTTTCCAAATGTAGATTTAATGGTCCTGACTGGGATGCAACTACTTCAGAAGTATTCTGTTTTGCCTAAATCAGGATTTTTTGTCGTTCAGCACCCTCTCTGATTCTGTTTCCATGTTTCCATTACTCTTTCTGGGTATAAATATTTCTGTGAATTTCTGTGAAGTAGTAATTTTATAATTTCTGCTTTTCATTTCAGAGCTTTTCCATTTCTGTTTGTGTGTAAAATAGATGGGATTGGCAGGGGTGAGGGAGTTTTTGTCAATTTCTGTTTACTCTTCTCTCCTTCTTTGGTGTTTTTTGAAAGGACAAGCATGGAAATCTGGTCCAGGAGCCTGCGTGTTGAAACTCACGACCTGAGAATGGAATTACTTTGAATCTGGCCTCGTATCTGGTGTAACTGGATGACCTTCCCTTGTATTCCTTGTCAGTCATGGTCAGACCTTGGGGTGAAAGATGAGCATGTCCTTTAGCTCTGAGAGCTGAGTTATTTCCAAAGGAGCCAAGAGCTGCTGTAACCTGCAGTTCTGAGGAAGGGTGTGCATGCTGGTAAACACCAATGAGCAAATTCAAAGTGTTTTACACATCAATCTGTGATGATTTACCTGTTTTCCTCTCTTGGGATACTGACCATTCATCCCCTGAGAAGAAAATCCTGTTCAAAGAAGGACTGTGTCCAAGACCCAGGCCAGGACCTTGGAGCTAAGACTGTTCAGGGAAAGAACTGTGGCATTGGCAACAAAACCTTGTACAGAAGAACTAATTTGAGTAGTAACAGAGTAATTTTTTTTCCTCCATAGAAATAACAAATAACAAGTAAGCCTGTGTTTTCAAAATTATTGCTATAATTTTTTGTATACTCCTTTATACTCCTGAGATGAGAATCATTTAGTAGACTATTTTGCTCTGAAAGGAGATATCTCTGGTTAATCACAGTGCTGTTGGGAGAAGAGATTACTGTTCTTATCTTACCGCTATGCTCCTTGAAGAGTGTTCCTAGTGCTGTGCTCATTCCTACCTTGGCTCTTGAGTTGCTTTTTTCTTTTCCAATCCGTGTTACCCTTTCTTTAAAGGGTTGGCAATTAGGCTTCAGTGGCTACAGCAGCAACTCTGTAACATCTGCCTTTTAGAATTTTTTTTGAACACAAACCCAGGGTATTACCGTAAGATTAAACATATGTAATTTATCATTTGTAGTGTACTGCCTTTACTGCAGCCAAATTCAGCTAGACCATACAACCAAATGACAATTATATAGCTTTAAAAATGTGTGAAATGCTAGCTTGTACTTTAAAGTCAAACAATGAGATATCTTGCCTAATCATACACATCTTTTTTAAAAAAAGAGAAAACTTAAAACACAAAAAAGCATTACTTTCCACCTCTGATCTTTCTTTGGGTGTTTTTTTTTTTTTTTTATTCTCATTTCAGTGATGGGCCATTTGTCTTAAGCCAAAAAGAGGTAAAGCATATCTGACTTTTATGTCATTTGCCATACCCACAGGAGCTGCTTTGCTTCATTGCTAGCATTGTTTAGATCATTTGTACCAGAGAGGAAAGAACTGAGAAGCCAATAAATTGCAGCTGCTTTTAAAAAGGAGCTGAAAATCAATAATAAATTATTGTTTTCTATAGCAGTTTAGGTTCCTTATGTGTCCCCTCTGACATGTGGATGTAGCTATAAATTAATTTAGTTTTAGGCTGTAAAAAACCTAACTTTCTCTGGACTGACTCTCTGGCATGCATTAGTGATGTAAAAATAACATACCTTGGCAGGATAGCTTTCGAGGAGTGCCGAACGCTGCAACTTATTTTTATAGTTTAATGAGATATAGGCCCATACTTCCAGAGGGAGACACAGCGAAAAGAACACTCTACAATTTACTGCAGTAAAATGATCAGGATTCATGCTGTCTATAAAACATGAAAAACATTCTTCATTCCTTACCAATTAGATCATAGTTACAACTCTCGGCTCCTTTGAGCTTAAAAGAAAATTCTAACTGCTAGACATAAATGAATGCTGTGGTTAAATTAAAGCCTTCAACAGCCCAAACAGGCTTGAAAGAAATGCCTTCTGGATGTTATTAACATGCATATTTAAGTGCTATTTTTAAAATCTAACTGCAAGCCATAGCAAGCAAAAATGTTTATAATAGCTATTTCAAAATTGAAGCATTAATTTGAAAAGCATTTTCATTGCTGTTAATTTCTTCCCAATAATTTTATTTCAGCTTTTACTACAGCTGATTTTTTTTTTGCATGTGATGACAGAGAACTTGAACTGAAGTCCCAAGATTTCATAATTTGCTGGCCTTGAAACGATTCTCCCATAAAATATGTCATGCACAAATAAAAGGCTCAATTCATCAAACCTGTCTGATTTACAAAGTGAGCAATGCTATCTGTTTCAGTGGTACATCAATGTAGGGAAGGTAGATGGACATGTTTTCAGAGTCAATGCTTTGGTCTTGTGCTTCAGTTCAGAGATGAATCATCACACATCACAAAAATACCTGTGGCTTGTTCTGCGGGGTAGGGAGAACAAAGCATTGTGGAGGAGCAGGAGGCAAGAAAAGAACAGATAGCAAAGGTGTTTGGTTTTCTGTCACAGGTTGCTGGTGTAGTTAATCTTCTCTGCTTCAGTACTTCACATTTTCAATTCTTTTGCAATTTGGTCACACTGACAAGCCACAAGCACTATTTGTTGCTTACAAGAAATGTTGATTGCTTGACAGAAATGAATTTGAGGATGGCTCAGAGGTGACCTTGCAAGACTTTGAAATATCAAAGTGTGTTGTTCTGATACGCCTGATAAAAGTGTCATTTAAATATCCATGGAAACTGGCTTTTACACGCAGCTCAGGGGCTTTGGTCATAAACAAAATACTGGACTGTGAAGGGATTTCAAAGATGTACCTCACCCTTTTGATGTCTGCAGCTAATCCTTTTCCTCAACTCAGTAGTCTTAGGCAGTAGTCAGTTTCTTAGGAAGACTCCTGAAGGTGCAGCTAAGCTGTTCAGTGGGAACACTGTGATTTGTTTACTGCTTTGATATTCCCCATAGGCTACTGCTCCCTGTGAACAGGGAGTGTGTGGTAAGACACAAGTGAAGCCCCACCTCTGTATTTAAAAATTAAAAATGCATTCATTTTTGCATATGTCTACATTTGCATGCGGTAAGAGGGAAGCAAGCTAAGCAGCCCTGTACTGCCAGAGAGATGTTCAACACCAGCCAGCAAAATCAGTAAGAATTAGTGCCTCATTTTTTGCTATGAGTTTGAAAATGTGTTTGTGCTGTGCACTGTCATCAGGGTCTTCTCCAATGTTCTCATTATGTAAACAGTACTTAAGTCCAGGTATTCATTTAGCTAACATAATGAAGTAGGGAACTGTTGTTACAGATAATTAAAGGAGATGAAGAGTTCATATTTTTTCTTTTGTAATTTTGCTCCAGCTGAGTGAGACAGATATTTTTCTAGCCTGTGGACGAAGATTACTGTATCATTTAATACAGCCTTTTAAAGATCACTACTGTAGAAATGAGAATTACCCTCTTATTACTTTATTACCTTGTTTAGCAACAGAATATTTGTAAAACTGTGGTTTACTGAGTTGATTAGTATGCACAACCAACCAGCCAAACCAAACTAAAATAAAAACAAACAAAAAAAAAAAAAAAAAATCTTAGTGTTTTTAAAATACTTGACACCTCTTGTTTATTACATCTTATTCAGGTTTTTTAAGTTTTCTGGAGGATTGATTCCCTTACATAGTCCTAGATTTTTGTCTTTTCTTTGATACTTCATTGATTTTCTTTTAAATTTTTTAGGCTTCATACCACCTGTGATGTACAAATCCTCAGAAATTTTCTTGGGAATTTAAAAATAACAGGATCCATTTCATTAGCTTCTATTTTTTTTTTTTTGCAAAATATAAACATAAGAATAATAAGAAGAATGTTATTAAATTGGAATAAATGATTTGGAATAATTGATAAAGAACACTGTTACTTTTATGTGAGAATTTCAAAGCGATTTCAAGTGCAAGTTAATTGAGCCTACTCATGATCTGTGGGGTGAAGTTAATTAATATTATCGCCTTCATCACAGGCTCCAGCTGTGAACAGTCCTGGGCTTCTTCTGGACAGTAAAACCAAGCAATAAAAAGCTGTGTGTTTTGTGATTAGATGGGAGTGATGCCTCCTTTAAAGATATGATCCTACGGAACTTATTAAAAAATATAATTTGAGGAGCTGCCTTAGACCAGGTGAGAAAGTCTTAGGAAGAGAGCT
The DNA here is from genome assembly GCA_026261815.1 of Monarcha castaneiventris obscurior. Taxonomy (NCBI): domain Eukaryota; kingdom Metazoa; phylum Chordata; class Aves; order Passeriformes; family Monarchidae; genus Monarcha; species Monarcha castaneiventris. The sequence goes on from JAMPIT010000889.1 coordinate 6,560,571, forward strand.
TAATCTATCCCGCTATATGCATTTTCTGTTCACCATCACTCTCCTCTAGGGCTCTGGTGGAGAGCTTGTGTCCAAAGTTATCTCTCTTTGTCCCATCTGCCCCTGCTGTGTGGCAGGGTCTGTCACTGCAGGAACAACAGTCAGAAGAGCAGGACGACATGCTCCCATCTTCAGGTGCTCAGTCCCAGGTCACAGTCTCATCTTCCATGTTTTCGCCAATGTGTTGACCTAAGAACAGGAATGGTCTTAGTGTGGGCACAAATTCCCTTCTGCAGTAAATTAATGCGGTTGCAAGGATAAAAGTGACCAGTTCCCAGGAGCTTCTGTCTCTTTTCTTCCAGTGTACAAACACCAGACATTTGGAGGGAGCAAGAGAGATGCAAACTGTTGTGGGGATAGCAGCATGACAAATGTAAGTTAGATTTCTACTTCTGTCAAGACTGACACAGCAGAGGAGAGTAGAAGTGGTTTAGTTAAGGAAATAATCTAGTTACAGACAAGAAACAAAACATATAAAGCCTATTGTCTTTTAGTCAGCTTATTTATTTTAATTTTCTTAGGGAATAAGGGCTGGAGTGCTGTAACCTACAAAGAAGCCCCATAACAAGGCCTGAATAACATGGCAGTAATGTGTGCAACATTTGGTTTGACTTTGCTCTCTGTAAAGCAAATCTGTCATGCCCCCACTGTTGGAGCAGAGCTGGAAAGAAGATCAATAACTCATGTATGTCAGGGGAAGTTTGTGACACTAAAGCTGATGACTGGAAATAAGAAGTAAGTTGATTTGAAGTGTTTTAAAGATCTCACATGTGGAAATATGCAATGTGGAAGAGTTTTGTCCATGCTCCTGCATTTTGGAGAGAAGTCTTGCTCCATAAAACCTCTAGAGTTAAAAAAAAAAAAAGGTTTTGTTTACTTTGGATATGGGAATAGCTACTTTGATCTCCCACTAACTCAAGCAAGTTCTTAGTGCTCAACTTCAAAGCAGAGTTTTGGAACTCCAGGGCATGTTAATAAAGTGTCCCCAAAAACCTTGTGCTGTTGGCCTGGTGGTGGTGGGTTCTCAAATCATCAGATTATTCAGTGCAACTGTCACCAAGGAAGATGTGCAAGGGTGGCAATGGAACAATCTGAGGAGTAACTCATAAACGTATGTGGTCAGTTCTAGAGAATAATGAAAAGTTAAGGTTGGAAAAGACCTCTTAGATCATCAAGTCCAAAACCAACCTAGCCCCATCACCATATTCACCTCATGTCCTCAAGTGCCATAGCCACATGTTTCTTGAATACTTTTCAGGGATGCCAACTTCACCACTTCCCTGGGAAGTCTAACATGGGAAGTTACAATGCTTGGTAACCCTTTCAATTAAGAATTTTTTCCTAATATCTAATATAAAACTCCATGTCAAAACTTGAGGGCGTTTCCTCTTGCACTTGTCACATATTACGTGGTAGAAGAGGCTGATACTCACCTCAATACAACTTCCTTTCAGGAAGTTATAGAGAGTGATAAGGTTTCCCCTGGCCCTCCTTTTTCCAGGTTAAAGAACCCCAGTTCCCTCATCTTCTCCTCATAAGACTTGTGCTCCAGCCCCTTCATCAGCTTCATTGCCCCTCTTTGAAACATGTAATAGACATGTATTGTACGTACATATATTTTGTGTAATATATAACATATAAATATATATTTCAGATAGAAAAGTATATTGTGTGTATTTATATATGTTTATCATAGAATCATAGAATATCTTGCATTGGAAGGGGCCCACAAGGATCATCAGTGTCCAGCTCCTGGACTGGTACAGGACAGTCCCAAGAATTTCAGCATGACAACAGAGATTTCAAACTTGATTGCTTCATGGTAACTGTGGCCAAGATGGCCACGAATCTTCACACATGAGAGCCTGTCTCTTAACAAGAAACAAATCAAGGACGGCACCTTTCCTAGTTGGCTCCCTTAGTAGCTATACCTTGAGGTTTTCATCCAGATGTTTTAGGACTATTTGGGACTTGCTTGTGCCAGCTGTGTGATGCTTCCCGTTAACATCCGACAAGTTGATGTTCCTATAAGGACAAGGGCAGCTGTTTTGGAGGTGTCCCTTAGTTCCTCAAAGAATAATTCACTAGCATCATTGTCCTGGCTAGGTGGCCCATAGCAGTCTCCTGTGATGACATCCACATTATTTGTGTGTCCCTTAATCCTTCCTCAGACACTGTCACCCTGCCACCCCACTTCAGGCTCTGTACATTCCAGCCCTTCCACCCCTCCTGCCCTGCCTGTCCCTTCTGGAGAGCCTGTGACCGTCCAACATGGCACTCCAGTCACAGGGCTCATCCCACCTGGTTTCACTTACTCCAGTGATGTAAAATCTCTGAGACCAGGCCAAAGCCTCAAGCTCCTCTTTATTGTTCCTTACACTGTGTGCATTGGTATAGAAACATTTTTGGTGTAGCCCACTGTGGCTGACACCTGGAGCAGCTTGAGCGATCCCACTGGCACTCCCTCCTTCAAGCTTTGGTATGGCTTCCCACGACTCTGGAAAACATGGATTTGTCCCTTCCCCCTTTGAACCTAATTTAAAGCTTTGTTGATGAGCCCTGCTACCTCCTGTGTTTGAGCCCTTTTCCCCTCTGAGAAAGGTTCATCCCATCCGGTGTCATTAAACCAAGTGTTGTATAGCTTACCTCATGGTCAAAAACTCCAAATTTTTTCCAGTGACACCAGCCTGAGAGCCACTCATTGACCTGATGGATCTACCTGTTCCTTTCAATAATCCTACTACTGGAACCATCAAGGAAAATGCTACCTGTGCTCCTGATTCTTCAACCAATCATCCTAAGGCCCTGATATCCATATCCAGGTTTCTTTGTTATCTTATCACTACTGACTTGAAGAACTAACTACAGATAATAATCAGAGAGCCTTACTGGGCTGGAGAGCTTTCTAATAATATCTCATACCTGAGCCCCAGGGAGGGAGAAGAATTTCCTGTTGGTTGGGTCTGGTTTGCTTACTGGGCCCTCCCTTCCATTAGAAGGGAGCCACCTCTGACAACTACCCTTCTTTTCTCTTAACAGCGAAGTTCATGAAGGACAGGTTAGATTATGCTGCCTTGAGTGGGTCCTTCATCCCAGAAGGACCTTTATCCCTCTTATCAGCTGACTGTCCTTCCTGTTCTAGGGCCTCATATCTGTCATAAAGTGTTCCAGTCCTACTTGTCATTGTCAAGTTTTTGCCTTCCTCCCACTATGGGCAGTGACCAGCTTCTAGCCTTCATGTTCAACAGATCCTTAACTGTTTGAGTGTTCCAAGCCCTCCTGCATCTCCACCTAAGAAGAGGTTTGAGAGATTGTATCATCTCTGACAGTAACCTCTCGATCTCTTGCTCATTTCCTTGAATACTACATAGCCTATTCAATTCCTCCTTGTTTTACACTAATTCTCTGCTTGGGAAAGGGAAAATAAATTAAAGTCACTGAAACAGTTCAAATTGGATGTATGGGAAAAGGGACGTGGGGGGAGGAGTGTTCTTAATGTCCTAATCTACAATAAATATATGGTCAGGCAAAGTTAAAAAGTACTGATGATGAGAAAATCCAAACACTGGGCAAAGCAGCAAACTGATTAGTGTCCTTTTAGAGAATGCTGTGGATACAAAGAAGCAAAGTGAAGTGCAGGGAGAGTTCTGAAACTGGTATAAAGGGAAGGCTTTAATGTCTCAGAACTCAGTAAACTCAAATTAAACATTATACTTCTCTCTAGTGCTTGAGACTGTAACTGAGCTGCACAGTTAGATCAGAGAGCTTGAGACATAAGGAATTTTGCATGCCACACAAATAGGGCTTTTTCTGTTTGAAGAAGACCTTATGGATTTGGAGCAAGGCCAATCGGTCTTTTCAGCTTTCTAGGAGACAAATCTGATCAGTGAGTGAAAGACCACTGAACCTGCTACATTTTTATTTATAAGAAGGGAGCTGACATTTAGATTTCTTTGCATCTTGAAGTGGCACTCCAGGGTGTCTGATGTTATGTCCAGGAGTAAGTGAATACGTGGCTTACCTTGTTGGAAGTCTGCATATTTTAAAGCACAGCATTCCTTGTTGGCAATATAATCTGGCAAAAAGTCTGCATGGCTGTTACAGCTAAAAGACTGCTGTCCTGTTGCTCCCTGAGCATTATGGAAACTTTGGTTTCTCTTTTTTCACTCCATTTATTGATGTCTGTCTTCAAGGAATTGTGGCGTGTTGACCTAGAGCTTGATCAGAAAATGACTGAAATAAATGATCCGCTATAAATTTTCCAAGAGGCTGTCCCTTTCACCTCACTTTAAATTTGATTTTGCTCCTTCCTGTTCATTCTGCTGCTCATCTCTCTGTCTCTCTCTGCCCACTTTCCTATCCATTTCTACTCAGCCCCTTTTTCTGACCTTTTTTATTTATTCTTCTTCTTCTATTGCTGGCACTCTCTTTCCTATACCACGTTCTTCACTGCAGTCTTTCTTATGTCCTTCCTTTATCTTTCATATCCAAACATCTTGTTTAATCTACTGTCTTATTTCTTTCATGCACATATCCTAGCCTTTGAGCTTTTGCTTCCTATCTCTAGTTAGTAATAATGGTTATCTCTTTATGTGAGGGAATTGGAGGTGTACAGTTAAAGGGCATAATCTATTACTCTCCATTGCACACTCTCTCCTTGCTCTATTCACTCAGTAATTTTTCCAGTCTTCTCTTTCTACTCCTGCTCTGCACACCCTGAAGCTCAGCGTTTTGCCAGTTTTCTCCAGGAGGTAGTGGCAATTATTTTTTACCCTCTTGCGGTAGGATTTTCTGTCTTTACTTTGCTTTCCTAGTTTTTCCTTCTCTTCCCACTGTTTTTCTTTAGCTCTCATTGCTCCATTTTCTCCTCTTTCAGATGAAGTTTTCTTCACAAAAAAGGGAAAGGATTGCAAAAGTCTGCTAACATGAACAGTCCCATACCCACCCTTTACACACATTTAAACTAACTGCACAAACCCACAGAGAGTATAACGAGGTGAAAACCAGCAGGAATCTAGATTTCCCCTGGCTGTCTAGAAGTTCTTTGTTTGCCAGAACTCTGACTTCTGGTGAACAGAAGGTTTAATCTCTAAGTACAAGTTTATTTGCAATTCATGAATTTCTTTGTGAAATGGACATCTGAAATAGTTGAACGATGCTTCACAATGGGGTTGGGGTACTGTAGGTGAAGTTCAGCGTGGCCCTGGACCACTTCTGAATCATGAGTCTCCTTTGTCCAAAGGCTGATTTTTGTTCTGCCACTGTATTTCATTCCTGTACCACATCTTTGCTATAGTCTGTGAGGCTAGGTGGTGAGGGTCTTGATTAGGTTAATGAGAAAGTCAAGGAGATGGAGGGAAAGAAGCAGCCAAGACACCTTTTAAAATGCACAGCTTGGTTGGAATATTATGTCTCCCTGTTACTGATTTTGATTAGGTTGGGTTTTGGTTTTGTTTTGCTTTGGGGTTTTTTTTTCAGTAGGTTTTTTAGGTTCTTTCCTTCTTTTCCTAATTCTTGAAAATGGAGGATGAGAAATATTTTGGGTGGCATGGCATGCATCATAAGTTTTAGTAAACTATAGAAATTTCATCATAACTGAATTCAAAACTTCTACTTGTTAGAAAATTGATTCTCTGTTGAATCACCAATAAATAGAGTTTTTCTTATGTATAGAAGTGATGTAAAATGTAAAAGAGAAGGAAACCAGAAAAAGTAAAAACACAAAAGATGAATTGGAGGCCTCTCATATTGAAACATTGGTCTGAGTACTGACCTAGTCCTCATTTTCTAGTATAATGTGTACATTAGGGCCTATATATGGTACTGCTTTGTAAAATCAGCACTTTTAAAAATAAAGTGAATCTACTATTTTAGCTATATCTCCAGGACGATAGGCAAGGAAACCCCCAAGCCGTGACTTTCTCTCACTTCTGCCTGGTGGAATGCATCTTTTCTTTATTCCTTGGAGATGAAGAAAGGTAAAGGGTTAAGAATCTTGGTGCTGTATCCCCATGACTAAATGGATGTGGGCAGTAGGACTTGTCCTTCTTCAGTGTAGGGAAGAGGCTGGGAAGGAATCACTCCCTTCTGAAGCAGTGTTATATGCTGCTCTTGACTACAGAATGATAAGCAAATTCACCTTTCCTGTGTGTGATAAATATCAGTTCACTGACTTCTCCTGCAACTACAAACACAATATCAAGTTCCTGCATATCAGCGGAACTGCAGTACCAGGCTGTGTGCTTGCTTCTGGCAAAGTAAGGTGAAAGCCCTTTTCTTAAACTTAAACAGAAAAGATTTAAATTACCTCACACTTGCAGTGGGCTAAGAGCCAACACACAGTTTATTACACTAGCAAGGCTGATAGGGAATTCATCAAGCTATTGCAACTCAATCATGTAACTGACCCCTTTCCTAACATCTAACACTGATAAGGCAGCTCATAATGGGATTTGATGTAAGCATTATCCAGGACACCATGGTAAAAACACCGAAAACATGAAGGTAGTTCATGGTAGAAAGGGCAGTTTCATTAATAATTATTCTCCACAGGTATGGAAGCAAGATAGTTCCTGTAATAGAGGAATGTAGTAGATCGTTATTAGCAGAGAGAGATTCTGCTGTAGCTTCCCTAGCAAAGTCTTGAGCCAGCCCTGTCTGCTGTCAGGAGAGCTCTTCAGCCAACACAACCTTGGTTACAGATCTATATAATCATCCTTAAAACTCCCCTAGAAAAAAAGGGCAGTGCAGCTCACTAGTTCCTAGCAGCAAGTTTTTGAGGACTCCCAAAACTGTAAGGTTTTTTTGTGCCATTCTCTATCATTCATTCTATCTAAATTGATCTGAGACAGTACAGATTTTAACATGAAGAAATATCTTAATTTCAAAACAACAAAGTTTTTGAGGGTAAGTGAATTTTGGATTGTGAAGTTACCAGCAGTCATTGAATTTTGCTTGTTTTTCCTCCAACCTCACCGCCTTTCTCCTCCCTTTTGTGGGGATCAGGATTGATGCTGCATTGGGACTCTCACTGACATCCACCATAATCAATGTTTCTAATCAGTGTTGCTCTGCTGGCCTCGTGTGTGGAACAGAGCAGAGTGCCCAGTCAGCAGAACACAGAGACAGGGGAAAATGAGGAAGGGAGGGAGAGAGAGGCAGTGAAGAGGTTGGAAACAAATTAAAGAGTTAAGCTTGAAAAAGAAGACAAAGCAATCTTCAAGTGTTTGTTGCAATTCAACAGGAATGTGGTTAGATTGTGCACTTAACCTCATGCCTTCTATCTTGGTGAGCACTTCATCATTCTTGCTTTATTGGCATCAGGATCTGCAGCAGCACTTGCCTGAATCTCATGAGCTTCCCTATTCACTGAAGTATAGCTTGAAGAAACCTGGTGATGCAGGGGGCAGTTAGCAAAGATGGCCTCTCAGAGAAAACCACTTGAAATTTGGTGCTTTATTATGTATGGGTGCGATTTGTGACCACCATGCAATTTTAGACTATCCTAACAGTGAGAATAATCACAAGTTTCAAATAATAAAATTAGCTTGAAAATGCTGTGTTTTACCAAGCAAAATTGTACCAGAAAATGTGTAATCCTGTAACTGGAATAATCACAGAGGATTACATTGAGGGAGGTAGCAAGTTAGCAGAAACATAAGAAAAAATAATGTAAAAATGAAGAAGTGGAAAGTAGAAAATATTGATGACAAATATTAGTCTTAACTTTATGTAACAAAGCAATGTTTCGGGTGCCTCTTATAAGATTTGCAGAATATGAGTGTATGAATGCTCACTCTGCATGGGCTGTTAGAGAGTCTGTGGTGTGTCATTAAATGTACAGTCCTAGCCATCTTACCAGGCTGGGTTCAAAGAGAAAACATGCTTTCTTTCTGATCTGCAGCTCAGTTCCTCAAAAGTCTACCTCAAAGCTTCTGCTAGTCCATGAAAACTAGCATAAGAAAAGTCCATTTGACAAGAAGCTTCATGTAAACTGAACTTTTTCTTAGTCCTTCCCAGATCAAAAGCAGCACATTGATATCTTCTTCCTATTGTTACGTTGCATTTTTTTTTGTGTTGGGCAGATTAATATTCCTTGCTTAAATTCAATACTTGTATCCTTTGTTGTTTAGGGTTTTTTAATAAAAAGGTGAAGATTATTTATTTATTATTTTATTTTAATAATCAATAATTGATTTTGTAAACTAATGCCTCTGCAATTACTTTAGCTCAGTAGCAAATGGGAAAAAGAGCCTCAGTATTGATGCTGTGTGCCAAGTAGATTATGCTTCTTTAAAATGATATATTGTCTTGCTCTTGCATTTGGAAGAATGATTCAAAATTATTTCATTATATATCAAAGGCTTTCCTCTCTCCTTAGATCTTTGTCAAATACTTTTGTGAGACACTTTTAGAAGGTTCTGACTCTATGGAAGGTAATAGGATGGTTCCCTTTGAAGAAAATCTAAACCTACAAATGAAAGAGTATGACTTTTGAAATGCTGTAAGAGGAGTCTTTTTACTGGTACAGAGGACAGAAGAATCTGATCTGCTTAAAAGAAATTATTATTTAACAGTTTAAACAACATAATTTCCAGAAGAACATATTTATAAAATAGGTATCTCTTTTACAGTTATGAGTATAAAACTCTTTGGCACGGCAAAGGTCTTACTTCTCAGAGTTAGAGGCCATGTCTGCAGTAGTCATAGTATGCTCATTGAATGAAAGATCTTAGACTCAGGAAAACAAACTTATCACAACACACCTTCATACTTTCAAATGCACTAGGGGTAGAAGGTCTCAAATCCATGTGTAACACTGAATTCCTCTGGGCATGACTGATGCATGTTCATCTTTAGAGGACTCAAATCCTCCAGCTTCTGTGAAGCCATTAGCACCTGGTTCATCTACTCTGCAGAGGGCACATGGTGCTGGTGCTTTCCCATTTGCTCGTTTGACAGCCCTCTGATAACTGTCCACCAGCAGATACACCTCTTCACAGCCCCTTTCTCAGCTGCTTACTTTTCGGATGTAAAGATATCTTCCTGCTTTGTGCATTCTGTATTTAGCTCCTTCTTTCCTTGCTGTAAGTTTTACTTTTCTTGCATTTAGCTCCTTCTTTCCTTGCTGTAAGTTTTACTTTTCTTGCATTTTACTCCTGCCTGATTTATTATTAAAACGGGTTGTGCCATTTTGATAGTCTTCCACACAGCATAAAACTTAAAGGGAAGTCTAATGTTAGACTTTTATTACTGTCTTAATGATCTCACTGCAATCTGCAGATAAGAGAGCTGGGCTGTTCTCAGAGATGTGGTAGAATGACAGGCAACAGCCTTATTCTGCAGCAAGAAAAATACCAGTAAAAGTGAAATGCCATGAAAGTATCAAAGCAGTGAAGGGGATTTCAGGGTTTTCCCAAGGTTTGTTTTATTTTTGGGTTAATTCAAAACTTGATACAGTCCTGAGTTTATGTTTGTTGGGCCTGCTTTGCTTGGGAACTTGAACAAGGTGTTCTGCAACGGTATTTTCCAACCTGTACCATTTTAATAAAAGAGAAGTTCCCCTCACTATTGAGCTACTTTTGACTGTCCTTGAACCAGACTTCAGTGACCACATGCCTTTCTATTTGCTGGAATCTGTGGTCTAGGTAAGGCTCTCAGTGTAGCTCATGTCTGCTTTTAGTCCACCTGAAGCAGTGGTAGTATGTTTTGTAAAGGGACGGTGTTTTTTGTGTTTAGTATGGAGTTGGAATTATGCAAAACCGACCAACCACCTAAACATCACACCTGAAATGTGAAACACAAACCAACAAACCCAAAAAGTGACCCAAAAAACCAAAAAAATCCATGCCCCTAGCTTGCTATTTAGAAGTGCAAGGTCTGTATGGACAATACAAAGATAAATTTGCCCCCAGACTCCTTTGAAATTACTATTTTTCCTGACTTTTCATTTTCTGTGGATTCTTTTTAGGATTCAAATTCAAAGAATGTATCTTCAGTTATTTGTTGTTTGCACGAACTGCAGGTTTTAGATATGAAAACACACTTTTGGCAGAATTATGTCTCAAAGGCAGTTTCCTCAGACATACTGTGTGGAGACAATTTGTTTGTAAGAGTTTTTGTTTTCTTTAAGCATTATTTGGCCTTAGCTTAAACTACACCGAGTGTAACATCCTTGAGAGAGATATGCCTATAGAGAGATTTCCAGAAGTCTAAATAGATACATTTAAAAATCCTGTGTAGTGAAGGCTTAGGTGAATAATATATAGGTATATAGGTATAGAAGATATACAGATGGACCAGATGTACATTCATCAGACGAAAAGGCAGTTGGCTTAGGTGGACATGAAGGGAAATGTAAAACCACAAATATGAGACAGAGAGTAATAAAGGTGACTTCACTTCAAAGGTGGCTAACAGCAGGAAGAACAAACTTCCTTACTTTTGAAGTAAAATGCTAAGTTTTTGCTAGTGTCATTGAAACTGAGATGTACCTTAAAAGGTTTATTCCAGCAAAGATGTTAAATATTTGTTTAACTTCAAATCAGTGGATAAATGCATTCACTTTTATGGGTCAGGGCCAAAGGCTAATCATGTTGAGTTAATTATACATGCAGCAGATATTATGGCATAATTCTCACAATAGCAAATGATGAAAAGGATGAACTAATTTTTCCTTAAATTGCTGATCTTTTTTCCTTCTGAAATGTCACTGCTACACTTTTGTTTTCATTCACCTCCATTTATTCATTCACCTTTTAGTTTTTTTGCTGTTTATCTTCTGACAAGTATGTTTTAAGACTAAGAGCCACACAATCACTGTTTGTATTTTGTTTGAACTGATGTCAATATCTGTCTGAAAGCTTACTCTGAAATGTGACATAAACATACTTTGATTCCAGCATATTTTTATCTCAATCCATTACTAACTGATGCTTCATTTTTGTTTTCTGGCATTAGAAAAAAGCCAATTTGAAAGTAACTTCTCAAATACTAAATGAATAAAAATATTCTCAGGGGATAAATGACATTTTTATAGATATTAACAAACACTTCTCTTGCAAATAAAAATTATTGCGAAAAAATCAGCTTTATTAGTAGTTGCTTTATGAAATGTCATTTTATATAGATAATATACTTTAATCAGTTTAGGGACCCTTACCATCTGTGCTGTGGGAAAAACACTTTAATTTCTCTTAATTATTCCTGCGATTCATGAGTTATGACCTTTCCCAGGGACAAAAATAAATGCCAGTTCTTTCATGAACAAAATGTGCACAGTGGGAATACAGAACCTGCACAGTGGCATTAAAGCAACCAATGTCCTGAAATGAGTAGGTCAGCAGAAGCATCAGGGAGCAAATATACAGCATTCAATCTGACAGTTGGAGTGGCTTGGTTATATATGTAGTGGATAAATAGCCCAGTAATTAAGTAGGAATTCCATTAACAGTTTAGGTGGAAATAACAGCAAAATAATCCCCTGGGACATCAGGGGAAAAGTAAAAAGCCACAAGAAAGATGTTGTACGTGTTTTTGGGGTAATGCACTAGGGACTATCTGGCAGCCACACTCTTGCGGAGTGCAGGCACACTTTTCTAGGAGCATCTTCCTCGTGGCAGGACAAAGTGCAGAGGCAAAGCAGAATCCCCAGCTGTCTTTTATTTAGGAGAGACAGCCACAGACAGTGGAAGAGCTTCACAGGACACACCACAGGTCAAAGCAGGGGTGTCTGGATGTGTTTTGTTGCTGCAGTGAAATGTCTGCTATTTTCTTCCTGCACAGAATAATCAGAACATTACGAGTGGTAAAAGCATTTCGATCCCTTCATTGTTTTTTTGTTTAGGTGACATAAATTGTTCTAGCTGCATGTTTCCAATACTGGAATAATACTGGAAGGGTATTGCCTGTACTGAGAGGGCCCCTGTCCTGTGCAGGGGCTGTAGGTCTGGTCCTGAAGCAATCTAGGCATGATTTCCTACAAACTAGCATGTAAAAAGACAGCAGTGATGTACAGGCATTTAGGACATTGCTTTCTTTCCTAACTTCTGATTTGATTCTAGTGAGGCAAGTCTGAACACATTCCTCCCATCCTCATAGTATCACTAGGGAGCTGGGAAGAAAAAAACTTTTCATGTCACTCTTTCAGTGGCGAGGAATAACTCTGCTATAGTGGCAGCAAAGAGAGCAAGGACAGAGCAGAGTGCAAGCTTATGCTCTGCTAGGAATCAGTCTCTGGGGAAAGGCTTGTGCCAGTCTCCAGGGAACATTTCTGCCTGTCACAGCAGCTGTTATTGAGATTTCCTTTTCCTACTCTATTCTCTTTTCCAAACTTTTAATGCTCATTGCTCCTTTCTGGTCCTTTCCATCTTCAGGTTAAATGTTTCTATTTTCCAGCATAAGCACCCTTGACTAGACGGTGGGAAGGTCATCAGGGAAGTGGAAAGAGAGGAAGGACTCAGTGGGCACAACAGTTGTCCCTTAGCAGAAGGCCTGCCATAAATAAATAAAATAATAAAATTTAAAAAACAATAAATAAAACCTGGCATGTGCAAGTCACCCCACAGTCCAGCCACCAGAAAAATCTGTTTCTGCAACCAACACCTCTGAAAACCTCAGATATTGGATTCATGTGATTTGGTTCTTAAGGTCATCTTTCAGTTCTCTTACAAATGTGTTTCTGACTAGCAGATAAGTGCCTGGAAAGATGAATTTTAAAGGATCCAGTGCCACAGAATTATTGTAGAATTGTTTAGCTTGGAAAAGACCCTTAAGGTCATCGAGTACCACCATTAACCTAATACTTCCAAATACTTCTGCTACTAAACCAAGTCCCTAAACACGACATCTACACGTCTTTTAAATACCTCTAGTTATGTTGCCTCAACCACTGTCCTGGGCAGGCTGTACGAATTCCTGACCAGACCCTTGGGAAAGAAATTTTTCCTAATATTTAACCTAAATCTCCCTTGGAGAAACTTGAGGTAGTTTTCTGTGTTGTCATTTCTTACTTGAGAGAAGAGACAAACCCTCATCTCACGACAGTCTCCTTTTGGATAGGTGTAGAGAGTGATAAGGTTACCCTCTCTACAGCCTCCTTTTCTCCAGGCTGAACACCCCCAGGTCCCTCAGCTGCTCCTCATCAGGCTTGTGGTCCAGATCCCCCAAGAGCTCCATAGTCCTTCTCCGCACTTGTTCCAGCACCTCAATGTCCTTCTTGTCATGAGGGGCCCAGAGCTGAACACAGGACTCAAGGTGTGGCCTCACCAATGCCAAGTGCTGGGGGACAGTCACTGCCCTGGTCCTGCTGGCCACACTGTTGCTGATACAGGCCAGGCCATTTCTGGCCTTCTTTGACACCTGGGAACACTGGCAGAAATTAAATAACCAAATTTTGTAATTTTTAAAGACTTGTAAAAACACATGACGCTTCTGATATCTCAATTTATGATTCTTTGAATATTTTGCAATATTGCTCTTTTCAGGCAACCCTGTCCTGGGTTATTTGTATTCATTGTCTGACACTGCAAAGTCTGATGTAGTTTAACCACGGCAAAGGACTTACATTCTGTGTGGCTCGTTTGCTGTATCTTTCTTCCTTCATTAGTTCACAGTGTTATATTGCCCCATTCTTTGTTGTTACACTACTTAATGGTCTACTTTGGGGCCACTTTAAAAATGCCTCAAGAAAAGCTAAGCTACTGCTAGCTACTCCTTTAAAGCACAAACAACTGATCTCAAAAGGACTCTGACATGATTTCTGTTCTAAACTTTTTTCATTTGACCTTGCAGAATTAGTCTTATCCTGGTCTTGTACTATTTCATCCTTAAATGGGCTCTCAGTCCATTTTCTTCAAAACTTAGAGATTTAGAGCTTATGAATTTATAGTTTCTATGGCACCCTTTACAGTTTCAGAAATAAGTCCCTGATTAATAATTTGTCACCTTCTATGAATACTTGCTGTTTCTCTGGATGCAGCACATGCTGTATATTTGTCAGTGCTGCAAGTGCTTAATGCTCTGCCAAATGACAAGATTATCAAAATTTTCAGTAGTTTTCCTTCCCATAATTTAAATATTTTTTAGGGCAAGATTTCTTATTTTCTCCTGTGCTTTTTGGTTAAGGATTTCTTTATCTTTGCAAGGTGAAAATTGGGTTATGGGCTAAAATTTTGTTATACACTAACAAATTTATTTTTAATTTTATTTTCTGCTATAATGAATGTTTCTATCTGTCATTTCTAAAACTTTAAAATCCTTATTTTATTCAAATATATTTTGCTTTGTTAGGAAGTCCTTTCTACCTGATTTCCACTTTATTACTTTATCATAATTTTCCACATCTGGTTTTAATTCTAATGCTATCACTAGTGGAAAAAGGCAGTAAATGCATACTGGAGTTTGGGACAAGTTCACAGAACAGCATTTAAACAATCTTTTTTAAATGGTTGTTTTTTAATGAGTCTTACTTATTTTAAAGTTTCGGGTCAACTCAGGAGAAAGACTTCCCTGACCCTCAAGCTGTTGTCTAAACATTAAGTCTGGTTTGTAGATTTGTCACGTTTTGTACTGGGTATATATCTTAGACTTTTTACCTATCTTAGACTTTTTACCTATCTTAGACTTTTTACCAAGGTTTCTTATCACTTTACCTAATAGGAAGGTTAGAGAAATTTTCTAAAGTACTGAAATGCCTGTTATTATGTTCAGGCTCCAAAACTAAAGATTGCAGTATCAATAATTTAATACATCATTCAAATTTATTAGAGCTACAGTAGGCATATTAATTTGAAATGTTTCTTTGAAAGTAAGACAAAAGCCCAACATTCTTGGCATTCTTCTGCAGAACCCTTTTCTTGCCCAGGATATATAATTTCAATTCTGTCATCTGCTGACCTTTAATCCTCCACTCTTTTTCTTAAGAACTCTTTTTTTTTTTTTTATTCATCATTGTGCTCTCAGAAAAAAAGGCCTCAGAAAATTATTTTAGCTTTGACTTAGAAAACATGTTAGCTTCTATTTTAGAGGGGAAAAATGCATTAAAGTTACTTTTAATGATTGTGTCACTTTAGAAAATCAACACTTGAATTTCATTTAGGTCATTTTTCCCTGTGATGACGGTTTTAAAACAAGCCTTTTCAATGTAGTTTAAATCTGGGATGCGTGTTAATTGTGATTGCTGTACAAGTGGCCAGCAATGTTTGAACAACTCTGAGGACCAAACCTCCCTTAGGCTTAAGGACTTAGAACTCAAAACTGTAGTGCATATAGTTAAAACAAACTATAAAATTTGATTATGTGGTTAAGCATATTTTCAGATTGCTAGAGAAGCAAGGATGTGGCAGACCTCTAAAAGAGGTTTGTATTGGACAATGAAATATCAAAACATGTGATGTCTCAAATGACGTGAAAAAAAAATTAAACCAGATTAAAATATTGAAATCTTTTGCAACAATTATCAAGTTTTACTACAGCATACTTGCTGATTGATGCAGCTCATGAGCACATAGGAAATTCAAGGGGCGGACTAATTTTGGGAGTGACTAATACAGAACTGTACCTTTCTCTTTGCTGCTGCTACCTCTGAAAGGGGAAATAGATGTTTCTGTATGTAGAGTCACCATGAAGAGGCTTGTGAGATAAGAATATTGTTCACTTCTAAGCACAAATAAAAGACACAGTATCTGATTGTCAGCAAGTCATTATTTTCTAACAACCCCTGTGCTAAGGCTTATTGTTGTTATTATTTTTGTTTTCAGGCTCATTGAGGTAGTGCCAGTCATGCTAAGTTCGGGAGATGAAACAAATGTCAGGTGAAAGAATGAGCTATGATATGGGCTAGGAAAACTCAAGTAATAAATCTTCCTAGATGCTGTTCAAAGAGAAATGTGTGTTTAAAGAATAAGCCGTGAAAAGTTTGAAACAAATACCAGCACTGTGATCATTCCACACATTATCTCTAAACCATTGTTATATGTGTGCCACACACTTTTCACCTTGAATAGTGTGTAATTAGAAAACTGGGTCTCTTGCCACAAAGCAGTCTTACTGTGATTTTAGAAATATCCATTTTCAATTTAATTTCATTTACTGGTATCCATTTTCTTCCAACTATCTGGTCTAGAGATGAATTGCCCATTGGCCCCATTGTCAAAATGACAGCATGAAAAGGGAAGCATGTGGTTGTAATAATAATGTGGTACATGTGTAGAAGGTCAGAGAAGCAACAGATTAACATTCCAGCAGATGATTTCCCTGGGGACAACTCTTGAAAGTATCAAAGGCCAAAGGTCGTGACACTGATAATGTCTCTAATGTTGTTGGCAAAATAGTTGTTTGGATTTCTCTTTTCTAGGGGTAATGCTTTTTTTTTTTTTCTATTAGGTAGCGAAACCTGCTGTGAACCCTGAAAAATTAGATCCATAAATATTAGTCTAATTATATAGGAAGTGTTGGTGTTTAAATCAACCAATTGTCCAATCTCCATTAAGTTGTGAATTAAAATGAAGTTGTTTAAGTGAAGAAGCTTTCTTTGTGACCTAGGATTTTGTCATGGAAAAGTTTGGAAAATGTTTTATTGTTGTGGGCAATGCACAATGGATGTTATGCTTCATTTCCATCATAGAAGTAAAAAAGATGGGAGGCCAGTGTGTATGAACAAAGAGCTCTTAGCCAAACTCAAAGACAAAAAGGAAGCTTAAAAAGGGTTGAAGAAAGTATAAGTAACATGAGAGGAATAGTATTGCCTGTGCATTCTGGGATGGAGCTAGGAAAGTTAAAAGGAATTGAACCAGGCCAAAGTCATCAGAGGCAACAAGAAGTGCTTTTTAAGTACCTACGTAAAAGGAGAACTAGGGGATATATGGGCCCACTGTTCAGTGAGACAGTGGACTTGGTTCTACAGGACTTGGGAAAGGCTGAGGTACTGATGCCTTCTTTGCCTCAGCCATTATGGAAAGACAGCCTTTAGGAAGGCCAGGTTCCCTGCAGGAAGGAAGAAATACCCTTGGTGGAAGGGGATCAGGTCAGAGACTATCAGCAAACCAGGCATATGTAAATCCATGGGCTCTGTTGGGATGCACTCATGGGGTCTGGCAGGTTTCATTGAGGGGACACTCTCAATAATCTTTGATAGATCCCAGCAACTGGGAGAAGTACACAAAGACTGGAGGAAAGAAAATGTCATAATGTCATCTCTATCTTCAAGAAGATAAATATGACACAGAGGACTACAGACAGTAGTTCAAGTTCAGCCTTGATTTGGTCTCTGGGAAGGCAGTGGAGCAGCTAATCCTGGAAACCATTTCCAGGCACAAAAGTACAAGAATATCATCAAGAATAGTCAGCATGGCTTCACCAAAGGCAAAGGCCACAGAGCTGACAAGGGGCTGAAGTATCCCTCATATATAAGAAAAGTCTAAAATTGTTGGAACTTAATAAGAAAAGGCACACGGGGATCCCATCAATATGTACAAGGATATGAAAGAAGGGTGCAAAGAGGACAGAGCCAGGCTCTTTTCAGTGGTGCTCAGTGAATAGAACAGGGCAATGAGTGAAAACTAATGCATGGGATACCCCCTCTAAACCTCACAAAACCCTTTTTATCTGTGAGGGTAACCGAGGATTGGCGCCAGATACCCAGGGAGGTTATCTAGTATCTGGGATACTCAAAAGCCATTGGGACATGGTTCTGTGCAACCAGCTCTGTGTTGAGCAGAGGATTTGGACCCAATGACGCTCAGAGGACTATGTCAACTTCAACTATTTTGTGATTCTGTGACTGTGATTCTATGATTCTGTGAAATTACAGCATATGACCAAAACGGCTTTTCAAAAGTATTTCAGTGTCAAAAGTCACAGAAAAAAATCACCAACAAACCAGCTTTCTGGGCTTCAAATCAAGTGGGCCTTCTTGGTAAGTAAACAGACTTTTGCTCTATCTGACAGCCTTGCCAAACCCAAGTGGAGGTCTGCAATTCAATATGAATGCCTTAGCAGTCAAAGAGGTGTTTGAAAATAGTTGAGACTAAAAACTGTGAATGGACTCTTTTAATTAGCTTAAGGTACTAAGATGAAAGAGAGCCCTTTTCATGCTCATGGCTGTTTTCACCCCGTGTGGTATTTCCTTCCTCCACTGACGAGACATAGGCGTGCCTAGCCAATATTTCATTATACTGAAACACAAAATCTGATTCTCGATTCATTTCAATGTATGACATATGGGCTGGAGTGAGCAGCACTCACGTGCTCAAATAGCCTAAAGCAAGTAGTTTAATAGATTCCATGACTACTTGATGAGCCTGAACAGAAAAGAGGGGCCAGAGGGACTCTGGCAAGAAGTAGCAGGAAGAAAATTAAGCAGGGTCAGACAATGAACCAAAGGTTTTCTGCTGTTTCTTAAAATATTGGTATGTCTTCTCTGCTGAATGTACTCTTTCTTTTTAAAGCTTCTGGAAATACTCTTTCAGAAATTCAAAACACAGCCACAAATCATTTATAGGAGACGAAAAACAATAAGTAGTGTCAGCACAGAGGGATATATTTTACTCGGTCGTGCCAGAAGGAATTATAGTGGGCTGTGATGAGTGGAATATAAAGCAGCATAAGTTACCTGTTGACAACAGGGTTTGAAATTATAAAATATAAAACCAGTATATTTCCCTCACAGTATCAAACAGCTGGGATCTTTTATACTTAGTAGCTGAATAGGATGTCATTTTTCAGAGCCCCATAATTCTGTAAGCATGTTTAAGTACATGCTGTTATTTATTTGGTTTGGTTTTTTGTTTCAAGTATTACACAGATTGTGATGCACGGAGATACAAATATAATAAAAGTGATCAGCATTTTGTAGAAAGCTGTTATCATAGGTGTTATCATAGATGGTTTTGGTCTTAACTTCAGTTTTGCTCATTTAGGAGATTGTATTTAATGTACTGAAATAGCTGGCAATATTACTATCCTCTTATGAACCATCACTGAGCTAAAAAAATCCTGCAGGAATCTTATTTTTTCATGCTATTTAAAAATCTAATTATAAAAATAAGCCTTTATGAGGAACTGACAGAGGCAGAGTTCAAATAAGAGCTTTTTGAATGACAGATGGTAATAAGCAAGTTAGGCAGTTAGATGATGGTTTATGTGCTAGACATTATAGGTGTTGTAACTATTGACCCGTGTTAATGTGGTTACTCTGGCAAATAAAATGCAGGAAACAAAGCTACCTTGAATGACTTATCCCAGCTGCTGATTAGTGGAATATCTGTCAGTCAGCAGCAGGGTCTGGTCTGTTGCCAGATCTTAAACCCTTACCACCTTGTCTTTTCCCTCTCGGTCCCATTTTACATGCTTTGCTATTCCTATTGTCGTTCTCTCAATATGTCTCTTTAATATCACTTTGATATTTCTGGTAAGGAATCTGATTCTGAGAAGTAGAGCTAATAAGGTCAAGAGGAAGCAGAGGTGGTAGGAAAAGTGTTTATCTCCTCTTGCAAGAGGTGAATGAGTCTTTTGTCTGCAAGGCCCTCTAAAGGCCTTGTATGGAAAGGTGGCAATATAAAATGAGGTGCAGTGAATGGGAAAGGCAGCAGGGATAGCTCCAAGCTTTGCCATCCTTATGAACTAAACCCATCACCCATAATTGTAACACTGGGGGACAACTAATAATCTATATTCTGGAAACTCGTGATTCAAGTGCAGGGAGATGTGCGGGAATTAGACTTGAGAAAATACAGCCTTGGTTTGTTAAGTGTTTGTTTTACCAAAAATTTCAAAATAAGCATATTTTTCCAACTTTTGTAGTAATTGCACTGGGATGTGCAGCTAAGGTGCAGCCATTCCTATGGTTCCGCACACTATTTCTTTCTGCCATGTTGTTTTGCGCTGAATAAAGCTGGCATAGCTTTTGGGTCATTGCCAGTTGTGGGAAGTATGCCTGCACTGGAGAAATGGGCTGTTAGTGAGTGAACCAGCAGGATTACAACATTTCCTCGGTAATTATGATGCAGTGATTATGATACTTTCTGGCTACATCTCTCCCAGTTAATCTATATTATTCTCTAAACAGACCATAGGAATGTCAATTTTAGTCTTTCCAGGACAGAAAGTGAATGCTGACTGTCTGTCAGTGTTGGGCTTTTAAACTGTCTGCCTGTGTAGAGTCAGGGAGTTTTAGGGTGGATGACGGTGCAGTGAAGGTGGATGGCGATTGCAAGGCATATGTTTTAGATATCCCAGTCAAAGAGCACTGAGCAGATTCAACACTTGTGCTGCCTCAGGGGAGCCTGAGCTGTTAATGGAAGGTGTGTGTTCATTAACAGAACAAGTTCAAGGAGGTCATAGTACAGGAGGTACTGCCTGGGTCCTGTGGCACAGCCCATGACATCATTTAACTTGTCCAGGTACAAGTTTATGATTTCATTATTCAGTCCTTTGAATTCCTTCAAAACCAAAAGAACAGAATTTATTTCCTGTGTATTGCCATAATGATACATCACCCTCATTATTTTTTTTCCACTACTGATTGCTCTTCCTGCATATGACTTACCCCTTAATTTCTAAAATTATTTTTATGTTAAAGATGAATAAATGGGATCAGCTGGAGTCTCACAAAACTCAGTGTGAATATGCACAATATTTTTTTTGCATATTGATATTAAGCTGGTGGCATATATTATTCTTAACAACAAACCAGTGACACTAGTAGTGCTTAGAATTGCTGCTACTGCTTTTTTCTTGGTGAATGTTTTTTCATGTTTCAGTGCCCAGGCCATTTCTGTGACTGAAGTATGTTCAGACCAGGGACAAAGTAATAGCAAGGTCACCTGGCTGCTAGGTGAGGACTATCATAACTGAGCTAGTGGTTACTTGGAATAAAGGAGGTCTTTGCAGACATGAAGTGTGATTTCCTGTTTCCCCTTAAAAAATACAATTATTTAATAATTTTAAAATATTGTAAATATACACATATATATATACTTTTTTTTTCCTGGAAAATACTGGTTTCATCCTGACATGAAACAGGTTAGTGTCCCACAGGATGGAAAAAACTTCTTCTGAATAATGCTGAAATATAGATTTATTTCTATGTTATTTTTCTTTGTTTGTCTACTGTGTTCAGCTAGATTTGGGAAGAGTAAGTCAGCCAAGTAATGCCCACACTGAACTCAGCAGTTTGCCTCTCCCCTATAGAAAGCTATAGACAACAGGAAAGGACCAAAATGCATTGACAGATATCAAATTTAATGAAGTACTGAGCAAATAAAATCAGGCCAAAGGAAGAAGGACACATGGTCCTCTGCATTTTTTGAGAAGGAAGGAGGACAGGTAGGTGGGCAAAAAATGAAGGTAGTCGCTCATAATTGGAGGTTGTATCCAATTCTGTTCAGCATTGTAGAGCTGCTAATTTCCTCCACCCAGACTCCATTGCAACATGCGCAGCCCACTCACACATGCAGCAGCGAAGGTGTGTATCTGCCATGCTGGTGCCCTTATCTTCCTGCTCTTCCTCTTCTTTCTGTACTAACCTTGCTGGTGTTGTCCATGCATTAGGATATCCTTGTGTTAAAGTTCTGGATTTTGCCCAGGTTTTTTGTTTGTTTATCCATGCTTAGTCTCATTGATGGAGCATGTGTTCCTAAATCAACCTCTCAAAGATGAAGTTGTCTTATGCCACCTTGTAGTCACTGAAGGCTACAAAGGATGTATTTCATAAAACAGGCTCATCTTCATTGGCTACATCAGATCTGCTGTTAGTCTTATCGGGGCTTTGTGCATAAGACTTCGTTACCTCTGAGACAGACAACTTGGATATTCATTTTTCCTGAACTCATTTACCAGTGCCAAGGTTACTTTTCCTTAATTTCTTATTAACTGTAGTCCTGTTCACACTCTACTGATAGCCCAAACACCTCCTTTCCCAGTAGTCTTTATCACTGAGTTCAGCTAGGACTGATTTTTTAGCCTCCTTGCAATATTGCCAGTGCCCATGTGCCAGCTGGCAATAAGCATTTAGGAGCTGACACAGGCTAAAGATTGATGCAGACTGAGGCTAATTGCTTTTAATGAGGAAATGCCGCTTTCCAGGGCCTGTGACTTTACTGGGTCCTATGGAAAGAGGAGGCGCAATTTTTATTGGTGAGAGCCTGCAACAAGCAGACTTGACAGACCATCTTTATGGTGGCTGGAGGATCACAGTGGAAGGTCTGTTTGTACCATGTGGGATATTATGCTAACAACAGTTGCCTTTATTGGCTGGGTGCCGGGGAAGACTGGCAGTGTAGAGGACTTTTTGCTGAAAGCAGGTCTGAACTATAAGGCTATCTTTTTTTGCTGAGATTTTCAAAGGGTTTGGAGTCTGGCCAAAGAAATAAATTTATTAAATCAACCCATGAGTTATGTAATGTTTTAGTAATACGTTACTTTTCCCAGCAAACCTGGAAAATATAGGACTCACATCTTTCTTGAACACAGTATCTCTTTAAAAAGGGGTCTTTTCTTGGCTGTCAGTTGCATTGTGTACTAGATGTTGGCAGTAATAGAGTGCAGAGAAATCAGAAGAGAACTAGTCCAAGGAAGAGATAAGACTCAAGGATCTATGCTGTTGTTTTCCACATGATCCTGGTCACTAAAGCCAGGATTGATGGTTGAAATTTGTGGTCGCAATTTGGTTCTTGGAAATCAATTAAAACTGTTTGAGATAATGAAGCAAATGCAATAGAAATGTTCTGTTTGGATTTACTTGGTTCAGTTCAGTTTCAGAAGACAAGATTTTTACTGTCTTTCATATAGATATCATGTCCCTGTAATACAAAATGGACTTGGACTTGTTCAGAATGAGGGAAAGGAGACAAAAGTTACTGGAAGTTTACACGCAACTTCCAAGCAGTGTGAAAGGGGAACAGGATTTAACTACCAGATTCTAAATGGCCATGAACAGAAGAAAATTACATTGAAATGAAGCAGCTTTCCTTGAGTCAAAATATACTGAGCTAGCCTGAAAACAAATGCTGTGCCTCAAGCTGTGGTACCTTTTTCTATTTCTTCTGCCTTAGGAAATTGGTCAGGATCAGCACTGCTTTCCAAATAGCAGTTTGTTAGCTGTCAGCAGTACCTGGATGTGACAAAACCAAAATCCAGCTTTTACAGATTTTCAATAGTGACCAGTTGTTGAGCTGAAAAGAGAGGAAGCATCAGATGTTGCTTATCAAACAAAGACACGGTTTTCATGCTCAGCACCTCAAAGAAAACTTAGGTTTTCTTTCAAAAAAAGATCTCTGTTCCTTTGAAGAAATAGTAGGCGATACGGAATGAATTTTAATTGGGACCTGTCAATACCTATCAGTGCACAGCATTTCATATCACTGATAGTAAAAGTCTGAAGAGAATGGCAAACTGGAGAAAGTAAAATCCAGAGGCAAAGCACAGTTTCCAGTATCCAGGTCATATAGGGGCACCAAACATCTTTTGAGTATCAAAATGCTTTCCACCAAAGGAAAAACACACAAGACAACTCCTTTTATAGATATCCTTAATATAATCCCATTTCTTGAAGGAATTTTTAAAAATTTGTCATTAAAATCAAAATGGTATGAATGTGTTTACAAAAAAAATACACATTTTACCAAAACAAATAGAACCACAGTCTGTAGTACAGCTTCAAATACTCAGTTTTTTCCTGATAAAACTACTTGATGCAATAATTAAAAATATTATTTAGATATTGAAATTAGAAATTCAAAAACCAGTTGCATAACCAATAACTGTCAGAGTAGAAACAGTTAAAATCAGGATAATAGGAGAGATGAGTTCAAGTAATAGGAGGTCATTCTGACATTCTTATTTTGCTCATGTTTTGGGTAGTGTTTTTCCTGAGAGTTCATATTCTGACACATGAAGTTGCAATGAATCTGGAGGGAGGACACGATTATTTTTAATGGCAAATAGATGAAATAACAATGACTTCAAGATTGCTATCATTGCTCTCCTTAATGTGGCACAAAACTGAGACATGAATTTCATCTACAGATATCAATACCCTAAATGGGTTTATAACATTATTTTAGTGGCAATAACCAATCAATGCTATTAAATGCTGTGAAAAGAGAGGGTCACATGCAAAGCAGAACAGGTATGATGTGCCAGAGCTTTTACGATATAATCTCCAATCCTCTGGAGTCAAAGTCTCTTACTTTGTCTTTTCTGAAGGCCAAGCTCTCTGTTTATTTAACTTCAGGCTTCGGGACATAAACTAATGTAAGACAGAGCTTTTCACTGTCATTTCTCTGAAGCACCTCTCCTGGCAACCAGGTTAGCTGTAACTTAAGTCTCACAAAGCAGAGAAACTTTGTTTGCAAATTTTTCCAGGAGTCACAAGGATATATATTCCTGTTGGGCTGTCACTGGAAAAAATGGCCTTGTTGCCAGGTTTCGTAGTGCTGATCATCATAAGGGTGAGAATAATAGTGCCAAAAAAGGAAACAGAATTAGATGGACGGGTGGAAGGAAAACACTTTAAATAATATCTAATGGGAAAAACCACAAGATGTTATGTGCCAAAGAGACAGATTTTACTCTTTTTAGATGCCCATGCCCACTCTCACTGCAACACAGAGCAAATGTGTGGTGTTGACAGGGAAACCAATGCTCACAGATAGATATTGCTGCAAATGTAGGGCCGTGGGGAGTGTGTACCCACACATCACAGCACCAAGGCAGACTACAGCACAAGCAGAGTTGGAGTGAAATGGCAAACCTCATCCCTTTCACTCACCAGACATTTGTTTTGACATCGCTCTCAGATTATGAGTGAGATTGGTAAGCTTTCTTTCCTGCTTTTTTGCACTTTCTCACTCTTCACTGTGTCATCTCCCTTGTCACTCTCCCTATGGAAAAAAAAAAAGGTAGAACTTAGACCACTAGCAATCACTCTTGTTAATATGCTGCAGGGACAGAGATGTGTCTACATCAAGATTTTCAAGCTTGCAGCTAACCACATGGAGAGCTAAAATGAGCGTACACAGAACCTGCAGTCATGCACTAAGAGAGACTAATAGAAAAACAGAGCTCAAAACAAAATCCACTTTCACTGCACAACAATTTACCTCGGGCTTGTGTTCCTATCTTAGGTTAAAAAAGAAAGGGTTAGAAAAAAAAGGCATTCACACAGCATATCAGGGTTTTCCATGTCCCATAAGGATCTGTTTGCTTTTTTTTTTTCTTTTTCTGAAGGAACAAAGAGAAATTTTGCATCTTTCTTATCATTAAGTGTTGCATCCAAAATGGGTGTTTAAAATTAAACAACTAGACATTGTATCTGTATGATATACTTCAAAGACACTGACAGTAAAAGCAAAAGGAATATTAATCCTTCAAATATGAAATAAGACTTTAATTGTCAGGAAAAATGTCCATCTCACACCTGCCTACAAATGCCTTCTCAAATACTGTCATAAACATCATATTCCCCAGAAATTTCTGTTTTAATTGTTTCTGAACACAGCAAATCTAAGGTGCAGGCATGGCTAGAATAGTGTATTGAGCTTGAAGGTAATCTGAAAAATAATCAGCGTTATTGTAGAGAGTTTATTAGCACTGAGGCTGTCTGTTGAATGAGCCAAGGAAGAGGCATGCTGTTTGCAAAGAACACTAAGGAGCTGGACAGATTTACTCCTACCTGAGGGTTGCACATCATACCAGCTATAAAAATCTAGTGGAATTTATCATGCTTGTGTTCAAATGAACTGTGCAACTTTAACTTCCTAAATTACTCTTCTCATAGTGCCAAGGCTATCCTGCTTCCTGGTCCAGTAACAAACCAGAAAAATTGCTACAACAAAACCTAGCAGAAGAACTCTCTTCTTATTCATACGTATAGCTGCCCACATAACCATTTATGCTATTTCTGCATTGACCACTTATTTATATCTTCAGATCTGAGGAGTGGAAAGTAAGAGGATTTGAGGCAGTGTCAGACAATGATATTGGGAGTGAATTTCAGAGATTCCTGCCTCTTGAAGTACTTCAAAAGCCACTTCACAATTTGTTACTGTTGTTGAGCTTTCTCTCCACCCTGTAATCATAAAAGCCTTCCTTGCAAAGCTCGTCCAGTTACTGGTACAGGTGCAGAGGACAGCATAGCTGAGAGACTGCCATGTGATCTTTGATTTCACAGTACTGATTCCTGATTATGAGCATACATCTGGATTTATTATGATGTCGTGATAAGGTAATACAACACATTAAATAACAATAAATTTTTGATATATTTTACCTCTGAAGAATTTTTTTACACTTTTGTTTGTGCACAAAGATGGTCTTAGATCAAATGAAGGTATGATGGTTAAAGAGAAGTATTTTTGCTTTATTTGAGTACAACTACCAAACTGAATATAGAGTTTGAGTCTAAAATACGAAAAAAATTTTGCATCTTTGTGTCTCTTCCAATTTCCTTCTCCAAATTCATTTTCTTCAATTGTGTTGCAGTCTGTCTTCTTTTCCTGAAAGATGATGGGGGAACAAAATTTGTTTCATTTCACTGATGTTTCTCAATAGTTTTCTATTAGGAAGCCCAGCATGTGTAGAGGCTGACTGATGCCATCAGGATCAGAGGCAGCCTGAGTCTCCTGTGTTTCTGGGACATGAACATGTCTCATAGTAGAACATTTTGCAGTGGTGTGCTGGTGTTGCTTCCCAGGAGCAGGACTTTTGTGTACTGTCCTCCAAAGACAGGTGAGATGAGGCCATTTCCCCATTGAAACTATGGAAAAGGACAGGATTTTTTTTTTTTTTACCAGGGAAAGAGGATTATATTTATCCTTCTCATTCAACTAGAAAACGCACAAAAATCCTCTGTTTCTACTGATGGAGTCCATGCTGCAATAACATGGGAAAAACCTGCCAAAAAGAAAGGATTTTGTTTAAGACTTTTGTACAACAATAACAGTTTCATAAGTACTCTAGTGAAAATCTTTATCTTCCTCTTATTCCTAGGCCATTGTTTCTCCATTTCAACATCTCAGCATTTTTCAGCATATGAAGAAATTTTTGATGCTTTCTTCAGTATTGCATCCACCCAACTGTAAGCTAAGAATGCAACCTCTTCACACATCCCCAGTCCACAGACTTCCCAGTGTCTGAACAGCTTTTTCACACATCTCTACACACTCCCCTTCTGAGCTGCCCTCTCACTGTGAGCCACAAATCTGCACAGCATCCCTGACTACTTATTAAGCTCCGAGAATGTGTTCACTAACATAAAAATCAACTGAAGGCAATAGTTTCTCTGGAGACCTTAATAAAAATGCTAAGGGAGAAAGACACAGCACTGTGAAGCTGAAGAAATATATTAGCTTTCATATTTTATGTGCATGTAGCATGATTTCACTTGCTGCCTGCATGCTTTCCTCTCTATTTTCATAGTGTCCTCAGTGGCAGCCAGAGGAATAAGGCACACAGCTGTACACATATGTGCATGTAAAGCTCAGGTTCTTACTTCAAATAGTAAAAAATCCTATATATCTGTCATTTGTGCATAAAGGGGATTTCTTTTATTAAGATACAAGCATATTGTTTTTAAAAAATTACTTACTCACACTCCCAAAATGTGCTTGTTTTCTGAGGTATTTTTGTTTGCACAGTTCTTCAGTAGTGTGATGATTTTCAATTTGTTTTTCAATTTGATGGATAATTTGTTTTGTAATAAAAAGAATATAAATGAAACAAAACAAAACAAAAAGCCAGCAAAAATTAACTTACTCAGTTCCAGGCAGTGTATCTTCAGCCTTACTATTGAAACAACAGTTTTAACAGAGTGTGCATCCTTGCTTTCCCAGGTCCTCCCACATTCTAAAGCCCTTGTTTAAATCCTCAGGCATTCTTTTCTTCATGAGCTCTCTTTCTACATTTATGCAAAAAAAAATAGTAAAGTAGACAATAAAAGAAATTGGAAGCCTCTGGTAATCCAGTAAGGAGCATGCCTGCACAGGATATATATATGTGTGTGTGTATATATATATATATATATATATACACACACACATATATGTTAGAACAGCCAGTGAGAAGAATAAAATAAGAAAAGAAAATATGAGGATATTAATTCTCAAAGCACATGAGGACCATAAAAATATAGAGGTATTTCTTATTGAGCTTCAGGGGATGCTCAAAGGGTAGAATCAGGCTTTCCATGATAAGGAGCCAGCCAAGCCTGGGTAATGAAATATTCTCTTTCAAGGTTAACAGTGGACTCTCCCAAGGCTTTGCAAGCCTTCTGAATTAAGACTTCAAGACAGCATTTGCCAAACACAGCTGGACCTGCTTTCTGTCTGATATCAAAGAGTGCAGGTGAGAACTCAGTGGTTTCCAGCCCCACGCCTAAAAAACTGTAAAAATCTACTCAATGCCCTAGCACCAATCCTGCCATAGGTAACACCACTGTCATCCTCTAAGTACACTGATTGTAGTTGAATAAAGTTGACTGAAGACCAATAGGAAAATCCAAAAGGACAACTGTTTCCAGGTGCTTGGATTCTCTTCGTGTGGTTTGGAGAGCCCCAGAATTTTACAAGAGAGTAATGACAGGTAACTACTCCACTTTTCTTTTTTTCTTCTTTTTTTGTGTGAGCCTGGGTGGAGTAGAGTTCATCTTAAAAGCCACAGGTTTAGAGAGCTTAATTCACAGAGTTGGCTGTGCAAACAATAACGTCTAACGAATGCTGTTTATGTCTCAGGAACTTAGAGTACTCCCCTGGAAGAGGCAAGGGGCCCCTATTAAGGTGAGGTCTGGGAAAGTGACACATCACTGCTATTTGCTTCCCACCTCATATGCCAAAACAAATCTGACCCCAAGCCATTTCCATTTCTTTTACACATTCACTCCTTTATGCTCACCTGGAGTGTGAACTGTAACACAATTGTAATGGGAACAGACAAGCATCAGCACTTGTGCTGTTCTGATTTTTCATGAGATGGATGTAGATTTGTTTGATGTAGCAAATGATATTGACTGGGTTTACTTTTCTTTACAAATGAATAGCAATGGTGACTTTATTTCTTAATGTCTCACTTGTGATTTCATGGTTTCAACAAGCTGATGCATTTCTAAAAGTGTATAAACTGAACACTTCATTGCAAATTATGTATTTAATGTTTGTAGTTCATCTTTCTGTTTGCATGTTGTTAACGGCATACAGATGGATTAAAATGCATATTTGTTCACAATTTAAAATTTTTGAAGCAATTTTGGAATAAAGAAAAAAATACTCTATGCATTTGATATGTGAAAAATACGTAAAATGTGTGATTGTTTACCCTTGTCATGAGATGCTGTTTCTGTTTCGTGGTTTTGTAATTGTAACTTTTCTAGGCAACAGGGGAGAATGGAAGAATGGCCACGGGAACATTTTCTGTAAAAGACTTTGCAATAGCCCATTCACTGTGACACAGGAATGAAGGAAAACTTTTGCAGATTTTACCAGAGAATGAGTGATAACTGGGCACTGTAACAAATAATCTTTTTTTCTCTAGAATTATTTCTTCTACATATATTATTTAAAGCCTGGTACAAAGCCTTTTCGAAGATGGATCTGTTCCATAAAGGAACTTGTTTGTGTATGTGTGTATTCCTTTACATAAAGGAGCTAGGGATGGTTTTTTTGACTTGATGTAAAAAATAAATTGTTTGGTGAAATGGTTTACATGCACCTTGAGGGTATCTCAGCTATACATCTTCCATATAGGCAGAAGAATGAAAATATCCATTAGAATGCGTATAGCTGTAATTGCTCACTTAAAACGCCCCACAACATCTCATCATCTTTTATGCAGTTGTTATAAGTTACAAGGACTCTCATGTTCTTATCATTTGCCATAAATTCAGTTTTGTTCGTGAGTTGAATGTATTGTAAATATCTGTATATATTTTATATACACCAGTTAACATTCAGAGAAATAACTTCAAATTCGTTGCAAAATGCTTGCATTGTTCTGTGCTTGCATAGATAAATAGATAATCCTGAGAAGCCCCTTGACAGAGGTAAATATCAAGTACAAATGCAGCAGCACAGTAAAGCATCAGAATAAAAATTATGGTACACAGTAGAAAGTGTGGACTGAATATATGCAGAACCACCATTATGGTCCTTATTCTGGATTCTTGAGGTTCTGCCTGTGTCAGGGAGGAAAAGTAACAGAACTTTTAGTACCTCCCATTTGTCACGCTTACCTCTGAGGTGCATTGCAAAAACACACTGCATCCTAATTGCACCATAAAAAGGGCATTATTTATAAAAGGGAAAGCTAGACCCCATGGACTGTGAGCCATTCACATCCAAACTATAAACCAAACCAAATTAATCTAACAATTCCAAAGGGAGCTATATATTTTAACCAAAGTAGGGGAAGAAAAGAAGCCCACAACTGTTTGATATAAAAAGTGCAGCACCATGTTAAGCAAATGGTTTGCTACTGAATAGCAGTTTCTAATTTATGAGGCAATGAGTAAGTGCCAATTAGACATAAAATTCAATATTTATATTTTGCTAGAATCTGAGTATAAACTGGTATCATTATGTGTTTCACTGTTTTCTACCAGCTCATTCAGAAACAATATCAACCTGGCTCTTCTACTCTAAAACAAGATAGAAGTCATCACAAGTTTTTTCTGGGATCAAAACAAAAAGATAGCCCTGTATTCAAAGACATGAGGTCTCTTTTTGCTTTTACTTTTATAAAAAAACATTTTCTGCCAAATTCCTGCTACTGAGAGATGACTCCTAGCTATCTCAGTTTACAGTGTAGTTTTACCTGCCTCTAAGAAGTTGTGCCTGATTGACACAAGCCAGGAAGGACAATTAAAAGGTCTGTTTAATTTTACTTCTTCTTTGCTTTCAGTAACACCCCAGGAGGAAGCAAGGATCATTTATCCCAGCTAAACTTCCTTGCTCTCACTATAAGTGCACAGCTATCATTTACTGTCTGTAACCCAATAACTACGTAGGAGGCAGGGTGTAACTCTGTCATTCATCTGTAGAGGGACAGTGGTGGCAGGCAGCTGCTCTCCTGTGAATGGTAGAAGACTCCTCCAGCAGAGGAGAGAGGAAATGGTGCAGAAGGGACTTGGGTAAAAGCCTTGAGGGAAGGGAGAAGAAGCTCTTTTGTGTCCCATAGAGTAAGCCTTGCAGAGTTATGTATCATTTTGGGAAATGGAATTGGACCATCTGGTCCTGGCCATAACTGCTGACTGTTAAGACTGAGTTTTAAATAGTTTCCTTTGTTTCGATCATAATTTAAAAACAAATCTTCTCTGACAATATTTTGTCAGGAGCACACGTTAGGTCTCGTTTTTTGCCAGTCATAGCTTTAGCCAAAAATGGCAGAAAAAAACCATCCTTCACCTGGAATCAGATTAATATCTGCTGTACATAATATTATATGTTCATAGGATCACAGGCAGGCTAAGGCCAGAAGGGAATTCTGGAGGTCATCTTGCCTAATCCTGCTCGAGCACAGGTTGATCCTAGGACAGGATCTAATGGCCACAGAAACAAGAATCCTCTAGCCAACAGCAGCTCCACAACCAATGCATTATCAGAGACCTTCTCCTCTCTCCATGCTGGCAGGGGGGGCGAGAACATCTCCTGGGTCCCCATGTCACCAACTGCCACCCCCAGAGCTCTGTAGCCACTTTGGATACTCTCCAGGTTTTCCAGCACTGTCACTGGTGCCCACATTTAAGAACATCATGGAGTAGTAGTCAGGGGGTCAGGCAAGCTTTGGCAGCCCCCCCAGCACCCAGATCTGGGTCCCCAGCACACAGCAAACTTGTGCAGGCAGAAGGTCAGGCTGGCAGGTGGTGCCACCATCCCTTGCAGCAGGGAGTCCCTGCTGCTGCCCCTGCTTCCCCCTGGTGCCCTTGGTGGGCTGGGGTCAGTCAGCCCAGATACCTCCCTTGAAAGCATGGCCAGTTTCCTCAGCCTTGTGGGCAATGCATCCATGTTGAATCCCCTGTCCTGGAAGGGACAGCTGCTGGGCAGTATGGCCTGTGGCATGTCACTACCATACCCAAGAATATTTAGGCTGGTTTGAACTCAGAGAAGCACCCCTTCTTCTGTCCAAACTGCTGACTTTGGGAGCACATAATAAGCCTGACCCTTATTAAGGCTTCTTCACAGCACCAGCAAAAACTGTGCTTGACCCTCCCTTGTTGTGGAGTGCCTGCAACAAAGGCTCCCAGCACCCTCAGCCGAGGGCAGCGGGTAAAGGCTTGAGGCTCCATTCCCTGTATCTGCTGGCCCAGACCGATAGCTGTCTCATTAGGTGGGCATTCCTATTTGTTTAGGGCTTTTAAATCTCATTAAAGGTAAAAGTTCTTCAAATTATAGTGCTGTTATAGATGTGATCTCTGTGTTACTGATTAGTCTCCTTCCTGAAACCCTCAGAAGACTAATTGCTGCTCACTGCTCTCTGTATGTTCTTCCATGTGTTCACCCCAGATGGCCAATTGATCTAATTTGATGTCTGAGGCAGCCATAGCTTCTCGTGGCCTGGCAGATATTAATGTTTCACAGTAGCATGATTACAGATCCCTCCCTCCTTTCTGGACTGCATTTCAGCTCCAGGGGAAGGCAGACAGATCCTGCTGCCCAGCCCAAGGCGAAGACTGATGTGTGCAGCCACTGACAGCGGGTGCTTTGTCTGCAGGGAGGGGGGGACCGTGCTGCTTTTCATTGATGATACTCTCTCTCATTGTAGGAAGAAAGGGTTCAGATCTTCCAATAAACATTTGGATTTAAAAAACAGCTACTTGCGATTGAAGTCTTGGTTTTGATTATACAAGTTTTACATCAGCTTTTAAGTTATAGAAGGTTATTTATGATGATGCCAGCTGAGAGCTAATGACATTAAAGGATTTTGGTTCTTGATTTTTCTAAAGACTACTTAGATTAGGTAAAATATTTAAATAAAACTTCACAGATGCTACTTTTCAAAAAGGAAAGCCAGTTGTCTGTTTGTAGAAACATCAATTAGAACTAATTTTGTGTATTATCCACTGTACAAAAACCTTTGCTTCTTTTGCTGCAAAGTGTATTTCTTCCACAGACCAAATTTCCCCCTAAATGCTGCTACAGGTAATGTTCGTATCTTTTGTCTTTAATCACTGCTTTAAGTGGCAACTGCATTGGACAGAACCCAAACGCCCTTTGAAACAGATTAAAGTTTAATTGTAGAGGGAAGAATAGAATTAATAAATGCCCAGCTGTGTTTCTTGATCTCTTTCCTGGCTTGTAAGTTAGAAGAAGATAAAAAGAGGCAATCACTCTTTAAACATATAATTAATTTAAATATTGGAATAACTTAGCATTCATGAATGCTTCTCTGTTTCATCTCCTCATTTTACATCTTTGTTTATCTTATTATAAAATGTGCACAGTCTGTTGATTTCATCTATGTCCAGTGTGTAGCTGAAAAGGAAAGAAAATAATTTTAGTTTTGCTATTAGTAAAACAAATACACTGAAATTTGTACACTGGCTTTTGCTTTTGTGGACAGTGACATTTTGATTTTTAAGGAAAATATCAGTGGCTAATGATACCTGGCCTGTTTGATTTACACTGGTGATGATGTCTTCATTAGTCAGAACAAATGATAAATCTCCCCTTGCTGCAGCACACTGTTGTGCTTTCCCAACCAGCCATTTTAATTTTCAGGTTGACAACCAGTCAGAAAGAATCCATTACTGATGATCAAAGCTCATTTGAGACCGTCTTTGCCTCTAAAATGACGAGTTAAACTGGTCTGAAGCATGAGGAAAGATATTTGTGCTGTAGTCTGCTGGTTCACTCTGCCTGGTTGTCACTCTGCATGCTGACCCATACCTGGTTCTTCCCTGCACTGCTGACCTTGACCTCTTTTTCCACTTTGTTAAGACAAGGTAGAGACCCAGGGACAGCCTGTCCTACAGATCCTGGGTGGGTGAGGGGAGGGTTCACCAGGTCTCTTCAGCATGGTTTAGGAATTACTGTGACTAAGCACCATTCCCATTTAGCCTTTTGCATGTGCCAAAGCAGGGCACATGATGTGCTTTTATTCATGGGCACAGACACAGCCTCTGTGGTTTTGTTCAGATTGGTCTGCTGGGATACACTGGGAAAAAAAACCTTTGGCTGCCTGCATGCCCATGTGCCGTGGACCTGAGGCTATTAGAGATGAATCAGTATCAATAATTACCATGGAATTCTTCTGTGATTTAAGGTTTGCTAGTTGTGCACTCAGACTTTTCAGATCCAGGCTGCAAATGTAGCACCATAAAGAGTACTTTGGAAATTCACTTTTTTTTCCTGCATATTATGACGAGGGATCACGACAATGCTATTGAGCCAAGAATTAGAGTAAGGGCTGCAGTGGGGAGGTAGAAATTCTACAATTACGCCATGAAATAAAGATGCTAATGCACGGGTCGGATCTGGGGTTTTAACTAGCCTGGGGCTCCCCACACAATCTGCATGGGGGGTGCCAACCTATCCCATCTTGGAGTAATGTGAGAAATTCTGTTACCTTCAGATGAGGCTTTTAAAGATACAACATATAAACCCCCCCATCAGGATGGCTCTCACATATGTACATAGACATACATATGTGTGTGCATGCACAGATTATGTGTGTATATATATATATTTGTATATATATGTGTATTATACACATACACACATATGTATGAAGTTCCCTTAGAAAAAAACTCATCCTCTTCGTGGCCTGCTGGTTAGGTCCCACAGTTCAAATTAAAAGCCAGGTTCAAGTCCTTGCCCTCAACCAGGCATATTGTCCACAAGGTAGTGATTTTACATTCCCCCAATTTCACAGTGTTCCTCCCAGTGTAAGAGCCAGACCAGGTCGTTCAGGAAGAGGTGGAGGCTTCTGTGCACAGCGTGCATGCAGAGTAAACACTGCTCTCCTCTCAGTACTGCAATATTGTCCTTGTTAGTTCTGCCTCTCTACAAGAAAAGAAACAATACTCTTTTCTTTTAAACAGCTACATTTTAAACCTTACAGTACCTCATGATATCCTTATAAAAGGATATAAAGATATTGGTTTTTTCATAAACCAAATTTAATTTCTTTTTGTTTGTAAGACAACACCACATATCCTTTTCTAATAAGAACAGTGTGATTCCTGGGCAAAAAGGTAATTTGAAACCTTTTGCTAGCAGGCTGCATATGATTTTTTATTGTGGCAGGATGTTTGTGCTGTTTTGTGGTACAAATTTTTAATAGTATTTTTCTCTGTGTGGAATTATTTGCAAAATTATTTTTGTAGCTTATACACTTCAACTGATTCTGATAAGAAGAATCATAGAAAACTGTATTTATTTCTTCATGGTAATTCCCCCAATATCAAAATGAGGTGTTCCCCACTCCCACTCTCCATGTAAAAAAATGCAAACAAACAAAATGAAAAGATGAATTTTCACTTTACAATACCAGTTTTATATTTTCTTAAAGTGTAATCTTTAGCGATGCCAATGGGAAAAAAAGAATAACATTCAGGTTGTCCTTTTAAGTTGTTATTTTTTTCACCAAGAGAATAAATATTCTGTATTTACTTCTATCCATCTGCTTTCATTTTAAGCATTCTGTTTTTTCTGTTTCTCACATTCTGAATGAACTTTTAGTATGAGTTTGTTAAGTGCAGGAAGAAATAAACAGTTGATTTGTAAGTAAAATGCTATCCTACAATTTTGATCTGTTATTCCAAACACAAAAAAATTCTTCCCTGACGTTACCAAATCTGTAAAGGCTTATTACAGAAGAGCCTGTATACAGAAAGGTTTGTAAACTGGGCAGTGTAGCAAAACACCACCTTCTGACACCAGCAAAGTCCTCAGCAATGTTTTGTTTATGTAATGGTAGTGACTTAATTCAGTAATTGCACTAAGCTGCTCTAGTGTTTTCAGCAAGTCCTAGAGTTTGCTGTCTTCAACCCAGAGTTTTGCAATCTCTGTGAGTTAAATGTTTCCACAATAAAGACCCTTTATGATGTCTATGTATAATAACACACACTCCATCCCAGTGTTAGGTATATGCAAGGGAAGGTGGTATGGCTGGTGAAGGCTGGGCAAAAAGCTTGTCTTTTTTTTCTGGAAACATTAGCAAAGCTAAAGGATAAAAGGACGTTTGACAAAAACCTACGTTTTCTGAGAAACCGAGTCTTACTTTTATTATGTTTTTGGCCTTTCATTAAATGAAAACATTTTTCAGTGCCACTGACTGTTCTTGTGATGGACAGCTGGACAAGAGCATTTACATGGCCACGTGGCACCACGAGAGGTACACACTGTCTGTGAGTCTTCTCCTATAAGAAACTGTAGGGCCATAAAATAAATGAGTGGTTATTTGTACAGCTGTCCTGTGCAAGGATCACAAACCTTTTGGGGTGCTGGAATTATCAGTCAACCTATTGAAGAAAAAACTCATAAATAAAAATATGTGGGTAAACAGTGGACAGTGGGAATTCTCAGCCAAAGCTTGTGGCAAGGATGAACTGTGATCTCAAAGGAGTGGTGGCATGCTTGCATAAATTTAGGGTTATCCTTATCCCAGAGCCTTGATATAAAATAGAAAAGAATTTCAGTGGGGGATCTGGCTTGTTTTCTCTATTTCAAAATTGTGCAACTTTGGGCTGTTACATGAAAACTGAAAAGCTCAGGCATTTGAAATCCTGCAGAAAAAAGATTTGTAGAGCCTTTCAACTGCAAGTAATAAGGAGAACTTCATTTACTTAAGGTCAAAGGTGATCAGAACAAAAGGACAAATTGTATATACAGGACAAAAGTGAGCTAACATGCCTGTTTTTATGAAAAGAGATTAATTCCTTGAATTGCCACAAGTGAAGTAGCAGAGTCAGTCAGTATACACAAATTTGTAAGGGGGTAGTGGAAATGGTGCTCCAAAAGGAAAAAAAATCCTGTGGAGACTGTTCATGGCAAGTCCATTATTATCTCTGTGAAAAGAATTAACATTTGGTGATATCAAACTAATATTTTACAGTAAAGCAAATCTGGGCAATTCACAACCCATCCTGGTTCACATTCACAGGAGGATATTTCTATTAAATGCTTCCAAAAAGAATTAACTTTGAAAACTTAGAGAGGAAATTGAATAAGATTTTCTTCTAAGGCTCCTCAGAGCTTGATCACACTGATGTGACCAATCTGCTATAAATCCATGGATTGCTAAGGATTTCACTAGTTTTATATTTAATTTTTGTTGTATCATTTTGTATATAATTATACATTTTCTTTCTGTGTCTGGGCTCTCTGCCTATGCTGATAAAACCAAATTTTTTTTTACAGTAAAAATTTGACAGGGAACCTTGTGCAGTCACAATATCTTTGTATAGAGTTTGTTTCTTGGATTTGCACTGCCTGTGACCAACTCAGACCTGCTTGCACAGTTTCAGGGACTTTGAGTTGTTATAAAATGCATTACAAGGATGCATACTTCAATGTGTCTGATTTCTTATACATGTTCTTGTGCCCACCTGGTGATCAGCGAGTTTCTTAAGCCTTGTTGAATCACCTAAAATATGAGTAATGCTTCTATTGACACTGTAGGCCCCATCCTATTTATTTATGGAATACTATATTCCAGAAAAAAAATGCATTTCAGTTGTATACATGTGTATAGACTATTGAAAGGTTATGGTATCTGCCATTACTGTGTTGCTCTAGCACTTAAAAAAGCTGATGGAGTGTTTGAAACCCCTTGTGCCCAGCATTTTGCAACTTCAGAATACAATGCTGATTTTCTGGGAAGCTACATTCTAGGGGTGCTTCACTCTTAGGCAGAAGGCACTAATATAAATAATGTTACCTGATATTACTGGCACTAACACTGTCATTTTGCCCAAGTTACAAAGCTCTCATTATGGCTCATCATTCTGAGAAATTCCTTCCCTGTAATTCACATGGGGGCTTTGAAAACACAGTTTTCAAAATCTTTGCTTTGAATGGTGAATAAAAGAAGCTGAAATGTTCATCCTTTTCATTAAAGATCTCATTGTTTAGGATTATGCAGGTAAAGGAAAACTGAAGGCCTGGATTCAGATTGTAGCACTTCATAAAAGAGGTGAAGAGCAAAGTGTTTTGCCTTGTCAGCAAGGACCTGT
Organism: Monarcha castaneiventris obscurior; assembly: GCA_026261815.1. Classification (NCBI taxonomy): domain Eukaryota; kingdom Metazoa; phylum Chordata; class Aves; order Passeriformes; family Monarchidae; genus Monarcha; species Monarcha castaneiventris. The sequence continues at coordinate 6,598,771 of JAMPIT010000889.1, forward strand.
TTTTCTAAAGCCTCTGGAGGGGCCATTGTGTATGTTAAATAACTGCTTATTTAAGGCTTGAATGCTGTTTTAGTGCCAAAAACCTGCCCAAAAAGTCTGTTTTATAAGAGGCTGCAAAAACTGAATTGTAACTTATATTTTTTGGTTTTTTCTGAAGAACTGTGCTAAGAGACTTTATGTCATAATAAATTGCTTTCTTATTTTCATCAAGCCTCTCAACAGGAGATAATAATAGACGTAACTGGTCTTTTTGTCCCTTTTGTAGAGAATAGGAAGAACTCAGAAGTTCTTGTTCAGTACATTGCACTGTCAAGCACTTTGTACTCCCACATCCTTGTTAAAAACAACCCCATTTTTTAAAGACATGTTTTGTTTCTTGCAGTAACATAAACCTAGAGCAACTGTAATGACTGAAGTTGCTGACATGGTTCCTAGTGAAAAAAAATTCCATCCAATATATTGTTTGGCCTGATTTCATCTACGTGTTTGTGGGAAACATTCCAGTGAGTTGAAGTGTTTTCTACTGATTTCATTATTTTGATTTTACAACTGTGTGTTACATTATGAGATACTGAAGTCTGTATATTTCAACTTTATTGAAACTTTCTCAACTTTGTTGATGAGGAAACAATAGCAAATGCTAAAAATAGTACATGACAGACTGTACCTGTGACTCAAGTGTTCTGTGTTCTGTGCGACTCAAATTCTGTGAACAGATGCAGTACTGAAAGATTGGGGTGATGCTTCTGTCCTTGTTATCTGTAAATCAGCTTTACATTCCCTCCTTTCACTCAACACTACTTTGATCATAGTTGTTAAAACAACAATTCTGACCTACTCTAATTTTCTAAGTAACTTGAGTAGCTGGTCTCATTGCTACATCTAATGCTCTTAGGAGAGAGAACTTTTGCAGCACCAGGGCCTTGCCTTCCTGTAATTCAAAGGTGTTACTGTGGCTGTGAAAGCATGCTTGAGTTATTTTTAAATAAATTATCTTGGGCACACCTAGAAGGTAAGTTTGTTAAACAGAGCAGCGTCTACAGACATCCCAGAGCACAGTGTTTAAAGCAATAAACTTCCAGAAAAGTTCATTAACTTAGGTTTGCAAAGCATATCTCAGCAAGGTGTATTGGCCTGGCCAGTCCTGTGCTGAGGCAAGATACTGACTTCTGCCCTGGTTTGTGTGAGCTGACTTGGAGGGGGATGTGTAGAAAAAAAAATTAGGTTTTTCTCAACCTTTTGTGCTATATAAGCAATTTTTGCATAGCATGTGGGCTTAAATGGGCAAAGTAGCTCATTTCTGTTGAGATGAGTCAAACGGGGTGAAATAAATAACCCTACAAATTACAGTTCAGTATAAATAATTTTTTTCACCTTGTTAACTCTGAAAATTATAAATGTAAACCACATTCTTGTCCCAGACATGAATCCAGGTTTTAAAACCTCAGAATTCTGTTTCCTTTTTCCCAGACATAGAAATGTTTTCTCTAATCAGAAATATACATTTTATGAACAATTTATTTTCTATAGGAATATATTTGCAGAAAAGCTTTCTGTACTGCAGAAAAATGTTTTCTAAATTCAGGAACCTTATTTTCCCCTAAACTGAAAAGTTTAGGATGGATGTTTCAGTATTTAATTTTTTCAATATTTAATTTTTAAATTTTTTTCAGTATTTAATTTACATTAATTTATCATTCAACATTTCTTTTGGAAAATTAAATTAGTACTTTATCTAATTTGTTTACTCGATTTTTTATATCTTATTTAAACTCCAAAACTGATCTAGAGACGATTAGGTGAACTGCTGAATTTTGTTAGTCAGGTTGCTATAGCTTGACTTGGCCACATGAGCTGCAAATAAAGTTTTTACAAGTAAAATCCTTTTATATGCGTCTTTCTTGTTTTCAGTTCTTTTTATTTCTTCCTCTCTAAATTCCTCTCTGTAAACCAGAAACCTTGGGACAGATCAACTTGTGTCTTGTTGATCTCAGTTTTTCCATAAACTAGCTATATACTTTTAATTCAAATTCTACTGTGCAGATTAGAGAAGTCCTGTTTTATCACATCTGAGGCACAGTGAGGGTATATTCTGTGTATCTTTAAAAAGTCTGCCAGAGTTGGAGACGTATAAATGCTGAAAACAAGGGAGGGTTAAAGAGAGTAAGCACCACCACAATGTAGGTTTGGGATTACCTTTTGTAGAGATAATGAGGTCCATTGATTCCTGATTAAATGCCTCCAGGCAGTAAAGGCACCTCCTTGGTTTCTACAGACCCTACTCAGGTGAGCTCTGTGAAAACCATTGCCAGAAAGTCAGGTGAGAGTACAAACACACTAGTTCATTACAGATCCTTACCCTTGGCAACCTTAGACTGCATTACCTAATTTCCCACTTCCTTTATGTTCTACCACGACTGTGTAAGCCTACTATATTTAAAAAAACAAATAAAAACTCAACAAACTTAGTACAGATAATAATTATATGATAATCACTCATATTATAGTGCCAAAAAAATACAGATTTACTTTCCCTTCAATCTTTGGATTGATGTCTTGTGGAAACATGCACAAACCTCAGTTATCAGCCATTCATTCTGAGCCAATATTTTGAAAGAGCAAAATGTAACAATGGTCATTATTTTAAAATTGTTACAGTTTACAACTATCAGGTTTTATGACAGATAACGACATTTTAATATATCATTGTATTTGGGAGAATAAACAAAGTTATAAAGTTATTCAGCATTTTGATTTCTGTGCTGTTGGAAGATCAGTCTGTCATTCTGTGGGGTTTTTTATGTGAGGATCAGCATTAAATTCTTATACCTTGGTGACCTTTGACTGTAATGGTTTGTTTAAAGACTTGTGTGGCTTTTATCAGTAAGGATATGATACAGTTTAAAAGATGTTTCATGCCATCCAGACTAAACAAAATAAAAGAAAAAAATGCAAATTATGGGTGAACTCTATGTGTATTAGAAAAAGAAATAATACACTTCATGATGGTGTAAATCATATTATATGAAAAGCAAAAAGTAAGTTAAGTATTATTTTATACCTAACTAAGGGGAAATACTGAATGACCTGTCAGAACATGTTGCTTTTCAAAGTTTTTCACAGCTTCAGGCACTCAAAACTTCTTTCAAAACTGCAGTGCCAAGACATATGCTTTTGATATGTCGTCTAGCAAGTTTCATGTTCCAAGTTTGCCAGTTGCTATTAGTTCCATAGCCGAAACATTGCTGTGAACTATGAAATATTTATCTGAACATTTAAAATGTAGCATACTGCTTGCTGACTGTATTTACAATATCAGATCACAAGAGCCAGAAACCATTGCTAGTTTCTAGAAAATGTATTGTTTATGAAGTATGGTTCAAATTATAAGGCACTGAAATTATGCTAAAGCGAAAACCAAATGAAAAATTTGTATTGAGCAGTATATAAGTAGTTTTTTACCAGGCAGAGAGCAATCTCCAAAAACCTCAAGCAGACATTTTGATAGACCAAAGCTTTTATCAGCTATGGTAAGGAGCAAAGTGAGTAGCTAGAGATGACATACTTTTTAGTCATCAGAGTACTGCTGATATTCTCAAACATGAAAAATGAATTGAAACCTCTGTTCATACCTCCAGATACAGACAAAAGGGAATAATTTTCTAAGATGTTTTTGTTCCTGGGACAGATGAAAGTTTATCCCAAACAATGGCCGTTGAATGAAGTATGACAAGAATGCTGACCCTTTTTGCTCCATGATCAAATTACTTTTGGCAGGTCTTTCATAATGGAAAAGATGGGAAGAAACTCTCCACTCACTGTAAAGCTGTGATAAAACTGTACCCACAGCTCTTCTATTCATGCATTTCAATCCATATGTTTCTTTCTTATATTTACCACGTGCTCACTCTATGATCTCCAGGAAATATGCTCTTCCCTCTTTCTCTCTTCCAATTTCCCACATGAATGCTAAGATATCCCTTCACATACTGAGATCTACTGATAAAAAATGTTACACTGACCAGTGTCTTTATGCTTATAACCAAACGTCTCTGAACATACAAATCTTCTAGAGAAATACAAGTAAGAAAATATAAAGAAACAAGTCCCTGACTTGACCAGCTAGTCATAGTATTTAAAGACTCTCACAGCACTGTCCAGGCAAAACTGATTTGAGTGGCACCATCCCAGAAATGTATTTGTCACAGTTGCATTTCATGTGAAACATTAGCTCAAATTAAACCCTTTTCCCTTTATACCGTCACTGAATTATAAATACTTTTATGGGGATAATGGAGAGCAGGCGCTACATTGTTACAGGAATGAAACTTGTGTCTTGGTTAAATTAAATTCATTAAAAATAATAAAACAATCAGTTGGGGTTGGGGACTTTTTTTAATGTATTTTGTATCAAAATTTTTCTGTGTCAAGTTCATGTTATGATACACTGGAAACATATTTTGGACCTGCTGTCTTGTGACATGATTAAAACATTCTCCTGTAACTTGTAAATTTACATTTGTCAGCATCACAAAATCAATACGTGTTTAAACATATCTAGTGTTACACAGCCACTAGGATCCCCTGGCTAAAATGACATCAGTAGCAGAGTTCAAGTCTGACAGATTTCCTTTCTTTACTGGGATTCGGTTTCTATATTACATAGGACTCTGGGAAGTAACATTTTCATTCACCTCTGTAAGTTCTAGAAATTGTCAGAGTTTTCTCAAAAAATTAAGGAAGGAACATGTATCAGCGCTTTATAGAGCAGTGTAGTGTCCCCATGAGTTATTGAAATGCATTTGAGTAACAACTATGTTTTTGACAGAGAACAGAAAAGATGTACAACTCCTGCAACATCATTGAACCAAAATACACGCTTCAAATCAGAAAGTGCAGCAGGTTAATTCCAAAGGTGTGTTTTTATCTTAGCAGCAAATAGCCTGTAAGTCTGTATCAGGAATTTATAAATGTATTGAAATTGGGTCAGTGCTAAACTGTAGATCACAGCAGCTGAGCAGCTTTGACACTGACTGGTAGCAGAGAGAAAAAGAACAGGATGATAGCGGAAGATATATTCTGCCTTGTAACTTCTGTGGGTAGCATAGCAACTGGAAAAATGCTGGAGAAATATCCCCTTGTGGACTTCATAGAACTGGAAATATATTTAGTCTACAACACAGCTTTTATGCCCAGCTTGCAAAATTTTTCAATTTGGTGTTGCTCCAGGTTAAAAAACATACCAGCTGAAAAATGTGAATTGGAATCATTTGCCATCAGTTCTTAATGTAATGACTGATTTCCCACTCTGTATTCAGCAAGCTGCAGGCAACGGGTTTGAAGTGAATCCAGGTGGAAGTAAGCCAGACGTTAAATTTAAGACCTCTATTTCACAACTCCCTACAGAAATTGAGCAAATAATGTAGCTGAAGTGCTTTCTACACACTGTGTAACCCAACTCTTTTGGCATTCTGATTAATTCCTTGCCCTTTTCTGCTGTACACACTGTAAAAAAGTACACGAAGAGGAGGAAGAAATTGTAATAGGATCTATCAAACTTTAGATGTAGAATGTTCTTGTATTATTTTTAAATTTAGATACAAACAGCAGGAAAAGACAGAAGTACATGTAGTGATGTGGTAAGTAGTCAGGCTTTTCAACTTAATTACTATTTTCACATCTATTGTCTGGTTAGTGCCAGCAGCAATGAAAATTTATAGTAGCAATTCAGTGCCCAAGGTTTAGGTATGCTCTCTTCCATTTAACTTGAAATCCAGGCTTAATACATAAACTTCCTCCCAGAATCAACTTTCTAAGTATTGTGCAGTGGTAAGGCTCTGACTTTTTATAAGCACAAATAATGAGATGATTTTCATCCAATTTTTAGCCTCTTATAGTGCACTTTAGTGCAGTGGAAGCTTCCAATGAGAAACGGAAAGCCAGATTGACATATTGAATTTTCTGGATGCCAACAGAAATCTCATTCTAGCTAGATGGATCTAAAGCATTAAATAGATAATTTTATTTCACATGGAAACATTTTAATGATAATTTCTGCACTATCTGTCTTTCTATTCACATTTTAATAAAAATTTAAACTCTATTGGTTGAGAGTATAAAAGAACTTGCTAATGGATTCTAACATTAACACGTGGAATCTGAGTTGAACATAACAAAAGGAAAAAAAACACCCACAGAACAACCAAGCCCTGATGGAGAGAACTAAGGATATATTGATTCCTTATGATGTTGGATGGGTGGGGCTGAGGAATTTGTACTCATGAAAAAGGCTTTGAACCAAGATTTACTGAGAGTTCAAAATGTGAAACAGAAAAGAGGCATTACCATTGTGTTGGCACCTGAAACCTACAGACTTCAAAATTACCTGTATCAATTTGTTCTAGCTTAGTAGCTGTCACTTTGTGTGTTTTACAGCTGTCTGTTACAAATAGGGGTGTGTTTGGTGAAGTAGGCTAGGCTTGGATTCCTAGCATCTCAAACGACGCAGGATGTAGCATATCCACCTGCTGCAAGGGCACCAGCAGAGGCACAGTTGTGTGATTGTGGGAACCCACTAGAGTTTCTTGTGCACTTTGGGTTTAAGTGTCGTTTTTCCTCCCTGTTAAGGATTACGCAGAAAATGATAATTTCTCTTGCTTAACTAACCTTCCTAATATAGAAATTTAAAATATTGAAAAAAGTTCTTTCAATAATTACCTATGTAGAGAAAAACTACACCATTTTTGGTGGGTGTTTTGATGGTTTCTTTCACTACATGCACATCTGCGTTTTGTGTTCTGTGATTGAGGAAAAATATCGAGGAGAAGCAAAGATTCTAGCACATAAAAGACTGCGCATAAAATTAATATGTGAAACATGAATGTATGCTCATAAACTGAAAAACAGAAAAAATTCCATTTGATCTGACACTCTTGTTTAATGGAAATTATGACTATTTGAGTTCAATCAACAGAGTAGTATGAAGAAATATAAACTTGTACACTGAATACACTCAAGTAAATTAGGACTTCTCAGATATTGCCTCACTGCAAAAAACCTGCTTTCCATACATAAGTTTTTTTGTGGCAAATGGCTTGTCAAATTTCTGCCACAATAATGTAAGCTCCACTTAATAACTAGAAAGGTAATGCAGAGCATATACAAGAAATGCTGAATCTGTTCTCTGTGATCCTTCGTTTTGTGCATTTGGCTCTTGTGAAGATTATTCTGCTTTCCCCAACAGCCTCAGAAGCTGGTGATTTTGTAATCTGGTCAGTGAAATGTGAATAAGAAATGTGAATAATATGATAGGCATCAATAGAAACCCAGTCACTGAGGCACAGACACTTAAATATGCCAGTGCTTTTATTTATTTGTTTGTTTTATTTTGGTTTGTGGTGAAGGTTTTTTGTTTCTTTGGGTTTTTTGTTTGTTTGTTTCTTTTTCAACAGACCACACTAGTTACCATTAAAATGGCATTTTTTTAGGTTAGCTCATTGGGTTAAAAATAACTTGTTTGAGACAGATCACTGTGCAAAAGATCCTTTACTTCCTTTAACTTCCTTAAGACAACTCCTCTTTCCCTCTTATTCATATGTACATAGCTAGGGATTTTGTAGAGTTGCTCAAATTATTTACTATTTCTATTACTATCTTTGTTCTTATTCAAATTTACTTTCTATTTACTTTATATAAATTCAGCTTAGCAATTTTTTGTCTTTTATTTTCATCATTTCTTCCCCAGTCTCTACAGTTCCTGTCCATCTCAAAGGGGTGCCTGCCAATCTGTTACTGATAATGTCACCTTACTCCAGAGTTACTTGTCTGGAAAGCAGCAAAAACAGAGCTGCAGGTGTAAGCTGGCCCCCTGCCCACTCCAGCCCTGATAGCTTCATAAATCTTGACCCTGCCATAGCTCTACAATTACATTTCATGACACAAAGCCAAGCAGTGTTATTCACCTAGTGCCCTAATTTACATTTCCCAAGACAAATGAACATAAAGATACTGTTTAAGAGCTCTCTTTGCCTTTACATTTGTCCAAGGGTTAGTTTTAGGTCACGTACAAGAAACCTGGCAAGGGGGACGGTGCTGAGTAAACTTTAAAATGAATTAAAACTATGTAACAGTTAAGGAAAATGCAAGACTCAAGCTCTCATTGTTCTCATGCCAGCTGAAACTATAGATCAGTGTATTTTCTATATCAGAAATAAGCAGCTGCTAAGTCTTTTGTGGAACACAAAAATAACTGTTATGTTCTTTTGGCTGTGTTTGATGAGACAAGTTTTCCCTGCATAGACGCCCTTGGTAAAAGTTTTGTGCTAAGAACACCTTAAATAAAGATGGAACTTGAAATGCCCAGAGAAAAGTACACTGCTGCCTTCTGCCACCAGGCATCATAACAGGACTGGGATTTACATCTCCTAACTTGGGACATCTACGCTGCCTGTATGTGTTTCTGCACTGCAGCTCTATCTCCACAAACAATAGGAGAAAATAAGCACAATGAGGCCACGACTCCCATTTGCTATAGATGACTATTCAGGACGAGATGAGTTGTGCCCAGAAGTGTTTGTTCATCTATTCTTCACTAGAGGAGATCTGGGGAATTAATACAGAATGAAATTACTACATTGGAGGTGTCTAATGTCAGGTGTCTGAATGTCACCCTGTTCTGTGTAGGCCAAATGTGATAGGGTTTCCAGTGACAACATTTAATGCTGTAAAAAAGATTGTAGAAGTATTAAAAACAATAATTTTCAGAACTCAGAAGAGTTTATGGTTGTTATTTATGGTCATGCTGTATGTTAGATCTCGCATTTCACAATTTTGTGTTACCACAGCTACTGGGGCCCTACATGTGAGATGGGATTTTCCTCTGCTGAGCCCTCTTTAAGATGCAAAGCCTGAATTTGGTTTATGGACAGTTCACCATCTGGTCTACCTAGGAGACTGGGAGCAAAAAGCAATAAGGAAATGACACAGTTAAAAATAGCAGTTAATGGACCAGATGCACCAGTGGGATGAGCATTATCCAGCTTCTGTTAGGGAAAGGACACTGGTAGAAATTGCTTGAAAGATGAAAATGTAGTTCCATGAGTTTTACTACAAAATTCTCCAAAGCATAAAGAGGATCTTGGATGTGAGCCTGAAGCTTCTTGTTTGAAAATTCACCACATGAAGGAAGTAATCATAAGCTGGAGGTGAGCTTCAAACTCTTGAACGTCAGTTAATATTTAAATAAGGTGAGGAAAAGCTGAGAAAAACTTCAAGAACTCTCATGGTGGTAGAAGAGGGAGAGGCTATGCTGCAAGGTGATGCATTTCTTGTTTCACTCACTGCGATCAGTAAATAATCTTTGTAAGCATCAGTGTTTTGTACACATTGAAGCACTGATGTTCCTTTATTCAATTCCAAATAAAAGAAAGTTGTGAATATGGAGGCAGTAGATGATAATCTGGTAAAAATTTTGTCTTGTGAAGGGGTGGAAGGGCAGGTGCTGTGCAGTAGAACTTCAATATATTCCACATCCTTGACATTTGAAAACTAGGAGCAAGACAAGTTAAAGATGACATCTTTGTGATATGAATATATATATACCCTTATCTGCAGTAAATGAGTAAGAATGTAATCTCAAATACCTCAGGAAGAAGATGTTACAATTTTGACCTTAATTTGACAGTTATCCACAGGAGCTCAGAGAGACATGCTGAGAGTTTAGTTTGGAAAAGGAAGGTCTGGAATAAAAGGGTAGATTTGTGACTCTGTGGCTCAGAGATAGTAGATGAATGTCCAAAGAAGAAGGTGGGTTTGGGGATCAGAAAGATAGGAGAGTGGAATGCTGGGGAGCCCCAACGTGAAATTAGGGTAGGGGAATAGAAGAACGCTTAAAAGCCTAAAACTGAAGGAATGGAAGGAGAACAGGAGGCACGTGTTAAAGACATGTCCACACCTGTTTAAGACCTCTCTGTGTAGGAGGAAAATTGAAAAAAATGTAAAAGAAACAAATTGGACACATTTTTAATAAAACCCACACCAGAATATTTCTTATTGTTCTCACACTATTTACCGTAGATATAAACAAGCTTTTAGGTCTTGAAAATCTACAAAAATTAAAAGCATACCTAGAAATGTTTTCAGTGGTGAGAATGACCTGTTAGCAAAGGGAGTGTTCACAACTCTCTGCAACATGGGGGAATGGGCTTGGTGGTTCTTAAGCCCGGTCTTTTCAGGCCCTATGTGCCATATCAATATGTGGGAGAATGTGTTATTTCTTAGTCCTACTGTCAGTTCAGGAATTGAAGTGCTTCAAGGGGAAAATTTGTGTTTTGTATAGAATTGACCCCTTTTTTTATTCTGCAGCCGTTGTCCACATATCTGATGAGGATTGGTTTTGAAATGCATCCCTGCTCTGGCTGGAAGGAATGTGGATGGGACAAGGGCCCTCCAGGGTTAAAATCAGATAAATGTCTATTTGAGTGAATATCCTCAAATGTTTGGAATGCAAAGGATACCATGAGAAACAAATAAAGCCATTACATTCATTGTTAACAGAATTAGGCATCACAGATGTTTCTGTAATGCACAGATTTCTGCATCCTCAAAGCTTTTCAGCTGTCTTTGCAATTTTAAGACTAAAATATTCTATTAAAAGAACCAGTGAAAATAAATGAAACATATCATTATTTTTACAATGGATAAATTGTTGATTTGTCAAACCACAGAGAAAGGAACTCTAACTTATAATTCTTGTTCCAATTTAAGATTGTGTTTAAAGAAGTAATTAGAAAACTACAAGCCAACCCCCTCTCTCATTGCCTTCCTGAAGCTTCTTTTACAGACCCATTTTGCTCTGGTATTTTTTGATAGTTCTTTCTAATCTTCCTATGCTTTATCCTAGGGATAATTTGAAGCTGAAAAAGAAAGTTTAGAGGGGGTTAGTTTAACAGTTCTCTAGAAATGTGAGGACATAATAGGCTAGTCCAAATTCCCTGAAGCTTGGATATGCCAGATTTCTACAGCTGCATTCTTCTTTATCAATCTATCAAACCCCTTTAGTACTATCTCTCAGCAAAGCTGTGAATTATTTATCCCTTTGGATTTGGACGTTTTTACAAATGTCAATGTAGCTGCAGTGTGCAATGAAGCCAATCGTTTAGCTGCCCCCTCCATTATGTGAAATAATAGTGCATTTTCTGTGTGGACACTATTGATACTGAAGTGAATGAGCCATGAAATCAAGGTGTGAATTGCTGTAGAACTCTCTGCCTCCCTACCCCTTCCCATTTTAGATTTTTTCTTGGATCCAGATTCTTAGTAAAAAAAATTTGTAACACTTGCATAATCTCACAACTTGTTTCTCAGTATTTTATTACCCCTTAGTTATGAGAGATTGAGTTAATGTCTATCTTAGACATTATAAAAGGCAACCTTGGCCCAAACTGAAGTCTGATAAATGGCACTTCTAAACTCATATTACACATGCTCTCACGGTCTGTCATTTTGTACTCTTTAACAAAGGAATAAGTGACTTTTCTAAGTCAATATTATATTTTGCAGCCATTGTCTTTGAAGACAATGAGAAAAATAGGAAATAAATTTGGTTCTCTTCCCTCAGGAGTACCATGTCTTGGGTTTTTTTAGTTACAGATGAGTTTTAGGTTTCCATCCCTAGATGTGTCTTGCGTAGGGGGCTGGAGGGAGATGTAGCCTAAAAAGAGTCTAAAGAGCATTTGAAAACAAAGAAAAAAGGAGTGTGTAATGATGAGAAACTCCAGAGTGGTACCAGATACAACATTTCTGGTAAACTTTTTCTTTCTTTTCTAAGACCTTAGTGCAAATGTAGACATCATTTTTCAAAATAACACGAATTTCCTGCTATTGGCATACAAAAATCCCTTACATTCTTCTTACTAAACCAGTAATTTCTAGCATTTTTGTGGATTATAGATGCTGGCTTGTACTAGAAAATCTGAGTAGGGTATAATTTTCTTAGTTTTGGGGGCCATCCAGTGTGTTCGTAGAACTCCTTCTACACCCACTGCAGGACAAAAGACACTGAAAAAGTAGTTTTGAGATGGAAAAAACCTGACTCAAATGTGTGATCACAGTGCTTCCAGTAATCCCAAGTCAACGTTAATAATGGGTCTATCTGCTGACTTTTGCAGTGTGGCTTGCCACAGGATGGGTGAGGGACATATTTACCTGTCTCAGGACACGGTGATATGCTCAGGTGAAGGATTTGCAGTTAACATTTCCTTTTGTCATGAAGTAGTTTTTAGAGTCCTGCTTTTTCATTCTCTCTTAATAAAATCTTTTAGCCAGGTGGGCTGCAGCAAACCACATACTGGGGGGCAATAAGAGGAGCAGTACCTTTTTCTTTTGATAAAAAACTTATTTTCACTGTGTTGAGAGTAATTTAGTCTTTCTGGGTGTATCTTGAAAGAGCAAGTGTTGCTCTTGAATTCTACTCTCAGAAAATGGCTGCTAAAATATATGCCAGAAGCAACAGGATCCATAATTCTGATTAAAGAGGCCAGTGTCTTATCCCTTAGCGTAGCATGTGTAGCACTTTTAGGATAGTTGTGCCAGGCCAAAGGAGTACTGTTTCTAGATGGCTCCATTTTTGTTGCTGTCCTCTCCTGCTGCTGGGATTATTGAAAAATGCCTTTCTGACCTTTTTGAATAAATTAGGATTTTTTTCCTTTTCCTTCAGTTCTACCTGTAGCTGTCTATGAAATAAGTTTGCAAACATCCCTCTTTTTGCTGTTATGTTCAAGTTAAGGTGGAGATTGTGGTTTGGCCATTTGCAGTTCTTGTGAGTGAAGTGCCATAAAAGCTTTATAGAAGCCACAAGAATCACTGTTACTCAAAGAGAATACTTGCCATGTCCCAAATTACCCACCTTGCCTTCTTAAAAACTCTTCCTCTGTCCTCTTTTGAGATTTTCTTTGCAGATATATATTAAATAAGAGGCCTTTTGATGTACCTCGGTAAGCAATTTCTTTTGGCGTCTCTCATATTCCTAAGAGAGCTCCACATCCCTGTGCTTGTGTGTGCAGGTCCCTTGGTTGCTTGGATTGGAGACCTGATGTGAGTTCAAAATACATTTGTCTAAAGTGACCTGGTCTGCAATGTGACCCCACTGCATTTTGCATGAATGAATAGCTTTGCCTTTGAATGCAGTATTAATCAAATTATGCGCTCAACACTACTGCTTGCCAACATTTAGAGGAACCCATTTCCAGTTTGGGATAGAACTTGATGTACCAGGAATTAGATTGATGTACACAGACCTTTTTTGTTTACACTTAGCTAGCGGGACATTCTCCTTCTCTACTGCCAGCCCCCTTTTTCTGCCAAAAGCTAAATGATGCAAAAATAAAAGTTCCTAAAACTGTAACGAATAATAGCGGGACAAAAGCATAAAGGTCTCCATTGTTTTTACTGTCTTGTAGCATTTGCATTTCTTTTGCACCATTGGAAATATCCAGGATATTATTTGCTTTTTTAAAAATCTCTTCTTTACTTACCCTTTTCTTTACTTACTATAAAATATGACTAATTTAAAACAAACAAAAAACCTTGATGTATAAACATATTTGGCCTTTTTTTTTGCTGGCCTGGTCTTGCTCACAGATCCTTTGGAGTGAATGAGAAAGTTACCACTAATTTACTAGGAGCTAGGATTTCAGTCATCCACCAAATGCAGAGAACTGCCAGAAAGACTTGCAGATTTGTTACTAAGTCCTCTGGGTATAGAACTGATTCAATTAAAGAAATCCATGTGTGATCCAACACGTCTCTGTTTATGCTCAACAGCAGTTCTGTTCAGCAGCGGAAGAATTACGCAGATTTCATCAGCACCAGCAGAAAGAGCATAGATAATTCCTGCTGTTGGCATTATGATGAAAAACTGTTCCAGAGTGTTTGATCTCCGTGTTTTCCTATGGCCTCTTAAAGTTTTTCCACTTTGGTAGTTCCCATGTAGAAGGTAGGTTCTTTATGACATAAACTTCTTGAGTAAGTCTAGTCACTTGTCTTTCATTACACTCCTCCCAAGGTACTCAATTTTTTGCCAAGAAGTCTTCATTTGAAAAAAAATCCTCTTTAACCTTCATGCCCTTGTAGATACTTTAAGTACTTTTCTTACAACAAAAGGCTTTTATGTACAGTAATATACCAGCAAACTGTAAAGTATTTGACCTATGATGGAGAAATGGTGTTTGAAAATATCTTCAAATACACCAAAGAAGAAAAACCTATGTGACAAAAAATTCCATAAACCTTTGAACTGTAGGGTTTCTTTGGGGAACTTCGGTCTCTTAACATGAAAGAGGAGATCAGACTGTACGTATGTGTAACTAATACACAACTGATTCCCCAAAGTATTACTGAAGACTTTTCTCTTCATACAGAAATTAAGTGCAGAGTTTAATGGATGTATTCTTGGAAAGACTAGTCCATGCACATAAATATTATTTCACAGTTTTAAGTATAAATCACACAGTAAGCATGTAGGTTGTGGTTACACTAAATACTATATTTCTAATACATTTGTCATTACAGAAACAATATTAGAATTTATTTTTCTATGGGAATTGGTATACAATGCTAAGGAAAAAGATATTATATTGCTCTACTAGCAACCAAGATTATTTTGAAATCATCAGTATTTACCCCAAGCATTTACACTGACATCTTTAATATGATCATGTAGCATCCATGAGCACATCTTACAAACAATAAAATAAAAAAGTAGATTGTTTTAGCTGGTATTCTTTCTATGACTAATTATACTACAAACAAAGTATTTAAATTCATCTGTTTAGCTAACAGAAGCAAACGGGTTTTTTTCTCCAACTGTGGTAGATGCAGACTTTTCCCTTGTAATGGCCTGTAGATTTTATGGTTCTAATCAAACCACAGCAAAGTTTTATAGCATCCTACTACACTCAGAACATCTGAGGCTGCTGAAAGCCCCAGACTGCTAGGTCTCCTGAGACAGGAGCAGGCTGTGGTGTGGTCTTTGGTCCTGGAGGAAGAGTGGGTGGTGAAGCTCTGCAAAATGTGTGAGTTGCAGCCCAGAAATCAGGTCATCACTGCCAGGGCAGTCATGCTCATGGAGCAGGGACAGGCTTTTCCTCAGTGGCACCAGTGAAGTACAGGCATGAAGAAGGGGTTGTAAAAACAAATGGGTTGCTGAAGAAGCAGCAGTAAAGTAGGATCTTTCTAGCTAATGACCGAGAAATCTAGATAAATGTTACCTAAATGTGCTGAGGATTTAAGATGATTGATTTTCCCCTCTTATCTGCCCTTTGTTGGGTACATTTTTTACAAAGACTTTCACAGGTGCAGCTCAACAGCTTGCTAGTGCTTTGTATCCCTCCTAACGCAAATGACAGGAGATGGACTGCTTTTTAAAGCAAGACCTGAACAGCATCCAGGTTTTGCCTAATAAACTCTGAATATATAGTCGCTGTTCTGCAGAGATGTGCTTAGGTGTTTCCTGTGTATCTCTGGAAATATCTGTATAGTTGCAGTGAAGCTGAAAAAAACCAATCTCCAACAAGATCTGGCGTTTTGAACCCAAACCTCTCAGATTTTACCCCATTACTCTGACAAGGTGATTGATGGAAACATGATCTTGCTCCTCGTACAGGCAATATGATGAGAGCTGCCTTCCCCACCATCCTACACTCATTGACCTTCATATGGGTTTTAGCTCAGATTATCAACAGTGATGACACATCCCATTAGAAATCCTCAATCTCACATTTAAAAGACCCAACAGATGCAATTTTTTAGAGAGAAGTATGAACCAAAATTAGGATGAAAGCCTGAAGACTGGAAATATTAAGACAAGGAAGTAAAAACAGGAAAAGATAGCGGGTAAGATTTTGCTTTTACAAACAATCCTGCTTGTGTAATTAAAAATGCAGTGAGAAGAGCCAATAGGGTGAGCTACTCCTAGTCATGTACTTTTCCTTATTTTTCAGAACTAGACAAGAATACCTAGTCTCAGTTCTAACAAAAAATCAATAGCAATAAATTAATAGAAAGGAGAACATTTTGTCTCTAGTTAACTTGTGTAAGAAGTTTCATTTCTTATCTTTGCTCATCCATTGATGCATGGGTATTTTACTGAGAGCTGAAAGCAACCACAAACTGGTTATTAACATGGCCAAAAGGGGGCTATGACGCACATGCAAATAAACACATTATTGTTTCAGCTACAGACCTGTGGTTTGAAGACTGAAAACAAACTCAGGACAGATTTGATGGTTGTGCGCAAATCCTCAGGGTTACTTGATCACAGTGCTTTAAAGATCTCAATTCCAAATTTGTCAGCTCAGAAGAAAAACGATACCTCACCTCTGATCAAAAGGGAGCTACTGTGTTGCCAGAGCCATTGTTAAGAATAAGAGTCCCCCAAGGCAGGGAAGTGTATTAGATCATGGAGGTTTGGACAGCCTGTTTTAAGCCAACATTACATTCTTACCAGGAAATACTATATATTTGATAGGATTTGTTTAAAGACCACAAGATGGTGCTCATTCAGGTGTTGATGCAAGAATGTTGGAGACCATACAGAAAGTTCTTTAAGGACTGAGAAGTCTATGAGAAAATTTTGAGACATTTGACTCTGGCTTCAATGAACAGGAGCATAGAAGGATCTTTAAGACTTGTTGCACACGCCAAAACCCTCCAGAGCAAATAAAGAAAAAAATATTATTGTTACTAGTCCAGGAACTATAGATTTCTAAAACAAATATGAATTAACTTCTTTTTAGAAAGAGAGTACTATCATCAATATAGTCAGCAGCATACAAATATTTTTTATGTTTGATGTGTTTCCATCATGGAGGGAAGGTGCCATGCCACAACCTACTCCCACTGGCATTTCTGGAGGTGATGGCTTTGCTTACTAACATGCATAATCAAAGATGTACATGCCAAGAAACATTGGACCTGCTGTGCAATTCTGCACTGCCTTTCTCTCTATGCTCAGTAAATACAGTATTTCCAGGAAAGGTACACTTCATTATTAGTGATTTACTGGTTTCTGTGCAATATAAACAGTATATATGCATAGATTTATTTGGATATGTGCTGTGCATTTAAAGGAAAGAGTCTGAGATGTGCTGAGAGATGGTGGTTATACTTATCTACAGTCATTTCTCAGAATCTCCCACTCCTGATAGGAAAGATGGCAGTGAGAGAAGGCCCAAGAGCAGAAAGTGTTTTCATGTGATTTTCACTATTTTGAAATAGTGGTCTTATAGCAAATTTTACCGACCTCTCAAGTAATTATTTTTGGAATGTGGCAAATACAGCACAGTGTTCTCTGATAGTCATATTGTAATGTTTGTGAATTTAGGTGATTTAATCTGACTTAGGAGTTTAGACATACAATTTTTACTCCTTTTAATCTTCAAATAATGGTTAAAAAATGGTGTTGAAAAGGCCACAGAAAAGCCCAAAGATTTAGACCCTAGCTCACATTTAGAAAAGTAAGATATAATTTAGTGATTAACTTGTTGTGAGTACTTGCACATGGCCATCTGGAGGTAGGTCTGGGTGAAAATCATTAAGTTCAGCATGGTCAAGTGCAAGATCCTGCACTGGGGCTGGATCAATCCCAAGCATAAATATAGGCTGAGTGGGGAATGGATTTAGAGCAGCCCCGGGGAGAAACACTTGGGGATGTTTGAGGATGAAAAGCTCTACATGACATGGCAAGGCACTCTTGCAGTCCAGAAAACCAAGCATGTTCTGGTCTGCATTAAAGCAGCGCAGCCAGCGGGTCGAGGGGGTGATTCTACCCCTCTGCTCTGCTCTTGTAAGACTCCACTTGGATCACTGCATCCAGCTCTGGGATCCCCAGAATAAGAAAGATGTGGACTTGATGAAACAAGTCCAGAGTAGAGCCACAAATATGATAAGGGAGATGGAGCACCTCTCCTATGAAGACAGGTTGAGAGAGCTGGGGGCTATTCAGCCTGGAGAATAGAAAAGTCCAAGGTGATCTTGTAGCACCTTCCAGTATCTTAAGGGAGCTACAACAAATCCGGAGAGGGACTTTTTATAAGGGATAGGGACAGGGACAGGACAAGGGGAATGGCTTTAAGCTGAATGAGGGTAGGTTTAGGTTAGATATTGGGAAGAAATTCTTTACTGTCAGGGTGGTTATGCACTGGAACAGGTTGCCCAGTGGAACTGTGGATGCCCCATCCCTGGTTGGATGGGGTTCAGAACAGCTAGGTCTAGTGGATGGTGTCCTTGTCCATGGAAAGGGGCTTGAAACTAGATAATCTTTAAGGTCCCTTCCAACTCAAACCATTCTATGATTCTATGATTCTATGATTCTATGATTAATTTTTTTAAATTAATATGTCATCTTTTAGCTCCTTTTCTTATTAAACTTTGTCTTGGAAAGATCCGACAATGATTAGAAAAAGGGGAATGAAATGAAGGTGGCCACAGGACTGTCAGAGGTGCTGTTGTGGGTGGAGTGGAGCCAGGCACAGCCCATAGAAGCTGCCTGTAGACTTAGACACCAAACAACCTTCGTACACCACAGACACATCTGACAACCCCAGGTCTCTTATCTGTCTTTGGGCCAGAGCTGGCATATGCCAGCCTTCCCATGGCAGTCTCCAAGGAAAGGGCACATGGTTTTCTCTTCTCTAAGTATCTACTCATGCTCTTACACCCCTCCCGCTTCTTTTTCTTTTAAGTCCACAGTACATTTCTCCTTGCCATTGGTATCTAGGGGATTAAAACAAAGATAAAACAGGAGACACAGGATATGAATGCACATTGTCATTGTAACTATCTATATCTGTGTGTGTGGATACACATTTCATAAACCAGTGTCTGGCTCCTCCTTAGCTGGAGATCAAGGCAGCCGTGCTGCTAGGTATTCATAAAGGTGTCTGTGTGAAAAAAAATATTGCTTTTACACTGTGGTTGTACTTACAGTCCCTAAGCTTGAAGGCTGTCAGAGTGTTTTCCTCTTCATCTGTTTAGTGTTTATCTAAATACTGATTTACGTTTAATAAAAAGGATTGTCTTTTTGTCCCAAGGGGAAGGACAGCCAACAGATGGATCACAAGAAATGTCATTAACCACTTAGGATGTTTTGACATCTTGCTGAAGATTGTTTCATTATCAGTGAAATGAAATTTCTTCTCTGCTTGTCTAGCAACTAACATTATTTAGAGAAAGCTATTACTATGACAAAGATACTCTGAAACGTATGTTTGAACCACTTATTTATAATGTTCTTGAGATGCTTTGGGTTAGTACTTACTAGAAAATAAGTACTTTTTGAATTTTCTTCTCATGTACCATTCATGTAGATATTTAATTCAAAGATTAAGGCTTCAAATTTTCAGTTCAAAGATTGATCTCATAATGAGAATAAAATCCCCATCAGATAGGCCAGATGGAATATCTTTAGACACTTTTTTCAGATTTTCTGTTGCTTTCATTTTATTTTGCCATAAACCCTAAACTTTTACTGTTCAAACCAGTTTGTACAGTAAAGAAGAATGGATTTCACCAACCTCCCAAATTACACTATTATCTGATAAGACAACTGAAAAATCAATAGTCTATGAAAATTGTAATATATATTGAAAGAATGTAGCTCTCTCATTGCCTAACTAATGACAATAGTAACCCTTCAATTCCAACAAAAGAGGTGTAAATTCACCACAAAATTGCTTCTGGAAACTAAGATAAAATAAATTAAGATAACTAGGAAATTGTTTTTAAGGTATGAAAGAAGCAATCATTCTACCAATTAAAGAGTGGGGCTCTGCCATAAGGTCGATAGCTAACCAGGTACACAGATGATTGCTTTGGGTCATTCTGTACCCAAAAACAGATATAAAGTTCAATTAATTCTTTGTGTTAATTGTTTTAATTTATAAATTAACAGACTACTAAATGATGATACCTACAATGGAATACTATGTACTGATGCTTTCATAGAAGATGGAAGGAAATATTAGACTGGATGAAAAAGAATTCTGAGAGAATATTTGGGTGTGTATAGGTATGTTTCTCTTGAACATGCAGTGGAAGCAAAGTGAAATCTTCTTAAAATATTCTTGGAAATATTTTTAAGTATCCCAAGCACAGTTTACAGCCAGATGGTTTCCCCCTTCATGAGTTCCATAACCACCAGGCAGAGGGCTGCCCCACAGCAACTGGCCCTCCCTCCTCTCCCTTGCTTGTTTTGCCCAGAAGCTGCTAAAAATTATCTTATCGGTTTTTAACATTCATCCACCTCCAATAAACAATGATACTGATAAAGTTTATCAAAAGCTAAGTGAAACAGGCTACCTAGAAAAGGGCATCTGAATAAAAACCAAAGCTCCAACCTTGGATCTTTTTCCAGACCTTTAGTCAGGGACTGTATATTTCCTCACTAATATGCTGTAACAGTTAGATCTTTATTACCGTCTCCAACCACAGCTTTTGGAAGACACATGTGGTACTGCAGGAGAACTAAAGCATATGTGTCAGCTCCTGCTGCCAAACAAAGTTGTTCTTGGCATCAAGTCACTTGCATGTGAACAGTGATTGCAGCTGCTGTCCAAAGTCAGTGGCCTAACATCAAACAGAAAGTGCTGAAAAGCTTAAGAGCTAGACAGAAGGATCTTGACTTTTTGAAGGACTGGTTGTGTGTCAGAATCTTTGGAAATACTATTTTCTGCTCTTTATGTGAAATTCCCAGCATCTTCCACTGAATGGATTTCAGTTCACTGCTTCTATAGCCTGAGAGAGGCAAACTGCCACTACTTCCTTCATAATTTTTCAGCTTCAGACTTAATTTTAAACTAGTTTCACTTTTTTTAAGCCTTTGTTTGTGTAAGTCTGCAAAAGAATCTGCTTAACACATTTTTTAAAATAAATTTATTGAGGCTTTATTTCCTTCCAAAACATTCATGGTAGATTTTACACAGCAGATTTTTTCTATCATGGCCACTTTAGTATCAACCATCCTTGCAGGACTGCTGCAGACCAAGGTTTATTATCATGGTATTTATTGCCTCTTTTCTTCAAGGATCTCAAAGCACTGCTTGAGTAAGCTTGGGCCAAGTAAGCTTGGACCTCAGACTTGTGCACCTAGGCACAGATGCAGTTTATATGTGTCTTGAACTGATCTGTGAACAGGCTTTGGCTTTTGGTTTGCTTCTGCAGACTGAAGTGTTCAGTAAAGTTCTTCTCAGGTAGAAACCAGGAGAAGTGTATTTTCTTACCAGTATAAAAAATGTACTGGTTATCAGAGACAAACTATGGAATTTCTTCACCGAGCCCGGGGAGGTACCAAGGTCACATGTAACTTCATCAAAAAATTGTGTTATTTTGTCCCCCGGGTGTTATGAACTGGAGTGAAGAAATGCCATTATCACATTCTGTGCCTGGATGATGGTCTTTGATCACTTCTCCTTTTATGGGATTTTAAAAATTTGCCATGACTGGATAATTTCCCAAAGAAAATACTTTTTATAGATGACAGCAGCACTGTACTTTAAATGGCAATACACAAAGGCGTATTTATCACAGACTGGAAAGAGACTGCTTGACAGTGATGGTAATGATCACAGTCTAAAAGCCAGCAGCAACCAATACTCCTGATTTATCCATACCACTTGATGTTAACACTAGCAAATCAACCAACTGCACACTGAAACTATTTTAATATTTTCTGTTTCTTTTAAGTGCCCTCACTCGTAATAGCTTCCATGAAAGTATGTAAGGTTTTGTCACCCTGTCTGATTCTTGTGATCTGTTCCTACAGAGCTACATGTTCCTAGTGTTTAAGGCCTTGGAAGTGCTCCCCTGCATAGGAGTATTTGCAGTAAAATGAAATAAAGAGTTTAATACATTTTAGTACAATGGCACAAGCATACTCAAATTCTTTACACTCTATTTCTTTCAGTCTCTGTAATTATATGATATAGAATCTATTGCTATTTTATGTGAAAAAAGGAACTAGAGATATTTTACTGTCCTCATTTTAGTCATTGTGACATTTTATTGGCAAAAGTCTATTCATACAAAACATTACTTTCTGAAAGTAATGCACACAAAATTGCCGATCAAGTACATGAAAGAGGAATAGTGACTTTCCTGGTATTAAGTGAGGACTAATATATTTTGCATTCTTCATGCTTACTGCTTCATCTCATTCTGAGTGCAAGGACCCATAGCAAGGCCTGAGTGCTCTGAATTGTAAATGAAACCTTAGAAGCTGATCAACTTTGCTTGTGGTCTGTTACAGTCCTCCACAAAACCTAATAATCTAAACCTGCAAGCAACCAAGGGGAATCCTGAGTCCTACAGTCAGCTCCTGATGGTTTACCCTTGAGCTCACAGTGTAATGTGCATTTTTGTTGGTGTTTGCATGTAGATATACAAGTATGTAAGGGAAAGTGGGGACAACAACTGAGAACTAGACTGAACTAGATAGGAAAAGCAATTGAGGAATGATTGGAATGAAAAGAAGGATCTTTTGTCACAAATGAAAAGAGGGGTAATGTTTCCTCCTCTGTTCATAGTGCTTATAAAATACTCCGTGAAAAGAAAAGGGAAAATGCAAGTAAAATGGGTTAAATTATAAAAATTATAAACTTTTCTCTAGGAAGAAGACAGAAATGTGGGGGGAGGGGGCGGGGCAGGGGGAGAGGAAGTATGTCCTGGGTCTATATTTAGTATTGAAAAACAGAATTATTCTACTGCTTAGGATGAGCACCGTGGTCCACTCATTTAGATTTTAGCTTCACGGTTCCCTCTGCATGAAGGTGAATACTTTGCTAAAGGCCTTGGAAGGAAGGAGCACTTATGCTTGGCTCTTTTCACTGCAGCTAGAACAAGCCCAGATTGGGTATCTCTGCTTTTCTCCTGTCATGTGTATTACTGGTGGTAGCATTACATCCCCACCTATGCTGGATCCCATTTTCGTCTCAAGTGACAGTGACTCAGAGGAAACTCTGTGGAAGTCAGTGAATGTACACAGAAGCGACAAGAGAATCCAGTTTAGGATGAGTTTTGATGGACAAATGTCTTCTGCCAGTTTTCATCCTGTCTGCACTTTAATGCAAACCCAATATACAGTCAGCTGATGAAAACCCTGGCCAATGTTTCCTCTACGAGGGGAAACTGACATTCTACATGAGACGAGAAGTGACTGCTGCTGTTTACTATATTAGGCATATACAGTTAATTTCAAAACTTGTGGCCCTCATTATTTTAGTCTATTCTTTAGAGAATAGATTAAAAGTCCTAGCATAATTTTCAAAGATGTTTTCTTTTCATTCTAGGGATACCTGTTATATACAAGAGTGATATACAAGAGCGTATTCTCAAGGCTAAGAAGTGAACCTTCTCAAAAAACCATGCCCATGCACATATGCCCACACACATACACACACACTCACACATTTTTAATTACTTTCCATTTCTTAAATAAATATTTCATAAGATTAAGTTCTGCAGGAAAATGAAGCTCCTCTTGCTGTGTATCCAGAGGCCTTTTCTGACAGTGTATAATTTACAGAGTCCTGAATTCTCATTCAGCAGGCGATAGGAAACTGATGCACTGATAGCAACCCTCTTATCTGTTTTAATAAAAGCTTAATGTCCTTTCTTTCCCTCTACACTTATGGAATTTTCAAGTAATTTTTTTTTTTCTGAATGCAACTGGTCATCTAGCAAACATCTAAATCATATTGTCTTAATTCTTGGAGAAAGGTGTAGAACAAACTTTACTGTTGTAAAGGTGAGTGCAGACTAGACAAATAGCATATTTTTAAGTCTTTAGAGTTAGTCACAGAGAAAATATTTGTGGAGCATCCCTGGCACATGCAGGTCTGTCAAATGCTTCATTTGGAAAGTGCTAATCAAAGGCAGCGTATCAAATTATAATAAAATATATTATCAAGATAACATCTCTTTCTTTCTCTCTCTCTTTGTTGTTGTTGCATGCAGGATCTATTAAGATACTAGTTTTCACTGAATGGCTTTTTTCCTTATCTAAGGAGTGCATCAGTTATGTTAAGAACTACCATGTATGTTTCTGACATAGCTAGCAAAGACATTATTTTGTTGACTGAAGTGGTCTGGAAAAATGTATCAAAACAGACTCCTTATATATTCCTTCCCTAAACTATAAATTAAGTATTCCTAGTCTTTGAGGTATTGATGGAAATCGGTTCATTGGTTTCAGAGGCCTGAAGTGCAAAGCGGAGCTCTTTCTAAGCAAGGAAAGGCAGAAATTTTTTTTTCCCAGCCCATGTGTTTTTCAGTGCGTGAATGTGTGAGCCAGATCATTCTGGTCTAAATCCTGGTTGATTTTTATACAGGTGTATTTTCTCAAGCTCAAGTGTATTTCCCTTTGATTTATGCAGGTAAATCCACCCGGCTGAGTGCTCACAGCCCATTTGCTGCCAGCAAAATTCAGAATGTGGCTTCATTCACTGTATTTTAAAATAGTAGAATAGCATGTAGGCTTTATGAAGTCCAAACAGAGGCTGTCCCTGAGTACCAAGGGTGGAAGTCTCACATCTTGACCCCAAACACAGCTGAAACAATCAAATCTCACAGCAATGTTCCACCAGGGTGAAAATCCCTTTATTGAAATCACAGTCCTGGACTGATGGGACATACTTTTCCAGCGAAATTTTTTCAAAACTGGTCTTTTTGAGCAGTGCTTCGGAATTCCATGTCTACATAATAAGAACTGAGATTATGCAAAGAAGCCAGAAAAAAAAACCTTGATGAAATTTTAATTAGTTTTGAGAGCTGGGTCTGGAGACTGTTACTCCACTTGCCCAAATTGCTCCGTGCATTCTTTTTCCTCAAGTAGCTGAGCTCTAGGCAGCAACAAAGTGCTGCTATAGTCTGAGACCAGCTTCTCCTGATGTCTCGTTTCAGAGTCAGAGTTTGAAGACAAGGAGAGGTCGTTCCAGACCACTCCCAGGAGCTGAATTTCATCTTCTAGTGTGTTTTCTAGCACGTTGTTATATAGTGCTCCCTGCTTGGAATTTTGTCAGCCTAATGAATGGTCTACACATGATATCTGCCATTATATGATCAACATAATTTTTTTTCACTGATTTACAAAGATTAATATTCACAACACATTGAAAATAATACAGAGAATCATAGTTTTGGGAATAATTATTTTTTAAAGATGTTTAAAAAAATAGAGTATTATGGCTACTTTAAATTTCAAATCATATGAGATGTAAATTTTAAAAATGCTCATATTCCACTTCAGGGCAGAGATATTGATTCTTTGTTTTCTTTATTCGTTCGATTTTAAATACATGAAGTTGCTTTATCTTTTTTGCAAAACCTTTGGCATTTCAGGTTATATTGTAGATTGACCAAGCTGAGTGACTGTGTGACTTGCATAAATTAAGTGTTTCATACATGAGTTTTATCGTAAACGTAGAAGTTTGTCGTACAATTTCTCCTTAAAGATATCTCTGTTTACAGAAAACTGTATCAGTTTTCCAGCCAGACACCAGAAGAGTTACAGTCAAATAAACATCTGACAGTTGCAGTGAAAAGACCTTAATAAGTCTATAAAGATAATTGCATCTTCTGTCCAACCTTTACCAAAAAAAAACCAAAACAAAACTAAAACAGTCTTAGTATCACCATTGTTTTGTGTAAGCCCTCTTTTCCTTTATACCCTACCATTTGAAATTTATTTGCATTGAATGTGCAATACACCAGGATGGAAATTTGCTTTCCTGATAACACATTCAAACAACAGCTAAAGGGAAATATAGCTATTTTACTGTAACCACTTTACAGGATCAGATTTTGCTCTGGGGTCAGACTGATAAGTCCAAGCTCTTCCCTTCACCTCCCCACATCCCCCCCAAAAAAATTAGTCAAGGAATCAGAAAATACAACCTTATTCAAAACAAAACTATAAAACTAAGAAAATTGTCGGCCAGTATATTTACATCAACTGCCATGAAATCATTGGATAGAATACATTAAGCTTTTTCCTAAAGGTTTCCTTCTAAGGAGGTTGAGGAAAGCAGCAGCAGATACCTATGGAAGACTTGCAAGGAGGGCTTTGTATCCTACCAATCATTCAGAGAACTTTATTATTAATCTATGTAAATGCTCAGAAATGGTCTTGTCTTAGCCTTGCACAGAAAGGGTATTATAAGTCAAGCAAAGAAACTCTGAAAAAGACTGTGAAAGTCCAGCAAGAGGAGACAAAATTTTTATATATGTTCACACACAAGAGGATTTCTTTTTTCAGTTAAAGGATAGAGAGGGCATCCTCAGAGTTTTAGCCCAAAGAAATTGTCCAGGCTTTAAGAATTGTCCTTTTAAAGCTGCCTTGTTAATGATACCAGCCTGAAGATAATACACATCAATGACTTCAGCTTAGACAGTTGGGATTTGAATGTTCCACTGCTGCATATCCTTTTCAAGCAAACTATTCAGATAATAGAGCTTTCTTTTATTTTCTTTTTTCTTTTTCTTTTTTCTTTCTTTTTCTTTTTTTTTTTTTTTTTTTTTTTCTTTTTTGATTTGGGAAGTGCTATCAAACTGGGACCTCTTAATTTAAAAGGATTCATCTTTTCTTTTTCTTTCTAAACCTTGTTAAGGAGTATAAGAATAACACAATGTGAAACTGATTTCCCCTAAAAGATAGAACAGCAATGTAATGAAAATGAAGTGGTGGTGTTGCAGATTGTAATCCTTCTGAAGAATAAAGGAGGCAGAGTTGAAAGTGAAGCACTGGCATATGCTGCCTGAGATGAAAGTTACTGCAAAAGGTATTGGTATTTTGACCTAATGGAAGATGTAAAGAGAATAATGAGGTTACATGACCTCACACTAGTTTTTAAATCAGTGCTTTCTTAAAGGAGCATTTTGTTGTCAGCAGCTGTCTACCAATTATGTTATCAAATGAAATACACACCCAAAACCAGTGGTCTCTCTTCTTTCTCCTTTCTGCTTTTAAAATAGAAGTCAGAAGAAAGGCCTCATCTTAACTTCAAGTACGCTTTAGATGGATTTAAAGTAAGTTAATTTGAAATGACAGTAAATAATCCTCCACCATTCAGTCACTGGTTTTACATTTCTCTGTAATTATCTTTAAATAAGTCTTTTTAAGCACGCTTCATATGTAGTGGTTTTTTCTTCCTTTACTACTTTATGCCTCAGATAAAAATGACATTTCTGTAAGGAAACCTAAGTCATTATTCTTTGCCTTTGGGGACGTGTTCAAGGAGACGTATGAATTGTTCAGGAATTGTAAGTGCCAGGCAATGCAGATTTTCACCGTGCTTCCCTGCCCTGTATGCTCCCACTGCTTCAAAGTAAATAGCTGCATCCTGTCAGCCACCACTTGATCAATGTCTTTATGGTGACACAATAAGCTCCATGAAAGCAGAACGAGAAAAGATGAAGGTGATTAATGCTGGTGTAAAAGCAGCTATAGGAAAGAGGTGAGGGGATAAAAACAAACTCATACCTCAGGATCCCATGGATGTGTATTTATGTAGGGTTTGGGCTGACACTTCGAGTAAGTGGTGCATACCCTGTTTTATCCCCACCCTTAAACATCATCCTTTTTACCTTATTATCAGTTACTTCGAGTCTCTCTGTAAAAGGAAGAAGTCCTTGCAGCTCATTTTTCTAAGGCACTTAAGGGTCATTACTCTAGCACTGAGGCAAATGTTTTATTCATTTTGCCACAGACCAATTTCTTTGCTAAGACTTTTGTAACAAAATGCTGCACAACTTAGCAGAGGTGTGATTGATTAAACAGGAAGGAACAGAATTTGGGCATCCTGATGAAATTTTCTCCTAGTCTGCTCAGTTAACATCAATCAGTTTTATTTAGGTAGTAACACTTGAATACTAACTAGGTGATTTCACCCTTTGGAGAAAAATGGGTGATGATACCTTTAGGTTAATATTACTTGAACATTTTGTTCTTGAATAATTTATAACTGTTAGTGAGTGTCTCTCTCTTCACAGTCGTCTTCTTTGTTCTTGCCAAGGTGCAATCCATGGAGACACCACTGGTCTGAGGCAGAAAGACAGTTCTCTGAGAATGAGTATAACCAGTAGCAAAGATCCAGTTTGTGCAAGCGCAGTTAGGCTGTTCGCTGAGTCAAGAGTGCCTTACTAATAAAGCCTACCCTAATCAGTAGAAGTGCATCTGCTCCAGAGTTGCAGAGGCACAGGTTTGATGGTCAGACTTGTCCTGCTGCAGCCCTGGGCCACCAGCTGCCTTCCCACAGGCTGCAAATGTGCCCTGACTGCTAAACTTAGGGCTTCGTAGTTAGGCTCTGCCCAGCACAGAGGTAAAAATGCCCTGTACCTGGTATCAGCAGACATGCTCGCTTTCTTCTGCCACGGAGCTTTTTCAAGTAGCACATCCACTTGGAGTGGAAAAGACAGAAGTCTCTTTAGCTGACACAAACATCGGGTAGATTGCTTTGGATACCTATCAAAGAGAGAAATGCTGCCTGATGTTTAAACCAAAGTGTAACTTTTCTGGATGGAAATCAACAGATACATTATTATAGTACTCAGTGATCCCCTTTTCTTCACCAAAAGGCTGGTCAACCATTGAGAAAGGTTGACTGTCGAAGTGGTTGAGTCCTGGAAAGTGTTCAAAAACTCTGTGGATGAGGCACTTAGGGACGTGGTTTAGTGCTGAATATGGTGGTGGTGCTACATTGATGATCATTGGTGGTGCATCATTGATGGACTTGATGATCTTAAAGGTCTTTTTCAAACTTAATGATTCCATGATTCTACTGTTCAGTGTTGGACCTGCCAGAGTTAGGTTAATGTTTGCACTTGATGATCTTAGAGGTCTTTTCCAACCCTAATGACTTTATGATTCACTTTATATTATAAAATGTTTAACACTGCACTCTAAATGATACAAATCTGTCTCATATTAATGAGATTCATAAATGCTATCCACATAGAAAAAAGCAAAATATTTTGATTTTAAGTTTTACATCTAAAAATAGTGATAATCCTGCAGAAAACTTGTATAACAATGGAATTTTAATTATTATGTTGTCTCTGATCATGTAAAGTAACCAAGTGCTTTTTTGCAGGTCATCAAAATCCAGGGCTCATTTTGGTGCCTCATCTTTAAGTATTCCAGTCAACCTGCTAAGAAATGTTTCTGTCTTGAGTTTAGCTGGCTTTTAACACTCTTTAACATCAGTGGACTGAAAAAAAAAATTAATTCTTGGGAATTTGATTGAGGAGAATGTGATACAATTTGGATTGAATGTACTCTGGACCTCTTTAGGTGCACTTGAGCCAAATAGAATTGATTTGTATTGGACATACGTGCAAAATTATGTAATGGGCTGACCTTTGTAGCAGAAATACATGGCTCATTCTGAGGTGCAGATTTCCCAGTGATAATATATTTCTAAGAAGAAAATAAGGGGGAAAAGGTAACCAGACCACATCAGTCAGAGTAGCCTAACTGAGCCAGGAATGTGTCATCTTGAATTTCCTTCCTGTCAGAAACACCCTATATTATCAGCAAAGAGGAAAACCTATCACCATTACTTTTACATTTCTACATGATAGAAAAGAGAGAGACAGAAAAAAAATCCTTTATTATATACTCAGTTTAAACTGGACCAAAAGGAATTTTCTTCACCTCATGAAACACAAACAGTTTTAAAGAGCTACATTCAAGCTGCTGTTACTTACACGGTCCTGCTGCAGAAAAACATTTGGCAGCTGTTAGAAAGGAAAACAGTTGCGTGCTGTAGAGACCTATCCCCGGGACTTGTCCTAATGACAGCGGATACCTGATACCCATTGGCCCAGTCTTTCAAACTCTTTCATATATGAGCCAGAGGTGCAGGGAAAATTTGCTGTTGCAAAGCCTTATCTTGCAGAACATATAGATCATGCTGCATGCTGCTCAGCACTGAGGGGCCACCCACAGCCACCCACATGCTGAGCAGCTGCTGCCACTGTGGGATGGAGGGACAGCAAGGCTTCCCTGGCTGGGTTGAGAAGAGTGCCAGGCGTCCTTTGGGCAGCAGCGGTGATCCAAAGATCCCTTTCAGCCAGCAGGATGATGTTTTACTGATACTGCCTTCGAGTTTTAACACATCGCCAGAGACTCCTGACAGCCTGGGTGAATTCTGTATGATTTTGGAAAAGACATGGTGCTCTAATTTAGACAGTGAAATGACTACCAGAAGCATCAGGAACAACAGACAGGAAAACTAACTCTACACTAACCCACCTCACCCCTATTCCTCAAGTAACTATGAGGCAATTGGACCTTTTTGATATGGGTTTTCTCTTTCATTTATATGTGATTTCTCTCATTGCTTATACTATCGATACAGGTGTCTGATGGACTCATGTGCTACAAAAACCTGTAACTGCTTGTGATAGCAATGCTCTGGTAGTGACTGAGGCAGTAATTCCAAGGAGGATGCTTCCCAAGGAGGGGAAATTATTAAATATGAGAGGGTGTCCTGATGTGTTTTTCATTTGTGTGCACACACACACACACACATACAGATGTATAGGTACTTAGGCATGTGCAAGCTATTTCTGTAGAGTCAAGTGGAATTTGGATCAAGACACAAATCATCTAAAACATCAAGCTCTCTTCTTAGTCGAAAAATGACCTTTTCACAAGTTAAATGTACCTTTTGAAATGACAGCTCATGGAATGAGAGGTAGCAGACTTGAGAAACTTGCTGACAAATGCCATCCTTGTTTTATTTCAAGGATCTAGGGCAAAGGGCATGTTGGAAATTATTAGCCCAGAAAAAAATTGACATGTCAGACAGGCAGGCATTTAAGCTCCACAAAAGAGTTTGGGGTAAAAGACATTAATTCCCATATTAGAGTTATATTCTGAAACTTTGACATGAAATATTTTGTTAATCTGTAGTTTTTGAATTTCAGCATAGTATGCACAGATTCTGAATGAAGTAGATTGGAGCAGATTGGAGAACAGCTATCACCCTGATTGAGAAAAGACACCCCTAACAACAAGTCTGACAAAATTGTTCTCTGAATTTTTACCTGGCAGAATTGATTAATTTTCTGTCATGGCTAAATGTGTAAGACAGTTTTTGCCATAAGAGCAGAGTACAATCTTCAAAGTCATATGCAATATTCTGTTCTGTATAATAAAGGTTTTTTAAGTTAGAAATTTCTATAAAAAGAGACTCAAATTTAGAATGTACTGTTTGCACCACTTGATTTATCTAATCTGACCTGAATTGAATTTTTAAAAATTAAAAATGTGTAAACACATCTTTTACTTTTAGGCTAATCACAAAGACAGTTAGAACTCTTTCACATGTCAGCATTTGTATATAATTTTTGAAAAAATGAATTTCTAGCTGCAAAGCAACTCTATTTTTAAAGCAGTTATATGCAATGGTAATGTAATAAGTCACATAATAATCAAGTTACTACGTAGCACTGAGGGGTTTTTTGCAGTCATTTAGTGGGTTGCAGAACAGAGGATTTGTTCATTAACTTGCTAGGTGATATCTGCTTCTAGACACATTATGATATTGAAATGATTTCCCAGGAACACACTGTTACTCATTAGAAATAATATTGGGCTGTGGTGCAATTAAAGTAAAATAAAATGTACTGTGAATATAGCTAAACAAAACATAAGTACAAAATATATATATTTCAAAAACATGGCTTCCATTTCAGAAACAATGGCCTCTGTAATGTTAACTTATAGACAGATGTAAGAGGTAAAGAAAGGTAAAGGAACTTAAAACTGTCTATTTCAACAAGCAGTGTGTTTATTTTGCATACATGGATTGTTTGGCCAAATAATTGAATTTGTAATGTTTAATGCTGCATCTCTAGAAAACATGTGGCTCTTTAAACCACAGTCAAATCTTCACATAAAACATGTACGTGCCTATAATTAAAATATAAATAACAGTTGTCTGAATACTAATGCCATGACTCACTGTTTTACATTTGTCCATGAAAACACAGTGTCTATTTCACTATATGTAGTGAAAAAAATTTTGTTTTCCCTACTAATAATTTAGACTAATTCCTAGAGTTATATACATGTAAAATAATAATTACTCAAGTAAGCACACACAGGTGCAATACATAGATATTGTATACCATAGGAAAACTCTATATGTATTCAACTTTCAACTCTTTGTGCTGATAACAAATATTTGTTACAGAAGAATTGTCCACTACTAGGAATGCTGCTGTCACTTTTTCTGTAGCTAAATGAGAATTGTAGGTTTTAACACACCATTATTAACTTATATTAAAAAAGGTCTGACTGAAGATATTGCTGTGCATTTTCTTCCAGGAAAATGATCACATTCAGTCAACCTTGACAGTTCAAGATAAGTCCAGACTAAACCTAACCTTATCTTACTGTAAACAACATTGTCTGAAGGCTTTTTGAAAATATTATCGTTTCCTACACTTGAAGTTGAAGGTTACCTTCAATTGAAGGTTGGAAAATCCTCACTGATGCTGAACTCAGCAGGACTGGCAGCTACCCTTTGTGGCTGTGTCCTGGCACACAGTTGTGGGATCACCCATGTCCTGTCTGCTTTCATATGTGGACTCAGACTTGGGCTTCTTCCTCTGTAGATGAGTTGAAGGAGATGATGCCAGACTGAGAAGGACGGCCCAAAACAACTGCTCAGTGCTGGGACACGGTGGATATACACACGCCCATCAAAGAGGCTGTGCGGGTCTTACACCCACAGAGGGACAGAATCTTTAAGGTTGGAAGAGGTCTTCAGGATCTTATAGTTCAGCCACCAATCCAGTACCACCATAACCACTCCCAAACACCCAGATGCCTCATGAACACTTCCAGTCCTTTGGGCCCTTAGCTTTTTGGACAAGCCTTCTCTAAGCTCGGCATAGATGGTCCCATGGGTTAAGTCCTGAACTATGACAGTTCACATTCCTTCCTATTTTTAATACTTTATCAACTCAGCAAGTTTTAATATCTGTGTAAGTATCCAGTCTGCTCTTGGATCCTGCTGAAGTCTTTGCTCCAGATATACGTTCTTGCACTGAGTTCTAGGGACAGGCTGTGCACTGGGGAAAGAGCTTCAGTGATTAGAAGGCCATGTTAGGAGCTGCAAAAAATGTCTGCCTTTGATCTTTTTCTTTGCCAGAGGCTGTGTGAATTGAGTCAATTCTTTAAAAGTTATTTATAATAGGATGTTTAGTACAATTAAGAATTATTTTAGGTATGGCTGACTGTTACTGTGACTAAGAGGTCTAAATATTTGGACATGACTCCATTTTTATACCCCTAAATATTTCCTTTATAAAGCTCTCTCTTTACATTTCTGTCACTCCAGCTGTGCCTAACCCACAAACATATTACATCTCACAGCAGCTCATCCTCCTGGCCAGGATAGGAGTCCCGGTGGGATCTCCTGGCAGGTACTGTGCCTGGTCAAACTGGCCCAAGCAAGTCCCCAGAGTGTACTGCACCACAGAGCCAGCTGTGGGAAGCTGCGGCAGGGGGAGGATGGCTCACCCAGGAAAGGCCAAATCAGCCCTGCCTGCAACATCACCCTCTATATCCTGGGGAGCTACTCTCCCCCTCCTTGCTGGAGCTTCTCCTCCCCTGGCTCCTGTGGTGCCTGGGCTGTTCCTGTATGGCCAATCTTCGGCACTGGTTGCAGCGACTTGGCAAGAACTCCTGCGTGGAAAAGTATTTCACTGTGCTGGTGCTGAATGTGGCCCCTGCAAGCAACACTGGGTTTCTTCAGAGACAAATCAGATTTCCTCCTACCCCAAAAGATATTTAAGTGACACTGAAGAAATATTGAATTCTAAACTTCTTTCTAATGAAATCATTGAAAGATGTGGAGGGCTGTGAACCTTTGACTCAGGTGTCCTCTGCCCTCCTTTGGCAGAGAGAAGCCTGAGTTCAAAAGGACTCAGAGATAAGAAACTTCTCTCTGGATTACTGTGAGAGACTGAACCATCCCCAGCATGCCTTGTTTCTCTATAGTAATACCTTGTATCCAGTTGGTAAATTGGGTTCTACCCCACCCCCTGCCTTTCCCATAAAAAGGCCCTGGGTCTGCCCCGAGCCAGGGAGCTGCTGTCCCTGGCCTCCCCTTGCCAGGGACTGCTGGACAATAAAGCTCCTCTGTAGCACTGCCACACACGGCTCCTGTCTCTCTGTCCCCGAGTTTGCCTCTGGTGGTCTCACAGAGAGCTGAGTCACAAGAGCTGGAATCACTTGTAGCCGAGAAATGGCTGCACTTGCTGAGATCCCCACTGTGCAGGGAGGCTGCCCTGGCCCTTAGAAGAGCTGTTTGCTGGACACTCGTTCTAGGAAGGTCCTGGCTTTTGGTGCTTAACCAAGCATCAAACCTCTCTGCTACAGAAAGATACTGAGCTACAGTAAATAAATATATGAGTAAAATGCCCAGCAGTATTTGGCATAATTTATTTATTTTAAAACTCAACAGTTAACAAACCACTTCTTCTAATAGCTTCCATGCTGACATCCTATATGCTATTCTTTAGTTCCCTGTCAGTTTTTGTAGTTCTCTCCTTCCAAAACAGAGGAAAAAAAAATTATGGAAAGCCTGAAGTGTCCTTAGTAGCACCCTAAAAGCAGTAAAAACATGGATCTCATCCTAAGGACTAGTAATGTACTTAGACTTCATGGTAAGGACATAGTGCACTTCATCTGAAACAATTAGTCAAGATTCTGGATGTCTGTAGGAGGATTTTAAGCAGATGACCTCGTGCACGCCTGTGTTACTCGGAATGAAGCACTTGTGAATTTCCTTGAAACTGCTAATAGGAGTTGGGGGAACAACAGACACCAGAGCTTTAAGCCTTGTTTAGCCTGAAGAGTCACAAAGGACTTATTCTACTTTGTGTCTAATAGGCTTTTCTCTGAAAATCTTTAGCCATTATTGTGCCAAATATCCTTCCCCTTCTGCTGTATGTTCAGCAATTGCATCAGCTAATAAACTCCATGTTCCCCTGAAATCCCATCTGTCCAGATCCAAGTCCAGGATAATTTGAATTATAACATTTGCCTCAGGACCACCAGTTCTGCATTTAAAAAACACATAGAGCTCTGGAAAGCAGCTTCTCTGGAGCCTTATGAACTCCTTCTGTCTATTGACCAAATCAGCATGACCTTTGGATATCCCTTTTTTTTTTGTTGTTCATTAAATTCAGGGACTGACAACTCACAGAAGATGATATCTACTGTTCTTTGATCACTCTCATGCAGCCTGAATAGTCTGGTTTGCTTCTTTTGACAAGACAAGCCTGAAATGCACAGTAAAGAATATAGGATTTCAAAATATAGGAGGCAAGGGTGCACGTATCAAAAATGAGGGATTGACAGCCTGAGTCTCATTTGCAGAACTAAAAATGCTGAGGACAGTCATAGAGACAGAGAGCTCTCTTTCAGTATTTGCTGCACTTTTTAGCCTGCGGTGTAGGTCTGTCTTGTGGTTTTGTCTCCCCTGAGTTTATTCAGGTGGAAGTATAAAACTGATGAGTGCTGGAGAAGGTCAATGTTATGTATTCATTTTGTTTTAAATAATTGATGATGTTTCCTGTTCCTGCTTACATTAATTGCTCTCAGGTGTTGGAGAATTGCTCAGTGAGCTGCCTTTTAATTTGTTTCTTTAGAAAAGCAGCATGCCGCTTTTCAGGATACTGTAAGTAATGTGCTCAAAGCAGTATTTTTTAACTGGAGGTTAATAAGGGTGCACTGAATGCATGTTTGGGTGCTATTGCCTCTCTGCATGTGTGCTTCTATGCATTTGTGGGAAGAGAGAAGGATGAGGAGGGGAGACTCCAATTCCTCTATGCCAATTTATGTTCCTGTGTTTCAGGCTGTATATTGAGGGTCTGATTCAGGAAAGTACAGAGTACTCAACTGTTGTTATTTTCATTATAGCTGGTATTATTCAACTATTCAACATCTGCAAGGACCTGCATCAGAGATAACACAGTTTTGATTTTTCTAAGAGACAGGTTCAATTCTGTTGTGTGATTTATCTGATTTGTTACAGGAAAAAAACCCAAAAAACAACAAAAGCCAGACCTCACATTTCTGAAAACTCAAGCAAAACCAGTTTAGCAGTATCATGCCTGCGGAATAACAGTACTATTACCATTAATTTCGTCTTCCATAAAGTGCCCTTTCCCTATGCAAATAGGGAGTTTCTACAGTTTATGATTGACAACGAAGTTCAAAATGTGCTGGACGTACTCTTTCTGAGAGGAATTATATGACATTATTTTATTAAAACAGCAATGTCTGTGTTCTGTTACTATCTTGATTATGATCTTCCACTGCATCTAAACTCTGTGATAGTGCAGAGAGCCTTGTATTTTGTCTGAGTCTGGAGTGACATAAGCCAAATGGTTTATCTGGCACTGAAGATCAAACGAAGGTATGGGATGGCTTTGAACTCAAGCCCTGTCCCACAAGGCAGTCTGGATGGATGATTTTCACTTTTATCTGTACTGCTCAAGGAAAAGGAAAGCTCTCTCTTTTGGGTAGTGCCTACTGACTACACCTATTGAAATTTACAGTTTTGGTTCACTTTTCTATGGGACAGCTTAGTGGCTCATGACCTTTGCAAATATGTTATGATTTTTGGAAGATCGCATTGGATGCTATCTTACTGTTTTCCTTTTTCTGTCCTGTCAAATAATCTATCTGTTCTCTTCCACTCCTTGTTATGTAGTTATAGCATGATTAGACCGGCCTTATTTTTCAGATTTCATAAAGGGCTAAATATACTTCACAGTTTTAAGTTTTCTGCCATTTTTTGTTGCTCTACCTACAAGTTTTCCAGGAGTCGTTGGAGCTTTCATTTCCCTGAATCCATGGTCTCCCTGACTGTGGCTTAAGAAAGGATGCTGGTTTGGCCCAAGAAAAAATATCTGAAGAGCCAGACATCAGCTACATGTTAGTGGTGATAAATCAGTCCTAGTGACCCTCAGTGTTCCACTTTATAGCCCAACAGCGGCTGCTCCATATCTGATTACGGACATTTCCCTCAGGTGGGTACCAGATTGGAGTATGAATCTCAGGCTCCTTCATCGCTAAAGAATTGTTGTTGTCAAGAAAATGCCTGTGGTAGGATACATCTCCCATGCCCACTATGGAAGTGTAGAACAGAATCTCTAATCATTTGCTGAATGACAGGGCTCTGGAGGGTCGCAGACTGGAACATAAAAGTTTTCATTGGCTAAAGGAAAAGTGAAAAAGAAGGAAACTCTCTGGTCAGGCTGACTGCAGTGTTTGCTGTTGCATCACCCATGATGAAGGCTGAGATAGTCACCATCTCTCTGCATTGTCATGATGAAGGCCACAGTAGTCATCATCTCTCTGCATTGCCGTGATGAAGGCCACAGTAGTCATAATTTCTCTATGTTCCCATACTCAGCTGCAGTGCCAGAAATCTTGCCACATGGGATTGCAACCACCAGCACTCCTGCTCTGTTCTTGCAATCTCTTGCAAAGACTGATGCTGCAGCTCAAATTTGGTCTTGCAATTTGATTACCACTGGTCACAGTCAAAAGGGAGCTGTGCCTACAGTGTGGATGCATCTGTACTAAATCCCGTGTACCTGACCTTAAAGCAAGTCACAAACACCAAAGGCAGTAGAAACACACAGGTCTGAGCTCGAAGTTCGGTGAGCTCCTACAGACGCATGTTTCTTGTGCCTGTAACCCTGGAGGATTTCTGAGCCAAACTCTGCATACTCGTATGATATGGACTCAATATTGTTGTGCAGCACATTTGGGAAGTTTGAGGGAAAATAAAGTGTACGTAATATGTGAGTTTTTCCAAAAGAGGAGCTATTTTTTTAAAGTAGACAGCTAGTGAACTCATACCTCTCTCCCTTCAAAATAAAAGCTAGCCTTATGTCAGGGAATTGAGATAGCTAACTAATTTCTTTGATGTGACAGAGACGTGTATATATGGTCCAGCTGCTAAAATATGCCATGCTGTCACAAGATTTCCACAGTGTGTCATTTTGACCTTGTACCTCCTGGCCAAGGCCTTTTGGCTTTGTGTCTCTCAGGCAGAAGAGCCCTTTAGTGCTAGGAAGTGCACTGACTTAGTGCTTTTCTCCTGTCACCTCTCCCAGTGTACAGGGAGGCCCTGAGGATGAAATTGGCACTGATGCTGCATGCCCACTCCTGGAAGGAAGGTTCTGGCCTGCCCAGCTGCTCTCATGGGTGTGCACATCTCTCTCTGAAAGGGCAGTTTTGTCCTCTATGTTTCTGGGAGAGAACACTAGCCTGATTTGTGCTAAATATTTTTTTATTTGTATCATCCACTGGGTCAGAATATCCTCTCAAACACAGAGCACAAGTCAATAAGCCCAGCTGTTTGGTTTTATTTACATTGTACTGGCATCTCCACTGATCTAAAGAGCAAAAGAAAATAACAGGGCATATTTGAGGCTTAATAAAACATTGCAGTAGGGAGTCTTTTCTGAGCCATTACAAGCATTTGCTGGAAGTGCATTTGCTGATTTAACAAACTGGTTAGGACAAATGTTTAACATGCTGTTGTAATGATATTCAGATGCTTTTCTTAGTATTTGTTGATCTGCAAAAATGTGTCCTTGCCCAATTGCACTAGAGAGTGGATTAAATAAATAAATAAGTGCAATGTGATGCGTTTGCACAAAAGCGTAGCAGTGACTGCCCCTGACAGATGGAAAAAAAGTCAATATGATGTCTGAGACAGCCCAGGCTCTGCACTGCAGAATAAATTACATGATTCGCTGAATGCCTGGGCTTCACACAGACATACACAAAATTGGAAAGATAAAAGCTTGCATTGGCTTCAGATGATATTTACTGCCTGATGGATTTACTAGAAGCCCCAGTACAGTCATACTGTATTGAATTATTGGCCTCTATTTAGCTGTGTGTCCGTCGAAGCTTGAGTGTCCATTTAAGCGTAAGTGAGCTGGAGCCCTGCCAAGGCTGTTTGAAGCTTTGTGTACAGAGGGAGATGCGAGGTAATGGCTACTAGCTGGAATAACAGGGGACTTACGGATGCTGGGGATAGACAGCAAAGCATGAGGTGCATTCTTATCAATATTAATGTCAACATAAATATTAATACAGGCTGCCTGGCACATCATTTTTGAATGATTCTTGTTTTCACTCTATTTTAACACAAAAGACTGGAGATTACTCTGATTTCTTTCTCCCTCTTTCTCTCTCAGAAGGGGGGGTTTGAGAAAGACCATTAGCTTTACAGCTATCCATTGCCTCAGCAGCAGGATTTCTACAAGGCAAAGGAGGCAAATGAAATGCTAGCTTTAAGAAGTATACTGCTACCAATAAAATATCTGACTAGACTAATAATATACTGTACAGGGATATTGTTATGGATTCATGATTATACTGTACCAAGGCATTTCAGTTAGGAAGCAGCAGGTCACTTTCAGGGAGCCCCACGAGACAGTCACAGCGTTGCTGTAGCTACAGCACAGGGCAGGCAGGCTGAGTGCTTAGCTGTTTAACACATTGGCTTGCGTTTCAAGAAGCCTGGGGCTCCGTTTTTGGCCTGGCCCTTGCACATGATGAGTTTAGCTTGTGTAATGGTTCAGCACGCTGAGGGAGGGAGACTGCCTCTGAGAAATGGCTGTCAATTGCAATGCTGCTGGGCAGAGGGTTTATCCAGTTAACTACACTTCAGAAAAAAAAAAAAAAGGAAAGTAACCCTCAGACTGCATTGTGCTGATCAGCTGGATTGGCAACAAAAATGAGCAGGATTTTGCTTCAGGTGAATTAGTTGCAGTGGCAGTGTGAAGGAAAGAAACGATGAGAAATGATGTGCCTGTGGGAGTAAGGAGGCACACAGACCAGAGAAAGATGAGACATTATTTTGAGACATGAATAAAATGCATCACAAATCTTCCATCATCTTCCAGAGAACATGTTCATGTCAGGGACTCTGACTCATGGTTTCTGGCAAGTTGTAATGGGGATATTTACAAGGTTATTGCTCTCAGCTGTCCCTTTGTGCTGCTGCCAAAGGTTACTGCCCTGAAGTGGGCATGGCAGATGTGAATATGTACTGGTTCCTCAGCTGCCTCAATTCAAAGCTCACATACTAGAACAAACCACAGCAGCAGAAAATGCCTCAGCTGAATCCAGGAGAGACAGTCGGAGCTCACAGTTTTGTCCATTTTATTCTGAAGCATGAGTGGTATTAAGCAACTATTGGCTCTGAATTTTCAGGAGTAATGGTAATAGAGCTGCAGACTTTTGGAATTTACCAATAAAAATTCTTTATCACTGAAAAGAAAAGAGAGGGAATGGATCCAGCTGCTGCCTGATAAAGTGAAACAGGGAGATTTGGGTTGAAAGACCTCTTGATGAGGTATTACAATAGTTTTGTTGTTTTGTTTTCACTTCCTCCTTCATTTGAAATCACTCCTTGCTAGATATGAAATGAAGCTGCTGCCTCTCTCTGATGGCAGAGGGAGTGATCTCTCCAGGCTCCAGTGTGTTTGGGTCATGTGTGCAGTGCCAAATCAAAGGTCACTTGAAAATCAGGCAAGGAGAAAAACATTTTATATTTGAAAAAGTCTTTGGACCACGTGTACTTTTCATAGAGCGAAGGGACGCATTGCAACTTCCTACTGTAGCTGCCTCTGTGACACTGCTCCTTACTGCCAAAGGACTTTCATCTGGGAGCGGTACCTCAATTTCTCAATTTGCTCCGCATTGGACTGAAAAGCTTTGACTTAAATGTTATTTTACGTGTTCAGAATTAGCTACCATGGCAGATGAGATCTGAAAAAGCCCTCTGGCTTTAGGTGCTGTGAAGCAAAGATTCATCCAGGCTTCTGCACCACAGCTTGGTGTTCACTATAAGGTTTTCAACCGCCTGATAGGAAATGCCACCACCTTCATGCCTTCTGTCATACCAAAACTCATTAACAGATTCCAAAGAAGATCATGACAGAATGATAACTACCGAATTTAATTTAAAAAAAACCCACATTGTTAACTGATAACAGGACTCAAAAAAATGTCTGTTTAATTTCTAATATGGATGGAACTGTGTAATCTCTGGTAACTTAATGAAATAATAAAGAATTCTCCAAATTATATATTGTGATGCTGCAAAATCACTCCTGATTCATTTATGCTACTGTTGCCTTACATTTTTTTCTGCAAAATTAGAGAGCCACAGGAAGATAGAAGTTTAATGAGCATCCTGGATAAGCTTTTCTTGCATGCACAGTGCCAAATCTATCTATTCTTTGTAATATACAAGGGAAATTGAGACTCTTATGTCTCGGTCCAAATGTCGATGACTTTTCCAATTCTTCAAGGTTGAATGTCAGTCTCTTGCCTTCTGGAGTGCCTGCCTGTAGATGTTCCCAGATTTAATGCATGCAATCTATTCTAATTATCTTTTTAAAAAATTCAAAATATACTTCACTCATGAGGGAAAAAAAATCAAAAGAAAGTCCCAAGCAAATGTTAAGCAGCATATTAATGAAGCAGGGCTAATTGCTTTGAAAAGAATAGTTATCTGGGTTCCAAGATTAGTTACATGTGCTCTGGTTAATAAAATGAAAACCTTGCATATCTGAAAGTCCTTTGTCTCATCCAGATATTTCCAGTTTGTCTGCCATTCAGTGTTGTGAAATATTGTCTAAAATCCCTTGGAAGGCAGTGAGTGTCTTTTCAAAATACACTGTGTTTTCACAGTTTAATACTCCTTTATTCATTATCCAGTAACAAATAAACTCTGTGATAAGACCATTCCCTATTTTTAAACGCATTTACTCCTTCTCACTAATAAACATCAATAAGCATTTGGAAATTAATTGTAACAGTTTAATCTGAAACATTCAATTTATCTTGGATGGAATGTTCTTCACTTCTGTGGACTATAGTTTATTTACTTTTTGGAAGGAAAAGAAAAAATTGTCTTGCTTTGCCTGTGTTAAATGAATTCAACTAAACTTCCCTTGAGAAGTTTCCCACATGTCATAGGGAAGAAATAATATGTGGATTTTTTAATGAGAGCAGTATGTTTTGCCACCTCTATGAACAGTGACCAAGGACCATAAGACCTTAAAAAAATAGTTTATTTCTCAGTCAGAAGTGTTTTCTGGTTTATCTGGAGACCCATTCAACATTGGGCAGACCTTATTCCATGGCCAAATGGGAATTTCCAAGTAATCACTATGCACACATGAACATTTTAAACGAGTGCAAGGAATTCCTTTCACCCACTCACAAAACATTTGTTGAGCCTGGGCACTATGGGGAAGAGAGCTACTAGATTTGAATGTGGCTCAAGATCAAGGTTTCCATCTTAGTATTATTTTCATACATGCTTCTATTTTGACAAATATGTCTTCAGGAAAAAATTTTCCCAAGGTCATACTGGCAGGCCTAGTGCAGTTGTTTTGTCTTCCTCTGTGGTATAATTTGTCTTCTAAAGTCATCTGTTAACTTCCATGTTTCCTGCTACTTCATGGACATAGTACATTAAAAGTGTCCTTGTTCTTTTCTGCTTCATTTCCTGTGACACTTTATAGCTTCTGTGGCTTTGGTTTTGTACTAAAGGCTTTAATTTTGCTGTGTGGTACTGGAAAGAGTTTTTATGGCTGGTGGAGGATATGGGGGATATGAGACAGCAGCTCAGTGGACCCTTTTGATGACTGGCTGTTTGCAGGACTCTGTCTTTTCAAGGGGCCAGATACAGCAGCTCAGGCAGTCACTGCCAGTCCCACACCCCAGTGTTCACTCCCAGTTCTTCCCAGTATGGTTCCCCCTGGCTCCTGGCACCTTCCCTGCCAGCAGCCCACTATTCAGCCTGTAACTTGTCAATCCTGCCTGCTCACACAACCACCTCCACTCCCAACAAAAAGAAAGGTTTTTCAGGAGTATAAGTTTCCAGCATGCAAGTTTCCAGCAGATTTCCCAAGGGATGCAACTGTCTAAAGATCCTTCCCCAAATGATATGCTTGATGATATAAAAAAGGAAACATTGCAGGTTAATAAATCCCTAATGCATGCTTAGGGAAAAACAAGCTATTAAACTGAACTGGTTTCTCAGGTGGACTAGAGATAGGATAATCATGAAGGTTTTCTCTGATTTGGGAATTGAATAACATATTCGTGAAATAGAGCTCCCCTGTTATATCTGATTATGATCTTCCCTATCGATAAATAGACAGAATTTTTATAACCCTTCTCAGGTTTCAGAATATGTGCATTACATAAGCAAAATACAGACTTTAAACCTGGATATCCAGATACAAATATGAGGCACAAATATTATATATATTGCTACACAGTGCTAATGGAGTGTACCCTATATTGCATATTCAGCATATGATAACTGTGTAAATGTTGAGCATTCTGAATAAAGAAGTTAAGAAGAATAATAAATGACCCATTTTGAACTGGCAAAAAGTGACAGTGGAACTTGCATTTCTTATTCATAATAAGAAACTTGTTATAATAAGAAGAAATTCTTATTATAATCATAGAGATGGTAAATATATGGTGAAAGTATGCACAGCAGATGGCACAAGTGCTGAAGTGATTCACTGGTGAAGGAAACTGCAAAGAGCTTCACACTA
The DNA here is from genome assembly GCA_026261815.1 of Monarcha castaneiventris obscurior. Lineage (NCBI taxonomy): Eukaryota > Metazoa > Chordata > Aves > Passeriformes > Monarchidae > Monarcha > Monarcha castaneiventris. The sequence continues at coordinate 6,642,460 of JAMPIT010000889.1, forward strand.
CCATATAAAAAATGGACAGCCAGTAAGGAATAAAATGAAAGACCACCATGTGTGGTGGAAGGAGTTTTAAATTACTGGTGGCTTTTGTGTCAGTCAGTGCTTCTGAAAATACAATGTGGGCTTCACTGTGAATCAGCTCAGTGAAGTTGTCCATTCAAAGTATACACTTGCAGTCATAAAAGTAAACAAGAGCTCTGTCTAGACTAAATTTGCTGCTGTGGCTGCTGGCCCACAGAGGCTGTCCAAGATCAATGAACTGTGCAACCATAGAACTGGCTAACCAAGCTGAAGTATTATATCCTCTCCAGAAGGTCCTAAAATAATGTTGTAGTGTGTACAGAGTGCCCTTCCTGTGGCCAGACATCATAAACAGTGTCAAGCTGTCTTGTAATCAAGTTTCTAGTGCTGTTATATAGGCTGTTGCTGCTCATTTTAACCTGTATAAACTAGTGTGGGGAACAGATTTTTCTATGTTAATTGTAATTTTCTTTACCAAGAATCTTGCAAGTGCCTGGCACGGGAAGGTGGCCCTTTAGGAGGCCAGGGGCTCATAAAAGATCAGCATCTGGTCAATCACTGTAGCTGCGTCCTAAAATATTCATGAACAGCAGTGAAAGTTCATCTTCCACTCCAATAGTCAAAGAAAAGATGACTGAAAGAAACAGCTTTATCAGAAAGGAAGCCACAAGGATTTTTCTTTTTATGCAGGGGCAGATTCTGTGAGGAGTGTTGCTGCCAGGGACACTGAGCACGGGCAAGGCACCCTACAATCACCTTTGTTGGGAAGGACACTTAGGCCAATTAGGAGGAAGGAAAGCCTTTTGTGTATCCAGTTCAGATCTCATTTTGCAAGTACAGCCTGTAACAAATACCTCAAAATGGAGCTGGGGAAAAAAAAGCTGACAAAACTGACACTGCCTCTACAAACGCAAGTGCTGGGCAGCTGTAGTTGCAGCAGCCACAGGAAGCAGAGCTTCTGCCAGAACACATCACAGCCAATTTTTACTAGACCTCCTAAGGCACCTCTGTGACCAGGGGACCAAGATCCTGCCAAATGTCAAGGTGCTGTGGTACTTTACTCTCCAGCATGCTAATCTTGTTTCTAGAAAAAGTTACAGCAGCGAAATTGATGTGGTGTAAATATGAGTTATTTAACTTCAGCTCTTCAAAACAGCCAAGTCGGCTTCACTTAAATTCCCCCAAAAAATTTGTCTCTTCAAATAACCATTCTGGATGTGGAGTGTATGTAGCTTGCGCTGTGTTGCTTTAGATTTTCTCTTGTAATTATTTTAGTAACGTAAGCACAAAGTTGTTGTATAAATAGCAAAGAATGAATTCTTTGTGAGTTTTGGAATAGTTTTTTCAGAAAGGAATATTATATACAGAGTAACTTCTTTCCCAGAGTAATTGCAGTTATATTTTTTAATATGAAATATATCCCTCCAGGGAAAATTATATATACATTAGTTCAAAACAAACCCAAATGTTTAATACATATAAAAAAGAAATATGAACAAAAGAAATACATCATTGTATCACCAGTCTTTCCAACTGAATCCTTTCCAAAGTAAATCAAAAATCTTATTGAAATTGTTTCTAGTTATCATGATCTCACTGGGAAACGAAAGGATTTTCTTCAATAGCGTGTTGTAACTCAGTCATTATACCACAGTGAGGTAATTTGCTAAAACAGCTGCCTCTGATGAGTAAACCTTTCCATCTGGCAGAAGCCAAATAGACACAAACAAACCCATGTCAGTTTTTCTTATCAAAATATAAAATCAAAATAAGCTCCTTCTGCTCTAATGGGACCAGTCTTTGAACTGCAGGAACCAAGATTTGTTTCTTTTTTGATGCACTTCTCTTACCCTCATACCCACAGACTTGGCCCTGGCTGTGGGAGTGTTGATATCATGCCACCTTTTAGATGGATTACAGCATAACTGGGAATGTGTTTGCAATATAAACCTTCCACCAAGGAACCAGACAAAAATTAACAGTTGCTGGAACTTGTTAGCTTTAGCAAGACAGCACTTGTGGATAGTTTGTTTTCATAGTAGGGTCTTTTTTTTAAGATTCTTTTTCTTTTAGTGTTCTAAGGAAATTTCCACTGTTTCTTAGTAAAGCAAATATTGCTAGATGCACACAATTTTAGCTATACAAACTACACTTTTTCACAAATAATTGACAAAATAAAAGACTAACTAGCTTTCACACTCTCAGGACACCTGTATAGTTGTAATCTCTAAAATTAAGACAGAATTAAACCTGACTTTGTATCAATGGTTTTATCTAAATGATATATAAATTAGCATTTTTCCATCACCATTTAAACTCAGGTAAAATAATAAAATGGTTTTTGCTGGGTTTTTTTTGGATGATACATTTTTTCTTCTGTAAGTCTTAACAGTATGTGTATAATAAATGAGCATATGTATTTCACCTTTTTAATTTGTCATGAGCAAAGTCTTTGCAATATATTGTCAAGATAGAATTCATATTCAAAAGAGCATTTCAGTTTTTTAACTTTTCTTCTTAATGGAAAATGTTGTAAGCAAAATTTTAAAACATGCTTTTTAAAATTAGTGGTGGGGTGAATTCCTCTGTGTAAATATTTTTTCAGCCAAAGGCCTGATGTATTTTTTGTGAAGTCAGTGGAATGTCTCCCACTGGCCTCAATAGCAATTACATCAAGAACCAAATATGGAATACTTGGATGTAGGTATAGGTCTGGATCCAAGAATTACACTTGGGTACCATTTATGTAATAACCGGTGCAAAAATGTAAATTCTGAAAAGTCTTAAACTACCAGGAAGTTCAGCTTGGGATTCACATGTATCTCTGTAAACTTTTAATTCTCTGAGAAGGAAATCTGCACCTGTGGTGCTTAAGTTATATGCTCAATAGAAGCGTAGTGAATACAATGTCTGTCAACATTGTAGTGATGACAACAAAGGAAGAATAAGAAAAAAAAAAAAACAAAAGGTACTTTGTAAAATATTTTCCCAGTAATAACATGTTGTGCACCTCATTCTGTAGACTCCCTGCAGATTCTGCAGGATTTGGCCAGTCTGTGAACTCTGCCTTGCAGAGTACTTGGAACCTCAGAAATTTAGTAAGTGACCATTAATAAAGCCACAGTTCTGTCTAGAGTTGTACAAATCCTCCCAGGATAAAATCATATCAGCATCTTGGGAGAAAGGATATTATGAACTTGTAATATCAACATATTTAATGTTCTCCTTGGCTGCTGGATATAATGTAAATTTAATGTACAATATGTCAAGGTTGTGATCCTCTGTATTGTCCACAAGTATTGGTTGCCTCTTGCGTCTCTTTCACCCATATGCTATGTATTACTGGTAATGGGAATATATGATTGAAAGCAAATTTCCCTGTTAGTGGTCTTAGCTTTGTGCCAGCTGTAGCTAATGAGAAAGTTTCTTTTGACTTCAAAAGGAAAATCACTGTCAAACACAGGAAACAGCAATAAGATCTAATAGCTAGTTATACAAAAGAAAGGTAAGAAAGAAGCTTCTGCCAATCAGTCTACTGCTGTGAGGATTATAAAACGGGTTTTGCAAAAATAAACCCTTCTTTCTAAACACAAATACACCTAGAAAAGCCTATAAAGCAAATGCTGTGTTTACTGACATTTAATGTGCCGAGATCTAACTGTGCACCTGTTCATTGAGTTCCTTTCATTTAATCTACTTAGATCCCAGCTCCAGCTATTAAATATTCATTTAGCTGGATATTAGTGTTTTACTAAGTGTACTGCTCTTTAGTAAACCACATTAAGAAAAGCTAAATTCGATTCACATGGTTTACAAAGAGGTTTTTTTTGTAGAAAACAGGCATGTGGGAATGAGACAGAGCAGTATTTGGAAAAAATTATCTAGAACATAACCATTTTCTGAGTACTAAACTGCTTACTTTAACTAATAAAATTATTAATTAGAAATTAGTGATGAAATTAGTGTTATACAAAGAACAAATACTGGAACTAGGCTATATCTCCTGCTAATATTTAAAGTTCTGATTTGTGTTAACGGCAATACATAGCAATAGTCACACTGCATTTTTGCATTTTAATTTTGCTTTAAACTTTACAAATACATCTGTGATCAAGCTTAAAGAAACCAGTTTGCAGCGGGTTTCTTAAGTATTTCAACAGCAGCAAAAATTTAGCTACTGCATGCACGTCTGTTTGTCGTGTTATGCATATGGATTTGATTTAATATTTGTTAGAGTAGATAGCCTGAAGCAAGTAGATTTTTGTGCAAAGAAGGTTATCATTTACCCCAGATGCTGTTAAACAAGAGAGAAAATAGTCTGCTAGTCCAAATATCTGTCAAAAAACTTCCTGTTTTGGGAGAAAGACACTGATTTCATTCACTTCCAGGTAAGTGCTATCCTGACCTTCTTTTCCCTAGTGGCTGGAAAAATTGCTGGGATGAAACTAAATTTTGACAAAAACAGTATAATTGCAACCTAGCTCCTGCCTAACTAATATGATGGACCTAAATAGCTTTATCAAAAGCAGGAAGGTGGTTGTTCTTTATAAGTCGGGGTAGAAAAAAGAAAAGTTATATATTGTTTCGGACATCAGCATTCCCTTCTTCATAGTCATAAACAGGGCCTTCTTGGTTCTTCTGTTTTCTGTTTGTTTGCTTGGTTGGTTTGTCTTTTTGTTGTGCCTGTGGTTTTTTGTTTGGTTGTGGTTTTGGGTTTGGGGGGTTTTCAGTTTAGTTGATTGGTTTGGTTTTGTTGTGTTTTTTGTTTGTTTGTCTTTGTTTTGTGACTGAATCTGTAGTTGCATCTTGGCTGGATCTCCCTAACCCTTGGGTAGAGGTCCTGTGAGCAGTCACAGTCAGGAGTTGAGCCCTAAAGCCTTCATACCCTAAAGTTCCCATTAAAAGTGGCTGGAAAAAGACAGCTTGCTCCTTTGTTCAGGTACAGGTACTTCAGCCCTGTTTTCCAGGATAATCTTGAGCCTGTTGTGGGAATCTCTGATTTTTGTTTGATTGCGCCATTGAGAGCAAGCAACAACTTTCTAGAAGCACAGAAGGTTTTATTGATTCAGAAATAAATGCCAATTAGTCATTTGCTGAGACATATAAATTCTGATATAATTATACTGCTCTTTTTCAGGATAATATTTACACCAATAATAATGATTTCTGTAAAGTGGATTATAGCTAATTGAAGAACAGACAAAATAAACCTGTGGTGAAAAATTTAAAATTCTCTGTGCAGTAGTGGTCTGAAGACACAATAATACTTTATTTTGAATTTCCTTACACTTTATTTGTATCACTGTGTTACCTATATTTAACTTTTCATGACAGTACAAATGGACTCAGCATTCTTGTTTTTAATTCAGATTTGAAATACTCCAAAGTTCAAAGAAGTTCAACTCTGGGAATATTGTTTTGGCCTTTTATGAAGAACAAAATTAAAATCTGACTTTAGGTTCTGACATAGCTGGCGGTTAGGTGTTCCATTTGGTCTCGATAATTTCCTCTTATGATGCAGCTGTAGGACTTGCATTTCCACCACTTTGCAAACTTATAATTATGAAATATTAACGAGATGTTATTCTGATCTGTAAGTGATTTTACAATGGAGGGGACATTTCACATCTATGTTTTGTGTTTATGGGATACTTAAAAATATGTGAAGGCATGGTTATCCTTGAAAATAAAAATGTTTCTCCATGGAGTGTCCATTCAACTTCTAAATGCCAGGCTTGCAGCATTCATGGAGTAGAAAATTCTTTGGAAGTGAGGTTGTAGTGGCATATCTTCCTTAGTGTTGTTCAGCATAGCTGAGTGGCAATGTGCACACACAAAATCATCAGAGCCAGGAAGTGAAATGTATTCTCCAGAAAGTCCTCATCTCAGAATTTGTCAGTGAGCAGAGAGTGAGACCTACCAGAAACTTGCTTTTCCCTCTCCCAGTAGCTCTAAGAGCACAGTAATTGTCTGCTGTACCCCTCATCTCTGAGAAGAATGGAAGCCAGTGTGCTGATGATACACAGATTTTGGAAAAACGCATAACTTTTTTTCCCCTTGTGCCCAAATATCAGCCAGGCAATTTAGAGGTCAACAGTGAACATGTAGTAATTTAAAAGGTGTTAAGAGCACTTGCAGCTGTGACTCCAAGACTGAAAACTACTTGTCACAGGGAGAAATTTTATTGCCTCTTAAAACATTTTTAAAAGGTAGAATAATATATAAGCCTTACTCTAAGTATGATATTATACTTGCCACACAATACCCTTGATCACCAAATGACACAATCCTTTAGGCTGGAAGGGACCTCTGAGTTTATCGTGTCCAAGCATTAACGCAGCACTGCCAAGTCTAGCGCTAAACTGTCTCTAAGTGCCATGCCTACATGTATTCTAAATACTTCCAGGGATGGTGCTGGATTGTGTCCAAAGCAGGGCACTGAAGCTGGTGAAGGATCTAAAGCACAAGTCTTATGAGGAGCAGCTGAGGGAACTGAAGGTGTTTCGCCAGAAGAAAAGGAGGCTGGGGGAAGACCGTATCTCTTTCTACATCTGCTTGAAAGGAGGTTGTAAGAAGGTGGGGGTTGGTCTCTTCTCCCAAGTAACAAACCATAGGACAAGAGGAAAAGGCTTCAAGTTGCACTGGGGGAGAGTTGGTTTGGCTGTTAGGAAAAATTCCTTCTTTGAAGGTGTTATCACACACCAGAATCAGCTGCCCAGGAAAGTGGCTGACTCACCATCCATTAGAGGTATTTTCCAACCTAAGTGAATCCATGATTCTATCATTCATGGGCCCATCTCTTTTCACAAAGAACAAGTCTAGTGGGATACATTCCCTAGCTGGCTCACTCACCAGCTGTGTTGGGAAGTTACCTTCCACATGGTCCAGCAATGTCCTGTTCCCTCTCTGCTGTATCATATTTCCAGCATACATCTGGTAAACTGAAGTCCCCCATGAGAACAAGGTCTAGCTATTGAGAGATTTTCACAGCTGCTTGTAGGATACTTCAGCCTCTTCATCCTGGTTGGGTGGTCTTTAGCAGACTTTCACCATGATATCTGCCTATTTAATTGACGGCTTTCTCAATCAAATGCGGAAATATGAATTTCCTGAAGTGCAGTTACTTAATTCTAAGAGCATCAATACATTGCTTTAAAAATAATTTTTAATAAAAATGTTTGTTTGGCATGTCTTGGGATAATCAAATTCTATGGGGGAGTGAGGTGTTCTGCTTCTGCCTCATAATTGGCCATTATTATTATTATTTTTTTTTAAATTTTTTTTAATGATAAAACTCCACCTCCTTCTAGGTCTCACTACTTAATGAATGTGCTCATTTGCACAGAACATACCAGCCCATGAGAAACCAGGCAGTGGACAAATCTTAGCCTTCTACTACTGACATCTTTTAGCATGCAAAAAATGATTTGATTTAAGTGAAATTGTTAGGGAAAATTGATCTTTTGCTCTGCCTTATTTTCCTTTTACTAGACTGTTTCAACTCATTGGTTACTGAGATGTAGCATGCTGTACTTCTGTTTAACTAATGCATACCAGGATAGGTTAAGTGACTGAAAACTTCAGTTTTTAGCCTTGTTGTAGAAGGTATCATTCAAATATCAAAGGTTGTAATCGTTTTGTCCTACAGGGGTTAACTCCAGGAAGGGAGAATAACACAATTCAGTTTTTGTGACAAACAGGCCTTTCCCACACTCTCAGAAGCTGCCAGCAAGAGTGGTGGGTAGGATGATTCTCTCAGTGTGTCTGCTGGGACTTGCACAGAAGCCCACCACGTGTTTCACTCTACTGACCTGCCCTTGGTTTGAGCTGATGACCCGGAGGCTAGGATGCTACAGCTGTGCTACCCATCACCTGGCCCAGTAAGCTCATTAGCAAAGTCCATCTCCACGTCTCTGTATGTTTAGTGACAGATTTTCAGCTGATTGCTTCCCACTACCCCATGGATTAATTTCATACGAGGTAACAGCCTGGGATTTTAGGGTGCCTGCAAGTCTAGAAACATTGGTCTCCCCTTGCCTCGTGTCTTTTGCACTGTTCTTGAGCAGGGCAAATGTGGTGAAAAGACAAAAATAACCCTATGATGAGTAAATATCCACAATTCCCTGCACTGATGTGGCAGCAATGAATTTAGAGCTTTAACACTTCCGAAAAATGAAAGGTTTAGTCCTGCTGTTAGACTGGTTGAAGGCTTCTTCAAACAATGTCCAACGGATAAGTATTATATTGCAAAGCATTGATTATGTCAGTGATGGTGTGACCCATTGGAATAGAAGCAACCTACATCAAGCACATTTTGAAAACAACATGCCCACATAAAAGCTTGTCTCCTGCAGAAAATGAATTGTACAATAGCTTATGAGTCAGAGAAGAGTGCACCGCAGAAAGAGGGAGAAATAAAAATAATAAAACCCACTCCTGCATAGAACTTTAGAAACATGGCACTAACAAAGACTTCTCATTCCACACAGAATTAGTGCTGGCAGAGGCAGCTCGCAGGGCTGTGGGTGTACTCAGCTGTGCAGAGCTGATTATAGAAGATGAAAGAGACTGGCAATTTATTTCATCTCACACTGAAGCACTGCTGACAACTGAAAGTGAGGACAGAAGGATTCATTTGTTCAACTTCTGTTTTAGAAAGCAGGCTTCAAATGATACCACAGAGAAAGTTGAGGGAAATGCTGTGGTGTAATAAAACGTCTATTTTTTAATTCGCTGACTCCAAGATTTATGTTTTCAGCTGTTGGGGGTTTTTGGCTGGGGGAGAGCAGATATTTGAGAAGCCTGAAACACTATGCTGCTGGTGAAAAAAATTGGTGGTATTGGCCCAACTTAATACATGTAACAATACATTACATGCACGTGCTAGTTTGCAAATGGGAAAGCAATATGTGCATATGTACACATCTTCATGTAAAACAAAAGTAGGAACATTTAACACCTTTCTTTCTATTACATTGTACTGTGGTCTCGGGAGTTTTATAATCCCTTCCAATGCTGAGATGTTTAAATGGGGATATTTAATTGCAGTATTAGCATTTACTCAGCAATCATAATAGTGAATAATTCCTGGCAAATTGGATGGCATATATTTTACACTTACTGCATTTTTCATGCCTACAGTTTCAGGGATAGATGGTAGGAACCCTTAAGTAGGGGGCAAGTGTTCTGGCTAAGGAACAGATAAGAGTACAAAGACAGATTGGAGATGTAAGTCAGACCATGCTTACCCCTCATTTCTATGCCTGTGGCAAGCAGAATAAGAGACAGTAGCCTTAAACCACTGGTGAAAAAAAGTCACATTTCAAAGGATAAGGACAGCAAAGTACGGGAAAAGAGAGCTGGGGAGCTCCCCACACACACACACACACTGGAAGTCTTAAAAACAAGTCAGACTCACATCTGTCAAGGCTGACAATAGCATAATTGATTCCGACTTTGGGCAGGAAGAAAAGTAAATGATAGCCCATAGTTGCCTGTGTATGTTGGTTGTTTTCAAGGACTTCATCTTTATTTTTAAATTGTGGTTAACCAACTGTGTTGTTTCCTTTCAGTTCTAAAACACAGTCTACAAGTAAAAACAGCCTTAATATATAATAGTCATAAGAAAGGTCTGCTGAAATGGTTGTGACAATGAAATCTGGTTAAAGTCTAATCACGTATTCTCAGTACATCTTAAAAAACACTGTGTATTTGCAGTGATGGTAATAACTTTTGGAACACCCTCTTCAATAGCAAAAGGTACAGTCGATGAGTCACAAAGTGTCCAGAAACAGAAAGGTTAGAGCTCTCAAGGATGATACTTCTCGGTGCTGTGACCCATAGAAATAAAAAATATGGTGCTAGTATTCATAATGGCAGGCTGCCAGGTAAGCAGCCATTACTCATTCAATATTTTAACATAGAAAAATCAGTTAAATGTAGTCATCCAAATACTCTGTTTTTGCTTTGTGAACCTTCTGTTCAGTATGCGTTGGTGTAGCAGGAAAAACACAGATGGATGTCTGAGTAGGCAACTGGTCACTCACGAATGAAATCCAGTTCTGCTTTGCAAAGCAAGGAATGTCAGAAAAAACAGCAGCTTGGCTTAAGCAGGTGATTAACTATATAAAACAAGCTCCTTTATGTGAACTGTAATGCTTCCCCATTTGCTGTTGTCATGCCATGTCCTTCCAAACCCGACTACCTGATCCTGTTGCAACTCTCCTCTGAAAACAATGCCCAAGAAAAAATAAAAGGCAAGACAGTGTTCCTTTTGTCTTTCCCTGACTTCTTAATAGAGAGGGCTGGACTTAGCAATGACAAAATGCAGAGAAGAGGAGAATCACACACCTGTTAACAACTCAGTGGTTTTGGGAGCACGCACGCTGCTGCCCCTCGCAGCCAACACTAGGGTTTCATGGCAGCGTTCAGTAAAACCATGCATCATACATCATGATTCACCCCCAGGTCACACACCAGAGTATAACCTTTTACTCCTCTTATTTTTATTAAAATTCTTCATACAAACTGAGCAGCCTTTGCTAGTCCTGAGATGTGGATCAGAAACACAGAGACAGAAGGTTGCCTGGTACAATGCTGTGCAGCTGGGTTCAATGTGAGGGAGACATGATATTTTTTGTGTCAGCTGAGCATCTGGTAGATTTTAATCTGTGTTTTGGCCTGTTGGTCTGACCCTACTGACCTCTTAAGTCAGCAGTAACTACCTCAATGTCTTCATTTCAATATATTGAGGAATTTATATCATGTATTCTGCTGGCTACTTCTAGGTTAATAATTTTCTTTCTAAATCAATATTTGAGAAAAGGACTTGAAGAAGAGAAACTTCTGCATGCAAATAATATGAATACAGATTATGAATCTGGATGGCAGTAAGTACTAACTGCAGACAACATCCATTTAATTGACATATTTTCTTTGTAGATGGTCTGTTTGGTTCGCATTTTGACCATAGAAGATGACTGGTTTGCTACTGTTTGCATTGTTAACACCATATTATAAAGTATATATGACTTTGGAAAAATGACTAGATGGTAAAGTGCCATTTCCAACTAAGGGAATATCCAGTTTCAATGAATGTTGCTTCATGAAGAAATGTGTTCATAACAGTTTATTTCAGAATATGTATCACAATTTTATCAAACAACAGTGTATTGGTAGTAGCTGCTTTTGAAGAACTACAGGGGATGCTAACAAAATTATTTTTCCAACATAGTTTTGTACAATGTTTTTTATAAATTAAAAACCAAGCCATACGTCATATATTTACTAACTGCCTTAATTCAGTAGATATAAAGAGCAAATTTTCTCATGTGAAAGCCATAAAGTTCAGCTCAGACTATAATGTAGGTGGTATCAATATAAGTCACATCAGACAAATATTCGTGTTTCAAAATAATAGTTCCATCACTGACATGGTGTGATCCTCTCTGTGACTGGGAACCATGTCCTTCCCCAGAAAAACATAAAACTAAATTGTCAGAAAGCCATTTCTCTTTCATAGGTGATGCTTGCCGGACTATGCTGGAAATTTCTGTTTGGAGGGTGAGCAAATGAACACAGGAGCCCCACAAGCCCTTTACCTACAGTGAGCCTGGTAAAAGTTTGTGAATCTTTAATCTCTACCTGCAGCAACTAAATCTTACACTATGTGTAGTCATGACAGGGAAGCAGTAAGGAGTTGGTGTCCTTGTACTCACTCCCATTGTCCAATACTTGCTATCATATTTGGAAGTTGTTGACCTATACACTGTAGAAAAGACCAGCAGACTTCAAAACTCCATATTCATACCAATTCATGGCATATGGAATTAAGTATCATGCTTGCTTTTATCTGTGAACTATGTCTTGTGGGTAAACTATGGAAAAAAACCCTACAGTGACGGTCGATTTCATCACTATTAAGTCAGTGTTATCAAAGAAAGAAGAAAACAACCGAGATTGTGAGTGGCAGAAAAGGGTTATTTGAAAGGTGACCTCCCAGAATCTACTTGTTTGGAAGGGAGCAGGCACCTGTTTTGCCTTTGGAAAAGTTTGAATATGTAGGTAAGGGAAGGGAATTCAAAATAATGCATAGCACAGAGGTGCCAAATAGTAAAATAGCAGGTCCATTACCACTTAATCTTTTCAAAATCTCAGCATCCTGAGTCTGCTTCTGAAAGATGACAGACTGGTAAGTCTGAATGAATTCTCTGTTGGAGATTCATTTACAAAGCAAACTCATTGTAATGTGGTTAGAAAATACATTAGCCTCTCAAAATACATAGGAAGCATTAAAGGGAGACATTAGTTTCTTTTTTTGCTTTTTTTCTTTGCAGTGTTAACCTTGAAAGAAAAAGGTACATTGGTACAAAGGAACAAATCATAGAGGGCTGTTCAGAGCTAAGGAATATTTCTCACTACAAGAGTAAAAGACTAAATGTGTTTATGCTGTCACCAGCCTTAATTCCAGATGAAACAAGTGTCTGATTTTTAACCTAATTTGATGCCTATTCCTTCAACATCTATAACCCTTTGCATTATATACTAGCATAATTGTTATACACTAGAAACACAGAAGCGTGAGAGGAGGTAATTTGTTAGTGCCTTTTGCCTACCTATTTAAGAAATTAATTTCATATCTTCTGAAGAAGCATTCTGTGAAAAGCTGTTGTTCTGGGCACTAACTGTCATATTACATCCTGAGGCCTTAAAAAGCTTGAATTGTGAGTGTACTGATGCTCAGACCTTCAATAAACAGTGCCAAAGTAAAAAAAAAAAATACAGTAATCTAAAATTTTGCAGTTCAGTGTGTTTTTGTAAAATAACTAGGAAGCAATAATTTGAATGAATTCTAGAAAATATCTGGTCCAAGTTAAGCTGATCGTGGTTTGGATATTTAAGAAAACGTCTGAACACTGTGTAACAAGCTCTAACCTTCCCAAATATGTTTGAACCTAGTTACAAGAATGAACACTGTTTTTCTGAAAAATGAAGCAGACGTGGGTATTATTTTCATAATGTTGACATTATTGCTCCCTTTTTGAACTCTAGCAATTGCCATCAAGTAATGCAGGGAGCCTCTCTGTGCCCAGAAGGTATGAGACTAGTTAAAAATGAACTTATTTTACTTATGGATTGGAGACTGTGATAGTTGTAGGGCAAAAAATGAAGTATTGGTCAGTAAGTATGAAAAGCTGTGTAGCAGAGGAAGGTCTGGGATAACTTATGTAGGGAATTATCCACAAAAGTTTAAAATACAAAGGGGAAAGAGTCATTGAGGAATTTAATTAGTCTGTTGTCTTCTCACATGTTAAGTAGTCTTTCAAAAAGATTATCTCTGGCAGTAATTCCAATGCAAAAGCCAGGCATCTTCCAGGGTTTAGCTCTTGATCACTCCCACAGAGAATCACATATGAGAGAATGAGGAATAGTCTAGTGGGTAGAATATAAGATAAGGACTCAGTTTTGCAGGAAACTTTGGCCCAATTCCCAGTCCTATTATAGACTGCAGCTTTGAAGAAATAATTTAATTATTTTATGCCTCAGTTTTCTGTCTATTTTAGTATGTACCTACATGCCAGAAGCATCAAAATGTGAGTTCTGTTAGCTGCTGGAAAGTGCTGAAGTGCCTGTATAACAATGCACGTAATATAGGAGAAAAACAGGAGGATTTAGAGATCAGTATGCAGAGGATGAGCAAATTGAGGTTTTTCTGTGTTAGGACTAAAGGACTGACTACCAACAGTGACACGCTGTGAGTTTTTCCTACAGGGCATGTGATCAGGAGGAAGTAGAAGAGGCCCTTTACAGACAGCAATAACAAAAGCACCAGTCACTGGTCCTGGCTCTCTGATATCAGCTGAAAGAGCAACACAACAAAACAAACAGTCCAGGAGGTTCCTGGCAAGCGTTGACCATAACTTCCTGACACAGATGATGGAGGAGCCACTGAGGAAAGATGTGCTGCTGAACTTCATCCTAACAAGAAGGAAAGGTCTTGTTGTAGCTGTGAAGGCTGGGGACAGCCGTGGCTGTTGAGAGCATGAGATTGTGGAGTTCAGTATATTGTATGGAGGAAACAGGGAAGCAAATGAGGTTGCAGCCATGGGCTATGGGAAGAGCTAACTTTAGTCTCATCAGGGCTCTTCTAGAAAGAATACCATAGGATCAGGCCCTAGAGTGAGGATTGTTCCAGGAGATCTGATTAATATTCAAGGGTCACTTCCTCCAGGTTCAAGAATTCTGCATCCTCATGGACAAGAAACAACAAAAGGGACAAGAGACCTGCATGGATGGACAAGGAACTCCTGTTAAAACTCAGACATAAGCAGGAAATACACAAGGTGGAAGCAAGGATAAATATTGGGACATTGTTGGAGTATGAAGAAATGCAGTGAGGAAGATGAAGGCCTATCTGGAACTAAATCTGGGCAAGGATGGCAAGGACAACAAGCAGACCTTCTTCCAACACATCAATAACAAAAGGAATACTAGAGAAAACACGGGCTTACTACTAAATGTAATAGGGACCCTTGAAACAGAGGCTGCAGAGAGGCAGACATACTGAATGCTTACTTTGCATTGATCTTCACTGACATGGCCAGCTCTCAGGAATCCCTGACCCAGAAGACAGGGAGACAGGTTGGAGGAAGGAAGACTTTACTTTGATTGAGGTGGATTGGGTTAGAGACTGTTTCGTCAAACTTGACATCCACAAGTCCATGGGCCCTGATGGGATATACCCATGACTGCTGAGGGAGTTGGCAGACGCAATAGGAATGCCACTGACAATCATCTCTGAAAGGTGACAGTCAGGAGAGGTGCCTGAGGACTGGAAGGAAACAAATGTCACCTCAGTTGTCAAACAGGGCAGGAAGGAGAACCCAGGGAACCACCAGCCAGTCAGCCTCCCCACAGTCCCTAAAAACACAGTAGAATGACACTCTGGAGCAAGTCTCTAAGCTAGTGAAAGATGAAAAGGCGAGCAAGAGAGTCAAAATGGATTTGCCAAAGGGAAATAGTGCTTGACCAATCTGATTGTCTTTTATGAGTGGACAGCTCTGGATAACTGAGTGAAGGGCCATGTATATTGACTACATGGACTTCAGCAAGGCTTTTGACGCGGTGTCCCAGGTTGACACTCTCATAGGCAAGCTCAGGAAGTGCAGACTGGATGTGCTGATGGACAGTGAGATGTACTGAGAAGTGGCCGAATGGTGGTCTCAGAGGGTTGTGATCAGAGAAGAGATGACTGAGAGAGGACCTTATCAAAGTATCTGAGGGCAGAGTGGCAGAAGGATGGGGCCAGGCTCTCTGCAGAGATCTGAGCAACATGAGAGATGATGGGCAGTAACTGGAACACAGGAAGTTCCCCCTGAACATGAGGAAGAACTACTTTACTGGATAATTGAGCACTGGAACAAATTGTCCAGAGCGGTTATGAAGTTTCCTTCCCTGGAGTTACTCAAAAACTGTCTGGACACATTTGTAAGTAATGTACTGAAGATTGGACTAGGTGACATTGTGGTGGCTTCCAATCCTACCCATTCTGTGATTCCGTGATTAAGGTGATCTAATTTCCTTGAGCCAGAATAATGAGAATAATTCTAAATGGAAAGATGGAGAAAAGGAATGCATAGAACAAATCTGGTCCTTCCTAGTATTACTCATATGTGTAATACAGCTCTGAAATATTATTGCAGCATCAAAGCAATTCCAAAACATTTAGCAGTACTTGAAAATGAGTGCCAAAACCACAATTATTTTCTATACATTGGCCTCCATCTCACCCCAGATTGCTCTTTTATATGCCATAATAAAACCAGAAAAAAATAAATTAGACTGAGAAGCTATATAAGCCTTTATATATTCCCTTTCTTTTACTGGCATCTTAAGAATCTTTTTCTGTGTGGGCTGATGTAGATGCCTGCTTATGTCTATCCCTTTTATAGTGCTTTGTCCTCATACAAATAATCATGAAAGCACATCAAATAATAACAGCAGGGGAATTACTATACTGCCAAATGTTCCCATCAAGCAACTAGAGTGTAGTCATCATTATAATCATTTTGAGATGTTGAATGTAGTTAAACCAGCTAGCTCAGCTCCTCTGAAATCTCTGAAGCTTTTCTCCTAAGAGTAAAGTAGCTTTCAACTATAAATAAGGATCAGTAAAGTGTACCAGGAAAAAATAATCTATGTTGTTGAATGCATTTATACATAAGCATACATATATGTTTGGTTACACAACCATGAAACAGGTATTTTTTACGGGCTTAAGTGTTTTCATATTTTCTTTTTTTTACTTTAAGGTTTTCGTTATTATTAAAGGTGAAAATGTGAAATGTACCAAGAAGGAGACGTCTGCTTTAGTCTTTCCCCTTAATTTTGACTGCTGCTACAAATACAGTTCTATGGAGAAACGTTAAATATATTAGAGGATGTTAAGAATTCCAGGTGATATTTGGAGCTAAATGAATTAGAGTAGACAAATCATTGTCCTGTTTAATGCTGCATTGCAATCATTTGTGCAATGGAATTATATTATTCTATCTCACAGACCGGCAGTGAGATTAAAAATGTAATTGTGACTCACTTTAAAGAAGGAAAATTATCCAAATATGCCAAGTGTTATGTGAGTGCTGTTGTTAAATTAGTGTATTGACTTTAACCTCTGATTTCTAAAGGAATTTGCAGAGACAGCTGCACTTGTCAATCTCTTCGTGAAGACTCATTTCATTTTCTGAATTTCTGCTGTGAGAAAATTTCATTTGTGATACTCTGTTTTCAGTAAACTTCCTTCCCCCCCCTTTGTCTTCACTTCTTTGCATCTGTTAGCCAAGTTTATTTTTTTAAGCTCTGTCCCCAAACAACCCAGATTTCTTTCTCTACATCCCTGCTCACACTCCAGGAAATATTTTGCATTTAAGTCTATTCCAGTTCTCAAATCTTTCTTTGAGCTTGTGACAACAGTGTTACAGGCTTAATTCAGGCTGGTTTCCTCAAGTTTTCCACAATTCTTATTCCACACAGATGGGAAGAATGTGTTGGGAAGGGAAATGTCATACAACACACCAGCTACACCTTAAAAATATCTGAAATACACAGCATTTTTGTTAAGGTGATCTGAAAATGCAAACAGTTCAGATACAGTAAGTCTCAAAGAATGTTATCCATTTTCTGTGCTAAATAGTTTAGTTCTTGCACATTAGTCAGTCTGCAGATATGGGTAGAATTCCCTCTTCACTTTTCATACGTATTTCTGACATGCCCTCCAAGTTTTGTCTGTTTAGTGCTTAAAACGCTAATGGGAAGAAATAGATTGCAGAGATGAGCCTATAATGTCTACAATTCACCATAATGCATGTGGCATATCTTTTCCCACCTTTTATAAGGTGTTTCAGTGACCCATATATTTCACAGATTATACCACAGAGTGCTTACTGTGAAATACTATGATAAGGCTTTTAGCAGTCATTGTAGAAGTAGATGAATGGAGAGAAGCATAAATGAACGGCACAAGTGTACAGTATCTCACTCTTAATTTTTATTTTATCAACACTACTGACAGTTCATAAAAGGTGTTGTAGTCACAAATATATATTATAATTCTACTAGTCTAGTGGAATTGAGCTCCTTCAGAAAATGTAATTCATTTATTTACTGGAGTCACAAAGGTATGTAGCCTGGACTTTCCCTGGGTGATGGTTGTAGTTCTGAATTCACAATGAAAAAAAAAGTAGCAAAGGTGTTGGGAAGTAAATTATTTTGTTCTGCATACACATTGTTTTACTGCTGTGCCTGTAGCATGTTGACACATACATCTAAAAGAGGAGATTGCGAAAAACAAGAACAAGCCCTTTGATTTTGCAGCTCTGCAAATCCTTACTCAGATGGGTGACCAAGAAACCTGACTTACAGCTGGGTTTTCAAAATTCTATTCTTATGCTTCCATGAGGGGCAGTCATTATTTTGATTTCCCTTTTGTTCACTGAGCACAGAGAAAATTTATACCAGTCCCCTTCAGACATCTAACATTATGTCCCCAAGTTAAGATCCTAATTTCCCTTAAACAGTATCTTACTCAGGAAAAAGAGAATTTGTAGGTGCATTCAGATGGTGATTCAAAGCTGCACAGTGCTGACTGGAACTTTGGAGGTGATCAGCCTTCTGCAATTATATAACAGATAGCCCAGAGTGAGTGAAGTTCCTGGCTTTGGTGTCTCAGACAGGTACTTAAGGTTAGGTCATGTGAATCACCTCTGTGCCTGCTCCTGCTTTCCCTGAAAGCATTGGGAATTCTTTTGTTCATTTGAATAGAAGTAAAAAGATCTTGAGATCTTACTCCTCTACCCAGCCTATAGGCAGAATTTAAGATATACCTTAAATTTCATGACCTATTTTTTTCTGCATTTCAAATTAGTCTTTTTTTTTTAAACTTCAGCACTTTCAGCTATTGCTACTGAAATGACAGTTTCTTTTTTGAAAACTCATTAGCAATGTTTTGAAACACTCTGTTTACAAAAGCTTTCATCTTATCCATAAGAACAAATGAATGACTTATCTGATTTCAGAATATTTGTAAGGTGAGCTTTACAGATCCCATTAAATGTTAAAAGCTGTTTGCAAGAAAATTGTGCCTGTCTTCAAGCTCTCATCTCACAGTGTGCTTTCCCCACATCTTCAGATTTGTGACGTACACCAGTGAAATAAAAAAAAAAAATTCTAATTCGAAATAGGTCAGTCTAAAGGTGAAATCCTAAGACTGATTATTTTAATCCTCTGGTGTTCCCAACAAAGTTCAGGAAGGTTGAGAATATAATATGGGAAAAAATGCACTGAAGTACAGAAAAGATTAAGTGAGTGAACTGTACAGCCATAACCCCTGTATATAATAGAAATGTTTTCTGTGCAAAATTAAGACTGCTGTTAGATGTACATTTACAGATTGACTGCAGATATATACAGCAGTGTAATTTTTGTTCACTCTGACTTTTCTACTGCTTGATTAAAAGACTAGACATTTTCCCTTGAGATTCACTCTTCTGGCTAATGTGCTGTAATTGCAATGGAGTGCTTAGTACAGCAGCAACGAGCACTATTCTGTAATAAATTTAGGTCACTGCAGAGTTCATCATGTAGTCCGTGGCAACAGAAGATAAAGCGATGGTTAGTTCATCTCCAGCTTTCAGCTACAGTGTCACTGATTCTCCTGTCTAATTATACTATTAGAACTAAATGTAGGCAAATCGTCCAAGTCCCAAGGTCTCTTCTTTCCTTCTGTATATGTAATATTTCAGCAAGAGAAAACATAGTAAGCATTATAACAGAAATGCGATCCAGAAGAATTCTTAGGCAAGAAAAAGACAATCACATTTTACCTTGGAGCATTCCTTTCCCATTTCCATATAATCTCTCAGATCAATATTTTTGAAATCCTTTCATTTTTACAAACCCCTACAATTATGTTTTCTCCAGCAAAAAGCAGACAAATTTGTACAAGGCCTTCAGAACTGTTGATTGTAATTGCTAAGTTTGCAATTTGGAATGAATTTGGGGAGCAAGGACTTTGCTACAAGTTTTTTCTCTCTGCTTATTTACTTGACCTTTTGCTTGAGAATATTTTATTCATTAAGCTTGTTTGCAAAGTGGCCATTCAGATTAAATCCTAGCTTGAGGGCATTTACAAGTTTTTCCACTTCAAAGTTTTTTAAGTTTTATTGTTTCCCATCTGACATACATAAACACCACTACCACTAAATGCCTATTTCCTGCATTAGGAGTAGAAGTAGAACTGAAATACTTTACCATGGCTTGCATAAAACTGTGCATAACAAACTTTTTCTTCATTTAGTTATGTATTTTAATCTCTTGTTGTTGCAGTGATGATGTTTGCTGATTGCCATATCTCTCATGATAGGATTTATGCAAAATTTCACACCACTGAAGCACAAACATAAAGCAGTGGGATCTGAAAAAATCTGGAGGTGGGGTTAGGATTTAACTTTAACATGTATTATTTTTAAAACTGGGAACAACAAACTGCAATGGATTACAGAATTTAGACACACTTTTTGTTAGCTTTGAAGATCTTAGCCTTAAGAATCTCAAATATTTTTTAGGAATTTAATACTAGCTGTATGCAGTGCCATGTAAGACTGTTGTGATTGTGAATGTCAAGAACAATGGCATTCATCTTATAAGAATATGGAAAGCAGAAAGATACGTGTAAATTGTCTACCAAAACAAGGGCATTGGATTGCATCTCTCTCAGCTCTTTGATCTGTGACAAAAATTGAAGTATTTTGTCTGCACAGTTAGGGTGCATGTTCTGAAAGGAATGTAGGGAAGATGAAATTTTCTCACCTGTATTCTCTAATATCTTGAGTATTCATGATATCATCTGGAATTGCGTTGCAATAGTGTTCCCATGTAAATTCCTAAGATGAATCTTTTAAGAATCCATAAATTTAATTATCTTAACCAACATTTTTGTGAAAGGCTGATATGTTAGTGGTTAATGACTGAAAGCAGTTGTCCATAAGTGGAGGGCAGGGTGCTTTGCTGAGGTCAGGTTTAAGCCTCCCCCTGTCCCCAAGGAGAAGGACATGAGTTTTTGGGTGGGTGGTGGCAAACCCCATAGGACAGAGGTGGTGAATACCCACCACCAAAGGATACAAGAAGGTTTTTATCATGCTGATCGTCATCCCTTACCCACACATTTACATGTAGCCTTGAGGGTTTCCATCCCTTCTGGTGGAAGAGAACTAGCTCCACTACACTGGCGTGAGAGGCAGCTGTCATGTCTTAGGAGGAGTCATAAACCATCAAAGACCCTGAAGCAACCCCAGACTAATTTCTGGGACCTCCCATGAAAGACTGAAATCTCACCCTCAGGAGAGGTACCTGGGCTTTCCCACTTAAACCTGAGCCTGTATTATCCCACAGATCTTTTTGTTTTGGGGGCGTCACCCACCCCCAATGGATCAAGACTGAAATCATCACTTAGACAGGACTCTGACCATCACTTCAAAACAAACAAGTCTTGTGGCAGGATCCATGGGTGGTGATATCTTTCTACTCTTATTCTTTCTTTCTTTTCCCTTATACATTTTCCAAAGGGATATTTTTTATATTTTTATATTATTATATTACTATAGCTAATAATAACCAAAATGTCTACTTACCTGCTTTCCATTCAACCAATTTTTTCTAAAATAAACCCTACATATACGTATTTATAAACTCAAATAATCCAGTGTTGTTTCACTCTAAACAACCCCAAAGGATCTAGTAACGAGAACCTGGGTTACCCTTTCCTTCAGGGGCGGGTTGAACAACCTCAGAGATGAAGTTGACCCTTACTTGTATGATATTATATGACTACTGGCTCACTTGACTAAGGTTTCTCTAATTATTCTCACAGCAGAGCATTCTCAGATCACAAGCTTTCCATGTCAAGTCACCTCTATTTTCCACTTTTAAAAGTAGAGAGTGGCTGCTTTAAGATGGCTTTTCCATCCTTACCCTATTTGTTTCCCTTATCTTCCTACAACATTTATTATAAGGTCTTTCTTTCAGGACTGATTTCCCTTAAAGTCCAGCTGTGATTACAGCTCTGTTCTTAAATTCCCTTTCTCCAGATGTCTCTGCTGTCAATTTACTCCTGTTTTCACTCACTCCATTTTTTTTTCCGCAGGAAAGGATATTGTTACTGACCTCAAGATTTTTCTTTAGATAATTCTGTTGCAGACATAATGACTGTTTCATTCTTGTTTTTACTCTGAGATTAAAAAAAAAAACAGAACTTTCTCATTTCAGCTGTAATTCTATTCCTAGATTTCCACAATTTTCTTGAGTGCCTTCTATATGCTGGAATTTGTTTCCTACATCAGGCAAGCAGCCCTAATGTCAGATGACAAGACCCTGCTGATCATCTGCAGCTTTCTAACTGAACATCAGACCAAAATTTTAAGGTATCTACAAAACAGTCATCAATAAGTCCATAACTGAAGATTTAAAAATAGACCTAGTTTCAGGTTAGCAGTTCAGTATCAATTTTTAGGGATAAAAAGTTCTAGGGAAAATTTTAGTTTCTGGTGCAAGGCAGTTGACAACCCTTAAATTTGAGACAGAGTTATATATACTTAAGTCTTCATAAGGTCTTACTGCTAGAATATAGAATATAATGATAACTTTTGGAATTTAATATCCCGGTGCCTTATCCACTATCATGATGGACTGAAAAGAGATTACTGTTGGACAAACGTTATGGAAAGAAGAGTAAGTTTGTCACATTATCCTAAGTGAAAAAGTAATTGATTTTTGAAAGATGTTTTATTGCTGATGGAAGTTATGATTTTATGAACAAAGGAAGGAAAACTTTAGTCAAGACAGATGGCCTTGCAGAAAATCATCTGGGTATTTCATCTGGCATTTTAGAAATTTTACTTAGTTAAATCTGTTTTGCTGGTTTAAATTTAAAAGGTATCCAGGCCTTTTATATCACTGAACAAAAGGTGGCTTACCATAACCTTCTATGTCACAGCAAAAAGTTTCTGAAGTCTTTTAGTCTTATATATCTGAAATATTTCTGGAAGCCTGAGAGGAAATTACTGCCTGGAGACAGCCCGGTTTTTTTCTGTTTAGAAGCCTTGAAGATGGACAGAATCCAGCATTCCAAACTTCCTATCTAAAGGATGACAAGGTTACACAAAGGTACTCGCCAAACTGTGGGATGTGGGGAAAAACATTTAACACTTGGTGACCAAATGCTTCTAATGAACCTGCAGAGATTTCAAGATTTTGATAACTGCTGAGATTAACAGAAATAATTGACTTGAAGGGTAATAGATTTTTACGAAACCCACATTCTTCTTAATGTCTTTTCTCCAACATAGTGTGATCATTGTTAAAGTAAAAACACTCATGGGTAATCGCTGAACAGAAGTGCCTGTATTACCAAGCACTAAGAATTACTGTAAGAATTTTCAGAGAATACAAAATCTGAAGGGACAGTAAATGTTATTTAACTACTCTCATGTGTAACACATTGTTGTTTGTAAGAATAAATTGCACAAATACCTGAAATGCAAAAGAAAATTCTGACTGAATCTGTTGCATTCTCTCACCTGGGCATATCACACCCTAAATAATAAGTACTGGCAACTGCCCTGTAGCAAACAGTCTGATCATCACTCAGAACTGGTTCAGCTAAGCCAAAGTTCATGGCTTAACCTGCTTTTAGAAAAATGTTGGGAAATAGTAGCCATAAGCTGAAAAGAAAATTCTTCTGTTCCAGCGTTTCTCATAGGGTTTTTAACAACATATACTTTTGTTTCTCTCAGTATTCCACCACTGCTTTCTCTTTGGAGCAGTTTGTCCTCCTGAGCAATCAACATATGCTTAGGATTAAAATCTCAGGCTTAGCAGCAAACTTAGGAAAAAGAAAACAAGTTGAACTGAAGTTCATACCTGTTAGGCAAAAATCAGGGAGATTGTTAGCAACAGAAGCAGATGCCTATCTCACACCCCATGTAGGAACAGAAAATGTTTCTTTTATTGGCTATGCACTGTAAATTCATAGACTTGATCCCTGAGATCAGTCAGCAAGAGCTTTGACTATCTACAAATTCTGGATTCAAGCTCCATTGCCAAATAATTGCCCCTAATTTTTGTGACAAATGTAGACAAATCATGATTGACACATTTCTCCACACCCCTACCCCCCCATCCCCCACCCCCTCTCCTACCCTGCATAATTACCAGCCAGGCTAAACATTCCCTGCAGGCAGGGAAGAGAATCTACTATCAATATTTTGATGATCCATTAATGCAGGTCCTATCTGATTGAGTTTCTGCATGTTCACTTGGAATGTAACACTCTGTGACCTTGAAATATGAGCATTAAAGACAGGATAACTTATCTTGCTGCATGTCACTGTCACCCAGTAAAGCCTCTATTACGGGTGCTTTGAAATGAGCTGGTGGTGAAAAAAGAACCTCTACTGTTAAACCTACCTTAACACAAAGCCTGTGTTATTTATTTACGATGCTACATGAATCATCTGCACTTTCTGTGATAAGCCCGGGGCTGTGTGTCTTTCATTTCAGCTGACATTTTGCTGCCATTTGCCAGGCTAAGTAACTACTGTGCAATCACTCCAAGCTGATGTGTGGTCATTGTTTTGCACAAAATGGACATTTAACTCAACTAAAAGACCTTTTTGAAGAAAAAAATTTGACAAGGTAAATTTTGCCCATATATGAGAATTCAAGTAAATCTGTAGCAAATACGCTTTTTGTGGTAAGTAGAAAGATTTCTGCAGAGAATTTGGCAAACTGTTCTACTTCTGTACACAAAGTAAAAAAAAAAAAAAAATTGTTTTGAGCAAAAAGGGTTTCTTAGAGTATTGAAAATCTTCTATTTGGAATTATATATCCTTAGCCTTGCCTGATAAGATAGTTGAAATCTGCTCCTTTTTAAAGACAAAGAGCTGTCAGTTTCATATTTTCAATGTGTTGAAAAGGATCTAACAAAAGGACATTTTTTCTACCTCGTGTTTGGGTTTTTTTGCAAATGTTTAATTATCAAACCCAATGCCAATATTTGATAAACCTACTACATTCCATTACATTTTAACTTGCTTGACAATGCCCTAAAATGATAGAATTGCTGGGTATGTTATACATAAAGAAATTGTGTACTTTTGTCTCTCTAACTGTAAGATACAGAAAACTGAGCACAATTCAAGGATAAGTAGTTTTGCTTGTAGTTGTTTAGCCACTGAAAAAAATTGCTGATAGGTTTGCTTGGATGCTTTTACCCCTATTTGAGTTTAAAGAAGAAGTAAAACAATAATAATAAAATTCACACAAAAGCACACTGGAATTCTCCAAAAATGACAAGTAGCTTCTAGTTAGAAATCTAGAGACTGCTGGTTAATAATTTATGAGCTTCTTATGTGGCACACTATGTGACTTTCACTTTCTTGCTCATGGAGCATATCAAATGTGGGGTGCTACTTGTAGGCCTCGACAAATTTTCCCCATTTTTTTCTCTTCTAATTATTCACTGAATACTGTATGTGTTATGCAGAATTGAGGGGAGGAAACACAA
Source organism: Monarcha castaneiventris obscurior (assembly GCA_026261815.1). NCBI lineage: Eukaryota > Metazoa > Chordata > Aves > Passeriformes > Monarchidae > Monarcha > Monarcha castaneiventris. Next base: position 6,667,595 of record JAMPIT010000889.1, read on the forward strand.
ATAATTCTAGCCTGAGAAAATGCCATCATGACATTCATCATCACTTTGTGACATTTGCTGTCCTCTTATTAAATTGCCTGGCATTTCATGAAACCATGCCCAGACTAATTGCACTTTCATTAACTGTTGTTTTCCTCTACTAAATGATTTGATAGTATTTTCCTTGCAGGAATGTCAACATGTTTAACAAACTCTAATAACTAAAGCTTTGAAAACTATCCTGATGGGTCTCTTACTTTTTCCCAGCCTAGTCTGACACACAGTTTTTAATGGCAAGACTACCTGCATCTTATCCAGTTGAAACTGATGTTTCTCCTCCAGTTTGAGGTCTTCAGTAAATGTAAATTTACAGAGGTGGATCCAGTAATGCCTTTCCCTGACATCAAATTTATTTTCATCTCCCTGCAGGATGCTTTCCATTTTTCAGCTCCAGTGTTACAGTTCACTGAAGGTCGCATTGCCTTGCAAAAAGCCAGCATTAGTAGGTTTTTACAGCCGCATTATACAGGGGAATGTTTGGGGTAAGGTCACCTTTGCTAGGGAAAAGCAGGCAACAGCAGCCCCATGGTGAACCTGGAACACACATGAAACCTGCAGGCTGAGCTGCTGCCGTGCCTGCCCTCTGTCAGGAGGTGAGACCCAGGGGACCCAGAGGCTGTGGGTGAAGCAGCACCGTGCACGCCAGTCCCTGGTGCTGGAAGCTGACAGAGGGCTGTGTGCTCTCAGCTCCCCAGCTGTGATGCTGCGTGCCTGCTCCACATCGCCTCAGCTTGCAGCTTCATGGAGTCCTTCAGGACACACAGAATGCCTGTTCTTTTCTTAAAATTATTTTCTGAAAGGAACTTCTACAAAAAGATTCACACTGGGCCCTTCCCATTTGGACCAGTTTTACAACCTATCTTTTGACCCTAGAATTGACTTGAAAATCTCAAATACCTATTCACTGGGAACATATTACAGAGGTAAAAATCAATCTATGGTAAAAACAGTATTCCTTTGTTAGTTATACATAAAAGGAACAGGAGTCAAACAAACATGCTTGCTATCCTGACAAAAATCATTGTCTTGTTAATCTCAGCTATATTAGTGTACTTGCACTACGAAGATCAAACGCAAGAAAAACCTGTTGGGTTCTCATCAAGTTTAACAAGGCTCTCTCTATATTTACCAGGTTTCTTTCTCTATAAAACCAAAATTTTTATTACACCTTTAGAAATTCATTAGAGAGAGTAACCAGGGATATAGTAAGAGATACATAGAAAAGTCAGAGACCACTCAACTGCAGAATAAAACCACACTATCAACACACTGTGTACATCCCTAACACTGCCCTTCTGTGAAAATAAACCTTGTTTATGAGAATAATATTATCAGATCACTTCATAAATACAGATTTACCAAATATGTAATATTATATTACATAGGAGATATACATAGGAGAATAGAAATTATTTTTGGAATAAACTTTTGAGTGGTTTATTGGTATTTGGCCACTTATCTCTCTCTCACAATGAGCCCCATTGCCCTCATACGCATACGCACGCACACACCCTTTTGGATTTGCTGACACAAGTCACAGTACATGATTTACCTGTGTTCTGCACTTCTTTTCCATGATGTGGTTTCCAGAATTGTGGTTTGAGGATTTCTGTAATCTGTAAAAATGTGGGAAATCTGAACTAAGTATGAAATCTTAGTATTTATTCTCCATTGTCTTAGAGATACGTATTATCTTGAACTGTGGGTAACCACTGAGTGAGAGTGAACTTGACAAAACGCAGAGCATCAACATGATATTAAATCTCTCTCAAATGTCATAAATATATAAGCATTTTTCTGACTTCAGAAAATACTTTGGCACACAGAATAGTGAGGTAAAAATCTTGTAACAAAGTTTCAACACAGTCAGTGGAAGTGGGTGATATAAGAACTACTTGAAAGAAAAAAGAGAGACACCCAACGCTGAAGTTTATAGATTTAATAATTTTACTTCCTGTTTGTAAAAAAATAATTTTAGGTAGTTGGTTAAAATTTTAGTTGCTTACAGACTCCACAGTTTAGTCCAAGTCCATGGAGCAATATGAGCAGTTGTATGGTTTCACATACTCTTCCTGTGCTCTTTCTAACCGCATGATTTTCAATACCCTGAATATTTTGGCAACCTTTTTTCCATAAGCAAGCTGTTGGTTTTCAGAAGGTAATTGTCTAAGACAGATAATTCCTTGCCTTTTGAGACTTAGTTAAAGCAAATAACTTAGACTCATTGCATGTAGACCAGTAATTTCAAGACCACTGTCACTTGCTGACATCAAAAGATATGATTTCGTTTGACATATCAGAAATCTATCTGTGTCAGGCACAGTTTCAGAAATCCTGGTCCACCTGAAACTGCATTTCAGTGCATTCAACTTTGACAGTTCCTCGAACTTTTCTGTTTGCTTTCAGAAGCGGTTTATACCATAAATCTACAGGTGTCCTGGTTTCAGCTGGGGTAGAGTTAATTTCTTCTCTGTAGCTGTTACAGTGCTGTGTTTTGGATTCAGAATAAGAATGGTGTTGATAACACACTGACGTTTTGGGTTTCTGATAAGCCCTGTTTAGTCAAGGACATTTTTTTAAGTCATTTTATGCTCTGCCAGTAAGGAGGTACACAAAAAAGCCAGAGAGGGAGCTTAACCAGGACAGGTGACCCAGACTGGCCAAAGGGATATTCCACACCACAGAACATCGAGCCCAGTACATGAAATGGGGGGAGTCACACAGAAGTGCGGCCAGCCTGGTTTGGGGGCAGGGATCTGGCATCTGTCACTGGATGGTGAGCAATTTCATTGTGCATCACTTGTTTTTTTCAAATAATAATAATAATAATAATAATAATAATAATAATAATAATAATAATAATTTATCATGGGTATTGTATTTTATTTAATTTTCAATTATTAAACTGTTCTTGTCTCTACATACAAGTTTTACTTTGATTCTTGTCCCCAGTCCACCAGGGTGGAAGGGAAGAGATGGGGGTTGAGCAAGAGGCTGCGTGGTGTTTCATCTCCTACTGGGCTTAAACCACAACAAGATTACTGTGAGTCCTGCTGCTTTACACTCACTTTTGCTAACACAGGCTGGTTGAGACAACCAGGTCATGCAGCAAGAGAATGAAAAAGGAAGTGCAGAATGAAGGGTGTACTTATGTCCTGAAATGATAACTCTTTAAATGTAACTGTGTCTGCATTTTCCTACATTGAGTTGCCACTGTACAGGAAGTGCCACTGAGCTGTAAAAACTCAGCTACCAACCCTTTGCACATCAGAAGGCTCACCATCAGCATATTGGTATCACTGAAGCTATTATTATTTAAAGATGACTGACACTTGAAAAACACTAGGTTTTGTGAACTATATGCAACTAAAGGAGACACGTACCTGCATATACAACACAATATACTGTTGTGTAGAAATTCCTTAAACTCTTTGAAACTGGTGCCTTCTTGTAGCCAGTAAATTGAAAAAAAATTGTCCAGAATAGTCTGTACAGACTCTTCTACCTTTCTAAAATGTATTTCACCTTGGCAGTTTTCCGATTATTACTTATTATGCAATTTAATCCCAATTATTTGTTCACTAGTTTTCTCTGACAGGATTTTAAATCATTGTTATTTAATTGTTTTGGCATATCCAGTTCCCCAGATGCTGCAAGCTATCACCTTTGTCAGTTCATATCCATTTCATACTTTTCCAGATCATGACAATCAAACCTATCCAGCTAAGCATGCATGTCAAGAGCTCTGAAGAAGAGCCTACTAGACAAGGACGTGACTCAAGCTCATAGATAGAAGATGAAATTTGTAGATAATTTTTTCCAGTTAGTGGGTGCTGTCCCCTTTATCTTTTTCTTGTTAAACCAAATAAATCTCTACTTATCTTCAGTACAAATTGTAAATCTGTCTATTAATGTAAAGGATCTTTCCCTTACTGACAGATGCAGAGGCTTGGGAGAGGTCCAACATTGTTTAAAAACTATGTTTACTTCATCTTAACATGTGGATGACAATTTCTGAAACATAAATTTTCTTTCATGTTGAGAATCTGGAATGCTGCCATCTGTCTGCTCTTTTTTCCATTTCAGATATAAGATGTTATTTCAATTTGTCTCTATAGAGGGTGAAATGGAGGATACATTTATGCCCAATTACTTTGAAATTAGATAAGTGTCATGTCACAATATTTCTGTGCAGTGTTATGATTTTTTTTTTAAACAGACTATTAGTACTGATTACTACTGGAAAGAAGTTATACATTGCTTATGGATATGTTTTGGAAGTCCAGAGAATCCAAAGAACACCTGTTTCCACATCACATTCAGAGGGTCTGTGGCAGGATAAAAGGGAAGAGACCTTTCCATTTCCTCCTATTGTGCCTTTCCTTCTGGATTTCTTACTGCTGGGTAAGACCCTGCAGCCCAACCTATCCTTTTTCTGAAACTGAGTCTTAAATGCAGTTTGGGAAGTGAGTTCACAATAGTATAAGGTCTGCCTTGTACCCTCTAGATTAACTTTTCCACTCCTGTGGGTGGCAAAGGAACGTGTGTTCTGAATAAGCATGACAACACGAAATTAATCCCATTTCTATAGCCTTACTCAGTTTTTGCAATTTAATATTCTGAAATGAAAGATGTACTGTTGCTGGAACATGTGCTCTCTTTAAGTAAAGTGCTGGTGCAAAGTGTCCTGTTGGGAGTGATAACAAGACTTGTAGCCTTTACATCATCTGTTTCTTAACTTAGAGTTTTGGTTTTCCTGTGCAGTCAGTGTATTTTTTATGTGGAATTTAGAGGCTTTGTGCCAATATTGTAGTCAATGATCCTTCTTAAGATACTAGATCAATTTGGAATAGAATAAGAGTAAAAAATAATTACAGAAGTAAAAATTTACAGAAAGGAACATTTGATGTTACACAGCTTCAATTTTTCCACATCTAGCAAAACTATCTTCAGCTTTCAAATATGTGCTTCCATTTAGAATTCTTTCTTCATATCTCAGCATTCTACTTAGGCAATTTTTCATAATTGCTAGCCTTGCAGCAGCTTCTAATCATTCGTAGATTTCTGAAAATATAGATTTTTGAAAATTATGTCTCACATAGATCACTGCAGAGATATAGTTACATAGATAACTGCTATTCAGATACAGGGACTTTGATTTATTGGAAAATTTCCAAGCTCTTTGAGTTTTTTTCTCTTGCACTTCTCCATATGCACATACAGCTTACATGTCTTTCCATTAAATATTCACTGGCTGAGACCAGTATAAAATCAAGCTGGAAAAATGTAATATAAGTAGGTTTCATTCCATACATAATTGCTGGCAAAGGTTTTGTATGTAAAAGAAAATTAGCGTAGTGTCTTTGTGTTAGATCTGTTAAGGGACAATAGTAAAATGTATTTCTGCCAGCATCATTTCACAGCTTGTATTTGCTGGAAAATGCTGTTTTATTAGCACATGTTCCTTCAGTCTGTGAGACTATCAAAGTGTTGATCATGTGTCCACCACCAGTTTTACTTTAATTCTTTATTTGCCACTTACTGTGATCTAAAAGTCATTTATCAGTCTTTTAGTTTGTTGAGAACCAAACAAATATAATTTTTTCTTCACTCTTTGTAAAAGGCTTGCAGTGTTATGTACAAATTGCTATCTTGTTTTGTTACTGTTCGTATTTTGAAATCCAGTAATCCAAGGGATAGATTCCTATTGCGGGATAAACACAATAGCAGGAAACTTCTAAAAATTGGGCCAAACCAGTTTGGTTCAGTTGGATATTTTTTGAAAGTTTTTATCAAATTATGTGATAAGAGTTCTCACAAATTCTGCCTAAGTTAGCTAAAGGACTGATATTTCTTCTTCCCCTCATAACACAGAAATGTTTTACAAGGCAAAGCAGCTACAACAGTATATTTCTCTATTGTGAATAACAAAGCCTTTATGTAGGTTCAGAGGTATGGGTGGTTATAGGATATAGGTTTATTTTCAGTGACATGTAGACACCATGCACTCAAGCCCACCTGTTTATTTCTGTTAATATTTATTACTGCATACTGTAGTGGTGCAGCTGATTTCCAAATATTTTTCATTTTGGGTAACACAGGCTCTGGATACAGCAAGAGAGTCATTAATACTCTAGGAAGACACATCTTTGAGGACTTTTATTATTTAAAGTTTCTGTGGAACCACCAAATGTTAAGATGATAGAATTCCCTGTCTCTTGTCCTTTAACCTTGCCTGTATTCAAAGCTCTTTCAACAGAAACGCTGCAGCAAATTGCATAAGACACTGACTTCTCTTTGCTATCTTCCAAAAACCTTCTCTTTCCCACTGCAAACAGCAATTTGGGGCCTGTTCCACCCACCCCTCCCACTCCCTGTGCTGATTTGTCCTTTTTTTAAGGAATTTTTATTCACTTTTTGTATGATGCTAAAACAAACGGAAAAGACACATTTACAATCATATACAGCCATTGATTCCAAGGCTCATGGTCATGTGTTGTTGATGATACAACCACTGCCCATTCACCTCCTGGACACACTGCCAAGTGCTGTTCAACTGGCAGCCAGCAGAATTAATAATATTTCTTGGTCACCCTGCTCTCTGCTTCCACCAGTTACACACTTTCTCCTCAAGAAGCAAGGAGAGAAAAAAACCAGAACTTAGTTAATTTTTGGTGAATTTTTCTACCCATTGTTAAATGATTCCTACTAATGCTGATGGCTATTTTTAATGTTTTGCTCTTGCTCTCCTCTTAGTCACTGCACACTAGTCCACCCAATCCTTTTAAGTGTAACATATTCACTAAGAGCATTTCCTGTAGCCTAAAAAATGTCCATCCCTCAACAATTTCCTCATTTGATCTGAGTTGTTCTGCTTTTCTTGTGGCTTTTAATCAACGTGTCCTTAAATAAAGGCCAAAATTTACATCTTGCATTGCATAAATACAGATTTAAAAGCCAATACAGATATTCTCTTAGGGTATGTACATGAGCAGGTGCAAACTTAAGAGAAATCAGTGTCCTGCACCCACTCTGTAGCGGATATATGATGGAAGTGAGACCTGTGTTCAGCTGGCCAGCACCAGACATCCCCTTGAACACCCTGGAGGTGTCTTGGCTCTGTGGCTCCCCCAAACACACCTTGGTCAGAAAGACACTAGCTTTGACTACTGCCCTTTGGCCATGGCACTGGTGTGGTCAGGGTTCCAGCTGGATGTCAATTGTACCAGCCACTGCCATTGTGGGGGTGAGAGTGATGAGAAAATGGAGAGGAAAAAAGCTTTTTAAATTATGTACTTTCCTACAAATCTATGCCAGGCTACATACAGACAACAGAAAAATTTGTAATTTCTGTCTAGGAAAAGATACATAACTGATAGGATCCTCTCACAAAATGATTTCCCTCTCTCTTTGCCAGTAAACACCATCTTTTCCATTAAGTGGAATGGGGTGTTTGAGACATGGTTCTGCTCCCATCAAAAACTTCAGACAGTGCCAAGAATTTGGTTTAATTCAGAAAATGGTGGAAATCTTATTTTTGGACTAGTTAGATGCTTGATTTTTTTGTGTCCAAAGGGGTAATAATATATGCTTCTTGTTCTATTTGAAAATAAATTCTAAAAGAATTTCAAGAGAAGCAGTATTCTTGCCATCTTTTTCATTACTATTACTTCTAAACATTGATTAGTGGAACATTTTGATATGGCTTTATTTTTCCTACTCTTCCCTCACTTCAGTTAACTTCCTTTATAAAATAATACGCAGTGGAAAATCTTTTCTTTTTTTACTTCTTAAATAATATGAAGTACTCTGTGTTGTGCATTTCTAGGAATAAAGCTCACTCATTCTTCACACTGCATTGTTTTCAATGAATCAGTAATTTACAGTGCAGCCCAAGAGACTAATGGTGTTCTTGACTATTTGCAATGCTGTTCTCCTCATGCCTTAATAAAGATGAACAGTATTTAACTGCCAGGCATCAGAGATTTCTTTATTTTAATTAGAAAGGGTGCTTTTCCTGTCATTTTCCTTAGAACAAAATATATCCTAGAAGACTCCTTGCACTGCTCCCCTAGCTGTTGATTTGGCGTGAATTAAAGGAAACATATTATGAAAGGTGAATAGCTAGGGAAAAAAAAATAAGGTCTAACATTAAACTATAAATGTTTCATCATTTTGTTCAATCAAACCTCGGGGCAATGTCTTTTCAATGTCATGCTTTAGTCAAAGTCTTTTTAGCCCATGCATGTCTTTCCAAACAAGACAGACAAAAGCTTCTATTTTAAAAACAAACAGCTAAGTGATTTGCTGTACACTTGCCATGAATAGTAACGAGTAGATTTGTGGTGAGTTCCTCTCTTTAATTAGCACATTTCTATAACCTGACTGCTGTTGTTGCAGTTTGGATGAGTACTGCCTTATTACAATGCATCAGAGGATACCACTTGAAGAAATTCATGAAGCAAGTTATGAAAAAAATATACCATGGAGTATTCTTGGGATTGGTTTAAAATACTTCAATGTTTCACTTTTTGTAATGGAAAGAACTAGCTGCTAAAGCTGTGAGTAAATCCAGTGATAGGTGTTGTATAAGAGTACTTTAAAAATAACTTTTCATAAACATGCCTTGGAAAGGTTTTTTTTACATAGCTGGAATGTGTATATGTTGTTTTAAAAACAGAAGCATTTTTATTGAGTTCTCTTATTACTATGTCTTATATGTAGTGATATTTCAGGGTTTCATAGTTGAATAGGAAGGAAAGGATTTTTTTTTAAACCATATTTTTGACAAATTTATCTGATGTAATATTTTAAATGTTTTTCAAAATTCTCACAACTGTTCCAGAAAGAGCAGAATTTCAAAGCAGTAGTAACATTAAAGTAGAAAAAAAACATTACAGCAATAGCTGAATGAAAGGGAGAATGGAGACTGACCAGAAAATTTGTCAGAAGCTTCAGGCAATGAAACAATAAAGGAAAGAAAGGGTTGACAAAGGGGAACATATTGTGATTGCAGCTGAACTTTTTAATGGGGACTTCTAGACATTCATGAAAATATCTTTTTCAAGATAACATATACCACATGTATTGTATAAGCAAATCATTAAAAGATTAAAGGAATAAAATAGATCGACTAAATCACATATAAATTTCTTTTGTTTCTACAGATTTCATGCAAAAATTCCATTTAAAGACCTTTAAACAAATATATTTAGTCTTCATACTTGGGGGTTATTAAAGATTTTTCTCTTGACATTCTTCCATGTGGGCATAGAGGTCATCTGCTATCTTTGAAGTTCTTTCACCCTGGAATCTGCCATATCTGTGTCAATATAAGGTTCACTAAAACTAGGAAAAAAAGACATAAATTGTCGATGGTGGGTTTGCATTTCTGTAAAGTTGGTAGTGGATCCTCACCAGAAAGATAAAAACCCATCTCCATTACTGCATTAGAAATGTGATCTCCTGAGTTTTGAGTGATGTCAAGGTATATAAGAGAGAAACCAGGTGTTAAAAACAAATTCTTAAGAAAATATCATGATTGTTCAAATACCTTAGAGTGTGATGGACAATGTCGAGAGTGAACAGAAATGCGCCTGTCTTATGACCTGCACTTTCTAAATCATGGATGGTTAAATGTTAATGTAAATACTTTTGGCAATAAATAATACCAAAAGATATTCACAAGAGAATATACCAAGAGAAATTCACAATACTTTACACAGGAGTTCCTATTTTTTGAACTGAATTATTGGTCTTCAACAAGTTCCATAGCAGAAGAACCAGGAAGTATTTGCTGCATTATTCACAGTTAGGAGTCGTTTGGTTTTTTTACTGAGAGACATTGAGAACTCTCTTTTTAAAAGCATCAGATGAGTAGGATGAGTAGTTAGGCAAAGGCCAAACTCCTAGCAGGAAACAAAATTTTTTTGAAGTCTAAAAGACCATAGTGTTTTCTTGAAACATTCGTATGTATCTGTGCAGTCATTCATACAGCGTAGAAATTAAAAGAGTGGACAATCCTTCTCAGTTCTACACAGTACATGAGTGCAAAAGTATGATGGCTTTTATTTAAAGATATATAAATTTACACATATGTTTTAAATATTTGAGCACACCTGTGCATAGTACACATAAGGATTCTTTTTAAAGGCAGCTAGTAATTCTGCATACTGTTTTTTGATGGGGCCGGATTTTCAGATGGTACAATTCTGGTCATTAGCAGTGAAACATTCAGGTTGTTAAATCACATATTGGTTTTGGGTACTGTGGTCAAACATGAAGAAAGAAACAAAGACATTATTGTATTAGCTAAGGATTAATTCTTACTCATTGGAAGTGAAGCCATGATTCAATTCAGAAACTGTGAAGAAGTAAATGGCTCTAAATCCTTTTATATTTGAGTGTATTATTTATATATGACATGTAAGTTGCAGAACAACTACCCATTTGTGGCATGAAAACCACTTCATGGGTTTTGGTATGCAACTGCCTGGAAAGTCAAGAGTGCAAATATGATGCCTGTGAAAGGACTCAGAATGAGTAAATTATTAGATTACATAATCATTAATTAACAGCTGAAAAAAAATTGAAATTACTTCAAAACGTGTGACCTTTTCTGAAAAAATTATATAGATGTACATATCTGTAAAGACTATATGTAAAATAAATGTAATAATTACGAAGTCTCTTTTCTATATACTAAATTTACCAGATGTGAATCAATCGCTGTTCCTAATAACATAAGATGCATTTTCCTAATCCTTCATGAATAGAAAGTGTTTACAGCTAAGCTTCCATCACACGAAGCTGTGTTTGACAGAGGACAAAAGTTATTCAAATGTGATCTTGGAAATGGATAAAGGGCTAAAAGAACCTCCACATTTTGCAAACAAGATGGAAAAAGTGGTTTTTCTAACTTGTTTCCAAAATATTGAAACTTTCTGATGATTCTTGGAGGTTTCAAATAGGTGCCAGAGATGGAAAATGAAGAGAGAGCAGGCTGTGCAGTCAAGCTGAAAGTCAGTATTTCACATAGATATTGAAATAAACCATATATCACATACACATATAATTTGTCTGTACAAATAAACCACACAGCACTCACACTACAGTACGTCTGACTTCACCACGCAGTCTGAGTATGTAGACACAGACAGCATAATGTCTCTGAAATTTTTCTAGAACTTGGTTTTCATAAGCACTTTGCCTACAGCTGTAATTGATAGTGCACAAGAGTGATGTGACACCTTTCCTGCAAGGTCTTTTGTGGAATACATCTGCTGTACAGTGGGAAAACAAAATATGAGTCTTGACAAAATCCTGTGGTAGAAAGGACTCAAACTGGGAAACTGTTCAACACAATTTGCATATTATGCACATGAAAAGCTAATGACAAAAGAGTATATTGGCAAACTCTGCCTTGTTATCTGGCAGTGATGTGTATAGCAGCATGAATACCTAGACATAAGCTCTACTAATGTTATTTTGCAATTAAGAAAATAAAGTCAGAGAAATGCAGTGAGAACTGCATATGTAAATAAGATTCAGTTGTGACAAACCACGTAATCCCATACAATCCAAATAATCCAGTTCACTTTGGGACACAGGCATCATGATTGTGTGTTATTAATTTTGAATGGTGGAAGAGGGAAAGTAGCCAAGTGCTTATTGAATCCTCATTTCTAGTTCAAGCGGCTGCTTCTTCATCCTTGCTTGCCAGTTCTGAGTGTATTTCAAGGAACATTACTGAGAACAAAATCGAACACCATCAATATTAATGATCTGAACTAGAAAGATAGCTTTTAGTGTGCAAATTAATTACCCTAATCACAGGGTTTTTTGTATCCATTTTAATGAAATAACTATTTATTTCACTGAGTCCTGAGCTTTTCTTTTGCAAATAAGGCACATTTACATGATAAATACATGAAATTTAAATGGATGACTAAATTAAATTGAGGGGGGAAAAAAGACCTTTTTAAATACAATTTTCATAGGAAAAACAGCTAGATTAATGGGTTGGTTAGCTGACTGGCATCTGTGATTAAGTCTTTTTAATGTATGTCAAATAGAATTTAATGGACCTCAAGAAATGTCTACATAGTAATATTCAGGGTTTAGTGAAGATGCATTTTATCTCCTATTATTGAAGTGTAGACAGCTGAAGGCATATTGCTTGTTGCTGCCCAGTACAGTACAGAGACATACTGTTTGAGAATTATCGTGATATCAATTTGCATTTCTACTTTCCTGTGTTGTGTGTCCTTTCCTCTGAAAATATTTTTTTTGTACCTACAGGAATTTAAAACAAGAAACTCCACTGTAAAATGGTGGTTTCTGATTGTTTGCATAGTCTTCTGATCATCATATGTACATTAGTTTCATGCTGTTGTTTCCTAACAAGAAGAAGAAAGGGAAAAATGCTTAGTTCAGGGGGACTTTAAACATATCTTTTAGATTCTGTGTGTTTTGAAAACTTTATTTATTGTGGCAAAGCTTTGAAGGGCTCCATATTCAACAGGAGCAAGATTTAAAACACATTCCAGCTCTTTTTTTGATAACAGTCCTGCAGAACAGAGCATCTTTCTCTGCTTGCTTTTTTCCCAGTCGAGCCACCAGAGACATCTCCAGCTTCCTTTGATTTGAAATGATCAATGGCAGCTGCGGCAGGCAGGCAGGGTGCCCCAGGCACAATGCAAACAAGTCTCTCTCCCAGCTCACTAGGATTTACATTTCAATTGCTGCCACATTTTTAAAGATAATTATAACCTTTTTATATTAATATTTTTCTGTGGTGTCTCTGATATTTTAACAACATAAATATTAATTTAGCATATCAAGGAGAACAGCTTTCTTCACTGCAATCACTCGAACAAAAAATATCTCCCAAAAACACAGGGCATCAAACATGGCATCTCGATCTCTGAGCATTAGCCACGCTTCAGAGGGGGGTGTCTGCTAGATTTGATTCTGCGTGGCTCTGCACTGTTTTAAAGATTAGCAGAGAATAACCTTTCCTTTTGACTTGAGACCAAACTGTCCTGCTACAGCAGCAGAATGTGCTCACTGTCTGGGCTGACATCTGTGACTTATGCGGCTCCAAACTGTGTCTTTACCATGGTGAAAAATATCAGCCAGATAAAGCTGCCTTGATAAAATTGATTTTCTTGGAAAGAAAAAAGGGGAAATTGCTGCTGGTGGTGTTGAGAATTTCTAGAGTTTTGTGTTTCATACTGCAATCTTTTTTTATCCTGTTACCACTCCAGCCCTTTACATCATTCCCATTTTGCATCAGGAAAGCCATCACAATGTACAAACAGATGTTGTTTTACCTACCCAGATCATTTGTTGTATCAGAATAAATTTTTTTGCAGCCTGCCCTATAAAAGTTTAGCATGTAGCATATTTGGCTTATCTAAGTCTTCCCCACCTCTCCTCTTTTTTTTTGTTTCTAATGCAACTACAACATGCCTATCTGGCCTTCAGTGCTGAGCAACAGCCACAATTTTTAGATTCAAACACTTGTGGAAATGATGCTTTTTCCATAGCAGCTGACAATTAAGGGGAATTAGTGTTTGTCACAAAGAAATTTGATACCAATACCCATCAAATGTTACAAGGAGGTCATTCTGCTGCACTTCTTGGTAATGCGCAGAGTTACAATCTTTGCCTTGGAATCTTTTTATGGGCAAGACCTTAATTTCCTACACACCGAAGCCATGAGCTTGAGCATTGCTTGAAGCTGACTAGAGGAATAAAACTGCTCATGAAATATGCATGACTAACACATATGCTGCCAGGGGAACCTAGTATATTATGTATGACCCTTCTGTAATTGTAAGAAAATGATATTCATTTAAATGGATGTTTATCACCGTTAAAGGTACACATAATGAGACAGAGGTCACATGCCTAAAAACACAGGTTTAGCCCACTATTTCTGGCCTTGTTTGAAAAGACAATGACATTTTCATAGTTGTTTCTCCTGCACATGTGATCTATAATTACGTAGCTTGAAAGAGTCTCTATTTTTACGCCAAATAGTCTTAAACTAAATGCAATTCTAGTACTACGTGTATACATCTGGGTAATATCTAGGCAGCATATTAAAATTCACATCAAACCTAACTCTCCTTTTTCAGCTGCTATTGTTCAGGGCAGCTATGGATTTTTTATCATTATTATTTGCCTTTATGAATTGTGTATTTTCTTATTTTTTAAACAATCCAAGTCTCCTACAGGGGAGAGTCTTTTGCAGTTTATAAAACAGCTGCAACATAGTTTGTACATTTCTACTTCAATCAGCCCTCCTCCATGCAAATCAAGTTTTGAACAATATGTTTTAATTTGTTTCTTCCTAAACTGTAACATATTTGTAATGTGGATTTGGCTTTATCTCTGCATGAATGCATTCTCAGACTTCAGTGAGAGCTGTTACACAGAACATTGCACTCAGTGAAAGCCAGATTCAGACCAATAAATGAACCTTTTGATTAGTGCTGTAGACCTTCACTAGAAGCTTTCTCTCTTGGTTAAGGGTCTCTGCAAAGATGCCTGAAACTTTCTTACTGCACTCATGAGAACAAATCTAGGGGCCTGAAAAGCTGTAGGTCAAAGAAGAGAAAACCAATTTACCACAATTCAAATTGCTTATAGAAAAAACTGACAAATTTCAAGACATGTGGCTGCTCCAGAAGTGACTCTAAGTCTGGATGTTGTTACACTCAAGGAAGTGGGCCATGTTCATCTTGGTCTAATGCCATTGATTTAAAACCACACTATCAACAAAATTGAAAGCAGCTGATAAATCTTTTTAAAAAATTCACAGTGAGCACTTGGTCTTCCTTCATGCCAAGAAAATACTGACCGGCAGAGTGCTGTTGCTGTCTTATAACAGGCTTGAAGTCAGACTGTCTAGGGTAGAAGAAAGAACTGCAGATATTTCAGAAGATCTTTTTTATACTATCTGCTGAAAGCCAGGTAATCAGGTATCAGAAAGATCAAAAAAATTAAGCGTTTATGTTCCCTGTGTATTGAGTTTCTGAGGAAGAACAGGTTTGGAGCTTTCTGTTTTGCCTCTCCTCTTCAGGATGGACAAGAGTCCTTTTCAGACCTGGGCTCCACCTCATTCTCCTTAACAGGTTGTGCAGGCTAACAGTCACATGGAGTGACATATTTTTCACTTAGGTTACCATGTAACATCTGAGAAACCCTGAAGCCAAAGTAATTCTCTTTCTTTTTCTTGTACCAGCAGAAAAAGAGCGAACTTGTGACTGCATCCCAAAGCAGGTCCATTTGCTTCGCAGGTAAGAGAAATATCACTCAATCTGCTGATGAAAGCTCAGGGAAAAAACCTTTGAAAAAAACAAGAAAAAATGAAAACCCTTAACCAGTCCCATTACCCACTATAAATAATTTCAAGATGTTTATTTGTTAAATTGCTGATTCATCCTATCTGTTATAAGGAATTCCCTGAATGGGAATATTTGTACTGATATACCAACCAGAGAACAAAAGCAAAGTCTGATCTGCTTTTTGCAGCGCTTTTTTTTGTCAGAGCTGAGGTCACAACATGGGTTTCTTAATTCAGTCCAGTCCATCAAACAGGATGATGATGATTGCAATAACTGTAGCATAACCTGAAGAAAATCTACAACTGCACAAAGCACAAGCCACTTGTCTTTTCAACTTCTCATCTATTTTCATGCAGCATGGATAGTATGTGCCCTATTCCTAATACCAGCTGCAGTCCATTTTCCTTTTGTCAGAGACCAATATTTTCCAAAAATTTTCCCTAGAAATCTATCTGAGATAAAGTGAACATGAAAGCTCAAAGAAAACTGGAAATATATGCTGGGCACAGTAACAGATGTGTGTTACTACACTACCTATGCCTCTAATTTAGCAATCAAATGAGAAATATTTATCAGTCTTCTGCAGCAAAAATATACTGTGTCACAAGCTGTGGTTGTAACCAGCCCAAGACAACTGGATATAATACGAAATACAATACTTATAGCAACAGCAGCACAAGGAAATCTAGTAGGCATTGATTATTCAGCTGTGCTGCCTTAATACAGGCGTACACCTGCAAGTTGCCTCTTAGCTTGAGCAATATGAGGAAAAGGGACAGAAGAGTTTGATGGAGGTTTTTAAAAGCTGAAGGTGATTAAAAGCAGCTGATAAACCTTTCCACTAACATCTGAAAGAAAGAGGCAGTTCAAGAGCCCTCAAAATATGCTTAGGTGACCAGCTCTTTCTTTGAAAGCAGAGATATAAATTGCAAACTATGCTTTAGTGTTCTCAATATGTTCTGACAGCTTATACTGCACACACCACTTCTAAGCCTAGCTTTTATGTAAATTAATCATGTTAATTAGTAGGCAGCATTGAACTCATGCCATTAATCCTATTCCTTCCCTTGAAATGGAAGCAAAGTTTCCAGTCCACTCAGAAAATGGGATTGTTTTCTTTCTATTTTTCTTTCTTTTCTTTTTTATTTTTAAATCTCTTGTGAGTACATACTATATCTTTTATCTATCTTGAAACCTAAATAGAAGCTGTGAGAAGTCTGTGTCTCACAAACACACGGTTGTACTGGGCTCCCTTCATGAGGAGGGCATCCACATCAATATGCTGCTCCCTGCCAATGGCAGTAACTCCTTTTCAACAGGCAAGCACTCCATGTGTTTTCTTTTGCTTTGTGAACTAGTAGAAAACCAATTACAGAGATTAATATGAAAAATAAGAGGAAGCAGTGCCTAGCATGGTTTTGCAATATATGAAATACCTGGGGTTTTATCAAACAATTTTTTCTGGACACAAATGCCTGGACAAAAATATCTCTGTGCTTATTTTATATGTTCCTTAAGAAAGTTGTACGTATATACTGTGCTTATGTACCATTATGTTCAGGGTTCTCTGGAGACATTTTTTCACTATTCCAACTGTGTAGATTGCTAGAGGGATGTTCCTGGGATTATCACCAAGACTGTCTTTATGTTTTTTCCTTAGGTCAATTAAGAAAAAACAGTCTTTTTTTTTTTTTTTTTTTTTGTCTTATGATAACTCTAGAACTTTCCTTGCCTTTGTGGTATGCTGGTGGTGAACAAACTTGGGCGAGATATAGCACAGTGCGTTACAGTCACAAGAATTAATTTTTCACACAGCTGCTAAGAATGTTAAAAGTGCAGAGATATTACCTATCGTAAGGTATCAATTAGGTGATTTGAATGACCAAAGGAACCAAATAACTCAAATCCTCCTCAACTCTGCTTTTCAAAGTATATGTTTAGCTTAATTTTTTATACTTGCACCATTACCTGTAAATAATTCTAAACCAAATAATAATTTCTTTGATGTCTTGTTTGGAAGGATTTTAAGGAAATGGAACACTGAGCTAGAATTATCAACCACATTCCATATTTAACTGATGAGACTCTTAAAATCTCTATTGGGGCCAATAGGACATCTTAATTTCTCTATTAGTATTAAACACCCCTAAATAAATAAATATTCAGCATGGTTTGCAGAGGAATTTTTCCAAATATTCTCCTTAATGTTGTTGCAAATCATAATGGTTAGTATCTTTTGTACCACCTTTTTATTTTATTTCAGCATCCCAGTTTGAAGGCACATCTCCTGGCTTCTGACATTTACCAGGGGAATCCTGGTGAAACAGTGCTGTAGTGCATGAAATGGATTATGGCATGTGCATCTAGCGCACTCCCATTGCTAATGGACATTAAATACTTAGAATCCAACTGGATTTGGTCTTCTTGAACTAGGTGTAAATTGTTCCTTGCATTCTCAGGATCACAAGTTTTGCTACGTATCTGCTTCTAAGGCTCTTCACCCCTTGTCAAGGAAGAAGTCCTGAAGCAGTGTTAGCTAGAAGAGTACAAACCTAGTGTGGAAGAGTACAAATCTGACTCTCCTGGAGCAGACAGTAGAAAGTCTAGAAACACAGGCGAAATGAGCATTTAGTCGTTAATTGCATTCTTGGTTACTAATGTAATAATACTGACAGTGGGAAATAAAATGATGATGTTTATTAAGGACTTTTTTTGCACAGTTGATTTTGTGTGCACAATTACAGTTTGCACCTTCATATTATTCTTATATTTGGCAATTATTATTCTTTTCAAAGACTACCCTAGATGATTCCCTAATTATTCCTGTTTTGTCATTTTTTTTGGGTTTTTTAACATTTATTGACCATCCATATACCCATTCTAGATCACAATTCAATTTTGTTTCCTTCTTAAGGTTGGTAATTGATTTATATGAGATCTTCCTCACTAATCAGAACTTTCCAAGCTGTCCTGAGACTAATTTTAGTTTTAACAGTGATCCTTAGTTCATACACATATATTGTTATGCCTATAAGAACTGCTCATTTATCCACAAGGTGCATCAGTAGAGATGAAGCAAAAAAAAGGTCAGCCTGAAACAGCAGCAACTGATAACAGGTTGGGACAGCACATTATTTTATTACCTAGAGCCATGTGTCAAAGCATAACAAAGAAATCACAACAGTATACTAAACTGCTGTTTTGTATAAAGGCTGACAGAGACATACTGAGTAGTAAATTTTGAATAAGAATTAGTCCTCTGAGTATTTGGTCCCAAAAGATGGTAGAAAACAGAAAGCTAAAAAACCTGAAAAGTAGAAAGATTTTGTAATTTTGTATCTGTATGGATTCTGCTAGCCTAGCTACCTCGAAGAGTTTTTCAATCTTCTCTCTGAAGGATAACTTTGAGAATTTTCCAAATAAGCATTATGCTACGGTAGGAAAGGAAAAAGTGGGCATGTGTGGGTATGAGAAGGCAGACAGATGAAAGAAATTGCGAAATCAAGCTACAATGAAAAATGTTAGCATCAGGATGTGTGCATATTGCAAACAACTAGGAGATCCGACAGTAATCAACGGCAGTACTGCAAACTGCAAGCTAGAATTCTATGGCCTATCAGTTCCTTAGGAATGCAAATGTATCAAGTTGAATTTTCTTTATTGCCTGGTATATTTAATATCCCCAGCCTTGCTGTATCTTCTCTACACCCACACTAAGACATGTGCAGACACACACTCATTACCTACACATGTAACCCTAATGTGCTTGAATACAATTCCCTCTGGAACACCTTCCTCGCTGCATCACAGTTACTAGTACAGTTTCAGCCATTTATACATCTCAAAGGGACTCATGGAGTCTATTCCTTTGCTCAGTAGGAAGTCTTCAGCAAAGGTTCTCAAGTTCTCTAACAGAATCTCAAGAGTTTATCAGGATTTTTTATCCTCCTTGTTAGGGTAACCATTTTGTGGGAGATACAGCCAAAATGATGATACTGCCTTTCTCTGCCTCAGTCTTGGTACCCAGCACTTGAGGCATTTGTGATCCTCAGAGGTACAGCAGCAGTTCCTGAAGCAGGCTAACTTGTAAAACAAAGGGAGTTTTTCTGAGCAAGCTTATCTGCATTAACAACACTGGAAGCCAGATAGTTGCAGTGCATCAACAGTTCAAACTAAAAGAATAACAGTAGCTGAGCAGAACAAACTTCCAACTGTGAAGCAATTATAGTGCTGTTGAATGGCTGATTGCTTGTGTGTGGTCCCCTCGGTTCCCTGATGTGGTGTGCTTATAGTTTTGCAATTGGATAAAATAGATTGGAATGAGAGCTGTCATACAGAACTGCCAGCTGTTCCACTGTTAATAAAGACACTATTTAGCTATTAATACATCCCATTCTTCTCTGCTGTGCTTATTCAAACAAAGTAGTTCTGTTTGTAGAGAGGGTGTGACTGCACCTGTTCTGGATTCAGGAATCCACGGCCTATGAGAGACCCCTTGATACTCTTCAGTAACAATGCCAGCTTCCAGCCAGAGTGCCATACAAAGACCAGACAGAATGGGCTTGCTTTTCTGACAGATTTGGCAGACAGTGTTCAAAAAAACATGCAGGCCTTGGAGCTAGCTTCCTATTGCTTGTGCTTACAGTTGGCCTTTAGTATGAGGATCCTTCACCAGCACTCAAGTTTTATTTTTTTGTTCTTCACAGACACAAAGAAAAAGTGCTAAAATAAGTATAACTTGAGGGGTATGGCTTAAATAATGCTTTGTATTTGGTTTTACTGGACAGTTGTCTTGATTCCTTGCATTTTGAGGGAATGGAAGAAAAGGGCCAAGTCTTATTCTGGCATAAGACCATTGGTCTCATCTAAGTTGCATTGAAAGAGATTAATTTTCAGAATACATGGATGTTTCCCTAGAGGCTATATATTCTTGTGTTAGTAAAACAAAACTGATGCTAAACCTCACTTAAAAAAAAAAAAATCCATACAGAAAGGGCCCTAAAAATTTAATTTTACTAATTATCATTGCTAGTGCTTTTTTAATATGTCTAGGTGCTAGAGGAAGAGTAAGATTGCAGGTGGCTCAGGATAACTTCAAGACCTTCATTTGGCTTAACTAATGAATTGCAATATGAGCTTAGAAAAGTTATTTCTTTTTTGTTTAGAGAAAGATGTTGCTGTTATCATCAATTTTTACCATGGGAAATGTTTGCCATAACTGCCAGTGGTGGTTACCTAGATTATAGATGTTTTACCAGCCTTCTTCAGCATTGATTTAAGGTAGTGATGAATCCTCTGAAAATCCCCTGCCTTCTTTAGACAGTGAGCTTGGAATAGTGTGAGAAGCTATCTCCCTAATATAATCCCATTTCTAAAGCTAATTTGTTGCATATTAAAGCAAATAGCTCTATTAATTTTAATTAATGAGTAATGATGCGTAATGTAATAACTGCAGACTAAATATAAGTCCAAACCTTGGATATATGACTGGCTGTGATAGAGGGTGTGAAAGAACTGCTTCTTGGCCTTATGTAAGCTGTTCAAACTGGGTGGAGGGGGGGAAGTCACTGAAAGTTAGTGCCGATAAATTAGAGAACACTGACAAAGGGTTTTTTGAAATAATACGTGTTGATTAAATAAATTAGCAGTAAAGAGACAAAGAGACACTGGTCATTCATTGTACTTTTTGTTTAGGTCTAGACCCAAGTTTCAACTACAAACTTATGTATATTAACCCTCTGAGTAACTCAAATATGACTATCTTCCAAGTAATCCATTTTGGGATTTAGTTCCAAGACAACTAAACTGTTTTAAAATTCACTTTTAACTGAAGTTAAAAAAGATTTCTTTTTAAGTGTCAAGATCAGAGAAAGAACTTTTAAAAAAAATTGTACTTTCCTAAAGTAAATTTTTTGAAACTGGTTCACTCTTTTGAAACAGGTTTTTCACTTAAAACATGTATTGTCTCAAAATAGTGTTTAGAAACTAAATAAAAAAGATATTGTTTATAAAAACCAGTAAGAATTTAGGTATAGTGCTTATCTGCTACTTGCCCTGAGAGCCATAGTTCTGACAAGAATACACTTCTTCTCTAGAATTATCCCCTGCCCAGCCAGGCAAGCTGTTAATATGAATACTAGCGAGAAGCTGTTTCTTTAACGCTTTTTCCTGTCCTAGTTTCATTTTATACTGCAAATTTTGGAGTAATAAAAATTTTGGCAGTGTTTGCTTGGGAAGGGCAAGCACAGTTCTGACTAGATCAGGGCTTGATGCCCATGGAGTGGGCTGCAGCTGCAGCTCCTGACTATGCCCCACCCTTTGTCTCATCTGGAGTATTGCTCCCTATATCTATCTAAAAGCAACAAGAAATTATAAAGGCAAACTTATTCATTCCTTTTAAGACTTCCATTCATCTTGTCTGTTTAGGTAGGAAGTTCTTCTGGTCACACACTGTTCTTCACTTTGGGCCTGTATGATGAGTAGTGTAAGGAATAGTTATTTACATTGATGATCCTCAGAAGTTAGCACAAAGAAACACATAATCAAACAGATGATGAAACATCCTTCATGTCAAACCCTGATTAAAACTTTTTCAGAATAAAAATAGTAAAGATCATTCAAGAATTATCTGCCTTAATAACAGTTCTGTTGGTCAGCTCCACTTTTCTTTAAACTCCATGGGAAAATACGAACAGCAAATTCAACAACCTGTACAAAAGAAAAAGAGAGAAGAAAGAGGATGGCAAACTAAATGAGCTAAATATAAATAAAACAAATATAAACATGAGCTCTTTTCCTGCTGAAGAAAGCAAGCACTTGAATTTATCATCCAGTGAAATTTGATTAAACATGCCACTGTTTACAAATATAATGTATCATCTCACTTGTTGGGGTTTGCATTATTGATGTGCTTTTTTGTTAAACTAGGTCAGAGAAATATTTAAACAAAGGAATTTTGTAATATGAATAAACAGACAACAAAATTAAAGGAATCTGTGCTGATGACTTATGAAGGTTACATGAAACACATTTATTCTCAGTTGCAGATTGCACTTACGTGTGAGTCTCACAGTATAACTCTGGGCTCCATTCTGCTCTTGTTAATCAGCTTTAGTCTGATGTAAATGCTTTGACTTCCTGGCATTACTCCAAATCCATAGCAATGTAAGAAGAAAGAATTCAGCCCATGAATTTTTTTCCTATATCTATAACTTGTCAAAAGATAGCAGCTGAAGTATATTATCATCTCCAAAGATCTGAAGCAAATATTTGTAAATGTTAATATCCTGAGAGAAGATGAGATTTTTCTTTTCCTGGAGGCATTTGTTTGTAACATTGACACATAATATTAAACCCCACAGTGAATGATAAAATGACATTTACAAATTCTGACTTTCTGGATGTTTTCTTAGAGAATTGGCACTGAGATGATGGATAAACCACCTGCCATAAAACATCTAGGATTAATCTTTAAAAAGGATCTAAACCTATTCCAGCTGATGCCATTGCAAATCCTTTGATTACCTTGAAAGTGAGCAGGAATGGGCCACAACTGAGCATTTCCCTTTTAATGTTAACCTGACTACAAAATCTTCAGAGGACCCCAGTGGATTTCACCGTATGCACTTGGCTAAATTGCACAGCACCAAGCTTTAGTGTTTGTCTCTTCACTATGTATGCTTGGGGCCCAATGCATGGCTCCAGAATAGGAAAACAGGACAAAGCACAATTGAATTCCAGCAACAAAACCAATCCTGTGATATAACCATGGGTAAAATAAAATTTCATTTGTGATTAACTGAACCTTTTCATTTAATGCAGGATGGTCTTGTGTGGGATGTGAGAAAGGAGAATGTGAAGATGGCCCCTGGGTTTTTATTGACGTGAAGTTTAACATTTTAATTGCCAAACCCTCATATTAATAGCAAGAATTTCAAACCACACTTCGACATGGAGGGTGAGTTAGAGAGAACATATAAACTGTTGTAATCCCAGCCTGTATTCCTATATAATCATGTCTTCTGTTTCTTCTAACCCTAATTCAGAAATGCATCCGTGCTCTTTAATCTCTCTTGTTGCACCTGCTCCTTCATATCTGGAGATGACTGAACTACTCATCATGAGCAATTTGTCAGATCTGCTGAGAAGATTTTTTTTCAGAAGTGTTCAGTGACTTAAAATCCAGGAAGCAATCTCTAAAAGTGAGCCAAGAATTTTCAAATCTAATTCAGGACCTTATGACTCTGGTCTCTGAGTGCTCATGTCATACTTAGACATAGGACTATATTTTTACACCATCTTATTTTTTACTTCATGATAGCACCTGAGTGCCAAGCTTAGTTTTTATTCATTTGTCCACTTTTCATAATTTATTGACAATATATGCCTTTAATACCTATAATATTGGTGGGCTTATTATGAACTGTTCATATAAGGCATGCTTTTCTACACCTATATTTAGTCGCCTTCTTTCTATGATACAGTTTTAAAAAACCTTTGAAACGGGAGCAAGTTGAAGCAGAAATCACTTGGGTTTGCATTTCCCAGGTAGAGGATTTTGAGGACTTGACAGAAGGAGAGAAACATTTAAAAAGTACAGGTGAAAAAAACATGATAAGAAACCCATTCCTGTAAACTTTCATGTCTGTTGTCTGTTTTCCTGGAATCTGGAAATCCAGAAATTTAAAATACCTGGGGTCCTTAAAGGCCAAGGGAGCAAAGAAGATATAAGCCTGATTTATTTTCTGTCTAGAAGACTTTGCTTTCAATTTTCCCTTGTCATATTTCCAATGAGGAATTGGCCACCCTAAATACAGGATATCCAGGTAAGCAATCTCAGTATCTGTGCACTGGTTTGATAAAGATGAAGCTTGTCTGATAAAGAATGTCTAAATGTTTTTTCCTGAGTACTTTTATCAGGTGTACTCAATCGAAAATTTCAACCTAAGTTCTCATAAGTAGTAATAATAATAATAATAATAATAATAATAATAATAATAATATTTTGTATAGAAAAAATTATTAGAAGAGTGACCAAAACAGAACCCAGAAATTCCAGATTCAAGTTTGATTTCACAAGTCTCTGTGTTGTAGTTTGAACTTTATTTTTTTCCTTCTATCAATGAGCAAGCACTTTTCTCTGTTTCTTACTATCAACCAAATTCCTGTGGGGTCATATAGGCCCTCAGACTTCTGATTCCACCACCACCCACCAGACCTTCAACTCCTGTATTTAAAAAATCTAACAATCAGACACCACACAAGAGCAAATAATATAGATATTTACTTTGAGATTTTGACCTTTTTGGTTTTTCCATTCACTTTATATGTTTTTCTTTCTTTTCTACCTCTCCACTGATAACTTCTTCTCCTTTGCTTGCTGATGTTTCCTATCCTTTATAATATATTTTGCTGACACTATTATCAGTTCAGTTCTTCACAAGTACATTCATCACTCTTTTACTGTCATTAGCCTCCTTAGGACAGAATACAGCTGCCAACTCCAATCAGCTCCTCTTCCCTTCCTGATTCCCTCAGAGTAGTTTATTATATGCTTACCCCCTTCCTGTCTCCTTCCTTCCACATTTCATCACATCTTTCCTCCTACTACTTTGCTTCCTTCCATTTCTCTTTCTTTCAACATAATGGATTCTTTAATTTTCATCTCTGCTTTGTGCTTTTTGTGACTACCCACCTTATTGAAATACTGACTGAGAAAATATTGAAAGAATGACAAACCTTGATGGAAGTGATGGAAGTAGCACGCTAAAATAGACATACACACCACACACACACACACACACACACACATATATATAATATATAACAGGCGTTGCAAGATGGATTGAGTCTGTACATTTTCTGTGTATGTCTGTGCAGAAAATTTGATTTTTTTGCACTGCTGTTGTTGTGGTACTGATGTCTCATAGGAATGCAGAAGAGAACAGTACATGCACTCATCAGGCTTTGTTAGCAATATAGCTCAAGAATAGAGTATGCTCAAGGAAATGTAATGCTGAAGAATCAAAATTCTCTGATAGTAACTATATTTGTTCAGTGTTTGCATGATATTGCCAAACCAATGAGTTTCTTTATCTTGTGCTATGCTGTTTCCAAATTGCTTCCATTCATATGAGGCAAAAGCTTTTAACTATGTTTGACAAGACAACTTTTTAGGAAAGTCATTAAGATAAGAGACCTCTGCAGGCCTAAAAATGATTCAGATTATACACAAAATCTCCTGTGTATGTGTACTATGTTTTTTTCTTCTCTACTCTCTCTCCTCTTCCCTTTTTTTCCTCTCTCTTTTTTTTTTTCCTGGGAGTGTGGGGGTGGGGGATGAGTGGAGAGCTGGAGGGAGATGTTCCTTCAACTAAATGCAATACAATGCAACAAACCAACACATTGCCACAAGTAATGTATGCCTCTGTCAGTGTGCAATGCAGTTCCACTCATGAGGTTATAAAACACTGAAAATGGAAATGTAGCCTGAGGAAAAGTTTTGCATTCTGAGCTCAAAAGTAATCTCAGAGACAGTGGATATTAAAAAGACAACATACTACTTCCTTTAGAAAAAGACAAGCAGAAGTAGAAGGTATGAAGTCACTGGGCAACCTATCTAGCAGAAATAGATAGTTTATAAAGCTGAACACAATGCTTGAAGGCAGAAGGAACAATGCTTCTGCGGTTATCTTACTGATTTCTTTGTGTTGCGATACAGGCCAGCAGCATTTGTAAGAGTTGTGTTTAGACCTGTTAAAAAAAAGGAAAAGGAAAAAGAATAGAGGAATGAAAAGGCCTTTTTTCTTCCTCTTCAATCTCCAAAGACATGAAAAAATAGACCACATTTATGGGGGAGAATGTGCTTTTCTTCCCCTTATTCTGGCCCTAAGTATTGCAGATTTATATAACTCGAGCTAACAGTTCTCCAAATCTACTCTGTAGAGAACAGACCATGGATCCTTGTTAAATTTTTCAGCTTAAAAGAAATTTTAATTTACAAGACAGTCAGAAAACTATTGGCTAAACATTACCTTTCTAGGCTTGCTGAACAGAATTGTTTTTCTAGATTGTAAATTGTTTGTAAGACATGCTTTTCTTTCACTTACTGGTATTCAAATAGCCACAGTGAGAATGGCAGGTAACAACAAAAACAACCTTGACACAGATTTACTGACAAGAACTGCCCATATTGTCTGTCTTATTTGTCCTACACTGAATGCAATCTAAAAATTAATATGTAATAAAAAAAAACCATACCATTTCTTTTTAAGATTTGGCACAGAAACCAGCATGCATATTTACATCATACAAGACTATGAGATACAGATGAATCTATCTGTACTGAGACAGGTACTATCTCATGTGTGCAATCAATTTTAGCATGTGTTGTCTTTTCGAGTGGCTACCTCTGTAAGTCTGATTTCTCTCATGTCAATTCTCTGTACACACAGAACTTGCTGTCTGTAATATGGCAATTTTAAAGGTATTTCTTGCAGCTATGCTAATGAAAGAGTTGCTACCAAATTCCATACTGGCATAAATCTTTTACAGTTAGCAGAAATATGACTGACCTCACAGCTGAATGTGACTACAAGCATTCCAACAGCAGGAACAAGCCAATCTGACAAAATGTGGCACAGCACAGGGGCTCAAGAGTGCTTAAACATCAGACCCTGTTAAATGTCTGCCAAGAGTCTGCCTACAGAACATAAGATACAGCTTACTGACTTCATAACAGACTGGTTTCATTTTGCCACACGCTACAAGAGTTTCTAGCTCTCTGTTGCTTCTGAATGTGGGAAGTTCAACTTAGGGGAGTTCAGAGATCAGGCACTGAACAAGGCTGAATGATCCTGGTTTTAGCTGTGTTTGTTTTCAGCAGGCCTGGGGCTTGGACCTATGTGACATGTTCTGACAGCTCAGATTCGCCCATGGTAGCTGTGATAATAGGTGACCAAAATAACAGGTGTGAAGGCTTGAAGCAGGCTAAGTAATGAGGCATGAGAAGGGTCGTGCCCATAATTTTAAACAAACAAGAGCTATGGTGTGTGGTACTGATACACAATTATAAGCAGCTTATTCGAGGATTGGTAGCATTCATCACGTTAGTATTGTAAATTTGTACTGTCGTAGATAGGATCCACACAGCTTGGGGCCTTGTACCTTCACCTATTGTTTTCCCTATGTTATGATAAATTTTCAGCAACACTTGATTAAAACTGCCAATTTGTTGGGTATAAAGAAAATCTCTTGACACTACCAGGACTAATTACGTTGTCCTTGCCAAAGGGATAGTTGAATAATTGCATGTGATTATTGCACAGCTACAGTGCTTTTCATGTCAGTGGCAATGCAATGAAGATTGATTCCCTTTAATTAATCATTCAAAAATAGCCCCTTGTATCATTCCTCAAATAGGAGCAAAGATGTTCCTACATCTTTCTTCCAAAAGACTCCTGGATGCAATTGGTTCCCTGATGAGGTAGCATTGCAGTGCGTGTGTGTGTCCTAGATAGGAGGGCCTGCTTTGTAATTATTTGGTGATCCTACCCTCCTTATTTGTCTTCTTATTTTTGAACATGCATTATAATTCTAATAGATACAAGCATAAGAACATAGTGGAAAAACTTAACATTTACTACTTGAACTCCAGGCATTTCATTAGAAAGTATGTCACCAGTTTCAAACTTATTTTTATTTATCTGCTGCTTTCCTTTCTTCAAATCAAGTGGTCTGTGGGATCATGCCAAAATGGCAAAATTCATTATTTCAAGAACAGCTTGTCTTAACAAAATATTTAGAAGTCAGTGGGTTACATCCTGCTGTAACTGCTGATGTCCTACAATATCTACATAGAAGTTAACAAGGTGTAATTTTTTCTTTTATATATCCACATTTCATTGTCTATATCATTCATTTATAAGAAAATTGATTCTTCATTTAATTTTATTTCTACATGGATATTAAAATCTCAGATAATCTAACAGAGTGGTGTCTTTTAAATGGATTGATCAATTAGATATCTGATAGCACAACATACTTCTTTCCAAAAAATAGGTTTATAGGACTTCTTTTGCTGTTATAAAATTATTTCAGGGATTATATCACTAAAAGTCAACTTCATAAAGTGCTGAGGTAACAACCATGTAGATTTAGATGTGTAATTTGTGTTTATTTATAAATATAATTTTACATTATCTGAATAAATCTCAATATTAAATAAACAATGAACATGTCTTTTAATTGGATTCTAAAATATTTGTATATCTTATGATTAATAAAAATGGGAAGAAATAGACTGATAAACAGAGCTACACACAATCATGCATATATATTAACTGTAGTTGTTCTAACACATTTTGTGACTCCCAGTTTGAAAACAAAAATTACCACTTTCTCCACGTGATAATATTAGGATGTCTGCATCAAAACCTACAAATGGGTTGTTCCTATGATTCTTCTATATTTTTGCACAACCAAAAGAGAGTACCACAGCTAGGCTGGTATGTAACTACAGGACGTGCACAGAAGTTGTTATGCACCTAAAATATCAAACCCAAATAAATTTTTTACAATTTTATTTTGCTACCTATGTGTATTGGATAGTATTCAGCACATTGCTAGGAAGTATGTTCAATGACAATGCCTCCTGCGTGTTGGAGGATATGGGCACAGGAAGGAAAGTGGTTCATGGGTTTGCAAAGTTTCCATCATTTGATTTAGTGGGATCTGCTGGGATAAGGACCTAAGTCCTGGTCAAATAACTGAGATTCTAAAAGAAATTTCTTATGAAAGAATTACTTATGAGATTTAAAATTTCCCCATTGCCAAATACAGACTCTATACAAATATAGTCATGGACAAGTCTCAAAACTGCAACTGAAAAAACAAAATAAAACCTTTTCCTCTGTCCTAGGGGAGATCCCAAATGGACTCTGGAATTTAGCAGGCCAGGAACCAGTGTCTGCACTTCTGTGCACATTCCTCTCTCAAGCACTGCGAGGTAGGAAATAGTTTGGCCAAGGGTGATTTTCAGCTTAATGAAATGTAAGTGCAGAGGAGTATAGAGACTTGGAAACACCCATTCTTTAACTTGTGCTCGGGATCCCACAAGTCCACACTTGTGCACAGAACCATGAAGACACCATTCAAAAGGGATTCTTTTCTAATGCCTCCACTTTCTGTAAAAAAAGTTAGATGCACTTCCTCTTTAAACCAAAAAAAAAAAAAAGACAAGCATTTATGCCTTTGGGAACAGTAAGGAGAAAAATTAAACCATAATAGAAAGTGTTCATTTTTTATTAGATACAAGTGCTTGGACATTTTCCATGTCATGCCAGAAAGAAAAACAAAGTTTTATCACTGTATTTTCCAGTTTACCAAACTATATTGTATATATTGTATGTATTGTATTTATTCCATATTCTATATATTCTATAAATTCTATATAAAGAACCTATTTAGTTGAAGGAGACACAAAAGAGTGATAAAAGTGAATGCAGATGTTACGAATTCCACTGGGAATTAAGAAGCTAAACTATCTATTTCATTCTTGTAAAAGCTGGATTCTCTATATGCTGATTGCACATTCATTCTTTAATCTTTATATATTTAAAGAGTAAAAATACCCATGACTTGAAATTTCATTTCTCCTGTAAATTGTTGAACACTTGCAACAGACAAAGAAAATCACAGTTGGAATTCTGCTAACACTACAAAAAAATAAATTGAAGCCACAGCAGGAAATAAACATTATATGTAAGGACTTGAGATCTCACCAGAATGCAAGAGCATATTTTGTACTAAGAGATGTTATACTGCCTGTAAAGTCATCACATAGAATAGGACCTCGGATTGACTAAAAGGTCTGCAATAATTAATATCAAATTCTCTCATTTTGTGAAAAAGATCTATACACTTTCAACCAGACTTCTTGTCAAATAGTGCCTGTGAACACCCAAATTGGTGATTAGGTTGAAATAAAAAGCTTTTTTGGTTTTTTTCAACTTGTTGCACAAAGGACTGTCATGGGGCAAGATCCCATTTTTTGTTCTTGCCTGCCAAATGGAGGCTTGAGGTAAAATGAAAGCACAAGCAGTTCCATTTAATTAGGTATACGTTTCTGATGGAAAAGAATGAACCTCCCTACAACTGCTGTGTTTCTTTCAGCAGCCTGTTGTCAAGACTAACAAGGCAATAAAGTGAACTCAGGCAAGCTTCAATATAGTGAACTCAGATCATACATATATAAGAGCTGATGCAAACTTATCTGCAAATGTTTAGTTGTGTACAAAAGCCCAAACTGCATTTTTCTTGTTCCTGGTTATCAGGATTGGTATTCATTTTTAATACTATAAAAGTCCAGGTTTTTTACAAAATATTTGCATATATGTAAGTCAGAGCATTGTAGTAAAACTTGCATCTGTTGTTGTAAAATGAAAAACAGCAGATGAAGCTATTAAAGAGAGTTCTTCATGCTTTGCATGTTGTTTACATTGCGAGAATGTATCCCCATTATGCTATTGCAATCTCTGTTACCGTGGGATGTGAGTGCTCTGGACCCTGTTACAGCTATTCCCAACACTAGCATGAGGAAGATGGAAGTGCCATTTTCGGTATTGTACAGCTGGGGACCTGTTGCTCAAAAAGTAACTTGGTTTGGGTCACCCAGTAAAGCTGCTGCAGTTCAGGGCTTTGTGCATGTGTAGCCCAAGTCCTGCGTTATGGTCACTTCATCCCATGTTGCCTCTGCCATTCCTTCCTCTGCAGGATGAAGACTCCTCACTCTCCCCCTGCTCCAGCATGGTGTACCTCCCATGGGAGACAGTCCACCCTGAACTTCTGCAGCATGAGTCCTTCCCATCAGTCACAGTTCTTCACCAACTGCTCCAGCACAGGTCCCTTCCATGGGGTGCAGTCCTTCAGGAACAGGCTATTACGATGTGGAACCCCCACAGGATCACAAGTCCTGGCAGACCTGTCCAGTGTGGGCTCTATTCTCCATAGACCCACAGCTCCTGCCAGCAGCCTGCTCCAGTGTGTGCTTCCCATGGGATCACAGCCTCCTTTGGGCATTGACCAGCTCCAGCATGGAGCCCTTCAGGGGCTGTAGATGGACCTCTGCTCTACTGTGGACTTCCATGGGCACAGCTGCCCCATCATATTTGTTACCATGGACTGCAAGGGAGTCTCTGCTCTGGCACTGGGAGCAGCTTCTCCCCCTGTTTCTCCACTGACCTTGGTATCTGCAGAGGTCTTTCTCTCATATAAATTCATTACTCTCTTCTCTGTCCACAGTTTGCTTCTGTACAACAACCTTATTTCGTTCTTAAACTTGCTATCCAGTAGGTGCTGACACCGGCAGTGATGGGCTCAGCCTAGCCCAGTGGCGAGTGTGTTTTGGAGCCAGCTGGCACTGGCTCTGTTGGACATGTGGGGATCTTCCAGTATCTTCAAACAAAAGCCACCCCTGTAGCCCTGCTGCTACCAAAACTCTGCCATGCAAATCACAGAATCACAGAACCACACAGTCAGTTACACTAGGAAAGACCTCTGAGATTGAGTCCAGCCTATGAGCAATCACAACCTTGACAACTAGACCATGGCACTGAGTGCCACATCCAGTCTTAAATACTTCCAGAGACAGTGACTCCATGCCTGGGTAGCCCATTCCAGTGCTTAAGCACCCTTTTCATGAAGTAATTCCTCCTAATGTCCATGCTAAACCTCCTCTGGTGCAGCTTGAGGCTATGTCCTCTCATGCTGTCTCTGGTTGCCTGGGAGAAGAGCCCAACCCCACATGGCTACACCCTCCTGTCACGCAGTTGTACAGAGCAGTAAGGCTTCCCCTGAGCCTCCTTTTCTCCAGGCTGAACAGCCCCAGTTCCATCAGCTTCTCCTTGCAGATCATGTACTCCAGACCCTTCACCAGCTTTGTTGCCATTCTCTGGAAAAGGTCCAGCACCTCAATGTCCTTCCTGAACTGAGATGCCCAGAACTGGACACAGGACTCAAGGCATGGCCTCAACCAGTGCCCAGTACAGGGGGACAGTCACTGCCCTGGTCCTGCTGGCCCCACTATTGCTGATACAGGCCAGGATGCCCTTGGCCTTCTGGGCCATCTGGGCACAGCTGGCTCATGTTCAACTGCTGTTGACCAGCACCCATAGGTCCTTTTCCACTGGGCTGATTTCCAGCCACCCTGACCCCAGCCTGGAGTGCTGCTTTGGGTTGTTGTGACTGAAGTGTAGGACCTGGCACTTAGCCTTGTTGAAACTTGCATAGCAGGACTCAGCCCACTGACCCAGACCTTCCAGGTCCCTCTACAGAGCCCTCGTATCCTCTGGACTGACACTCCCAGCCAGCTTGGAGTCATCTGCAAATTTGCTAATGGTAGACTCGATCCTCTCATCCAGGTCACCAGTAAAGGTATTAAACAGGATTGCGCCCAATGAACAGGACTGTGTCTCTGTGGGACACCACTAGTAACCAAATGCCAACTGGATGATCCAATACACTGGAAAAGCTAGACTTCCTTTGATGTGAGTGTCTGTGTTCACCAGTTGACTAGAAAAGGTCCTTTGCTTTCTCTTCCTGATCACCCAGGTCTTGGAGGTTTTGGCCTGTCAGGGGCCCAATTTCTGTAGAACAGGCAGAAATCCTCTCTAACCATGTTATTTTGCTCCACATGGAGAGCAAAATCTCCTGGCCAGAGGCAATGGCTGCAAAGGGAATGGGATGATGCAGCCGACTTATCTCTTAATGATGCTTTAATGAACTAGGTACCCCTTTACCATATGGATGTTGTGCTATATGAGTGCTGCTGAGGCTCCGAGTATGCCGAGCTTTTCCAGAGGTTAGACATCTCTCCATTTTATCTCCAGATGATATCTCAGACCAGCAGAAACTGAGGGTTTGCTTTTGCATATTGGGGGGATTTTCTATATGATCACTAATTTCCATTAGACATCCAAGAATATTTTGGGGAAAAAGGAAAAATTAGTAGTGGATTAACATATAAAACACAAATTTTCTTATTCACTTCTTAGAATCAAGAAATTTTTTTGCTAGGATGTATTGTAAGCGTCAAATCAGGTGCCCTAGAGTGGAAGAAAAAGGGGTTTAAAAAGGCAGCTATGATCAATCTTGTATCTGCTTATAATAAGCGAATGACAGAGAATAAAATTCTTCCACATTCTCCATTAAAGGAACTTGGCAGCTGTTGCTGAATGTTATTTTGGAGCCAATTAGATCAACATTTTCTTTTAGAAGGAGAAATGTATACGTCAGATAATGACAAAAATATCTATTTTTGACCCTATATTTACAACGTTGTGCCAAGTTCTGAATATGACATAGCTTTTGGTACTAGACTTGGAATGGCTCCCAAGAAAGGTAGGTTTCTGACCTTGCCACAGCAGTGTGTCTCTGCTAAATTCAGTAAAATTATTCCTGGTTTACACCACCAACTGAGATCAGAATCAAGACACCATTTGAAGTGAAAAATGTTCTACAAGAAATACTGTAAAAGCCAGCTGTCTCAGTAACATTTTTGAAGTTACTTCAAGGTACTGCAGGCAGGACACCTGAGGCCAGTTTCTGTGACTGGTTTGGGAATCATCAAATCAAATGGTCGTTATCATACTCCAAATGAGGTGCTTCAGACAATATAAGTGTAGAGCTGCAAAATACTTTTGTGAATAGTTTGTTGCCTCAACTAAGCTAGCTGCCTCAAGCTTTGTCTTAGGAGACCTGGACCAGAGGTGCAATAATATATGGCATTTAACAGAATGTGATTGAAGAATGTTCAAGCTCACATCAGTGAGAACAGACACACCTAGGAGAGGAAAAACAATCCTAAATTACCTCTGCACCATATCTGCAGCTAAGTGTCTGGCATGGGTTGTTAGCTCAGGTGTACCACAAAGCTGATTGCACTCTGGTACTGCCAGTCCATGGGCACCCGGAGAACTAGGGGTGAAGCTAAAACACAGTCATTCTCACACAAGCATATATTCTCTTTTTGAAGAAGAGCAGACTAGAACATAAAAAGATTTAATTATTAGCCTGAGATTTTGCAGTGGCACATATCAGAACAGGATGTATTGTCTCCCACTATTGGCTCTCCAGCAATCCTATTAGGTCTTATTAAAATATTTGCTATAGGAATTCATGTCACAAAACCAGTATTGTCAAGAAGAACTTAGTCACAACATCACAGGTCTCTGTGTCACATTGTACCTAACAAGTGATTTTCACCACACAAATCCTCACATTTCTGTGACAAAAGTCATTTAGAGACGTGCATTTCTTCTGTGTTGAGAAAAAAAATCAGACTTGGAAAATGGAAATATTCAGAGCAGATAAATTTTTTTTATAAAAAGATGAGCAGCAAAGTCAGTGCAGCAGCTGTAGTACTGTTTTGTAAGATGACTACAAAAAGAAAACAAGCTGAAAATAAGAAAATCTTATTCAAGAGAAATAAATGCTTCATGTGTATTCAACAGAGCATTGTTTTCCAGAGCTTAAAAGGAAAATATCTGACAGTAATTCTTCTGTGGATAGTCTGTCATCTAACTATTAAAATCTTTGAATATAATTAAAGATTAAAAAATATTACTTTATGCTGCTGGTTAAAATTACACCATTTCTGGCAAAGGGTATAATCACAAAATTCCCTATTTAATTACCATTTGCATTTATGCAACAATTTAAAATCAGAATCCAGCACTACATATTGATCTGCTATTAATATCTATGTTCTAATAAAGTGACAGTCTTTCAAAAATCTACCAACAGAGGCCTTTATAATATATGACATGCTTTAAACATATTTTATTTAGTGCCAGAGAGAATTTGCATTTCATATCTCAGCCTTTTATGAAGCTGCTGCAAATGATTTAGCTTAACTTTTAGATTCAGACTAATTTCATTTCAATTTGATCTCAATCTTACATAGTTCTTAGGTTTTTTCAAAAAATCTGACACTTACAATGTGGAATAACATGTCAAAAATGTGGGACCTTTAAATTCATGGTTTGTGAATTTAGTAAAGATGTGAAATAAAGTATATGATGCATGATAAAGTCATATCAAAATGTAAATGACACCTAATGACAGAATGTAAATGAAAGTTAATTGTTTACCATATACTTGACATCCTGCTGGGATGAGAACTTTTTCATTATATGATATGATACATATTTTAATGGCAGAACCTTTTCAGGGTATGCTGGAGGTTCAAAACAAAGTACAAGACACTTTCACATACCTTTATTGTTTATGAGTCAAACATGAAAGAAGTTTCCAGATGAAGAAATGAGTTTTCTCTACTACAAGTCTGAAAAGAACAGTCCTTAAAAAACAAATAAAAAATTAATTTAAAAAAAAAAAACCCAAACCAACAAATATGAAATGTATTTTAATTTGCTGCCCAGAAAAGAATTAGATAGTAAAAATTTGTTTTACAGTTGTAATGGTTGCAAATTGGTGTTTTGTTTTGGTTTCAAAGAGAAAGGCAGCTTCCTGTCAAGCTCATTAGCTGGATAAGCTTTCATTAAAATACTGCCCACTTCAGTGGAATGCTTGCTCAAATTCCTATCAAGGCCT
Organism: Monarcha castaneiventris obscurior; assembly: GCA_026261815.1. Taxonomy (NCBI): domain Eukaryota; kingdom Metazoa; phylum Chordata; class Aves; order Passeriformes; family Monarchidae; genus Monarcha; species Monarcha castaneiventris. Next base: position 6,703,600 of record JAMPIT010000889.1, read on the forward strand.
TCTGAACAACTAAATTCCAAACCAGCAAACCATCTAGGGCACCAGTGATTTCTGTAGCATAGTGACAAGTTGGCTTCAAAATTATGTCAGCCCATGTTAAAGCTGGGGGTTTTACAACTACTTTAAGCTAAGTGTTGAGATAAAGAGGAACAGATTTTTTTATTTCCTCAGTCATTAGCATTCAATGTATGTTAGGTGTTCTCTCCTGAGAGTGTTATATTTTTTAATATAGCATGCACTAACTTCTAGCTAAAGATGTTTAATTTTCCACTAGCTAAAGGAATATTTGCATATGCTGAACCCCTGATTCTGTTCTTAAATTTGCATAAGCTACATTTAGACAAAGCAAATGTTTAAGGAATAGGCAGCACTTCAGCAGTAAATTGACAACTTCAAATTCTGCTCTCAATTACAATCAGAGTTAATCTAAGTGTCTGTGCATTTGACAGGAGACACCATCCCAGTGCTGTATTTCTAGAAGTTGTTTTTGCAGCAACTCATTTCTTAGTGCAGTTGCTTCTTGCTTCTATCAGTATGAGAAAAATTTATTTTGAATGCTTTGTCTCTTTTCCTGGCACACCATTTCAATGGGAAAGAGTTAGATGGTGTATTTTATTAAACATAATTGTAAAAAAGATCACATGAGACCTAAGACTGCAAGATTCTACAGTTTTCTTTCCACGAAAAAGTGTTTCCTGGCATACCTGCTTACCCAACCCCAATGTGATTTTTTCTGATTGTATAAATTCCAGAATATTAAAAAAAGAAAGCAATATGCTTACCACTGCATTCTGCTGTCTTTTTCAGTGAAAGACTGTGACCTTTAAGACACCAAATACTTCATATCTTCCCATCTCTCTTTTATGTAAGCTTTCCCAAAGACTGGAATATCTGTCCTACAATTCTGAAAGAAGGAGATGAATATGTCTTTCCTGGAATATTTTCATTGGAAGAGCAGAGGGTTTTTTCACTTTTAAATTTCACCTGCAGACCTCACAGAAAACTCCTTCATTTCACATCTGCCTGGCATGTGGATTAGGACTGAGTCCTCTCCATTGAATCATGAGGCTGTGACACAATGTGGTTTCACATATGCAAGCTTGAGGGACTTGTCATCATAACACAACAGGATTATTAGAGTAAATTAGCATTTGTGGAAATAGTTAATGCAATATAAAAAAGCTATGTTTCTGCTGCCATATTCATGGCTTTCTAGCTCTGTGTACATTTAAAAAATCATAATTGAAAAGCTTGACCAGATTGAAACTTGCAGCCACCTCCCTTTTTATTAGGAGAAGAAGATATTATAAAATCCTTATATGAATCAGAGCTTCATTCTCCACAGTTGAAGGTGGTGCTTACCAATCCCTTGAACAGGCACTAAGACCTCACTGAAGAGCTCCCCCTTCTCTGCTGTTATTAGGCACCATGGCATGGCCAGTGCAAGGATTTTGTCATGACTTATTTTCCTCTCCTCTCCCTGGCAAAATATTTTCTGCTTGGAAAAGTTTTATTTAATTTAGTTTAATGCCCATTAGCCCAAATTTCTAATAACTAATTCAAGTGTTGAGGGAAAAAAACCCTAAACAAGTAAATCAACACTTAACTGGACTGTAGGAAAGGGGGAAGAAAAGTGTGAAGTCAAGACATTCCCCCCACAACTCCACTAAAAATACCAGAGGCAGGACACCAGGGCTATGACTTCAGGGAGCACGAGGCACTTGAGGAGCCACCCTGCTGCCCCACCAGGCACACCTTACCCTCCTTCAGCCATAAAAACTCTTTCTGAAATTCTAAGGATTTCAGAGAATGGAAGGGAATGAAACCTATTTGACCTTGAAGGTAAAAGCAGTGGTAACTAAAGCTTCCCTTTCTCCTCCTGGACCTAGCTCAGCGGCATCTCCCTGAGTCAAAGCCAGACCACAAAAGGTGCAGAGGTGTGTGCAAGTGCTGGTTTGCTTACCAAACCAGCTTCACAGGGTAGGCTGTTTCCCCAGGAGCTTCTGAGATGCCATCAAACTCCAGATGAGGGTCTGCAACAGACTTCCAGAGAAAACTGGGTCCAGACCGGTGTCCTCTTGGTCACAGATCTCTCATTGCATGGCTTTTTTTTCTGTCATTCTTTTCCACGTGAAGGATTTATTTTACTTTCTCAGGCTCCTTTTTTTCCTGTAATTATCTGAATGAAAACTGGAAGTGCTCACATTTCAACTGTCCTCATGCACAGAAGCCAGCTGCACTTCTGCTGCTGTTTAGATCTACCCTACTCATCCTAGGCATTATTCAAAATCTTTTGAAATTTTATTGTATTTTAAGGGCAGTTAATTGTGATTATTTTTACTGTCCTTTTTTTTCCTATGCCTTGTCACATGTGTATGAAAAAGGTGCTATGTATCATATAGACCATTTTCATTAAAACTACTTTTTCTTAATGACTAACTGAATTGTTGCTATAATGGCAATGTCTGGAATAGGTCAGTGAAATCCTCTGTCAATTGCACTAACAGCCTAAGCACCTATGCTTTTTCTTCCATGGTATATCTATGCCATAGAATGTTCAATAACCTTTGTCATGGCAAAAATTAGTTTTCTCATTTCTCATTTGGCAATGGATATACAGAACTAACTACAGAGGGATGAAAATAGCAGAAATACTGGTTTAAGTATTTTACCCAAACAGTTTTTTAATTGTACTAATTATCAAGAGATTTTACTCATATTAACATCCATTTTCATATTATTCCAAGTCATTATTGTGTTTAAAAGTGTGCTCACCTTGACAGTGTACTAATTATTGTTTCTGACTCCTTATTTTCCTGTTCTTAGAAGTTTCAGGCATCCAATCAGAATACAGAAACCATACATAAACACTCAGGTAATTAATCATAGATCACAAACAAACTGAAATTGAACAATGCCAAAATAATCTATTGATTTTAAATTGTCCACCTGAACTATTCATCTGATCATTATAAATAAGGCAAACAAAAAAAACCAGGCCTGTATCACAACAAATTTGAGTAAGATAAAGGGCTACATTTTGCAGTTCATTTATTTGTGAAGAATGACTATGTCAGATATAATGAAAGGCAGAAGGATTAGTTACTTCAAGTGTTTGACTTCTGAAAAATACACAGAATAGAGACTGTATGAATGAAGACCAGCCCTCCAGAAAGAGATCTGGGGTTTTGGATGGATGGCAATGAGCCAGCAGTGCCCTGGCAGCCAGGAGGGCCACCCGTGTCCTGGGGGGCATCAGGCACAGCATCACCAGCCAGGCAAGGGAGGGGATTGTCCTGCTCTGCTCTGCACTGGGGCAGCCTCACGTCCAGTGCTGGGGGCGGCTCTGGGTGCCACAAGTCTGGGTGCCACAATATAAGGACATCAAACTATTGTAGTGTATCCAGAGGAGTGCAGGCAAGATGGTAGAAGGCCTCGGGGCAAGACTTAGAAGAAGCAGCTGAGGTCAGTTGGCTTGCTCAGCTTGGGGAAGAGAAGGCTGAAGGATCCCGTTACTGGCCACATCTTGCTCAAGGGGGAACAGCAGAGGTGGAGATGCTGATCTCCTCTTTCTGCAGACCAGAAAAAAACCTGGAAGACTTAGACTAAAACTCTCTCAAGGGAAGTTCAGATTAGACATTAGGAAATGGTTCTTCACTGAGAGGTTGGCTAGCCAGCCACTGGAATAGGATCCGATGGAAGTGGTCATGGCAACAAACCAGTCAAAGTTCAAGGAGCGCCTGGATGATGCCCTTAGTCATATGGTTTAGTTTTAGGTAGTCCTGAGAGGGGCAGGGAGTCAGACTAGGTGATCCTTGTGGTCCCCTTCCAACTTGAGGTATTCTATGATTCCATGATTCTGTGATTCTAACACTTAAGGTGACAAGCCATATTCCTCCACAAGCTGTGCAGCCCTCAGCAACTTAATAGCATATACATATAACCATACACATGTGTGAGTGCATGCTGCCACTTTTCCTTGTACTTAATTATAAACATGTGAGTGATCTCTTGCTTTGATGGGACTACTCACAAATGTAATCATCTGTTTAAGCGCTGCACTTGGGACTGAACACATAGGAATGAGGATAAAACACACAGAGTTTCATTTAGTCCCTACTGAAGGCAATAAGGTTCTTGCCGCTGCCTATGGTGAGAGATGGATCAGATCCAAGCCTGGATGAAGTGCTCAGCATGAGAAAGCCACTGAAATGTGCAAGGCATTTGTAACTAAAAACATCTCTGAAGGAAAGAGACATTTTCTGATATATAAGCATGAGATTGTGCTGAATCTGTGACACTGAAAGTCTATTATCTATAGTCATGTATTATCAAAGGGAAAAACTAGCAAACATTGTGGGACTGAGGCCTCTGAGGCTATATGTAAGAGAGAAAATCTTCAAAAATGAGGCTGTACAATGCATTTAGGAGGCAAGAGTAACACAAGAAAGCCACTTTTCCTTAAATCACACCACACTAAATGCATGTCTCAGGTGTTTTGTTTAGCTTTCTTTTTCTTCCAGCTGAGCAATTTTTGAGTCATTCCTCAATATTTAACAATATGATCTTCAAGTATTAAATGTGAGATCATATTTTTCAAGTGTGTAACCCTCAGGTAACTGTTAGCAGTCTCTGGAAGACAAAATTATTTTGCAGCCTACTCCACAAGAACATATCCATGAAGAGACTGGATATTTCAGTGGGCTTGTTTGCTGCATCCTGACTGCCAGAGAAGACCATATTCTTAGAATTCTTCATATGATGGGTTGATCTTGAAAAGAAAAAAGAATTGTCTGTATATGGAATACCTAAGCAAAAGCTTTTCTTTGCCTCTTTAAAAAAAAACACCTTTCCTCACTCTTATCTGCATACTTCATCCTTCTGTGTCTCATCTGATCATTTTTCATTCAAAGGTTTATCATGTGGCACTTGAAGTCCTTCAGGATAAATGTAACCCATTAGGTGAGCTATTTTCCTTTAGCTAAATTATCAAGTAGAAGAAAACATAGGGCAAATCCTGATTCAGGACTAGTTCTAAACAACAGCAAATATGCCTGAAGCTAATGTGCATCATTTGAGCTTAAATAGTCCAAGCACATGAATAGATATCATACAACAAATTAGCAGTAAAATACAAACTACCAGGTCACTGAACATTGTTATTTTTCTATTAAGTAGTTAATTTTTAATACTAGAAATATCTGTGCCCCATTAAAGAATGCTCAACTCAATCAAGGCAGTTCATCTTACCAGTTTTACATATTCTTTTTACACCAGTAACTTGGTTCTAAACCAGTCATAATACACAAATCCTTTAGTACCAAAATGGCCACAGAAAGATCCTTTGGCACCAAAATGGCTGCAGAAAGGGCCTAAGGGAAAGCAAATTTAGCATGGCAAATTCAAAAAAAATTTCAAGAAAAGTTCCCATCAGTCATTGAAGACTGGGGGTCAAAGAAAGGAAAATTTTTTTCATGTAGTTATAAAAGGTATAAATGTTATCATTTCCATTTTCCCTGAATAATAGTACTTTACAGTATCAGTTATTATTACTCCAAATTTACAGTAAGATTTTATCTTGTCAGATTGCTATGCACACTTACTTACTGAACTACTATGTCAGCTGTGGGCCCCAGTGTTATCCTAAAGATTCATTGTAAAATATGTTGTCCACATATTAAATATCAAAACTGGATTAATAACTTGATGGTAATTTCCCTTGTACCTCCATTTTCTTATTTGTGGATATATCTAAATGATTTGTCTTATTAAAATAAAAAAACCTAACACCTTTTTTTAATGCTGATTTCTACTGTGGTAGATCTAGAAACATAAGAAAAAATAATTTAGAACTAGAAATTTAAAATGAGAATGCTCATAATTTTTTTTTTTTCCTGAGATGCATCTCTTGGGGAAATTTTGTTTAAGCTGAGCCATGTAGCAGCAAATCAGTGAATTTTAAGGCTGGGCATGTGCTTATGAGAAACCACTGTCTGGAGATGCAGGATATATCCCAGATGGTAGGGTCTAAGCAGAAGCACGAGGTAAGGAAAAATCTTAATCTAAACAGTGGAAATGAACAGACTATTGTAGCTGTTGTTCAGGTCTCTACTGACTTTTATAGGTGGAAGTGCCATACCACAAAAATCACCTTTCTCTTACTAGGAGGTCAAAGTAACTGTGTTTTTTGCTGACAATATAATAAGAGTATATATCCCTCAGTGGCTTGTAAGTGTGTAATAATACATGTTATATGCCTTCTTCAATAAGGTGAATTTTCAAATCTGAGTCTTCATAAAATATTTGCATTAGAAAAGTCTTCTATTTTTAGCACTGCTTATGGAACTTTACTAATTAACCTTGCAAAAAAAAAAAAATTACAGCCCAGCCCAGCCCAGCCCAGCCCATGCTATGGTAATACTGTGTGGTGAAGGTTTGCCTGATTTCTGGGGGATAGCAGGGTTTCTCCCCTAAATCTATCCATTCTGTCTTTATGCAGAGGTTCCCAAATGGAGAGGGTGAAACACAGTCCAGCAGAGAAACTTTAACTAGAGATGGACCAGCAATAGTGCCTAGGTTTGTGACACCCACACAGCTTTGCTCTCCAGCTGTGAAGCTGTGTCCTAAAAGCTGTTTTGTGAGGAAGCAAATCCTGCCTCTTACTTCGCTGCTGATATGGAGTGAAACATGAAAAATTACATGAAGGAAGCCTATGGGTGATATTCCTCCAGCACTCACTTGAGATGAGGGGGAGCTCAGGTGGTTTTGGGCAATATGATTAAGCAGATGTAACCCACATGAATGAAAATCTCAGAGGGACTTTATTTGGGATTGTGATGCAGTTTTGTGATGATTTTGTGCCAGCCGGGCTTTTTAAGTTTCTCTGCAAATACACAAGTAGTAGTGTTAAATCCTCAAAATGAAATTTAGTGTCTCACAAAGATTTTGGGAGGTTTACCAAGCAACCTCTACGGGGTTATTCTTAAACTTGCACAGCTCAATGTCTTACTAAAAAGGGGACACTTAATTCAAATTAATTTTCCTGATATTAAACAGATTTCAGCATGCTGAAATCCAGAATTTTTTAATGATGCCAACTTATTTTTTGATGCCAATATTTTACAGCCATTCAGATATTTATTCAAGGGCAAAAAAAGCATTGCAATTAATACAGGTTGAGAGAGCAGAAAACAGAAGTGAGACATACCACATGTTCAAAGAACATAGTCCTAGTCTACTTGGTTTGAAGTCAGGGTTAGTTTTAACCTCTACAGCATTCAAATTCAAAACATATAAGCAATTTTGTCCTACAAAGTTGTGCTGTTTGAAAAAGTCTAATTCAGCATTTTGATTTTGAAACATTACCATCTGCTGCTCTTAGAGTTTTTCAGAGTACCTCACAGAGTTTTTCTAGCAAAATCATATCTGACAAATAAAACTAATGTTATACTTTGCATCTGAAAGATCACAATCACTGTTTCCACTGTGGCCACCCTTTTCTCTCATGAGCTGCATGTGCTTTAGGAAACATTCTTGTTTATAATTAATTTTAAAAAGGGTGACTTTATTTTTAAAGATGTATTCCCCTTACTTGTAATCTGGCTTTCATGAACTGCACCTGCTCCAGCTTTAGAATCATTGATCAATTGCGTGTGCAGAGACACAATTCTTTCCACAAAACGTGCATAAAAAGGCAAAGCAATCAGATAGTTTCCTTCTGGAAACATGGTCTGTGCTTCTGGATTTGCTCATTAATACCTCAGGTGGTACTGTACAAGCAAATTCACAAATAAATTGGCTTTTACTCTGTTTAGCCTAGGCAATAATTCCTTTTCAGAGTACTTCATTTTCATTTAGTCTCTGGTTCAATTCTGTGCTGACACTTTGCATTAATGCAGCAATGTGTTAATTGAACATAAACCACAATACAAATGCAACATCTCTGTCCTGAAATTAATAACCAACATTTGTAAACCACGTCATGTATTTTATTGTAGGGATAATTTACTGATGGGGCATTTTATGCTTAGCAGTGATTAAGAAACTGTGCAATTTACAACAGAAACAAACGGAGCCATATAAAATGGGTAATAAAGTGTGTGTAGATGTATATAAATTTGTTGATATGAAACACAAATTAAAAACTTAAATGCTTCTGCAATATAAGGCAAAGTAGAAGGAGCTTTTCTCATTATTATCCCTCAAACTGATATGCAACCCAATAAAAGATCCAAATTTACAGGAGGATTTGCTTTATATAAGAAAAAACCCTTTCAGTAGACGGAAGCATCTGTTTCAGCCATTAATAACACGTGTAATGTATACAGTGCTTTGAATGAAACGTTTCCATTATAACTGAAAGCCCATTTGCAGCGACAGAAGCAGTGCCTGGGTGTGATCAGTCATAGTGTCACCCTAGCATACGATAGCTGCTGTGGAGCAGGAGCCTGGGCATATGCTTCACCGGAGCTCTCTAATGTCACTCCCAAGCAGCAGGGGGGAAACATTCACTGCACCTTGACACCATTAGTGTGGAAAGCAGCATAACTTCCTACGATTTGCTTGGCAGGTGCACTAAGTGCTGGTACACGTTTAAAAAGTTAAGTCGTCGCATTGAAACTTATTTTTGGTTTATGATTTATTAGCACCTCCCTCATGCTCTCTCCTGATAACAGCAAAATGATATCCTTTCCTCATTCTTCCCCAATTCTATCTTCTTTTTAGAGGTTTGAGCAAAGTCCACTTTTAAACAGAGGTTTGGGATGAAGTCTTTAAGGTTTTAAAATGAATGAGGGAAAGCCCGCACCTGCATTACTGACCTTAAATACTGTTAGCTAATGTAGCGCAAAGGCATTCAGCAGATTTTTCACACCAAAGTTTCCTGGGCAGCATTCCAAAACATAGCAGCAGTTTAAAATGACCCCAACTTTGTGAATGTGAATGGAGCCATTATAGGGTAATCGTCTTTCCCAAGCTCTAAGTTACATTTACCGGCTTAGACGGAACTAAGGATTTTTTTTTCTAAATGAGAAGTTTTAACTCCTTATAAAGTTAATTCTTCTTCAGGTTTTTTTGATTTTTTTTTTTTTTCATAATGTACAATGAAACCATTCATAGTTTGTCTATGGAAAGTCTGCAATGGTGGGACATATGCAAATATTATAGTGCTCTTTTTGATGAAAAGTAAGAGATCATTTTAGTGCTCGAGCTTTCAACATCACATTTACACCCCTTATATATAAATTTGGTGTGTGGCTTTGCTAGTGCCCTACAGTACATTGTCAAAAAACCTGTTGAGTATGGGGAACTAACACACAGAGGGCTGGAAGGATGAAACTTAATTGCAAAGCTGTCTGCAAAATAATCATTTGAACTATTTTCTGGAACCTGTAAAGAGTAAAAAACACCTGGGTTGATGCTGTGTGTTCTTTAAAACCCCCAGCTGCACGGACCCTGTAAATGTGGGGGTTCCCTCTTCAGCATGATTCACATGGCTTATCTGCCTTCCTAATTTTGTATTTTGAAGCAGTGCTGAAGCCAAGCTCTGCAGCTGGTAAGCTCCCAGGACCCCATAGAATCACGCTGGAAGCCTGTCAGCATAATTTCACAGGAATCATTATTTTTCTGTGAAATTTATTAGTATGATCAGTTCAGTTCTACCATGAGAATACAGTCCTGCAGAATGGCAGCACCACTCCACACAGTGTATGCTGTGTTCTTTAGGCAAAGATTAAAAAAAAAAAATCTTCCTTAAATACTTTTTTTTTTTTTTTTCTGTATTAGAGCTTTTTCTTGTGGAGAAAGAAGGTATCCCTTTTTGGGGAAGTGAAAGGCCATTTGTGAAGAACCACATGAAAAAGTCATAACATACTTCTGAAAATCGGAGATGTGTAGGCACATGTGAGCAGTAAGACCAGAGGAGATTCTATTCTTTATCTAAATCATGTCTAAGTGAAATTAATATTCTTCATACTATACAGTGATAAGACCATTAAGCTTTTGTAGTTCAGGCTATTCATATTCTATGGAAGAAAATACAATGCCTATGGGAATAAAATGATATTTTAATGCTTGGTAAGTTTGCTTACTTTTTTCTCCTTGTAGCTGAAAATCAGAAACTAGTATTAGTTGGATTACTAAAAAAACTTCATTTGTCCTGAAGTCATGACTGAGTTTGGTAACCCAGTGAGAAGGGTGCTTCTGTCACAAATATGTAGGAGGCCCTCAGACTGTCAAGCAATTAAGTGGACCTGAATAAGCCTATGTAATTAAGCTTCTTACTGCATAATTATCTTTATTTTAAATGTGTCTTTTGATGAAACATCTGTTCCCTGCTCTAGATTTGAAAAGATATACCCATGCACACGATGAAAATGGTGCTCGTGAGGCCATCACACATGGTGCTGCTGCTCAGTTCCTTGGCGACAAATGTTGTAATTTGCTCCATCTTTGCATGCAAAAGGCAGGTGCTGTTGCATCCACAGCCTGCTTTGCCTGACCTCCACGCTCACTGCAGCTGCCTTTCACATTGTTACCCGGAGAAATAATTGTGTTTGAAAACCCGGCTGAGGATCATTGTGCAATGAAGTGGGGAAGGGGCGCTCACAGTGTAAGTACTGTCAGAGCTCTTGGAGGTGGCCCTGACAACCTGCTAGGCAATAAGAGATTAAAAAAAAAAAAATTCAGTCCTTATAGTAGAATTTCTTTTTTTTCCCCTCTGACATCAAATATTGCTTGCCTGCTGCTACAAAGAAGGCTGTTGCATTTCTATTAAATACATTGTCTTTTCACAGATATTTGCAATTTGTAGACTGCATACCTTCTTTTACAAGCTACAGCCTCTATTAAATAGAATTACTTTCTCTTACTGGTTTTTAAAGCAGAAAGAATTTCTACTAAATGTAGGAATTATTTTCCCCTTGGTCTTATACAGTACATTTGCTACTAACTGTGGATTTATACAAAGTTATTTCTTTTCAACAAAATCACATGGAATACTGGTGAATTGTGCTTGGCATCTCTAAGTGGCATGGCATCCCATGGTGGGAGCTTCCATTTACTGTCTTTGACTCTGGGATGCTTGGGAATGCATCCTTAGGCTTCTCAGAACTATGAATGGCCTCAGGTAAGATTTCTGCAGACCACCAGCCACAGAGATATCTGTGTCTCATGTTGCTGTTGAGCAGAAGATGGAGAGAAAATGACATAGACATGATCCAGGAAAGAATGGAACCATTTATTAATATACAAACTCGTTTATATATCTTAGCGGTATGAAGTTATTGGTTCCTTGTTCATCCACCTTTCAGAGGGATTGGCTGAACCTTACAACATTTACTTCAAAATATTTTTTCAGTCGTAACAATCTGCACCTGCAAGATAAAGGGATTGGTTTACAGAAACCTCTAAGTCTTTTCAGCCAGCATCCATGTGAAAGCAAGACTCCCACATGTATGCCAGCAGAAAGCTGGAAAATCTCTCCATAGCCAAGCCCTCAGCATCCACATCTCACTAATTATCCTCTCTTTTTCGTGTGATATTTGCATCTGTATTTTTGGAGGAGATCATGTATGAACTCAGGAGAGGCCTGTTTTGCAGTCCCGTGGGGTCTCATGCTCAGGAGGGGAAATTACCCAGTTTCTATTTGAACAGACAATATAGACATGCTGCCACAGTGTGGTTCACCATTAGATTCAAGGTCCTTAAATTTGGCCCTGTCTAGTAAAAATGAATAAAGGCACAGCTGTTAACTTCTAAGGGAGATGGACTAGATTCTAATTTTTCAGTGCTACTCTAGTACATGCTGCTATACCGGGTTGGGGTGTGGAAACTGGCAGAGAGCAGCTGAACACTGTGCTTGCAGCTGTAGGTGATGGCAGAACCATAAATACATATGATTGCTCCTGGATTCTCACTTACCTGCTCTGCTACCACACAAAGCTTCTTTTAATTATCCAACTAATTGCAAGATAAACCACACAGGCTAAATAGCGAAACCTCAGTTTGATGGTTCTTTTTGATAATGCATGACAAATAGTTGAGAGAGTTTAAACTTGCATGACTTTTGCTGGTCAGCACATCTGAATGAGCTGTTGAAAATAGCCTGGGGAGGTATATAAACAGGCTGACATTATGCTGTACTTAGGGTTCCCAGGCACAGCCTTGACTAAATTTTGAAACTGTTTTGGAAGGAAACAGTTCTAAGCAGCATCCTGTCAGCAGCCCTAATTACTGTCATGTATCTGATTTTCAAAACAAACTGATCCACTCTGCTGCAGGAATCCTGAGGCAAAGCATTTGGTCTGAGTTGTCAAAATTCCTGGACCTTAATTTTTCATGACAATGCTTACTAACACCACCGCGTACAACTTTATGCCTAGCATTTAAGGCAGGGTGATAGCGGTATTATCCAAAAGAAACTGAAGTCTGGAGGCACTGTTGAAGAGGAGAGAGTGGGGTGATCAGCCATGTATGAAAAGAGCACACATCTCAGGTCCGTGACACAATGAGGAGCTGTCTGGCCCACACCACACCCAGTGAGTGCTGATCATCATACCTTGGCCCTTTCACCTAAGAACCTGTCATAAATCACAAGACATGCTGTCTCCTTGCTCCCTTACCTTTCTGTTCTGCCACTCAAGAAGTCCCATCATATTCAGGCATCCAAACTGCAGTAATTTCCTGAGCACAGCATTTTACCTGAAAAAGCAATGTGTCATGCTGATGTCATTGAAACCATAACGATGTTAATGGCAAGAGGTCATATTGTCCTCTATTCCCCACTTTGACCATGGCATTCACCGTCACCATATGTATCTGTGTTGCGTTATCTCTTTAAATTTGCCTTTCCAGTGAGATTTGACTCTGGTTTTTTTGTGAGGTTGTATGAGCACAAGGTCCTTTTTTGAAACTGGTAATAATTATAGAACAAAAAATTTGAGAATTCCCCTGAAGAATTTTCAGAAACTAAACAAAATGGAGGAATAGGTCAAGAGGAATCTTATGAAATTGAACATGGACAGCTAGGAACACCTGCCATGGGAAGGAATAACCCCTTGCAGAGATAGATGCTAAGGACTGCCTGGTTGAACAGTGTCCTTGGGCTGCTGGCTGCAGCAAGCAGAGCACAAGCCAGCAGTGTGCTGGTCAAACACACCCAGGGCTCTTTCAATAGGAACATGGCCAGTCAATCACTGGATGTGATTCCCCTTCTGCTCAGAATTTTTTAGACCACATCTGTGTAGTGCATCTAGTTTTGGATTTCCCAGTGTGAGAAACGAATCGGATTGAATTTAGAGGGCCAGTGAGGTGGTTGGGCTTAGGGCCACCAAAATGGAATGAGCAATGTATCCCTCCCACTGTCATGCTGCTAGTTTGGCCCTCTGTACTATTTGACAGAGGCTGGTCCCAGGCCAGATGAAGGAGAAAAAAGCCTGAGTAGAAAACAAGTAAGTTAAGGAGCCAGGGAGGGAGAAACAAAAAGTAGAATTCGAACGCGGGTTTGGTAGGTAAGAACTGCTAATGTCAGGATATTTAAAACGGGGTCTTGAAGAAGTAGAACTAAACAAATTATCACAAGGAGAAAGAAGGGTAGAACTAAGATCTCTTCCAAATCCCAAAAATGCAAAGTTTCCTAGTTTTGTGTGGGAATATTTAGCATTAGCTGTATTGAGTAATTTTGTATTTTTTCTGGCTTTTACCTACATATACAGGCTGATTTCTTACGCTTTCCTGAGTTGAAGTTCCACTGAGGTCAAAAGGGATACAAAAAATGTAGATCTTGCTGTTTTAAATTGCAATTGGGGGCAAATACACTTTCTATAAATGGCAAAGGTATAGCAGGATACTGAAATTACAGTAACAGCCCTGAATATGTTGAATTCTTGCAGGGTTTTTAATATAATTTCCACTTGTCAACATCTATTTCAGACGGTTTTATTGCTAAAGACAGTTAGCAATTTAGATAAAATGTATTTTATGAATACTATCTATCCACAGTCTTCTCTATGAAATACTCAACTGCATAGAGAACTTTCCTTTTAAAGACTTTGAATGCTGACATGAGAATTGCTTTACTTTACAATAAAATGTGCAAATTGCATGCCCGTTTTGTGTGCGCTGTATGCAAATTGGCTTGATTGAACTCATTTGAATGTCTTATATGCTGGATGGGTGTGTAATGGGTAATAAGCTCTTTTAATGTTCTTTTATGTTGGTTTTTTGGTTTTTTTCCCAAAAAGTGTTCCAATGAAAACTCCCTTTCATATATTTAAAAAGCCCTCCCAGGGCATTTCATTATCAAAGAGCAAAGATGAAATTTTCAAAAGAAAATCACCTTCATAGGAACTGCTCCATCAGTCCTTCTGTCTTACTTCTGTTCCTGAATCCCCTACAGACCAATTCTAGTTCTGTTTCTCTTTCCCAACCTCCTATACTTGCAGACTGCACAACATCCAATGTACGGATGACATCTTCTGCAGAAAGTCCAGCATGAGGGAAGAGTGCAGTCACAGAACTAATAAGGCACAAAGAACTCTCTCGTTTACATTGATAAGGATCTGAAGGCATTTAGCAGAGGTTCACCGCTGTGGAACTAGTCTATGTCAGAAAGGGATTAGGCCTCTGGGAGCAAAAAGGAACTATTTTTAACAATTTTTTTTTAAGTGATTAAAAAAAGGAGAAGAGGAAGATAAGCTAGTTTGAATCTATCTCTGATTGCTTTCAATAAGATTTTTTCAGTTTTCACACAGCCACTGCAGGATCTGGTTTTTGCTTATGTGGAGCACTACTCCACACTTTATTTAGCAGGTTTGTGGACAGATGTTTCTTTGGAGTGAAAGGAAAAGACTGTTTTCCATGTCATAGTCTGGGTGGATTGTCGCTCACAGGAGTTCCAGGTCAGAATGCAGGTCACAGCTGGAAGGGCTGGTTAAGATCTTGCCTCTCTTTGGGGAATTTCTTTAGCACTGTAAGCCTGACAGTCAGTAACTTAACTGTGTATATATGCATTTGCTAAGCATGGTGTTCTCTGCAGAACAGCTGGAGCTGCCACTCAGTGCTGGAGCTGAGCCAGTGCTCTGACTCTGCCTGTGGTCAGCCCTCAGCCAGGAGTGGAATCTACTACTTCTGAAGTTCCAGAGAAAAATTACCCAAAGGCACTTAACTTTTTATGAAAAACAAATGAACAAACAAAAAATTGTTGCTGCATTCTTCTCTTCTCAGTTTTTTTAATAGAAATAATTGTTTCAGTACTATTTCTCACTAGTTAACCCACATTTCTGGAAAGCTCTTTGCCTATATCCACCAGTTAATTTTTATATGGATTACAAGGTTTCTGGAACTGGACAATCAGGTAGATTCTCACAGAGATTGGAAATGTAAGAGGGATTTGGAGCAAACAGATAATCCACAAAGGAGGGAGGAGAACTGCAGAGGAGCTGACGATGCACTGAGGATGAGGAGCCATTTGAACAGATCATGTTGATGTGGCAAATAGAGAATTAGTAGCAGGAAAGATGTGCTGATACAAACTGAACAGAATGAAAAACTGTTCTCATTTCCCAAAATTATTTTACTGCCAACACTATCAAAGGGTCTTCATTTTTGTAGTGCAATTAAAGTTTGATTACCATTCACTAACACTGACATTTTATGAAGAAAGGATATTTTGTAAATACAAATTTGACTTTGAGATTTTGTAATGAAAAGGGATCTTAAAGCCACTTGTGCACAAACTCCCCCACAAAAACTTCTGAAAGGGAGTGTACAGGGTCTAACTCCCTGGCTTTCAGCAATTTTTTAATCAAGGGATGTGGGGACGAGAGAATTTCCTATAACACATTAGGATACTAATATTTCAGGCTTTGTCACTCCAACAAGAATTTTTATGTTAAAGCATGTGTGCATGAAATCTCAAGACAGAAGAGAGCTAAGTGGAAAACCCTTTCTTGGTGTTTCAGAGTGAAACTGCTTTGTTTCTTAGTGTGAACCTTAAATTCCTTTATGGTTGGGTGTCCTTTGCTTATATTTAATAACTTCTTTTGCTTAATACATTTCTTTGAATAGTCTCAGAATTCAGGATAAACTTTTCTCACTTAAAAATCACATTATAGTTTCTGTGAATATTTTCTTCTTCTTTATGTTAGTGCTAAAGCCTCATAATTACACTGTAAGCTTTAAAAACCCTCTGTGGCAAGTATTTCACAATCCATTTGCATATTAGATATAGCATCTTAAAGAGTGCAAGTTCAGGACCGTAACAAGAACATGTAGGAACAAGAGAAAAAGAACAAGGAAGCATGAAAATCTTGATCTTGCTACAGACAGATGTTCTTCAAATGAAACAAAACAACAACAATAAAAAAGGCACATTGTAGAATCAGTTGCAAACTGAACTTTTTCTTAATCATGATCTCTAGCTTTCCACTGGATTGAAGACATCTTTGTTGGTTTTGACTGAATTTCAGAGTCCTTGTGTGTACCACAGGATATGTTGGGTCGTATTGTTGGTTTTGGTGTTTTGCAGGTTTTTATTCCACTTATAAAAAGAATAATTGAGTTTTTTGAATAAAGAAGAAAGTTGACAGATTTCTTTGGTATTTGGATCACTTGTAATCTAGGAAATGGACATTGGATTACAGATACCTTAGCGTAATTTTTGGTAAAAGCATGTGAAACCATTTATATACTTCAAGGCTTAGGTCAGCAAAGAAAAAAAAAGAAAGATAATATTATCAACATCGAAAAAATTACTAAAAACATGACCTTATTTACACAGTACATTGTGTTAAAAAGAGTGTATCACTGTCAGCCAAAAATGACAATGCCATAAGTAGATATGCAAACAAAACAGAGATTTAAAAATTAAAAGGTCTTTTTTCTGGGCAATATTAGCTATTGTTCTGCACTCTGAAAAATATTGTTCATATTAGAACAATCTGAAATATACATCAGCTGTCAGATAACAGCCAATTATTGTAATGACTTCTGCTATAATTGTGTTTTTTCTAGTTTGTATTGTCCTTGAGTTTTCTCCATTTCTAGATAGACAATTGTATCTAAATGCATTTATAACTGAATTATTAATCACTATCCCCAAGCCCTGGACAATGTTTTTGTTCACTGTTATGCTCATGATTCCTAAATTAGAAAGACTATTCTCTGAGATCCACATGTTACAAAGTAGTTTACTGAAACTAACCCATGACCTTTCAATAAATTATTTCTAAACCATCTTTTGTCCTTTGATAACTCAGGGCTGCTTTTGTCTTTTAGTTGGAGATATCAAGAGACAAATGCAAAACCTCTTTCTAAAAGGTCTTTGGGGATTTCCTTTGATTCAATTTCCTTTAACAACATGTAAGGGAATTGCCTGAGAGCACCATCCTCTCTAATACCTCTTAGGATTAGTTTAGTCACCTCTGCTGTCAGAGCTACCTCAGCTAGCAATGTAAACAGTATTACAAATATTGGGTAGTAGGAACTGATGGACAAATAGGAAAATCCAAAATTTAAAGCATTATTAATCAGATTTCTAATTGTGTGAAGTGCTGTGGAAGACTTAGCAGGCTTTCTCTCTCTGGGCAGTACTGCTGTGCTCTATACTCAGCAGCAGAACCAAATCTTCTTGAAAGCAAAGCATTAATTCAGACTTTCTTCATTAGCAAGTTAATCTGCCTCTCTTTGCAGCCACATTTTGTGGGAGCTGGGGAAGAGGAAATCCTTGAGAATTGGCTGACAAGAACAGATGGAAGAATGGGGTTTTTCCTGTTGCCTGCAGCTCTGTCTTAGACCAGCTTAAGCCACCTGTGAACCTGCTAACTTAACCATGTTGCTTCATTCCTTTAAACCCTTTGGCCTCTCCTTACTCTAAAGATTTTCCCTTCTATTCTTCACTGTTTGGGAAGCCTGTTGGGAGCAGGGAGCAAGAGGAGGTGGGGAGGTGGAAGTTAGTGCACAGATTTGAACAATGAAGCCTTTTCTTTATGAAAGTGACAATTTGTTTCACTGCCAGCTGTCCCTTTGGCCGTGTGGAATGTAGAGCTCTGTCTGCACTGCCTGCTCCCTTCTCAAAATCCAGCCATGTCTGCTTCTCAGAGGGGAAGATATTTGGTTTTTAGAGCATCTTTTTACAGTGAAGAAAACACACATTCATTATACATTAATGGCTTGCAACAATTGACTACAAATCCAGCACGTAGATTTTCTGCCATTGTAAATCTCACCCAAGTGGTTACTCTATCTTTTTCTTCACATTTATTCTGACTTTGTGTCACTCTTCCATTGTATTAGTTATTTTGCACTGCCTCCTGACTTTTGTTGTTTGTGTACTTTCTCCCAGAGAGCGTTTTGAGGTTTGTACCACATAAGTATTAAAAGTTAAATAGCAATTATGAGCTTTTACATTCATTTCTGTTGATAGAATCATGCTGATATGAGACTGTCAAACCAACATTTGAAAACACGATGTTTAAACAACATAAGACCAGACTTTGGTACAGAAAACAGTTCCTAGCAACCTTGTTTGTAATGAACAGTAGACCAGGCAATAAGTATCTGATTAAGTTGATAAATGGGTCCCTTCGATGAGGCTGCACTCAAGCAGATTAGTGAAGTGGTTTTTATGGCATGTTTTTAAAGCACTTGCAGTACATACGACTTTGTCACCTGAAAAGTACAATTCCAGCAAATTGTGTTTGAGAGTTTGATTTGGTATATGTTGACAGAAAACAGTCTTCTCAAGTTTAGGCATAAACATAGAATAAGCCTGGTGTTCTTGGGTAGAACAGGCTTCACGCCGTCCCCGAGGGCTATACCCTGCCAACTCATTGTGCAGCACTGACTGCAGGACTTGTGACAAACAGATTACAAAGCTAGTGTGTTCAGCTATTGTGTTTTGTCTAAGTCCTTTCTCAACCTAAAGCAGTCATTGCAGCAGGGTGCACTAATTGCTCATTTGCTGCAGTAACCTTTTCAACTGGACAGCAACTCATGTCTGATTTCGAGTTGATGTCTTTCTTTTTCCTTTAACTGCAGTGTGCTGGCAGGGAGAGAAATCCAGTGGTGTGAAGTGCCATAAAGTGCCTGCTATACCCTCCAGAGTTTTGCTCTAAGAACAGCGCAGCATGACTGTGGCTTCTGGGCACTGTATTTGTATAATTCATATTCTTGCCAAGATTAAAGCCAGTAGCATGAGTACATTAGCAGAGTATGTACGTTGAAACACATGTAAAAACCACTTGTGAAAAAAGGCCATTTCTCAGATTAATTTGGGAAAGTATTACCTACTCACGTATGACAGGAACTAAATATGATCAGAAGGGGTGGGAGGAAAGGAGGAAGGAAAAAAAATTAAATATTTTACTTGTGGTCATAGTAATGATAATTCCTGTTTCTTACTCTAAAATTATTGTGATAAGTCTTTTTTGTTTAATGACCCTTAAGATATCATTAAGCAATGCATGAGGGCAACTTTTTTCTTTTGTATTTAAGTCTTTAAATAGTTTCACCAGGATAAGTATTATTTTCTCTTGCAATGTCAAAGGATAAGAACTGGCTCCAAGAGCTTGCTAGCTAGGAAGGGGAACTAATAGAGAAGTTTTCCATAATGGTAATGATTTCTTCTGATTTAATTATTTCTCCATCACAATTTTCATCATTAAATTTACAATGTAAACGTGGTATTTGTCAGCAGGACTTCGTGCTATCACAGCTGAATTAATATGAGGGTTCTTCACAGCAACAGCCTGATCCCTCTGATCCAGCAGGAGTTCCAAGAAATAATTTTAAAACTGCAAATTAAAGGGATATCTGGTATCCAAAGAGGCAAGCTATTTTTTTGTTGTTGTTGTTTTTTTTTGCCTTGTTTGTATTGAAATTGCTGCAAAAACAAGTTCTGTCATTTCATTCACTGGTGGTGCATCTGAAGAAAGCTTATCATTTCTGCTGTGTAAATCAAGAGGGCTTTGGTCAGTGGGCATTAAGGGCCCATTGCATCTCTCAGTGTTGTCTATTAAGGCTTGTGATTTTCCTGCTTAAATAGAAATAAGCCAAAACTTTCAGCCTTAAAAGCATAAATTAGCCAGGTAAAATCTGCGTACATTGCATGTGACTGAATCTAAGTGAAATTGTTTTTTAGCTGGCCTCAGCCCATGCTCTGATCATCCTAATGCTATGGTGTGCCTGTAATTCAATATGAGTATGATGGCTTTCAGACACACTCCAGTAGCTGAGCATCTGCACCACTGCACCAGAGGCTGTTTGGTCAAATGTGAGCTCTTAACAGGCAGTGGGTATAGGACATCCATTGTTCTGCACTATTATCTAAGTCATGTTGGAACAGCTTCCAAACAATTTAAAATCTACAAGTTAATAATGAAAACTATAAAATGTGTTTCCAGTAAAATGAAAGAACTTTGATATTGGGTTAGCTGGTTTTAGTTGCTTAGCTAACTGAAGGTTAAAAATGGACAAAAGGAAGAAAACTGCAAATATATCCAGGTTTTGAAATGAACTAGAAGTTGATGATGGATGTGGAGTAGTTTTTTTCCTTCCTGAGATTTATGATCACTATCCTGATGCATGAGCTTAACATCCCGTGGATTTTTTTGTGCAAGAAGTTAGGTGAATTCAGCAAAATTTACAGAAAAATGTCCTACTTTGTAATGTGTTTGTTGGAAGTTTGGCCAGCTTGAGGTGTACTATTTTCTCTATGTTTTGGACATTTTTCATATATCTTTATCCAAATGGTAAATGTAGTACAATACCTGTGCTTCAGAAAATAAAATACAGAATGAATGAAATCAAACATCAAGGAAAAGTTATTTTAAGCCTGCCATAATATTTATATTTTGCACATATTCCACTTTCCATCTTAATCTGCTGAGAAGGAACATGACAGAGAAAAGGCTTTCTATTGTTTACTTTTGACACGTACAGGAACAACAAAGAGAGCAATCAAAGATTATTTCATAAGATCCATCCGTCACAATGTTTCATAGCATACCACTGTGAATGCAAAACTGAGCATGAAGTTTTAAAATAAAATAAATGTAAAATGGTTTTTGAGTTTTGTTTGTTGGTTTGGTTGGTTTTTTTCCCTTTTAGGTGAATAAACCCAGTGATGAAATACATTTTTCTGCACTTGAAACAGTATCAACAGGCTGGTCCAGCAGAGATGAGGGTTCACTAGTAGTTTTGAAAGTATGTTACCCTTTTTGCCTAGAAAATGCCTTGCAAAGCACTGAAAAAAAGACAGCCGCCCCTAAGTTATCCATTTAACATATTCAATTTTGCATAGTTGTATTATAAAATATAATATTTTTAACTTAAACCACTATTAACAACATGCGGTCTGTGAACTGCTAAGGAAGGAAAAAGAACTCAGAAGTCCTGAGTTAAAAATAGTAAGACTAAAAGTATTCCCAAGGGATGAGGTAACATTACTAGAAATTACATTTGACAGATGTCAGTTTGTCAGCAAGAGTTGCGTCTATTTGATTTTTTTTTCTCCATTTACAGACATGCATTAACTGCTTTGTTAAGACTAATTGGCATAATGAGGACAAGAACATTAACTGCTTGAGTTTGAGAACTAGCCCAATTTTGACCCACAATTAATTATAGCCTTACACAAGAGCAGACAGATCACTAAGAGCCAGGCAGGTGATCCAGCAACTGAACATAGTCACTCTCAGAATGACAGCAAAGCAACTCACTTCCATTTGCCACTACTATTGAAAACATTTATAAAACCTATCTCAGTAAAATGAGAGGGCTTCTATGCATCAAGAAATGAATCCAATAGAAGTGCAAATTTTTTTCACGTCTTTATCCCATATATTGCTTTTTATAAGATCTGAGCAGGTGTGGCAGAGACCTGTGGAGCAGACAAGTGGAGCAGCTTAAGAAATGACTGACGTTACCCGTAAGTGTATATTACAACTGTCCTGCTTCACATCACTACTCCTTCAGCAGACCCAGAAGTCCAGAAAACATCATGACACCTCAGCAGATCCATGCACATTCTGCAGTGCCTCTTCAAGCTCATAGTCACTGGAGCTTTCCAGTTTTAACCAGGCCCATAATGTACAACAATATTGTACAACAATATTCCAACGTATTTTGGAACCTTATAAATTTGTCTTCTTCCAAATATGGCTGTAACTTATTAGATGACTGGCATATAACAAACTTGTGGGCAAGAACAGCTGCGTAGTGGTTTGGTTCAAATTATCCATTACTTACTTATTTTCCTTCTGTGAGATAAGAATTAGGAGAAAACAAAGCAGGCACAAAACTTAAAAGAATATAAAGAAGTTTATTAACAGACCTAAAAGAGGGGGGAAAAAAGTCAGACTAAACCTTCAGAACACCTCTCTTCCCCCCACCTCTCCTCCCTTCTACTGACAATGTAAAAAAACCACAACCCTTGAGATGTTTTTGTCACCTATATTTTTCACCACGTATATAATAATTTCTTTTTTTTTTTTTGTTCAGTTCACTTAGGGAGAGGAGTCTCTCTTGCTTATGCTATGGAGACATCTCCACAAGAAACAGTCTCTTGTAGCTTCAATGTCACAGCAAGGCAGCTGCCCGGGATGGTTCTCTGCTTGCATATGAAAATCCTTTCCCTTGACTTAGAGCTTTCCCCACAACTGATTTCAAGGGTTTCTTTAGCTAATGGGGTACCATTTTTAAGGATGAGCTGTTCAGAAACAAAAGTTCTCTACACTTATCAAAGTGCCTGAGAGGTGTAAGAACACTATCTCTGAGAGTATCTTCATTTCTAAGAACAGAGGCCTTTTTCTTTCGTGGGATCTCTGCTCAAGTTTCTCATCAAATCACAGCTACTTCAACATTTGCTTACTGCAGCACAGGTACTTTTGCTCACAGCAAGTTACAGCTATTTCAGCATTTGCTTGTTCTAGTACAAGTACTTTTGCTCATGGTTGCAGTTTGAATGCTCCACCCCCCCATGATTTCATGATATTACAAGTATTCTGATGTATCATAGTCCATCACCATGGTTTTTCCAACATAATTTCAGCTTCTAAGATTGAAGCATTTCCTCATTCTCCTCCCTCAGGGTCTCAGCTCTTCCTTCCTCACTGACTTGGGCATCTTTATAGTGTTTTCTTCACGTGCCTTCACCTTTCTCAGTCCTCTGACCAGGGAGAGGATTGATGTCTGCAGGCTTCATCTTGTCTGGAAGAATCTTACAGCACTAAGAGAGTTAACACCCGGGCCTTGCAGCTGGAGTTTGGAATTCGCTTATCTCTTGGCCACAAGATCCTGCCGGGAGCAGTCTCAGGGGAATTTCAGCCGTTCTAGGGGTGAGGGCCATCCTGGCCTCTGAGGGGTGTCTGGCGAGCAGGAGCGGCTGCGATCTCAGCCAAGCTGCCCTCGGCCGACCCGGCCTGGCCCGGCCGGCAGAGCCCAGCCCAGCCCAGCCACCCCCCACCAGTTACCTGTTCAGCCACCGGAAACAAGAGAAGGTGTGCTGGGGTTTGTTCCTTCTTAAAATGTGGCTCACAGAGGCGTGTCCAACTCTCTAAGTGGTTTAGAAAAGTTGCCAATATTCAACCTAGCCAGTTGATTGGTTCTGTTGGGTCTAGAGGAAGCTGTAAGCACCTCTTTGCAAAGAATCAATTCCTGGCAGATGGAGCCTTCTTAACTACAGCTCCCAGCTATGCTAAGCCATGACAACTTGGTATTAAGGATGAATTACTGCAATGAGGTGCTTACGGATTGTTTCTCTTCTGCCTCTTCCTAACACATTCCAAATTCCAAACTAAGTGATGTGTCCACTGTTAACTCCATGAAGAAGACATTTCTTAATGGTTTCTGTGACACATATGTTAGGCTATGTTTTACTGCTTCAGATAATTGTGTCCACAGTGATACTAACTATGAACTGCATCCATGTTGTATGTAGCTATCACTTCTGTCCACATTATAAATTTATGCCATTAAGAACTAGTTTAGGCTGAAACAACAATCCCTTCAGACAACTCATGAGTATGTAAATGTGGAGGCAGATGTTTATGCTGTCAAAACTGAATTAATTATTTTTAATCACATTGTAAAGGAGAAGATAGTACAATACTTCTGTGTAGTTAAACCACTAGAGGTGACTTCTGCAGGAAAATTCACCATAACTGAAAGAGGAAGTAACCTTATAGAAACAAATCCTTGTACAAATGTAACATTCCACTTTCACACTTCAGGAATTTCCAAACTAGATAACAGAAATGTGGAAAGCAACTATGGTCACACAGCTTGCATGTGATCACTTATGTGAACAGCAGCAAAAAGCAGAGCCAAAAGACTTTCTCCCTTTCCATAAGAAATGTCTTAACCTACTCAAGAAGGAAAAGTGCAAGAGACAGAAACTAACAGATTTGTATCTCTGAAATAGTAAGGGTAGCTGGTCTCACATAGAGTGTTGAGACAACTCCAGCTAGCTGTGGAAACATTGCAGCTGTGGATCCCCTTGCAGCAGAGCAGTGGCTCCAAGCAGGCTGCTAGTTCCAAGAGTTTTCAGGCTACCTGTAATATGCTGTGAACCTTCTGTTTTTGCCAACCTGAACTTTCACAGACCTCAACTCATCTTCGAAATGCTCACCAGAGTTATAGACTAATGTAAGAGTAAACATCAATGTTGGATAATTTTTATTTGGCTTCTGGACCTTAACCCCGCAGGGTACAATGGGTGTGCATTCCCCCTCACTTGGCTGAAGCTCCAAGATCATTTAAAAAAAAAGAAAAGAAAAAAAAAACAAAAAAAAAAAACCAAAAAAACCCAAAAAAAACCAAAAAACAAAAAAAACCAAGAGAGAGAATAAAACAAGTGAGGAGGTTTGTCACACAGTCAGTTATTTCCTGGACCCCCAGTTTAAGGTACCACATCAGCTATCATTAAATCTCTTAATAAAGTCTTGTAGCCTGGCAGTGCTGGCTCTGCCAGTGTGTCATCTGAGAACTCTACCTACTGCTGCTCAAGAACCTGATCTTTTGAAGAATGGACACCCATGAGGAAAAAGTGTGAATCAGAGAAGAGAGGCTTATGACACTCAGGGGGAAGTGTGTGAAGGACAAATAGGGACACCAAAGAGCAGCAAAAGAGAGCAAACTAAAAATGAAGGAAGGCAATCAAGGAAGCACAGTGATGTTAGGAAACAGAAAAGGCATCTCTGTGTGGGAGGTATGAAAACCCATCAGCACCTTAAAGGGAAGTGAGAGTGAAGTGGTACTGTGAATGTCAGAGCTCAGGACACGAAGGAAGGCAGTGTGATAATGGGATAAGCAAGACGTGGGGAGCTGCCACTTGACAGGGAGCACGGGCCATACAAGGACAGCCTGTGAAGTGCATTGTGTGGGCCAAAAGGCGACTGAAGAAATGTAGCTTCATGAGCAAGACTCAGGCTTGGGATCATGTGAGCTGTGACTAAGGTAGAGAGTTAAGACAGTGTGAGGGAGCATAAGGTGTGAAGAAGAGTTTAAAGAAGGCAAGAGAAAGGAGATTAAAGGTAAGACAAGAAGCAGAATTTTGTATCTTTGCAGAGAGGCCTGACTGGAGTAGACCTGATAAGGAACATGTTCTGATGGATAGCACAGGCAGAAACCCAACAGTTTTTCACCAGGGAGTTAATATGCAGGCAAAGACCCAAATCATAATCTGGCATGTGCAATTAGTATGGCAGAGGAAATCAGAATACTTAGTCATACAGCATTCACATTTAAAGGGTATGGCAATACACAATAGTTTCAAAAATTGGAAAGCAGGAAAGAATAAACATATTTTTAATATTTCTAAAAATTATTTTTTAGAGCCAGTCACAATTTTCATGGGAGTTTCATTTGTGAGTTTTGAACATAGGGAATTTGCAGTGAGTTGTATTTATTTAAAGATTTCACTACAGTTTTTGGGGGAAAAGGGTTAAAACCAGCACTTAAAAAAGCAGACTTCAATTTTCACACTTTCCATTACTTTTTAAGGTTAACACAATTCTTCCAATGGCAAATCTGAATGAAGGGGTTTTGGGAAGCAAAAAGTGGAGACTGCTTTATTAAAAAATAGAGCAAACAGTGACGGATTCTGTCATTCAGAAAGCCAGAAAAGCCAGTCTTTTTCATTTCCATTACTATACAACATATTCCGCACTTTTTGGCTCTCATTACAAGAAGCAATGCCAAGTTATGTCCCATCATATGAATTCAGGCATCTTGATTAATCTGGCACATCATCACTCGGTGTGTTGCCTGATCAAATCAGTGCTTTGCAAAGTCATTAAAGAAAGTAAAAAAAAAACCCAAACCCCAAAAAAACAAACAAAAAAAAGCCCACCCAAAGGTAATAGTGAGTAATTCATTATCACCACAAAAGAGCATTAGAAATCAGTCTGTACTGCAACTGTGTGACACTGACCTGGCAGCATCAACAAATCTTGGTGGTAATATGAGTGTGAGTGTCCATTCCATTTTATCTTTGTGTGACTCACATTTAAGTCTAACCTTGCTGGCCACGCTTTCTATTTAGCATATTTCCGGTAAGATTGGAACCCGTAGCTTGGCACAACTTAAAACAAACCTTTCCATATTTTGGTGTGTTAAGAGCTGCTTTAGCATAACTGATTGCAACAATTAGGGGAATATTGCATTACAGCTAAATTTTGATTTGATGACATGTGGCCTAGAGCAGACAATAAACGCCCTGCTCCAGCATAAAAACATTAATCATTCTCCAATAAAACCATGAAATAGCGACATGTACAACTCTAATTGCAATAATGACCTTAAATTCAGGCATTGCTTTTGTATTAATCCCTCTAGCTTTAGTAAAACTATCTAATAGAACCATAGAACTCTGACATGAATGGGTCTAATTGTAATAATCACTCCAATCATGGGTATTTTCTTAAGTTAATCCCACTAGCCTTCATTAAACCTTCTGTCAGGAGTTAAATATTTACTTAGGAAGATAGGGCTGTTTAACTAACTTTCAATAAAATCTTGATTTTATAACAGCTTAGGTTTTGAAATTGAGAACAGAGTCCAAGAGCAACCTAAAATGTTTTTGATGTTAATTAATTTGTTGGGAGGGTTTTGTGCAAGTCAAATTCATCTTCCTAACATGGAAGTTCCAGTCTCTTATTAGCTTTACTGCAACCAGCATTTTTTCTGTATTAGCTTTAATTTTTTATTATTATTATTATTTTTATTTTACATTTCTCCTCTGCTGTTTAGACAGACTTTTAAATGCAGTGTTTATTTTGGGCCTGGGGCTACCTACAAATCATTTCATTGATACTCAATGAAATCTCGGGCTTTTTTTATTTTCTGTGCCAAAGAATGATGACTTCTGATTGCCCGTGTAAGCTTGTTTTGCTTTTTGAAAATAGCACTTGCTTTCCAGAAACAATGACAATTATTACTGTGCTTCTATAAAGACTGAAGATAAATCTCAGTGGCAAATTCTCTCAGTTGTAATTGTTACATTAATCCTGTTAGTAATATGAACTTCAGTACATTACAGCAGTAATGAATTTGCCCATTGATATTAAATCTTTTTTGTCGCATCTGTTGTGGCAATACACAAAAGGAAGATACTTGCTTTCTTCTGAAAAAAACCCAAAGGGATTTTTAACATATGTGAAAGCACTGTGACCACCATTCTGTGGGAAAAATGGTGTTTCTTTTTCTTTAAAGTCGTAACAGGAAAGAGCACAATACATAACCCTCTGAAAATTTGTGGAACTTTAGTAGGTAAGATCTTCACATAGCATAAAACCGATAAACAAGTTTTGTGGTGATGAAAAATATCATGTGAAGAGTGTGATTTAGATATGGATCACCTCTCGTGATGCTTAGGGCTTGTCCCAATTTGCCTCCCACCTTCCATGTTAGTCAAACAAATACTTCATTGACTGCGCTTGTGGTGCCAATCCACAAGGATACTTCAGGTGCCCTGAAATCTGATTTGTCATTACTGGTGCCTTTTAGTAACAGTACCTGGAAACGGCACTCAGCTTCTTGCAACTTCTGTAGTGCAAACATGTTGAAATTTGTCCCCCAGGCCCCTCCTATAAGGACAGGAGATAATCAGGTCCTTGTGGATATTCATTTCAGGGATTTTAATCTCTACTAGGGTTAGAGTAAGGAAGATTTGGAAGTTACTCTTTCCCTTAACTGATTTCATAGAGTGTAGTGAGGTAATTACTTCAGCTGTAGATCCCTACAAAATTTTAAGTGAGATTGCTCCTGCCACACCTGATGTAAAACTTCTGTTCAGATCTCGAGCTTGGGCTTTCTAAGGCAATTGGTACAGTTCAGCCATACAAGCTTTCTACAGCATCCTGTGTGGATGTGAAAGGTAACAAGGCCTTGAGTCCCCTGTAATGTCAGATAAAAGACTGTCATAAAAAGAAAATTTTGTAAACTAAATTTTCTACCAATCCAACCACTTTATGTTGCCCAAACACAGGAATTAATCACAGTCTCTACATTTGCAGAGGGCTGCTGTGGTTCAGACTGCCCACTTCTTCCTTTGTGTCTATTGACAGCTGTATTTTCTTTCTCTTCAAAATGAAGTGTATAAAAGGTTCTCTCTTTCCAAAAGCATTGTGTCACAGCTAGGTCTATATGGTCTTTGACAGTGAACCCCAATTTGTTGTTCATCCTGCTAAACCTGCAAGGGTGAGCAGAGAAGCACAGACTCTGCCCTCCCCAGGTTCCTGATGTGTCTGTTGGAGGCATAGAGTGCTGGTACTGTACACTGGCACCTCTGACAATACAAGAGAAGAAATAATGTGGTCTGTGATGGGAAATGCATCTGATGTAAATGGAGTCAAGAAGCCTTCAGAATTAATTGTTAGGGAGTTATTAGAATTAATGGAGTATAATCAATCATTTTCTCACTCTTGGCAAAAGGAATATTTACTGCGAATCTCAATAAAGCACAATTGCCACCTAAGTATAAAGTTGTTGATAACATTAGCTATATGGATGGGGTTAATGAATGTACACTAAGCTTGAAAAATTAGGACAAGTTCTGAGGCCAGTGTGGGGTAACTACAGAAATTTTCACTGAAAGATGTCAGGCTGTGAAGCAGAATATTTATTAATCCCACTGATCCATTATAAAACTCTGCTGCCTTCTGAGAACTATACTCCAGGAGCTGTGCGATACCTTAAGCAAAGATATGCAAATGCTTAAACAGCATACATGTTTTCAAACATTGCACAATCATTAAGCAATTTGATGTGTGTGCCATAGACAGCTTGTACTCACTCTACAGTCTCATTACATTTTGTGCAGGCAGGAAGTATAAAATCATACTTTATGAGTTATAAGAACCAGTTATATTCTGGTTATATTTGAGTTATGTTCTGGTTTCACTTCACCATTCTGAGACCAGGAGCCTTAAGCACAGCCATAGTGCTCTAGCTCAGCCCATAACTACTTGTCATAGTTTAGTTTCAGAAAAAAACCCTTAGATTTAATATTGGCATGAGGTAAAAGGGGGGATATAGAACTTAATCCTTACAAGTCACCAATTTTCAGTTCATTTGAAGGCAAAGGCTCTTTCATCACTGTTGCTAACTGACGTGCCAATCAGTCTTACAAGTCTAATTGCAGTAATGATTAAACGATTAGTTGGGAGCCTTCTTAAACTTCACCAGTAGGGTTAACAAGGCCATGACTCTGTTGACTAAAAGTGACACTCAAATATGCATGCAAAAGATCCCTTTAATATCAGCAGAAGTTCTACTTATTTTTCAGGCCTTTTCTTTTTAGTATTACTTCAAGATTGTATTAATTAGGGATGGTGGTTTCCAACAAGCTATAACCTTGTGGAATTTTGTTACAGTAATACACTTCCTGTGAAGTGGTGTTGAGCAAAACTTGTCATTTATGGGATTTTTTGTCTTTAGAGTTTAAAGTAAGGAAGTGTCTTCGCAGTCAAAATCCATTTTCCAAAAGGCCCCTCTCATTATAGGTTTTGAAGTGTTTTTTTAAAGTGGAAATGAGTATTGCAAGAGGAAATGCGTATAAATTTGTTTTAATCTATACCATATGGTGGATAGTTTTGGCCTAACTCCAAGATTACAATTCCTGATAACAGAAATACAACTCAGCAGAAGATAGGAACATATTTCCTGAAGCTGGACTTCTTCAGGAAGAAGGAATCACATAATCTCTACCCTATCTTCATGTCTCGTCCCAGAACTGCCATATTTCAGCACAGCACATTAAAGTAACTCACAAAAAATGATGCTGTAATCCAGGAAATGGGAATGGTTCCAAGAAGATTTAGATTATCTTCTGGAAAGCAACATAACAGGGTGGAAAACACAGCATTCTGTGATAAAGTCATGAAGTTATTAAAATCTGTGGTATGATCAAACATAAAAATCACATCTTTACCTTTGTCTTTCTGTTCAGTCTTTAATGTGTCTTAATTAACTCAGTGGTTGTAACAATTCAGCTTGCTGAGATATGGAATTAGATCAAGCTGTGTCCTTTTTTGCAATTTTTTTCTTTTTTTTTCAGTTATTAGGGGTTTAAAATATTTTCATTAATTATCTGTAAAATGGCAACAAATAGAAAAGATACACTGCATCAAATGTAATTTGGACTACTTCTAGAAATGTAGTTTTCCACCTATGCTGTTATTTTTTTTTTTCTTAAGACTTACAAATATTAAATCTCTTACAAGAGGAATTTATTTTTGTTAGAAACAGTGATTTTACTAAGGAAGGACTAAATCCTTTACCATTTTCTATCACTTTATTAAAAAAGTTTATGAAATAAATAACATTAAAGAAGTGTACAAGATAGGGATCACACTGTAACTCTCATTTCCATTTAACAGACAAAATAATTTTATTACATGTACAGTCCAGGGAATAAAAAAAACCAAACAGATACAAAGTTCCAAATATTCTGCTCAAATAAGCATCATCTGTGCACAAATAGAAGCAGTCCCAGTTACACTGAGCACTTCTTTCCAATGTTGATTCAGATAGGCATTTGACCTGATCATAGAATCTTAGACACATAGAATGGTTTGAGTTGGAAGTGACCCTAAAAATCATCTGGTTCCAACCCTCCTGCCATGGCCAGGAACACCTTGCACAAGACCAGGTTGCTCAGGGCCCCACCCAGTCTGACCTCGAACTCTTGCAGGGCTGTGACATCCACAACTTCTCTGGACAACCTGTTCATCAACCTTACAGTAAAGAATTTCTTTTTAATATCTAATCTAAGTCCACCCTACTTCACTTTAAAGCCCTTTGTTCTATCATTATATCTCCTTGTAAAAACACCCTCTTCAGCTCTCCCATAGACCCCCTCTAGGTACTGGAGGGTGCTATAAGGTATCCCCAGAGTGTTTTCTTCTCCAGGATGCACAACCCCAACTCTCAGCCTGTTTTCTTAGGAGAGATGCTCCAGACCTGTGATCATCTTCATGGCCGTCCTCTGGACTCATTTGAGCAGGTCCACACCCTTCTTTTATTGGGGACCCCAGAGCTGGATGCAGAGCTGCAGGTGGGGTCTCACCAGAGCAGAGCAGAGCAGAGCAGAGCAGAGCAGAGCAGAGCAGAGGGGCAGAATTCCCTCCCTCACCCTGCTGGCCGTGCAGCCTGTGATGCACCCCAGAATATAACTGGCTTTCTGGGCAGTGCACACTGCTGGGGCATGTTGAGCTTCTTGTCCCTCAACAAGCTCAAGTCCTTCTCCACAAGAGAATGCTGCTCTCAGATGCTGATTATGATGTGGTGCATGCAACACTGCCAGTCATGTGTAGCTAAAAGTATACCAGTTAACTATTAACTACCACATGAATGTTTTCTACTGAGCATATGTGCTCTGTGCTCGAAAAAAATGAATCCAAAATAGAAAGTGTCTCTTGATCATCCCTTTTAAATCCCTTTTTTAAGAGCTAGAAATGCCTATGAAGGCTGTGAAAAGGCCCACATCCAATGAAGAGAACAATCTGCTCATTCTGTATCTGCAGAAAATAGCCTTTGAAGGCTTCCTTCACAATCCCACAAAGATTTTGTATTTGGGACATGAAACAGCTCAGAAGCTCCCATAAATGAAATAGTCAGAAGCACTCTCTGCCTGTGATCTCCACATGGAAATTTCCAGGAAGTATAAAAAAGAAATCATCAAAGTTAAAAAAAGAAATCATTGCGATAGGAATCCTTACTGCAAGGAATCTAATCATTATGCATAAGAAAACACACAACAAAAACACTGCATAAAGCTGTTCCAAAAGCCTTTAATTTAATCAGTGTGCTTGGGTGGTCATGAGCAGCGCTGCTTATTTTACCCCCCCAAAAAGTCACATTTGTTGATTCTAAATCACTGAACTTCATCTAAGGAAAAGAGAAAGTCAAGTCCTCACTTGGGAGCAGGCATACAACAGAATGCACATTAACTCATGCCCTCATGTATCTGTCTCCACCAGGATACTGTCTTCTGTAGGGGATGTGTGAAGAAAGCACAAGAAAAGCATGTATTGTGTTCCTAGATTACTTTCCCATCCTCCAACATTTTGCAGCCTAGGGACTTCCTGAATAATAGAAACATAAATAATAGTAAATAATTATATCAGTGAGTCATGAATTATTCACCAGATGATATATATAAACAGCCTTTCTCACACGCATACACAAACCCATAAAGGTTGATCTATGTTGCAATGTTTAAATGCATTCATTGCCAGCAAGAGAAGGCTCTATTCTCCTTTATGAGTGAAAGAAAACAGGAAAAGAGTTACAGGAGGGGGTTTTGTCTATATTATATGTGTAGCACTTTGTGAGCTCTGAACTTGGAAGGCTATTTCTCTGAGAGGAAAACTTCATGAGGGAGTTACACATCTCTTTGTAATCTATTCTATTTACAGACTATATCTAGTCTTGTTTCCTTTAACAGATGACAGATGAGAAATCCAGTAACAGGATGTGGCTGACATCCTGTCCAAAATTATCTCCTTCTGGACTTTTGCTTTCATGGGTGCGTCTCTGCACTGCTCAGATTTCCTTATCTTACTTCTTGTCTCCAAGACCAGCAGAAAAATGCAGCTCCACGATATGGGACTGTCCTCAGTCATGTGCTTCATCAATATCCAGGGAATCCTTTGGACCCTGTGGTTCCGGGTTTGTTCAAAATGTGCTTCTGCTACCTGACTACAGAAAATGAATTTTATATAGCTGTCTTAAGTAAGATTGTTGTTATCTATCATCTTCAGATATGTTCCTTGACACCTAACAGTACCATTTCTTGATCACATGGAGTGACTGAAACGACCTTCTTTATGGGAGAAATAGAAAGCTCTGCCACGTTCAGAATAAGAAATCTCTAATCTATGCACTTTTAAGCATTTTTGAATGCATAACAAAACAGGAAATAAGTGTAGAGGCAAAGGAGCTTTCTATCTTTTTTGTTGTTATTTTTTATAACAAGATAAATGCTGCATGAAAATATTGAGGCATCAATGAGAAGAGACTGTCAGCAGAAGTACAAGGATTACTGCTTCATAAATTTGTTCTCTAGGGGATTTAACCATAACTTGAGGTGAATAGTTCCTGACTGAGCCGTGCATCTGGAGGTAATCTTGTTAAGGGTCTAGTTCCCTGTTGATCTAACATAGTTATATGAGCAAGACAATTGTGACCACTTCTGTCTAGAAGACTGTGCTGGTTCAGAAGGTATAGGTTCAGGCATAGCATCTGGTTAGCTCTGTGCAATGGAAGAAGAGAGAAGAAATGCCTGGAAGAAATATGGTGGTATGGCGACTGCTCAAGTGTAATGTCTTGCATGTTTGTGCTCTGCTGTCTGTGAAGGCAGTGAAATAAATAATGATCAAATGAACAGCACACCTGCAGCTTAGATGAGAACTATTGATCTGTGTAATTTATCTTCTTGTTAATTACCTCATATTTGAAACAAATTCACCCATGTAGGTCTATTCAGTCAGCCACACGTGTATTTTAACACATGAGTAGAGCTAACACATGAGTAATCCCATAAAGTTGTGCCTCTCCCTTAAGTATCTTGCCAAAGCAGAAAACAGTTCCCACAGAAGTAATACCTTCATTTAAATATGCCTGTGTAATGGACTTAGTGATATTTCCTGAACACTTCTCTTTAGTTGATTTAGGAAATCAGAAGATGTAACTACGAGAAAACTTGACTTTCCACATCTGACTTGACTAATAGAAAAAACATGTATTTAGGTTAAAAAAAAAAAAAAAAAAGTGCGAAGAAGCAGCTATTTATATTGAAAAAATGCCTCATTTACCCCAGTTTTACTCACAATGCCTTCTCCCAGGCTTCCCAAGCCTCACTACACTGTAGCAAACTTTGAGGTGAGAGATGCTAGCAGCAACGGAGAAGTGTGCTAGAGACTGCCACAGGAATTTGAATATGAACAGTTTCACATGAACATGAACAGACATATGTTTAAGGATTCTGTAAGAGCTGTATGATGGCATTGTTAGCTTGTCCTTTTTGAAATGCCATAGAGATTGGGAGATGCCCTCAAAGACTGGAAGAAGACAAATGTTTGGCACTTCTTCAGCAAAGGCAGGAAAGAGGATCTGGAAGTATGAACTGGTCACCCTCATGTCAATCTCCAGGCAAATAGTGAACATGAAAGAGAAGAAGGTGACTGGAAGACAAAGTGAGAGAAAAAGCACTTTGGACAACCGGATTCCAGGATGGGTACAACAGTTTGAAGCCAACCTATCAGACACACAGCTAAGTGTGTCATGAGTGACACATTTTGGGGTTAGAATTGGCACAAAAAGTGTTCAACAGCTTTACCAACAGTCCATTCAGCTGATGAAACGGACCCTCAGCAAGTTTGAAGGACACCATGGTGGGGACAAGGTGAGTGTCTAGAGGGCAGGCCTGTCACTTAAGGTGACCTAGGTGGGCAGGAAAAATGGGCTAACAGGATCCTTACAGAGTACCACAGGGACAAGTGAAAAATGGAAGTAAACAATTCCATGCATGACTACAGGCAGGCTGGCAACGCAACAGCATTGTTAAAAGGCCCTGGGGGTCCTGCTTGACAACCTGAACAAGCTGAATAGAGGTGTCATCTCAGGTGTAAGTGTGTGTGTCTGGAATATCTTCCTTGGTTTTAGTTATTTAGTTATTCTAGATGGGTTCTGCAAAGTTACTATAGATTTACATTAGTATGAGATCAAAAGTTAACAGCACTTCTCTTATGGTAGATTGATTATTGTGTTTTAAGCTTCCTTCTACATGCCTGTAGTAGCTTTGTCAGTTCTCACTTTGACTGTCGCATACACAAACACATACACTCACAGAAACCACCGTGAATATAGTTTTAACACCCAAGAAATTCCTCTAAATGTTTAAATAGCTTAGCCATGGTGTATTAAAACTCCTATAACAAAATACATTCTAATTCCACTGTTCTGCAGGAGGTTATTTGGAAATTATGGGTTTTTTGCTTCTCAGTAAGTGAGGATACAACATTCTCAAATAGTCAAGAATCTAAAAATGCAGAAAATTCCAAAGCGGTCTTCTCTGTTGCAC
This sequence comes from Monarcha castaneiventris obscurior, assembly GCA_026261815.1. Lineage (NCBI taxonomy): Eukaryota > Metazoa > Chordata > Aves > Passeriformes > Monarchidae > Monarcha > Monarcha castaneiventris. Next base: position 6,739,181 of record JAMPIT010000889.1, read on the forward strand.
TCAGATGGAAAGCGAGTACCTTGGAAAATAATGCACTAAAAGGACAAAGATGAAAAAAAGAGGAATTATGACTGACCACTACCAGCAGAACTGATAAAATAATTATCATACATGCAAATGCAATTAACCTTAACTTCACCCCGTGCTGCTGTTGTTGTTTGGGCTATTCTAGATCATCATTCTGAGGACAAATTAAAAAAGACTGAATCAAAAAAAACATGTCTCTATAATATTTTATTAGTTGTGTATCAGGAAAATGGAAATAAAGCCATATCTTCATGGCTCTGCTAATACTTATTCTGTAAAATAAAAGAAGAAACATGCATCTCAGACACAGAGGATGAATCTTGTCAATTTCCTTTAACGAAGGTTAAAAATAACATTCAAACTTATTGTCATTGACAGCGACCCAGATTTTTCCAGGTATCAAGTTCAGAAAATTCAGCATCAGCCTTAGTAATTTGCCATCTTTTAGATAAGGGCTATGTAGTTCTTACAGCCTCCTGCGTTCACGTCTGCTTTGTTTTCACTCAATAGTTGAATATTTATTTAGGCTTCCTTGAAAAGCTAATAAAACTGTTTATGTTGCCTTCTACAAAAATAAAGGTCTTTATATCTTTGTTTTGCATTTACATGGTTTCATTCAGAAGGGTGAACTGAGTGCTGACTTGTGCTTGTCCTGTCCCCAGGCTATTATGATTTTACATTTCCCATCCATGTGTGATTAATCATATTAAAATTTTCCAAGAATAAACTTTGATCCCATGTCAAGTAGACAAATGATATCTTTACAAAAATACTGAGCCTGTTAAATGGAAGGTATTTCCTTGTTTTTAGTAGCAGCTTATTCTCAGTCACATTTCAACCAAGATTTACTCTCACCTTAGAAAGCAGGTTTTTTTTTTTCCAGAGGCTTAACACAATTAGCAGGACACAAAACTGCAGTTTTGCTCAACCACAGCAGTCTCAAAGGAAGATAAAAGTAAAAAGATAGCCAAATTCTCTACAGCTGACAATATTTTCTGAGATCATCACAGAGATCATCACAGCTGGGGCTACTACTAACAGTGGTCTGTCAGTGTTTGGCATTACAATACACTGCCTTCTCAGTCTTTATGCCAAATGTGATTTGTAACAGAGAAAGAGACCAGCTTCTATAAGCAAGACAGTGCTCGGTTAAAAATCCCACTGAGAGACTTTATCTTTCTTGCATATTTAATCTTCTTGGAAGCTACCATCTGCATGTCACAATATCCTAAAAAATAGGTGTGGATTTTTAAAATATCGCTGCAATTGCAAAAAGATTGTGCCAAAATCTTGTTTAATGTTCTTGCTTATTTTGATCTAATATATTGTGGAAAATTATACACAACACAGTGAGGGCAAGAGGGGAATTCTGTGAATCTCATTTTACTGCTGTCTTTTATGGTTTGGTTTGGATTGGGGTTTTTTTGCTGAAGATTTTTCTCTGTTTGTTTTGGTTTTGTGCTGTATCTAAATATAAACCCATCTTTTTTTAGGCACTAATATGTATCTTACTTTGTGTTGTGATATCCTGTTCCCTGTCACACTGGAGGAGCCTGCAGCTGTCTAAAGCTTAATTATGCATGAATGCAAAGCCGAGATGCTTGGCCAATAGTGCCTCAGCAGAGTATGGTTTCTCACTTGTTTTTGTTTGAATTATAATTGGGTAGATTTATATTTCCCAAACCATTCTGCCCCCTGTGCCTGTTCTTCCTTGCTTCTGTTGCCTTTGTTTCAACCAGATTCTGAACAAGCCTTTTTGAATGTGAACTGTCTATTAGATCTAAGATAGGTCATTAATGGATTTGACAAATCCTTTCACCTTAAGACAGCTAAAAAAGGTACAGAAATGAGTCCCCTCCCCTATCAGTTCTACTCCAGATGGTTGGAGGTGGGGTGTTCTTTATTTTTTTAATGAATAGTTAAGTAGAGGCTGGCATCTGGGCTGAAACAAAGGAGGCTTGGAGCCAGACTTCTAAAAGGGAGGGTAGTATCAAGCAATAAAGTGCTACACCTGCTAAAGGGAAGGTAATAGAGGCACTGAAAGCACATTTGTAGTCACAATTACCGTGCATAGAAAGGCTTTAGACAATTGTTGTCAAGAAGATGTGGATGGTAAATCTACAAAGTCAACAAATAACATTGTCGAGGTGGTAAAATATATAGCCCTATCATTTTATATGAATGGCACAAATTGGTGACAGCAATAGCACCTATTTTCTGAGAGCCCTGCATATTTATTCAAACTTGTTCTCAGCAGCAAAATATCTCTGTTGCTGCTCTGTCTTTTGTTAGATTTATGGTGTCAACTCCTGAGCAGTATAAAACACACTTTAAGTCAACATCTGCATGCACATCCTTCAGAAATACATAACCATAAACGTGGAGACATTCAAAGGAACACTAGGGACAGGTGGCTATGTCTTTGTGCTGACTGTCTTAATTCTTGGAAAATTAATCCCATTTGGAATGTGGAAAAGTGATGTTATAAGCAATGAAAAGCTAGGAGAAGGTGCTACTCCCATGAAATATTGCTACCCGCACTACCCTACAGAAGGGTAGATGGCAAGGAGTGTATTTATTTCCCCACCATTATCTTCAGATTTAAATGATGGTGCATAGAGGATTATTAGTCTTTAGCATTTTTAAAGGTACAGAAGCTAGCTGGCTCCTCTCCACCGTGATCGCAGTGTAGACATCAAGCACTTTACTAGTAGGCAGAGATACCTTATACACCATTTCAATTTGTAATGATGTTTTGAAGATAGAGGAGGATGTTCAAAAGAATTGAAGCGATGCATATCTCTGTCTTCCTTCTTCCCCCTTTCAGAGGGAGAATTTTGCTTGGCAGAGAGCTGCCACAGTGCTCACTAAGCTGCTGTCTGCCTCCCTGCTTCCCCTCATCCACCTCAGACACAAGCTGTGCCCAGAAGAATGGCAAGGGCTGTGGCATGTCCCAGCTGCTCTCCCTCTTTTGCCCAGTTGCTCCCCTCTGGTCTTTGTGAGCCTGAGCCCAGGTACTGCTTAAGAGCACCAGTCCTCATTAAAGATTCAGCACGTGGGAAATTTGAATTGGCACTAAACAAATGACCACTGTGTCAAATAGCTCAGAATTTTGACACTTGATTCTCTGTGGATTTAGCTCTTTCTTAGTGTTGGTTTAATGTGATTTTAACACTGACCTGATTGTGAACAGGACCAGGTTTTTCTTTTATCTGTCTTTCCTAGATTCTAGCACATCACGTCAGACTTCTGGCAAGGGTTTCTTATACCTGCAGGTGTTTTTAAATATGTATTTTTATGGAGTATAAAGGAAACAATTTTTTTTGTTCGTAATGTATTATTTCCTGCTGGTCTTGACACATACCATTCAACATATGTCTTACAAGGGACTGCAGGGTAAAATAAAATAATACCCACAATAGATAAGGGCTGTTTTCCCCAGTGGATGATGGGAAAATGATTGGGTGTGCGGAGGGCAATTCCTTGCCCTCTTGAAATCTGAAGCCCAGAAAGATGGAGCTTTTGTGTGTCTGTTTTAAAAGGACTGAAATCCATTTACACATCAATGTCAGCTCCTGCTAAAGAAAGCCAACATTGTTGATGTTATGCTTGTCAAATACAAATAATTTGTTTTCAAGGGGAGACAAGTACAAAGCTTCTTGTCCACTAAACAGAGCACATTAGATATGACCCTTTCTCTGGGCACATGTACACTAGCACAAGAAAGCACAGGAGATATATAATTAATATTAGCTAACACACAGTAAGGTTAATTGTTGCTTCTCTGAACACTTAATCTGCAAGCAGTTGATAAATCCCACAATGAATAAAAGCAGCTTGTATTTAGGTCACACAAAGTCATTGCTGTTTTTTAATTTAAACTGTGCACTAGATTAAAACACAAGAGTATTGCAGGAGGACAATTCAGAAGCAGTAGCAATAGGCTGTCATTTGGCGTAAAAAGTTTCCCCAGCACACCCTAGGGACATGTTAATCAAAGCTTTTTAATGGATTCAGTCTGATCTGTGACAGGCTTTGTTCCAGAGATGGCATTTGCAGGATAGAGCTGCAAGTTATCAATAAGACACAGTAATTGCTGGGAGTGATTGAGCCTTGTTCCTTAGGCTTCATACCATTCACTCCTTTTTATTATCAGTCAAGGCCAGAGATGTCTTGCAATAAGCAGTCAAGTGACGGCTTGTTTCTCTCTTTAATCCTAAACCATATAATGAAAGAAAATGAAGCAACATGAAAATTTGCATTAATTAAAAAACGTACAAAACTCACTTCTGTTTTCCCCCTGCTATGTTTTATATTATTTTTGCCAGGATTTTGTGGTAATTCTTCAGCCTCTATCATGTACTGATAAATCCTTTTTAAGCAGTCAAAGCCTTTCACTGCTTGGTTAAAGGTTTCAGTTCATCCATTGACAGTTCTTTATTAAGTTATTCATTATCTCTTGGAAATCAAAGCATTGGCACAATCAGTAATAACTAGGGATAACACTTATCACCTACATGGATAGTTAGCCCTACATCCATTTAGGAAAGATAACTCCCAACACTGAAATGAAAATTCTTCAGTGCTATTCAAGAAGGTAATAGAAACCTAACATTTTTATATAGTGAAGGGTCATAATCCTCCCTTTATAGCACCACAGTCATTCCCATAGCAACACATTATACCTAAACCCACTGGGGATTATGACCTCTCAGTATGAACAAACAGAAGGAAAAGTTGTTTAGAAGAGAAGGAATCTCTTTGATTAGTAAAAGGCAACACCATCCAATGTTCTGTGTGTGCACATATAAGACAGACACATAGCAGCTAAATTGAATTTTGTTTAAAGTATGAACAGACAATGAAATGATTGTTGAAATCAGATTTGTTGGTTTCAATGAGGGTTTGTTTTGTGCAGTAACAGAACAAACTGTAATAGATTCTGCTCACTGCATTTACTTTTTTCTGGATTTATGTTTGTTGGAAATCAGGTTGAGGTATATTTGCTCTGGTAACTTTATTCTTGACAATGCTTGGTGATATTAACAGGTGAAAGATGCCACCCAACCAAAAACAGAGGTGGGAAGTAAGGATTGGTCCTTTCTTGTTCTTTCTACTGTCCAGTAAATAATCAGTTATTGTCATAATTACAGATGATCAGAATATGTAGTTTTGAGGCTATTTGGTGAAAGAAATACTTTTGCTGAAACTTTCTTAAAGTATATTTCATAAGTAACAAGAAAAAAGAGATTGTGTCGCTTTACCTTGGGATATTTAATCTACTTGATTAAATCTTATTTTACTTCTAATATTTGCAATTAAAAGATATTTTTGCATATCTCCTTCTTATTTGAAAACATCAAACTCTGAATAGATTATTTAATTTTTTTAATTGAAGAAAAGTCTGAGATTTTGAATTGGGATTTTTTTTCTATTCTACTTTTAACAGTTGGGGAGCGTAACAGATTTTCCTATGAAGAAACAAATGTAGTAGCCTCCCTGCCCATTAATTATGTTTTTTAATTTGCAAAGAAATTATCTGCTACATATTTGTGAAATATACTGAAATTTTTGGGCTGAAAACACTAGAAATACCAATATTATGTTCTTTTCTGTGTTAGAATGTCTGTACTGAAATTTAAAAATCTGTTTGAAACATTCAGAGACTGAAAAATTCATTCAGGTTAATTATATTAAAATTTACAAAATTTTAATTTTCCTTCATCTTTAAAACTGCTCAGTATTCCTATAGTGCTGTTAAAGATATTGCCAATAACTTCATAAGCAAAGCAAGACACTCTTTCTTAAACACAGGAGCAATCTGCATTTTATTCTGCCATATCACAACGTGTATATGTTCACGGTTCTTAGTTTTAAAGATGTGAACAGTTCATGAGCTGTTCTGCATTCATCACATAAAAACTGAAGCACTTCCACTGAGAACAAGCATTCTCCTGATGATATGTATTAAGCTGTCGTTTCCTGCTCTCTCTTTAAGCTGCAGTTCATGTAGTAGGCATCTGGGCAAGAGAGGTCATGATGCATTAGCTGTATTGTACTAGGACACTGGGAATATGACTTATGACCAGTCCATGCTCCTTCTGCTTTGCTTTATGAGGTTATAACATAAGGCAAACAGTGATATCTTGTTTTAATCTGTACTCTCAAAAGGAGAATTTATTCCTTGAAGTGTTTGTTTAGGGTTTTTGTTCTGTAGGTATCTAAAATACTCAGATTTTTTTTTTTTTTTTGTAAAAATGTTGAGTTTTCAGTAACACTCATCTAAACTTGGTAGAAAATGTTTATATGCTATTTGACTGTTTTTTAAAAATCCTGGATATTTAAATGTAAGGAAGTATTTTCTAGACTTTAGAATGTGTTTATACAGGGCAATAAATATTTAGCTACAATTGCTTAAAAACTTGTCGACAAAACGAAGAAAGTTTATTTTTTTTCATAATCCACTACAAAGCAAATTCAGTGTTAATTTGCCTTTGACAATGTTCAGTTAACAAAAGATGAAGACTCTGATGAAGTCTTTCTGCTAAGCATAGCAGTATAGATGGATCAGGATCATTGCAGTAAGGATCAAAAAGCTGTTTCAGACAGATTATTCATTGTTCTTAAATTGTGTGCTATTGTAGTCTCATACCATTGCTTCAAATTTGGAATATTAGTGTGAAATAGTTATTGGAATGACTGCTGAATTCAATGCAATACACAAGTGAGCCCTTTTTGCTTGCCCTGAAAAGGGAGGAGTTGTAAAAAAGGATTTATTATTGATATACATTTTTGTCATCATTATTATTTATTGATTTATACAGATGTTGAAATATCCCATAGAGAATTACTTTTATGAAGTGGAACTTTCTAGTGCTTCTGATGCAAGTTGTTAGATCTTGCATCCTGGAAGAAAACCACACAACTTTTCATTTTTTAGACATTTGGACATGAAAAGTATCACATGGGCCAGGCCTTTGCCCGATCAAGAGTGTAAAGCTGTTTCTCTGAGACCATAGCTCCTAGGGACGCCTGGAAACATTTTGAACTTTTAAAAATCTCTTCTAAAATTCACATTTCTAATAGCCAGATTCAGGCATATTTTGATGATAACACTTCCTTCACCTCAGAAAGTCTAAGATGACTTATTTTCCATCAAATATTCAGTTAAGGAAGAAAACACTATCACAAGATGAGGGTCAGGGGGACAGTTTCTGATCTAACTGACAGTGGTGCAATTCCAGAACAATCCTGATCATTTCAGTGGTGTTCACTTTGGACTTAACAGATGTGACAGAGTCAAATTTAGCCCAAGGTTTTTATTAAAAACTAATTAAATTAAGTGCTTACACTGCACATGCGGATATTCAAAGGGAGATAACATGAGTCTGGGAGGGAGAAGTTAATATAGGATGCCAAACTACAAGGTGATTTTTCTCCAGTGACACCATACACATGTTTAGGTCTCCCTCTCATCTCCTGATCCCCTGCCTCCCATCTCCCAATCCAGCCCAAAACGTTTATATTTCATATCTTTGATCCTTGTCCTGCCTTCAAACCCTTTAGTACCAAGGCCTGTATCTCTGCAGACAGCCATTTATTTTGCTGAAATACTGCAGAGGAGAAGGCAGGAATGCCTCTGAATTTTCCTGCAGGACAGAAGATTATAGCTTTAATATTATGAACCAAAACCCTCCTGATTGTATTGTCAGCCACAAAATAGAACTTCAAAATTTAATTTTAACTATTTATGGGCAGGGTAAATGATTTTTATAGCCTCCTTCTTTTCCTTACCCCGTTTCTCATAGAGATGACAACCAGACCTTTTTCAAAAAGTCTGTGAGTCACACAATTTGTCTGCAGAATTGAAATTTCAAAGCAAAGAAAGGTATCTGGAAAAGAATAGGACAATGTAAAACAAGAAAATGGGACGAACAGACTTCTGACCAAAAAAAAAGTTATTGCAGATATTCTAGCAAATGCACATTATATGTCCAGGCCTTGCTGGGACTGAACCTTTCATATCCTAATAACTTCAGTGAGAGTTGAGTCTACTCAGTGCTGCAAAAGCAGAACTGAACACCTTTTTATGCATGGTGAGATGTTTATGCTGGCTGTTGTGAGAACTATGGAGGGAAACCATTCTATGTGGTTTAGGAATGCAGTCTCATAAAAGAGGTATGAAGTGTGATGCCTCAAGAATTCAGGAGAAACCAGAGAGAGACAGTGTGACAGGATGATAATGTAAAATTTTGATTGAAACAGAACAATGGAGTCTGCCTAAAATACAATGGTTTACTGCCCCGTTAGTGCTATGAAAACTTGAGTTTCTAGTGGTTCCACATAATATTTCAACACTTTATATATTTACAAATGTATTGTAAATACTCTTGGTTCCCATGGGAAGTCAGAAAAGCTTGTGCTTTCCTATTTTTGCTGTTAAGTAGCTGAAGAGTGGAGACCCAAATACTGTCAGCTTTCAAGATACTTCAATATCTGTTTAGACTAAAAAATTATAGTATAAAGAACATAGTGCACAATTTCGCTACTCCCAAAATTTCGGCAGTAAATCCTCAAATCCCCAGTGATCAATGTAGAAGTTTAAAAAACAGTTGGGTTTTTGGTTTTATGGGGGGTTTTGTGTTTTTTTGGTGGTGGTGGTAGTGGTGGTGGGGTTTTTGTGATATTTTGAATGACAGCAACTGGCCTGCCTAGGATCAGGACAGTAGAGCATCCTTCTCTGACTGAAGGAACACAGAGAGAAGAGAAATTTATTATACGTACATACAAATTTACCAAGGAGACTTCATCCTCTCCACTTTTTCTCCACGTGATGCTGTGAGTTACTTGTATAGTCCACAGCTCCTGTGTCACAGCTGACCACAGGTGAAGCCTTGGTGTTCACAGACCAATGCTAAAAGGAACACAGATGCTGAAATAAAGCAGAGGATGCAGCTGAGAAACTGGGGGGATTTAGTACAGGAATAGTACATGCTATCAAAAGCAAAATGTTAGCAAACCTGAAAGATTGACTACATATATGTATTTGAAATGGATCTTCTAATAAAACTGTGGTTGACACAAATTTCCTTTCTAATTTTTCATCTGAGTTAACACTGAGATAAGATCATGGCTGCTAGGGAAGGCAGTGCTGTCACTGCCACACTACAGAAATAACAGCTCACAGTACATATATTTACAACTCCACCAAATTCTGCCAGTTTTTTAAGAAAATGGAAATAATTATTTTATGTCAAAACATGATTTTTTGAGATCTAATAGTGCGGTATGGATGCTTGTCTTTTAGAAACCAACTAATTACAAACATTGGAAGATATTAAGTCATTGAGACATCTTATTCCAGAGTCTAATTTGATATGGTGTTGGATTTGAAAATGTAATGATGCAAGGAGAAGGCTTGATTGCAATAAGATGTGAAATAAAATCCCTTTAGTTTCAGAATATTGTTCTAAAGGCCAAAAAGCAGAAGAGAAAGAAGAGAAAGTCTAACACAGAGGTGTGAGACAGGCTAAGAAAATAATAATAATAAAATAAAAAGATGCTATAATTGAAATTTTATTCACACAAATTTTTAATCAGGATATTTTTTATCCCAAGACCTATACTTGCCATCAGCTTAAAGGAAGGATCACAGAACCATTAAGGTTGGAAAAGATCTCTAAGAGCACCTAGTCTAACCATTGACCTAGCACTGCCATGTTCACCACTAAATCATCTCAAGTACCATGTCCACAGGTTTTTTTGATCATTTCCATCCATGGGGCTCCCTCAGCCCCTCCTCATGGGACAGACCCTTCCTCATCTCCACTGCCCTTCTCTGGACTCACTCCAGCACCTCAATGTCTTTCTTGTAGTGAGGGGCCCGAAACTGTTCCCCTCTGTATCTAGTAAAGGATGGAGATTCTCACTAGCCCTTGTTTAGTAGCTGATTATATTTTTTTTATCTTTTACAGCAGTTGCCCATACAAATGTAACAATAAAGCTGATCACTTTTGAGATTTTTGTCATGTGCTGTAGATTTGTCATGTTTGATCTACTGGGATACCATTAAGCAAAGCAAGTAATACATTTGCTATTATATTTATTAAAAATGTGAATGATGCTCAGAAGTATGCTTTTTAATTGATTTGGGAAAACAAAACAGTAAGTATTAAGAAATGCAGCCAGTCTGTTTCCTTCAATGACTCCTGTGTTTCACTGATGATTTCAGAAGGCAAAAAAAAGACCCTGCAAGGCAAATATTACAAGCTTGGCTGAAAGAAAAATAAGTATGTGCCAGAAGATGTAAAATTTTTCCTACTTATTTCAAGTGTTAACATATATTTTAATGGTTAATGTTGCATTACGATGAATTTTCTAGTCAAATGACATTCACATCAATGCCAAGCAAATCTTAAGATTCAGACTTCTACTATGGTGCAAGTTCTTTGGTCCAAATAAACATTGTTTTTTATTATTCCACAAAACAATCATTATCCTGAGGTGCTAAAAGAGAAGACATTCATCACTAACAGCATTTTCTGTCTCCTTGCATCAGTTCAAATTCTTAGGGTGAAGAAGCTGAGCTGCTCTGGTGAGAACATATTTCAAATGCTAAGGTCCAATTTCATTTCTGCTTTGTCATTTTCCTTATTGTCTTCTGTACTCCGCCCCTTACAATTATTTATAAATATTTGAATTATTTTCCCTTATTATTTCTAGACAGTATTCCACTAAAATTTCTGATTATATTTCTTCTACTGGGGCACTGGGTGTAGCAAAAGTGGTGAAGGCATTTTTAGGCCTTTGTATATCATAAATATGAAAAGGCCGTTTTGGAGGACCTAGAGACTGAACTCAAATGTCTTTGCACAGAAAGACATTGGTCATACAGCTTCTTCACTCTGACCTCAGATGTATCTTAGAGCGTGGTCTGGCACTGCACTTAAATTGCAGTGAGCATGAGCTGGTTCCACTTGTAGAGCAGATTGTTCCTCCATGTCACATCGTCCTGTCCCAGTGTCAACACCTTTAAACTTCAAGGGAAACTCGGGGGCCTTGGATGGCTTGAGACCACCTAGCAGTTAACAGTGGAGAGTCTGTGTCTCCCTGCTCCTCTCTCAGCCACAAGCTTAACCTCTCACCGCTGCCTCCTCCAGGGTCCCCATCCTACCCAGATCAGGCAGAAAATGAGCCTTATAAAAAAGTGAATAATTTCTGTAATTTGTACTGCATTAGTTCTAAAATATCTGTCTACCTCACACTAATTTGTAAATGAGAATCTACATGGGGAAAGGAATTGAAAAAGAACTTGGAAAAAAAATCTAAAGTATTTTCTCTTTCCATAATGAAAATACTGCTAAGTTTCTGCCTTCTAATGATTTCCATCTGTGCATCCAGGATTTGAAAGTACTAAAACTGTCATACAACCCCTTAGATATAAGTTTAAATACAACTCCAAACAGACCTATGTTCCTCTATTCCATTGATGTTTATCTCTTTATCACTCCTTCATCCAGCTGCATCTTGTTAATGATAAAACAAAAAGACTTTGAAAGGATTTTGAAATAATTAATTTAAATGTTAGCACCCTAGGATGAGTTCTTGCAGTCAGGGTAAGCACTAAATTTGCTTGGGTTTTTTATCTAGAGAATTACTAGGTAATGACAGAAAGATCTCTTTCATGTGTAAAAATATAATACTATCTGTGGAGTTGATGTAAGACTTGGAAGGGCACTCCCAGAACTTCCTCTGGTTCTAGGAAAACAAATATTGTAGGAGATATATAGCTACTTCAAAGGTAAGTAAAGGACTGTGTTGGTAAGGTTATACTAGTTCTTTCTCCTGTCAGTCCTTAGGTCTCCTTGCTGGGACAATTCTGTGTTCAGAGTGGTTTCTCTGGATTATCAGGGCAACCATTGTGATGGCTGGTATCCAAATGAGCGTAACTACATGATGTGGACTATGTTACATGTTTTCCTGCAAGGCACTAGCATCCACATAAGAATGCCAAGGCTTTGCACAAGGCTTTCAAAAATCAATACATTTGCAATCTCTGTAAAGCGACAAGAAAACAGATGACAATAAAATTGCCATGTAGTACCCATATGCACACACACCGCATAAGTCTAGCTTGAATCATGGATACCCTTAAACTAAAAATAAATTTAGCTGTGCTTTTGCCTGAAGAAAACAGGAACTTCTCACAGATGGTGTGCATTATTTCCCAGGCTACACCATGTCTATACCCAGCAGCTCTAACCAAAGAGAATAAAAAAGGAAACTCATCCTTTTTATCTGATAATAACTCATAATGGTCATGTCATGTTTTGTAAATAAGAACATAAATTTGAATATATTTCAAAACTTTTGATGATATATCTTATACAGCATAGCATTCATGATACATAAAGAAAAAAAGATATTTTACTGCATGGAAATATGCCGGTTCAAATAAATTTTTGTTTTGGTGACAGGTATACAAGCCATTGTTATAGCACCTAGAATTTAGTGAAGATTTGAGGTACTCTTACTCTGTTCTTTGCAGCCCAGGGACAAGCATCTGCATATAAGTGAGCAGAAGTATAATTTTGTGCAATACAACTGCCATTTCTCTGAGAGCCCAGGCAATGAGTGGACTAAAATTGAAGAGGAGGTAGGTTTCATTTGCACTGTAAGTACATATGAGTAAATATAGCTTTTTTTTTCTTTTCCCAAAGATGCTTGTAATTGTGTAACTGTGCAAAAATTGTTTGTTACTACCTTACATGCACAAAACCCCAGTGAACAGAGTGAAATATCTCAATGCAGTATACCGTAAGTGCTTTATTGTATGCATCAGTAACTACATCACAGATATAAGAAATGACAGCATTGTAACTGTGCTGAGGTTTTAGTCTCAGGCTGATTTAATACTATGATTGCTTAATACACACACTTGCCTGCAACCTTGTGTGAGAAAGGTTTGAAGAACATTCACCTGCTTTGCTAAATACCTCATTTTAGTATTAACCTCCTCAGGCTCCCAGTCTGACTGGTTGAGTCAGGCTCCATATGAGAACAGTGAAGAACAAGAGGCTCCATCGAGTTTCTCTCAGCTGTGCTAAGGAGAAGCTCATTTCCTTCCTTTGAAGACAAACAACTAGTCTCAACTACATCAAACAAAGATTAGAAGAACCTGTGTGACATCCTCTGTTTCTCATTTGCAAAAATTAGGTAATCATCCTGATTACTTATTTTATTGTTTTTTGAAAACACTTGAGGCATACCAGGAGGAAAAAGCTATGGAAATGTGTATTACTACTATCCATCATGATCTGAGGCTTAAATTAGTATCTGTAACTTGCAGCAGAGGCATAATTGCTAACCACTCAATAATTTATTTCATATAATACTTTCCTATTTCTCTCTAATCTCCCCTCTTCTCTTGATTGTGTGTTTTCTTCCTTTCTTAGGCTAAAGTTAAAATATTTGGTACAGCTGGCTTAGAAATGCTCTTCCTCTTACTTTTTCCCCTGAAAATTTCTCTAAAATCATGTCTTCTTCTTCCTCTTCTTGCAGAGACACTCATTTCCAAAGTACAAGGAGAATAGTCAATTATGACAATGCAGCACATCATTATCTAGAATCTGAAAGACACCTGTTTAATGTGATTAGACTGAGCAAAGAATGAGCAAAGGTATGAAAATTTTCCTTCATGAGAAATAGATTATATGGGTCTTCACCCTGAAAAAGGGGGCAAATGGGGCCATGAGGCTAGCAAATTGTAGAGATTCATTAAAGTTGTGTGGCACAAAGAAACTGAATAGGAAATTAGTAGTTTCTGTTTCTTGTAATAGAGAATTTGACCTTATAATAAAATAGAAATTAAAGAAAAACACCAGAATCAAAACAAACCCAAGGAAGTGTTTTATACACAATATATGATTATTCTCTAGAACTGCTCTGCTCAGGTGACAGTCTGCTGTGTCTCAAAAAGCATTTGATCAAATTAATATTAAAAAACCATTTTTCTTAGATCATCACATTGATTCAGCTGGGTTTTTTGAAGGCTGTTATCATCTCTGGGTAGAAAGTAAGTCTCAAATATTTCTATAAAGTCGCAGCTGGATGAAAAAAGTACCAAAGCTGAAAAGTAATTTTTCTTTTTGTCTCCACAGTTTTTTATGGTAAGACAGTTTTAGTGGAACTGCATTGATTTAATTTGACTGTCAATATTTTTGTATCTACTGAAGAAGCAGGGAAAGAGAAATTCAGGAATACTGGCCTCCTTCTTTACTAGACTTTATTACCCTATGTAAAAACTAAAGTGCTGCCATCCTGAGCCCAAATCCTACAACTTTCTAATCAAAAGGCAAAGTCACAGCCAGAAACAAACCTAATGAGACACTTAAAATTAATATTTGTAAAATATTAACTGAGTGAAAATCGATGCAGCCCGTAAAGGTCAAGTCTATCCAGTGGCATGTGCCTTGTTAGGCATGGGTGCACTCTGCATAGACTAATGGGACAGTTCCTAAACAGCATTCTTGCCATTCACTGGGAGATAAGAAAGGAATTAGACTTTATCTCCAACAGATCTCTTAGTACCTGACAGTTTTAGGGACCGTAGTTTCTGGGGTTTTTCTGCTTACGTCTATTTGATCAAAAATGATGGCAGTAATTTGTGGATTTATGGATGAATGAGGTAGGAAACATCCTGAGAATTAACTCATGCAGTACCTATCAGAACTCCCCTAACATCTTTTCTTCCCTTCCTCATTCATCCTGTCTTTTAGGGTCATTTATTCTTTAGGTAAGATGAGTGGTTTTGCACCAGATTGACAGATTTTCAAGCACTGCAAACCCTTGTTTCTTGAAAGTGAGCAATAATACCATTAAAAATGTCCAGGCACAACCTGAACACCCCAACAGATATTTGACCTCCTCATCTAAAACCCTTTCCAGTACCTCAAGCACCTTTCTGATTTATTATATGGGAGGTCCTCTGGAAGATGGCCAAACTGTTGTAATTTAAAATAGGAAGAAACAGGAAGAAAATTTTGAGGACAGCTGAGTACAGCTGTTCTTTATCTTGACTACAAACTAAGTGAAAAAACATTTCTCGGACTCTGTATGTTCTTACTATTTTCCTAGGACTTCATTGTCTGTAATTTGGAATTGAGTCTTCTTCATTAAATGGTATCAAAGGGTCTCTCTTCCTAATTACTTCTTGTCAGTCCAAACACTGTACAGGAAAGCATATTAAGTTAGTGGACAAATATCAAGGAATTCAATTGTGAACCCAACTGAGATATCTTTTCTTTTAGTAACTGAGGTACTTGTCCATTAATTGTGCTCACACAATTCTCTTTCTCTGATTTTTTTTTTTTACTTTCCTAGTTTTTTTATTCCTTCCTGCTTACCACTGAAATAATTTTTTGTGAATTCCAGAGGTGCCAAAAGCTCTTAATCCCATTCTTCTAATTTCACTTTGAAAGAGCAAAGAGAATCTCTCTTACACAGTGGAATAGGCCTCTAACCCTCACAGGACTCTTTAGCTATACTTAGTAACATATGCTCCAGTCACTGGAGTTGCTCTGGGAAAATTGTGTATTTCTGGTGGAGAAGTAAGGGATTAAATAGGTCCAAGTATATTTCCCTGTGCAATTTCTTTTCTTTAGTCACAAGAAAATCAAAAGCATTATGCTTTAGTCTTTGGACATTGGTCTTTGAATCTTTTGTATCCCTTCTATTTCAATGACATAAAAAAGGAAGTGAGAGACAGGCAAAGATGACAAAAACTGAACACTCAATTATTTGAGGTATTTTTTTCACCAATTCCAAATATTAAGTTGAAAAGCTATTACAATTTTTAACATAAACATCAAAAGTTTATCTTTCTGAATTTAAAAATCTATTTTTCGGTATATTAAAAAGACTGTGGACAAAAATATACAGAGGCAATCCCAACAATTACATACATCTAGGAAAAGTTATTTTCATCTTGAATTAAATGAATAACTGAACCACAGAAAACAAATCTAAATTCTGTCAAAGCACACAGCTGTAAGGAAACCTTCATTACAGCTAATTAAAGTAGAAAAATAAGTCCTTCTAGGGTACTACTCAACTCCCAGTAGACATCTAAAATAACTGTTTTTAGGGTGCAATGTCTCTAATCTGTTACTCTCAGCTGACAGGAGGGGAGCACAGAGTGGCTTAGGCAAATGTGTGATGGAGGTTTCTAAAGGTGAGAATCATACCCGGAGTAATGCAAACCCTATTACAAAAGTTAAGTATCAGCACTGGTAGACACCATGGACGTTGGCCCAGTCTCTTTGCCTAATAAACCAGACTGAACCACTGGAAAGACTGCATGGTGCTTTAAAGGCATAAGGAGCTAAAATCATTATTTTCTGAACACGAGAGGAAAAAAAATGGTTGGTTGCAGTTTTTCTTTCCCTCATTTCTGTCCAAGATTCTCTAGAGTTGAAAGTATTTTGATATCTCTCTAACCCAGCCAGAAACACAAGACGAGAAGTATAGAAGCCAAGATGTTTGGTGATGGTGGGTGGGGTTCACTTTGATATTTGTATCCTTATGAATTTAGTGAACACGACAGAACAGAGTTCCTAGTAGACTTATCCAGGAGCTTTGTGAGCTTTGCTGGCTTCTACCTGTCTAAATTATAAAGTCTCTAGTACAAAGACTACTTTTGGACTCTGCATTTCTATATAGCCTAGCACAGCACAGCCCTGATTCTAATCTGTGCATGGCTACACTGCCAGAGTAATAATAATAATAATAACAGTAATAATGATTAGTCTTATGATGTCTCATGCAGTCTCATTCATACTATGGAAACAAGTTTTATATAAAAATTTATGCTAAGAGAAGGGCATTGGTTTGACTTTCAGCATAGCAAGGCTTTTTGAATGACATAGATGTCGGGCCGTCATGAATATGTAAAACATTGTGATCATTGTCATAATTAGATAACTTTGTATGAAACAAGCTGGCCATAAAATAATGAATTGGCAGTAGAGAAATTCATTGTGATACCAGCTATAAATACCAAATGTAACTTAAATTCAGCCTTAAAATGGTCCTGTCAAGTAATTTTTAATGAGGTAATATGTTCAAAAATGCCCTTGTTTCGCATCCTGTTTCTACATGCAACCTGTGACATAGTAGTCTTTCAATTTTGTGACACTGTCTGTATTAGTAGATACCAATTTGAACATAAAATAGGATGAAACTAATCTTACATTTTTTATGTTCTTTAGTGTTTTGTGCTTGTTGTGGAAAACACAGGCAGATTCTTTTGTTGTTGACATCAGAAGTGGGGGTCACTCTGGGCCCGCTGAGTACATTCTGAGCTCAAGCAAAAATTGATTTCCTTTTTTTAAAAAGCAGCTGGCATTACAATGAGTAGCTTTCTTTCGATTTTTCTTTTCCACTGAAGCATTCAGTGAATGCAGCAGGCATAATAGGCTGAAGTAAACAGTGTCAGGTTCTGTTATATCAAGAGCTCTTTTAAACTAAGCAGACAAGCTATCATCAGTGCCTGAAACCCTGTAAATGGCAGCAGAGACTGAAAATGAGTTTGTCTCCTGACAAGTGTTTTGACGACATTTTGAAGAATAGAAGGAGATGCTTTGCTAATTACTGTGGCTGCCACATGTTCAGTCATGATACTGTTTCATTAATGAGCAAATATAAACAGCCAGTGTAAGGAAGCAATAGAATTAGGGATTCAATGAAATATGTGCCAGCAACTCAGACCATCATAAACAAGAACAATATAGGCATATCCCCTTTAGTTTTGCCTGCGTTCAGCTTTATGCATCAAAGGAGCCAGTACCTCTCCCAAATGTTTTGGTAAAGCAAGAGCTGTCTGTGGTAGGGCAAGCTAGGAACAAGTACAGAAAGGATACAGGTGATTTTTTTGTCAATAAATTCACAAGTTTGGGGTAGATATCCTTTGACAGGAGTGCAAATTAAAAACAAAAGGAGCATTTATAGCAAGAGGTGCAGTCAGGCTTTCTGCCTGGTCTAGCTTCAGTCTTGGTGAGGCATTACGTTAGAAGACTTGCAAAGCCATAGGCAATTGGGATTAGATATATTGCAGCAAGAGAGTCCTAATAACACATGACAAAAACAGTGCTTCAGCTGACCACTACTCTTCCTGCAGTGGGCTTAAACAAGGGGAAGTTTTGGCTGGGTTCAGAGTTGGCTCCAAGTAGCAGAGCACCTTTTCATTCATTAAGAAAAATACTTGGGAAAATAAAAACAAAATATGCACATACTGTTTCATATATACACATATATATATATACACATATATGTTAAAAAATCCTTTAAGCTTTCAGGTTGCCAAGAACTAGATCTTAGTAGACGCTGCCTGTTCCCACTGTAGGACAGTCTTCTAGTGTTACTGGTCTTTGGAAATCAAAAAAGAATGTCTTTTTTGTCATGTATCTGTTCTTTTATGGCACATAATACAGGGGCATGTTGGGACCTTCTTTTTTGCAGCTAGCACACAGGAAAGGAGATCTCTCTGTTTGTTTTGTGAAATTCCTGGAATTTTGTTTACATAAAGCCCCTAGCAGTGTTTATGTACAGTGCATATCCAAAGGATACATTCTCCTTTGAGACAGAGAAGATTCTTGAAGCTTCTCTGGTGTCCTGCAATTGTCAGTTCCAGCCCCCTGCCTTGTTTTTCTTCACTTTATTCCAAAATACACATGCTACTTGTCAAACTAGAACAATGCCTGTTTAAAAAATCCATTTGGAAAAAATGGATTTTAAAAAAAGCAACACTAATTACAAATATCACTTTTGGTTTTTTTTTTTAGAAAAGTGTATATTTATTTTTATGTACTTAGACACTTTTGAAACATTTGTAATAACAGGAACAATAAGATGGTGTGACTGAATGATACTCAGAAATAGTTCATGAGAAGACATGAGATGAATATTATGTAAATGGTTTAGAATGTAGAAAGCATGTTAAGATATTAAGCTGAAAATATCAAAGTGATGAAGTGGCCGGTAATGAAAAAGACTTTCAGAGAGCTTAAGCACTGCAAGTCAGATCAAACTGAGCACTAGTTATAAAATTAAGTGTAAGAAGGGATGGAGATATACTGAAGTTGGACACATCAAAAGCCCCATCCCAGTATTTAAATTAGGCGGGGTTTTTTTCTGATATTGTTTTTAGTCCTTGTCTTCCAAAGCTTTGTTAAATTATTGTTTGTTACTACATAGAGTCAGCAAAAACCATAACTAGTATAGTTTTTAGTTTGCGTAAACATATATATATGTACACATTGTAAGGGAAGCTGTCAAGAATATAAATGAAAAATAAACATGCTAAATGTAGCTATAAACTATACATGTCGGTTCAAAACTTTCTTACAATGTTTTTACTTATTGAAGTTATAGATGGGGCGAGATTAGAGTCTTTTGTCATTGGAAGTGATCTCTTTCCTTGCTGTGAGATGCAGCCACCCTTTACCACTGAACATGTAGACAAGTTTAGAACAGCTTCTCAATTCTTAATTAACTAGAGAAATAATTACTAATTTAGTTACTAAGATTCATGTTATAGACTCTAGAGTGAGAATCTAGTGTTAGGACCGCTGTATTGCTGGGGCCTCTGGGGAGTCTTTGAACAGACAGCTTAAAATACAATTTCTCTTTTGACATTAATGCTGGGTTACAGGACATTATCCTACTGCCAGACCATACAAGAAAACAGGCTGACATTTTCGAACAGTGCTAAAAGGATTTCAATAATTTCTGTGAATCTTCTGTTGTTTTTACCATGAGCCTCAGGAAAACAGATATGAATTATTTCTCCAGAGGATTATAAGTCTTCCCTTGTATAAAGTGGGCCCTTTATAAATTAACAAAGTTTTGTTTGTTCATTTATAGAGATCCACCTTTGGGTAATGATGGTGTTTATACCAAAAACCTTAATCTCATTCTGTGCCTGACCATATAATACTCACAGTAATATAGTGGGTAATGTCGAGAACTTGATCTTCATCAAAAAGGAATTGTACAAACAAATATAAGAGCTGTTATCCCATAACAGCTTTCTGATTTTTTTTTTTAATGACATCTACATTTGTTACATTTCTGTCAGCTACAGCTCAAGCTGCTCCTTTTAACCCAGTACAGTAATCTGTGTGGAGAGCACTGCAGATAATTGTGAGGCTACGTGACTTTTGAGTCAGACACCACAAAATACAGAACGTCTCATAGAACGGTTCAGTGTCTCCTGACCTGTTTATTTAGGACAGGATATGAATATCCTCAAATGATGTTGTTATCATTAAATGTGGCATCAGTGACACTGCTGTAAATTTTGCCTTTCCCAAAGTCTGTAAAGCTGCTGTCTTTTTTTCATATACATATTAACATTTCTTTTTGTTGTTGTTGTTTTTCTTGGGCCCTAGCTCCAAAACTTATTGACCTAGGGTTGTAATTTTCACTGAGTTTCCATAAATGAGAAGATACTTCACAGTTTCTTAGGAATGCCACCTCTCCTTGTTAGCAACCTGTCTGAGCCTTATTCTCATGGTAGGACTTACCACGAGGAACAGGGGTAACTGCGGCTGCAGAGCCACGCTGTGGTATGGATTTGCAAAAGAAATCTTTCATTGCCATATGCACTGGTCTTTAGAGTGTCTAAATCTCCATGGCAGAGACCCAAGACTGAAGATGTAACCTTGCAATTGTGATTTGGGAGAAGCAACACTGTGTCTGAGCCATGGTTACTATGGCTATGACAAATAACTAGTGAATTGCTTTTTCTTTTTACAAAGACAGTATTCACATGTGCTTCTGGTGACAAATTGAATTTAAATATTAATTTGGTGTTATAGTCTGTGTTATAGTGTTATGCTGTGCACCCATCTAAACAGAAATTCAATTTTTTTAAAGCAGAACATAATTATATTGTCTTTCAGTTTTCTAACGGACAAAAAGGACTTGTTCCAGATAATTTAAAAGGTCATCTGAGTCCTTCCAGGATGACAGTTTTGGCTGACTGGATGCTACTAATAGCTTCTGAGAACACTTTTGTCATGAATATTGCAGTGTAAAGGCACACCGTGAATGGAGTCTGGACAACATGGGTATATATTATAGCTCCTGAAAATGGGGCAACAAGAGGTTTTCCTCCTTTCCCTGCAATTCCACTGTGGCACCAAAGATCTGATTTTTGTCATACCTTGGGGAAGACGTACTAAGCAGGCATTTCTGAGTGCTTGCACTTCTGAGGGGAATGTAATTACTGAGGAAATTAACTTCACAGCCAAAGATTGTGGTGTCATGATAATTTAGAGTAGTAGGAAGTATGTTTTCTGAGCAATCACTAATCTTGTTTTCCCTTTTTTTTTTGTTATCACATAATATCATTCATTAAAATTGATAACAAGAATTGCTTCTCTTTAAATTTCCTACCCAGTCTCACTTTAGCTGAGTTAAAGTTTTCTTGGAACAATATATTACAGTCATGCTCAATTGACTTTTGTTATAAAAGTGATAAATCTTTTGTCCAGGTTTATTCTTAGCAGTCCTAGAAAAAGCAAAAAATATACATTGCTGGTTTCTACCTAAAATAATTGTGCATGCCTACCCCAGTTTTCAAGCACAACCTTTCTGAGATTGATGAGAAGCAGGTTACTGAATTTCTTTCATAAGAGAAAGCAGGCTTTGCCTTTGGAGTCAAGAGGAGGTTAGCAGTGAGCAAAGGTGTAGATTTTCACTGTTATCAAATCCTCTTCTCATTTTTTACTGATTTTCCCACTGTGGTTTGCAGCAAGTGAAAATGTTGACTTCCAGGGCAATTGTTTCCCTGCTGTTTAAGTTCAGTGTTATAGCTACTGCTCATAACAGAACAAATACTTTGGTCTTCCTTCAGACAAAACTCTTCTGTATGGGTTAATCCACAGTGAACAGAGAAAATTTTGTGAGTTTGGATCCACAGTGCTTTTTTGCCCTGTCTTTCCTTTGGGATGACATGAGGGAAGTTGTTTGTCAAGACCCTCTCCCATTTTGGAACATAAAAGAGTGAAGCGTGCAGTGGAGGAAAGCTTTCACTCCATTCACAGTCTGTTCCTTAAATTAAACTACTGAAAATACAGCAACATTATGCTTACTAAGGAGATGACTCATTTAAATGGCATCACTGGTTATAGGTCTTATGTGTGCAAATGGAACCAAAAAAGCAGAAATAAAGATGCATTGCATTTTCCTCATCATGATCTTATGAAATGTGTGCTCTTCTATCAAAAAAAAAAAAAAAAAAAAAAAAAGCCCTGGCTTCCCAAAGAAATGTGTTTTAAAACAATCATATAATAAGAAGGGTTATGAAACTATAGCACTCACTGTTCACCCAACCAAGCTTTTACCTGTTTTGTTGGAAGAACAGTTAATCAAGACCAAAGGCTCTGTCAGCTGCAAGAAATGTCATAAATACAATTTTGCAAAAGTGAAAGATGTGCTCAATGCATATCATGCGAACACTTAGACACACAAACAGCATTACATGAATACACAGGAATAAAATGAAAATAGTGTTTTACATTATAAGTTCATTTTTACTGAAGCATTGAAGCGTCACATGACCTTGCATCTAGGCCTTAGAATAACAATCACTTTGACATCCAGGCTGAAAAATAAGGCTATTTCTCAGAGAAGAAAAGTGCTAAAACTGATCCAGTCTTGCACTAGTGACAATGAAGGAAGCACATGGGTGATGGCTATCGTATGCAGAAGTTTTATTTCAACAGTCTCTACTCATATGTATTATGGAAATGAAGGCTGGAAGTCAGGCTGAAATGCCATGTGTCTGTCTCTGAATACTAACTGTTTGGCTGCTAGAAAAATTTACTTGGTTGTAATCACAATAAGGCACAATATTTAGGACTTTGTACAGCCGCAACACCCAGAAGACTTTAACAGTGTTCAGTCTGTGTAGGTCTAGGAAATTAGCATACTTGTACTGAAAGTTAGGTGTGTAGAAAATAGCAAATATAAGCAATGTTTGCATAACTCACAAGGTCTGAGTTGCATGTTGGTGTGTGCACGCTGATTAACAGATTCTGTTGTGTTCACAAGTGGTACTGAGAAAGAGCCTGCATTGTCAGGTGTTTCTTTCCTCAACTTATGTGACACAGAACTGTTTTATAAGCAATTTTCCATCAAAATATAAATTATACTAGCATGTATTTCCAAACTTAGTAAAATAAGCCTTCTGTAAAATTTGCTTTCTTTGAATTGGAGTAACTACGGCAAAAATTGAATAGTGCTATCCTAAAGGGGAGATTGCAACTTCCTGGGCTTGCTGTGAAATTTAGGAAAAACATGGTTGGCACGAGAAAGATGTATCAGAAAATGTACAAATCAGCTGTCTCATAACATTTAAGATTTCGTTGAAATCTTTAAACTTAGCAAACAGAAAAAATACAATTAATAAGAATCAAATTTTCTCTGGTATGTGTGGCTTGCAACAAGGTCCAGGATGTCAGTTGGAGGCTGTATTTGAAGAGGCACTAAAGAGCTGTGGTTATAACACTAGTGCTCCAGGTTGTTAGATAATAGGAATTCAATCTTCTCAATCAGTTGCTAGAATAACAGTGTTCTAAGGAAAAAAATGTTATGTCTTTCCATGCTTTGCTGACAAGATTTCACAGAAAAAGACAGAAAAAAAATTACCCTTTCTTTTCTTGTTGATTTTTCCTATTCCAATTGAAGTTACTGTTAATAACTATCAACTTCACCATGTTTGTGTTTTCTCACATTTTATTTCACTATGTTCAGCACAGTTTTTGTCACTTAAATTTTAATTACAATAACATTATTTGGATTCTCCTATACCATACTTTTCCATGGAAAAGTTTTCATTATTAAAAGTGAGAAGGATAACAACATGAACTTCTCAGCTAGTGAGTTAGATAATGGTTCCTGTTGTGCTAAAGTGCTATTAATAGTGTGCTTTTTTTCTTTTTAATATGGTCACTAAAAACTGTACAGATCTGGTGTGGCAGTCAGGTGAAAGTCAAAGATCTTTTGACCAGTGTAGCTGGTTTGTCACAGTTTCTGGGAATTGAATAAATAATTTTTAATCCATTTTGTGTTTTCCATTAAACAGTTAATGGCCTGAAGGTTTGGAGAGGGGTCTGAACTGTTATTAATATTACTCAATATCTGCTAATGTTTTATTAACCTACTTTACTGTACATATTCTAGAGTCATAAGATTGCATCTAAGAAAAAGGGGTCAGTGCTCTCACATCAATAGGAAAACAGAAAGCTTTGCTGTTGTCAGGGGAGATGCTAAGCAAAATAAGGACAAGAAATTTGGCTTATGTTAGGCTGAAGGGTAATGAAGTTTCCAGGAAAAAGGCATAGCTGCATTTTCCTTCCCATCTGGGTGGTTAATATATCAGGTCACAGATCCTGCGTGTTGATGATTCATTCTTGTTCCTGGACCTCCTCTGTGGTATATCTGCTTGAATAACCTCCACCACTTGAAGCCAAAAGCCATCCATTTCTCACAGCACCTACCTTAGGGCTTTTTTTTTATTCCTTTTCTTTTTAATCATAGTGAATTATTGACTCTCTCATTGCTTTTCTTGGTGATGTGACAACTTTATATCATAAATTAATTTTCTTATCCCTAATATATTTGCTTGCCATGCAAACTTCTAAAGAATATCAAAAACATAGGCTTTTCATTTCTTGTTCCTTTTCAAACCTCAATTTTGCTACTATTGCAGCCTTTCCAAATACCAAAAAGCTACAAGCTTCCCAAGGGATGAGTTTTATATGCTTGTTCAGATGATGTCAATATCATCACACCAAATTACCAGGATATTATGAAATTTGAGTTTAACTAATGTTGTTAAAACATATTTTAAATATCGGTGCTTCCATTAAAATTTGTGCCAGGTTTTCATTACGTAAAAAATTATAGATGAATGGTTAAGTAGAAAGTGTGAGAAGTGTCTCTTTTTGTTATTTTTGCCTTAGTCTGATTACTCATATGTAAGAGAAGATGGGGGAAGGCAGTGTTTGGCCTGGCATCTCTAGATGTGATACCACCTGATCTGACAGTAAAATGGGGAATGTAGACAGTGCTGAAAATAATAAAACCAAAAAAATCATTAGATAAACCATAGTGAGCACTGGAGCCTCAATTTATCTCTAGATGCCTGGTCAAGCTGTTCCTAGAGAGTGGGAAGAACCAAAACATTAGGTCCAGATCATGAAGAAAATGAACTTGTGGAAGTCTGTCATCCAAATGAAGCCAACTGAAATTCTAGCTATGATTTTTTTAAAAAATATAAATATTAAAATGCCTTTATGAAGCAGGACACATGTAAACACATACAAAATATGAGACTGAAACGTAAGGAAACTACTTTCATATCTAATATTTCAATCTTTTTTTTCATCCTAGTCCAGAAGTAGCCTGAACAAAAAATCTGGATTTCACCACCTCTAAGTTTAAAGTGCCAGTGTTCCACATCAGCAATGAATATATATTGTTACTAATACATAAGCCACACATCAAGAATAACCCCAATAAAAACACTACTCTGACCACCTTTATTTTATAGTATTTCCTTGGACAGAACCTGCCAGTGTAGGCAGGGCAATAAACCCTACAATAGGAAAAGAAAACCAATAATCATTAATATTTGTCAAGAATGCAATAAGAGAATCCCTTTCTTATTTGTTATGCACAACAGAAGAGTACTGGTGCAAGTGAAACATCCTTTTAACCTAGTAAAATTATGGTTTTGCACTGAATGCAAATAGCATAGAATAGTAATTCAGTTTTCCTAGTAGCTCCAATTTGAAATATAAATGGTTCAGATTTGGCCACCTCAGTTTTTCTCAACCATTCAGGAATTATTGTCTTTAACCTCAGGAGGTTTGAACTAAGTCTCAGCCTAGGTTGCAACCTTTATTTAGTTTGTCATTCATACAAATGATAGAAATGTTTTGCTGTGACAAATTTCCCTCAATATGATTGGCAATCCCTGATAATAAGTAGCCTGAGCTGAGCTGAGTTGCAGGCAGAATTTAATTTGCAGTAAAAAGTTATGTCTTGCCCACTCTGAACAAAAATTAAGAATTTTGTAATTTCATAATCACCTTACACAAAAATAACACTGCACAGTTAAAAGATAATATATATATATCAGGAATTATAGCGTAGTTACATTGCTATGATTCCTCTACATCGTTATTTTATTTTATTGCTTTCTTCTTTCTGAACAGCTCTCCACCATATTATGGTACCAGCTGAAGTAGTAACATAGAAATGTACCACCATGAAAGGCCTCAAGTATTGGCAAAATAGGGAGATCCATAAGGGGCAGCTTAACAAAATGCACATGGAAAACTAATGAATAATTCCCCTGCTGTTCTCATTTCCCAAGTTGTGCCTTGAAAGCACTGTTTTCTGGATCTACTCCAGATGTCCTTTCTTCCTATGTGGGAAGAAGTCCTAAGGCATGTTCCAAGGGCAGTGATTTGAGTTTTGCCTACATGACTGGAAGGCCTTGAACCAGCATTAGAGCTGTAATTGTTCACTCACAGAATTCAGACATATATGGTCTATCATTCCTGTTTCTATAAGAGTATCACTCTGACTGCTGGTTGTTGATAAACACGTACACCAAAAGCATTGGGCGAAATCCAACATCTACTAGTAAAGGAGCACGTTATAATTCCAGAAATTCAAAAGTTTGAATAAACATTTCAAAGCTTTTGCTGGTTGACAGGCAGAGTAATCAGCAAGACTGTTCTTATCTTCTCAGAATAAAGAAATCCAAGTTCTGCTGAACTGTTAGCTGTGAGTGCACTCGAGTGATAAAAGAGAGCCAGTTGGTGTGTGTCATTTGGTCTTCAGACTGGCCTTTAATTTAAACTTATCAGCAGCATGTGTTCTAGAATAAAAATATGCTTTTGAGTATTCTGTTCAGGATAAAAGCTTGGAATTTTTTGTTTAGTTTATTTTAGCTCTTACAACGTGAAAATGATCAGTAAACACATGTACTTCCTTCATCTTTTGGAAAACTAAGTTGCTTCAAATTTACACAGGAGTTTTGTTGGTTTTTCCCACAGAGCTAATTTTGTTTTTCTGGAATAAGGTTATTTAATACATACTTCATGAAATACCAAGACAGAGGCTGTGGATGAGAGAAAGTGAAAGCTGGAAAATATATATGCAGAGGCAATAAAGTATAGAGGAATTTTTTCAAGAAGCTGTGCTCTGCACATTTAGTAGGTTACTTTCTGAATAACAGTCTATATATTTTTCTGTATAGGCTGGTATGCACAACATAAAAAGACTTTATTTATTACTGAGCTAGGACTAGAAGCAAAGACACTCCAAAGAACAGATATCTTATTTAATAGAAATTCAGAATATTTAAATTTAGCTGGTGAATGGTAATACACTGGATATTTCCAGAAATGGGCCCTAATATCTTTCACTTGATATGCTAGACTAGTTACTGCATGAGTCACTTAGGGATCTAGCTAATATGTTAGAGAAAGCATGCTCAGAGGAAGTGTCTTGCACGAAGAGAAACATAAACCTCTAACTCAAAACATAAACCTGGGCTCTGAAAGCTTGGCATGGTGGCTGGTCTCAGGCACTGGAGCAGGTATATCTTGGTCAAGGTTTGAGCTGTAAATTTGCTCTACAGAACAACACGTTCATCCTTAGGCTCCCAGTTTCTCACTTTAGGTTTCCCTGCCTCAAAATGCTTGAAAACTCTCTGTGCTGTCAAAATCCAACAAGTCTCTGCAAAGCACAGTTATGATTATTAAGAACAAAGGTGTGTGAAAATCTGTCACAAACACTACTGAAATGGTGACATTAGTGCTTTGGTTTTATGACTGATTCATTTTGCCATATGCAGGAAGAAAATTCTAATAACTTGTTCTAATCAGGAAATTTATCCTGCACATAATTCGAGGAATTTAACTGTCAGATAAATGGAAAATTAGCTAGAACTTAAGGAGTGAGCACAACCATGTCATATGTAATAGTCGAACTAAGTGATGTGGAAGACTTTTTAATGTTTCACTTGTTTTTAAAGAGTTATTTCCCACGGGAATTCAGTTCTTTGACAGCCAAGGTACTGAGCATTAGTAAGTAAAGGAAATGGTTGAAATTGCAACCTCAGAAGAACAGCAGTAAGTGCACTTCCTTTTGTTATCTCCTTGCAATTCTGTTCCACTACTGAAATTTCTACACATTTAATGTGAAATTTAGTAGAGTCCATTGGTGTGTATTTCCAAGGGGGCAAAACTGTCTGGCTCTCATTTTGGGTGTGCACTACCTTCTTTTTCTTTCTTGTGCTGTCAGGCTTGCTCCCTTCATCCTTCTGCTCTGAATGTGCACATGACTTGGGCTGCCTGGCTGACTATCTCATTGGGCCTAGGAAAACAAGATACCACTCCTATGGCAGATGAGACCATATTCATGGTTAAGTTCCCAGCATAAGCAGCATAACATAAATACACTTTGAAAATGGGAAGAAGGCCCATTTTTCCAAAGCAGGTAGATCTGACACTGCTGTCAGAATTGTCTGAGGTCAGGTTTTCCCAGGGGAGTCTTTACCACAGGATGTATTTATGTATGGAGTAACACCTCCCTCCATATTTCAGCAAGTTCTAGGAATTGTTTGTTGCAGGACAGTCCTCCATGGATAGCTGGATAGCTCACAAACCATTCTTTGATAAATATGCCTATTAGCCAAGTTTCGGAAGCAGTTATCTCTGAACTGGGAGCCCAGGTACATGTTGGATCTATCCAGGATGATTTTTTCTGTCATACCAAAGGTAGAGACTGTGGATTCCATGTGGGTGCACCCAGGTATTTGTCCTTGAATGACTAACTGTAATTTCTCTTGTGAAAGAAATAGTAGGTTTTTTTTTTTCTTTTTTTCCTTACAATTCATTTGTTGGAAAAATATTTTTGCTAAAAAAATTACAATTCAGTTGGATAAAATAGGGAGAAGAAGTGATTTTCGATATCAACTAAGTATTTCCTTCTTAAATATTCACTATTTTTGCAGGCTTTCAGTTATTCATAGATCATTGAATGTGTTTTCCTTTGCACTTAAGTAAGATCCTTTGTATCTTCTTTTATGTAAACTCAGTAAAAACTATATATATGTTGCACTATCATCCTGATGCTAAATGTATTGTTATAGTAAAACAGTAAAAGTCTCATTCCTGGTGTCAAATGCCTGATAGTCCTCACCTGAGACCTTTGCTGTATTGGTGTTTTTATTCAGAGATTCCAGTCTCAATGGAAAAGTGGCTAAAATGTTCTTCTTCCTTTGCCTATGAAAATTACCCTAGCATTTCCTTTAAAAGATTTTTCTAAAGTACTTAGAGGAAGAAACTCAGGTTCAATTCCCAGTACATGCTGTGCACCTTATCCTCTCCTGCCACAATATTTGGTTCTGTCACTGTATTTCCCACTTTTTTGTAATTGCAGCTCATGATTGTCCATTTATAAAGCAACCTGGGGTTTGACAGTTTCCTAATGAGATGTTACAAGCCCTCATTACAGCTACTTTCAAACAGCTGAATGTGGTGTCTTTGGGGTTTTTTTAGATCTTTTTTTGTCATGGTTTTCACTCCAGTGAGAAGGTTAAGCAAGCAGGGATTCCTTTATTTCATTTGTAGCCCCTTATTTTCAGTTCTCCAGAGAAGGTGATTAACAGTGCAGCCCTAGAGAGCTTTCAGTTCTAAATGTTGAACTCCACCTGAAGGAGTCAGTTCC
The DNA here is from genome assembly GCA_026261815.1 of Monarcha castaneiventris obscurior. Classification (NCBI taxonomy): domain Eukaryota; kingdom Metazoa; phylum Chordata; class Aves; order Passeriformes; family Monarchidae; genus Monarcha; species Monarcha castaneiventris. The sequence goes on from JAMPIT010000889.1 coordinate 6,769,022, forward strand.
GCTTCCTTGTTCCAGTAGTAAGTTTTGACAATTTAGAAATACATTTTCATTCACAGGTACTCTGAAGAATAGCTTCTTTCTAAATCTAATCTTTGGAGAGCTGTCTGATGCCTTTTTCTTGTTGTTTGGCAGACATATGAAACAACTGTTAATCATCCTCTGAGTCGTACTTTGCCAGCTGGATCAGAGGATCCTATTTTCTAGGCAGATTAGTCTATCTGCTGCTGCCCCATAACCTACTTTGAGGCTTTAGCCCTCATTCTGCTGGAAATACACAATGTAGGGATGGAGAGAAATCAGCCCTTTGAACACTCTAAAGTTTCTGTCAAACCACTGTCTTTGAAACATTGCAGGACTCTTTAACAGTCTAAGAAAACAGTAGAATGGTCAGCAATAATGATGGTCACCAAAAAGGTGGGGTCTTACTTCAAGTTTTGACCTTAATGTCACAGGGATCTCAATTTTCATTTGCAAACTGGATATCTTCCCGTGGATTAATTTTCAGGCAATGGAAAACTGGTCTGCTGTTCCTACTGTATACGTGAAATAAAGAAGTAAATATGTGTTGTAAGTGACTTCATTTCTGGGGTGTCCAAACAGAAATACTTTGGCATATATACCTTTAAAAGTCAAATATGCACTACTGTAACAATGTTCCAAATATATTATTGATTTATGCTAAAAAAAATAAAATGTGCAGACAAACATTAATTTATACACTTATGTAATAGGGGAAAGCAAGCAAACACACATAAATACATTCAGTCACGTATGTTTACAGAGAGAAGTGAATATTGCCTTTTTTTTTCTGTGGGGAAGTAATTTTTATCCAAATGTAATCAACTAATACATTGATATTGATAACTAATAACACTGTCCATTGAATCTCCTACTACATTTAGCTTTTGTGACACACTTCCTTAGCTTGAAAGTACTGCTGTGATACCTCTGCAAAGATAATCCTGAACACTCTAATAAACAATTGCCTATAAAACTTGTCCCCACCTTTTAAAGATTTTAGAACCTATAGAGTGATTGAGACAAGAAACAGTAAAAAAAAAAATATTATCTCTTTACTTAACTACCTTAAAGTCAAGCTAGTTATTGAGTCTTCCCCTGAGGTACCAGCTAGTTGTTTAAATCAATTTTTACCTGAAGGTCATTGACATTTCTCATTTTTGAAGCACTCAACATTAGGAGTTGTTGGTGATTTGAATGTTTTAGAGCTTGTTGTTATCTCTAATATCAAGGAGATTTTGCATTTACCGAGTGATGTAAAAACCTTTAATATTGTGAGGAAATAGACTGTATGTTTCCAAACTAGGCACCCGAAAAAACTGCACATACTTCAGGTTTCAGCCTTAATATTTCTGAGATACCAGGCTCCATCTGTAGAACAGGTGAAGTGGAGAGGTTTTAAAGCTCCATCTGATGTGAAAGTCTGCAGTCCTCCAGTGACAGGAAAATTTAAATAGTGTGCAATAAGTATGACCATAACTTGAATAAAGGGAAACAAAAATTTAGCAAAAGCACCAAATTAACAGAGAGAATGTTTTTTCCAAGGTACAACTCTCATTTGTGGTAATAAGTGAGTAGCGACCTGTGGAAAATAGCATCTAATTTCACATCATGCCCAATGTATCCTTCCAAACAGACCAGAAAAGGAACTCAAATGATGACGGATTGAAAGACCAATATATACTTGCCCTAAGATTGCATTTGTTGCTCCACTGTGAAAGTTTCATTCCAATTATATTATTCCAATTATAATTTAAATTATTGTAATTATATTTTCTTAAACAATCAATTGCCCACAAAAGTCCAGATAACCTCAGAAACTAATGAAAAGAATTATTTTTAGCTACACCTCTTACTAGGTTACAGACACCTCTCTGGATTCTTATACAAGAAGTAAAGGAGAAACAAAAAGAAAAATTACCTTTTGGTTATATTGGGGCTATGAAAATTAGAAAACTCCCTAATGCTGTCTTAACTCCTGCGTGTCCTTTGTGGCTTGAGCAAAACCCAGTTTTGCTATATCCTGCCTAATTACAAGCATAACATAGATGTGGATTATTCCTTTTTCCTTCTGCCTGGATACTTATTCTCACAGCTGTGAAGGATCAGAATGGTTGTTAAGGTGACTTCTATTAAGCTTTTGGATGGTTTGCTTAACGCATCTAAATTTATATTCTTCATAAATTTTCGTGTACATGTAAGATCTTGACCTGCGGCTCTCCTATCATTCTGTGTGTTTGATCCCATCTAAACCTACTTTGTTATGAAGCCATTGAATTAATCCATTGCCTGCTACTCTTTTATTAGCAGTGATATCAGTTTTGGATCTAAAATTTGGGACTGATGTGTTGGTCAAAAAATTTTGAAATGAGGGACCAGCTCTGCTGTGTCAGTTCCATATTGTGGTACAGGGCAGGTTTTTTTCAACTATCACATGCAATAGAACAAGCCATTATTTTTTAATAGCAAATGTAAATACCCAGAGCATTGCTGAGGCACTGTTTCCCCTTTATTGGAAGTATGGAGCCAGACTGAATATAGAACAGGAATGTTTCAGCACACAAAGGATTTTTTCAAAGACATTATGTAAACTAGCCATTTTCTCTCACCTCTGCTGTTGTGTCCCAGGTTCTGGAGCTATTGGTGGTTTACTATGGCCCTGTCACTTGTTAAGAATACCTCTCTTCTTTCTTGGGATAGTGTAGATCTAAAGACTTCATATCAGTCAGACTAGAGTGAAGGAGAGATTTCAGGCTATCAGAGATTAAGAAACCCTCACCCTGTAATTGTACTATTACAAATAAAGGATTTTTTTCTCTTCTTTGATATCTTTTTTTCTACATGGTTTTTATTTACTGATTTTTACTTACAATGCCTTTTTAAAGGTCTTTAATATATTTGAGATTATTGCATTTTTTTGATACCCAAAAACTGCATAATGATACCATTTTGTCTGCATATCCTAAGTACATATTTTGGATAATATCCTCTGGGATGATTCAAAATCATCCTTTATTTTATGTTACTCTGTTGTCTGGTATCTGTAATACAGCTATTTTTCTTCTGCAGCTGATATAAAGTAAATGGAGAGAATTCTAATTTTACTTTGCTGGTGTATAAATGTGTCATTTCATACAAGTAGCTGTTTTTCTTTGTTGTAACTTCTTTTCCTCTGTTTTAGCCTGCGGCTTCCCTTTTTATTTGATCAGTATGGTTTAGAGCATCACTTCTTCCCAGGAGAAAAACAGGATTTCAAATTGCTACTCATGATTCCTAAGGCGAACTGAAAGGGCACTGACTGAATTAATGTTTCCTTTGCTGTTTTCAGGGCTTATTGGTTTTATTTCCTTTGCTCATGGATCCATTGTTTTTTCTACCTCTAATAATGTTCTTTATCCAAAGACTGACAATTATTTTTTTCTGAGTAGTTTACAGTTCACCAGAATACAATTTGTTAACTAGAAAATTAATCAATCTGAATATTACCTGACAGGAGTGATGAATTTAAATTGCACAAAACCTAGAGTAACAAATTTCTATCTATATCATCAGAGGGAAAGTCATATAACTTGGTATTCATGTTACCTACTCAGTGTCCCCAGGAACAAATCTTACACAATTGGAACTGTTGCTATGAATTTCTTAATATACTCAAATCCATAAAATTATATCTTTTTTCTTTTTGAAGTGGTTTCCTACAACATAACTATAATTTATATCTCTTTTAAAGAGAATATTCTGCTAAATCTAATTAATTTTCCACTGAGAAAATTCCCAGTGTTTCCAGTCCAATATTGGAAAAAAAATTTTAGACTTCATTATTGTTTGAAGGAGTGTGTATTGCATATTTGATGTCAGAACTTTGAAGCTATTGGCAAATCTGGCACTGACCTTGAGATCAAAAAAACCGATTTAGACTTTAGAACGTTATCTCTCCTCTGTACTCATATACAAAGGCATAGATATACGTTCTTGATTGCCCACATAAGCAACATCATCAGCAGTACCTGAGACTGATAATGTAACTGAACTTAACAGAGAAGACCCATTCTCCTTGTCTAATATTCAGCTTACCTGAATCACCTGGAAGAAAATTTTCTGTAGTACAGGTTTTTTCTTAAGTACTTTTATATATAGGAAACAAAGTTTTATATATTGGAAATGAGCTATTGGTGCTCTTCAAATCCATCTACATATCATACTACAGCCCTGGAATTTAAGAAATTGTGTCTTAGAAGGGTATTACAGCTGCAAGAAAAGGCAGCATACCAACCATCTGACTCAAAACCTTCTTAGGACATCCTGCTAGATGTGTTTGCAGTGGAGATGGTGAGACACTGGAAGAAGTTGCCCAGTGAAGCTGTTGCTCCATCACTGAAAGTGTCCACAGTCAGGTCAAGTGGTACTTTCAACAACCTGATCTAGTGAAAGGTGTCCCTGCCCAAGGCAGGGGGGCTGGACAAGATGGTTTTTAAAGATCCCTTCCAAACCAGCCATCCTATGACTCTGTTCTCCTGTATTCCACTGCATTCCAGCTCACACAAAAGGATGATTCCACACAGTTCTGGACCAAGTCTGACCATCTGTCTTTCACCAATGACTTTGACACTTTTAGTGATGTCATGCTTCCACTGATTTATTGATGTTCTGTTTGTTATTTCTGTTCAGGTAACTCCCTCTCAAATAGTTTTCCATTTTTCACATGGAAAAAAATAAAAAAGAAGAAAAAGGAACACAAATTACCTGTGAGGTGAGAAATAAAACATTTTCACAGAGTCATATTGCTGTGAAATGTACTTGTGTTTTTTTTACATCAGTGAGAATATTGTTTGGGGATGGTTCACAAAGAAATATAAAAAAGGCTATTTTCTGGTTACAATCTATTTATTGTTTTCCATGAAGATGTTCTTTGTTGTCTTCAACAATCCTTGTTCATAATTATTTTACAATACCAAATGAGAGGATATGTAAAATTTTGCATCAATTTCTAGTATTTGTCACTCTGTGCATTTGAAAAATGTTAAGTTGCAAGTCTGTGTCTCTTCCACCCTTTGCTTTCATCATTGATTGAAGAGAGGGGCACTTCCAGTGAATACTCTGATCTCAGCTGGGCTGAATCTAGACCTTTAAATCTATTTTATATTCATTCTGTCAGGAGGACTTTAAAATTGACTCAGTGCAATGACGTGTTTTACTTTCCCTTGATTAGATTAATATATTTGCAGTAAGTAGAGATGACAGGATCAGCTCTTTGGGTCTTTGATTATCTGTGGGAAGAATATGGAACTGGAGAGGCTGGAAAATCAGGATTAAGCAGTCACTATGAAGTTCTGAATCTGCCATTTGATGTAACCTTTGACAGAAAAGTCGAAGCTTGAAAACATGTTTTATAATGACATTGCAGGTCACGGTCAGACTTCCAACTAATTTTCCTTCTTCATATTCACGCAAATGAATTGTGCTTGCCATAGTCGCTTCTGTCTGTTTTTTTTAATTAACTCTGTATCAAGGCTCTGGCTAGGGGTTTGGCCTGTCCCTGCTGTGAAGGCCATGGTTATGTTTGTCTTCTTCACCCCATAAACTCCATCAGCCTGCTGGTCATTGGTTTTGGGAACACAGACGCTCACTAATACTGAGCACTATTATAAAACAGAGGCCAACAATATATTGTATAGCTACCACATGAAAGCATTTTGCTAGGAGCCATCGATATCACCCCACCTAACACTGGATGAAATGTTGTGCACCTTTACGAACCGATGCAAATAACTCTGCTGTTATTGCCAGGGGCAAAGAATTAGTAAGTATGATGTGTGACCAGGCACTTCTCGTGATGTCTGTAACAGCTCCCACATCAGAGTCCTGATGAGGAAGACATTTTACCTCTTCTGCTGTGTGTTAAATAGCATCCCATACAAAACCGTTTATATATAACTGCAGTGTTTGTCTGCACTAACCCTTGTTTGATGGCAGTGTGGAATTTTGTTGGATTATATCACTGAATATATTTAAAAACTTGGGTACTGTCTGGGAAAGGGAGTGGCAAATGCTCCACACTGCTTCTTATCTCCTGATTTGGAATGGAAGTGCAACTCAGCAAGTCCATTTCTTCTGGCATATTGTCTTGGTCATTTGAGTTAATTTTTCACTGTCCTTATCAGTTCATAACTAATTAAGGATCATATTGCTCTTACAATAGTATATAATATGAAAAGAATTGTATTGTAAGAACAATATGAAAAACTAGCAGAAGAGTGAAGATTGCCAGGCAAAGAAACAAAAAGCAATACCAACCAACTCAGATAATCTTTGCAGCATTTCTTGGTCATTGCAACCTAACAACCTGCCATCCCTCCCTCATTTGGAAGACCCAGTAACCTCCCTCCCAACCCCTATGCAGTCTTTTTGTCTCAAGATTCTTTGGAAAAAATGCAGAATCTACAGCCTTTGGTAATAGCAAAACTTATTTTCAGGTAATCACAAAATAGATGTGAGCAGTCATCTCTATACTCAATTTCTCAGAATTTCAATATCTCTGCCTTACAAAAGCACCTATGAAAGGTGAATAGGGCTATGCCTACCAGTGCAGCCAGTGAGTCCAGAAATTACTTTAAGGCTATTATTTTTAATAATAGGACATCTGCAGGAGTGAAAATCTGCCTAAGTAATTCATTGTCAAACTTATTGTTAAATGCTTGAAAATGACTACAAGGCCTTTGGTGGCAGTGACTTATGTAGTTTAGCTGTTCTGTATAACAAAAAGGATTGTTGCCTGCTTCTTTCTCCTTGGCTCCACAATATAACAATGTCAGAGTGACAGCAGCCACGGGTCCCTGGCCTCCTTATTCTAATTCTATCGGATATCAATTGACAACATTACAAAATGCTGACAGTTTTTTCACTGACATTACAGTATGTAAAACTTTACCTTGGGATGGACTGCAAAGTTGAGGAAAATGCTGACGCAGCCAAAGTACTGCTGGATAGTGCTGTTGTGGCAATAAGGGACCTATCGTTTTGTATTATACTTTGCTAAACAGAAGCGCCTCATTGTAACAAAAAAGGCATTTTCTTTATGAGTTCGTTTCAAATTGTATTTAAAAGCATAACATTGATTTTTCTGGACTGTATGTTTTCAAAGATTGCTGTGTGATATTGTTGTTCAGTGGTATCACGCTTTTCCAGAAAAAGTCTTCAATGACCTCAGCAGTCTTCACACTTAAATAATACTTCACCATTTTTCTCCATGCATGGCCTTGCACACAGTACTTGAACATTCATTTCTTTCATCTGTAGCAGAGGGAAACCAATGTTTGTTTACCTGTCTAATAAGTATCTTGTGAGAATTAAGGTTCTGATGTTGAGTAACACATTTAACTAATGTAACGAAATGAAGCTAATTAGATGTTTAAGCATTGTTGTTAAGTGGCTGATCCAAGGGAAGATAGGAGTCGTGCTTGAAGACAAGCTGGAGCCCTAAAATTTGAAGTGAGGAATCCCATTCTGTTTCATATCATTATGGTCTATGATCATGACGTTTTTATTTGAATGGGACAAGTGGATTTCAAAGCATTTCTTTGCTGTAAGTTCCCCAGACTTTGAGTTCAGGTTAAGTATCTTGGAAGGCAGAGATCCTTGCAGGTTTACTGGGAAATCCATTTACCAGACCTCTGACCATATCAACAACTTTTCACATAGGGGACCATTCTTCTGTCCGCAAAAATGAATAGATTGATTAGACCGCCACTTCTGACTGGAAAGTCAAAATACTCCAAAAAATAGCCAGAGTCAAAAACTCTAGCTAATCTTTTCCCCTCATGTTCCTCTCAAAAGTATTTGAAGAGCCTCAAAGGAGATTTAAGCATCACCCTGGCAGAAGACAGCAGCTGGAAATGGGAAAACTGTCCTTGCAAAACTTATTTTAATTTAGTGAGTCAGATTTTGGACCTTGCAAATTTTCAGGTCCTGTTTTCAGGTCATCACACTTAATGTGATATGCTGCTGCAGGAACTTTTCTGGTCTAAAACCAGGTGTCCTTAAAAGTGGAAGTAACATCTAGAACAGATTTTGATGTGACTATCCTGTCAAATGTACACTTTTTTGTTAGCAGATAAGATACCTAAGAATTAATGAACAGTGTTTGATGAAAGGTGCATCAAACATGTAGCTGATTTCTGAAAAACACCTGTAGCAAACACTTTAGAAAATGATCAGTTCATACAGGAAATGACTAGCCCCCCTCACCTTCTTCCAGCTTCTTCCCCACAACAATTTACTGATTTTCTGTGTTAGATATTGCACATGGACAACTACATTGAATAGACCCCGGCAAATCTGTATTCTTCTTCTTTTTAAATCTATTTATACATTCAATCCTGTGTGAGACTCTTTCTGTAGTCCTCATTTTTATGTATCCTATGAAAGAGTACTTTCTTTTATTTGTTTAAAACTTGCAGTGCCCTCTTTCTTTTGAGAATCCATGAATAATCTCACTGCTTTTCATGATTTTATAGGTCTCTATTTAACTTGCACATGAAAATGCCTCACACAACTTATCACACATGGCCCATCTTGGTTGTGTTTCTGTACCTCATATGAGAAAAGCAACCAGAACTCAAGTGCAGTGTTCAAGAAATTGGATTTAGACAATGATCAACATGGTGATTTCTATCTACTTTCCAGCTCCTTTTCAATTAAGTGCAAATATTCTACTGTCATTTCACACTGACACCGACCGTTAAACTGATGTGCACAGGGAGCTTTTCAAGTGATTCCAAGTCATACACATGTTTTCAAAAGCAAATGTATCCAATGCATACCATGATTTAGAGGTGCTGGGAAGATAGTATTTACATTTCTGCTATTTTCAAGGGATCTTAAACAAAAGCATAGTCATAGAGCTGTCTGGATTGCAAATTAGGAAGAATTAAAAGAATGTCAAATGTCATTCCAGTATGCATTTTACTGCTATGGTAACACAAAGGTAACTGAGTAGGTTAAGCTACAAATTGCCTACTCAGCTATTTAAAGATGTCAATGAAATAAAGTAACTTAATCAGCGTTATCATTGCTTGTGCTACAAAATCAAGACACCCCTATTAAAGCCGAAGTCAAAATGCTGGGTGTTTTTGTGTGGTCACTGCTCTCTGTGTGCTATAACTCTAGCATACAAGCTCTGGTCTGTGTGCTCCAGTGTATCCAACATGGCCAATCAATTAACATTATTACTGTCACAGGCTGTTTTGCCACCATGTTAAATAGTAGTTTGCTTTCTTTGGCAAATACTCCACATGGTGAGTTTTCTTGCATCATTTATAATTAAAGCTTAATCTTTTCAAATAAATCTTTTCCTATGCTAGATGCAATCCAATTGCACACGTCTCAATTAACAATAAAAACAGATGCGCTGAAAAGTACACTCCTGGGTTTTCTACTTCTAACTCAAAATTATATGCATAAAATAGAGTTTTAAGCTGTGGTTGTTGCAAAGTAAAAATATGCTATGATCAAAAATACACAGAACAAGGGTAGAAAATAATTTTTAAAAATTCTTAGCTAATGTTATTCCAGGATAGTGGAAAAACATTTATTTGGAAAAATAAGTAAAAATATTTGCTATAATTTATTCTCTCTGTAAGACAGTAGAAGTTTATATTGCTTGATTACATTAACATCAATTATAACGAATGCACAACTCCTACCATCATAAAGTAGCTTGTAGTGTTCTATACATTTTATAATATAAATGGTATAATTAATTCTATAAATTTTAATGCTGATTTACAGCTCATTACACAGACGCAGTTGGCCTTAGAATGTTTTGTAGTACTACAAAAAAGAACTCTGGGTCCATTTTTTATTCATACCTAGAACTTTACCAGAAATTTAAAAAAGGAAAAAAAGTAGATGCCATACCTCTTCTTCCCTGCAAAAACACATGAAGAATTTTCAAAGCCTGGGCAAGCCATAGTGCAATGTTCAGGAAGAAGTCAAAAAAAAAAAAAAAAAAATAGAAGAGAGGAAATGTTCCTTTGAACTTAACTTCAAATATATTAATGGAAACACCTTTTTCCATGACAATCTCATAGGCTTAACACTTATGTTACTAATAAGAGCAGCCTACACCAGTGTTATGGTAGGTTATTACCACAATAATTTCTAGATAACAAAGTGGTTACTCAAGTGGTACTACTTACCCTATCTTTACAAAACATGTCACATAAACACAAAGTGACTACTGTGTACGGTGAGGGCCCTCTTTCCCCATGCACATCTCCTGCAGCAGACACCTTCCCAAGGAATCAGACCCCAATCCAGAAAATCACATATGCTCCTATTTAAATTTAAATGTGAATAAACCCATTCATTTCAGTGGGAATACTTGCTGCTTAAACTTAAGCATGTGTTTGGGTTAAGGTTGGTGGGGGCCTATGGTGTAGTGCAGAGAAACTTGCCACCTACCGTTTCATCAACATCATGTTCTACAGCACCTGGGTTTGCTTTGGAAATTGTCCATCTTGTTAAAAAACAGACTCAAACTTGATTAGCTTATAAAATCTTGAATAGCTTGCAGTATGAAGTAGCTCAGCTGTACATGCATAGGCAAGGCAAGTTTTGTGCCAGGAAATAGGCTCTCTCATTTTTCAAAATGAGCTTATTTTTTCCCAATGTTTTTTTATTCATATCAAGATAAATTATTAGAAGGAAATCACAGTTTATTCACCTCATGAAATATTTACAGTCCTGTTGCTATTTTCAACGTATCGATTTGGGCCTCAATTCCGTCCTTGATTTCAAAGGAAATGAGATCAAACCTATAGAACTTAAAACTAAGCTTTCAGCAGTGTAGTTCTGTTAAAAATGCTAGCCAAAAATGAATATTTTTGCTTTATTTATACAAGTAATTAAACAGTAATTCTTTTTCATAGTCATGTATATTTAGGTTTAACTTCACTAAACCACATGGAGAAGACCGTAGCTCGAAATTCCCAGAGAATTTGGGCCAGGCTCATGTGTCCAGCCTCACCAGTGGTTACTAACTGCTCAGTCCAGAGCAGCTCATTGTGTCGTGTGTGGTAGACAATGTCAAGAGATCTCTTTGGTTTCGATCAATAACTCATTGAGGTGAAGGTGCATAGCAAGACAGGAGAAAAGCCTTTTGAGGTAATCCAGAATAATACTCGAATATTTGTAGATGAGTTACCTTTGTTGTAGCTTCAGTATTGTATTACACAGAGAATCAGCTTTATGTGCACGTGCATCTCTGGTTAACAACTCCATTTAAACATTGATGGAATTTTCTACTGCATTTGCTCTGGGGCACGCTTCAAAATGTTCATAACTTCATTATTTTACAATCAACTCTAATACAACCTAGCAAAAATATGTAACATTCACTGGGGACTAGTTACATCCTGAGTTTCATATATCAAAGTTTTGTTGTTTCTAAGCTATGCTAAAGAGAAAAATCAAGTTGAAACAACTTTTTCTTTATTAAAAAGTGTAATAGTTTCACAAAGGCCAAAACTAGAAACAGCTGAAAGCATTTTACCCAGACTGTAGAAGGGGGGGAAATTTGCCTTTGAACAGAGACCAGTTATGCATAATCATGAGGCAGAAAGGTGAGAAATTGGAACATGAGCATCTGTGAGCAGGTACTTTCAGCAGCAAAAGCTTTCAATATTTACCCCACCTTCATCTCTCTTCCCTAGTCTCTCTTCAGTCTCACTGCCTTTCTGGTCTTTCTCTCTCCCTTTATTTCCCTTTTAAGACAGTTACTTATTTGTCTTTGCCTCTTTTCAAAGTTGGTAACCTTCCTTCATTCCTGCTCCTATTGCCCAGTGTTTGTTGGTTCTGGAGCTTTCTGTTGATACCTGGGAAGTAATAAACTCTAATAATTTATAAGATGCAATCGTAGGTGTTTGGTATCATTAAAGCAAAAGTTTTGATTTCACTGAAGCAGAAGCACTAGAGTTGCCTGCATGGGCCTAATGCCAACAAACGAGTTTTTTAATATGTATGTTGTCTCATCGTTTCAGCTGTTTGTGGGGACAGCTAAGGCAGGGGAGAAGAGAATATAAAAGAGAGGTGGGCAGCTAATCCAATGGCACTTAGAATATCCTAAAAAGAAATGTGATTCATGGGCATGATGATGTTACTGGCATGAATGACAGATTTTCAGAAATGTTTATCTGTAATTAATTTGTTCATTGGATGCCATTAATTTAGCATGCAACTTTATTTGCTCCTCCATTTCTCCTGTAACCCTCTCAAGTGAACTAACCAGGTGAATCCTTGGCTATGAACTGAGACATGAATGATCCTGTGTGCTGGTTTTGGCTGGAATATAGTTAATTTTATTCACAGTGGCCAATATGGAGCTATGTTTTGAATTTGGTCTCAACACAGGGTTGGTTATACAGAGGTGTTTTTGTTTTGCTGAGCAGGGCTTACACAGAGCCAAGGCCTTCTCTGCTGTTTGTGCTGCCACGCTGGTGAGGAAGCTGGGGGTGCCTGGGAGGCTGCAGGAGACACAGATGGGACAGGTGACCCCAGCTGACCAAAGGGATGTTCCAGACCATCATGTTCAGTACACAAAGTGGAGGGAAAAAACAGGAAAATGAGGATGTTTGGAGGGATGGCTTTTGACTTCCCATGTCACTGTCACATCTGATGGGGCTCTGCTGTCCTGGAGATGAGAAGCACTGAATTAATTACTTGTGTTGTTCTGTTTGTGTGTGCATCTTTTGTTTTCCCCATTTACCTGTCCTTATCTCAAACCACAGATTTTTCAGCTTTTACCCTTCCAGTTCTCTCCCCAGTCCTGCTAGCGGGCTATGAGCAAATGGCTGCCTGAGGCCTGCATGCTGGCTGGGGTGAAACCATGACATCTCAATAGCCATAGGCTATCCTTAATTTTTTTCTTTTGTCAGATGTGAGGTATTTCTAAAGAGATCTTCACTGTCACCTTGACTGTACTGGTCACCTGTGCGAATAAAAATGTTGCTTGAACTTCATGACTACACTATAGAGGCAAGGTTTTTTCTGTAGCTAGCACAGGAACACTAAACTACTCACTTTGGTGGGCTCAGCTAGGTTTCTCCCAAGGTAATCAGTGAGCTCTGTGACAGAGCCTTAAGAATGTTTCAATGCTGTGAAGCTGGTCAAAACCAGATGGCATTAGGAGCTTTAAATCTGACTGTCATTTTGCTGTATATAAAATTTAGTTCTTTGTGCATCCTTATGCACAATGTTAATTTAAATCTGAAGCCCTTGATAGGCTGAACACACCAAACTGCTGACAGACGCAAGTGTGAAGTGCGTACTTTTACAAGAGGACTGCTCCAAATACATCCATCTCTCCTCAACCACAGGCTCTCTGCTAAACTGTGTACATGACACTTTATTTCATAACAAATTTGTTCCTCTCTGGCTAAGGCCTTATTCCTGCCCTTTCTGTAAACAGAGGTATGATATGATCAAGTAAAAAAAAATTATCTGCAACTCAATCTGAGCAGAAAGTTATCAATCCACTAACATAGAAACACAGTGAGAGATAATGTGTGACATTCCATTCACCTTAATTAGAGCTTATTAGAACCTGCTTTGATTCTTAAAATGGTGATTCCAAAGCTCTTATCTTACAGGTTAATGAGAGCCAGAAATAAACAGTATAACTAATGGAACTAATGGAGGAAACACTGAAATTAATCATCAACAACTCCAAAAGCTAAGTTTTTAAGATTAGATTATGTAAAACAATATACAAAAAAGAAGCAGCCAAAGTGAAATATTATCAAGTGATAGACTATTTCCAAGTCCAAAGCAGGTAATCAGTTGCACTTTGAAGGAGGAAATTCAGCTGTCTATTTCTAAGATTAATTATTTTGATACTTTAAGAAGGTTTCTTTACAATAAAAATTTGGAAAAGGTAGAAATAGAAAATTTTCTGTAAGAAATCAGTTGAGGTTGGATAATGAAACAACTTTGTGGCAGTGGATGGGGGAGCAATAGGCTAAAAATGGGACTTGCAAGCCTTGAAATGAGAAGCTGGCACAACTGAAGCCTCTAAACCAATGACATTTTGAGTTTGCTAGCCATACAACCCAAACTTAAGAACTGTCTCTCTTTATCACCCTCTTCAGTCTTTCTAAGCATCATAGTCCCTACTTTTGGAGAAAAAGCTTCAGAACAATGAAGTTAGTTTGACAATCTAATTTCCTATAAAGCAGTCAACTGGGGAGGAACATCCTAAAAAGGTTGTTCCTTTGAGTGCTGTAGGTTCAGATCTTTAAAGCAGTTGCTTCTACTGATATCATTACAGGTCTGGAAAGAGGACACATGAGAAAAAATAAAACATGTGCTGATATGATAATACTCTCTCTCTCTTGATTTACTCAGCACATAATTTTTATCCTATTTCTTCCTCTGACTGAACATATGGTTGTTTCAAATAAGGTGGGTTAAGCAATACTGGCAGAAAAAATAGCTCTTCTGAACTTAGAACTAATCATCTTCTGAATGAATTCTGGTTCATTTTTTGGTGAACTGGAGCTGCAAGACAGCCTTTTCCACTAACTACATTACATAGATCTACTATGTCCTATTTAATGCCTTTTCTTCCTGAGCTAGTCTTTACAAATAACTGGTCAGTGAGCATTTTCTATGTCATAGCCATTTTCATTGCCATTTTCTAGACTTTTTAATGTTTCTCTTGTGAGCTAGTATTATATCGTCTGAGATAGGCTGGCCAGAACCATTCACTGTACCCAATATACGTTGTGTACTGAAATTGCATAAGATCACATCTTGCTTTCTGGTGCTGTTTTCTAATAATTTCTTCATTTTTCTTTAATTTAATGTCATGCATGGTGGCATGCACATTTTTCCCAAATTAACAATTGATAGGTTGTGATATGATGAACAGTTTCTTTCTACTACAATACATGGCATTGTCTTTCATTCAGTAGCATTTTCCTATTGATCCTGAGAGGATCTTTAAAATTTATTATGGCACTAACCTCACCTAAGATAGCTAATTTTGACTCACTTGAAAAAGCAGTGATGTTCACCCAACAGCAGGTGAATGATTACCTCAGCAGAAGGGTTGTAGGGAGCTGTCGTTAATAAGCCTACCCACTATGACCTTGTCTGAGCTGATTCCCTTCTTTTCCAATTCCCCAATGTTCTATGCCAGAAAATTTCCCCCTCTAACCATTCACCACAAGAAAAATTTGTGTTAAACCTGTTGCTACATAAAGTCATTTTGCACTCCAGTCTCCATCTTGCAAGACAAGGAATAAGCATTCCCTGCTTACCTCCTTGGTCCATTGATGGCTTCACAGGCCTTCCTTTTCCTTTTTTTCCTTTTCCTTTTCCTTTTCCTTTTTTTCCTTTTTCCCTTTTCCTTTTGTTTTTCCTTTTTTTTTTCCTTTTCCTTTTCCCTTCCTCATCTCTTTTCTAAGCTAATTTCTTTTTTTTTGTGTACTGTCTCTCTGGAGAAAAACTGTTTGTCAATCCTGACAATTCTTGTTGCTTTTTGTATTAGTTTCACTCTTTCTGAGATAGAAAAAACTACTTTCTTCAGAGGCCTTAAAAAAGGGTCTGTATCATGGACTCATACTTTGACATAATGTGGTGTTCTTTTTTATTGGCCTGGCCTCTCCTGATAACTCTAAGCATTATTCTTGCCTTTTTTTTTTTGTTGCCCTTGAAATTACCTTTTATGGAACTATCCACAGTGCTGATAAGCCCTCTAACCTGAACAACTTAATAACCTATAACTGTACATGCCGTGCATTAGGATGTCTTCTCCTGTATAAACGTTACCTAGCATTTATAGGCACTGAATTTCATATGCTATTTTATCACCAACCAACTCAGTCTTCTAAACTTATTCTGCAACTTTTTGCAGGTAAATGCAAACATTATTCCAGATTTTAGGAAAGGAATGTACATCTATTCTGATGAAAATTTGTGACCAAAGTAGAGATAGGAGCATGTTTTGGGGTGAGAGACATGGACATATTCAGAATATCTATATAGGTCCTGTCTATACATTTACTCACTCTTACAGTCGACCAGATTTTAATGGCTGCGCTGAGAGGTCTGAAAAACTCCTGTTTGCCCTACAGCTCCTTTACATGTTTGATATAGGGAGAAGAAAGTGGCTGGAACAGAGTGGCTGGAAGAGGAATTCATATAAATATGGAGTTAGCTTTCTACAGTTTCTTCCAAGGAAGTGCACTTTAAAGAAATAGGAACAGCCTTCTCTTCTTGAAACCTAATACTCTAATGATATTTCTTGATCCTCAAAGAAATAGATAGTTCTTTCTCTCTCTCTCTTTTTCTTTTTTCTTTTTTCTTTTTTTCTCTCTCTTTCTGTCTTTTTCCTTTTATAACTTTTTTGACGGTCTGATATTTTTGTCACACTTTAGCAGCTCTAATTAGAATATTTTTGCAAACTGGTGAAGCAGGCAACATTTTCAACTTCCCTTTGAACATTTTGTGAGGCAAAACACAGAAGTAACACTTACATGTAGAGGGTTCTGCTGTTGGCCTTGTTCCAAGCATTTTTGAAACTAACTGTAAGAAATCTAACAGAATTAGGCAAGTTGGACCTTACACACCCATATGGAACTAGAAAATCTAATGACAACACAGCAAACTGTCAGCTGGTTCTTGAAGTGTCACACAAGAAAGCAAATCATTACCAGAAAGCTGGTTTATTGAACCTAACTGACATGAACAACAACAAACCAAAATTAGTAAAAGCATGTGCCTAGGGCAATCTACTGCTGTTTATTTATTTTATGTTTCCTAAGGCTTCTTATTCCTTAGGTTTCTTTGTTTGATATTGTAATATAACAGTGTTGTTATGATAAAATGTTATATTCTGAGGGGAAAATTAATGACAATCAAACACAACACTTTATTTATAGATTAAACAAAACATTTTTATTTATAGATAGAATGAAACATAAATTTAATATTTTAAAAAATCCATTGCAAATACATAGGTTTCCTCTCATGGCCTCTTATTTCCTGTAGTATGAGGGAAAAAAAAGAAGACAATGGATTTTTCAGAGTACTCACTTGCTTTGTAGATGAGGCTGAGAAGGTATGAAGATTTCCAGTTCCCCAGAACCCACTGTTAGCCCTGGATAGGGCAGAGTTCCTTGTTTGGAATGCGTGATTTCCCACTTCATTCCCAAGTATAATGGATCAAAGGATGAATCCATCCCCTGGTCCACTCAGTTCAAGCTGGGAATCATTTACCAGTGAACCATGATCTGCCTCTGTTCAGACATTCAGACGAGTTAACACATTCTTCATAATTTTGTTTGGTCTTTATTTCCCTCTGTGGCATTTGTGTCTCATTCCTTGTTTATCCAAGAAATAGAATCTGAAGGAAGGCTTAAGCATGGAGCCACGGACATCACATTCAGCATCCAGGTAACACTGGTGCACATAGTCCTGGAGGTGACTCTGAAGCTTCCCAGTACTTAAGTTTTAAGTAGTCTTCCAGGCTGTTCCAGGCTGTCCTTCCTACTTGTTCTCATGCTCAGACCCATCCTTTACTATCTCAGGCCTTGACCAGGTGAGGCACGACCTAAAAAGCCATAACCAACCCCACAGCAGAGGCAGATGGAGATGGTTCCACTCCGGGTAATCCCCTGCCCAGACACCGGTGCACTCAGTTGGGAATGAGGCAGGAAGTGTCCAATGTTTTTTGCACAGCCCAGAAGACAGTAAGACATAAGGGTCAAAAGCATAGAATAATAGAATCCTAAAGGCTGGAAAAGGCCTCTCAGACCATCAAGTCTGACTGTCCACCTACCACCACCTAGCAGGTTCATCACTTAACCATGTCCTCAAGTACCATATTCAGGGATGGTGACTCTGTCACTTCCCATAAGCATTCTGTTCCAGTGCTTTATAACCCTTTCCATTAAGAATTTTTCCCTCATATCTAATCAAAACCTCCACTGGTGTACCTGGAGGCCATGTCTTCTTGATCTGTCACTTGTTATCTGGGAGAAGAGACTGACCCCCACCTGGCTGCAACCTCCTTTCAGGGAGTTATAGAGAGTGATAGTCTCCCATTAGCCTCTTTTTCTTCAAGCTAAACAACCCCAGGTCCCTCTAAATTTGGTCATTGGGGTGTGAAGTGGACTCCTTTTACTTTTGTGGCTTTACTTTTATTGCATACGGATACAAACTCTAACTGATAATTTGGCCCACTATATATGACATGTATTCACAACATAAACCAATGATTATATTACCACACAGCACAGCAAATTGTTTTTTAGGCAATAAAAATGCATTATCAGCTCCAAAGGAGCAATTGCACTGCACACTGTGAAAGTATATTAAGAATAATACACAGAACTCCGCTCAGTCTAAATTAGTCTATAGACATGATGTCAGCTCTGAAGATGGAAGAGCGCGGGAGATTCAGGCACTCTGTGCATTAAATTCTCATCAGGAGAACTAAACGGACATAAAAACGTCAGTGAAGACATTGGAGGCAGAACTTCCTCTGATCTAAAATACTGATGATTTCAGTAAATCCAGGTTAGTTTAAACCAATTCTTCTTTACTCCTTAACAGAGGTAGAGACTGGCATAAAGCGGGGGAGAAGGGTGTGTTTGCTTTATTTATTTAATCCAAGGCAACATGCCAGCCTAGTTCCTACTTTGCACCAGCACAACACAAGTGCCTTGTACCCTTCAGAACTCGCTCTGAGCACACAGGGCCCTCGTGGCAGGGGTGGCCCTGCCTCCTGCATGTGTCAGTGGGTGTCAGTGTAAAGGAGAGGAGTGCTTGTCACCAACTCTTGTCCTGCCTGGACAGATACGCCCTGCTCTGTTCCACTGCGTGATGAAGGTAGCACACACAAGCACTCCTGTCATTACTACTTTGCCTCCCCTCTTAGTTACTACCTCGAAATGATGAAAAACTGTAAGGAAGATTACAGGGGGAAATTTAACATTACAGAACCTGAAGAAAATATTTGTTAATCCTCTGATTCCACTTACATAGTTTCATTCACAAATCATTATTTCTCTTGCAACCTGCAAATCAATGACTGGTTTTGTAGAACTAGTTTTAGAACCTGCCATATTTATTACATTTGTTAAAATACAGACATAGAAGACATTAACTATGACATCTGAAATCATGTTCTTTCAGTGCTGCAATGCAGCTTTCATTGGAAGCAATGAATTTGCTTTATTTAGGCCTATTCCACATAAATAGGTAGAGAAATACAGATTTTTTTGTTTGTTTATATGAACAAGAAAGGCTTGTTAGTGATTTACCTCTGATGTTTATGGATTTCTCTTTAGCACACACAGTATATAGCAGATTATTTTAGGTAATAAACAATAATTGCATTTTAGGACTCACAGGTGTCAGTACCATATTATGTTCAGACTCATGACAAATTTCTCTCTTCTACCTTGTTTCAAGAAAAATATAAGTTTAATAGTGTCTGTTGACTCCCAGACTACAATTTCTTCTCCTTTTCTCTTTTGTGACACATTTTTAGTATAATGATACATTAAAAAATCAATGTTTGCAATTATGGTGACTTGTACCCCTCAAAGGCCTGGCAGAAAACCAGAAACTTTTATCTGGAGCAAGTTTACAAGCCACTAGAGATAAAAGCTAATTAGAAATTAATTTTATATTTTTTGTATATTATTTGTGTTATGTATTTGTGTTACTGTATAAAAAATATACATTTGAGAAGGCTATTGTAAGCACAAGAAAATTAACAATAAATAGCATTATTCTGCAATAGAATGGTTTGGCCAAGTTTAATTTATTTTTCTCACAGCACTAAAAGAACATCTTACATTCATACTTTATATGCAAGTCACAACAGTTCTGTTCATAACCACACTGTGTCTCCTTTATATATTCGAGCTATTTGCAAAATTTCCATGATCTGCACAACAAAAACCAGACATTACGAATGCTTTAATGGCTTACATTTCCAAATCCCAAAATAATTTAAACTGGTTTTATTACAAAACAAATAAAGATATAAACTGAAAATAAAGCATCTCATCTTGAGATTCTAAGGATCCAAATCATCTGTACAGAAAATAGATCTCATCCATGACTTCTAGATCTTGAACATCACTCTTTTTTCTGTTCCGGCTACTGACACATAAATAATTCTCTGTGCATAATCTGTGTTAAATATGCGCAGTCTGTGTTAAGCATAATACAAAGAAGAGTTTCCACCTAAATGCAAACACTGAAAACAGCTATACGAAACATTAATTGATTTGTTTTGAATTCATATCTGACAGTAACAAGTATTGAGCAGCTTTTGCTTTGTTACTGTAGGTGTTGTTAATGCACTTTCTAGATCCATTTAAATGCAAATCCTCATGCAAGTAATCATGTGAAGGAGGAAAAAAGAGTATGTTCAGCTGAAGACAAAGCTGGAAGGATAATAGCAAGCATGAGCAGAGTGTCAGTGGAGGGCTTTACAATAAAAAACCCTTTTGGAATGCCAATGAAAACACAACTGCATTGAAAAAATCTGAATAGAATAGTACACCACAGTAGAATGTATTCATGATTTCTATAAAGTGAAATTAAATTAAATATTCATATATATATATATCTATATATATATATATATATATATCTGTGTTGGATATATATTTGCAAACATGTTGTGCTTTATTCGTGCATTCATGTCAGCTCCATAAACAGAGCTTCAATTATTGGCTAAAGGCAAATATTTGTTATTTGAATCTGGAAGTGGAGAAGAAGAATCATTAAACAGACTACTGTATAACCAAATAATGCTTTAGGGTGTCATTTGTGCAGAAAACAGGAAATGAACTGGGACTTAATAATCATAATTAAACCAGAGAACAGCAAGTTTAGACCTATGTACTCCAGGGAAGTATGATCTTAGAAGGAATTGTAGTTTAGACATTTCTCAAGGCCACTTAAGCAGCTAAAGACCACAAAGCCCTGTACTGTGCCAGAACACAGAAATAAGCTTCCTGTCCACTAGTACCTTTTTAATATTTCAGCTTACTCTGCTCTGAGCTGTTTAGCCTGCCTGACATGCAATACATTATCAGGGATAGGGAGAGCACCACAGCTTTAATGCACCTCGAGCTTCCTGGTGTACCACTGACTCATTTGACAGCAGCACCACGATGATAAATCCTTGGAACATTGTTCAGCCCATATGCTGAAAGACAGCCATTAGTCTGGAAACAAGCACACCTCAGTACAGAACAAGCACCTTCTTTCTTGGAGGTCACTTCCTGGAAGTCCCTCTCCCTGAGCTTCTGAATCCAAGAAAGTCAAGTTTTCAGAGCATTTGTCTAGATCATGCTGCAAAGTCCTCATGCTGAAAACTGTGCTGAACACCATCAGATTAAATTTCTTAGGTCTCTGAAATTGTTTATATTTGGGTCACTGGGCAGAATGACACAACTGTGCTTGGACAGCCTTGTAAAACCCAAAGTGGGCAGCTGTGGAGATGGAAGTGGCATATTGTAATGAAATTGATAAAGTGAATGTCTAGCAGGGACTGGGAGAGATGAAAGGCATAGGGAAAGCAGGCAATAATTTGTTAGAAGTTAGAATGAGATGAAAACAGAGTTCTTGCCTTGCATTGTGGACAGAAGAAAGGAAAATGGAAAATAAACTTTCTCAGAAAAGGCAGCCAGAATACATTTAATATGTTGGGTCTGTTTGAGTGAAGTGCACTGAGTCGTTGCTTTACAGGCAGGACAAAAAGGAACTGTAGACAGCAAACCATGTGTGTACCTGTCTTTCTGTCCATCAGTTCAGGTACAACTCTATCTCAGGGATTCTCTTTATTTAGCGAACTAAGTTACTAATTAACTCTGAGAACATTTTTATGTCTTTTACAATGACTAGATCTGTAGGTATTTTACAGGTTCCAAAACTTTTTGCTCTTTCTTTTCTTCTCTTCAACAAGACAGCTCCAGATGAGGTTTAGACAGGATTTAGGAAAAATTTCTTCCCTGAAAGGGTGGCCAAGCCATTGGATTGCTCAGGGGAGTGGTGGAAACACTGGCACTTGGAGATGTGGCTTAGCAGTGACCACGGCAGTGCTAACTGTTGCACTCAATGACCTTCAAGGCCTTTTTCAATCGTAACAATTCCATGATTTGTTTTCCTGGTTCCTGACCAAGGATGGTGGTGGCAGTAGAGGAAATCCTTTGTCTCAAGCTTGAAACGTGGGAGGAGAGGGAGGACACAGGCAAAAAATTGGTAACAAACCTGATTTTCATAAAAGACAGGGATGAGGGAAAATAGAGCTTCCTACCTAAAGCAAGCCTTGGAAAATAAATGCCAAACATGACCCTTCATAGCTAGGGATTTTTTTCCATTGCTAGCCACAGTAAAATCCCTTGCTGATTAGAGTCAGTTGATGGTCTTCTGCAAAGAGGAGCATTGTGGCTTTCCAGCAACAGACATTTGTGAATCAAATAAATAGCAGTAATATTGGTTTTCTCCACCTTCCTTCTTATTGTCATGGCTTTTTGCTGTTCTCCTTCTAGATCAGATAAGCATTAATCAAGACTATTAGAGTTAAGCGAATAATTTGCAATGAATAATTTAGCAGATGAATTTGCCTCTTTTCCTGACTATTGAATATTGTTGAGCAGATCATCATCTCCATTAACATATTCATTATTCTAATTTATTCTGAAAATGTACCCCATGAAAGCTTCTGTATACTTGGCACTCAGTATCTCCTCTGTGTGTGTTGCCTGGCTATGACTGATCAAACAAACCATGTGATGTTGACATAGTTGCTTGACTGGGTAAACACTTGAATACAACCTATCAAAAGAATACATAATAATTTATATTTAGTTTGCTTACTACTTACAAAATAATTTTCTGTTGAAAATCTACAAAAGAAAAATCTTGTCTGTGTTATCAACCTTCAATAAACTGAAAGGATTTTTGGTTTTGAATATAGCTTGTTTGTGTGTCTCAGCAACCCCAGACAGGAAGTGCAGAATATTCTGCAAAGTCTGAAAAGTTTTTTTTTTCACAATATCTTCAACTGCAATGATTCCTGATTGCGTGATGCACCAGCTGTATTTGTATAGTGGTTTTGACCAATCTTCTGTCTTCTAATGAAGTAAGATCTCGTAGCGCGCACGCTGATGACATTATTTAAATTGATTTGTGCACATTTTCTTTACAGTCTTTCTGCAGTGATGTGGAATAACTGTAGAGTGAACTGATACAAACACTGATAGACTGTGTAAGAGGGATTCCAAAACACAAAGAAAAAATAAATCAACTAATAAACAAAATAAAACTAAAATAAAATGAAACATCTCTGATGTAATCAGTTGACTGTGTCTACAACTGGTCACAAAATCACAAATGGTACCATTGACAGCCGTTGTAATCATATGGTTTAAAACTATCCCTAAAATGTGCCCCAAAACCTACCTGAATCTAATGAGTTCAATTAAAAAAAAAATTTAAAAAAAAATTTAAAAAAAAAAATATATATGCAGAATTATTTTTTCAGAATCTGGCATTTTCTATAGCTTTGATACAAAGCTCAAAGCTTGTAATGGATACATGCAAATTCAGGATCCAAACCTTTTCTTAGGGCACATAAATATTCTTAAACTTCTTCCTACTGTGAAGATTGAAACAGAGAATCCACTGACTTACCCAGAACCACACGAAGATGCAGCAGTAGATTTACCACTACTGATCACTGAACAGTGGCCATAGCTGAAGCAAAATCTTCAGCCCCTTTCTACGACACAGGACACAGCTTCATAAAATTGGTTTAAAAGATCTGCCAACCATCCCTGCCAAATCAAACTATCCTGAACTGATTGAAAACATACTTAAAATTGCAAATAACATATTTTTTCCCACCCAATTTTTTGTTTTTGAAACAATATTCATTCAATGCTAGATGATGCTGGAAGTACTGGTTTTGACATAGCTGTGACCTAACACACTGGAAGATCTTGGTGTTTTGCAAATATTCCAGATGTAATATGATGCTTCCTGTGATGAAGCTGTGCCCTGAACGCTCTGGCAATCCTGAAATGAGTCTAAGATCCTGGAAACACTTATGCTGTCCAGGGCAAAATGTTTCAGCCAGACAGGAAGGGTTTCTGCACTTTGGGTTTCTCATGAGTCTGCCAAAATAGAGAGCTGAGAGCCTTTGGCTGGAATTTGCAGGACTGGGTTCAGATGGAAAATCTATAGGTTATTTTTAAAATATTATATTTACCCTTCTATGGAAAAGCCTCAAATGTATAATTTGTGTTTCAGGGTGGGGCAGTTGCCTCCCCTCTCCTCTCAAAATCAGATTTTCCTAAGAAACTGGAAGGTCAACTTTTGACCTTGTCACTTATAGACAGCTGACCTCAGTGCTTCTATGCTCATGAAGCAGCCATTTCCTTCACACACGAACAACTCAAACTATTGTAGGGGTTTGACCCCAAGCTGTTAACTCTACTTTCTCTAACAGCCCATTACAGTGATCTCAAGAGCAACCATGCTGGGGTTTTGCAGATTTCAGACTTATGGAGGTTTGCAGAAACATCCTAAATATTACAGGTCAAAGGGTATATATATCACAAAGAAAGTTCATCAGAGAATAACAATGGTGTTTATTTGGGGAGCTGGATATTCTCACACTTCGTGAAGCAATTTTTTGAAGTGTTTGAGTTGTCACATTCTGTTCCAACACAAAGGAGTCGGCCTCAAGGCTGCACCCATCTCAAAGTGACTGTACAATGGTACAATTTATTCCCTTTATAGTTTACAAAAGCAAGTTCATCAATCTTCTTATGCCCTGCTACCAAACAGTTTTCATTACCAAAACGGCTGGGAAATGCAACACTAATTTAGACAAGTTTCTGTTACTCTGTGTCCTAGTTCATGGCAAAATGCTCTGTTCCAAAAATGAAACCTAATAATGAGCCATTTAGCTAAGATTTTTAATGGTTTAATCAAGAATGCTGTTAAGGATCTCCAAAAAGAAAGGCACATCCCAGCATACGGTGGACACTGTAAATCTTTTGTTGGCTTCCCTATGGGCAACCTCCTCCCCTTGCCCAAAAAAATAAAAAAAATTTAAAAAAAAAAAAAATGTAAAAGCTGAGACTCTTTTGCTATAGAAAAAGATCATTCTTAATGTTTCAATAGAATTCGCATTACAATTCAATTGAGTTTGTAATAAACATGGTGACAGTGTAGATCTCTTGCACAGTATCAACAATCACAGTAGTCTACTCTAAGTCCTAACACATTGTCAGCTACACTTTTAGGACATAAAATATTATTTTATAGCTAACTTCATCCCTACTTATTGAAAATACATTTGTTCTAAAAGTTTATACCTATAGACGTTGCTGCCATTGAAGTAAAAGAGAGTGTTGTCATTTAACCTTTGAGAAAAAAGCATGAGACAAAATACATTCTCATCAGTTTTCAACTGAGCAAATAGACAAGAGACTGTAAATAATAGTACTGGGCTTGTCAGTAACAGCATAAGTATCCACAGGTCTTAATAAGGTTTTTCAAAATCAAATTTCTCCTCTTAAAATATCGTAGAAGAACAAAATCATAAATTATACTTGTTTTCAGTGGCAAACATGCACTCCATTCATCAGAGCTCAGCCAGTGGTGCCAAAAAGATTTCAAAATCCTAACCACTGAGATCAACAAATTGCTATTCACACTGTGTTACAGTTTCACTTTAATATTTCATCCTTTTTGCTGTGTTTTGTTTTGTTTTTTGTTTTGTTGGGTTTTTTTAAATGCTCATCCAGGGATAGTGTTAACACACATCAAAAGGGATTTATTCCACACTGTACTGAACAGATGGCAGCTAGAGGACTGTGTGAGCAAAAAAGAATATAGCTGTGGGGCGTGTGCTTCCTGATATTAGCTGGACTAATTGTTCTTAAGCTCCATTATTGTCCATGTGCTTGAGAATGTTGGTTTATTCTACAGTTCAGCAAATCATTCAGATGTAAGCTAGATGAAACAAATTCCTCTCTGTCAAAGGGATGCTGAAATTTAAAAGGTGCTGTTTAAACAAAACTTTGCTGTCATTTTGAGCTCACCTGCACTTATGTTGAAGGTCAACACAGAAAAGCTACACATGCACACATACATATGCAAACAAAGATTTCAAAAAGTCTTCTTCTGCAGTTTTCACTAAAGCTTTTTGTTCTCTTTTGTTTTGTTTCACCTTTTTGTTTCTCTTCTTCCACACTCCAGGCACCTCTCTGACAAGCAGAGGACCAGATAAATCAGGACTGCATAAGACTTCAGATGCTCTCCCTTATACTTGCTGCAATTGCTTTATCATTAAAAAATGAGGGAAGTGCTATACACACCTTTATATACCAATGTACAAAAACCCGAATACCAGACATACAAAAAGGACAGAGAAGCGCACCATTGTGTGTGGGCTATATCAGACAATGCAATCTTACCTTGCATCTTGCCCCAATAATATTACAATATAAATTTGTAATCAGAAAGTTAAAGATGGCTTAGAGAGCACAGAAATCATCCAGTTTCAATCAGCAACTCATGGAGAGTGAAAATTTATTAAAATGTGCATGGTCTGCAGGGATATAAGTTAATTTTTCAACGATCAGGCAGTTATACATTAGGTATGCATTGCCATGTAATTGCAATGTTCTATTTTACATTAGCCCAAGACATCGTTTCATTCTGTTATTTACATGGGGAAACTTCATAAGTTTGTGGCTCTGAACAAGTTTCAAGCCATTACGGGGAGTTTCCTTTTGCGTTTTACTTGGGCAAATAGGATTTCACAGAGTCAGAGAATCATGGAATTATTTGGGTTGGAAGAGACTATTTCTGGTTCCAATACCCCTGCCTTGGGCAGGGACATCTTTCACTAGACCAGGTTGCTCAAAGCCCTGTCCAATCTGGCCCTGCACTCTTGCAGTGCAGAGGCATCCACAGCTTCTCTGGACAACCTGTCCCAGTGCCTCACCATCCTCACAGTGAAGAATTTCTTCCTAATATCTAATATAAATCTACCTCCTTCAGCTTAAAGCCACTCTCCCTTCTCCCGTCCCTTGTAAAAAGTCCCTCTCCAGCCTTCTGGTAGACCCCATATAGATTTAGGAAGGTGCCATGAGTTCAGCCTGGAGCCTTGTCTTCCCCAGGCTGAACAGTCCCAACTCTCTCAGCCTGTCTTTGTAAGGGGGGTGGCCCAGCTCCCTTATCATCTTCATGGCCTACTCTGCACTCACTCCAGCAGGTCCATGTCCTTCCTGTGCTGGGACCCCAGAGCTGGATGCAATGTTCCAGGTGGGGCCTCACCAGAACAGAGCAGAGGGGCAGAATCCCCTCCCTCCTCTGCTGCCCACGCTGCTTTGGATGCAGCCCAGGACACGTTTGGCTCTCTGGGCTGTGACACATTGCTCTCTGCAATTGCTGGACTTTCTGCACATTGCTGAGACATGGTGAACTTCTCATCAACCAACACCCCCAAGCCCTTCTCATTTTTATTTCATTTCCATTAACTGTCTTCCTACCAATACCTGTCACACTGCAAACTTACAAAATTCTTGCAAAATATAAATTAAAAATCAGAGTAACAACAGTTACAACTTTAGCTTTTGAGTACACCATTCAGCCAGGACTGTCAGATTTGACATGAGTATGGATCCTTTTAGATAGGGTTAATCTTAAGTTGGAACATTCAAAGGCTGGATTGGCACATCTGCAACATGTCAGTGTGCATGTATTAAATTTTTGGCAACTTCCTCCATACAAAATTGGTTTAAATCCAAATGCACAATCATATCATTACAGAAAATCACTTGGCTCAGACTTTTACTTAGAATTTGCCTCAACTTGCATGCCATACCTACTGTGCACACACTACATTCTGAAAACAAAAGGAAAAATATTTCACTTGTTGTGTAATGTGCAATAATTGAATGCAAACAATTGCAATAAATTTTCACGCTAGCAGAATTGCGTGGAATTTTCGCAGCACCTGAATTAACTGTGTGGATGCCATCACCCAGCAGTTCATATTTCAAGGTAAACAATCTTACAATATCCAAAGGTGAATCTTTCACATGATGACCTACCTCTATTTTCAGTACTGCACCTGTCTTCACATGTCCCTATTGCTGTCACATTTCTTAAATTCAGTCTTTCTGCAAACTGCTTAACACGTGAGAATTTATTTTAATCAGTCATCTTTTCAGGTCCTTTCAGCTGCCCAGTGGCATGCCTGAGAGTCCTGGTGGTTTCATTCTTACATGAAATACTTCCCTTTTCTTTCTTTAGTGACCCTTAGAGAGAGGGGTTATTAATCTCTCAAAAATCTTCACACTTATCATCTATCTTTTTCATTGAATAGATTGCACTTTTCTAAACCATTTGTGTTCAGATTCTCTTGATATATGCATATAAGACTTCTAACATAAAATATGGTAATGAACAACTCTTGATTTTTAACTTTTATTTTTATAGAGTGATTTTATTTTTCCACAGATCAGCTATATGAGCAGGGATTGGAAGGGCACGTTTTCATTTCTTTTCCCCCTTTTTTTGTTGCTGTTGTTTGTTTTTTATTTTTATTTTTCATCCCACTCTCATGTAACTCTTACACGGCTTGTACAATCTGTCCACAAATTATGCTCACAGCCATTTCAAGTCAACAGGACTTTTTTTTATGAAGGACTGTAAAATTTATAGCACATTCAAGTAGGATATAATATGACTTCATATACAAACTTGCACACATTTGAATTCAGAAAAGCAAAATTTCTCTTGCAGGTGTAGCTGGGATTAAAAAATGTAATTTTTAAAGCTCAGTACTGACATCCATGCTGTATATTTAGCTAATATAGGTTAGCAAGGATTAACATCTATCTTTTTTGGAGCTCACAATGAAGGACCAATGTCATTATTGTACTGTGTTTGATCATTTTTTACTAGAGACATAGGTTGGGCTATCATTGTAGGAGAAACTGTGCAAACATAACAAAAGATAAGCCACACCACACTCTAAGAATTACTTTAGAAAACTGCATTCAACATCAAAGATAAATTAAGTTGAAAGGTTTCTGTGTATTTTCAGTTCATATTAGCCAGGAATCAGTCCTTTTCAGCTCAGTCCTTCTGGACTTGCATGCCTGCACAACTAATACAGAAATATTCTGTAGCAAAAGAGAGATATACGTGGGGTTTCATTGTTTGTTTTCAATAGCTGCTCTAGAACAAAACACTCATATATAAGAACTGAAAGGATCTCAGAAGAATGTGCAAAGTGTAAAATCTGGTGTCCAGAAGGAGATGCAAAAATAAACTGAACAGTCATATATTCAATGACCCTATTACTTGTATATTTAACTAGAAATGTACAACACTTTCTGCTTCTATTAAAGCATTCATATTTGTAGATGTTTCTACCTGTTTTTTAAGATGTTTCTTAACCTGTCTGTAGAACCAGAATTCCTAGCTTCATTGTCAAAAGCCTTTTCATACCTTGTCTGAGAAATTAATATATCAGAGTTCTTCAGTTATAAGAACACAATAGTGCTATCAGGCTCTCTTAAGTTCTGTGTTCTGTTACTGATCATGGTCTGTTATCTGTGCTATGTGAAGAAGTATGAGAATCAAAGCTACCATAGCTCTTCCTCCTTGTATATGTTGTCAGCTTGCTGATGGAGGGACATGGACCGCTGTATATAACCCTCAATTCTGCATGTGCATCCTGGTAAATCCCTCTTCCAGGGAGGAGTGTATCTAACTGTTCCATTTTCTTATGGCATACATTAATATTTTTGTTACTTAAGATAACTAGCACAGGTAAGTTCCACTGTTCTTCACACCTTTTCCAGCTTTAATCCTGATAGTTTTGTTTGTGTGGTTGTTAGTTCTTCTGTTGTGTTAAACGTGAATCGCCACTTCATACCCACAGCCTCTGTCATTCAGCATTTTGGAGGCTTCTGTTACATTTTGTATCCAGTCATTCTTCTGTGGCAACAAATTCTGTATCTCAGTCTACTAAAGATGTATTCATATGAAAGTTCTTATCTCTAATTGTCTCTTTTATACTTTTTATTGTATCCAGTCACGTAGCTCAATATTTTCACATTTCAGGCAGCTTGAAATGCTTATTTTTACTGCTGTACAAACTCATGTAATTTCTTGTATTTACCTTACCTGACTAACAGATTATTCTGAAACATATAGCACTGGGACAAATGTCAGAGAAAAAAGATATTTAGAGTTTATCTCGGAGAAATGTCTTGGAAACTAGCAATGGCTTAGCATGTCTAATATTTTTACCCAGCCTAATGTCTACAAAAATAATAAGTTGTAAATTTCTAAAACACAAAGAGTTTAATCAAGAGCCTTCCAAATAGCAGGGAAACGCTAGTCAGACTAGACTCAGTGGATGTTCCAGTATATGCATTGCAACATTATTCTGTGCCAAACTGATCTCATTACCCTCTGTTTGTTCACCCACACAGATATACAGCTGATACCCTTATGGCTATCCACAGCTGATACTACTGTGTGTAAAACGGCAATGTATGTGCTTGATAGCGATTAATCTGTATCACTTTTTATATAGCAGACCAACTAATATTTTTATATATTAAAAAACCTAATTTTAAATCTTTTTACCTATAAATACCTTATGTATGGCTTGGCATAAAGTAATTTAATTAAAAGATGGATGATTTGTAATGATGTTATTGCATATCATTTTTATTTCTTAAATTACAAAGGTACACTTCAAAATGTTCATTCAGAAAGCTTAATTTTCCTCTGTAATCATATGGTTGCCACATAATGGCACTGGGTGCTCTCATCACCTCCTCACAAACATTAATATGGATGTCCTTACTATGCCTCTGGTGTTTAAAGTCTTCATTTTCCATCTTTTGTAAACAAAAATACTTAGACATCTAATTATTGCATTTCTCAAGCCGTTAAGGGTGTCACACAATATGCAAAAACTAAGATTATCAGTGAGCTCACACTAAGTGATTTCCCCAGGATCAATCTATGAGCAGAAAAGCAAGCACCAGAGTTTGCATATTGGGCAAAATATGTCCTATTCTTTGAACCCTTTCTTGAAAAACTTCAGTGTTCAACTAACTTACTGACTCCAAATGCAACTGCCCTGCTTTTGTAGAATTTGAACTTATCTTTGGAAGAGCCTTGCTTGTTTTGCTGCATCATGCATCTGATTAGCCAGCTGGGGAGAAGAAAACTTTGCCTATCAAGGGAAACAAAGATCTATCAAAGATTTAAACATGGGCTTAAGTATAGCCAAAGACAAGCAAAAAAATAAGTGAAGCCAACTGTGAGTACTGCTTTTTTGTCACTGACTTAATGGGATTTCAGCAGGCAATTTAAGATGAACTTGTACTTATTTGGAGTCAGTGGGATGTAAATCTGTGGGATCTAATACATAACTTATGTGGGAGAATGGTAGGCTCGTCTCCCCAAGTCACTGTTACACACGATGGGGCCCTGCTCTCCTGGAGATGGCTGAGCCCCTGCCTGCCGTGGGAAGCAGTGAAATAATTCCTTGTTTTGCTTTGCTGGTGTGCATGGCTTTGGTTTTTCCTGTTAAACTTCTGTTATCTCAACCTGTGTGATTTCTGCCTTCTACCCTCCCAGTTTTCTCCCTGATCCCACTGGTGAGGCAGGGAGCAAGCAGCTGCCTGGGGTGAAACCACAATGCACAGGTTCAATCCTAAACAAATTTTGAAGCAAGGAGACATGTCTAAGGATTTTATGCAAATGTAATTTGTAAAGATTATGTTTTATTGATTATTAATTAAAAGGAACCATGTCAGTTTCTAAGGATTTCACAGAAGAGTACAAAATTTGCTCTTTTTGGAGTCTCCAACACCATATCCAGAGAGGATGCTTTGGCTCTATTTACCACTTTCAACCATAAACATAATTCAATTACATGAATTATATAATTGTATGATCTAATGCATCTCCTGAAGTGGACTGCACTTATGGGATTAGATTGCTTTAGGAAGCAAGAAACACAAAAATTATTTTGCAACACATAAAATTCCAGCTATTGATGGACATCTCCTCTGCATTTTTTGCACACAAAACACTCATTATCCTCCACCATGTGTTCTGCAAGCGTATGAGTGTAGGAAGCTGCATAATCCTGCAACTGTGGAATAACAAGACATCAACATCATTTCTTAAGGTATTCCTCTGAAAAAACAAAAATGTGTTGTTTGCCAATGTGGGACAAAAATGTTTTGTTGTAATGTGGAAACGCATCAAAAACTAGCAATATGGTGATTGTATACTAAGAACATGTTTATCCACTGAAATTCTTAGAGGAAGCAAACCATTGTGCATTACATTTTTGTTCCACTAATACTTGACAAGGAAAAAACACATCTCCTCAACTGACTGTTGTCTTATTTCTGGTAAAAGCAATTATAAACTTAACCCTGCAAAACTCTTCACAACTATGCCTTTTTTATCTAAAGCAGGAGTTGTGTGCTGCTTGATGGGATGGAAAGGAGCTGCATCCACCCCCTGATGCATAGCTGGCACTTGGGAGCACAAAAGAGATTCCACTTTGCTGTCTAGTCAGGGGCAGGGAGTGGGGAGGCAGTAGGGTGGAGCTCCTTTGTGCTGGGTCCGTGTATTTCTTCTCTGACAGTCATGGAAGTTAGGGGGTCTCTTGTTTGTGATAGTTATGTTCTTCCCTTTGTGTTTTCTAAAAATGTAGGGCTTGCACAGAATCTCTTAAGCCTGCGATAGCTGTTTCTCCTCTTCCAATACCTGTTTCTCCTCTTCCAGTACCTTATATCTTTCAGAGACTGAATCCTTTCTGAAAATCTTTATTATGTGATATTTTTGCTCTAAAGGGAAAGCTTGTTTGTTGGACAAAGGAGCTTTCTCTTTTCTGTTTGTTTATGATAGGGCAATTAGACTTCACAGGAAGGTTCTCTAATAATTACACAAAGCAAAGGGAAAACCTTAATTAAATTTTAACGATGAGTACAACTGTGCTGATTAGGATAATGTGGTCATTATATCCTACCACAAGGCGTCTTGTTTATACTGTATGCTGCTAGTACTTATGAAGCTTAACTCAAAATTTTATCTGGATTTGGTAATCTCTGCTGTTATTAATTACAAACTCCATTTGTACTCTGTACACCTCATCACTAATATGATATATGTTCCTCAAAAAGCCACAATTATACGAATGACAACAAGATTTTTGTAATACAGGTAATAATTTTCTCATGTAAGTTTTAGGAGGTCAGTGACCTAAAATATACTGGACTTCAGATTTGAGTAAATTAAGTGTCTGAAATGGTGACAGGGATGCTATCTAAAAGTTTTGTTTGCTTTCTTTTGGTAAACTGACCAGATATTTTATAAGGTGTGTGGGCTGCAGGACTTGATCTCTTCTTCTGTGACAATCATTGTAATAATTTTGAGCCTAGCAGATATAATTGGAGCATAGGGCTCTGTGTGGAGAG
Organism: Monarcha castaneiventris obscurior; assembly: GCA_026261815.1. Lineage (NCBI taxonomy): Eukaryota > Metazoa > Chordata > Aves > Passeriformes > Monarchidae > Monarcha > Monarcha castaneiventris. The sequence continues at coordinate 6,802,615 of JAMPIT010000889.1, forward strand.
ACACTTTAAAGACATGACAGATTTAGACACTTAAAGACATGACTCAGCCTGCAGAGATATAGTGCAACAGCACATCTGGTATGTTGTGATTCCCATTGACTAGGCAGGCACCTGAGCCATGTGAGTTATCCATGAGGTTGGTAAATTGAGACATGCTGAAAGTCCAGATGCAGACGATAGGAAAGGCTTAAACACAGGTCTGTTTGCAGAAGTCTATAGTGGCTTTGGTGTCTTCATACCTCTCAGATGTACAGAGCCAGATTTTCTGGAGTAGCAACAGCAGCCTAACAAATGAGATGAGATGAGATGAGATGAGTCACACTAGTGAGATACTGGACTACCTTCCTCTGATAAGGTAGCGTTCTTACATACAAAAAGATCATACGCATAAAGTCAGCAAGAGCAAAAGGAAAGTAGGCACTCATTCAAAAGCTGCCACTGACAGTGCTCATTGGGGAGAGAAGAAGTCTGTAGCCTGGCAGTAATGTGTCTGTGGCAGCACAACCTCTGGGATATATAACTGAATTAAAGCTAGGACTTCAATATCTGGTACGAGGGTAATATCAGAGGGTGAGGTCTGGCATTAGCTTCAAGCACTCAGATATGAAGCAACAACGTGTGGAAAATGAATACACCGTCCTGTTTTGTGTCCAGGCTTTACCATGGGTGCTGTGAGCCCAAGCACTTTATAGAGTGACTTACATCAGGCTCAGGTTTCCACATTGCTCACTTGAGCACCAAAAGCACATGCAGTTAGAACCTGAACATTCAGATATAAGAGATCAATGCACATTTCTTATTTTCACACCTCTGTGAAAAGAAATGAATCCAGGAGTACACAGTAACTTTACAGGTGGCTGTGGGTAAGAAAGAAGTATAGAAGCATCAGTACTGTATCAAGGGGCAGGATATCTGGGGGTCAGAGTCTTAACTAATGGTCTGCACCTATCCCTTTTGCATCAATATTATGGACACTAGCTCCTTCGCCTTCTGTTTCACTTGTGGAATTCCCATCTGCACTGGCAGGTAGCTTGGGCAATATTTCCTGTGTACCCCAATACAAATGATCACTGGCAAGCCTATTGCCATCTTAATACAGGTTATGGCACCATTCAGCATCCACTTTCCATGTTCTGCCATGTCATTGGAGTATCAGTCAGTTCTCAACTGGCTCCACCTTCCCTGCAATTACTTTGTAATGGGTCACCTGCAGAATGCTGCTTGCTGAGCTACATACAAGTTGTATCCCACTTGGGGAGAAGGCTGCAAAATTTTATATTAATGCAAGTATAATTTACAAAGTGCATCTGAGATTTATTTGGCTTGCGAAGGTGTTTGTGCTTTAAGGTCACTGGTGACAAACAGCTTTGCAGTGTTAATGATTTGCCACAGCTCTCACTCCCACATGTAGATGTGATCCTCCAAAGGAAGGAAGTATGGGTTAGCAGGGACAGAAACAAATAGTTTTGGACGAACAAAGGGCTCAGTCTTTGTAATCTAGTATTTCAGATTTCAGTGACAAAGGTATGGAGGACCACTTGGGGTCTTTATTAAAGGACGTCTAAAGAAATAATGAAGCGTGAAGAAGTGACATGATCAATAGATTAGCTCCAGTTTACATTTGTTATAATTCTCACCTAATTGCTTGCTTGGGTCTGCCCATGGCCTTAATTGCATACTGGTATGTCACCTTTGAACTCTCCTCTGTTAATTTTAATTGTAAACAATGGACTGTCTTTTAAATATTTCCTCCAGTTTCCCTTCTTTTCTGTCACAACTGAACCTATGCCTTCCTGACATATTATAAAAGGAAATGCTTTTCCCCTGTTGTGCCCGAAGACTTATTCTAAGTCAAAATCCAGAAGTTCCTAATGGCTTAGGTCTAACACTGGCCCTAGAAGAATCACCACTGCTTACAATAAGCAGGAAAGGTGACTCACCAAGTAGAGAACCTGTTTCATACACCTGTGAGTGCACACACAATCTATTTTCAAAATATTTCAAAACATCATGACAGAAATTCTCTCAACAGTACAGCAAATGTTGTAGAATTTGTAGGTTAGTATTTTTTAACATTGCCTGCAGACCTTAAAGAATAATACTGCATCAATAAGGTGCTTCAGCTTGTTCTAATATAAGCAAGGAACAGATCTTCCTATCCATTGGGTAACATTTACATTTATTCCCTTGTATGTCATACAGAGCCATTAATCATTCTAGCAGCCTCTCTACCTCATAGGAGATGTAGGGCAATGATAATGTTTTATGTGTGTAATTAATCCTGTAGCAGATGTGTAGTTTCCAAGACTACTGCCATTAGAGTATTGACAGGATTCAGAACAAATATTCAGGCACTAGCTTAGTAATGATTTTAATATGATACTATCCTGTTACTCATAAACACAAAATTTTCAGACCTTAAGTTTTACATAAGTGTTGTTATTGTAAAGGCTTTCAGAGAACTATTGAAGAGGATTTTTTATTCCCGATGCTGGTGTTAAACAAACAGCACATGATTAGCATATCAGCTGGGTGTGCATAATTCCTCAATTCTCCACCATACAGTGATAGTCACCATTTGTGAAGTGAGAGAGGCAATTTATAATGAAAATAAAGATTATCCAGGGAAAACAAATGATGCCAAACAAGCTGCATATACCTTTTAAGATTTGGTTTTTAAATTATCCTACCTTTCATTCCTGCTAAAAAGATCTCCTTAGCTGGATTCTTGGCAAAGTGACAAATTCAATTACATATCATAATAAAATTGAGGCAAGTAAAACATCCTCTAATTTTCTTTCACAGGGTAACTCCTTTGCAATGCATATAGATCTTCAGTTGAGGATGGGCAGGACCATTGCTCCTACATATTTTTATACTTTTTCCTCATTGACTTTTCATTTTTTCCTCATTTTATTATTCTTCATTTTGCCAGGAGATGGGTGCACCTGTGAGCCCCTCAGCTTTCGAGGCTACACTTTATATGGACATTATTTTTCCAACTATTTTAAAAAAGTATGTGCTTCTAAAATGCATAGAAGTGTGAACTGGTGGCAGTTCATCCTAATTTCAAATCACATTATATATATGTAGCTAATATGTCTCCTTATAGAGTGAAAGGATGTCTTTTATAATCAGTTTGCTCCAATTTGATTCTACAGTTTGATGGAATTAATGAATGTATTAATCAACAGCCCTCAATTTGGCAGACCTCTGTCAGACTTGCTCCTCAGAAATAAATGTGGACTAATACAAGGAAGGTTTTACCTTCATCGCTTCTCAGTGTGGTTATTAAAGATGATATGTAAGTACAAACCCTGTCCTCTCTACTTCACAGTTTGTGGAAACTGCAGTCTGGGGAGATGTAGGTTTTCAGACTTTGCTTTCCCATTCTCTATGCCAGATGAACAGGAGAGATGGAGAGAATCACCAGCTTCTTGTGTTCAGGATAGGACTTGGGGAAGGGAACTACTCACTGGAGAAAGCTCCAGGAAGCTCTTGTGGATTGTGAACACTGCCTGCTCTCAACTTTTACCTGTGCACCATTGTGCAACTCTTTTAAACGTGGAACTGACAACACCCAGACATTCTGCAGGGCTTGGCAGAGCTGCTGGTCATATGCCACGTCTGGCAAAGACTAGTGGAAGGGAATTTCAGCCCTACTGTGGGCTATCTCTACACAAGCTTTCTGCAGTGCAGCCACGATTCACTTCAAAGTTCCTGCTTCTCAGCTCCTTCACTGTCCTGAAAAGCACTGCACATGGGGTCCTGTTGCCACTGGGACATTTTCACTTCTTGCTCTGTCTCTCCATCACTAAGTCCCATGCAGAGAGAGGGAAGGGGTGTGTGCCTCTGTGGACAGGGGTAAGACTCAACTGTGTCCATAGCAACCCCACCCCCCAAAAAAATCCATGTGACCTTGGTGGCTGAATGCTTTGGGTCTGCTTAGGAAACATGACTTTGGTGGGGTTTCTATTAATTTTAATTGTCCCCTGTCACTGTTCTGTGTGAGGACATTTTGACCTATTTACTTGTAATAGTCTCTAAGCTGTTTTGCAGGGCTAGAAACTGGATTGCCAATGTTATTAACAGACTCTACTCATGATGAAGGTGGTCTCAGCAGTCCACCCAAAAGCAGGATATTCATCCAGGATGATATATATAGGGAATATGGGAATATATATGGGAACATATAGCAAGTTTCATCATCTGTGTTAGATATTGTTATATACTGATACTTACCTTACTTGATCCACAGACTGAAGGAGGATTTTTCCCTTTTACATCTTCTAATGTAGAAGTAGTAACAATAATCTGATTTCCAATATGCTGAAATACTACTACTACTACTAATAATAATAATAATCAAATTCATACCATCTAAATGTATGTTTTATGGAGAATTTATTAGTAAAAAGTTGTGCACTTTGGAGTGTATGTATTTACTACTGTTTGATTATCTTTTGTTTATACAGAAGAAGTTTCACTCCATATTTCTTTTCTTTTTTTTCCCACATAGTCGATAGCTATATATGAGCTCTCTGTGTATATTGAATTGCTGTTAACAGCATAATTAACTGTAGGGGCTTTTTAATATTAAAATGGTGAAAGAAAAGATAATAAACATGTTGTCAAAAATGTTTAGAACGCCTGAATTCTGTGATTAATATCTGTGAATCTGTGAGTAGCTGCTTGCCAATTTGTTCCAATTAAAACGTGAAAAAACGGTTATTCATTATAAATAGCACAATTATTATGTACACTGCTCCTTTCTTTTTAGTTGGGTTTTTTTTTAGGTTAGAATTGAGCTAGTTTCTTCATTAAAGAAACAGTATGTAGCAAGGTTGGAGTTGGTGCCACATTTTATCCTATGTAAGTCATTTTGTCTAAAACAAACAAACAAGCAATAAAATGCAAACCAAAATACTAGCTCCATGTTCTGCCTTTACTTATAAAAAGAAATGAAAAGGACTGTGACTGGCCAAATCAAGCATCTGTCCAACAAGCAGTCGTTAGTTAGTATGTTAAGTGCTTCAAAGGAGTTAGGTGCCTAACAAAGGAGTTAGTATGAGGTGCTTCAGAGTGGGATACAGCATACTTTAGCACAATGGACCTACAGCACAGTGTAGGTTCTTGTTTCTGGCAACTTATGGTCTAGAGACTCTCATTGGAAGTTGAATCAAGATCCTAATTTTTAATAGTCACCAAGTAACCCAATTCTGTGATTTTGTTGAAATCTCTCCTTCAATTCCCTTATGCTCAAGGTCTTCCCACTTTTCTGCAGCAATTAATAGGACAATGTTAGTTAGAAGTGGTATAGAGGAAAAAAAAGGAATTTTTGTTTCTCTTAAATTTATTGCCTAGGATTTCCATTAAATACTTCCTATTCCTAGTATTACAAGAAAAGTAGGGAAGCATTTCCTTTTCACGCTTTCAGTACTGTTCATTATCTTACAGATGTCTGTCCATCACATTTCTCCAGACTTGTCTCTTATCCCACAGAACCTTCCAAGCCAATTAAATTTCTGTGTTTAAAAATAGTTCCATATGCCTGAGCATCCCTGGTGCCTCTTCCTGAGAAACCTCCTCAGATAAGGTGACCAGACATATATTTAGGAATCAAGATTAGTGGTTTTAAGTGTAGTCAAGGATTTATATGGTAGCATAATGCAACTCTTTGTTTTGCTCTCAGTTCTTCATACGCTATTGTTCCTTTTGCCCGGTTCGTGGTTCATCATGTTCATATCTGATTTGTTTTGGAAGTCTTGAGTTAATGCTGGCAGCAAGGCTAGAGCAATAGGAAAAGTGCATGAGTGAAGTGCTCACCTTCCCAACACCTGAGAGATACCTAAGGGAACATCTGAGTGCCTGAGTTCCACCAGCTCCTGGGAGTGCCCCCCGATTGCAGTGTCAGTAAAATCTTTTAGAATAAATCCACAAAGTGCTCTAGGTTTGTATTATGTGATGAATGGAAGCAGGTGGAAGAAGCCACGAATGAAAACAAGGCACAGAAGCCAAGCACCAACCTAGATTTAGGCTCTTTCATGGTGGCTCAACTTTGTAATTTGCTCGTCTTAGCCCCTGGATTTGCTAAAAGCAGGTTTCATTGATGATTCAGCCTAAGCTGTTCTATAGAATCATGTCATGCAGAATGAATCCAACCAGTAGACTTTAGGATTTTCTCCTGAGTGACAAAACGAAAATAATCTAGTTTGCTTTTCTGCTATGGTTTTTACCTTTCTTTTCCACATCAATCATTTACTAGTTCCATTAGGTCTCTAGACAGGTTCTTGGTTCTGACACACTTAAAAGGCAAGAAAAGGCTTTTTTTGCTTTTAAAAACTCTCTCTTCAAAACCTTTTCTAGTTTTTTTTTATTTTGGCTTCAAATTTGTCTTGTCAGGGCTAATATTATTTTCTATTTTTTAATATATTTCTTCTATATTCTTTTTATGAAGAATATTTTTATGAAGCATATGCTTCTATTATAACTTCAGTTTTCAATTATGAAAAAATATTTAAAAAATATAATTTTAAAAATTATCTCGTGAGGCACTGGAACAGGTTATCCAGGGAAGCTGTGAATGCCCCATCCCAAAAAGTGTTCAAGGTCGGGTTGGATGAGGCTCTGAGCAACCTGGGCTAATGGGAGGTGTTCCTGTCCATGGTGGGAAGTTGGAATTCCATGAACTTCAAGGTCCTTTCCAACCCAAAACATTCTGTGATAGTTTGGAGGAAGAGGAGGGTGGGGATTTGTATTTGTAGTGCAAGTGCTTCTATTTTCAATTTTTCCTGCAAGCATGGAAATGAGGACACTGCAACCTTTCTTTCTATAGCTTAATCCTCTATTAATTCTACTGGTTGACATAGTTTTAGAAGTTTTTTAGTTTAGATGTTCCTTGACCTGAAAGCATACGATTAACTAACTACCATAAGCAGTCTGAAAATGAAAAGCCTAGAGAGTCAAGTGAAAAGAGGCTTGAACTTAGCGAGGTCTCTCTGACAAACAGCCAGGACGAGAAAGTAGATAAATATAAGAGACTATCACTAATTTTTGTTCTTAATTTTAGCACAGAAGGAAATGTTACAGATCAAGTACAATTTTTTTCAAAACAAGAACACACAAAGAAAGTAGTAGTAGTAGTAGTAGTAGTAGTAGTAGTAGTAGTAGTAGTAGTAATAATAATAATAATAATGCAAAAATGTAAAGAATATTCATTAGCCAGTTCAGGCTAAGAAATGCATGGCATAAGTAGATCTGTTTTCCTCCAACAGATAGGGTACACCTTTCTTCCATGCAGTTTGCCAGCATACACTGACTGCTGGGTTATAACCAATGGCGTGACATGGTTTATTTGGAATCCATCCTCAGATTTTTGCCATACACACTTGCCAGTCCTATCAATCATTTTCAACATGAAAGACACATTGTCTAACTCCTGCCCAGCTGCAAAGATTTTCGTTACTAATTTGAATTATTTACAGTGTATGAGCTTACCCTAAGAACGGTGCAATGCAGTATATTTTTTCCCTCTTGGCAGTGTTTATAGCTGTAAGACAGAAGCTACTGTAATTTTTGAAAATTGACGTAATATCTGTTTATGATGTCTTGTTAGCACATGCTGAACCCATTTGCACAATCACCTGCTTTTAAACTAGATCCTATGAGCAGTGGAGAAATGTTGGCTGCTGTAGCACATGAAGATATAATTCAGCCTCATGCATCCTCTCTTCTGGGAGGGTTGGGCCAGAGAGAAAAGCCCAAGAAATTCCATGCTGTTAAGCAGATTTCAGATTTGCTTTGTGAAAATCCCTGTCATGCAATAAACCATGCATTGAATAAACTGTGAGTAAAAATAGCTTTGTTATGCTTTTAAGCTTCTGGCATATCTCACCAAAATATGTGGAGCTAAGGCACAATGGCTCTTCAATTTTAGGGAGATCTCCTACTGCTGACCAAGTAGCAGTGGCAGAAGTAGTGCTGTCTCACAGACTGAATTTTTATCACTGCATTATCCACTGTTTCTCAGAGCAGATGCTTCATGATTTGTGCCAAAATGCAGTACATTCAATCCAGTGACATCCATATGAAACCGTTTAACCCACAGTTAATCTACTCTACTGTGTGGTCACTGCTTTCTTGTGCTTTCAAGAGTGTCATTGTGTATGAGAATAAAATATTAGGTAATGCTGCTTTAACAACAACTGTAACTAAACCCCTATCACAATGACAATCCACAAAAAATATGTTACAGAGGGAAAGGGGGAAAAGTACAGGGTTTTTTTCAGGGTGAAAGCTGCTGTGGGATTAATATCAGTAATACTCATTGTGCTAATATATGGAGTAGCTTTTGCATCAATATTGATGTAAACGGATTTATAGAAACTGACTGTCTTTGGTTAAACTTGGACAAGTCCTAGAAGAAATACCTTTGAATGATTTATTTTTCTTCACCACTCATTTTACCATTTCAGCAAATATCTGACATTTTTTGTTTAGAAAATGATTTCACACAGCAAACAAAAAAGCAGTGTGTAATACAATTGCTTAAAATGAGTCATTTGGGAGTTGATCCAAAGTCCTTTGAAGTCAGTGAGAGGTTGCCATTGACATCAGTACCTTTTGAATCAGATCCTCTAAGGGATAGATATAATAAAAGCTGATGACAGAGAAGAAGGTAAGGCTAAAAGGTAGATAAAAGGAGATGAAAGGGGGGGAAAATTGCCACACTCACCCAGCTTCATACCACTTGCAGTAAATCCATTAGGATATTTAACCACCTAAGGTAAATAAAGTTTCTCTTTACTGTGGTCTATTAAGTGATAGGGAGAATATGCAAACAATATCACAGATTTTCTGTCAAGGCAGACTACCAAATCATGTTCAAAAGTGATGTTCAAAAAGTGTTGCACTTGCAGAGGCTGTCACTGATTTATGAGAGAGTCCAGGCTGCAGTGAAACAGGTATGAGATGTTCAGGGTCTTCCCACGGGTGGGTCTTTCTTCATAACCTCTCTTCAGCCACGCAGTGCAATGCCACAGAGCTAGAACAAACCACAATTCAAATGCCTTTTCAAATAATATTCTCTTCTCATGGCTAGCTCTTTTCTTCTTGAAAGAGCCTTCTTCCAAATACAATCTTTATGTACACTTTACTTGTTTGTTTTTTTATTTAGGTTTTTTGGTAGAAACCTTTTGTCTTTCATTTGCACCCTTCTGCAGCATCCATTCTTCAGCACTGTGTTTTAAGTATGTATTCTTCAGTTAGAACACACTGATATTTAAGCAAACATAAAATTTTTTTTTCAATTGTAGATGGCATTTTCAAATATTAATATGCATTTATGGAAATACATGCTGGTGAAAGGCATCTCATTAATATCAAGACAATCCCTGTCAGTGTAGTCTTGAGACACTGTTTTCTGAGCTATGTGTTTATAACTGCATGCACACTTCCTGTAGCTCTCTCCTGCATTTTCCTGCTATGTATACATAGTCCAGCTGAGAAGAAATATGAGTGCCTCCAGCTGAAGGCCAAGTCAAATACGAGGTCTTCGTGTGTCTTTGAATTTGTAATAAACAATTGCACACAGAGAGTAATAGTACGGTCAAATACATGCAGCTAGCTTTGAATATCTGATTCATTTAAATGCTCTTAACTTCCATATTTGTCTCAACCTTGAACTTCATATTCAATTCCTAAAAAACACTCCTATCTTATTTTCTTAAGCAATATGCCTTAAATGCCTTTCTACTGAGCCCATAAATATTTAACAGTTATGTCCTTCCTTAGATTTTTCTAATAGATCTTTCAGAATTTTCAGATTTGAGTGTAAATAGCTAGTTATAGTATGCTATAATCTGAGTAATGTGAGGTCAGGTTTATTTTGAAAGCTCACAATCTAGACTTTACTTCCATGATTTATTACATCACAGCTGCAAAAAACTGGCATTAAGTAGGACTAGGACTACTTTACACAGTGCACTGTGAACACATATATCTGAAATAAATGAAATTACAAACATTTTCCCCAAGCAGTGTTACATACCAGTGAAGATTTAGAGAACAGAAGCACTGACCTATTTAGGACTGTCTGCTGGGGGACTGGGAGGGTTTCCCATCCCTATATCATTAGATGGAAAGAAAGCATTTGACAGTGCCATATTGAAGAATTTAATATTTTTGAAATATTTATAATTTTCATCTAACCTTTATTAACAACCAAGGCACTCTAAGCAAAGGGAAGAGGTATCATTTAATCAAGACTTTATTTTTGTGGATCAAGTTCCAGATAATTTGTCCTATGGTAACTAAAATTATCATTTAGGGTCAAGTAATGCCTAGTGATAAATTTGGCACAGGTGTGGGACCATTGCTTTTGTTTGTACATAACCACAGAGACTCCACATTTTTAGCAAGGTTTAATTGATTATTCAGGAGAACTCACACAGGTAAGGGGGAACATGTATTAATGTGATTAGATACTTATGCAAATGAAGAATCTTGGGTATATTTCCAACGACTTAATGAACATGCTGAAAAATTTTACTCTGGTCTTAATGTGAAAAAACAAGCGGGTCAAATCTTTTCTTTCACTGTGAGTTTTGTTATATTTTAAAGGAGTTTCAACTCGCGTGATAAAATTGGCTAAATGGATAAGATTTTTTTTTTGTTTCTTGCCATTTATCCCTGGATTCAGTTATCAAAGCTATAAATTACAAAGTATAGTAATATTTTCTGAATGCTAAACATTCTGACAGAAATTCATACTGATAAATATTAAAAACCTGGCAGTTTTGCCAAGTTCGACTCATTAAAAATGAATAAACAGAAATTTTCATTGTCTTTCTAGAACAAATACATATGTGCTTTCACACTCCTATTCTCCGAAAATAGACATTCTTAGCAGCATGTATAGATTATATATCAAGGATATAGTGAAAGGAAGAAATAAAATAATATTTGGTCATCTTTTCTCTCTGTGACATTTTCTATAAAGGCTTCAAGGATTAAAACTTGTTATTGTGCCAAAAGACCTCCTAAATCAACATCATGAGCAAGGCAATGTGCATCTCAATAAAAGGGGTCTTTTGAGATGCATGTTCAGTAATTTTTGGAATATTTCTGCTTTTGTCATATGCTGTTTTTTGCTGGGGTAGAATTAACTTTCTTCACAGTGGATGGTGTGGGGCTGAGTTTTGAATTTGGTCTGAACACGGGGCTGATAATACAGAGAAGTTTTTGTTATTGCTGAGCAGGGCTTGCACAGAGCCAAGGCCTTCTCTGCTGTTTGTGCTGCCACGCTGGTGAGGAAGCTGGGGGTGCCTGGGAGGCTGGGAGGAGACACAGCTGGGACAGGTGACCCCAGCTGACCAAAGGGATGTTCCAGACCATCTGAATAGTGCTCAGTACATAAAGCTTGGAGGAAGAAAGAAGAAGGGGGGAAAGTCTGGAGAGATGATGTTTGTCTTCCCAAGCAAGCGTTACACATGATGGGGCCCTGCTCCCCTGGAGATGGCTGAACACCTGCCTGCCATGGGAAGCAGTGAATTCATTCCTTGTTTTAATCTGTTTGTGTACATGGTTTTTGTTTTCCCCATTAAGCTGTATTTATCTCAGCCCAGGAATTTTCCAGCTTTCAGTTCTCTCCCCACTCCTGCTGGTGGTGAGTGAGTGGCTGCCTGGGGCTTGGTGGCTGGCTAGGGTTGGACCATGACATATCATTACACAATAATGGCTTCTTTTGGTGGGGCTGGTTTGGGTTTTTTTTGCACACATGGCTTTGATTTTCTGACATCAATCAACTACATGATGTAAGCTTATCATGCTGGAGTTGTGCACTCTGTTATTTGCTGCTTTTTTTTGTGCTGTGCATGACTTTCTTTTGGCAAAGAAATAATTATACAGTTGTCATTGTGTCCCAGTACCTTTCAGAAACCTTAAGAGGTAGACAGAGTAAATTTGAACTTTTCAAAACATCAATAGAAGCTGAACAAAAATTATTATAAGGTTCACACACATGACAGCTATTAGATAAGAAATGGTCTGAGTGCCAGAACACCCCCAGTGAGTGCTTAGTAACTGCTAAGGAATTACAGTGATGTTTCTTAAAAGCTTTTCCATGATATTACTTTTGAAACCAAGATATTATAGTGTCAAAATGTGGGGAAAAGACTGCTCTTCAAAGGGTCAAGCTCTGTGTCCCTGATGCCATGATGATTTTTTGCCTTTTATTTTATACCCCTGTTATGCCTTTTTGCAACTTCCGTATTCTTAGTGCTTTTTGCCTACATTCTTGGACTTGTTTAAGCTAAGAGACTAACCATTTTAGAGGTTTCGTAGCTAGGAATCAGTCTCCCCAGGCCCCAAGTCCCCTCCAGAACACATTTTGTAAACTAAGATAGAACCATCCAGGGGAATGTTCCTTGGGGAGGGGGGCTCATTCGAGCCTCTCATTGGGGAATTTATTATAGATATGCTAATTAGTAAAACCTATAATGATATACCATATCATTTGGGGGGAGGGGTGGAATTTGTGGTGGGCATCAAGGTGCATTCAACCTGGACGTAGTGCACCTAAGGATCCTTAAATAAATACCAAGGTAAAATCCTTTTCCTCTTCTAACTGTGTTTGCCTCTTGATTTTAAGACCGGGAAAAGGCATCATCCCAAGTCACCACAGGTTTGTCATCTCAGGATAGCCAACTATTTCCCACAGCAGAGGCCAAGTGGGAGCTGGGAGCCCAGAGGCCATGGGGCTCAGCAGTGTCCCTGAGTATCTCTGCTCACAGCTCAGAACCTTCTGCTTGATCTTCTGCTGGCCCACATGAAGGGCAGCGGGCCCAGCATGAAGGTGCTGTGGTCCTTGAATGGAGCCCTTGCACTTGCATGGCAGAGAATGGATGCAGGGAGGTCAGATGGTCCTGCTGGCTTCTCAGGGCCAAGATCAGTTAGTTTTAATTCAGCTCCCTCCAGCTCACACAGCATGCCAAGTGCTGAAGCCTAGTGACCACCCTGACAGTGGACCCACATCTGTCATACACTGGGAAACCAAAACAGGACATATTTGTCCTCCCTGCATTCCACAAGTGACACCCCACAAGTGAAATATTTACCCAGCATCCCCAATCCCACTTTCTCCTTCCACACTGATAGAACTACTTATGAGTCTGGGGATGAGTTTCACGGACTATATACAGGTGCTGTTAAGTGATGGCCACTCCCAGACCTTCATGTGTCTTAGATACCCACTAGCTTTGTGCATAGGTGATGCCAGTGTTTGGGAATCCTGTGGCTTTCTGGAATGGCAGCTGGAAAACCACGTCACTGACATCCTTGTATGGGCAGCTGAGTCCATCCATCAGTGCTCAGCTGTAGAAAGACATTCTAGGAGACACTCAAATGATGGAAGTCAGGAGATACTCTAACAACTTTCTCTGTCTCTTTCAAGGCAAAGGTGATGGCCTCAAAAAAGTCTTCCTGTGACACATACCCAGCCACCCACTTGATTTAACATGTGCCTTTATCTGTGCTTTTTATCAGTCCCTCTACCCAAAACACTCCTCACCTGCACAAACTTCAGCTCTAGTCCATTCTTTATTTGTCCTCCCTGTCATGAACACCAAAATGTCGTGATTTAGAGTCCTGGTTTACAGCTATGCCAAATAGCTGTATTTAGCATAGGGTATGTGGGGGGGTATATTGAGGGTATATTGAGTGTTTCTTCATATATTTCTGAGGCATAAAACTGCCAGGAGGAAACTGAGAAGGGAAATTTGCAGGTAGAGTAATAAAGGAGGAAAAGACATGCTGTAATTCTGCCAATTCCATTGAATTTAAAAGCAGAGTAGAAATCTAGGATAATAAAGTTCCTAGAACTTGTGTGAAACCTGGCAGCTGGTTAGAGGCCAGAAATAATCCCAGTGCTCCCACAGTGGGGAAGAATGGCTGTACTCAGCCATAACTGGCCAGCAGTGCACGAGCAGCAGCGGACCGGACTTGTTCCCCTTGCAATGGGGTCGAAGGGTAGAGAAGTACCACTGACTATGTGGATGGCACTGAGCAGGATAAAGCACGCTGCTCTGTAGAAAAACAGGTTTCATTAGTTCTCCTATTCAGTGAAAACTATTTTTTATAAACAGGAGTAGCAGCCCATCAGTAAGCTCACGGAACTAACAATAATGTGATACTTGATTATTCTGTTTGTCTAAATGCCTTCACCTCTAGCCCTTCCTTTTCCTGACAATTTAGACTGATGTTTTTAGGGGCAAAGCTTGTCATGCTGCAGTATCTTCACAATTATTAAGAACATTTTCCTCGGCAACTGTTCTTAATAATCATGAAAGTCCCACACCATGACTCAAAATATATTTACAGTACAGTTGACTGATTTGGAGCCCAATATAACCCAGATGAGTAAGCGAGCTGATTTGGAGTTGTCCAAACTGGCTCAGCACCACAGACGTGTTGAACAACAAACTGAACAAACAATGTCAAGAGAAACCAATAAGGTATTAACACAGGGGCTGACAGCAGGTCTTGGACCTCACAATTAGCTACCTGCAAATAAAGTCTGTGCAAAGCTTGGAACTACAACAGGCAAAGACAATTCAGAGCTCAGTCAAGTGGTTTAGTTTTGATTTGGGTTTTTTGTGGCAGAGAGGACAGAGCTCACGCCAAGCTCTGGAAAAAGCTGGAGACTGTAGTTCCTTGTTTGGTAGTAGGGTCCACATGACTTTTTTTTTAAGGTTTTTTTTTCACCCCTACAGGACTGGCTCCTCAGTCCAGGGTCACCTTGCATCCTTGTGGTGTCCTGGGCTGGCAGATAAAGGAGTGACTGATGAAAGGGAAAGACTCAGCTTTCCATGCCTTCATTGCTACTGAACACATCGTTGCGAGATTGTAGCCTTAGTTTCTGCTATTTGGCCATTTGGAATAACCCGGAGATCATCACCTTTGTGGAAGGTTTTGTAATTAGCATGAAGGGCTCCCAACAGCCTAAGACGGTTATGCAGAGCTGCACCAAATGCCAAAGCTCATTTTCCAAGTAATCTCTAGACTCTTTTCATCTGGTCATTCTAAAACTCGAGCATAACCTCCTCCTGAGCCCAGTGAGACTTAGGGAGAAGGACATTTCTCCATTTCTTTGCTCCCTGACCCAGCTTCAGAAAAATCTTCCCATGGCACACACAATAGAGATATCACACCATGCTTGTTTGGCTTTCTGACAACACTGAAACAGACACTCCTGTATTCCTGATCAATGGTACTGCGCCTCCAAGCAAGCTGTATTGTGCTGTGAGCTGGTCTCTGCCATAAAAATGCACACATGATGTATATAAATGCATATAGATACATTCATTTATATTCCCAGCACAGCAGATGAAATAATTCTGCACCATGTATATTTTTGTGCTGTTAAGTTGCACTGTTGCTTTGCAAGCAAAACAGTAGATCTTTCATTTGCCGGTGACATTGCACAAAGTGCTTATAATTCAGTGTTAGCTTATCAGCCGTCCAATCTCCCACTCCAGGGAATGTGTCAACCATCAAAAGGAGTGGAGGAGGTGTGCAGAATCTTAATGGCTTCTATTTCATCAGACTCACTTTCTTAAGGGCATTTAATCAATGAGGACAAGTAGTAGGCAGATTTTTAAATAAATGTGTCACTTTAGGTTAATCCGCAGTACAGTTGAATGTATTTGTTTATGCGATTCCCCGAATATGTTCCTCTGCTGCTCAGCTGAATTGATAATCTGTAAATCAAAACATGTTACAAGTAGTTTTAAACTAGCCCTTGAGCAATGACTTCATTTGACCTACTGGTATCTAAACCGTTCAGAAGACACAGATCCAAGGGTGTTTAATGTCAGTTTTGTGTTCAGCACAGTTTCAAGTAAACTTTTGGTTCAGTGAATCCAAATTGGGTTTTGGTCCTTGAAGGCTTATAGAAATATTTTTGTGGAGGTTTTTTTTTTTTAATATGGCAGGTTTTGCCTATTTTTTTTCTTTCATTTTTTCTTTTCCTTCTGTGAAGCAGTCTTTGGGGAAAAAAAAGATCACAACCATTTGCAATATTGCCTCTTATTATTACTTAGTCTCATATAGCAACTAATGTAACTGTACGATAGGCTAGAATAGATGACTTTCTAGAAGCATATTTACTTTTAAAACAGTGTAAACACAAAACCAGATAAAATTGGTCAGATGGATATGTAGATAAATTCACTTGTGCTCATGCAGGTGATAAGCAGCTACCCATGAGTTCTGATTTATGATGTTAACTCCCTGCCAATTAAAGCACTGAAACCGTTTATCCTTCACGCTCGCACAGGAGAAAAAGATTACGCATTAGCGTACATTAATCATGTTTAGTCTATTGTAAAATGGATCTAAATTATAATTATACCAATATATATCAGCCTTCAGAGAGAGGTAAACTGGCAAACTAGTGGAAAAAAATCTGCCCATCTGTACTTCAGACTTCCACTGATGCAAAACATTGGCAAGGCTGCTTTGATTTACACTGATATGAACAAGATTATAATCAAGGCTAAAGCTAGACTGTATGCTATTTGTGTTACTCAGCTGTGAGAACATATAAGGCCTGAATGTGTAGTCAAAATCCCCTTGGAGACCAATGCAAACTTCACCTGCACAATGACCACAGGGCTATACTGTAATAGTGTAGAAATTATTCTGTGCCTTAATAGAAAACTTTTCCCTACAGCCGTTTAGTGAGGTCTTTTGCAAAAATACTCTGTAGATCGAAGTGTGTGACATTGCAAAGGACATCTGTGATTACGAGGCTGCTTGTGTTATGTAAGATATATCATCTGAGCATGGGCATCCAACCAGAATATGACTTTCCAGTTCATGTGAGGAGTAATTAGATTGGCGAGAGTGCACCATGTGCAGAGTAGTGAAATAAAATAAAATGCATCAATGGATCTCATAGACAAAACAGAAAATAGGGATGAGGAGGTGTTACAGGTGCCCTCAGCAATGTTCTTATAATTTTAAGGGTGATTTTCACATGACCTTAACCTGCAGAAATGCTCTGTTTCCAAACTATGTAGCACCGGCTTATAAACATGTGTATAATGAGTACTTTCATATCTGTATTTATGTACTGATTTGTATCCCAATTCTGCTTTTTCCATTCAAGTTAAACTAATTCCTGTGCATTCTTCTAGTAATGTGCAATTAGTTTCCTGAGACTGAAATCTACTTTGCTTTCTTACCTTGCAGGAAGCTTTGAAGACCCAGGTAAAAAACACAACATCACTTAGAGAAGGATCTTTAATATGGATCCGAACGCCATGTAAATCAAACCATTCTGTAAACTGTGCTTCAACCTCTTTAAACAGATCTCCGTGTTAGTTTTAACATCATTATGCCCCATTGTGATGAAAATGGACTTTCTGTATCCTGTGATAATGAAAATAGCCACTTTATGCAGTTTCTGTCTGCAATTATCCAGGCTTTTCTCAGACTCTAGAGGAATCTAAGCTAATTGCTTTGGGACTTTTTCTACATTTCCATAAATTCTTTGTTAATTTTTCATGAGAAACTGTTATTGCAGTTGGCCTTAAAGTTCCCATTGTATTCAATAATGTAAAGAAGTCATTATGAAAACATAACCAATTCACTAGTGCCTCCATCAAAGCTACACTCTTTTATCTACATGTATTCTCAGGTGAGACCAAATGACTCATCCAAACCCTTGAATGGCTCTTTCTTTTTTTTTTTTTTTTTTTTTTGGTATTTTGATACATGCTTTTCTTCATCTGAGTTTACTCAAAGCACATTTAAAAGTGCTTCTATGCGGTGCATTACCTTGTCATTACAGGACATGAATTGAGTGTGCTTTATCTCAGGGCAACCTTCTCTATGCAAAAAGCAGCAGATTTGCATTCATTTTGGTGGCATCATGCCAGTTTACATTCCCTACAGCACCAGCCCCAATGAGATCTATGCTTTAACAAAAACAGCAGTGCAGTCCACTGAGATGCCACTTTAAAAGTCCCTGAATCATATGAAACTTGCTTGGCCCCCTCAGAACCCTGAAAAACACTAACAGCAATGAAAGCACCTACGCATTTTAAGAGCTTATTGAGTGTAACTAATTATCACCTTTTATCTCTTTCTGTTGCTATCATAAAATAGTGCCATCTTTGTAACCATATATGTCACACTGCCAGTTCTGAAGCAGCTAAGGCAATCTGCAGTGCAAGACACACTTTCACAATGATTTTCTCTTGAACATTGCAACAGAAGAATACATAAACTACTGAGAAACAAAAGAAAAGTACCAGTGTGAAAAAAATCTCCCTGAAAAATCAGGATAGGCCAGTATTTTTCTAGTTATTAATACTGCTTAGAGATATGGCTTGTGGAAAGCACAGGTCTTACTGATATCAATAGAAGCCATTATAGATTAGAACTGAATCATTTAATGACCTATGTTTCTCCAAGGTCCTCTAAAGTCTGATTGAGGAAAAAGGCAAGGGATTGTAAGCAAACCTCAGAAATCTCTAAGGTTTGACTCAGAAACATGCTCACAAATCCCATTGCTTATCCTAAGCTTTTCTAAACCTCTTTCGTGTGGTAATGAAGCAGAGGATCATTGCATGATTGGATCTCTTATTCTCTTTTAGGTAGGTGGTCTAAAATAAAAGAAAACCCATATTGCTTGTGATATTTATCTTATTATTAAATGAAAAAACCTTAAATAAGTAAAATGTTAGTGCATTTTTTGCTTTCTCACTGAAAAGATAAAGCTGGCTTCAATCTTGTCCACAGATTAAGTTTTTTCACATTTGTTACTGATTTTCCAGTGCTGGAGACTATCAATTCAAGACCCGTGCCCTTCTCATAAGTCCCAGGAGCTGTGGTGCTTTATTCTCCAAGGAAGTGACTGATGTGAACAGGAATATTGACAGCATATGGCACCACTCAGGATGCCTGAAGTGGATGGCATGTTGCACTGGAGGGAGATTTACTCTGCTTCAGCTCTTGTTGTGCGTGCTCCCGAGCAGGCACATTCCCAGCCTCTCTCCAGTGGCAGTTTTACTACCGCTGCTTTTCGAGGATTTGCTGCCACTGATGCTAATGATGAGACAAGTGAAAGGAGCTGTACAGTAGCTACTAGGCTGAGATTCTGGGAAAGGAGCTGTACAGTAGCTACTAGGCTGAGATTCTGGCTTCTAAAAGAGTCTCAGCTTTTGGGTTTTTCGTTACTCTAGTAATAGCAAAAATAATGACTGGCATTAGGACTCTCAGCCTTCCATGTATACGATTTCAAAAGTGCTTGACCACTTTACTACTCTACTGTCTCTACTTTATCCACAGCACTGGACACATAAGTTTTTCCCCAAGAGGTACATCCATCCTCTCCACATTTGTTTTCTTTTTTACAAAACTGGGTTTGTTTTAAAAGAGAGAAAGGATTGAAAGGCCTGTCATCCCCCAAAATTCTTCACCTGTAGGAAGATTAATGGTCCCAACAGCTGGTCTGCCTCTCTTTTCACCATCTTCCCTCCAGTACCTGCTCCACGCAGCAAATCTGACCCCATGCATTCAGGGTGGCTCAGGGAGGAAAAATGGATCCACTGGAAGGGATGGTCTCTCAATTCATAAGGGATGTGCAGTCATGTTTTTCCCTGTAGTTGCTGAGTGGACCAGAGGATACAGGATATTATTTGGGGTGGCTGTTAACTGAGAAGGGTGCAACAAAGATCACAGAAGAGAGGACGGGCATGAAGTGCTGGAAACTATGAGATACACATAAGAAAGGAGATTTAAACACCTGCTTGTATGAATATGTGTGCACATCTGTCTGCTCACAGGACTGAGGCAGGAGACAAAAGAAAGAAGGCAAAAAGGAGTGAAAAGGTGCAAATGCAGGAAGCACTTCCAAGATTTTTGCTCAAGAGTACAGCAATGGCCAATGTTTGTTGTACAAATGGCTGCAGCAATGCAGGAAAACAGACTTTGAGCTTCTGGGGAATGTTTGGCTGTGCTTCCCTAAGCAAGTCATGCTGCTTTGCTTCTACATAATAATTGCAACAGGCTTTACTGACTGTAACTTATTTACTGGCAGCAAAAATTTCACTTGGGTAAATTCAGTCCAGCGGACCAGGTTTATTTTATCCTGAATATATTCACGAATTCATAACAGGCTAGGTAATTCCTTCTTTTGTAGCTGGGTTGTCTTGGAGGGGTTTTTTACATGTCAGTTTCTTTCTAGCTTTGGTATTTGGTTGCTCTGACATTATTGCCTGAACCAAGATAGCAAATGAAGTGATTACATGAGTTAGTGATTGTGACTTGGATCTTTTCACTTTTCTTTGCTTCAGTATCTGCTAAATAAGTGAGAGAAAGACAGCTGCCTGAAATCTTGGTGGAAAAAAAAACTTTAAAAAGAGCAAACACATACATTAAATAGCCTTGGATTTTTCCAAAGTCCTTAGCGCTTAGTTTCAATCTACCAGGCAATAAAGATTATTTAGGGAACATATACACAAGGAGCACATAAAATTTTCCCTGAATTGTTAGCCAGCTGTAAGACTGATCACCAAAATCAACACCAAAAATAAAAAAAAAAAAGAGCCCTTTCATTCTTACAACAATCATTCTTTTTCTATTAGCTTAATGTATGGAAAAATCCCTTGACATATATATATTTATATAGAGTACCTATTTTCATATAAGTAAGTGTGGAACTATCACATTCCAGCTGGCTACAATGTGAAAACAATTGTTCATTGAAAGTTGTTGGGAAGAAAAAGTTCACATGCTTTCAAAAAAAACCCCAAAACAAAGCAAAAAAACACCCTGAAAACTTTTGACTGCTAAAGTCCATTATCCATTATGTTGTTCTTTACTTCAGCGAAGGATCTCATAGGAATGCTGTTACAACAACAATGAAAAACACATTGCTTTACATGAAGCTTCATTTGTGAATTCCCTGTGGCTAGTGCATTTCTTTCCCAAACTGAAAGAAATGAAGTGTCATGTGTATCAGCTTGTTCTTCATTGCTCACATTCCTCTTTACGCTGATGAGATTTTTTTTCAGTACAAGCATTCAAGAATGGTACTTTACTTAAAGATACTGCATTATGTTAAGCAGACAGTATTGTCATTATTTAGCAGCTATGGTAGACTGTGGATGCAGTCCTGTTGATTTTATTAAAAAGAGGCTGTCAGGATCTATAATTCACACATCATTAACTGCTTCATTAAGACTACAGCAGCTCTGTGAGCCCTAAACTTGTAGCAGTTGCATGACAATACAGGTAAATGTTCACTGGTTGAGACATGCAAGCATCTCCAGTGACTTGTTCACTGGATAATTAAAAGCCAGTACTGTTTTTTAGGAAACGCTTTTTTTTTTTCAAACAACAAGCATAGATGCATAAAACATGTTCACTTAAAATTGATTTGATTTAAGTTAAAAGCATTACTTTGCAATGAGGTGTGCAATCTCACATCATCAGTCAAAAAAGGCAATAACATACCAAAATGTACAGTCATTTAAGTATTTTCATATGGTTTGGGTTTTCTTTACTGGAATATGAAGCAGCCTGTGTGCTGAAACAATGTGAAGCAGAAGTCATACAGACATGAGCAATGTGAATCATATTTATTTAAGAATTTAGAATTAATGGAGCATTAATTATGAAGAGAAAAATTTTATTTTCCTATTACTTTTACTAAGTCCTTCTACATTTCCACTCTTGCTTTTCCCTCTTCTCTTTCAATAGACACCTCCTTCCCTCTCTCCCTGATTATTTAGTTAAAGCTACCAGCTCAAAGATAAACACATAGCATGGATTTTGAACTGGACTTAGGAGCCTGATAGTCTTGAGGAAACAAGCAAAAAGATTTGCGTTTCATGAATTATGTAGAGTTGTCTGTGGCAGCCTTCTCAGTGGGATGCATGTGCAGTCCTCACAGCACCACTGAGCTCTTCCCCTCTCTGCTCCATGCCCTTTTTGCCTTCTTCCATCCATGGTCACCACTATTTTTGCACCCCTTGGGTGAAGAAGTGGGAACTGGTCTGGCAACTTGTGCTGCCAGTGTTGGTTCAGCCACCTCTCATGCCTTGTCCCTCAGAAGAGCTCTTTGATACCAAGACGCTGCTCCTATTCTGCAAACACACATTTCCTGATGGGAAAGGTTTCTTTCTCTTGCCAGCCACCACAAATTTCCAGCCCTCCTCACCTTGGAAGCTGCAAGCACACCATGCATGTGAAGATCATGCCCACCTATCCCAGCAACTGCAGCCTCCTCCCACAACTCTTTCACCTGGAGCACCCTGATCCCTTGGGATAGCCCAGCAGCCCAGCTCACCCTGGAGGTGCCCTGGCTCAGGGCTGCAGGGTTCTGGGGCAGTCACTGCTGGGGTCGGAGGACCAGGCGCTGCAGCTGCTCATCACCATCGATGCTCCAAGCCTGGGTGTCCCCACAAGTCTGTGGCAGCATTTCTGGGGCCCAGCATCCCGTACTGACACACTGCAACAGCAGCCTGCACCCCTAAACCAGTGCTCTGACTACCTACAAGTACCAACAGCCAGAAAACTGAAATCCACTTTCTTTTCAAGAAAACAAGCAAAAGGTTTCTGATGGCTGGCAGCCCTGTGTGAGTCTCAGTGTTATTCTAGCTTTAGGGTTACAGTCAAGAGAGGAGCAAGGCCAAAGCTACTGTAAGAGTGGATCTGCAAGGGGGCTGTCAGAAAAAGCTAAAGGCTGTCTGGTAGTCATAATTTTCTGATTTTTTATCATGCACTTTTTGGAGGCTGCTAAAAAAAATAAATGCCATGATGTTGTATTCATTGTTATCAGTCTAGGAGCAATGTGCAAGACATATTTGACTGATGTTACCCTAGTAGTTCCTTTGAAATTTTCAAACTTAGTTCATTGAAGCTTTACTAACAATATAAATACCATGGTTGTTGCCATAAATAAAATTTTTGTAAGCAAACATATAGAACATTCCTTGGAGACAGTATGTGAACATATTTACTGACATTTTTGTAAGGAAATATTCAAATTTTTATTTTCAGTTTGTTTGCTTCTTTGTTTCTCTTCTGCATTTACCTAGAGAGATGTGCAGATTTCTACTCAGTCACAGTGTATTCCTTCAAGGTTAAATCCCGTGTCTCACGGGGAATGTATTATTCTCTCTGTAAGATGTCAATGTTTCTAATAATGCTCTAATCAAGAAAATAATTCTTACTGATAGCATAATGTTGACAACTATTTTTGCTGAAGGACAGTGGCTGCACCACTCACAACATACTTACAGTTTATAAGGATGTCTGGGCCAGAAAACTTTGGCTAGGCTATTCTTTTTATGTTTTGGTGTACTAGTGATTACTGAGAAAAATGATCAGCTATAATTTCCAATCCTTTGACTTCAGCGCTGTTCAAATGTGTCAAAGTCTAAAAAACAAAGCTCTGTGTTTTTTTCCTCTCATTATCACTAGTGAATATCAGTGCTCTCAACAGCGAAAGCACTGGTTACATTGGGAGATGGTGGATTTTGTGCAGACTGGGAAGGTAGTTACAGTGTAAACAATTAGAGGATAATCATTTTCACTGTGACCTTGTACTGACCTTCACCGTGAGGTATAAAACTTCTTTGCTAGAAGTAAAACATGAATTCCTTCCTGTCTGTCCAGGACAGACAGCCTAAGATATGGTAGTAAATTCAGTGTGCCCAAGGCCATCCTCTAGCCACCCTACACAGAGCAGCATACATTCCTTCCCCTAAATTACGCTATCATTCAAAACAAGGCAACCAAATCCAAACCTACAACTTGGATATAGACCCATCTCTTGCCCAGCAGATGGTGTGAGCCAAAAGTGGGATGAAAGAGCCCTGGCAGTGTGTCAGTATGGATGGGTAAGCCTAGGACCAGCATGGTCCCCAGGTCTCCTTAATTTAGCAGTATAGAAATAGCAGGAGGCTTATTCTGATGCTCCTGAAATTTTCTGGGGAGTAGATCTACTCCTTCTGTATTAATTTTACTAAGAAAACTTGCAGGAAATGCAGAAAAGGACAGTAGTCACCACAGCAGCATCTGAGTAAGTGAAATAATATTTTACTAATTTTTCCAGCTCAG
The DNA here is from genome assembly GCA_026261815.1 of Monarcha castaneiventris obscurior. Taxonomy (NCBI): domain Eukaryota; kingdom Metazoa; phylum Chordata; class Aves; order Passeriformes; family Monarchidae; genus Monarcha; species Monarcha castaneiventris. The sequence continues at coordinate 6,826,747 of JAMPIT010000889.1, forward strand.
CTAGCATATTCCTTTCACAGCCTTATGCTCTCCCTGCAACTCATATTCAGTTATGAAGTTTAAAAAAAAAGATTATAAAAATCCAGTAACGGCAGATATTCCGAGGTGACCTGATTGTGGGGAGAGCTGTTTGTGTCCAGAATAGAATGACAAAAGGATTGTATCTATGGTAAATCAATGAGCACTAAATGCTACAGAAAGTTAGCAAAGCTTAATTAATTGGTCCCACAAGACACCACTGGGCAATTCAACAGTAAAATATTTTTCCTCAGAGATCATCCAGCTTTACAAGAGCTGAAAAACACAGCAATCTGCAATTATAGACTGCAAACAAAAAAAAGTGGAACTCAGCATGCATAAATCTTTGTGACGAATAATTGTAATTTAAAAAATCCCAAACAAACAAACTGGAAAAGAACAGAAATGTTTTTCCAATAGGTGCATAGAGAGCTAAAGGGAAACTGCCCTATCCCTCCCATGCAATTCCAGAAACCTGCAGACATAACAAAAAGATAAGTGGAAGCAGGAACATTCTTACGAATGCTCCTCCTGGTAAGAGAGAATCATCATCATCATCATCATTTAGTGCAGTAAAGCAACCATGGTGTTTGCACATGCTTAAGTCATGCAAAACTAAAAAGCCCCCTTAGGAACCTGTAGATATCACCACAACATTTTTAATATAGATATATATATATAAAAAATATATATATATTTAAATTAGATATATATGCTGGCTGCAATTCCCATTCTCCTTCGGGCTCCCTCTACTCAGACCACAGCTTGAAGTGCAAATGGCCAGAAGACAGACAGGGCACAGAGCTGACTTCTCCCCACTGCTCAGTAGAGAGGGATTGTTAGTTAATGTGTTCCATGCTGTTTCATATCCCAGCAGGATGTGTTGATGTGTTCACAAGAGCATGACATTGTTGACATTGTTCACTTTGATCCATGATAAACCCCTAGAGAGACACTACCTAACCACTACTTGTACAAGTTTATTTTCCTCACCTATGCATCCTGTCTTATATATCTCTTGCTCTGTACTTTTCCAGTTTGTGAAGATTATTTAGCAGTCCAGTCCTATCCTGTAATGCACTTCCAACCTATTCCAGTTTGGGAGGAACTATACATTTTTTAAGAGTATATACTCTATTTCAGTATGTAAGGTATTGATCAATATATTGAAGAGTGGTCTCAGAGCAGCTGAATGGGAGTCTCTTCTCAGTCCACACAGTAGCTTGACCAAGAAGTGTTGCCAAACATAGGCTACCAGTCACATTTGTTCCTACTTCACAACAGCTTAACACCACCACAATTCCCCCAATTGTGTTTGGGAGTGTTGTGTAATACACAGACAAAGTGTGTATTTACACATACAGTCAAGATAGGTAACATCTGGTGTTACTCTGGTGTAACAATAAAGTTACATTGGTTACTTTATAATTATTTGATCTTTTTTTGTTGACAGTTACAGAACTCTTTATGATGCCTAAAGACTTTCTAGCTTTGTAAATATTTTCCATATATTTGTAGTTTTGTAGATTTTTAATATACAGCTGTATGGTTTCTAGAACTTTTCCTGCCCTTTCTCAAAATAAGCTAACCCTAACCAACACATTCTTGAAATTCTGTTTTGTCTTATTTGTAAGAAGAGAATTTCTGACAAGGACATCTTGTTTTCCAACAGAACTTAAGAAACACAAACAGAAATGGAGCAAAGAAGCCCCTGGACCAACTCCAAGGGGTTGACCCAAGGGTGGGTTACTGGGGCAACTGATCTCCTATTGGATGTACCTGCTAGATATACTGATTAATTAACCCTATAAAAATTGCAGAAATCCTTTATTATGGGGGTGCAGAGCTATATTTGTGCCCCTGAAAGCTTTGATGAAAGAGTTGCTTTTTATATATCACTCTTAATACCATTTGGAAAGTTTTTATTCCAGGCAATACTTGTTCCAAGTAATTACATAGAGTGTGTTTTATTATTTGTTGTAGCATTATTTGAATTTGAATTTGAATATGAACTCACCTCCTAGCCTCAGCTAACAAGCTGCACTACTGGATTCCCATTTTCTTCACCATGCAAAGGTGGTGGAATTATTTCTGCACCATGGCACAAAAAAGAAAACCAACTAGTACAGTTTCCAGTTTTGCTTTGGCAAAGAATCCCTTTTTTCACACTTGCACAGACACAATATAAAAACTCAGAGACTTTTCAAGCACCTTGTGGCAAGTCAGAGGTTTCAAGCCAACAATTTCAACCACAAGCAGTTTATTCATCTCTGGTCTCACAGTATGTTTGGCACATAACTTCAGAACCATCATAACTTTCAATCCCGAGGTTTGGAAAGAAAAAAATCAGGAACTGGTGATAAAATAAACAGATAAAAGCCTATCAGCAGCTAAATAAGAGTCTTCTGGCACAAACACTTTCTCCCATAAGGTCCTTGGCCTTCTCAGATTTCTTCTGATGTCAGGCTGAAAATTCTCACAGCTCCTCAGCAAAAAATTAAAACACCTGCTAAGTTTCAAGGTGGAACAAGACTGTGGCTTCAATTTCATTACTGCTTTAAATAGTATCATGATACTTCAGCAGATGCTGAAGTAAGTTAAACTCTTATCTAAGCAGGTATCAAAATTTCTCCTCAAAGCCCTAGAACAACTCTACAGCTCATAAAATTCAATTGCTTACAGGGTCCTTTTAGCTGTATGGAAACTTGAGTCCCAAACGAGTTTCATTTTCATATTTATCATGCATTTCACATTCATCATGTATTATGTGTTTATCAGGTGCTTCTTATTTATGTTAGGTACATATCTTTAATCTTGGTAAAACACTAATTGAACTCGAGATATAGGATAGCCTGAAAAAAAGACAGAAGATTTGCCTTAATACCTCTGCCACAGGTGCTTTATAAAATATCTGTCCAACAGCACTGTGCTAATAGGAGCCCGAATAACTCATCAACATATCTCCAGAAATTTCTCAAAAAAAGAGCTTTCTCATTCTAACTGTATATTCATCATTAAAAAACTGCTGTAATCACACAGAGATATAAAGATGGAATTCCTCAGAGTGCTTCTGAAGGTTGGAATCAATGGCAATTGTTATAATGGTATTTATACATCCCCCCTGTCAGGTGCCATGAAATGCTGGGGTTTTTTTGGGATCTGGCCCAGAGTTCTGACATATTTCTGGGGACCTACAGTGTACACCACATTTGTGTACATGGCCAGGATGTATGTGATACATAGAACATGCACACCAAGCAAAGCACTTCTCACGTGGCACTGTGAAAACACAGACCCCAACACACACATCAGCCTAAACAATGCAGTGAGCTCTTCTGATAGGCAAATGGCCTTTCTCTGTCAAGTACTTGTTATTGTTTTTCAGTTTAATGTTAATCAAACCAAGCAAAACTTCATTTACAGATAAGCATGTTTTGAAGACATTAAATGGCAGTGGTTTTAAAAGTGCTTTTTCTATCATGGAAGTAATGTGAGGACAACTAATTCAAGATGATAAAGTTAACGGGAGTTGATAAAGTGTTTGAGTAGAGAGTTGTATGGATTTATCAAGTGAAGCATGTATCTTAAATGTATTAGAAAATGATCATCTCACACTGATTAAGGACGTAACATTTCTCTCCACTGAGATGTGCTTTATGTCTGCGAGGCTGTAATGTGTCTTGCAAATGGCTTCAGTATTTCACAGACAAATTATATATTTCTCACTTCCATGTGTTCTGTCACTAAGTGAATGGAGATGCTAGAAAACTCAGCTCAAAAAAATGTTCACTGGATTTCTGTCCAAAAGAAGTTGTTTCATTACAATCCAGCCTTTTTTTAAGAGCTTTAATCCATTTTGAGATGTTTCTCTTGTATTGCCTTAGCAGGCTATGACACAGTTAGACAGACATGAGGAAACTTCAGCCCTGTGAACACTTGCTCAAGAGAGACATGTAATCCCTGGCAGTAGTGCTTAATCACATTCCTCAGTCAGGTGTCAAACAGAGCAAAAGCACAAACACACAAGCAAGTTTTGTTTAGAGGACCTCAAAAAACCAGCCAAGTGGCAAATTTGGACATCTGTGCTAGACTGTGGCTGTCCTGTTTTTTCAGTCTAATCTGTCAAGATAACCATTTCCCCATTCTCTTAAACAAACACAGACTTCCTTGTTTAAACACTGCAACAGTTCTAACAGAGCACAGGTTTTAATCATTCTCTGCTAAGTACACTAGCAAGAGGCTCAGAAAAGAAGCAAAACATCTTAAATGTAAGCTGCTGATTTTGCTGTGTGAAAAAGAGCAGGGCATATGACCCTCAGATTTCAGATGAACTGTAAACAGAGGGCGTGTAAGAAAAAAAAATTACTCAAAATGAGATGAGCTTTTTTTTTGCCCCTTAATTAAAAGAGGCCAAATTAATTTCAATTCTAGTCTGAAAAAATAATTAGAATAATTAATCTGGGGGGGAGGGTCACTTTTCCTATAGGGTAACCTTTTCTACAGATTCCCTCTGTTATTCAGATTATATTAACGCAGCACTAGTAAAAGCTATTCCATGAGCATTATAATCATAAAATTTGATATATGTAGCACATTATTCTATAGATGGCCACCAATTTTAATACCAAAATCTCAGAACATATGCCTCGTACAGAAAGACCATTAGATATAGAGAAACAAATAAATACAATTAAAATCCATCATCTATTTTTTTCTGAATATTGACTCATCTTTTTATTCTCTTCAGTCTTTTCCCCTCCTTTTCTCTTTTATTAGTTATGACTAATTTCATTCACATCTGTATTATTTATCTTAGATTTTTATTGTTCTGCATGTTGTTCTCTTGCCTCTCTTCAGTAACTATTTGTTCTTTTTCCGTCTGAAAGGAGTGTTCCTTTTCCATTCATTCTTTAATGCTTTTATGCTTATCACCCTTTACTGACTCGCACACTTCCTCTTCTTTTCCTGTGATCTTTCTTATTTCTTTCTTCTGATTCTTTTCATTGCATTCTATTATCTTTCTTTTCTTGGGTTTTTTTTCCGACCATGTTAATTTTTCTTTATCCTTTATCCCTGAAGTCTCTTTTTTCTTGCCATTGAATCCCTTCCTTTATCTCTTTCCCATCAGGGGATTTCCCTACATCCTAATCTTACATCTCTTCCTATCCAACATATGGTGTCTCCCACCCTCTCATTCCTGATGGGGTCCTTCTTCCTGTAGTGCTTCAGAGGATACATTTACACTGACAGAAATGCTATTCTCCCATCTTGCTCTTTCACCTCCTGCTTTATTTACACTGCAGCACAGGCTGACTCTTACCACATGCTTGGCAGTCAGTCCAACCAGGGTCTGGATCTTGTGATTTCCCTCAGAAATGATCCTGAATATTTTCTACTTGTGAGCCACCTGCGTGTAACGCGGGTGCATGTGCTTTGTTGGGAGCCTCCTTCTTGCTTGGGAACAGCGCCTTGGACAAGTCAGGGAAGAAGCCCTCCACCACAAAGTTTCCTCGGTAGGTCATATTATATTCCAAGAGCTCCTCTTTCATGACACTCTTGTCAAAAGTGTTTCTCCTTCAAAACCACTGGTGAAGAAAAGAACAAGGAAGGAATTTTTAAAACACTTTATTCTTGGACAATAAAGGAATCACATCATAAAAACGAATACCTGCATTTGTCTCTCATTCAGAGTTTATCCCTCCCACAGTCACTCTGCAGGCTCAGTATCTCTTTGAGGCAGATGGTACTCCTTTCTTCTTGTTACTCTCCTGTTTTCCTAGATCATCTCATCAGTGAAGGAGGGACAAAGAGCAGGTAGGTCTGGAGAAGATAAACATCTCCTGGTAGACTTTTGCTCACCTGTCAGGTTTCTTACCACTTTGTTACCCTGGTCAAAATGTTCCTACGAGTTCTCAGAGAAAGGCTGAGACAACTGGCTTCTATTAGGCAGTCAAATAGCTCTTGGCTAAGACAGCAAACAAAACATCTTCCACTTCTTACATTCAGGCTAAAAATAATTAGGCATCTGGTTTTACAGCACAGGCTGGATAAAATAATCCAGAAGGAAAGTGCCATGGACAGTGAATCTGAAACACAGTCTGAAATGAGATACAGACAAAATATCATGTTTTCTTGCACAGTGACGTATAGACATTACTTCATGGGGGATGTATAGGCACAGGAAATAGCACGTCACATGCCTGAAAAATATTTCTCCTACCCAAAAGGTGGTCTCCTCAGACCAATACTTCAGTCTGAACAAAATAGTAACTCTCAAGTGTTCCAGCGACACAGCTGCTCTTTTTGCTCATTGCTGAATAGTGCCAACTTCCAAACTACCTTTCAGAAAATAGTAGCAGCTGAGGATCATAGGCAGTTCAGATATGGAAAGAGATGGAAGGTGTGAATCAAAGTCCCAGCAGGCATAAATTCTCAAAAACCCCCTGGAAATTAAAGACTGAAAATTCACCTAGAAAGTATCCCCACAGGGAGCGTTAGTCAGAGTCATGACGCAAAAGTGAAAAACCAGCCCTGAACTGACTTACTGGGGGGTGGGAAAACAACAAAACAAAATAAAAGATGCAAAGCCCGGCTAGGGCCTGTGACACAGGTTCCAGAGGCAAGTTCCCCTCACAGCAATCTCATCAAACCCAAACTGCAGTTTGCTATAGTAGTTCTGAAAGTGCCAAATGCAGAACAGCTGGTTGTCCACACTCCCCATCTGAAAACATTGATTTAAAGCTTTGCGAAGATTTCCGGCTATACTTACAGAGAAAACCCTTCTGTTGCTGAAGAGTGTGAGCATACTTAGAAAATCACTGAACTCAGAATTTATTTAAAGATAGATTTTAGACATTTCTAAAACTGTATTGCAATCCTGTGTGCATACAAAGACATATCCATCTTTGGACCTTCTTTAGATGATACCATCTCCATATAGTGAAATGTCATGCTTCACAATTATAAGGCCTGTTTTAGAAGATTTCTTCTGTCTACTGTGTTGAGGTCATCCATCAAAACTACACATTACTGCTTGTAGAGTCTCCAACTTAGTGTTGCAAAGTTCTGCTGAAGGCTTTTATGTTAATGCATTATCATGATCCCTTCCATTAGTTCTGATAAAACTGGAAGGATCACAAACTGGAGACACAACATTCAGATATCCTTCCATATATTCCTTCCAATCCTGCCCTACAAGGGGGTCATCTAAACAATTTCATAATCCATCAAACACTTGAACATTCTGCAGTTATTAGTCACCTGGGGAAATGTACTGCCTGGGGGAAAGGGCATAGTTCCAACATGAATGCAAATATTAGTGAAGGCTGAGGTTATGAAGTTAAAGGATTTTCTCACAAAGGGAATATTGTCCAGAAGATTTAAATGTCAGAAGTATATGAGGGGAAAATACCACCTCAGTGAAAAAAAAATGAGCTTTTCACAGAACTAGATGCAAACTGCATGAAGTAAGGAATCCAGAGGAAGATGGCGTAGTCCTACAAGGGCCCAAAATTAGAATATAAACATCAGAAGCACCAGAATAGAACAAGTGAGTAAAAACGAGAAATGTGAGAATGAAGAAATAGGGCCCTGTCAGACATGGTATATGAGTCTGACTATGCATATTTCAAACTGGTGTGACAGCAAGCATAAAATTTGTCCTGATGTGGCCGAGGACTAGCTTGCCTCACTGCTAAGACATACTCCTGGCTCATGCTGACCTTGTTGCCCACCAGGAACCTCAGGGCCCCTCCGGGCAGACGTCTGCCTGTGCTTTTGTTTTTGATCACTGTGTCCCAGGAGCAGGAATTCACATTTCCCTTTGTTGAACCTTGTACATCTCTTTACAACCCAATCTCACATCTCTACAGAGTGGCTATTCTTTCCTGAGTACGCACAGCACTTCCTGCTGCATCACACACGAACCTGGAGCAGCAGAGGCACTCAGTGCTATCACCTGGGCCAGTTACAAGGACGTTGAGCACTGCTGGTCCCAGCTTTCACTCTGAGGAGCTCTGTTTACGAGTGGCACACAGTTTGTCTTTGAGCCATTGACTACCACCTGCCAGTCAGACAGTTTTCCATACTCCTCGAGGCCCTTAACATAATGGCCTGCCAGCCAGGACACAATCGCACAATTGGATCAAGCATCTTGCTAAAATCAAGGTAAGTGATATCCTCAGCTCTCTGCTCACCACCACGGATGTTGTTTCACCACAGATGGTGACAAGATAGGTCAGGCACATTTATCTTTGGTAAATCTGTATTGGTTTTCCCAGTCACATTTTTGCCCTCCACATGCCTGTATAAAATAGCTTACAAGAGGACATGTACCATAATTTTCTCAGTGACAGTAGCAAAGCCTGGATCTGAACCTGCTTTGATCTAATTGTGATTTCCTCTAACTGTTTTCAGTTTAACACCACATGTAGTGGAAGGACACAAAGGAGGTGCCTCCAAATTTTGTGCATAGCACTTAAGGGCAGGTCATGCAAATTGGCATAGCAAAGGCAGATGCTCCCGTAACACCTAGGAAACTCTTTAGAGGTTCATTTGGGTCTTACAGCGTCCTATAGGAGAGCTCATGGAGAGCTGGAGAGGGAAAAGAAAAAAAAAATCCTGTCTGACGGTGAAGAATGTCCTCAGCACGTGTCATGACAAGCACCAATGGTTGTGTCTCTCCCCTTTTCTCCGCAACTCCATACATGTGCAATGCTGTGCTGCCTGCTGTGAAGTCCTGAGCCCCCGCAAAGTCAGCACCCTCACAGGCCTGCCCTCTGTGAGAACATACTTATATCTCTCAGGGGGTTAGGCTGGCTGGGAGGGTTTATTTACATAGGCCAGGATGTACTGACCTGCATCTACAGATGCCTCTGGTTCAGGAGCTAAAGCTCTTGTCTGAGCACCTCAAAAACTCAGGGGAAAGCATTTGTTTGATAAATTCAATAGAACAGATACCTGGGCGTATTTTTTATAGGACAACTCAAAAGAGGTCTTACAAAATGACAAAACCATATTTTGAACATATGCTAAAAGAAGAAAGATTTTGTAGAATAAGATAATAGCAAAGAAATGAAGTTGTGGCTAATATATTTCTACCATGTTGTTCCTGCCTTTACTTTTAGAGATGGTTATTTCACCTTTTACACTGTACAGTTACCTCATAAAGTCACAGAAGGGATACATTCTTTTCCAGAGGAATGTAAATATTAGCTATTCAACAGTGAGATGGATTCAAGGCCTATGTTGGCACAATCAATACGGTTTATGAATACTTAGTTTATTAGTGTCATATATAATTAATTAAATCCAGGTAGGCTCCTTTAAAAAGCAATTTGCTAAGCTGTCCAACAATACAGCGAAAAAATATTTTGCTAAGAGGCATAATTTAAAAAATTAGTTATTAGGTTAAAAATATGATAAATACTTTTCTTTTGAACTTGCAGTTCAATTGCAGCATTGTCTTCACAAAAATTCACAACTATGTAAAGTGGAAAGAAAACCAAAAAATGTTATTTTAAATAATAAAGATTTTAAAAATGTAACATACTACAAGAGATATTTCCCATCTAAAAGAGGTGGTAAATGCATTACTTAGTTCAGAATGATTTAAATATTGCTTAATAATTAATGTGCTGCTGTGCTAACGTGGCATTATAGAGAAGAACTAATTCAAAGGCAATTAGTAGTATTAGATGAAAGTTTTGCTTTGGGGACTTTTATTATTTAGAAGCTATTTTTTACCATCAGTTGAAACTCGATAGCTCACAGTTAAGCTTAGATGTGGAGCTGCCTGCTCCACACTCATCTCTGTGGAGGAGATGCAGGTAACAGCCTGGTGAGCTCTTGCAGCTCGGAAAAGCAGTGCCAGAACAGCTCTCTGAATTCAAGCTGTCCCATGGGTGTGCAAACATTTTTAACCCTGCCACCCCCTCAGCATTGTAGCTAAGATATAAGGGAAGAATGCAGCACCCTGGCATTGTCTTGCACTTCAGTCCCACGGAGAGGCAAAGGTTAAGAATGAGGGAAATTAGGCAGACAGCCCTGTGTGGCCCAGAGAAAGACATGCTATTCTGTGGACACCAGCTCCCCTGACATAGATGGGAGAAAGCTCTGTGAATGAGATCATTTTGACTTCCTTTGCTTGCAGGCTAATGCGGGCTCTCTTGCTTTCAGCTGAAGCAGGTCAGCCGTGCGCGGCCTAGCGCCGCTGCCCGCGCTGCTGCTCGGCCCGGCCCACCCTGCAGCCGCTCTGAGGGTCCTGTGCCCTGGAACCCACTGCCCTGCTCCCAGCAAGATCCCTGCAGACAGCCCCCTGGCAGCCCGCATGCCCACGGGATCCAGGGGCAACCTTCCAGGAGTTCATTAAAATCACATTTGTGCGCCCCTGCCCTCTTCCACAGCATTCGTTTTGGACAAGGGGGCACTGCCCCAACATTTGGGGGTGCCGTGGATCACATCCTAGTCATGGTGACCATCCATCAGACAGACACTCTTTCTTCTGCTGCTTCTTTGGTGACTCTTTTTAATCCTTGGATTACTTTACCCTCAAACTCTCTTATAGTTTGCTCACTGAATTATGTTCACTCCAGAGAAGTGAATCCAGTTCCTTCTGTTCCCACAGTAATCATCAATTCAAGCTGAAGTGAAGGGGTCAAATTTGAAGGCAAGAAACGGTGGTGTAAATTTCTCATTAGCAAATCAATGCAAATCTGTGAAATTCAGTGTCATTGAACCACATTCAGCCCCGCTTCAAGTGAAAACAAATTCCATTAATTTCTATGGGAATAGAATATTTTTTACTCTTCACTTTATCCACTGGGCCAAGTTGCCTCTATACCTTTGACACGGCTATGAATTTGAATTTATTGAGGAGGTCAGCATCTCTGGCTCCGTGAATATAAATCTGTATGATTTACCTGCTGAGAGTGGAGTGGAGCTGAAGTAGTAAAAAGAAAAAGCCAGTATAAGAAAACAAACTTGGCCACCATAACATTTTCATCATCCCTTTGAACCTCGGTGGTGGTGGCAGCTTCTACCTACTCAAAATGTGCACTGCATTAACAGATCCAAACATTCAAGGACTTGATGAGCAGATGGCTGGGAGATAGGACATAAAGTACCCAAAAGGAGGCTGCTGTGCATACAAAGAAAATGCCATTCCTGCTATCCCAAAGCCTGCCCTTGACTGGCACTGCTCCCCAGACTGAGTGATGCTGCTGGGAGAAGAAAAGCAGCAGAACCTCTCTGGAGTATTGGCTAAACACGTGCTGCAATGCAGTACGTCATCTTACGTGTATTAAAGTCCTCTAAAACAAATTAGAAATACTGATGAATGAGGAGAACCCAACAGAGCCCCCAAAACCTAAAAAATGTCCTTCAATCAAATAAAGACTCACCTCACAGCCCTCCACAAGCATGTGCTGCCTGATACCCTTCCCAGTGGATGACTGTGCCTGGTGTGCCAGAGTGCCACCCTCACTGCAGCGATGGCAGTGGTGGCATTCACTGCTCCTGAAGCATGGAGGGAAACCTGCCACAGATATCAGCCAAGGCTGGGATGCACCCTGGGCTAGTGGTCAACAGCAGCTGGCCACTTCTGCATCCATGTTCTTTCTCTGTTTGATTCAAAAATAACTGGCTTATTTCAAAAACAGCCCTTAAAGCTTCTGCATTTAGGGAGAACTTAGTTTACCTATGCTTAAATCAGTTGTAGTTTTACATATATATGTGCATGTATACATACTTAAATAAATATCTATATATACAAAGTTCTAGAATTAGACTTACATATAATATGTATACTTACATACAATATTAGAAATAAAAAAAACAGAGAAGGAAATACACTTGACTGTGAAATTTGGTCTAATTACAAGCTTTTTAATGAACCTTTTGTCATTTAAACTCTGCATCAGAGCTCATTTTCTCCCCTTTTTCAAAGGATCTTATCCATACTCTGCCATATTACAAACCCACTTGTAAGAGACTTAAGTTCTTGGGTTGGTGTATAGACGCATCATTCAGATTGGGTCACATTCAGCAGAAATGTTGTCAAGGTCAGCCTTGGCTGCTCTTTTTTTTTATTATTTGTTTTTCACATTGTCCAGATTTGCTTGATATTGTTTTGCATTTTTAACACTTATTATCTCTAAAAACCAAGATGAAGAACCATTATACCAGATTCATCTTATCATCTCTGAAATAAATATGAACAAAGAAAAATGTGAAGTGTAAGCAGTTTGGAAACAATGCCATATTCGACACTGGAATATTTAATGGATCAGATTCTAGTTGGTCCCTTTAGGCAGAACTGTTCTTTTCTGCACACAAACACATGCAACTAATATTCTCTTAAAGGAGATTTGTGGGTACTGAGGTCTGTGTGGCATTTGTGTGCCCATGAGCCTCACAAAACTTCTATCAAGGCTAAAATGAATTTGAGAAGAAGCCAGAACAGGATGATAGCACCTACAGGTGCCAAGGTCACCAAACTGTATGCCAAACACATGACCACTCGCCCACTTTTCCTGCCAGAGCTATCAATACATAGTTAGACAAACCTTCTTGTCTGGAGCAAGCACCAGGGTCTGAGCCACTGTCGTGTATCTGACTGCCAAACAAAACTGAAACTGGAGCTTGGTTTGTGATCTGCACATTGTTCCTCTTTTGACACTCACCAAATACACTTTTCTCGAAATGATAAAGATTTGCAATAAAATTTTGCAATAAAATTTAGAACTGCAGATGCAAGGACACACAGCTGGATTGAAATTATTGTCCCTGAATATTTAACATTTCCGATCTGGATTCCAATCTAAGCAGACAGTCAAGGTTGGATTTGCTGTGGTCAATGTCTCTTGAGCTGCCAGTTGTATTTCGTATAAAAATATCAGGAATTTTATGAAAGCAGCTGTTCTAGAGAAGGTTTTTTGCTATCCTCCAGACTGATTTCAGCTGATTTGCCTTTACATACCCCATACCATACTCAGACTCTGGGAAATGTACTTCAGTGTGCTCTGTAGAGCAACTGAGATATGAATCTGTATCACCAGCAGACTGAAAAGACTCACCTACCCACTTTACTTTCTGGTAGGTTTACAGATGTGAAAAAATGAAATGGCAGACAACTGAGTGGGATAATACCTAACACAGAAACTCCCAGCACTGTGGTGAAGGCTCCCCTCTGCATCTCCTCCATCCCTTCTGCTGGGAACCACAGGAATATCAAGAGCAACACACACAGCTGCTGGATATTGTAAGACCTCAAATATGCAAACTAGCAGTTAAAACCTCATCTGGTCTTTGCAGATCTGCTCTGATGGAAATCACTTTAGTCTAAGCTGGAGCATCCTGCATTCCTTTAATTTCTACTGGCTTTTGATGACCCCCTCTGGGGTGATTATTCTATTAGGATTTAACTTTGTAGTGCACATGCTCTCTGCCCTGGTACATACTGTACATGTTACTTCATTCAGCCAGTGCTTCAGGAATTAATTAGTTGCTGACTTCTAGTGAAATTCTTTAGATCTAACCTCCTGTTTTTGAGGAACCTAATTAAAAAACTTGTTAAGGATTTATTCCAACTCTGTGTGGGCAATATTTGCATCCGGGTGCTGTCTCATTCATTATTAGGAACAAGAATTGAAACATGCTGGTGCTGCTGGTGCTGTCAAACCAATGCATCACCTCTTAGTGGCTAAAAAGAACTGAGTTTGTTCTGCCCTGAGAAAGGAAGGAGGAAGGGAGATTTGACTGCTGGCTACAGCTGGCTGGTGGAAGGATGAAGAGAAAGTGGAGCCAGACCCCTCCCAAAGCTAGACAGGGGTAGGAGAAAAGACAAAAGATAGAAGATGGAACATGGGAAATTTCAACTAGGCATGACAGAAGTAATTTTCACCATGAAGGTGGTGAAATACTGGAACAGAAGCCAAGAGAGGTGTGGGATTTCCATCCTTTAAGATAAATTTCTTCAGCCCTGAGCAACCTCTTCTAATCAAAACTTTTTTGAGCTAGATACCAGACTACACACCTTTACAGGTGTCTTCCAGGAGATATTATTCTGTGATTCTAAGAGCAAAATAAGGAGGTAGATTTAATATAATATGGCTGAGGGCACATGTTTCTCATTTTCCTAAGCTGTTTCCTAAAAAGACTCCAAAGGACTGTGTCTCACCTGCTGTATTCCAAGTGCATCTAAAATCCCAAGACAAATCACAGCATAAGATTAAAATGTCAAAGTGCCTCTAGCCCTAAGTGACTTGACTTCTCTTTCACACTGGAAACATTTAAAGTTTGGTTCCTGTATACCATTTCTGGCAAGGGAAGTCCTGCCTCACAAACCTGTTGGCAATCAGGGGACTCATGTGCATATGTAAAAGGGTGGTTCAAGCAGATTGCCCCTATTTGGCTTTCCATAAAGCTTCTGACAGGAACCTTCCCCATGCCTTTTAAAGAAAAACACACATAGGAAAGATTAACTGGCCAAAATCAGGAAGTTAAAGGTAGGAAGAAATGGGCTGTTCTACAGCAGAAAGACAGATATGAGTCCCTATATCTACAGAGGATATATTATAAATACAAAAGTTTCAAAGAAGAATGGCAAAGATGATTAATAAGTTCCATATAGGAAAAAGAGAAAAAAAATTAGGCTAGGAGTCTTTAGTATGGAATAGAAATGACTTAAGGTGAAATATGCTGAAGACTGTAAAATCATGATAGGTATAGAAGGATCACTAGGAAAGAAATTGTTTTGCTGTTACTTCCAGTACAAGAATCCTTGGTCATCAAATACTGGTGAGAAGGACTGTATCCAGGACACAGAGAGGGTCTTTGTGTAATTGGCGATGCGTGTGGGAGACTCCTTGGCAAAGGGGGAACATTGTGGATACAAAAAGCTCATACTGAATTCAAGAGGAGATTGAAAAAGCACTTTTGCTTTTCTGAAAAAAAAAGCTTGCAAATTATTTTACAGAGAAACTACACGAGAAATCCCCCAACTGAAAATTGTCAGAAGATAGAGGAGCATTAGCATTGACACATTCCCTACTGTTGCTCTTCTCTAGGAATTTAATCACGGCCTACTGATGACAGAGTTAGCTGGAAAGTGGTTGAGTTTATGTTCTCTGACCTTTCTTTGTCCAGGCAAGAGATCCATCAGAGACGCCCATGCCATGCCTGTATGCAGCTGGCTCCCCCATGGTTGTTGGCTTCCCTGATTCCTGATGAATTCCCCACCTGGCGCTCTGGACTCCTGGGATGGCCGATGCACGTGACCTCCTGACCAATGCAAGCACATCCAGGGGGTGCTGCAGGAATCTTGGCCATGAGGATAAATCTCAGCAGACCTGAGACAATCAGACTGCGAAAGTGAAACCACTGGTGGCCTCAGCTAAGTGGCCTGAACCACAAAAAAGTTGAATTTCCAAAAGGATTCAAACTCTTTGCAGGAATCTCAAAATGTGTATTTGAAGATAGCTACCAGATGCCTAGCTCCCCTTGACTGCAGAGTGATAGCACTTCTGAAAATACAAGGCACCTATCTACATCTTTAGGTGCTTAAATCTCTCCAGTGTGCTGACCCTGTGCCCTCCAGAACTTAAAAATAACTCTGCCTAATTGGGCTCCTACTTGACCCCGTGTGGTTTGAGGCCTGCTCCATCTGCATAGGCTGACAGGGCAAATGAAAATATATTAATCTGAAGTGAAAAGCACTTATTGCAGATAGAGGTCGGTCCCTTGAGGTACATATCTGATCCCAAAGTTAAGGACAGGCACAGCAATTTTAATATTAATACTATGTTTTAAATAATAGAGAAGGTGTGACATTATCAATTTATGGCTTAACAAAATACAAATCACACTGTTTTACACCAGGTTAAAGGACTGCAGTCTATAACTTCTCATGATTTTCTATTACAAGAATACTTGTAGTGCTAAATACTACTAGACAGGAAATTGCCACATGTGGCCTTTTTTTTCCTCAACGAAACAAAACAGAAAGAAAAGAAGAATGAATATGTTGGGGATAGGCCTCTTCCTGCAAGTGCATTTGTGCAGGACTAAGCTGAGCAGGTTGGAAGCTTTGGTGGGCAGGATAAAATGATTTAAACTCCAAACAAAATAGTTCAGAAAGACAAAAGACTGAGCAGGAGGCGTGTCAGAGAACAGTATTACACTCACTGTGTGTGCACATGTGCCAAAGCTGTACCTGATCACCAGATGATCTCATATGTATGCATACTTATCTAAGCATCTCACTATTTTTCTTTTTTGTCAGAGAGCACTTTTGTTGCTAGACACTGGCTTTCCCATGTTTGGCACACTCAGGGTTCATTTCCACGCCTTTGCTATTTTTTCCCTTTTTTGTTTTCTATTTCAGTATAAGGCACTGTAAGTACATTTTTTTTGGCTGGTGAATAGGCAGAGAGATCTTCTTGTCCAACTCAAGGATGCATTCCTCCGCATTTTCAAAGCAGATGATTAGCTGTACTAGGCTCTGCCAAGACAGTGAGTGTTGCATAGCTAAATCCTTGTGCAGGTCTTTGAAATTATTCTCTCTTGATAACTAATTGCAGCAGCTGACCTTCCCAGTCTCACATCCATCCACAGTTTCCCAGAAACAGTGCAATGCACCACGTACTACGCCAGTTATCCTCTGGCCATTACATGTGAAACTGCACAAAAAAGTTTACATAGTACACTGCCTTAAATGCAAAAGGAGGTGAATGGGCAGGGTTGCGATCCTGGATCTGATCCTGCTCATCCGACCTCAGTGGTAGCCCAGAGCTTTGGGATAGTGCTACCACCAGCTACCCTCGTCACATTTCTACAACACAGAAGCCGTGCCTGTGTGAGCAGCAGGCAGCCAGGTGGAGTGGCTGTGCCCACAGGAGCGCAGGGCTGGAGCTCTGTGCCCTGCTGCAGGACGCGTCCCCGGCACAGCGGACACGTTCAGCCACGAGGCAAGCAGAGCACGTGTGAGCGGAACACTTTCCTGCTCTCCCCCAGCCTCGGCAGAGGCAGGCTGCAGGGCACTTGAAAGGCTTCTCTGGAGTGCAGCAATTATTAGTGGAATGTTTACTGGGTCACTTCAGATGGAAACAGAATCTCTTCGGAAACACTACACAGGGCATTTGATTAGCAGTGGAGATGAACCTGTACCAGGAACTCAGATTCAGAGAATTCATGTTCAGCCTTTGTGGCTGTAACTCTGCTCAAGTCAGGATGCCCTCTTCCCCCAGCTATTTATTTAGCTGAAACACATAATGTTCTTGTTAGTTCAGCTAGGGCTGGGTATTTCTTTTTTCTCTGTTCCAAGAGAAGCATTTTTCTACAAAGGAACAGCTTGAGTCTAAAAGTAAATAGGTTAGCAAAATAGCCTGTGCCAATGGGCAACAGGAGCACTCTGAGTGGTTAAGTAAGAAAATTGGAGTTTGATTTTAGGTGCCCAAGTTTGAAAGTATTTGCCTATATTCCTCAGTGGTCCTCTCACACCCTATTTCAATTCATATCTTATAGAGAAAGAGAATTCATATCTTTCTGTACAGCACAGTGGTGAATCCTAAAACTGGATGCTTGTTGTAAACAAATTGAAAGAAAAAAAAAGGAAAATCACAGCTGCAACTTCAAAGGTAGTTATCTGAGCTCATCACTGTGGTGCAGGTATATTCTTTGCATAGTATTTCCTAACACTGAATATGCACGTGCATGAAAGCGAAAAACAATCCCCAGCAGCCGCGCCAACCTCATTTGAACATTAGATTATTCACTTTCCCAACTAATCAATAATTGTTATAATTAAAATTGATAGTTGCAAATAACATGACAGAGTGCTGCTGCCAGAATACTGATTGTGTATTTGGCTTGAAAAGATAGGCAGTAGCGTGGAACACTTATTTTCCAATTTGCTTTTAGCTGTGTGCAAATTGCTTTAGCTGTATCCAGCTGATTTAGACCTTGCCTGGAGGTACACTAGATTAATTGGGAGCCACACATTCATTGCTTACAGAATGGACTCTGTAATTGGTGAAATTTGTTAGTGCCAGTTATAAAATAACTATATAGTTCTGCTTTTCAGTCGTTCTTTCATTATTCTTCCAGGAAAGGGAAAAAACAATTAGAATCTTTCAGATGACCAAAATTGCTTTTAAGTCTTTATGTAAAACCACCGGGGTGACTACAGTCAATATTTTATGCAAGTCAACATTAGTGTGAATATAGTATTGATTTTTTTTTTAAACTGAAAAGCTCTTCAGCATACATAAGAGGGATTTTTTTGTCCTTGTTGTGACTGAACTTTAGATAATGAAACCATTATGTTCTTATTACCCAGCGATTTCAAAAATAACTTTGTTCTTTTTTTGTATCTTAACTAGCTTATTATTAACCTAGAAAAATTCATTGTTGTTTGCTGGCACCCAAAAGCATTTAAAAGAGACTACAGCTTTTCTTAAATCCAGACTCCCTTTTTGCCTATGTGTATATAATAATGACACATAAAGCCTACAGCCAAATACATAAATATAATAGACTACTTCCAAGTTATATATTCTCATGATTATCGATGGATTTAGGATTCAAATCCATGACCTAGTTTTTTTTCAGTTTCCGTTGTTCATAACTTTACCCTAAGTCTAAATATTAAACTGTGAGCCAGCTTCTTTTGTTTACAACAGCTGTTACACCAGAGATGCTCTGCACCTCACTTGTGGTGCTGAGAATGGTGAAAGACAGTGGAGTGGAGTGATTTCACAGAAAGGGTCCATGGCCTGGCCCTGAATACGTTCCATCTCTGTGAGGGGAAAGGATTCTCTTAAACACATTGCCACCTTTCAGCTTTTTAACTGCTCAGGAGACACACACAAGGCCATGCAGAGGAAACCCTTGCAAAGCTCTCATTTAGAGTTCCAGTGACCATACCAAGCCTACAACCTTCCCCTAGCACAAAATATTTGAGCCTATTGACCAGTTGCAAATAAACTAGATGCTCCAAAGACAGTCTGTACTTTCACAAGTATCACTAAAAAGGCAAAGCAGAGATAGCCTGTTAGTGGCCTCATGTAGGAAAAATTTCAGAAGTTCACACTTTATTGAACGTTTGAGGGTCTAAACAGAAAAGAGATCCACTGAAAACTGGTCTTTATTAGCCTCACTGGTCACAGAACTATTTGTTGTTTTCTCCTTTCCTTAGTGATTAGCTAGCAATTTGCTTTTGATGGTGTCAGAAGATAGGGGTAATTCAGCTGCTGATTCGAGTAGAGCATCCGACCTTGATGCTATCACTAGGGACTAATGGATAGCAAATTCAAGCAGCAACCCAGGGGCAAAGCATAATCTAAAAGGGGTGTAGGGTTGTGAAAGGGAGATGGCAGTCTAGTCTGCATCCCTAACTGCTCTTAGCCGCCCTGATAAAACCTCCTGAAAACTTTCCTGTGTTTGCCTTACAGAGCCAAAATTGAGTAGGTTTTCATCCAGGTGATCATTGTATACTAGTCAAATAAGTCTCAGCATGAGTCACAGGGGTAATCATATTATTGATAAATGTTGTCTTCATTAAATCAATGACTTGTTTTGAAATTTGTTTTCCCTATCAGCTACCAGATCCTGCCAAAACTCTGAATGATTCGTGAATTAATTTTGTCCTTTTAAAAAAATGGGGAAAAAAGCCCCAAACCATCAAAATTGAATTACTGCAAGCTTATTTTTCTCTTTTGATTGAACAAGGTTTAAAACAAACAAACAAACAAAGCCACAACAAGGAACAAACCCACAAGTCTATAAAACATTACTAAATATATGGGGAACTTAATATGAAAGTATAGTACTGATTTCGACCTTAGCAACATGTATGAAATAGTGTATCCTGAAGATTCAGCTGAGCTCATCTAAGCTGCACGCTGAAGTGCTAATGTTTAAAAACAAAAGCAAGTACAAAACGATCATATCCCATGATAGAAATATCCTTCTTACAGCTAAAAATACTCAAAATGGCTTCTCAAACACACACCAGCCTATTAATGAGGAGATATGGGCCCTTTACACTGGTGACTAGTAATCTAATACTGCCATTTAATGGGGCCCAAAAGAATGTAAGAATTGATAATGATAACAAACAATGAAAGGGAACAGTACCGAAGGTTTCAACTTACTGCCATGAGAGGAAGTGTAACTGGAGACACACACTTCTGGTTTGCCACATACAGTCCCTTGACTGATAATTTTCTACCCTGCAATAAAGTTCTCTTTCTCTACAATTTACTCCTGCCTTCAGAGGGCAGACAGAGAAGGTGTATTTTTGCTGCATAGCAGCCTGAAGCAGGAGAAGCCATGTCCTCTGGGAGGGGAGTTGCATGTCAGTAATGCGACAAGTGTAGCGCTCTCTAAAGAAAACTTGTCAGGCCATGGTTGACCTTTAAGACCAACCCATGCTTTATCCTGCTGTATCCTCTGTAAGTTGCTCGGACGTATTAGGACTCTCTCACCTCTCTCTGGACTGTAAACACCCTGTCCCTTGATGCTGCATGCCTGTGCCACTGAGGAAAGCAGAGCACACTGAGAGAGGGCAGTTCATAAGGCAGTAGCATGTGAGCCTGTAGCAAGCACTATACAGTTTCAGAAGGGTCAGATCTGCCCCGAGGACATTTGCCCCGTGTGAACTCCACAGTGAAGGTCTGCCTGTCCAGTGCCAGAGCTTTCTTTGCTGGGACTCACTGCAGTTTGTAGTGTCAGTGTCTGGGCACTCACCTGTGCCTGATCAGCGACTTATGTGACACCGCTGCTCCTTGTGCTGCTTGGGTGACCCTGCTGGACCCACAACTCTCCAAAGTCCTGTATTTTATTACAGAGCACAGCACCAAAGTCTTTAGAGCAGACTCAGAAGTTTTCTGCCAGGTCACTT
This sequence comes from Monarcha castaneiventris obscurior, assembly GCA_026261815.1. Classification (NCBI taxonomy): domain Eukaryota; kingdom Metazoa; phylum Chordata; class Aves; order Passeriformes; family Monarchidae; genus Monarcha; species Monarcha castaneiventris. The sequence goes on from JAMPIT010000889.1 coordinate 6,847,664, forward strand.
TTATGTCAATGCCTCCTGTCCTGCCTACGTATCAGGGCCAGGTTTAATTCTGCCCTCCCTTTCTGTGTGCATCTTGAATGATTTGCCAGGCCAATACACTGATGTACATATACTGATCTCCTTAAGAGAAATGAATTTTAGTGTATGTTCACTAACCCTTTCACAAGTGGGACAGGTATTAAAAGCTTGTGACCTTGTGTGAAGTGCAGATATGAAACTCCAAAGCTGAGCAGTCATTGCTATTTTATTTCCAGTGGGCTACAAAAGAAACCTCTAAGCAAACTGGTATCAAATCATGCATATCGCATTTATGTGTGACCCTGTAACAAAGGGGAGAGTGAGTACATGAGCATCTGAGAGAGTACATGTGCCTGTACCCAAGGAAGAAGGAAGGAGCTATACCAAATAGCAATTACTTGCTCTGCCTCAAGGGACCAAATCCTTATCTGAGTTACAGAAGAGCCTGCCTAAGCTTAATGAGAGGTGTCCTAGCATAAAGAACTGGACTCTGTCTTGCTATTTTTAGTGTTTTCTTTCTATAGCAGTTTCTCTACACTTTCTTTGGGAAAATAAATCCAAACATGGAGTCAGACTCCTGACAGATCAAAGGGAAAGTGGCCAACTGGTTTCAGGAAAGCCACAAGTCATTTAGAGTCTGAGGATTTGGCAATTTCTCTATTCAAGGAAATCAGCCTCCTTTCAAGCAGGAAGATCATGAATTAGGACTGCAGATACTTGTGGCAAAGCTTGGTATTAAATTGTTATGTTCCAATGCACGGCATGGAACATGTTGTCATTGACATTTTAACGACCTTTTCTGTCTGGAGCTCTACTTGAAAATCAGTGGCTTGATGAGGCTCATCACCGCAAATACTTAAGCTGACTTAGTGCCAGAATGGGGAAAGGTATGGACAAAAGGAAATTATAAAAAGCCTTGCTCTGGCTTTTATAAGCAAAGGAAGAGAAGAAATTTCAGCTGTTCTTGCAGTCCATGTAGCCCTTGATATGGTGCCTCCCACTCTCTTCTGGGGAACAGAGAGCCCCAAAGGAAGGAGGCAGTCAGCTTGCTGAAGCAGCCAGCAGAGCTGACCACTGCTGAATAGGGAGTTCATTAATGAGAAACACGTTCTGTATACAGAAGGTGCCTGGTTTGAGTACATGTATTAAGAGCCAGCTCCTTTTACAGCTAATTGTCCCTTTCAGTCACTCTCACTGGAAGGAGAGAGGAAAAAAATGCTCTTGTACCCTATTTCTAATGTCACTTGGTCTCTCAAATACAAGTTTATACTATTGAGGAAAGAAGGGTTGAAAGGAAATAAAAGGTCTGTTTTGTTCATGGCGGTTGTTAACTATGTAGGGGGTTCTTCAGTCTGGGGCTTTTTATTCCACACCTCATTTCCAGTGTTTGATTTGAAACATATAAAGACAAAATACCTTTTTAACCTTACATTTGTCTATTTAAGAAAATATTAGGAGTCTTACTGAAGCCCTCTCCCTGCATAATGTTCTGTAAGAAACAGCTGAAACACAAATCCCTTAAGAGCAGAAACCACACATTCTTGTTCATTGTGAAGGTGCAGCCAGGGCTGGGGCCTTCTGGAGGCTGGCAGGTCCCACCCTACTGACCCCAGTCAGGGGCAAGACAACCAGGTTACAGCTCTAGCCCAAGGCATCCGTGTCCCTGAGCCAGGGATGAACAGCCTGGACTGAAGTGGGAGTCCGGGGCCACCGAGAAGGGGTGGGGAGAGCAAGCTCCGTGGGTGGCTGGGCGGGGCGAGCAGAGTTTGGTAATACCCTCAGGGCCTCGGAAACAATTAAAAGAGCAGAAGTCATTTACTTGTCAAGATGGATGCCTTGAAATTAGTCCCCTGTATTAAGGGTTTAAATAGGCTTTCAGAGGGCCTTTGCCTACTGATCTACTTTTTATAAGGCACTGCTGCACTGTTTCATGAGGAAATCCTGTAGCATTGTGTTTGTTCAGAGCAGCAAGCAAGCACCACCCTACTATCAGCAAACTCAAATGATAGATTTCATGTAATTAGTTAACATACATCATTATGCCATTCAAAATGACCACGGAATGCTGTTGAAACATCTGTGAGGCTACTGGGACTGAATTACAGGTATCAGCTGGCTCTGCAGGAGTTCATATGTTTATAACAAAATCTGCTTTCATAGTCCCCAGAACATTTCTCTATCGTTATGGTGGAGATTAAGTTTTCTTCATGACAAATATTTCTAGGCTGCAAGTAATCATTACCTTTGCTCAGTCCTTAAGTTTGCTAGTTTATCAGTCTGGATGAGAAATTTCAGAGCAGCTACTGAGGTTGAAAGCCCTATTTAGCATTTGTTGCACAAAAATTACTAACAGCCAGTGAAAGAATTTTACTGGTGTCTATCTTCCCACCACTGGAACATGCACAACTTCAGCTGATGTCTCCTCTCCTGAATGAAAACCTCTTGCATTTCTTGGTAACAGTAAGACTCACCCCCTCCAAAAGAAAGAAAAAAAAAAAGAAAGAAAAAAAAAAGGAAAAAAGAGAAAAAAGAAAGAAAAAAAGCCAACCTTGCAAAAAAGGCTGAAGCTATGAGAATGTAGGAAATACTGACCTAGAAAAAAAAACTCCCGAGGGAGAGCTGTAGTTCACAGTAATGCTATAGGGTGTTTAGTACAGAGAGCTACATGAAGTGCTAAAACTGAAATCAGAGCTCTCTTTCTAAAGCAGAACAAAGCTGGCACATTAAGTAATGACTGTGTGTCTCCAGTTCTCTCTGATGCAGGGAGATAAAGGCTCAGACATCCTACATGGGCTTCGTATCATTCACAATTTTGAGTCATTGGATGGTTTCAAAATACCTTTGACAACTGTGATTTTTTTCTCAGTTACCTTAAGCTCCTTGTTAACAGTGGTCTGTCCTAGCTACTCATGGCATCTTGTGCTATCATCTACGAGATGCTGTAGCTATTATTAAGAGGTAGCTATAAATATGAACTATGCTGTATGAATTGGAAGTGAGACATGTTCTGTGTCCCAAACACTGTAGGCTAAAGAGAGGCAGGCTACATTAACACAGTCTAAGACAGAGAAAAAGGTGCAGGTCAATGGACAAATTGTGATGAAAAAAAAGAGAGAGAACTAATCAAGGGTCAAGCTCACAAATGTATGCAGAAAGCTTTTAGATGTGCAAATAGAGTTTTGATGATATCAGATGGATGTAAGAGGGCTCATTAAGCTGGCAAGTGACACAGAGAGGGGAGAGGAGAAAAGAGGAGAGAGTGTGTGGCAAGCAAACACTGGAGTGAGATTCTCAGAAAGAAACATGAGCACAGTACTTTTGTCAGTTGTGATAGTGACAAGACTCTGATGTCAAAAGGAAATATGAATTAGACTCCCTGCCTGACTCTCACTGGTTCCCTGAGAAGAGCCAGGGTGGAGAGTTGTAGAAGGGCACTGTAGTGTCCTTTGTTTATACCAATATTTTTTGCTATCAACAATCCCTCGTGTGCATTTTAGAGTGGATTCAGGGATGCTCTAAAGTCATGTCCTTTGGGGGTCCTTGTTCTGACAGCAGAGTGACAAGTGTGACGAGTGACCAAATGGTTAAGCCCAACCAGTGCACCTATGAGAGATAGGAGGGGATGCACAGCACAGAATTAGCTCTGTGACTTCTCAGGGCCCAGGCACTGGTGTACCCCAACACCACCAGGCACTCCAAAATTTCAGAACTGAAGTTACGTTTCTCCTAGCCCCCATTTTCACCAGCTCTAGGTTATCCCTGGTAGCCAGCCAGCTCAGGTGGTTAGACCCCAGTCCTGTTTCAGCCCCTAGAGCTACATGATAGCTCAAAAGGCACCCTCCCCCAGCCCCTGCCCCCCTGCTCTTTGCTGTTCACATCCATTTTTTTGCCACTGCAAGTATCAGAGGCAGTAGCTTCCTGGCTGGGTTTTTGAGTCTGTGTGATGGGCTTGCACTGACAGACCTTTTATTTCTCTAGCTGCATTTGCATGGACAGACTAGAAACTCAAATGAGTGTACTGCATAAGCCCTGCTTCACCTTTGCAAGACATCCAGCAGCATCTGGATGAAAGACAGAAGCAAGGTCACTGTTAGCTGCTGCTGGAAGGGCAGGGTGGTAGAGGTCAGCTAGAGGTAGCAAAAAGTATAATTCCATCCTGTGGACAACAGAGTGCAAATGTATCCACATTGTGATGCTTCTGCTGCCCCTTTTCAGTGTCCAGCCTCTGCAGCTCTTAGTTCCCAGGTGTATAAATTGTCTTCTTTGTATTACTGCTTCAGTTTGCTCTTCCTTTGGATGCTCACACAGTGGTGAGATGACCTTGGCAGTTGCACATCAGTGCTCAGACATGTGGGGGGATACCCTTTGGCTTTGGGGCGTGCTGAACCAGAGAGTGTGACACTGTGGCACAGCCTTTAGGGAGGTCAGTATGGAGAGTGTTAAACCAAAAAGAAGGCTATGAAGCTAGATGGAAAACATAATAATCTTAAGTGGAGGAAGACAATAAATGGCAATAGATGTTAGCCACTCTTACAGACTTAAAGGATACAATAAAGCTATAACATTGTTGTAATTTTAACTGTTGCTTGCTCTGTATCAATCAAAGTAATTCATTCCAGTTACTTTTGACACTCAAACCACACTAAATCAAAATCACCAATAGTGTGAATTTATAAGGTCTGTTTTGATGTGATAACATTAATGGTTTAGGTGGAAAAAAACAAAAGTCAATGGTACATTTCAACACAAAAGCCATCTGAGCCTTTACTATAGAAGTAATAAGGCATTTATTATTTCAAGAGCCCTGCATTCACAATATCCCCTTTTTCAAAGAAAACACCCCTTCCTTCCCATTTTTATGAGGCTAACTTGTAGTATGTCACCACTGTGAGACTTCTGAATGTGTTCAGAACAAGACAATAATAGTAAGCCACAGATGAATGATGTGTAGTAAAAATCAATAAACCTTATAACTATTCACTAAGGGAACTGATTTTATGCCTATAAAAATAAAACAATTATAGCAATATTAATGGCAGATTCATCATAGTAATATAAAAGTCCAAGTGTGCTTGTCTGTTGGGAATCTTTAATTCATCCTTCTGTATTAAGTATTCACAAGTTAGAAGAAACGGAACCAACTTCAAGAACAACCTTTAACTTGCAGTAATTCACCCTGTCAAAAAAAAACCCAACAAACACAAACCAAAAAAACAGTAAAACTTTAAAAAGCCGTTTTGATAATCAATGTAACTGGGATATGCAAAAAAGGAAAAAAGTTAAAGCCTCAAAAACTTGACCAGTAAATCTGACTTTTTTTCACATTATGATTAGTGATTTCATGTTACTGTGTACTGTGTTAACTGCATTGTAACAAAACAGGTGGTATAGCCACATAAAATACTCATTTTGTGGTAATGCAGGTTAAACACAGTAAAGGAATTTTATTTTTTTTTAATTGACAGGTCCTCTGTTTTTAGGCATCTATTCATTTTTGGGGGGAAGGGCAATACAAATATAATAGGAAAAAAATTGCCTATAATTTATAGCATACAGAGCTGCTCTAAAACAGGTATTAGAGACTTCAGTTCCACTAATACCATCCAAAGTGTTACCATGGGCCTTTTTTGAGCCTATCAGGGTCAACTGAAAGAGGTCCATCTGCCATCTGGCTCGGACCCTGCATTGCTCGCTGGGAGAGGACAATGGCACAGGCCCAGCAGGAGCACGAATAGGAGCTGTGCCATTGCTGCAGCCTCTGCTATCTACAGCTATGACACATCTTTCAAAGTGGCTCATAGACACCCAGAAATCAAACAAAGAAAAATAAAATAAAATTTAAAAAAAAAAATCAATTTTTTTTTTCATTATTCTGATTGCCAAATTATTTAAGGCAAGTAAAAAAATGAAAGCATTTGATATAGGTTTTACATAAAATAAACTAGGTTACAGCATAAAACAAGTAAACAGGTAATGGCATTAAAGTCTCTCCTCTAAATCTGGGTAATTGTAAACATTAAAAAAAAGACTGCAGGACTATTCAAGTAATAGAACAATCACAGATGTCTTCTTGTATGCAGGCTATTAGGTTATCTGCCATTCAAGATTATCAAAAAAGACATTTCATTATTCACAGATGCTCATTATCTCCATTTAAAATCTATACATTATATACAACACAGTTTTTGTGGTACTAGAATCCCCATGCCTTCCAAAGGTATATTTTTCACAATACACAATTACAATGAAACAGTGAATACAGTAACATTTTACACTGATGCATCTTAATAGGAACCACCAAATAGACATCTACATTGTACCAAAGTGTCATCACAGTTAGCCTCTCTGAGAGCTTGTGGGAAATACCAGAAGGGTATGCAAGGTTCAGGCACACTGATACATAACATTATTTATTTACAATTGGAAAGGAAAAAAGAGAGCAGAAAAAGAAAAGGAAGAAGAAGAGAAAAGAAACAAACAGCCTTTTGCAGTTAACGCCTTCTAAACATGACAAATACATATCTCCATTTAGTGTGTGGTTCGCAACTTAGCAGCAGACCCTGTGTGCGAGCCTTGGTACTGATACAAAAAAAGTAAAGAATATATATATATTTTTATATATATATGTATATATATATATACGCATATATATATATATATAAAAACAGAAGTCTAATTACAGCAACATTTGTTACTCTGTGATAAAATCTGCAATTTACAAAAATGAAATGACTGGTTTTTGCCTGCCATTAAGGCATTTCAAATTAACACCATGGAACTGATGTCTGTAATAAAGCGCTTCCTCATGTGATCCAGTCACATGACAATGTTCATCCCCAAATTCATCATTCTCTGAAAAGAGAAGGAAAAAGGTTTTAGTAAGCAGCATCCTTTCCTCACACTTTTTGTCCTGCACCTTGAATACATCATGAAATTAAATCTGTACAAGTATTTTCAAACCCAAGAAGAAAAGACATCAAGCCGTGTCCTCATCCCTCCCCTGCCGGGAACAACATCCTAGGAAGAAACCTGTGCCAGGATTTATCTTCTGGGTTCTGATACCCTATCATCCATCAGCTCTTTCAGGGCTACAAACCTTTCTTACTCAAATAATTCCAGCTAATGGTTGCTTGATTCAGCATCAGCTTGCAGACAGACACCCGTAACAGGGACCTTCACGGCTCTATTAAATACATTAAACTCTGAGGTTTAACATGGCAGCTATGAACAAAACCCTAATCTTAAGAGATGCTTTGGGATTTTCACTGGATATGGGATTACCATGATACAGAAGTTTTCCTCCTGACAACCTACCTAGTCAATAACTGAGAGGCAAATGTGTGAAATGGGTGTGTAACTTAAATATGAAGCCATTTCTAATGGGCTCCCAAACAAACCTCTCTGAAAGCAAGATCAGCAAACCAGGCTGATTTGCAGAATAGATAAAATACTAAGTTTTTCTGGTCATGCAAGGAGACAACTGAACATTAATTTTTAAATCATTTTATTAAAAATTTGGATCTTAAATTGTATTTCATAATCTCTTGTTTTCTCTTCATACCAATCCTTAAAACATACTCTGTGGAAAATCTTGGAAAACAGACTACTTGTTCTTTCTTGACGACCCATGTTAGAGTTAAAGAACACAACTAAGGAAGGACAAAATGTCATTCTAAGAAGAACAAAACTGCAATTAACCCAAAGTACCAAGCCTTTCCTCAACCTTAAAAGCTGTGTCATACAAGGAATTGCACACCATCAGGCTAAAAACTCTATGATTTGCTTTCTCCTCTCTATGTTACGATATATAATTTATTGGCTATTTACCTTCTTTGTGCAGGAAACATACCAGATGCAGATGCCTGTGCAGCCACCTGCTGAGTGGCAACAAGGGCAGCAGAGGTCAATCCTGAGGGAAAGAAGAAACAAAGGAATGCTGATGTACGTCTGGTTTTAATGTATTTTTGTGCTCAGAGAAATGGTAGGAAGGATCTCTAAAGCAAACAGCCAGAAATGTGGCGGGGGTTAACACTACATAAATGGCAAATATTGCAGGCAACATTGTTAAGACAGCCTGCCCAGTATGATCAATATACCTTTCTGTAATAAACTGAATTGTCTTTGATAGATATTCTACAAGAAATTACAGCATTTCGACTCACTGCTTTCCTTTCCAAATACTGCACTGCATGATGCTAAGTGGTTTGTATGAGTTCATGAATAGGAAGCTCAGTAGAAATAATAGGTACCAGGAAACAACAAGAATCAAAAGTCACAGTGAATTACAGAAACGACATGCCAGCTGCTCAGGATACAATACTTTCATAATAACTTACTATTTTTACAGTTTTGCTACTGAACAAGCATAATGCATCCCAAAAGGCATATGGAATCACTGAATCACACTGAGAAATGTCAAGACTTTTACACAGGAAAAATAAGTACCGAGGCACCAAGTGAACGTAAAGAAGAAATGCCATTTAGCCACCAATTGTGGTAGCACGTACTTTGCTGCATGGGAGGAAACCTCCTTTTAATTCAGCTAGAGTCCACAGTTAGAGAGAAAACATTCAAAGACTGGTATAAAACCTAGGGAGAATAAATCGTATCTCACTGTGCTGCTTTTTCCCTGACTGCAACTTTGTGCATGGCATTTGCCAGAATACAAAGAGTCCTCTTTCAAACAGTCAAATTATAACAAGCACAAACCCTTGTGACTGCAATGCCTTGTACATAAAATATGTTCAGTATAAAAAGCTTTTGTCTTTGCTACACTTCCTCCATTGCTTACACAACCCTAATTATACAAAAAGGAGGTTGTTTGGTTTGGATTTTTTACTGCCTTTCAGCCAGTTAATGTCAGTTTGCGGGAGGAATCAAAACATTCATGTGGATGACAGCCTAACTGGTACATCTTTAATAATGCTCTGACACCCAGTTTTGGAAACAAAACTTGGTATTTCTCAGGCATGAAGCTATTAATTTATTGCTAGCACATGCCATGAATTTTTAAGCCTTCTTCCTAAATGTAAAGCACTTCTGATTTAACAACGGGATCTCTATTCAAAATGCTTCATGTAGGCACGACTTCCTATGTCAAGGCAACAATTCCATCAGGCAAGCCAATCCCATCCACTGAAAATTTTCTGCTCACCTTGAAATGGGTCATACTGTCCAGGTATGAGGGGGTAGCCCATTCCAACATGTGTATGGTGGTGTGTGTGGAGATGCCGCTGGCTGAAAGGAGAGTGGCGGTCTCGCTCCCTTTCTGCTTCCCGTTCACGCTCAGCTGGTGATTTTTCCACAGGCTAGTAACAGCAATTGAAAGAAAACTGATGTGAGAATTTTAAAAGGGATGAAATCACAACAAAACCATGTGCTACTACCTGTCAAAAACCTTTTGAATACAAATGATTACGCTGATTTTTTCTGAAGAAGTATCTCTACTGGAATATTTGCACTTGATTCCAATCTAATGCTAGTCTTTCTGGCTAATGGAAGATTTCCCAATGCACAGAGATTTTGAAGAGATTTGACTGCATCTTGAAGACACAATGGTGACTTCTAGTTTTGGGTTCCCTGAAGCTCGGCTGGCTTGCCAATGCCTGAACAACTTAGGTGAGCTGCTGAAAATGGATGTTAATTAATCCTCTATCTTCCAAAACACTCTGGGGATCAGGTTTTGACTGAATAGCAGAAAAAACTTTTAAAAAATAGAATGAGAGTCAGTGACTTGTTCACAATTAAAACCAGCACCAACTTATCTGAAAATGAAATAACAGTATTTGTTCCAACTTTGTAAATCTTGTTTGTAAATCTTCAGAAATGGGGACTGGTAATCAGCTACTTGGAAAATGTGGATTCTTGGCAAATACAAGGAGGGGATATTATCAAATCCCAAAGCCCAACTTCTCATTTCATTATCTGTTTGCAAGCAGGAGTTTCCTGTTTAACTGCAAAAACCTGTGCACCAGGAGGTATCTCTGAATCTGTATTTCCTATGAGAGTCCATTCAAGATAGGAAAACTCAGCACAGAGCTGTGTTAGATGTGTGTGTCACTACCAGTTTATGCCACAGAAGCATCCTGACTATAAATCGCTTTTATTGTAAGCAGTACTATAAAGAAGAATCATGCATCCATAGCTTGATGCTGGATTGTGTGCTTCCTATGATTACGTTCCTGCTCCACCCCTCCCTGTAAGACTCTTGAGTAAGAACGGACAAAGCCTTACAACAGGTGACTTGCTGCGATACTGGTTGGCATGCTGCTGGAGCAAATCCAGTGCTTTGGACTCAGTGGTTGATTTTGCATTGATGCTTGGGCTGGTATTGACCTTCTCTGCCTCTTCTCTCCCTGACATCTTCCCATAAACTGGATAATGAAATCCCGGAGAGAGATAGGCCCCTGCAGGTAAACAATAAATACCACGTCAAGTTACTGTTCTTACATTTTTATTATATCAGGGCAGGAGGAGACAATGTCAGAACTGAGAATAACATCAAAAGTAGATCACATGACTGCCAAATGGCACCGCTGCTCTTCAATTTCATATTACCTAATTTGCCCTGATGAATGGAGGTTATAAAGAGGGTTGAGTTGATAGCCATTTCAGACATTTATGGGTCCTCTTTAAGTAAAAGGAATAGTAACTATAATGGTTCTGTCAGTAAGTGCTTAGAATATTTTTATGGGCAATAAACTATCTGTCAGTCTAACAGCAACAGCAGACTGTCAAGTGTTGAGAAACTTGAGAGTTCATAAAAGGAACATCTTGTATTAAATCAGTTTCATCTATGGAACTTTCCCTAGTGGAGGCACAAGCAACACAACGTCACCCATGAAGCTTCTAATTTACCCTAGCTACTAACAGAAATACTAAAATGCAGACTTTGCTGAACTTGAGGATGCAAATCTTAACTAGAGCACGAGACAAATGTCAGAATACATACCAGGATAGCTGTGCATTAGGACAGGAGAGACTGCGCGATAGGCTGGATGGTTGGGATCGTACATCTGCGGATACGGATAGGCATGCAAGTACTGGATGTATGACTGATGCTGACTCATTGGTGAGGAAACTGCTACTCTAGCACCCCGAGAGTCCTTCCAATTTACAGGAGTCTTTTGATCATCGTTTTTTATCTTGCTCTCATCCACTGATTGAGAATCAGAACGCTTGACCTCTTTAGGCTCCTCTTTAATGCTTGCTAATGAGACAGGAAGGTTAGGCAGGGAACTTTCCTTGTTAGGTGTTTTTCTAGGGCTGTCTTCTTTTAACTTTTTCTCACGATCAAGTTCTTCTGATTTTTGCTGATCAAGGTATTTGGGCTGATAGACATAATGATGCCATGTTCGTGAATCTGGATCCTAATACAGAGGAGAAAAAGATTGTTCTGAACTTAGATGTAGCACTAAGTTTGTTATTGATATTTCCCATATTTCAGTTAATGTATTTTTAATAGCTGTTTTAATACCATATCCCTATTACATAGAGGAGAGGTTTGCTTGCTACAGAGTGCCTCGAGCTCAAAGTCAAACCAATATTCCCATGAAGGAGCAAGAGTCTATTATCAAAATTTAATTCAATTGCTTCATCTTATATCCTTCTTCATGCCTTTAACTAGTTTAATCATGAAATACATATGCAATGTAATAAAGTTCTGAGACCATGTTATTCATAAAACATTTTAATTAAAGCCCACAGAGAGATTTTTCCCACTAGAGAGGAAAAAGTATCTGTGAACCACAAAATTAGAGCTGGCTAATGACATGCCAGGGCACTTAGAATACCTGGAACAATGCACATGAAAAGCTGACCTTGCTGGAAAGATTCTAATACTGCCTCTGATATTACAAACATCCAGGAATCAGTGGAAGTCAGACATTAAAGCAGACTTTTACAGCTGACAATCTTATTTTAAGTTTGTAAAGTTACAGATGGGGAAGTATTTACTGGATCAGGATCACATAGTTTAAAGAACACATACTGGGCACTGTAAATAGTTTTTTACACAATATATTACACAGACCAATTTATAAACATCTGATAGAATTAGGTAGGCGAGTTCTTTACAACACCACAGCAATATCAGTATGGAGAAGTAACAGAAAGACTTCTTTCTCTAATATAGGACATGCAAGAGCTAATTATAAACATTTTCTCCAACTGAGACATTTATGGCACACTCCACAGAAATATAAGCACACAACTAAACGCTTGGACAGTCTGGTTCAAATACTCACTTGAATCAGCAGAAATCTTCTCCCACTTAGGGCTGTACCATCCCACTTCCTTTAGAGCTCCCTACTCCCGCTCCCCTCACCCCACTGTACCTTGAAAGACAGCCCGTAAGGGTGAAGTCTGGGATGTACCATACACCAGAACATGAAAGCACCAAGCATTGAGGCTCCAGTTCAGAGCACAGAGACAGTCGCATTGCCTCAAATGAAGGCAATGTGACATCTACGAAGGTCAGCATGAAGCCACTGGATAAAATTCTGGTTACACTGAAGTCAATGGCAAAACTATCACTGACTTCAATGGAGAGAGGATTTCATCCATTGTGTAGGTCTGTAGGGGCTTGAGGTTGGTTGAGGAGAGAAGGGGAACTTAACTGCTTCAGAAAGGTCACCTTGGGTTAAGATAAAGAGCTGTGCTTTAAGCCAACTCTTCAAAGAACCAGCTCACCCATCTTTAGTAAATGCCAACTGTCATTTAACAAAAAAAGAAACACTTCAAACCATGTTTCAAATCTACTTTAAGTCCTCTTACAATGAAAGCTGATTATTTTGCTTGAAATTTCTCATTTCTGAACTAAGCAAAATGCTTAGAATTTACATCTAAAAGAGAAATCTAATTCTATTTTATTCATGCATATAATTTAAAATAGTCTATTCAGGTCTTAAGCCTGGGTTCTGTCACCACCTTACTAGACTTTCTAATTTATTTTTTTGTTCTTTTCAAACAGCTCAACTGGAAGGTTTATTGGTCTTTTCACAGACTACAATACCATCCAGCATGAAAAAAGGATGGTGGAGCTTGTTTGGCTGCAGAGGCAGAGGAACATAGCAGAATCAGGGAGAAAATCTAAAATGACTTAAAAGATAAACCAAGACACTCTTGTTCCACTTCCTGTGATCTCACCTGTTTAAATCTTGTGGTTGGATCTACTCCTGTTTGCTTCATGGAGTCCATAACAGATTTCATCTCCACAGCCTCCTTTATAAGCTGGTGGTTTTCCATTTGTTTGGCTTTGAAAGTGTCAGACTGAAGCTGCTGCTGGTGATTGGAAAGGATCTGTGATTTGCTTGTCTCCTCACCTTTGTTAGGAACTGAAGACCCTATTTTAGTGTTATTTTTGCTGGACTCTGGAGTTGAAGGGGCCTTTGAAATAGTGGCAGATGGAATATTTTTTTGCTTGTTGTCATCCTTCCCAATCTCCTTCAAGGGAGGGTCATTCTTCCTTTCACAGTCCCTCCCACTTTGTGCCATTTTCTGTTCTGCTAGTCTCTGGTCCTCATAGTATTTTTCATACTGCTGCCTGTAAGCAGGGTTGGAGGCCATTAAGGACTTTTGGTCCATATAGAGCCCATAGGCATACTGTCCATAATAAAGTGACTGAGCAAGTGCAGGGTGTCTTTGAGTTATTACTGACTGATGTTGCGGCTGCAAATTAGAGGAAGTGCTTTCGCTTTTCTTGGAATCTGACGATTCTGCCTTCTCTTTCTTTTCAGCCTCTTCCTCAGCCTCTTTTTTAATCTTCAGCCCCTGTGGGGTACTGCTGTTCCCAGCTGCTGGGGCACTGACCTGTCCAGAGTGCAAGTAACTTGGGGAATAATAAGGATCGTAGCCATGGTAATAGGGAGAATGAGACTCTTTTGCTTGAGCTGATTGTGCTGTGGTTGAAGAATGTCCTTTTACAACACCATCTTTATTAGAAATAATATCTGATGGAGAGCTGGCCTTTGACCTCATGCCCTCTGACCTGCTGTCAGAGCCACCATCATCAGCTGCATCAGAAATATCTGAGTAAGCAGGGCTGTTGGTTTTAGCGGCCGTGCTGTCTGCGCCATTCTGTGTCAACACGTGCAGTGGGGCCATGGCAGATTGTCCATTCACCAAAGTGCTGCATTCCATCCTGGAGGCACTCCCTATGGAAGGGCTGGGCGCATTGTCTGTGAATGTGTAAACTTTATCAGCTTCAGCCTTAATACTTGCCATCCTGCTCTCTTGAGACTCTGACAGTCCATTAGCTAGCACTTCATTTTTGTTGAGATGGTCCTTTAAAAAATGTCCAGATAAGTCTTTTCCAGACCCTTTTGAATCCTCCAGCTTCCCCAGCTTAGAATCCATCTTGGGGCTGCCCGTCTCTTTGCTTTCTTTGTCCTTCAGCTTTCGCTTCTCCTTTTTCTTCTTGTCTTTGAGTGATGTGAGAGCTGGGTTTACAGTGCTTGGCTCTCCCATAATTGTAGGCTTTGGTTGAATAGGTTTCAGTGGAGGGCTCTTTGGTGTAGCCTGAACAATAGTAGTTGTTAGAGAGGGCAGTCCCGGTATTGTCCCTGTAGTGGTGGTTGTAAAGGCTGTAGTAGGTATAGCTATTAACTGGGGAGGAGTTGGTGCTGGCGCTGGGGCAATGGGCCTGGCTGTTTTCAGTTTGGAAAGGTTTTTATCCACTTTGCAGTTGTTCGATTTCTTGCCTTTATCACCCAAACTCTTCTTGTCAATTAACCCTTCAGCCTCCAATTTCGGCATTTCAGTTTGCAAATTGCCATCTGCTACTGAGCAATTATCCAGTGTGGCTGCCATGTTAGAAATTACTGGAAGGCTGTTCAATTCACTGTTCAGACCCTTCTTTTTGCCGGAATTCTTGCCAGTTTTGGAACTGATAACTGAACCAGGGCCATTGCTGGTCAGTTCCCTCTTTCCCTTGGGGGTCCCTGGGGTAGCAATGGAGGAAGGAGATGTCGGTGCTTTTAGCGGATCAAAGCCTGGCAAATTTGTGCTTTGTTCACTGCATTCAAGTGCCACATTACTCAGTGCTTCCTCGCAGTCTGAAATTTTGTCTTCACTGTCAGGCTCAAACTCCAGTTTGTTTTCTGGGTCTAAGTGTGCATGAGCCTGATGGTAACGCAATCCGTTAATGTGCTTGTACTTCTTGTTGCAGTTGGGGTGAGGACAGTCAATCAACACTGGGGAAGAGCAGCCTTGGTCCAAAAAAGTAGCCTCAGGTTTCCCCTGTGGGGTGGTAGGAGTGCTTCTAGAGTTAGTACGAATGCGTTTTCCAGACTTATTGTCCTCTGAACTGGAGTTCAAATCTAGCTCCATAGGAGGCTTAGATTTCCTCTTGTTTGTGGACGAGGGGCTGGCTTTGACTTCATCCATGGCGCAGTTTGGGGGTGTTCTGCGCCCACTTGAGTTAAGGCTGCCCCTCCTCCCCTTCCCATTGGCACCACCTCGATTTTTATTCTGAAGTCCTCTGGACTCTGCAAAACTTGCATCATTCCCAGGTACAGCCGCAGCTGCAGCGGACCTTGCCCGCTTTCCCCTGCCCCGTCCTCCGCGCATTTCCAGGTCACTTGTTGGTGATTCACAAAACCTGTGCAAACAATAGATTTCATCAGCAGGAGCCGTGAACTAAAAAAATAATAACACCACCACCGTGTCCCATACAGAACCTTCACATGTTAAAGGAAAGATGTTCTTCTGACAAATGAGAATATTACAGTGTCAAAGGCAAAGCCATTAAAAAAGGACAAAAATGGCAAGGACACATCCACCTAATTAGAACAATGGAGCAAAATGTTTTGCTAACTTACAGAAATGTATTTTGAAATTAACTGCTCTCTGACTGAATCCCATGTATTTCCCCTTCCCTCTCAAAAATACAAAAGTAAAATAAAAAAGAACTTCCACCCCACATTTCACCCTGGAGCAGAGAGCTACTCGTTTCACTGGTGCATGTTTTCAATTATAACCAGTTGTGTTTTATTAATCTCTGTACAGTCTCTTGCCTGAGATTAGGGGTTAAAATACAGCAGAGAAAAAACAGACTCAGAATGTTTGCCTACCTAGGAGGGGCCCAGTCATGCTTTGTGCAGTCCAACAGTGTTCCCACGTAAGTCTTGTTCCTCCATGTAACGTTTACCACTAGGACACCTGTCAGTGAGTGAAAAAATAAAGTATTATCACCGTTTGAACAATAACTGGGATAGGCTTTTTGTTTTGCTCTTTTATTTTATTCTTTTTTTTTTCCTGTCCTTTCCCCACAAAGTGAGACGTTTACTCTCATTTGCTTTCAAACACTCTGGTCTGTATTCTTCCTCTTTTTTGGTTTCAGTGACCTCAAGCTAAAACCCACAGGAAAGACAGCAAACGACAAAGAACAAGAATGTGTGCACACATGTGTGTGTAAGACAGCCTGCCTGTGTGACTACGTGTGTGTAATCAAGATACAGCTGACAGAAGGAAATGGGTTTTGCCATGTCCTGCTGTAAAACAGCAACACTCACCTCTTAATTTTGCTATTATTGCACATAATTGCTTTCACTTGGCAGCCAGCCAGCATAAACTAAGCACCAGTTACAGTGTTTAAATCAGAAGGTGACTGAGAAGAATAATCTGCTTTGCTTTGAACAATATGATAATGATGCTTCTATTTACTTGAAATTACTCATATCCAAACATACAAACACACACATGTATGCAATGCAAGTTTTTTTCCAGCAGATATATCTGGAAAAATGTATTGTTTGCCTTGATTTTGCTTCTGTGAAAAGTGAGGGACTAGACATGCAACTTCAACCATACAGCAGTGAAGGTAAGAGTAATTGCAGTATGTATTTATATAGGAAGAGGGATCCTTTAAAAAACCTTCTGTAATTTAATTGCTTTTCCACTTACGACTTTTATTAAATGCAAATTTGCCTGCCTAAAGCAGAATTCTAATTTCGTTTTATTTGAATTATCCCTGTAAAATCTGTGAATGATAAGGTTATTGTAAGTAACAAGAAAATAAATGTGGGGGATGTCATTCAAATGTTTTCAGGTTGCCCTCAAATGCTTCTTCACATAATTTATCATCATGTTTATGGACTAGCCAGCATAATGACCCCTTTAATTCATTAACTGCCATAGATAAACACAAGGTAGTATTATTGAACCAGACATCTCTTCTCATTAGAAAACACACTGAAATAAAAAATACATTTTGTCTAACAAAGGAAGGCACAATACAAAATGTTCCCAATTTATGAGAGGCGTGAAGACACCAACTCGCAGCTGACAGCCTTGTTTTTCCTCTGCACTTCCCTTATTCTATCTGCAGCGTCTGTAACAGATACGAAGATGGCATTGTGCCAGAATGTTTCCAGCCCATCTTTTCTCTTTGTCTTACCAGTGCGATTTCTAATTTTGCACTAAAACCGTCCTTCTCTGCTGCACTGAGGTGAAGTTAACACGCAACCAGCCACTCATTTCCTCGGGGATCTTTTAGCAGCAGGGAAGTATTTTAAATGTTGTTAGCAGAGGTACCAGGGAAGAAGGGATTTCCTTGAAAATTCTCTGTAACAGATTTGAAATTTATCCCCCATATGGTTTTTCATTGTGATTATGCAACTGGAATTTTGTACACTGGGGTGAATTGGTCTGAAGCATGAAAGACAAGCAGCACTTCCAACCAGTGTCAGAGCCAGGCTTTGAGTACCTAGAAGGATCATGGTGGAGGTGTTTAAGGAGACTGGTCTACTTGACAGGGGGGTGTTGAGTCATAGATTGGACTCCATGATCTCAGATGTCATTCCCAGCCTAACTGACTCTGTGATTCTGTGATCAGGGTTAAAATGCCAGGCTGTACTTTTAGGACTTAAGCAAACCAGGCAGCCTGCAAAGACACCAAGGCTGCTTTACCTTGCCCCCTGCGTAGGCATGGAGGCAGCCAGGAGGTGCTGGGGTTCAGGAAGGAGGAGGAGGAGGAAGAGGAAGACAATCCAGTGCATCCCAGAGGAAATACCTGTCAGTGGAAATGGGATTTCTCACAATGAGCAACTCCAAGCTATGTTCCCACTTGCCATTCACACCCTAGAGAGGAGAGATTATAAAGGTGTTTCTCTGGCAGCCTTGATGCCTTCCTTCCACTACAACAGCTAGTCATCTGTGACTCTGTAAGGCTTCAAGTGAAAATCATGAGTATTTTCCACCGGTAAATTCTGTTATGGCATACAGCCCATCTATCTGCAGCAGCACAGTTGTTCCCTCCAGCCCACATAACAGTGTTTGTCCAGTCTCCTAAATGTACCAAGCAAGGAGAGCTCTCTGACATCCCACAAAGTATTACTGATGAACTGTCTGTGCCATTTATTCTTCCCCAGCTAGTTCACCTTTACCCTTTTTTAAAAAAGTAATCGTTATTTTTGTGCGGATTTTTTGAGTTTGGGTTTGTTTCTTTTTTGTTTGTTTGTTTGTTTTGGTGGGGGGTGGGGGTGTTAGTGAAGGTTTATTCTGACCTAAGCATCCATCTTCCTTGATATCTGTAATCTTGCTGATGTCTATGTGCACTTTATTAATTTATATACCAAACCTAGGGATAGTCTGTTACCTATTGATAGAAAAGAGGGCAAGGTAGAAGGCATAGAATAGTGAAAATAATAAAAGCCCCTGAAATCAATACATATTTCAGTAATTCTAATGAGACATTTAAATGACCTTCCAGTGTAAGAAAGTGTTTCAAAAGCAAACACAAGTAAGTTCCTCCCTTAAAGTCTGTTACATGTAGCATGTATACATATATATATTTACATATATACTATATATACAGATACATATATATTTATTATTTAACTCGCGTTAAATTTATTAGGCTTAGCAAAGGTCCCCTGCAAGCAGGAGAGAATATTAATCTCCATGCTGTGTTAAGAGTAGCTGTGGAAACGAATACATTTCCTTTCCCTGATGGACAGCACATTGCTCAGCCCCACGTAAGATTCCACAGAGCTGGCAGAGAAGGTAGCTCAGTGGGAGGTAGGACTGATCTAAGGAAATGCTCAGCTGGTGGAGGCTTATTAGACCAAGGCACTGGAAAATAAAAATAGAGATGACTGAGCTGGTAGTCCACACAATGTACTTGATGCAGTGCTGAAGAGAAAGGATTATTCTTCTAAGTCAGGGAGTACTGTTTGTCCTGGCAAGGAGTTCAAGCTGCAAACAAGAACCTCTGCTGAGGCTGAGCTGTCCCAGAGGCAGAGCTAGAGCAGTGTCCAGCTCAGCTCCAAGGATCACCACTGAGTACAATGGCCATGCACTCAGGGATGCACTAACCCTTCTCTGGGTCGCTTCAGCTCCTCTCTGTGCATGTGTGTGCCCCATGTGTGTTCCATCTTGTGAAGGAACATACCCCACACAGGACCAAAACTCTCCAGGGCTGTGTCAAGTCATAAGTCCCTGTAATGAGACTTCCTATTATATTAGACTACACATCATGTAGCAATAATTTATTTAATGTTACCTGAACAAGAGAGAAAGTGCGCAGTCTGAGGAACCCACAGGTTTAATGTAGTCTGGACACAAAGATGAATTTTCACCTTAAAAAAAGCCCAAGAGGCTAAACTTTTTAAAATATCTTTTACTGAAGAATGGGAAAAAATTCAGATGCTTGTAATGAAGCACACCTGAGGGGATTTGGACTCTCAAAGATTCTAATTTAGGAGTAAACCTAGCCGGAGTAAACCTAGCCAAACCTCTAATTCTGTCCTTGTGAGGTTGGATCAAACAACAGTGAATATATACTGCAAGCAAATGTTGCTTTGAGCAAATAAGGGTGTCAACTCAAAGAGTTTGACCAATTACCAGAGCACAGTTCACAAGAATTGGGTGCAATAGAGAAAAAATTATCTTTCCAAAATAAGGGCATACATTTCTTGGTTTAACTTGGATTATCATTCCATTTGCAAACTATGTAACTATTCACAGTTACAGTATATCCAAAACTAGTAATAATTTCTGCAGTCTTCAGTGTTATATGTCCTAAATTAAAGCAAAAAAGAATATTAAAATTAGAAATTCTGAAGTTACTACCCATGCTACTCTTTATCATTAAAGAGTAGACACAGCAAGTAGTGAATGTTTTATGTGTGGGAATTACAAAATGGTGTTATAATGTAAGAAAATGGGGTTATGTTACCCAGAAGTTTTACAGTTCACCTACTGTAGTTTTTCTGCCAAAATCCATTATTAGCCAAGGCAGGGTCATACACAAAAGCATTAAAATATGACAATGGCACACCCAGGATGTCATCTGGTGCCCACCACTGTCCATAGAAGCTCCTCCTTTAACACCAAAGGTGATGTCATTAGCCATTTAGGAGCAAGAAAAGATTCTGTATTTTGCTGTTTTCCTTCACAGTACATGTACCATTATGACCTCTTTTTCTTTACTCATCACAATCATAACCACAATGTTTATGGCAAAAAACTTCCCAGACAGGAAGAACTAACACATGCCTGTAGGAGCACAAAGCCATTTCACATAAGCACTTGTGATAGATAAAATGTACAAAACAACTGTGACAATTTGTACTTGAATTTTATTATGGGATGAAAGGTCACGTGTCATGAAAGTGTTATGTAAGAAAATAATTTCAGAAACCTATAGAAAAAAACACTTTTTATGTTCTGTGGATCTAATGTGTCTCTCCTTCCACCCTCCCCTCTTCCTCCTTTTCATTGACTGCATAACAGAGACTGGAACCAAAATTTGCTATTTACTATTAACTATATGTCAAAAAAGTGAACTATGTCATCACAAATTGGAAATGAAGCAACTAAACTTGTTGCTAATTTGACATAAAACCATCATAATCAAAGGCATTTTCAGTACCAGGCAAGGGTGTTGTTCATATGGACTACTCTGGCCCTGCACTTTTAGCAGACGCATCTACACTCTTGCAGATGTTCCTTCATTTAAAGACATAAAAACCTGAAGTGTCTAGTCTAAAACAGATACTAATCTCTTTGATTTCTTGACTCTCTCTTCTGCAATGAACATAAGCCAAGAATTTTTTTGTTTGTATTCAAAACTTTGAAAATGAGATCATGTGGTGAGGAATCAAATTATCACATTACTATCTTAAATGCAGTCCCCGGCTTTTAAAAATACCAGCTTTAGAAAACAAACATGTTCAAATTCCAATACAAGTAGATGCTACTCAATTAATCAGACTGGAAAGCCTGACTTAAGTTTTACAGCACAGGCTGCTTTTGTGTTCAGACCACAGCAAATGCTACAAAATCCTGGTTTAGTTCAAGCTGATTATTTTACCAGGAAGAAGATAGAATGGGTAAGCCTTCATTTTTGTAAAAGGAGCTGCTCCCTCTGCTCTTAGTAGAGAATCTGGCCATAAGCATCTGCAAAATTCTGGAGAAAGCAGATCTGCATGAAGTCATTCTGAACACTTCTGTAACTGATTTGTTGAAGAATATTTAAATGATCTTTCAAAACTAGGAATGATTTGCCTGCTTTTCAGTCATCAAAACTCACGTATATTTAAAAAGTCATGTATATTAAAAGTCGCGTAAGTCACTTACACTTTAACATAACTGGATTCCTCTGTGGTCAAAATTCCAAAATTAACAGTTCTGCCTACTACCTTTACTACCCTGAGTATCATTTTAAAACAACTTTTGCTGATGCCTCAGGAAGATCTCCAAAGTATGCACCTTGCAGATTTTTTTTACTTCTTTAAGATTACTTCTTTAAAAGGTTAATATGATAAATTCTTGTAGCAAAAAGCTCTGTGACATAGTAGTTCTTCAAGGCTGAGATGCAATCCTTGGTATAGAGAAGCATCACATCATTACTTGGTATAAAATTGCAGCAAAATCAATTCCTTGTATCTTTGTGATTAGCGAATCCACAGATTTGTTTGCAAGTCAAATTTGATTTTCCTTTCATCCCAGCCATGCCAAGTACAACTAACACAGACATGCCTGGGATAGCCAAACCATGGCATATCTGTCATCAGTGAGTACACCACCACCATCGATTAAACATGTTTTATTCTGCATCTGGCACTGCAATTTTTTGGTCCCACACGTATCTATTTGACATCACTTTCTAACAATACCTAAAGGATATGAAGTGCAAAAAGCTGCAAGATGAAAATTTGTATTCTTAGGGTTATCTCAACTTTTTTGTGCCACTGGTTTAGTAAAAGCAGTGTAACTCATTTGCCTCACAACCACCATATCCGCCACATCATCACCAATCCCACATCCCCATATACACCTGCAATTCATCCAAGCATAAGAAACACAGAACAATGTTTATATTAGACTTGCAATGCAAATGGTTTATTTCTCCTTGATTGCTTCCATCCAGAAAGTAATCTAAAATTAACAGTAAACATTCTATGCATGAAGCCATGTCTTATACACTGAATGCTGATCTGGGAGACGTACAGTTTATTTACTACTTTAATCACACCCTCTGTCTAGCATGGCACAAGAACTTAACTACATCTACAGCAGGTGCACATGTAACAGGAATCAACATCAGCCAGCCTGAGAATGTAACGATTGTCAGGTGGCCTGAAAATGCAAGACTGTTGGGCTGGCTGTTTTTGTTTTGTTTTGTTTTGTAGGATTTTTGGGGGGCTTTTTTGAGAGCCCTATTGCTGCAGTGAATGTTTGAAAAGTCACTTTAACCACATCCTGTAATCAGACCATCTGGAGCACAGATCTGCAATTAGTCATCCTGGGCACTGGACTTTATCTGAACAAATACTGTACAGCAATGAAGATGAGAAGATTGGATAGCATCAAGGAAAAGACGCATAATGAAACACGTCTGGTATAGTCATAAACCGCTGAGGCACTTAGCTGTGCTGTTAATTCTGTATTCTGTACTTTATGAAAACATAGCAAGTTTAAAGGTTACAGGGCTGAGAGCCTAAACCTTGCTATTTTAGTTAATGTTGCCCTGCTGGTGGCTAAAGCTGGGCTACAAACTACAGTAGCTTCTGCAACGGCATAACAAGAGTAAGATTAGATCTGTGTAATTTCCAGCAAGTTCTGAGTAACGACAACCTAAATTTCATGGATACTTTATTTGTGTGTCACACCCTTTCTTTTCCTTTCATTATGAAGTCGTCGGTAAAATTAAGGTAATATTGAAAGTGGGAACTACCACCCTGGTTTGAAAATAGCTGTTATACAGAACCTATTCCCTGGACATGCATTACATATTCCAATCTGCATTCAAAAAAGAAGCAGCAATTATACAGTGAGGAGTAGCTCTTGGAAACATGGAGCTGGGCCGTCAAGCAGACAACTTTTTAATCCCACCTAATAATTACTGTAATAGATTTTCTTAATCTAGAAGTTTATCCCAGTGCATATAAAAGAATAAACACTGAAATAACTGAAGAAATCCTGTTTCCCCACGAGCCCATGTGCTTAATACACAAAAGAACACAAGCCACTTCCATCACTGTCATGTCTCCCGCATCCTTTGTTCTGAAGCCTGATGGGCTGTATTGATTTGGGAAAATCATTGAACTTCTTGGAAAACTAGACTCTAGCTTATTCACCACCATCTATTTCTTTCTCAGGAAGACAGCTGGTCAATATTCAGTTGAATGGT
This sequence comes from Monarcha castaneiventris obscurior, assembly GCA_026261815.1. NCBI lineage: Eukaryota > Metazoa > Chordata > Aves > Passeriformes > Monarchidae > Monarcha > Monarcha castaneiventris. The sequence goes on from JAMPIT010000889.1 coordinate 6,871,317, forward strand.
CAGCTAAAAGAAGCTCTGGTTTCATTTCTTTTTCCTGCCTCCCTAGCAACATTATCCTCTTCCAGCTTTAGTATAAAAAAACCCCAGCATGTTAGGAAGACATGTAGCTGAGGGTAGGCTGAAATGGTAGTTTGTTTGGACAAAGCCATGACTGAAATGCTGGGGGCAGGTTGGCTCTGGAGAACAGGGCAGCATCTAATTAAAGAGCTGATGTCCCTTACTCATTATAATGATAATTGTATTTTTTTTCAGTGTATATATTTCTTCCAAGGATGGTCTGCCTAACAAATAACCAGTGACCAAGATCTAAATGCAAATAGAGAGCTGAAAGAAATATGAATGGTCCTAATCAAATACAAGGCTAAATTTCACACTCATTAAAAGACCAATAAAAGACTCAATGAAAACTGGGTAATACCCCAGAAATTACATCAGATTGGGTCCCAAATGGCTTGTTGATTTATCCACAACTAAATAGTTCTACTAAAATATGAGCTACTTAGAGTGGTGATTTTGAAAACTATGAAGCCACAGCAACCCACATAATTTTCTCCTGCCAGATTTATATCAAAGTGATTAGAATTTGGCAGGACCAGGAAAACCTTTGGGTACATTGCTGTTACACCTCTTGAATGTCAGACCACATGACTGCAGTGTTTAAAGGAAAATGTGCAATTAATGTTATTATAAACTTAACCATAGGCTTCTGACCTCTGGAGTACAACTAAAGAGTTAGTTTTTGTGCAACCCTTACCTTTACTTTGGCCAGAGTAACTGAACAGCTTCACTGTTTCAATGCAGTTTGAGAATAAAACTGCAGTCTTACTTTATTTCAGCTGATACTAAAAATGCAAGTTGAAAATCATTTAACATCTGTATGTTCTGAGGAAAACCGTATCTGTTTCAGAAATAAAGTATTTTGTTTCTAGCAGATTTTTTCTTTTTTACTTCAGTAATCACAACTGTGATTCACATAGCCTGACACTGAAAAGTGTCACAGTTTCAATTTTAGAAGGAGGAAATGCTGTTCTGTAATCCCCTGAGTTTCCCACTCACTTCTCAAGGAGTGTTATTTCAGCTCCTATGTTGCTGGCCTGTTGAACACATGGACACTCTTCTGACTTCTTGCAGAGAAAAAGAAAAAGAAGCCCCACAATCCACTGCCTTTGCTTGTACTCCAGGACCATATGTCACTTGAGATAAGCAACAGAACACAGGGCTTTTCAACTAATCTGTCACACTTGCTTCCTGCACTTTATATTAATTACAGGAACTCTTCAGCTACTTACTTCTCTCCCAAACTGTTTCTCCCTTAAAAGCAAGTAAATAGAAAAGCAAAACAAGCCTGGAGCATGGGGGAAAGAGCTATTGTTTCATTACAAGAAGTATGGCCAAAAAAAGGGAAAACCAAAACATTTTTTTTTCTCACTCAGATAAGCATTCAGGAGTTCCTTTTAAGAATTATCTGCCTCATTTCTATTCTTCTTTTCAGACACCAGACCACAGAAATACTGTTTTCATCAGCAGACTGTTGAGAAACAGCTGCAGAAATGGGGAAGCTGGTGTAAGTTTATGTGAGTATATGTATAAAAAAAACCCGACAAAACCCCCCAAACCTCTTAAGGAGCTCATACACTTTTTTTTCTTCCTAAGGTGAGTATTAGGATATCTCAATAGAAGTTTGTGTCCCAGCTCTGAACTCTGCTACTGTGGGAACTTGATGAGTAAAACCCAAGCAAATAACAGATGACAAAATGCACCTATAAACCTTCAGGTGCCTTTGGTGATTAGTTTCCCAGTGCTGTACATCATGATAAAGAGCTGCCAGGTGCAAACACTGGTACAATTATTTATCAAACAGTAGAGTAACTAATGAAACATAAAGGAATGGAAGACAGAAGAGAGAGAATTTATGGAAAAGAAACAGCATGAATAAAGAAACAATTCCAATCCCAAACCATGAAAATTCTTCCAAATCTGTAGACTGCAGATACCAGAATTGCAGTTGAGCCAGACAGACAATTCTGCTCAACCTCAAAGAGCTGCTGCTGATCCATGTACCTCATTGGGACTGAGAAGCAGAGCCCCTTATAAATTATGATGCTTTATTTAAAGTCAAAGCATTTATTTGCTTTTGTGCCAGCTTTGGATCCTTTTCATCTCTAGCTTCCAGGCCCAAGAGAGAACACACTCCTGTAGCTCTGCTGGCAGCCAGCTGTGGCCTCAGTAAATCATAAAGCCTCCTAACAAGCCATTCTTTACAAAGGCCAACTGCAGTTAGTAGACATGACAACTTCTCTATTATTCCACTCACTAGAATTTAAAATAGCAATTTAAATCAGTGGCTGAAAACATTGAAATCTACTGAACTGCATTTTACATCTTTCTCTCTCTCTCTCTCTCTTTGCATTAAGCTTCACTGATTTCATGAAGACTTCATTGTCTTCAGCCTGGGAAAAGGGTAAGTAAACACCTAAGACAGACACATAGAAGACAAAGAGGAGAGAAATAAAAACATTTGGGATTTCTTTTGCAGAACTCCCTCAGGTTTTCTTTCTACAGCTAGCAAGAGACAAATAACTCTTCTTTCATTTAGTTTGTGGGACTCACAGGGACACATCATTTATATTTGTGGATATAAACTCTATTATGATCTTAATACAGTAATATTCCACCATGAAACCTCACAGCAAAATACCTAAAAATGAAAGTGGTCTATAGGCAAGCATTGGGTGTACATAAGAGTACTATGGAAACTGCAAGTGTAAATGATGAATTCTCTTTCTTCTACCTTTTTCCCACTCATGCACCAAAAAGGAATCAATTTGGTGTGGCCAGGCTCAGCATTTCTAATTTTCCTCTGTGTAGAAAAAGCAGATCAAAAACCTTACAAATTGGGGGATCTTCTTCCTACACAATTGCTTCAGTTTAGGAATTGGTGTAACCTTATTTTAAGGTCTTTTGTTACTGTAGCTAACAGATTATAAACCAAACTATGCTTGAAACTTCACCTTCTAGATTTGAAAACCACAAAACAATAGTATGCCATTGCCAAAGCTATATGCTACATAATTTTTACAGTTCTTATACCACAAACTAGTTATTTTCTTTGAAAAATAGTAGGCGGAGTTATCCTTCCCATTATAAAATTCTTGCATTTTTGTGGTGGAAGAGATGCCCCTGGCAGTCAAAAGTGTTTCAGTTACACACTTAAGATACCAGTTCAGTTTTGTAAACAAGCCTAATGAACTGTGACTAATAGTGTTCTCCTTGAGCAGAAGTAAGGTAAAAGGGCTTTTGTTAGCATCTACTGAAGCAAAGTACTCATTTTACTGGGACAGAACAAAAGTGAGCTACTTGTCAGCTAACCTACTTCAATAGGTGTCAAAATTCTGCAGAGAAGTTCACCATGATTTTCTTTCCTATATTTCAAATTATCTTCCAAGTGGGTAAACTGGTAAAACATCTAGTTAATCAGCTGGCTTACTCCAGCTGCTTGACAATACTGATGCAATGCAAAGGCAGTCTACCAGCAAAATGATATCCCACTAGAAATGACTGTACTTTGAGACTTTCCTTCTCTTGCCAGCAGCTGGTTCAACAATTTTCCTGTAAGTATCCTTTGCGCATGCTGTCCCAATTTCTCCACCTATTCATAGCAGCCTGGCTAGTTTACCCAGGCCTGCTGTGATCTATGCCTCTACTACAGCTTCTCTCGGCTTATTCATGCACTGGAGCTGATCAACCTTTGACCCTCATCGGTTTAGAAACAAAACTATTTAGACCCTGAAGACAGCCCAGTGTTGCATAAACGGTAGGCAAAAACTTAGGATGCTAAGAAACCTAATATACTCAGCTAAAAATCTCTTTTTCTTTTGGCAATATAACATCCCTAAAAGGATTATCACAGGCATGCCCTCCCTCATCAAAAGTACAACCAGCATGATGACAGAAACACATATTTCTATACTGGGAGACTGTTTTCCCATGCCACTAAAGAGGAGGGGGGAAGACTTTCAGACATGACTTAATTATTTCCTTGGTCAGACAAAGTTTCAAGATAAAGCTTGCTTTACTCCAGAATCTACACACAAATTTCTGTATAAATTATTGACTGCACTTTGGCCTCATCTGAAATGTTGGCCCCTGAGGCTGATAAGCTCTGACCCCAGGTGACACATCCAGCCCTCTCACAAGAGGCAGGAACATTATTGCTTTGCACTGAGGACTGCAGCCCAAGAGCCAATCAATCAAGCTCCCTGACAGCTTTTACAGCCTCCTCACATTAGGCCTAAGTCAAACTCCAGGGCTCCTATTGTTCGCATTATTCTTTTCTTCCTCTGCTCTGATGAAGTTAGAGCAAGTCCAAGGCTTCAATGAGAAAGAAAGGCTATTATGAGCAGCTCAGATTTTATTGACTCTGAGCTGTACAACAATGGCCCCAGAGCCTTTTTCTTGAAAGTAACACATTCCTAATTGCTAATAATCATAGGCAACAAAGATCAGTCCTTAGACTAAGACTTATGTGAAAAAAAGGTACAACACTGACATAGATAGAATTGTCATCTTTACATTCTAAGAAAGATTTTTGAAGATAATTTTATGCACACCAAGGAGGATAACCTTTCAGTCACACAGAACTGTCATACAAATGTTGTCATGTACCATAACATAGCTTGTGTATTAGAAAACCAGTGACCATAACAGATTTGATTAAAAATATCCCTAGTGGAATTGTGCTATGCTAACTGTGGACAAATGAATATTTTCTTCTGTAGTCACCCCACAGTATTTCAAGATCAATATCACATTGTGCTCAAAATGAAAAAAACTTTCAGAACTAATCATGATGTCATTATTTTTTCTTAGTTTTATTCTGAGGTCTGAAGAACATTTAAGTGGCACTTCTACATGTGTGACATGGACTTGTCTTTGAAAACATTCACCCTTCATTATTACTATTAATTTTAGACAACTCTGTATGATTTCAGCTGCATGCATGGATCTTAATACCACCAACAGGTGCGGTCACCACATACACAAAAGCCTTTTTTGTATAAGAATTTCAACATTGTGTAACATGACTAGATTTTGCAGTTGACAAAGTCTTCCTTGTCTTTTTGGGCTTTTTGTGGTTTTTTTGGGGGCTTTTTTTGGGTGGTTTTTTTGGGGGGGGTGGGTTTTGGGGCTTTTGGTGGGGGGTGGTAGTGGGTTTTTTTAAATTAACTTAGCTATAGCCTTAGATGATTCTGCCATTGTAACCTCAGCTTTTAGGAAAGGATCATCTCATTTTAAATTACAGACAAGAAACTGGTAGCCATAAGTGAAGACTTCTTTACTTTCTTAAACCTGAATCTCAGCACTAAGGCAGTGAGATGTATTTTCAATTAAACTGTTTCATCCACATATTTTTAGTGCTCCAACTTCACAAGTACACTGAACTGGTATAAGACGCAGAGAGCTTTCTGGGAAGGTGCTGGCTGAAAGAACAGCAGTTTCCTTCTGCTAAATCCTCTGACACAGCAGCTTGCCTTTTCAGCTGTCATTCAGTCCAATGTGGCTTTTCATACAAAACCAGAGGAGATCAAGTGCAGACTAAAAGCTTGTTTCAAATGAAGGATTCCCCTCCCTCCCTGGCTTTCAGCTGAAAGCATATTTACGCCCTGAAGAATGAGAAGAACTCATAATTTGTAGTCCAACAAATAGCTTATTTTCAGATGTGCTGAAGATGAAGTTTCACAGTTATTTTGGTGGACATCTGAATAAACAGAGCAGTAAGCACTGGTAGTGCTGGAATAGCATAATAAAAAGTAAAAATACAGTGGGCTTTTCAATTTATTTATGGAGACACTGTGGATCAAACAGTCACAGTATTAGTAACTCAAGTTTTTATCCTTACGAATATTCTTTTATTTCCTTTCTTTTAAATAGTACTGACATTAAATTTCTTGTCCCTACAGGGACATAAAATGTGACTGAGAAAACCCAGCCAAGCAGTGTGAAAAGGTAAGCACTGCAGAACCTGGGACTGTACAGGGCTTGCAGTGTGCAAGGATTCCTGTTTACAGTGCTGCCAATTAGCTCTCAGTCACAGGCACTGTGTTCAGCTTGAGCGTTTTTTTTAGGGGAAATAAATGTAATGCTATTCTAGTCAACTTACAAAGCCGACAAGTAATGCTGCTATATTTAACCTAAAAGCTGTTTTTCATGGGTACTCTGAATGATATCTAATTTAGAAAAATGACAGTGATTTTGCTGAGCTTTCCAAAATCAACACCCATTTTAGCTGAACAAAACAAAAGGCTGCTGAAGCACATTTATCTCTCTGATGATGTATATTCACTAAGTACAGCCCATAACCCACCTACTCAGAGCAGCTTTAGACAGCTAGCCTCACCCACAGACCTTTACCATTTAATGAACAGTCATAGCCAACAAATCTTTTACCAACAGCCCGATGGTTGTTGTTCCTTCAGACTCCAGGCCCAAAAAGAAATTTGTCACAGCTTTAATAAATTTTACAGATGTAATAGGTAAATTCAATAAAGAAAACAGGGCTTTTATAAAACAAAAATCAACAGAGCAGAAAGCTGCTCCTCAAGACTGTGCGCAGGCGCATGGGGCTTCTGCTGAACTGAAATAGACAATGAAGGTTAGGAAGCATGAAATGACAGCCTTCTTTGCTTTTCAGGGAACGTAAATTTTATTCACAGAACGTAAATCTCAAAGTCATGGTTTTCAATCTGCATGCATGAACACACAAGATTGATTTCAAGGAGATTTGGAAGTATTTAACTCATTGCTCAAAGATGCAAATCCCATCTTGTACAATCATTATTGTAAAAATAAGAGAAAAAAGATGGGTGACATTTCAAGGGCTCTGCCTATACGTTTTCATTTTTCAGATAGTCACAGATCATTAAGCTTCCATTTCAAATATGGACATGTCTGTATTGAAGCACCCAAATAAAGCTGTGTAAGTTCTGCATGTATTAGGGCAGCATAAAACTCTTAATGAATAATACAGCTTAAATGAAAGACAATTGTGAATATGTTTGCCACATCATAAGATGCCCATGCCTGAACAGCCCTCCCTAAATGAGCAGGAAAACATTTCAAATGCTTCAATAAACATGGCAGCAGACCTAGTGTGGGTGCAGTGCTGAAAAATTTTTGGAAATGTATATAAATATTTCTTGACTTTGGCACATCTGTTGCAGCTCAGAGTGGTTTTTTTATCATTCAATACCTCTTTCATTATACTTCACTGCTTATCCTAAAACCAATCAGGTAGAAAAAACTGTTGTTGTTAAATTAAAAATCCCAAACCACAGATTCTTAAGCATGGTGTGTCAAGTTAATACATTATACCATTAAAAAATTCTCTGAAGTGCAGCCTTTTCTAACAGAAAACAGATCTATTCTTGAACACAGATGAGCTTCCCCTGTGTCAATAAACACAAACTGATTCTGTTTAAAACACAGAGGAAACTGGTTAATTTCTATCTCAATAAAATTTATGAAGCAATAAAAACTTTGTAGTACAAGCTGTGTGGTTTGTTTCACTTCCTTGTCACATGAATTAATGAGGAAAACCCTTCCCTTCATTCTGTTATGCAGATTTGCATTGGAGAGTACACCATGCACTGACCAAAAGCCCCGAGGCTTAATTCTGATTTCCACACCTCACCTGCTACTTCTTCATAGATTTTGGCAAGAAACATTTTAATTTCCCACCTTTGTGGTGACAGTGCTTTTAAACTCGATCACCACTACACTGTGAATTGGGCTTAGTAATGCAGTATAACTGATGGGGGGCGGGGTGGAAGGAAAGAAATGTCATGTCTGAACTAGGGTCATACTAATATTACCCTTCACTCTTTATTTATGATACTGAAAATATCAGCAAATTTGAATTTTTGCAACCCCTGACCAGGAGCAAGAGGGAGGGGGAAATGAACTGAATGCCTGAAAATATATGCCTGCAACAGCAGGAGCAGAAAAGACTGATAAAGACTTTATGTACAGCATTAAGTCAGATTAAGTACAATTCCTCACTCATGTTTTATTGTCATTTATGTTCTTTCTGGCCACACGAAGAAAGCTGCTTCTGACAGGCCACAAAAGCAAGGCTTCTGGGAGTGTTTTGTTCTTTCTCTTCAAATCCTCTGATGCATTAGTTTTCTGATCTCTCTCCTAATATAAAACTACAGCTCACTCCTTACATGATCATCTCTGTCAGAACAACTTCCACTCAGACATCAGCTAATCCACTACAGCTAATGGTTTCTCTCAGGATGGAAGCAAGGGAAATTATGCCATCATTTACTACATGGAATAATCTGCATATCTCAAATGGACCTCCTCTTTCATGAAATGCCAGTGTGATGTATCAAACCCTTATAAAATCTAGCTCCCTCAGTCCTAACCTGTGAATGCAGTTTCAGAAATACATTTAGCCAATGCACATTTTTGTATAACCCTGGAGATTGTGGGGGTTCACTGGGGTGGGTATTCGCCCTCGTACTGGCTGAGAGACAACTGCATGGAAAGACTGCTCTCCTGCTCTTGACTCTCCACATTATTTATATGGTTAGAATCTTTTAACTCACCTACCTGCCTTATAAAGAGGAGTCTTGTGTTTCAGGAGACAAGGTTGCCTGAAGAGATGGGTAATCACCCACCAAATAAACTTTAATAAGGGAAAGTGCCAGATTCTGCATCTGGGACACAGCAACCCTGGATGTAAGGACAGACTGAGGAACAAGAGGCTGGAGAGCAGAGCCACAGAAAGGGACCTGGGAGTCCTGTCAGTGACAACATGAATAGGAATCAGCACTGCCCTGGCAGCCAGGAGGGCAAATCATGTCTTGGGGGGCATCAGGCCCAGCATCACCAGCCAGGCAAGGGAGGGGATTGTCCTGCTCTGCTCTGCACTGGGGCAGCCTCACCTCCAGTGCTGGGGGCAGCTCTGGGTGCCACAATCCAGAAAAGACATGGAGCTGTTAGAGAGTGTCCAAAGGAGGGCACGAGGATGGGGAAGGGCCTTGAGGGGAAGCCGTGTGAGGAGTGGCTGAGGGCACTTGGTCTGTTCAGCCTGGAGGAGACTGAGGGGAGACCTCACTGCAGTTACAACTTCCCTGTGAGGGGAAGAGCAGGGGCAGGCACTGATCTTTCCTCTGTGGTGACAGTGACAGGACATGAAGGAATGGCCCAAAGCTGTGTCAGGGGAGGTTTAGGTTGTATATCAGGATGAGGTTTTTCACCTAGAAGGTAATTGGGCACTGGAACAGGCTCCCCAGGGCAGTGGTCACAGCACCAACCTGACAGAGTTCAATAAATATTTGGACAGTGCTCTCAGGCACATGGTGTGACTCTTGGGGTGTCCTGCATAAGGCCAGGAATTGTATTTCATGATCCTTGTGGGTCCTTTCTATGGATGCTGAAAAAGCCTCAGCAGAGAATTTCTTCAGCTCTCTGCAGTAGTTTGTGAGAGTTCCGTCTTGCCCATGCAGATTACTTTAAACAAGATTACACTATTGTAAACTTCTTGCACCTGCAGGTTGTTTTGCAGTATTGTTATGGCTTTGACCAGACAAATATTTAGGAATGGGTGACTTAGAACTTGACCAATCCCCTCAAGGGGTGGATGGCCAAAAGACCAATTACCTTATGCCATTTAACACACTCTTGTGAACTAACATATAAAAGACTTTGGAAAATTTATTAAATTGATTCCATTTATCCCTGAGCCTGGACTCTGTGTCGTTTCTCTGCTTGGCCACGGTGAGAACAGTGATGCCTTTCCAACTCAGCATATTCTTTGGTTTTGTGAAGATGACCATTTGAAACCACAAAAGCAATCAGCAAAAAGTGATACTGTACTTGTTTTTTGTTCTCTTATGCTTCCTGTGCAATATTCTCCAGCAGATTAAGGCCACTTAAAAGGAAGGATAAAGTAGAATCTCTCTGATTCAGGGCATTTCATCAGGTAAAAAAAAGCAGCACTGACAAAGGAAGGGTGGCAATGAGGAATAAAAGTCAGACCTCCATATGTCTCCACCCATGGGTTCCTGTTGATGAACTGCATCTCTGAGCAGCAGACAACCAAATGCAGTAACAACAGATGCCACAACAAGAAGTTTGTAACACTTTGGGAAGGTGTGAAAGGAATGACAGTTGGCTGCCTTTTTCAAATCTCTGGCAGAAGCCTCTCTCCTCACCCAGAAGGCAGCCAAGGCTGTGGCACCTTTTCCTCACAGTTTCACTGTGTTCAGAGGTTCTCCCAATGATCTTTGAGTGTTTTATTCAAATAATTACTTAGATTACCGAGGCTGGGTTTCTTCTCATATACTCTCCTCTGTGACAGAGACAGAGCACTAGAGATCGAAGTAAGACCATGCCTGTTTCAAGTGTTAAGGGACACAAGAACACAGACGTCTTTCTGCCTCTTTTGGGAGCTGAACAAAAAGTAGGACTGGTGTCCACCGGTAAGGGGATGTTTTCTCCTGGAACACCTTTCCAGTTCTGGTTGACAATCTTCTGCAAATGTCATTTTGAGAAAGAAAATTACAATTACCTATGAAAACTCTACAAAAGGAAGAGACTTGCCTTTGAAACAAGAAACACCAGTGGAGATTTGAAGACTGAAGATTTAATAACAGGAACTGATATATTCTTGTTAACAGAGATCTGAAACTATTTAAAATGGCCACCAGACTACTCAAAAAGGAAAGAAAGTAAATTAGGATTTTAACCAGTGTCCATTGAAAACATTTGTAGAGGGTTTATCTTTTTCCCTTCACCATACTAGAGACAGCCCAAACCCAGTTAGCATCTTACTTTCGAGAAGCCTTATTTTATTTTGCATAGGCCCATGCACGATTAGAAACATTCATTTTTTAGTAGGAAACCTTTTGAGGACAGAAAGATAAAAAGGCTGCTTGCTGAAATGAGTCAGATTCCAAGGAAGAAGGCTGCAGGATACACAAGAGCTACACCAAAAGAAATCCACATCAGGTTTTTGTGATCTCTTTCCAGCTGATAGGATTGGCAGGCTGGCAGAAAGCTGCTACCTTTACCCTTCATTTGAATGTTTTGAAAACAGGCTTCTATCGAAAAACCTCTTGGGCAAAGATTCCCTTTTGCCCAACAGATGCATTCTAACTTTCCTGTAAGACTTGCAAGCTTATATTACTTTTAGCTTCTGTCCTCTGAAAAGGCCTTTTTTCCTTTTCTTGACAAAACTGCTGGGTGACTAAGAACTATTTCTAAGAACATGAAAATTTGCATTTGTTCCATTAGAAATGCAAACTTGACCAAAGAGTTCACAAGGACTATAAGTACATTGTTTACACTGAGAGGATCCTGAAAATATAAGCATGCTCATGAAACAATCTGTATTTCCTAAATAAGACTTTAAAAACTATTCCTTTCAAAAAGTTTCTCTTTTTTTCTGGGTTTTTTAAAAATTATTTTTAATCACCTATAGACTAGTCCAAACACTTGACTCTACTTGAGACAAAAAATGACAAAAGGCAAATCTGCTAAACCTGAAAAACTGGTGACGGGAAGTAAAACATCCTTAAACTAAAAGACTGCAAAGAGATTCTTTCTAGACTAAGGCAGTTCAGAAATAATTCCATGTAAAAGTATATCCACTGAGTTTATTTCAAGTACTTTTAAATTTCACAAGTCAACAGCCAGTGTTTTAGAAAAATTAAGACCTCTTTTTTCTCATATGTATCTATCTTTAGGGGTTTAATATGCCCACTCCCAGTATATTTGGGAATTGCTGAAAATAAGCCCATAGACCTCCATGGATAGGAGGCTGTACCGTAGAGATAGAAGGCTGTCAGAAACATTCAGAGAGTAGAAAGGTAATTTATTCTCGCCAATATTTAACAGTCACATGACAGTCAAGAAAGAATGCTTCCAATAAGATTTAAGCCAATTTTGGTCTTTGTTTTTGAAAGCAAAGGCATTTCATAAAGAACCTCCCAAATTTATCTGGATTTCAAAAATTCACAATGATAGTCAATGGAGACGTAAAGGATGAAATGGTGTCTAGATTCTAAACTGCTTTAAACTTACTTTTCTGACTCCACATCTCACCTATCCTGCCTAGAGAATGTAGCAGGCACAATCAAAAGTTATGTGGTTATTGGTTAAAGGTCTTTTCTCTTATAGGTCTTCCCAATGGGAGATTAGTAAACTATTTGCCTACACAATTAGAGAAGTATGGGTTTTTCTCTTGATGTCCATGAGAAAGCATCCTCTTTCTTTTAGAGAGTCTGGACAGAGAGAAATGTAATGCATTTGTAAACTAGTTGCTCACTGACAAGGAGATTCATGGTTAGAGAACCAAATGGATAATGACTGCTCCTTGACAAAACTATATGGCTGACCAACTGAGAAATTCGTATGAGATATTTAGACTTCATAAGACTTCAGGAGTGCATGGGAAGACTGTGGAAAGAAGCCAAATGAAGGATGAATCAAAAATAACCTTAGTGGTAAAGCTCAGTATTACTCTGTCACGGGGAAATCAGCTACAGAGAAAACAACACAAAACTAGGAAAACCTTAAATACTATTACCATTGGATGGTAGGGAGAATGAGAAAAGTGGGAAGACTAAGAGCAAAACTCTGTCTCTTGAAGGCTGTCTGCCAACTGTCTTATGGATGGCATAAATAAAATAGACCTGGCCACATCTCTGAGACCTTGAAGAGTTGGGTTTTTTATTTCTCTCCAAGCAAAACTCAACATACAACCAATACCACTCGAAGAAACAAACAAAAATGCTAGTGAAGATTTACTGCTAGAAAAACATTCCATTGAAAATAGTTTGATAAACTGAAGAAGAGCAGTATATCCTCATTACCCTCCAAACTGAAACCAATAGCTGTCCTCACAGAAGGGCGATTAGTGTTATTTATGTGCCTCACTCAGACTTGATGGCATTCTTGGATCTTGGTATGCTGTTCTATGTTTATAACACTGCCTTCCCTCATTCCTCATAAGACAGCTTTAAAAGATTATGTTGCACAAACACAAAGGTTACTGGAGAAGCATCCTTCAAAATGATGAGATATTTACTAGCTAGGTACTGCTATGAAAAATTAAAGCTGAAGCCAAGCACAGGGGTAACTTTCCAGCAAAGAGTACCTGCACTCTCTCCTTATTCTTCCTTTAGCTGTATGGATTCAACAGTTGGTCTTCATTACTAGGCTGTCCATAAGAGAGTTGTTCTCTGTTCCATATTTGGTTCCCAAGAGCCCTTGATTAATAGCTGCCTGCTATAATTTATATATAGCCCTGGTTTAGGCAGAACAATTTCCTTTTTATGGCCATTTAAAAATATTTCACTAATGCTGTTCAACTAATTTTTAATCTAAGGGGAAAAAAAAGGAAGAAGGTGACACACCATGTCCTAATTTCCTAGGAAATCTCCACGTGGGAAGAAAAAAAAAACAAAACCAAAAAAAACGCAACAAAACCAAGCCCCAAAACGAAAACTAGACCAAATTATGAACTATCCTGCTCTTAGAACTGGACTACAGAGTGACGAAGACTTCTGGAGTTGCCCAGTCCACCCCTCCTACTTCTGAAGCAGTGTCAGCATCTATCCTAAAAAACGTTCATACAGGTTTTTCTCTAATGGCAAACTCTACAAGCTGCAAGACAACCTATTCCACAGCCTCATTATCCTTGCTGTTAGAAATGCTTTTCTAATATATCACCTGAATCTCTCTTGCCACAACCTAAGATCATTGTTTCCTGCCCTTTCTGCCATGGTCACAAAGAACATACCAACCTGTGATAAATGAGATCTCATCCAACTTAATATCTTCTCCAAACCAACTAAAAAACTCCCAAAACAACAAAACCCCAAAGAACTGCAAAAACCCAGACATGAAAAAAACCTACAAAATCCTAAGTCAATAAATACTGTGCTATATTTTCTAAACTATGCTATGAGGTTGTTTTCTAGCCTTTTCCAGTCAAGATTTGAGTTTGAGTACAGCTGAGGGCAAAATGAAACTTATTAAATCCTGTGATTAGGAACATAATGATATTTACTAGTCTATTTCCACCAAACCATAAATGCACTGTGGCTGACACAGGCTTTCTGTCATAAACACTTTATACTACAGCAGCAGTTAAGTATTACATATTTTCCAAAAAGTATTTCAAAGAATGTGTGTGGAGGGTAGGGGTGTTTTTAAGAACCAACTAGGAAAGACTGTTTTGCATTGCTTATAACAGAAACCTCTTGTGAGGTCTTCTAAAACAACAATTCAGCAAAAAATGAATGTGAAGCCACTGAGTCAGCCCCTATAAGCCTTTTTTTTTTTTTTAAGGCAGCTTTCAATGAATCCATTTTAAATGTTTCTCATCCCCCTTCCCCAGTTATTCTTACATAAAAACTCTCCCTCCCAACCCTTTCTCTTTGGAAATTTGGTAACCATAGTTTCTGTGTCCTGCTGAGACTTGCTATGTAGAGCTGTATTCTACCTGCTATTTAGCTGCTGATAGCAGTGTTTCTGTTGCAATTTATGAGAAATGTCAGTTGAAGGCAGAAAGTATTGTACACACTATATTTTCCCAGCTGGATATCTCCGTGAACAGAAAGAAAAAACATGAATACACACGCACCATACATTTGGGGGAGGGTAGGAAGGAGACTGCGGGGGAAAAAAGGCTGCAGGTTAGATGTGATGTTGGGTGGTCTAAAGAAAATGAGCTTGTCAATGGGAAGGTACATCTAATATTATTAGAAAACACCAGAGGTTTTTAATGCAGTCCTTGGTGCTATACCACCAATACAAAGACCCCACTGTTGACTCTGCAGATGCCTCTTTCCTTTACACATGGAAGTTGTACTGTTGTGTTCTGAGAACTGTCACACTCAACTACTTGTTTCTCTGACTCAGGTCTGCAGGTTCTTGTGTAAAGTTTAGCACAAGGACATTTTAATCCCAAATACAGTTTAGCCACTTCAATGGTATTTATACCTGAGGGTGTTTTGGGGTCTCCCCAGAATGAAATGAAAACCAAGTCACCAAGAACAGGAAATACAGTTGTGTCTCGTCATGTTCTTCAGTAGTACTTCACTTACTACGGTGATAGTGATATCATATAGCAATACATCTCCTTGGGAAAGCGTCTTTCCTGGATAACAAGGATAGCAATTTTCATGCTGCTTCGTCACACTGACAGCTGAAGGTAATAGACTTCACAAGAGAGGAACTGAAGTCCAGTTCAGCAAAGAGTAGGAATTAAAGCAGAATGTTGGCTCTGTCTCCCATGATGACATGATGCAACAATAATTTTTTCTTCACCAGAAAGTACTGAAGATTACAGTAGAAGGTATACACCAAAATTTAGTAGTCTTCAAGCACTGTCCCCCTGAAGATCAGCATTTCATGGCCATGACCTTCTCTTGAGGGAGTACTGTATTAAACCAAAAGTTTGCAGGCAAATAGTGTAACAAATCACATAATTTATGTCTATTTCACAGTCCACACTATACAGAAATATGAACCTGTCAGTAAAGAACTACTCTAGCTGCAAAAGTCACCACTAAAGAAGGGACAAATTATTAGAGCAGCAAAATCATTCATTATGGAGCACATGTTGCTCAAATAGCCTATGTGACTTCCTAAACTCTTGTCACTAGTAACTAGTTTCCAAATTTGCAATTAATCTTTGTCATTGCCCAAATCACCTCCTCCATTAGAAACACAGAACTGAAAATAATGAAAATCCCAAGTCTACTAAAGTTAAAATGCTCACAGTCAAACTGAGGATAGATCCAATTACCATTTAAATAACAACATGAAACTCTTTGAAGAAAAGGCCTTTTGATCTCAAAGATCCAAATGCTGAGTGAGCAGTAAGAAACTCAGTTCTTTAAATTTCTAGGGAAAAAGCTACAAAAAAAGAACTCTGACCCAGACTGTCAGTCATGTGCTTAAATTTCTAGCATTTTTTACTGTTAAATGTAGCTCTCTTGGTGTGTAATTAGTGGCTATGTCATCATCAATACCACAGTTAAAATAAATGTTTTAGTAACTTTTTCTTGAAGGTTGTTCTGGTGTGGAGGTGCCAAGAGTAGCATGAAGTGGTGGGAGACAGACTGAGGGTGAAACAAGGGTTTTATTTTTCTTCTTTCTTCCTTGGAACTTTGAATTTAGGATTTCCAAGTTTTGATCAACTCACACTTGGTTATTACTACAGATTTTGAAAATATGAATGTTTTGTTAATTTCAAATACAAAATAGTGCAAGGTCAAATGGTATTAAAAATCTCATTTGGGTAGAATTACAAGCCCTGTGCCTTTTGAGTGGCGAAGAAAAACAATAAAATTGTACTGAACTGCAGTTCAAATTTCTGTCATTTTCTAATTCTTTCTCTGGAGAGCTGTGAATGAACGATGCTTTGAAAAGTGCTTTAGCCTTTGACAGTCTATGGAGTTTGCTGATGTCACATTTCCTAATTGACACAACACAGGGTCTGCATGGCACACTGCTACAACATTTGTTTTACAAGTGCACGTTTCACAGGAAACCAGTGATTAATTTCCCAAAGACTTACAGGCATACATTTCCAAAAAGGGAAAAATAAAACTGTTACATATCCATACAAATCAAAATTTACAGAAACGTGGCAGCCAGCCAGCAAAACTACTCCAGGTCTGTTTCCCCATCTGTTTGGCCTGTTAGCTGAAAGAAAATAAAATCAAATTGCTCCTTCTGTAACTAATTCTCAGAACTCCCAAAAAACCCCTAACTTCCATGACACATTTTAATATTTCAGAATGCCTTACAACAATCAGTAAACCTTGTTAGCACCGTGTAATGTAGACACAATAGCTCAGAAAGGGGTACTGAGACAAGAAGAGTTCCCTCCTCCCCAGCACTGAAAAGGTGCCGCACCAAGCCACTATTGCTGATCACAAAAGAGACCTCTTGACCCTTCTAGAAAACTGTGCCCTCCAGCAGACCATCCTGGCCAAATCTTGGTGTAGTGAATGTTACACCCTCCTGTACATCAGCCCCTGCCGTCTGCTTGAGGCTATGAACCTCGGAACGGGGAAGGTAGAAATAAATGCGTGTCAGATCCTTGGTCACCTGCAATCACAGCATTCATGTAAATGAAAGTAGAACTGGCTTGTGCAGGTCTGTGAACCTGCTGGCACTGGGAGCACGCACAATCCCCTCTGCTGCCTCTGCTAAATGGGAGGCAACTCACACAGATCAACTGGCTGAGCAGTTGAGGTCAACAACGCCTTCAGCTATTTGTCTACTGGAGCCCTGACAAGTGATTTTCAGTTTATGGCAATGTACCATGTCAAAATCATTACTTTTTCCTTTTAATCTTTAATTTATAAATTAAAAACCCGTCACAAAAACTTGCACAGCTTTTTTCTGTCTACCATTGGAATGGTATACAGTAATTAATATACTTCAGGTTTCTACTTCACAGATTAAAACATAATTTGACTAGGAGCACTTTCAACAGCTGCCCATAAATCAGCCCACTCTCAAGAGTTCAACTCAAGAGTTATTGTGTCTATTGTGCATCTTAGGGTTCAAAGACAGATTATTTATGCATGCATTCATTCATAGCCAAGAATGTATCCCAGCAATGAAATTTACCCTTCAAAGCTGACCCAAGCTTAACCACTGGATTGACTAAGTAATGTAATTGCTCAATGATGTGCTATATCCCTTTACTGAAGATTGTAGTTTTGGTGAATTGAGCTAGTTTTAAACCAGTGGTATATTAATGGCATATATTCCAAAAGTGTAAGCAGCTGCTGCCCACCAGCAATACCAAACTGAATAATAGGAATGCAAACAAATCTCCCGGTGCACAGTTAGCTTTTTTTGCTGTACTTAAAAATTGTAGTGTTACAAAATTACTTCTGTGAAAGAGAGAGGCAGAAAATAGATGAAAGCAAAGCTGTTATTTACAGAGAGCCCCTAATAGCTGAGTAATGTTGCCAGTGCAAGAACATTAGTTCTGTCACCTCCTTTTCATACCCCACAATTTATTTTCCATTCTTCTTAAAAGGGTTTCTGCCACTAGATGTAATGATGAAAAGAACAGCCAGTGTTCTCCTCTCATACAACAAAGTCAAGAGTGCTGGAATAACTTCTCCTCGCCTGTTAGGGTAAGCTATCTGGTGCAGCTAATTCAGTCAACATTCCAGCCTCTCCTAGCCACATTAAGCCAAAGCATCTAGACTGAAGATTAAGGGGAAAGGAGACAATTACATTGTGTGTTACTGCCAAAGATGCAAAGACTCTAAATCTCCTTGAAGCTGAAAACAAATTAGCAGCTTTGCCCACATCAAGCTGTCTGTCCAAATGGAGGTTTCTTTTCACAACAGCATTACTAACTGTGCTTCTTAAAGATAATGCTTTGGGGATACAAAAACATTTTCTCTAAGTTATTTCCTGTCGCTTGCTTGTCTAGACCAACAGAATCATTTGTAATGCAATCACCACCTACTGCCTTAAAGCAAAACCAAGTACAGATTTACTCCTGCCCCTCAAGAGTCCCTCTTCCCCCTCATTTTCACTAATTTCATGTGTCACTTGTGTGGGCATAATCAAAGTAATAAAAAATGGCATTAGCCTATCCATTCATATTTCATAAAAATGCACCAGTTAATAAATCTGAACCTCTGTGCTGCCTTTAATCTTTATTCAAGGGAGAAACTATCAGTTCCTGCAAAAGAACCTTCAGTGAGTATCATGAAATAAATGACTAAAATGTTGTACAACTACATCCCCACGGTCAACACATAGGTGTTTGCAGGGGAGGTGCAGTCATTCAAAACCCACCTCAGGTCAGCTGGCACCCACAGCTTCCCTGTTCAGCAAGTGGCAGTGCCTTGGCACAACAGCACAGTGGCTGAGGCCCACAGAAG
This sequence comes from Monarcha castaneiventris obscurior, assembly GCA_026261815.1. Classification (NCBI taxonomy): domain Eukaryota; kingdom Metazoa; phylum Chordata; class Aves; order Passeriformes; family Monarchidae; genus Monarcha; species Monarcha castaneiventris. The sequence goes on from JAMPIT010000889.1 coordinate 6,890,261, forward strand.
TTTAGGTGCTGGAGTGAGGAAACCAGTCTGTCCAGCTTTTGGGATAAAGACACATCAAAAAAAAAAAAAAAAAAAAAAAGAGAGAAATCTAGGAGACTGCTCTCAAACAAGATGTGCACACTGTCCAGAGAAAGCCCAAGTGCTGTGGAGATGTCTCCAGCAACACTTCCACCACCAACATTGGTGCAGCCCTTTCTCCCACCCCTGAAGTGTGTTTGGACATTTTCCCAGATAAATCTGTTTTTAACCAACCCTGACTATGCACTTTAATGAAACATAAACTACTGTGCCATTATGTTTCAAACCCCAGATCTTTCACTCCCATCTTAAGTAGCCCACACCCTGAAAGAAATGGGGCCCAGATGGGGTTTGCAAAAAAACTGATGAAGTTGAAAAAGCTCAGAAATTGGATACTGTCAAAGGACTAAATTATTTTGCCACTTAAGAGTTGCATGTGCTTAAAAATCCTGAATTTTAAATTTTTATGACTATCAAGGGAATTTTTTTCTTTCTTTCACACAATAACAGAAAAATGAAAGACTTTCTCAAATGTTCACAGACTATGTGGAGATGCCATTCTCGTTTCACCATTCAGCAAAACTAATCTGATCTCCATTAAAGTAATGAACATCAGTAGCATCTATTCGCCTTCCTTCAGGTTGTATCATGTCTAAATAAAAGTGTCTGGCTGGAAATTGCTGGAACACAGGAGGGTTTTTTAATTTTTTTTTTACTTTTTTAAATTGCTCAGTCTTGTAACCAGTGATTCTTCCTAGTCTGAAACTATATGAAGTCTACCAACAGCAAGTGATTCTTCTGGAAGAAACTGGCCTAGATGCAGACAAATTTTTTCTGCCTTCACTGTCACAGGTGGTGTTTGAACAAAATTCCTCAAGAAGCAATATTAATTTATTGCAAAACTTGATCCACAGAATCTAGAGTCTTAACTTTTAGGACTTCCAGAAAATTGTAGAGAATAACCTATAAAGTAAGCTTCTTTTTAAAACCTGTAACACACTAGAAGTCATACTCTGTTAAAAGTTGACATCAGTTTCTCTCTTCCCTAAGGAAAACAGCTCCTTTAGTGAAACCTGAGACTCTTCTTACTGTTTCTAAATCCCAGCTAGAGCGGGTCACATAGCCTCAGGGCTTTCAAAGATCCACAAAAGCCAGCTCTATATGAATGCAAGGTTAAGAAGTACAGGTTCAGTCACTGCAGGGGAAAGTAAACAGCCAGTAAAACATAATTACTTGCTTCAACCTACTTAAATGAAGAAGTTTTAAGTGACCGAGGGGGAAAAAAAAAACCAAAAAAACCCCACGTCTAGATTAATTGAAGATTGATTTGGAACTACCCCCGCTTGAAACTGGTTTTCCACAACACTTATCCTCAGTGATAGGGTCTGGCTACAGAATTGCCATCTCCTGACAACTAATGTCATTCCCATTTCATTACTGGAGATTGTTACACTACTAGCTAAATTACCAGAGAAGTAGCATGGTCTGATCTGCCCCTAACACTGAAACAGAAACAACAACAAAACTTAAACAAAACAAAATCACTTAAATACACTAAGTGCTGACCCAAGTGAAGGCCTAGTAAACATCCCAAATAAGCTTAACTGACATCTGATAATGATGAAAATTAAAAAAAAAAAATAGGGGAAAATAAGTATTTTCTTAAATATTCTTATTTTTTCTGATTAAATCTTTAACAAGGATGGTAAAAATCTGCCCTTTAAAATTAATTCTACAGCCTTTTATTTCCATAGCTATATCCCCTTTAAATTCCATTAAGCTTTAAATTTACAGCTAGTAAACACACACCAGGGCTAATTTTGACAGACATGTAAGTGTTTTGCTTTAGCTGATACTCCTTAAAAAACCAAAAAAACAAACAACAAACCCAAACTAAAGCAGAGTGCTCTAATACTGGCCTTTTGTGTTTCACCCCAGATGTTTCTAGGGGGTTTTATTACCCTAAATTTCATGGCACTTGGGGATATAAAATAGATCAACTTCGATTGTGTTTTCCATTGTAACACTAGCTTTTGTAAATCTAGACCTACTTTTTCAAACTAAATCAAGAAAGATATTTCCCTTGAGCTTTTCTTTTTTATATATATTCTTTTTCTTCACCCTCAACCTCTACATTTTCAACCTCTGTGTTTCCTGCCTCCTTCTTTTAGAACAAAAACATAAGCAGTAATTTTTATTAACCCTGAAGGTCAAAGGTCTCTTCACTGTTCAAAAAATTTTAATTGAGTTTTTCCTTCTGCTTTTTGGATTGCTACTTGCCACCAAAAATTCCAGATTAGTAGCTAGTTACTACAACATCAGTAATAACTGGGAAGAATTACAAATATGCCTCAGGATGACAAAATATAAGTGCCTACCATTTCTAAAAAAATTAAATGCTTGTTAGGCCAGCCACAGATCTTACACTGGAAAGTTAGTCCTGATGCCAAAAGCAGCTTTTTATGATTTAGCCTGAAACAGTGGAAAAAAAGGATTATTTTTAAAATTTATGTTAATCTATATTAGTAAATCATACAGTCTTATCAACCAAGAGAACCTCTCATTCACCACTGCACAAGGTTGGCACTGATTAGGAGTGTAGCAACACTGGAATACAACAGCTTGTCCTAAGTATTTAAACTATGTATAAAATTAAGAGTGACCGAGAGAACATCTTTAAATAAGTGGCTTAATCCCTGAAGCACACCAACTAAAGATGCCATTTCAGTTGTGCTTTCATTCCCTACTCCAGTGGTATTTATTTAGTAAGGAAACACTTGGATGCACACACACTTCATTAGCAGTCATCTCTCCCCCTGCTATCTACAAATCCAAACATCACATGTTCCAAGTATTTCATACTGGAACAGTCTCACTTCTAAGCAATCTGCTGCTACTGAGATTTTGCTTTCTGAGCAATAAAATGCTCAAAACTGTTGCTTTTCTTGAAGCAACTCCTTCGGTGTTCATAACCTCACTGCTTGAACAGGCTCAGTTTCACAATAGCTCCAAGCAAATGTTTCCAATCTCAATTATCCTCCTTCCTTTTTCTAGGCACCCTCCCTGCCCCCATATGCTTGTTTGTAAAAGGGATAATTTTCTATGTATGTACAAGCAGCGCAGGGAGTCTTCCTCTGTAGGAATCTGGCAATATGCAGAGTTTTATGTAAGCACAGTCTGGAATTTGTTAAGTTTTTTCATTCTCTGCTTTGCGTTATACCAAGAGAATTACACCCAGATTCTCACTCAGTTGGAAAATGTGGCATTTGCTAGGTCCCTTTAGATAAGCTGCCTGTTACTACCCAGGGTAAACAAGACGCTTTTCATTTTTTTTTTGGTCAGTTACCATGACTGGACTGTGGCTACACTTTGCTTAGCATTACATCAGTATAATAAGAGTGAACCAACAAGAGAAGCACGAGGCAGTACAGGCATCACACATTCCTCCATGCAACAGAGGCATACAGCCTCTCAAAACAAATCTGTAGGACTAGCTGACTAGACCCTGTGGGCTGCTTATGTTCAAGGAGAAACACTGACTTTTAAATACCAAATATAAAACGGAAAGGGTGATGAGCTAGCTTAACTTCTCTGCTGCACTTAGAAAGCCTGGAAATTAACAGTGGTTCTATATTCACCTCATTTTTTTTCTTTTACAGATCTTCACTAATCTATGGTGCTTTACATCACCTAGACAAACAGCTTCAAACTTAAATTTATGTTTATATGAAGGACTAATTGAACATTTTTGGAAAAAGGAGTTCGTTGCAACAGAATCAAAATTCAACTCAAGAAAGTCAAAATGTCTTCTGACTCCCTTCCTCTGCCAGCAGGGATCATCCACAACCTATTTTTAATTTCTGCTTCACTGATGTTTATACTGACATGATTTATGGACTGTTTGCTGAGAACAAAGAGCCTGAAAAGGTTTGGTTATCGTGACCCAGCTGATTCAGGGCAACTCACTGAAGCCACATCACAACCATGTGCACCTGGTTCATAGAGTCAGTCTCAATGGTTTAAAACACATTGTGGATACTCTAAAATTACTATTTGCTTTGCTGATCTTAGATGAAACCTGTATAAAATAGGCTACAAGTAGTGGGCACTCCTTAGCTCTAACACTGGCCAGCACTTCACGTTTCAAGGAAATTCACAAGCAACAGTGCAGTCCAGTTAGAAGGCAGTGCCAGAATATATGTCCCTAAATAAGTGCATAATCTGATAAGGTCAGGCAAACAGCTGAGATGATCAAGATGGCCCCTTCAGACACAACAAACCTTGGTTTAACTACAGCTAAATCCATCTTGCAGAATGAATCCTGTGACATTAAACTCTTCCAACTTGTTTCAGATAGTCTGTGTACATCCCAGATTCCTTCTGTAAAGTAGGTAGAGCTCCCACAAACCACGAGCATTTTTATGCAAGACTGTGGCTTTCCACTGTGAGATGCAGAGCATATCTCTTCTGCTTCAAGTTTCTGTGTAACACATACTAAGTGTCAGATTCCAAGTGCCTGAGATAATACAATGAGACAGCTGAGGTCTTTAAAAAAATCACATATTTAAGGCTTCCTTAAATCCGCTGCTTTACTGAGTCTGGTATCACATACAGTAGAAAGAGCAGAAATTAAACATAACATGTTTACACATACATGTAAAGGCTTTTTCTTAACAGATGGCATTTTGATAGTGGGTGATGTTCATACTGGGTCAGCAGATGACCCATGCAGCAGTAGAAACCAGCTGGATTTTAGCCGTTCTGTTAACACAGCTATCTCCACAAACCACTTCTCTGTAACGTGGACATAACAAAGCCTGATTTTTGAGCAATAGTTATCATAATGCTTCTGTCATATAAATACACAATTCTGAACTAAATATAGTGATAACCAATGCCCAACCACCACTCCCTCTACCCAGCAAGTCAATGGTCTACATCCCACAGCAAAATAAATGCACCCAGTTTTGTGGTGGACCTGTCTTTTACAACTGTACCACTAAGTTTAATAAAACATGTTGCCTCTCTCAATAAACCTTGCTTGAACTCAAGACAACGTGATTTAACGTTTCTCTAAATTTATATGAATTGTTGTAATTTCTACATTTGTTTTCTTATGTATCTGACATGGCTTTTACCATTACAAGTTTCATTGTTTCATCATGCCTTTGTATTTGTGAAAGTAAGAAAATGTGGTTGTTAAACCACAAAAATGGCTAACAGGAATAACAGGCAGCCAGACTACTCATTCTTCTAATTCTGTTTCTGTTGACACATACACACCCTTACTTACACACATGTACAAACACATATCTAACCAAAGATATTTATAACAGACTGTTCTTTTAAAGTAGTCTTTGTAAAACTAAGACCACATAGTAGGGCAGAGAGGAATCCACATTAGCTCTGTGCAACATATTATGTTTTCAAAACAAACTATGCATATTAGTTGCAAAAGTGGCAGGCTGGGAAACCCTAGACACAACAAATACCAGCATACCTCTTTGTCTTCTAAGCCTTCTCCCTTCTGCTAAACTTTTCTAAAAATGCTGCAAAATAATGTCAGAACTGATGCTATGATAAATTTGAAATACCCAAGAAATTATCCCATCAGGTTTCTGAGATCCAGCAGATTCCTGTTTCTTCTCTTTGGCAACCAGTCTCAAGTTATAAAGACCAACAAGCTAACCCTGATTAAAAACCACAACTGTTTCCCCATTATTTGTTACTGAACAACAGCAGGTTTCATCCGAACTGCACAAAGAGGAAGAATGTCACCGCATGCAGACAGCTCGTTCTGCACACAAAGGCAGCAAGGGCTGTCTCCTATGCAGTTTTCAAGAAAACAAGACATCATCAGAAGTACTGCTTCCCATCTAAAGGCAGACTCTACTATTAGATGCAGAACCAAAACCAGGACACGACCCAGGGCAACTTCGTGTGAGAAGCGAAACAAAAACGCAAGCTCTAAGCAATTTAGAAAGTTGGTTAGTGGTTTCCCTTTTTTCTGGGTCATTTTTGTTTCCTCCAGGCAGTAAGAAACAATTATTACTCGCTTCTAAATTGTTTTCCCAGAAGATAATGACACAATTTAGCAAGTACTTGATTCTAGATAAACTTTCTTCTCAGTACAGCAATAGAGACTTTTAGCAGCTGTTTCCCAGAACATCAGAATAACCAACCAAACCAGAATATACACTCCAGTTAACACTAGCAAGCTGCTTTCTGTGAAGGACTTTTACTGCAGATAGCTTCTGGTATCAAGTATCCACATCAGCTGCCAGTTTCAGGTTGACTTGCCCACATAATCATTTCTCTTTGTTCTGCTACAGGGTAGCCACAGATAGTTCCCTCAATGCTCTGTTTCACAGCCATTACCAGCACTTTGGCCACACTACCAAGTTATATCCAAACAAGGCTGTCGCGCAGATGACAATGCCTCTGGCACACACACGTAGAAATTAAACACTACACTACTTCGTGGAGCAACTGAGAAACACCCACGTGATAACTAGCAGTCTCAGTCAATTGTAGGAGTAACCAGCTATGGTTAGTTACCACCCCCTGTAATTAAATGTCACAGACTTCAGGTGTCAGCTTCCCTCTACACCTCTTAGGATTAAAACAGTCTGGGAAAAGTGGTCTGATTTATTAAATCAAGTCAGCTAAATAGAGTGGTGCAAAAGAAATGAAAAGAGCTGTGTAACAATGCCCTTTTTGATCTTTCAGAATTTTGTCTGAAATCCAGTGTTGCTTTCTTCCCCTGCCCCCTACCCTTGGAGTGATTATCTTAAAAATATGACTCATAAACCTGAACATCATCCTTTTCCTGACCTCAAAGAACAAATGCAACAGAATGTGACAACTTGTTTAACATACATAAAACTGGTTATTTCAGATACCTTCATAACAGGAATTCTCAGTATATGCCTTCTTTTTTATAGAGCATGTACTACATTTATGCTAATAATGAGTTCTACATAAACGATGTGATTTTATCTTTCTCCACTCACACTACTATTCTTGTAATAACTGTGATTCACCACATCCTTTGTTTTTGCATTCCCACATCTAGTTGCTGCAGGACATGAAGGCCGCTCAGCAGCACATTTAGTTCATATGCCATAGAGCATGCAGACATCCTACAAGCCTATTCTTATCACCTTGCAACTCATTTTACTGAATGGCTAAACGAGATACAAAATAATTCAAGTATCTCAAAACACGAGCCAATATTAGAAATTTCATACCTTAGCTTCTTAGGATTTGTTTTATGTTAAGAAGCTATAGGATATACAGGCAGCTAAAAAAATGTCAGTTTGCATGTTTTTTTTTAATTAAGTTTTGGACAGCAGTAAAGGGAGTGAATACTAAAGAAACATATGAACATCACAAAAGAAATTTCTACGCCATCATGAACATCAAGATGGTTTTAAATGTGCCTAGTTACAAAGACTTCTGTTAGAGTAAGCTGGATTAACACCAGTTTAGGAAAGGTTGTGTTCTACCCTAAAGTCAAAATCATAACTGGAGAAAATTAGAATCTGATCATATTTTTGTTCTGTTAAAGATAAATAGAAGACCCAGTTGTATGCTGTTCCCTAGAATTTGACAGAAATGGCTCCATGCAAGGTTCTATACAGCTGCTTTCATGAACACATCGGAAAATTTGAAAACACCTAAATATACACTTAAATGTGTTCTCCAAACATCAAAACTTAACTAAATGCAAAAAATCATCATTAGAAACTCATTTTTCTTAATACAGTGTTGATTGTGAACTCTGGGCTAAAACAGTCAAATATGTATTACTTCCTTCAGTCAGCAGGGTCTGAAACACTCAAATACAAAGAGCATGGTATAAACTACACAATAAGAAATCATATCAACTATCTTCAGTCTCTTAATCTACACTCTAGTTAAATTTCTAGAGTATTTTAGAATCCCATATTATCTGCTTTTGTAGTCATTCATAGCTGTAGTGCTCCCAAAGAGTATTTGTAAAGCTATGAAAACAGACACACTCAAAACGGTTTCGCTCAAACATGCCATCTCTGAATTGAATTGTTTCAGAAAATTGTTTTAGACAAACTAGGAAAAGGCTAAGGGAGTTAATTTCCATTAACTAACAAGGGGTTTTAAACCATTAGAGTGCTGAGATACTGGTAAACAGAATGCACTTTTTTTAATACTTCATTTCTGGTGCCAAACCTTTCACAAGGAAGGCCTCTTAAATTCAGTGGGGGTCAGAAGTTTAGTTTATTCAGCAAGAATAACACTATTAACAGCTACTGCTCTTTCTTGTCAACACAGTTAACACCCACACATTCCAACTCTGGTTAATACAGGCCAGTCAAGAAAGATTGGAGTTGCTAAGGGCAGTCATCTCTGCAGGGATATTTTAAAACAGAATTTATACTGTGCTTTAAAAACAATCTAAAAGGATCAATCTACCTTATGAATCCGCTGCAGACATACACAGAGAGAAAGATGGATGGATGAAAGCATATAAAAGCAAGTAAATCTGACTCTCTCTATTGATTTTTGAGAGGACAGTGTAGAGCACTTTGGTGAGGTCTTATATATCACTACAAAGGACGAAATGCCATTGTGCATACAGTCTGAAGCATGTCAGGATTTATCATGAAGCGATGCACTGCTGTATTCTGTCATTATATCATTTTGTAAATAATCTTGTTTTCACTGTTGAGGAAGGTAGATCACTAAAAATTAAATAATCCTCAAAAGAAATATAAGAACTATCACAGGAAGATTTTCACACAGCTATAAATGAAAACATCTGCTATTATTAAATGAAAAATTGCAGAAGTTTAGTGTACACATGCAGTACTTTCAGCAGGAGAAAGTTGGTTTTTTAATAATGAGCTTTTGAAAAACAAAATGGAAAAATCTGCATATCACAGCATAATCCTCTTCCTACTTACTTTGTTCTAAATCATAGCAAATCAATGTTTAGTGTTCCCCAAAGCTCTCCAGCACTCCTACTCGGACAAATGTCTTCAAAGGATATGAAAGAAATCAGTCTGGTTTTGATAGCACTTCTTTGCCACATGAACACTTTTCTTCAAGCAAGAAAGCTTTCCTCTTAAAGCATATATCAGATAAGCAAAATGCAAAAATAATCACATCAGTTTGACTTTTTGCAGGGTCTCTGGGGCCTCTATTGTTACGTAATGGTGGCATTTCTTATCAGCTAAAATATTCAGCTAAGTTATTCTAAACTATTCTAAACTATTCATATACCAACTCCCATCACATAAACACCTCCTCATGATGTCCATTTAATTAGCACATTTATGCTATTCTATTAGCAATTTCTGCATATGCTTTTCTTAATATAGCAAGAGGAAACAATTCTATTATTAGATGGGGTTACAGGGTAGGTCACTTGGAAAACACAGTTGCTTTAAATAATAGAAAGGTCTGCCATTTGTTTTCAAAATAAAAGCTCACTAGCTGAGCTGTAAAAGCTGTGACTGTCGTTGTATATAACGGTGTCCCAACAGATTAGCAAGCCTTTAGATACCACCCAGGCCGATACAGCATGTATCCCCTTGTCAACAAATCTCACAGACAAACCTAATGGAAAAACAATTTACCTTCTTCAGTTTCATGCCACACAATTCCTTCCAAGTTCACGCTGGTCCCAGGTTCACAGGGTCCAAGGCATTCGGGTTCTGTAACTACTCCAACCTCGCAAGTATTTACACCCACTGAACGTGTCCGTACCAAAAGCTGCTCGACTGGTGCTGCAATATTGGATGAAGATGGGGAAAAGTAGGAAGGCAGAATCTGAGGTGTGATACTGCTGGAAATCGGAGGTGGAGGTGCAGGCACTGTAAACAGGGGATCAACCTGAAAACAACAGACAAACTTACTATAATGGTGCTGTGAGAGTTAAAAAAATAAAGGTAAAATAAAATAAAAATAAAATACATAAATAAATTTTTTAAAAAGTAATAAGAAGCCCAGTTTGCCAAGACTGCATTTCTTTATGTAGGGATTTGGTGTATTACAGGTCTTATGAATTCAATTTTTTGACATTAGCCCAAATGCTGCACATGAAAAATTAAGTACAAAAATATCTATCATACACGCTAAACAAGGCAACTTGCTAAGTTTCTACTAGACTATTCCCTGTTGTCATAGACTGTTAGTATGAAATAATAAGTTTTTAAAACAAGGATTAAGTTTACTTTTTTCTTGGCACTGACAGAGACTGATTTGTGGATGGAAATTATTTTGCGAACTGGGAACTTCATTTTCTATTGAAAGAAAAACATTTATAAAGACAGTGCAAAGACACAAATGCCATTCTTTCATATGTATCATAGAGAAATTAGTAGTTGGAACAATTCTAATATCCATTTGGCAGCGAATACAATCTCTTGTCATCCAATCATTTAAAATACATTAGGATGACCCACTCTTACAGATAACATTTATATCTTTCTACTTGGAATAACAGATGAGGACTTTTATAAGAATCTAGCCAAACCATCTAATTTCTAAGGATTTCCAAAATGCATATTTAGAAGAATACATCCCACCAGACAATCAGTCTATGCACTGAAAATTCACAGAGACAATATCTGCATATGAACTGAAGAAATTCATCATCATCATCTCTCCAATACGACTTCCAGTCTCCTCAGCAGCAGATTTTCTGTGTAAAGATTTGGCTGAAGATTTTCAATATTTCACTTGGGCTCTAAGGTCCCTTGTCACATAAAAGACAGCTAGATAAGGATGTGAGTGTGCCCACTCAACTAGCTAAACCACCTGGAACTCATGTTCATTTGGCCCACTGGATCACAGATATCACCTGAAGAAATCACTCTTCAACATAATGATTTTTTTTTTTTTTAAATAGTGGCTTTTTAGCTGCATCGAAATAGATGATAAAATGTCTTCAAGACTATGTTTGTAATTTTGGACCTCGTAAGAAGACTCAACAGAAAAGACATAATGGCTCACTGCACATCATCTAGGTTTTGCTCAAATGTATCTTAATGTAGATCAAAGTTCATTTTGCCTTCTTGTAAAGCAAAATGGGGATACAAAGAAAAGGACAGACTAAAAGGTATTATACATGTATCATAGATCAACTCACTTCATCAAATGGACACTTTTCATAATGAGAAAATAAAATGACAAATTAGGAAGAGCTTTTTAAATATTGTAACAATTGTTACCATTGGTCTTTGTAACAATTCTGTTGCTTTTAGCATTATTCATTGATGCAAACTGAGAGTCAAGGCTTTTAACTGTGTGTGCAAGCCTTATGTGTACTAAACACTTCTCAATAACTTTGTAAAAATGTTTTGCATGATCCTAGTATGACCAGCCTGGATTCTGATCTCAATTACGTTAGAACTAGTCAGAAGAGGGGAAAGACCCATAACCACAGTCTTCTCCAAAGTATGCCTCATTTAGAGGGGATTCTCTTTATTTAGAATGTAATCTTCAGGTTAGAGGTAAGTAAAAAACCCCAAACAAACAAATCCAACCACACCAAACAAAAAACCATAACAAACAAAACAACAAAAACCAACCAAACAAAAAAACCACAAACAAACGACCACAAAAGACCCCACAACACCAAAACCAAAGCAAAACATAAATACTAAAAGCGTCCCTAAGAAGTAAAAATCTACTAATACTATCAACTTTCTACTGGTTAAAGCAGAGTTCCTGTGGCATAAGAACAATGCACTCAAGCAATGATGTCTTTATTCTTCTCGTTATGCCAACAGACTTGCAGAGTTAAAGCACAGGCAGAACGCTTTGCACAGCAGACCTGAATGCACACAGGAAAGTCAAATATCAGCTGACCCTCAGCAGCAGCTGTTTCTTGCAGTATCTAATAGCACACATCACACAAAACCATAACTGTGTATGCAGTGCGTGGGGAGACACTGATTCTACGCTCCACAGCTCCTGCTGTCTGCTGCCAAGTGGAGGCACACGGTTGGATGGCACAGAGCCTTGCTCCCTGGCACTGGCCGTGTAATGGTGCTCTGTCAGTGAAACGAGGTCAACGTGTACCCCAGGCATAATTTAGGAGTTCTTAACATACCTTACTTCAAGCCAGAAGAGAACTGGGATCAGTAACTGGCAGGTAAATGGAGCCTAGCACTTAGGAAAAGCTAAGCCACATCCCATTATAAACCCAAAAAATGCTGATGAATAGCCTGCTTGACAGTTTACATGGTGTTTTGTAAAGCTGTGCAAAACCTCCTACTACACATGCAACATCATTCTTCTGTAAAATATATTCATCACAAAACCAGAGGGAAAAAAAATCCGAAGTGTTTTCTGTGGTCATACTAAACTAGCCAATGTTTTAAGTGCATGTAGACTAAATTGACAGATGTGTTTTCCATTTTTGAGTATTATAAACAGTGAGGGGGAGCTAACGAAAGCATGGATCTGACAGTGTATCCTAGTAAGTTCTTTGTTACAAATATTTGTACTCAGTTCTGGTTTATTTAGACCCGCTAATAAACGTTCATGTTTTCCACTAGAAACATTCACCCAGGACAAGGCCAAAGAGGGGCACTTGCACTAAATGGGGCTGTTTCTCTGTGAATTAAAACACTAAACCTTTGGTTGAGAAATAAGTGGACACGTACTGTCCCTGAGGTACCTGTTCATTGCACAAGTATGACCTTGGTCAAAAGAAAAAAAATACACTAAGCTTAAACATTGCTCCAGATTTCCATGTTTTAAAATTATCCCATCTTGTTTGATAATCATAACAGCAGTGCAAAGTGGTGGTTCTTAGAGATCATTGTGGTGACACAATTGTTTTCATGAATTCTCCAAAGGGCACTGATGTAAGCTATTAGAGGCAAAGAGAGGCAGGAAGGCCGCCATCTCCAGTGGAAAAAAAGGCACATAAGACTAACATCTGGTGGTGGCAGTCTGTCAAACTGAGGAAAGTTAATGTCAAGAACAGATGCTCTGCAGTTTCTCACTGTTATTTTTTCATTATTATTCCCAGGTGTTGGCGCATACTGAGCAGTAGCCTTGCTGTTTATCACACAAGAGATTCCAATATGAGATTGAAAATCTGAATCTGAAGAAGGTTATTTACATAGATGCTCTCTTTAGACACACAATCAAAGGAGTACAAAAAGACAGAAATATTCAAGCAATATTTTCTTCACCTAATTCCAAGAGCTTTTGAGAGCTGATTGGTGACAAAGGCTACAAAGCTGCAGTGTTATTCATGGCAGTTTTCCACTGCCAAGTGTTTGATCGTATCAGAGAGCTATGATGCTTACTAGCAGAAAGCTCACAGAAAATGAAGACTGCCTGCCAAGCAATCTAGTCACTGCTGCATGGAGCAATCCTTTATCTGAACATTTACAAAAAAAAAACAAAAAAAAAAAAAACAAAAAACAAAAAAAAAACAACAACAACAACAACAAAAAAAAACCAACCAAAAAAAACCACACATGCAGACCAAAAAAAAAAAAAAAAATCTATTTTGGTGGCTGCACAACATTTGTCAGTAGGAGGAAGCACACATGGAAAAGAAAGGAAATATCACACTAACAAGAAATAGGCAAGACTTTCTAATAAGGAAGGTTGCCATTCAGTTACTCAGGCACTTTACAAGCTGGAATCAAATTCTGTGTATCAAAACAGTTCACCTTCCTGATTTCATGAAGGTGTATCTTTGAAGATATATCTCAGCAAAAACATGATCTACCAGTCTAAGACCAAAGTGAGTCATACACTACTGCAATGTCATCCACCAGGTGATTTTGAAACATACATGCCAAAAGCCATTTAATCCATCTACCAACACAGCCAGCAGAAAGGCAGAGAAGGTTTCAGGCTAAGTACAAGCCCTTCCCAGAAAGCACCTCTTTTTAAATGGAGAAAAAAAGAAAAATATTGTAAGCATTCCCAGTGGGAATGTTTGCACTAAGAGAAAGAATGTGAAAAGGAGATCTGAATCCTATTATAGGATCTAACTAAAACACAAACCTTGGCCCTTTGCAAACCTAAATCCTCCCTCTAAAGGACAACAACATAAAGACAAAAAGGACTAAGAAACTTCCAACCTTGAAAATTACATCGAGAAGTCCTTTACAGTTATGAATTAATACTTCACAGAATCACTGTGTCTGGAAAGGAAAACAGGAAATAAAGGAATTCAGCCCTATCTGGAAGTTTTGAGTCCTACAAATTGCTTTCTCTAGATTTTACAGTGAAAAGGAGACTAGCTTGTTTTTACATAAAGTATACCTGCTTCCATCTTGATTTTCTAATGCAACAGTGACCCCGGAAGACCTCATTGTAATCTCATGCACAGCATCATAAATCAGAAGTAATTTTAATGAAATTAATGTAACTGCTTTGGAAGAAAACAAATACGGGAGAATGTGACACAAGAAAAATGCCTGTGTGCTCAGAAGCGTGTCTGCACTTCCAAACATCTCACCGATCTTCAACTCTCCTCCTGCTACAAACCTTGCCCCACAGAGAATTTACATATCCAAAACTTAAAGCTATTCCTTCATATTCTACCACATGACAGGAATTACCGCTATGAAAAATCTCCATTTTGTCTGAAAGATCCCATTTTAATCTCAGTTCAGTATTTCTTACTTATAAATCATATCAGAGGCCAACTCAGGAGCATTGTGACCATCCTGCTTAACAGAAATGGTATTCTGTTTTCTTCAAATGTTCTACATCAAATTGGTGAGGGGGGAAAAAAGGTCAATACCATAAACGACAGCACAGATAAAAAGAAATACTGTAAGACATGGATGTAGAAGGGAATTTCTGCCATAGGACAGACATATCTATTACAAGCTTTACATTCAAAACTCAGGAAGGTCAGGGTACTAAGAAAATTACTTATTTTGGTCTACCTAGGTGAGACTATCAGGAGCTTAAATATAAAAGAACGACAAAGATGATTCAAAATGATAAATTTCATCCAAATTTCACACTTTGAAACCTCTGTTTGAGAATATTTTTTTAAATGCTTATGCTTTACAAATACTGTATTATGAACAAGAAACACAATGCGTAATTTTGTTGGACTGAGTAACACAAGTAGCATCTACTTGCAGTTTCCAAGTATTTCCTACTCTCAAAATTAACTTCTCCACTTCAATCAACTGCATAGCTGGAGAGAGAAAAAAAGACATTAACAGAACTGACACTTTTTTTCCTAGTAAGGCAGCAAATCATTCACATCTGGAATGATTTCAATATTCTGAACAGTTGCTAATAAGCAAAAAAAAAAATCCACTTAGAACTCTTATCTGCCATTAAACTTTCAATACAGGGAACAAGGAAAAAAAGTCCCCCTTGTACCCAAGATATTCTTTGCCACTCACATCAGCTGCGTTGATCAGCACAGAGTTCTGCAAACTCATCTTTTGACAGTTGCATGTTCTTTTTACATGGTGACCTCCAGACCTCCTCAGACCTTATACGACTATGTGACATTATGCATCTGCAGCACCTCCAAAGACATGATAATACTTGTATTTTATTTTTAGAACAGCATTAATGAAGACTGTGATGAAAAGCCGAAGTTCTGAGCAGGGTCTAATGCAGCACAACAGTACTGAACAAAAGGCAAGGAAACTTCCTTGTCCTCTCTTGGATCTCCCATTCTATCTCAGATGATTGGGATTTCCCAAGCCATTCACCCATTTTACTGTGAGAAAGATTAGCATTTGACAGCTGCCAGTGATATCCTTTTGCCAAGGCTGTGTCTGTGAAAAATTGTATGTCAACTCTAATGCCTGGCAGAGTCCTGGGAGGATGCCCAGATCACCACCTGCAAATTTCTTGTACAGACATTTCTCCTCATTCAGCCTACGTAAATCACATTTGTTGAGATAATTGTCTCTAGAACACCCTTCTGCATTGAGTCTTGATTTCTCCTGGTCAGCTCTTCAATCTGCACTTCCAAACTTTTCTTCAGTCAGCCATTATGCTTTGCTAAGCTTTAATGCAAAATAAACAAATACTAAAATTCACTGAAGATACCTATCTCCTGTGTAGAGAGGTACACTGTAATCCACAATCAAGAAAGGAATTATTCTGAATAGTCAAGAAAGAAATTACTCTGGATTGTCTGGGGCTAGATAGAAACTGTGTAATGATGTCCATTACTTGTCAGTGTCATGCAACTGAATAAGGTAAAAACCAAGGCATGTCCACTTACTGGTGAGGGCTAGGTATTCAGGGTTATGAATGTTATGAGGGTTATGAAGTTATATGACCCCTCAGAAGGTTTTGATTTTAAAGAAAAAGACTTTTCATTTTAACAATGTCAATCACTTCTTTTTATTCCAAAGTTTCTGCTACAGTCAACCTTTCAGGGTTCTGGGCCCGAAAATAGATATAGTATTTGCTTACATAAATCTCACAGCATTACAAATAAATATTACCCTCAGTTTTCCAATGTTTATTTCTATCACATGTAAAACTTCAACCTGAGAAAGAAGGCATGGTTGCTCAATGACAGATCAGGGAAAATTTTCAGTTTTAATTGTATATAGGAAGATAATGTTTAATTTGATTGCATCATCATTTAACTGCTCCACTGCAAATTTTCATTCTTCGTGTCCAACCAGATCATGACTCTATGACTCCACAGCAGAATTTCTCCACTACCAAAAGATGGTTTGAGTTACTTGATGATGCGACCACAGTCTCATGGAAGAGCTGCCATTTCAGACACTCTGGAGTACAGGAACATAAGACATTAAATAAAACTTCAAGAGTTGTTCCAAGGCTCCAGGACAATTTATAATAACGTGGCAAACAAAACTCAGAAGAGAAATGGCTTCGTTGTACTTTTTTGACTTTCTGCATGTCAATGGCCCACTGCTGCCTTTTACCCATTTGCTGAACACTCACTTTTCGAGTGCAAAGCTGCACACATTGTGACTCAGGCTGTTGCTCCCTGAATTCAGTACATTTTTGTTAAGGAAAATTGTCTAAACTAATAATTTACCTTCCAAAAGGTTGTCAAAGACCTTCTATAATCCTCAGAAACAGAAGTGAACTTTGCTCATGGCCTATGCACGCCAAAAGCTTTAACGTGCCTGATTACATTCTTATGGATGGCATTTTCAGCATGTTCTGAAAATTGAGCATTTGACTAAATGGCCCCATATTTATTGGTGTCTACAGACCCTAAAATTTTTAATTTAAAAAGCCCTTAGGCTTTTTAGGCTAGACATGTGGGTCTTTGACTAATATATTCCTGTATTATTGTTCTAGAGGTCTCCTTGTGCTTTTTGATAGCATGTAGGATCCATATCAGTTTGGCTTTTTTCTATATTCCTTAGGCCAGCTTCACACTATCAGCTACAAACAATACCAAGTGTAGGATATTGCGTCATAATTTTACTTCAAGGACAAGACAGTATTATTACTTTCAAGAATGGCACACACACATTCATGATTATTTAGCAAGTCACTAGAGGAAAACTTCTAAAATGACCTTTCAGCTTTCCTTTTCACTGTGACAGTTCAACTGAAAAAGGAGCTGGAGTGTTATTGTTTAGCTCTCCTTGAAATTAGCCACTGTTAGATATCTAGTTAAAATCTTTATTTCCCTTTCAAATGCAGTTTGATCTATTTACAGTGTCTTCAGGAAAGCCAACTTATGACAAGACTTTTTTTTTTCCCAACTGGTGTACACCTTCACTGGTGTAAATCCAGAGCAGGTCCACTGAAGCATAACTACAGGCAGTGCTTGGACTGTAGTGGTTCTTTTACCAGGGAGAAAAGTAGATAGCATTTCAAATAAGAGCTCTAAAAAGATTCCGAAAATAATACATGTACAGTAAAGATTTTTTTAAACGTAAATAATCCTTGAGAGGAGGAAACCACTAATATCTGTTCTCCAAATTATTGGGTTGGTGCCAGTTTCTGACACCATGTGTCCAATACCCTTAATAATGAGACTGACGGATTAGTCTTACAGTGTAAAGGCAAATACAAGAACCAGAGTCAGCAAGAAAGACCTTTCAAGATTTTCTGACCTGCTTGCCTCAACTCTGAGGCCATTCAGTTTGGGCAGAGAGGAGAAACCCAGATTTAGTGTTCTCTTTAGTGTCCTTTTTCATGAGAGCATCCTCACTATCAGCACCAAGTTATCTGATTACAGGTTACCTAACAGACAAATCTTGTCCTTTCAGTGGCTCAGTATTCAGGTCACCTTGAGATCTCTGTTTTCATGTCCCTATCTCAACAACATTTTTGCCTATTGATTTTGCCTTAGTACCTTAAGATCCTCATTAGTGTGCTCTCTAGGAACCCAAACACAGAAGTTCGTATTTAAAGAGTTTTAGTACGGATTTATCATTCCTATCCTGCTGAAAAAGAAGGGAGGCAAGCAAAGGACCCACTTGTACTCAGAAAATCCCAGACACCATTGTTGAAATACCTTGTGTTTCCATATGTCCTTTCTTATTCTCTCACAGACTATACTTATAGTGTAAGTGTGTGATCAACGCCTACTGCAAATGAAGCTCCCTTTCTGTTCAAACAAAGCAAAAGAAAGCGACAGCCCAAGTACTCCACTTTTCATGTGTTATATTCTCCAGTTACTTGCACTTTCTAGGATGGTCTGCCCTCACTGTGCATTTCCTTTCTATTCTACCCACTGCATAATAAGCTTAAAACAAAGACAAAAAAAAAAAAAGAAACATTTCTGAATGCTTGGTAGAAATTCAAATATCTTGCTCATAAAAATAAACCTAATCTAAGCTGTCACAAAATCATGAAATGGCTCTGGCAGTTGCATCAAACTATATAGACATGTACAGACCCTTTGAAGAAATGAAACTGCACTTTATCAAGTGTGATTTATAAGCAACACTGATTTAGCTGGGAGATAACACTGCTGTCTAATCATTAGTAGTCAGACAACAGCCATGTGAACACATCAATTATGGGCCACTGCCAAAAGCCCTTGAGATCCCAGAGATTAACAGCCAATCCTCTGTTTTACAAGCTCACATCAAAAAGAATATTAATAAGAGGAGGGGCGACGTGAAAGCTTGTCAGAGTAATTCACGCACTAAAACAAGGCATTTTTCCCTTTGCTCTGCCTTGAACTGGTCCATGAAAAAAACTGGCATTAGCTACAAAGCAGAAGCGGCCAATTTCTCAGAAAATGTTTTTCATTAACATATGGGAAGTTGTGAAAGGCTGGAAAAGCTCTATTTGGTGGACAAAGGCAACAAGTTCTGTGTGTTCCTTTCCTGAATGTATCAATCCTGCAACTATTATTCAGATATTTGGAAATCAATATCCATACACAGAAGTGTTTGATGACTTTTGTCATCCTCAAAACCAGATCTATTTACCATTATATACAAATTAGCCAGACTTCAAGACATCCATTTACTCTGTATTGCTAATGACTTTGAAAAACTGAAGTAGAAATACTACCAACATATTTTCAGGTTCATTTTGGTCTTCAAATGTGTGTGGGGAAAAAAATCCACAATTATGCCTTTCTTATTGACTTCCACGGAGTGTAGTTGACTAGAGGTTTACTCTTCTTGCATATAAATGAATGGAAACAAGCCAAGACTGTAACTCCAACGGGAACAGTTATTCCTCCGTACAAAAGTAAACATGCCTATAAAGATGGACCTCAAACAACTTGTTGCTGACATTTTAAATGCAGCACTTTCAGCTGGATGGTTTAGTCCCATCACTGTCTGCTCTCCGGACTCTACTCGAGGGTCTAAAAATAGAGAGATTTCACAGCATGGCTCCAAACAACCTGAATCAAATCCTACCCATACTGTGTATTTAAGGGAAGAGAGAATTTATTTGTGGGGATTTTCCAGAGCTACCTTTATAAAAGCTATCTCAGTTACTGCCAGTAATTAACCTCTGAGCAAAGAGGAAGCAAGAAGCAAGAACCTTTTAGACTCTTCACTGTCCCAGAGCCAGTAGCTTTAGGCACAGCTCCAGAATACATATTCTGTTCTGAAAAAAAACAGTTTTAACAGTTCCCACTTTGCTGTGGTCTTCCAGACAATCATTCCCTTCAATTTTCTTACCTGGAGTACCACACATCTCATATCCTACTTCAGCATGGCATACTGTTAGTCAAATTGACACAGCTAAGAGGGTCTTAACTACTTGAGGAAGCACATAAAGGCATCAAGTTATGTCAAGCACCAGATTCATATTGAGGAACTCCTCCTTTAGCAAACAGCTGGACTAAAGAGGTATCAGCCCCAGACTGTTTGTTCAGGCAGCCATGGCAATAATGCTAGCTTCCACAGATTTACTGCTCCAGGGACACTTGTAATGACAACTTTCACTAAGGGTACAGTCTAGTAGCAGTACTCGTGTCTCTAACATCCAAACCTGTGGACAACTCGGATCTGACCTAAATCCCACACCTGGTCTCACACTTTTGGTGGTATTCATCTCGACATGTCGGTTCGGGTACAGGGTCCATGAGAAAGCGTGGCAGTGACAGCTCAGTCTGAAATCAGCTTCTGCAGAGGTGCAACCACAGGCTCCATGTGTGCTTTGCACCAAAGGGGACAAAACTGTCTCCCACAATCACTCTGTCAGCACATGCAGATGGCAACTGCTGCTAGAGAAATGTAACATCCTAAACTCACGTGATTAAGCATCACTGAGCTTAATCACATAGCTTAATACTGTGTGTGAGGGCCCCTGCTCACTCAGGTTTATACTTACTTTCCCATAGCAAAAGCAATGCCTGGAACACAACAGGTCCTTAAAGACATCACCTGTAGTTTAAAGGTTGACACAATTTTAGAAATATATTTTATCTTGTCGTAGACATGCTTTTGGAATATATCTGTTTTACAAAATTATCTCTGATATACACCCAAAAAAGAACACCGTGCTATAAGCCTCGCCCTAAAACATCTCAAGATTTTAATTTCAGTGTGTTCCCTTTTTCTGTCATTCTATGACAACTAGTGATCTTACAATTCAATTGCTTAAAAGCTAACCTGGGGAAACATTCATCAGGCAGATCTCTTCCAAAGCAGTAACTTTGCAAGCACAGGACTAAAACAAGAAAATGATTCACCATTGTACAGCTGATAATTACTAAAAAAAACCCACAACAACACAAAAACTGATTAAGAAAAAGTTAAATTTATTGAGATGACATGTTTTTGTTAAGCTGGCTGAGAGAGTAAATTTGTTTTCCAAGCATTCTCTAACATTGTTTTCAAATTTGAAAGAACTAATACAAACTAATACCAAATGTTGGAGTTAATGCGCCAAGTGACATGAGTTAAGTTTGACAGGAGTGGCCTCCCAGTATCTAGCAAATTAAAAAGAGACTGTTTATCTATTTTTAGACTCTTCCAAAAGGGGTCAAGACTTTCTAAATTTTCAGCTCAAGTACATCATTTTCAAAAAGCATTCCATGAGCAGTCTATGTACAAAAATCTGGGAATTTTCCAATGTCTCATACCAGGCAATTAGATCTCTCTGAAATCATCACTGAAAATGTTAACAGCATAAACAACTAACACAGCAACTAGACCAATGGGATTCCACCAGAAAAGTACAGACTTTAGGTGACTGCAATGACTCATACTGGCTGTTACTATGCCTCCTAAGTCACTACCAATAAATGCAGGACAAAAGAGCAAGTGAAAAGAAACCCTTTAATACAGTGGAGGGCTGTACTTAAATCTATTAAATTATTTTTGTGGCAGTCCTGTACAAGTGCGCTGCAGGTTCTACATGGCACCACTCTCAAGGAAGTGTCAAAGCAGTATAGACAGGAGTGCTGTAAAACAGGGAATGCATCAGAATGGAATCATTGGATGAGAGCCCTAATACAGAGCTCCTGATGATGCACAGCAGCACAATCTTTATTCCAAGCAACACTGGCTACTTTTTAAATTTACTGTTAGAAAGGTTTTCACCACTAAGTGTGTCAAGCTCTAAACACTTATTTGCTTTAAGACAGTGTTAATGAGTTGGCTAATCACACAATTTTATAGTTCTATAATGTACTGTGCTGTAAAAATTAAATCAGTGTTTATTACACCTCTGCTGCCTTTCCCTTCCTTCTCATTGGACTGACTCTTGGATGGATTAAATGGATTAAAGCAAGCACTGTACCACAATAAAATATAAGAAGTGCACCATTTGACAACAGTTCTCAATATGTACGTAAACAGTATTTTAGTTCAAAGCCTACCTGTGAACAAAGTAGTTCAAATCACTACTTTCAGATACTGAAATTACGGACATGTTTATTTTTCAATTTTGAGGGAGCTGTTTTGTTTTTATTTGCTTCTGGAATTTCCCTCCTCTTGGATATTAAAACCAACCTGCTCAGTTTTCCTTTCCCAATCTCAAATAAAAAAGGTGCAATATAACTGAGTTTGTATTTTTGCAAAATTACACATTTTTGCGAATTCTCTTTGATGTCAACAGTGTTTATGTGACAGACCTTGATACTGAACTGTTAAAATTGCATTGAGAACAAAGCTTCCTTTATCACTGGAGAATCAATATGACTAATGGCCAACCAGAAAATGGATCAAAGATACCTGAAGATGCATTGCTTCTTTGAGGATAGAGAAAGAAGGCTCACACACACATACAAACTCTGGAAAAACCATACATCCAAGATACAGAGGTAGAATTAGTGGATCTTTGAATACCAGCAAAGAACTTCATACACATTCTTACATTTAAACTTAGCTTTTCTATGGAGAAGAAAATGGCAAAAATAATCAGATAAACATAAGCTTCTTTGATATTGATAGGCATAATATAAAAAGTTATCCACTCTTACATAGCAAAGAAATACATATTTAAGCAACCTTAGACTGGGTTAATTTGAGTATCTCCTGAAGACTGACCACTTGCTTTTGGTACTCTTTATAGTTAGGAAGGAAAGCTCATGTGTTTTATTAAAATTGGAATCACAGCACTTGAATTCTGACAAGTACTTGTTTACTGCTCCATAGAACAAGCACAGTATCTGTTGTTCTGCCCCCAAACAAGTGAAAATTATTTTTCATTCCCAAATCACGGTAGAGTCTGATGATAATACAGGAATGGATACAATCGTATTGGATTATGGCATGGCACAGCTAAGTTTCGTGCCACAATGCCATAACTTGCTTTGTGGTCTTAAAACCTAGGAATTCTGAGAATACAGACACATTTGGTTTGGTCTGTATGTAAGCTCTAAAAGCCATTTTTGAAAGGAATATTCAGCATGGAAATATATTGTCCATTTTCAATAACTCTGTAGTCTCGCCATCTCAATTTCACTGACTGTAAAATTAAGATAGCTTTTTTCCCACTTCTTCCTTTCCTCAGCGTATTGCAAAGCTTATGGCCAGACTGTGTACTTTATTTAATTAGAACTTAAATCCCAGAACTGATGCCAGATTTTCAAGATAGCTCACAAATCAAAACAAGGGGCCAGATGCTCAAAAGGACAAAGCACACTGGGTGCATGAGTTTCCCCTCAGATCCTCATATTGGCAAAAGTAGGTGCTAGCCTGTTCAAAAAAATCTTGCCAAAGCTGTAGGTGTTAACCACATTAAAAACCTGCCCTTCATAAATGAAGTCATAATGCCTCCAAGTGCAACTTGGTCCTTGGAAGAAGAGTGAAAGAACCATGGGTTGAAATATTTAGACCAAATTCCACTTTTCATTCACAAAAAAGGAATATTGTGCTTAATTTTTCCTCCCTTTGAGGGCAATTTTAGGGGCAAAGAAGAGACTGTTTCTTGACTTGTTTTTTACCTTGGTATCACACAGAAAATTTTCGGGGTTTTTTTGTTTGCTTTGGTTTTTTGCACGTGCTTGCTCTAAACAAAATGAGGAAAAGACAACTAAAACTGGAATAGGGTAGGGTACCAGTGGATAACTGATAAATTATGCTGTGTTTCTTTCTGCCACACACAAGCCTTCAGCTTAGTCCAATACATCACACAAGCACAAGGGAGGAGGATGTATTGGATTTTTCTGCTACACTCACATTTGCATGAAAAGGAGCAGTCAAACGAAAATTAAGCACTTAAACAGCTTAAAAAAAGCACTGGTTCAGAATACTGTACTTCAATAAAACATTCATTGTTATTCAATGCTTGGCAAATGACATTGCCATCACATACTAGTAGAAGAACCGTGAAGAATAAATGCTATCTGAAAAAGAGGCTTGTACTTATGCAGCGCTAATGACCATCTAAAAGAGCGATTCTGCATGGTTACATCCTCTTTGAGATTCACAGCTGCAGCTTCACAAGAGCAGCCATACATCATAATCTGCAGCCATTTTAGGCTACCCCTCTGCTTTGGAGAGCAATATGGGAACTAAGGAACTGCTAATCTGTAAAGTTACAATCAAAAACAACTTTATTCAGCGCTGATGAGTGAGTGTGATGACCCACCTTCCCCTTAAGGGAGGCTCATCACACCGAGGAGGAGGAGGTGGTATTTAAATTTTAATACTGACAACCCCCTTGACTGTAACAGCAGTGACACAGAGGGAAAAGCTCTCCACATTTAGTTTCACTAGAGAGAAAACATACTCATTATTAGATTTTGATTTCTAATTCATTACAACAGTGGTACGGAGTAGCACACAAGCCGTTCTTTTAAAAGGTCAGATAACTGTATTTTAAGATTAAAACACTCACGTTTTAATTAATATGAAGAATTTGCTTATTGAACAACATGCTGATCCTATAAACATCATTAATTGAGATACAGTGACTTTTCAGAAAGTTAACAGCTTGGGAACAAACATTATGTCACCGTACTTTGAAACTGTTTGATAATCAAAGGCTATCCACTAGATTAACCACAGATTTTGCGGGCAAACCAAAGACAGCTTCCCTGTCTATATGCTCAAGATTTGCAGCCACACCCATACCACCACAATCTTTTCTCCAGTTGTGCACATTTCTTTAAGCTTAGTTTTACTGAAGTAACTATGGCTCTCTGAACAATACGTAGCTTATAAAACAACTCTCTGGATCTTTAATTAGGCTAGACAAAGGAAAACAGTCTGGAAACTACTGTCATTACTAGGCTTGCTTGCCTCACACATTAAATACCTTTGTCTCTACAGCTACTTAAAGCGCATTTCTCAGGTCAGGTCAATCACGCTAGCCCTCCAGTGCCCTGTAAATGGCATCTGTCATCATCCTAGTAACTCCTACATATCTGTATGTACAAATTTGGATGAGGAAGCTCTAGAAGAAATGGGGCTGGTGCCAGTTTGAGCCGTCAAGAGTTCAACCAGAGGTTAACTGTAACCAGGAAAGAAAGACAGTGTTTTGATTTCAGCCCTCAGTACTTACACAGTCAGTACACATCTCTTGTGTTTCTTAGGCTTCTCCTGCTGAGATGAAAATAGCTTGAAATCCAAGTAACTACACACATAAGCATCTATATGGAAACGCCGGAGTACTGAAGAAAAAACTAACTCTTCAGTAATTAGTGCCATAGCCTTCTCTGCGCTGTGAAAACACATCTAACAGGAAGGAACTTACAAATGTTTGTTGATCTATAATGGTTACTGAAAAGCTACATTTCAGCATTAAACACAGCACCATCAATAGTATCTGGCTCAGGCCACAGAGGGACAAAAATGTCAAGAGTCACTTTTGTGCTACAACTTCAAATGGGCAACGCAGTCAATGCCTTTCCCTTGCTTCCTCTTCCTCTTCCTTTACAAAGAGGTTATTTTTAATTTCCTCATTACTGAACACCTTATAGAAAGCAACTTAATGTGCATTAAATAAAGAGGAAAAGAATGTCACACCTTTCTCCCTAACAGCAGAGATTTACATATAAACACAGAATCTGTCAAATTGCATCACTTATACTAGGAATTGTACGCTTACCTATTTCCATAGGTTATCATAAACTAATTCACTGAGTACACAAGATAATCGACAGACCAATGAAGAAGCAAAAGACAGTTTAACATAAAGACAAGGCTGTTCTTATCTTGTGCCACCTACAGAAAATATTTTCCAGTCTGGTGGTTAAGTGTGAAAACTATGACCAAAAAAAACCCCAGCAAACATAACCAACAAAACCAGAAAAAAACCCCAAAAAACCAAAACCAAAACAAAAACCCCAAACAAACAATAAAACAAACAAAGAATCATACAAACAAACAAAACCCCACAAAAAAAAAAAAAAACAAAAAAACAAAAAAACCCCTCCTCATGACCAAATAACAGATGTTCAATCTCCACCCCTGGCTCAACCTCACTCCAAAAAATAAAAAGCTTCCCCTGTAGAACTTAAGTGTGAATTTTTATCATAGGTATGTGAGCTTAATTTATATCAAGTGACTCAGTTCCAACTCTGACCATTATGCCTGAAAAATCTGTTTTTCTTGCTATCTGTGATACTCTTTCTAGTTACATCCACTTAGCCACCAGACAGCCAGGTAAGAATTTCAAATGTTGCTAAAGAGATTGAGAGTTCCAAAGCAGAACAGAAAACGGAGACAGGTACTTCAGCAATTAGGTTTCTACAAGCACTATCCCTTCAGGTTAATGAAAGCTTTTAAAAAAGGAAAGCCCTGACAAAGTGTTCCAGATACACAGCTTACCCTGGAGACTTCTGTACATTTTTGCGGTTTCACAACACATTTTCCTATTAATTTGGAAATACTTTTCTCTCCTCAGTAACCAGCTGGTAAGTTCACAGAAACAACAGGGGAGACAGACATAATACACCAAGGAACCAGAGACTTGACTTCATACACAATCTGTCAAATGAACAGGGGAGTCTTGAGGAAACTATTCTTATATTCCGCCTCTTTTACTAACACTGAATATAGAGTAAGATGGGAAAAATATTAAAAGGCACTTCAATGAGCAAGGAACTAGTATCTCACAAATTCAAGAAAAAGTCTGAATGATCATTCATCTCATGGGAAGGAGAAAGAATGATGCATAAAGTCGTGGTGGCCTTCAGGAAGAAAGCAGGCAATGTAATGCTTACTTTTTAAAATAAATGGCTCTGTTTATCCAGGAGATTCCAAATGTCAGTTTAAATGGCCAAATAAACTCAATAGATTTAGGCTGCAGTCACATACTTTTTTACAGCTGAGGTAAACAGAAATGAGGGTATCAAAGCTAGGTACTCACCACCAGCCCCAATACACCTACTCTGGAGATCACTGCCTTTCACTTTACATTGTCTCTATACCCTCCCCTTTCACTCCAGTCAACCTGAACACTAGGTCGGAAAAAGCACATTATTGTGGATCGCCTAGACCTCTTTTTGGAGCAGGCTAGAGAATGGCCCACCTTGTAGAAATACTCCTCAGTGATATGTATTGATAGTATTCTGGGTAGATGCTGTTAGTACCCACATGGGATTACAGCTCAAATTTCATTTTCAGAAACCTAACAAAACTGTCCCACTGATATCTGCAGGCTGAGGCACGCTCTGGTCATCAGCTTCCAGTTTTGTCCTGGCACTGCTCCATTCCTTGTGACATTCCATGTCACAGATACAGCTTCACTGCTTATCCAGACGCAAAGACCAGGGTGCAGCCAAGACCTGTGCAGACACTCCTTTGCATGAGCTCTGTGCAAAAATACGACCTTTTGTGTCCAGAACTGAAGAAAACAAGTTTTACCATAGCCCACTTCCACAGTGGAAAAGCCAGATTGAAGAATTTCTGTAGTGCTGTAAAAGGAGTTAAGTCTTGGAGATGCTGGTTCCTCTAAGTGCAGCCTAACTTAAACCCCAAAACAATAAATGCAGTAATTCAACTCTGAAGTGGGCCACAAGTTAAATTTTAGATAAAGCTGCACTCTAAAAGGAGATTTACTTGATCTCTAAGTAATATTTTCTCTCTGCTTATAGCCTGGTCTGTTAGCAAATGCTTTACAAATTCAGTAACAACTAAAACAAATTAGCCTATTTACTTTACAAACCTGGTATACTGACTTCCGGCTTCAAGCCTTCCAGATCAAATGACCCTCTCCAAGTCAAAACACTGAAAATACTAAAAAGTATACGAATAAGCCACGAAAGTGTCACACTCCTTATCCGTGGAGCTGATTTTTATTCACAAAAGTAAACACAGTGACTGATTGTGCAACAATGGCAAGCCTAACAGGACAGATAAAACTGTGCTCTGACCTCTATACTTAACAAAGGCTTGTCCCATGCAAAATACTGAAATTCGTTAGTGCAAGTCACACCACTCACTCCCCATTCAATTCTGAAAGTAATATTGTATTAGCATGGCTCTTCCTGAAAGAATTAAAAGTTGATAAACATAATTATATGAAAGATGAGCTCTTCTGACACCATAAATATTATCCAGAGCTATTGTTATCCTAATGAGCTGAAGTGTCAGCAACTTCCTTTTTCTCAGATTTTCACCAGCCCCTTGGCTTCCAGTACAAGAACAACAATAACAAAAAATAAAATAAATTTCAATCAAATTTCCCCAAATCCTGAGATTAAATTATTTCTTTGTCTTATAATTGTTGACTTAGAATGTAAATTTCCTTTTGAATTTACTGAGACCCACAGTCAGGGCAACATTGCTTAATCACTGGTTTTTACTCTGCCAAGAATACAAACAAGTCTATGAAGTCCATCAACCATTTGGTAAGGTACTACTGATAAAGAGAAATATGGTCCTACTTCACTACATTGATCAAAAATGAAAGACTTATTCTGGAGTGAATTTGTCTACTGGTTGTTAAGCCTCACATACATACCCGCAAAAAAAAGAACAATTTTGTTTTGAAAATTTATGAAACTTCACTTGTTATTCCAGTTTTATAATTTTTAACTTGCAGTCTGAAGACCAACTGTGTATCTGTTAGAAGCAATAATAACAAAGAAATTATATATGTGTAAGTAGACACAAAAATTACTACCATTTTGCCTCAAAATTTCCTACTGCAAATTTCTTATTACAAACTGGTGTTATAGTTCTGCCAGTCACATTATGCACATTTTAAAGTACAGTGTGAACAAAATCACAGTGCCATGCACACAATGTAAAGTTCTTTAATCGTCACTAAGCACACTGCTTTCAATCACTTCAAATGCGTCAATGCTCATTTTACCAAACAGATATCAGATAACAGCCTGGTTTAATGTTCCAACAGACACAGTCATTTCACAGCCTAGGGAGAATACAAAGGGGCGTAAACATACACAAATATGTTTATAATTAGACTGCATATAAAAGACACAATTCTTACATAACTTCCACAGCAGCATTCTTCTTGCAGAGATGTCAGTGCTCATGTTGCTGCTCATTTTGAAGCAATCAGCTGCTGTGCCTAAATGCGATGGGTGAAGTGGCCTGTTACTAGGAAATGCAGCTGGGAGCACTTTTCCATGCCCTATCTCTCATTCTTGTGATCAGGAAATGCAGAATAAACTAAATCTGAAGAAAGAAGTGCTATTAAGAATATTTTTCTCGAGGTTACTACTTAGTAGACTCTAGTTGGAGGGAGATAGATTCTTAATAGCACAACCTACTGGCAACACACTCTACGTTTGTTCATACATAAGCAGAGCGCAACGTTTTATATCACATCAGAGAACTTCAATCAAGCAATATGCAAAGAAACAAGGCATAGCATTGCCAAGCACTTAAAAAGTCACACCTGAAGCTCATTAACTTTTTCCTTGTCCCCTTATGAAAATTACACAGTATAATATACACTAAAAACTTTCCTATACTGGATTTCAAATAAGAACAACTGACAAGTTCTTTTTTTCATGCATATTTTGATTTTTCTTTACACAATCTTGTCACTAGCCAAAGGGATAAAAATGTCCATTTTATTGTAAGTTAAGGAGATCAAATTAGAAATGTATTTTATTAGTATAGATGACCAGACACAACTTACTGAACTCAGCTATGTCTACTCTTTTTCCCATGCAAATTACTACAGCCACTAAAGATGGAAAATGAAATAGTTGTTTTACACAGGCCAAACATATTCTTCAGGTGGTTTATAATCTGATCAAATCAAAGCCAATTTCCACACAAATAATCATGGCGTGTTTTCTCAGAAGGCTTTGCCTACCAAGATACTTACAGCAGGGATGTTCTGTAAAATAAAATCTTTTATTTTCCATGACCTATGGACCTATTTCCTTATTCAGACTTCGTAAATTCATTTTCACAGCAGTGATGAAGAGAAGAAGTCACAGAAAATTCAACTCAGAAGGTAAGAATTTTGAAAGACTAAGAATTACTGAAAAAGTGAGTTTTAACTGAAGAAGCTTAAACAACATTTACTGCAGAGGTTACTCCATTCCTGCTATAATGCTTTCTTGGCTTTGATCTTTAAACCAATGACTCATGAAAATGGTATCTTCAAATTTACAGGCCACCAGTAAGTGGGTCTTTAAAAAAATGTTGTACAACAATAAAGCAGGAACCACAAGCAATTCTTAACCATTTGAACTGTCAACTAATTAATTATGATACTGAAACAAAGGCCGATTAAAAAAACCTTACTCTTAAAAAGGAGAGAGGAGAAAAAGCGAGAAGGCAAAAAAAGGGGGGTAGGCAGTTCTAGTGAGCAAGCCAAATGGCATACTGGGGAGAGAGGTTCAAGAAAATGTATTATGTTTGCTCAAATTAACAGAAGCATTTCTCCCCCACCCCATTCAGAAGGAAAACAAAATAGGGCAGCTCCTCTTGCCACAG
Source organism: Monarcha castaneiventris obscurior (assembly GCA_026261815.1). Taxonomy (NCBI): domain Eukaryota; kingdom Metazoa; phylum Chordata; class Aves; order Passeriformes; family Monarchidae; genus Monarcha; species Monarcha castaneiventris. Next base: position 6,921,016 of record JAMPIT010000889.1, read on the forward strand.
ACTGGTGCCCCTTAGCTGGAAGCAGCTCCAGTTGTCAGGTTCCTGTCAGCACGTAAGTGCACCAACACTTCCCTTCTCCCACCCTTTTGTTCCTACTTAATATGTGCGGTTTGTTCAGCAGTCTTTGCTGTTAAACAATTCATTTTTTCCTTGCCTCCTCTGCTTTAGGAGGAGGCAAAAATAGCAGGACTTAGGCACAAAATATAAAGCTCATTTCCTGTACCTTAGTGCCTCATTCTTTCACCTCCTTGTCCATAGGATTTAGCTACCAAATAGGTCTTAATCTGTAAACAAATGATTTGCTCTACAATTAAGCCATTCACTTCTCTTTTTTTCTTTTTTTCCCCTTCTCTTTCTTTGGCTGCTTGGCTGCTGTCCAATGTGGAGGCTCATAGGTTCTTCTATTATTTAGTGCTGGTTAAAAGGCAATAAGCTCATTTAGAGTTTATAAAACTATAAGCTATCGACAAAAGCATTTAATGCTTCTCTGAAGCACTGTGGTTTTTGCCTGAAAAATTAATAATGTGTGATTGCATGTTTATATATGTGTACATATACCTGTGGATCTGTGGGGGTGGTTTTTCATGTACTGGCCTGGTTATTCACTCTGCATGTCTTAAAGTCAGTTACTGTAAGCTACAAATACATGCATTTCACTCAAATTTTAATTGTCTGTGTACTTTTTTATCAAAAACTGACAATCACAGGAACTGTGATTCACCATGGCTACAAAGCTGAACCTCAAATACTTTGATGTTGTATGAGAAAAAAAATTGCCATGCTACTGCAGCATTTCACAATGTTTGCAAATATTGTTTCTTTACAGAACGGAGTTGTGAATCACAGGAGTCTACTAGAGTAAGTGAAACCTTCAGAGAAATAAATAACATGTTAGCTTCTTCATCTCTGCAGTTAAAAGTCTCTCATGACTCAGGAGGAAATAAAATAACATTGTGGTAATTTCGCTTTATCTCTATTTTTAAGTTTTTGTTCTTTTTGGAAAATAAGTTCTCAGGGATTAAAACCAGAACACAGAATGTGTATATTTGCCTTCATGGACATGTTTATAGATACAACACAGGATTAGCAGGCTACCACCTCAATGCAGGACAGTAAAGACAATTAAATATTTTTTTTAAAAAAAAGTCTGTATGTTTTTAATACTTAATACTTTAAATCAGTAAAGTATTGTAAATGGAAAGATAAATTTACAGGTGTAAATCTCATTTAGAAATGACAGGTACTTAGCCATTTCAATTTCAGCAATATACTTCCAATGAAATTCTGCAAGCCTATTTAAAGTCTATTACGGCTGCTGACATCAATCTGCCAGGCTTTAGAGTGCTAATCTCCACTAAAGATTTTCACCTACAAGTTTAGCTACTGGTATATTTGAATTAAATACTCTGTGTTTCTCTTTATAGGCAACTACAGACATAAGACATTAGAAGTGGATGGGCAATAGACCAGAATTGTCATGGAGCTTCTCATGCTAGTTTTGCCTGAATAAGGAATGAACTTCAGATTCCCATTAGATTCCAGTCCTCTCCTCTGTGTTTTAATCCTGATTTCCACACTCTCCACAGAAAATCTGACTTCTTCCCCACTGAATACAACATATTCCTACTGCAGCTACTCATAGGAGAAAGAACACTACAGGAAAACCCTGGAAACTTAATTTAGATATCATATTTTAAATGCACACCCATGCACTCATCTATATGGATGCATACACAGATCCATACAAAAGGACACACAAAAAAGATTTTAATTAGCTGTACCTACTAAGACTCACCAGAGATCAAATGAGTCTCTTTCCCTCCCCCCAGCCAAATGACAACTTCTGAAGTTGCAGATAATAGGTGGCAGTCAGACAGGTGTCAGGTATGCATGTTAGTCCTGAAAAGCTACTTAAAGGTTCCAAAAAAAATTGTGCTAACCCTGCAGATAAGAAATACCTCTTATCCTGAACTGACATAGCAATCACATCCATATTTAAACGCTAATTATGTGTACCGTAAACTTGTTTAATTTATCACAATACAATGGACCCTCAATAATTACTAACCAGTTGAAAAGGGTTTGTGAAAATTAAGCAGTAAGAGGTACTTTAAACCTTTAAGGAATATCTCAGTTTGAGAAAAAATATAAATCTTGGACGTAGTTTGAATGTAGTTGGCAACCTTTCCATCTAGAGTAAATCTAAAGGCTCAAAAATAAATATTCAAGAGCATTAATTTGTTTCTAGATGTGTTCGTGCAAGTAAAACAGCAGCCATAATGTGGAAATTTGAGTCACATTTTGCAACTAATTGGAAGCAGATTAGAATTCTGCCTCAGGGGAACATTGTCAAACTAGAAGCTGGAGCAAATGAAGAAAGAGGTGAAAGCATCGTGAAGAGCTGACAGATTTACAGTGCTCAAGGCAATAAACGGGTACTAGATGAAAATGAATGTGCTTCACTGTACTGCATGCAGTTTTCAGTCATATCTCAGCAATAAGAGCATACAGCCATGAAACAATTATTTTCAGAGAGATGGTGAAGGAAAGAGCAAGAATGAACAAAACACTATTCAGGTGGCGTGCAAAAAAACCTGTAAATCATACAATGGCTCAAGTTGTTACAAGAATAATCAAATTGGTCATAGTGGGTCCTGTTTTGCAACCTGGATTCATCTCAAGTCAGGGCTTACAGAGACATAACACCAGGAACTACTTACTTGAGTTGAGAAAGGATGGTAAGCCCTTGCTAGTGTGAGCAAGAGTCAAAGCATTAAGCTCTTAGGGAAAAAAAAAAACCACACAGATTTTACATTTTTAAGGCTAAGAAAAACACAGAACCCTGCAGACAGATAAATCGGAGGCAGAAGGGGAAAAGCCTTTTTAGGGGGTGATTAGGAAAGGTTGGAGGAGATCATAAAATGAAAATAAAGTGCAGAGGCTAATGTACCAATGCTGTAATGGAAACAGCTGCTAGCTTTCTCCTTCAGTGCTTGGCATCCGTTGCAGCGTCACAGGAAAGACTGTTAAAAGATCTGGACATGAAATGTAAATAAAACTATTAGCCAAAACTCAGTTGCTGTATTTATAAAACAGTAGCAGCTCTTTTTCCTTGTGTATGTATGTGCATGTTTGTGAATGTCCAGCACATATGTGAATATCTGTACTGATATACATACACACACATACATGTACACAACCATCTCCTTAAACAGCAACTAGTAACACTATTACATAATATTGCTCCATACTATTGGCCAAAGTGGGCAAAAACATCAATTTATGTCTTCAGTAAAACTGGGTGTGGAACAACATCCTTCATTGTTCTCAAAATGCAGCAGTATTTTTCCTTCAAATTCCAGAACTCCACTGCAATACAACATATAGTGCCTAACATTAAACCCAGGGCAAAAATTAACTGTCAAAACTTAATGTCATATATGTTCATTATATCCATAAATACTCCTGGAATATTAGATCCTTGTAGTCAGTGCAAGCAATCTAAACAAATCCCTCAATATTTACTAAATCAGGTTTAAAACTCTTAACAGCAAAACAAAGTCCAATGAAGTAATGTGGTCCATTTCTAATTGTATTTGCTTCTAACTATTACCTTTTGTTGAAGAGATACAGATCTAGTTTCATTTCCCTCCTTCAAAAAGAAAGAATTGGCAAGAACATGAAACCCTGAAACATGCAAATACTGCCATTACTTCACTGCTACAAGCCTATAATAAAGCACAGATTTGATAGTACTATCCATGTAGTGTGGCGAACCACACTCAAATAAACAGTTCTCCATGAAGAATGAAAACCCAAAAACCAAACCCTTCCAATTCAAACATTATTGTTGCTTTTAACATAAGCCATCCACAGAAATCAGCCAAGGAGGTGACAGGAAATCCAAAAATAATTTGGTCTGGCCCTGCGCACTGTGAGAAAGGAGATTACAGTTTTCTTTTCACTCTTCTTACTAGGTGAGGGAAGCAGTGAAAACTATGAAAGCTATGCTTACGTAACAAGGAACTATGGTACCCACAGACCTATTTCTACCATGGCTGAGCACAGCATCACTGAAATTCATCAATAAAGGTGGCATTTGAATAGCATGAACTTGTGTTGCAGGGGGGATGGGCTTAACAAAACCCCTGAATTAATTCAATGGATAATGCAAATGACTAAATGTGTGCAAAATCAAACTGTCTAGTGAACACAGTTAAAGAGGCCAGATGTGCCTCAAAATTTCCTGGGAAACAGAGCCTAAACTTGGCGCTTTCTTTTATCAGAATGAAGAAAGCAAGCTCTCAGAGTTTACGAAAGTGTGACCAATTGGAGCTTAGTCTTCTGTTGCTAATTGAAGCATGGAGAAAAAACCTAGTTTCTGAGGGCAAACTACAAACGTATACTTTTTATATTCCACTGCCACATGATAAAAAACAGAATCAAGCTGACTGGTAGAAATCTGACTGGCAACCAAAGACCAACCCATTATTTCAAACTGTTATGGGAAAGCAATAAAATTGCTACCAGGTCTCCTCATGTTACTCTTCAATAAAAAGAAGCCATCAGGGAAATAAGAGGAAAAGAAAACACATCAAAACCTCTAAAGTTTCTTTAAGTAAAAATACACTTCTGTGGTGTTATGCCATCTGCTTCTTGGTTAACATGACAAGACAATTCAACAACTCGAATGCTAGTGTTTTGAAAACACTGAGTAACCACAATCAATATATTTTAGTTTGCTCTTTTGACTGCAAAAACTGCATTCACATGCCACTATTGGCATATGCTTCAAACATCCTCCTGAGGTCATTTTCTGTCTTTCCATTATTATTTGGTGGAGTTTCTCTGGAGACAAACACCTCAGCCAAGCTGGGTTTGTGTGCAAGAGTGAGATTTAGGCTAGGAAGACTCAGAAGCTGTGAGAAGATAAAGGAACCAAATGTTTGGTATTTTATTCTGAAAATCGGTTGATGAAGATTTATCATAGAGGACATACAACTGAACACAGCACAACTGCCCTTCAAAATTAGTGAAACAAAGAGCTTTGCATTTAATTCCCAATAGGTATTACAGGCTAGAGAAGGCTTTTCACCTTGAGATTTAGCAGTACTTGTCTACTTACCGTAAAAGTAAGATCATATATCTGTCACTAAATGCACCTTTCTTACTTGCAGAGTTGGCTTAAGATTTCAGAAAATTTAATCAACACCATAGTGACTGTAGGGCTGGAAAACCTATATACACAGACATGAATCCTACTTCATTGCATGCAACTTGCCCTATGTGCTCACTCGAATTGTTTAACCAGGTAGTCTTATATATATATATGCATATATATTATGGAAGTGTACATGTACATGGGGTGTCAGAGCAAACTACCTATTCCCACTCCTTTATATTTCTCTCAGCTTTTTCAAAAAATAAAGAAAAAACACACAAAGAACTTGCTTGTCAGTCAAGTTGCTCTGAATAGTTTTACAACCTTTCATTCAAATGTAAAGGCTTTGTTCCAATTGCCAAGACCATTTTGTAAGAGTTAAAAGAGAAAGTGCAACAGAGAATGCTTACTGAAATCCTACAGCACAACCAAAAGTCATTGTCTGACCTTCCTCTTTGCCCAAATGGCTACTCATTGTCTTCAGTAAATTGTGGTATTAAATCAAGACTGTAACGATAGTTTTAAAAAACTGTGATTTAAAATCTCCTTTAAGAAAACCCCTCAAGTCGACCTATAACAACTGGTAATTATCTTTATTAAAATTATCATATTTCAAACATATTTTTAAGCAAATTATAAACCGGGAGATTGTGTTATTGTTCACTTTGGTGAAAGGCTGCACTGCAAAAGAGCTGCACTAGGCAAAAACACTGCTACAAAAAGAGAAAAAGGTTTATGAAATAGAATATATATATATATATATATAAAATTAACTTTTCTGATTTTTAGAAAGGTATTTACTTTTTGCAATTATGTCATCATCAGAAATTTTCATGGAACACCATTTTGCTGTCTTTTGCCCAACAGGAAATGTTATCTACATGCCACATTTCCACGTTTTTTTTTTTTTTTAATATCCATATATATATTCTGTGATTGTTAAGAAATAAAAATAACTCCTTGATATGTAAATACACTAAAACAAATGCTAGTTTTTAGCAAAAAATATGGCCAGCCCTTCAGCTGAAGCCACTGCATCCGCAGGTGTGAGCCTGTCTGAGGACTCAGGAGAAGATGTATTTTTATTGTAGAAAATGCAGCACAGTTAAGAAGTCACACAGTATCTCCAGCCATTCAGGGAACATAGAAATGTGTCACCATGTGCATTAGAACATCATATAGGTACAATATAAAGCTGGTACAATGTTAATCATATGATAAAAATAGTAACCTGGTTGTTGGATCATTTGTACAAAGTATCTTAGCTCAGACCACAGGAGACTCTAAAACCTGGTTACATTCAGCAATTTCAGCCGTCTACCCTGGAACAAATCTGGAACATGCCACTCAAAAAGGAAATTCTACCTTTGAGAAATACAGACCACGTGGCAATAACACAAGGCTGCCCAAACTGCTGCAGAAGCAATATAACCTTTTTCAAAGGTCGGTGACAGAAATCCAAAATATATATACGTCCTTATCCAAAATGGGAGTAAAGGTGAAGGATAGCTGAAATGTTAGTACTCCTGCAAGGATGCTTGTGATGATGCTTGTAAAACGTGCTCAGCAGCACATGTATCAATAACAGTATAAGATCTGAAGAAACACGGGGGTTTTTTTATTCTCTTAGAAACGCAAATCGCATGGATAACACAGGGCACATAAAGGGGAGCCTGCATTCAGCGTGCAAAGGATGTGTCCAGTTAACAGAAAGCAGACCCCAGGCTCTCCCACTAATGTCAGTACTATGGAGATAACCCATTTCTTATACGGGGTGGGCGGGGCGGGGGGGAAGGCTCCAGTTTTAGCACGCGAAAAACCCTGCACATTTCAGATTTATGATTAACGTTTTTGTCGATAAAATAGCTTTCCAATTATGAAGGAATGCATTCTGTGTTAATGATCACAACCAGGGGTCCAAGCTTTACTCTTTTGTCAGAACTACAGCAGATCCTCCCCGCAGCTTCACCATTAACATGTCTGTTTCCTGTCAGACCACTCAGAGATAATGTCATTTATCTCAGGGCGGCACAAGACCAGTCATTAGCTTTAGTAAAAGACCTCAAACAAAGGCCGGATGGCGTTTTATCCAGGGCTCATAGGCTGCAGCCAAGAATCTCATTGCCTAACAGTTTAGAACAAGTTATCTTTAAAAGAGTGATTTTCTCCCTATCATCAATTCTAGAACACTTCCCTGAACAGCAGTAAAGTCTGCATGGAAAAATTTAGTCAATAGTTTTATCATATGCAATTAGGTGCCTGATAAGAGCTTGCTAAAGTTATCCTTTGAGAGGTTGGGGTGGGATTTTTTTGGTTGTTGTTGTTGGGGGGGGGCGGTTTCCCTTCCTTTTACTTCGTAAGGAAAGACAGAGTAAATCAGGTTCTACCTCAATAGCAAGACCTTTGAAGAACTGACCCTTATTGTGTTTGCCTGCAGGAGGTGATTCACTATTATAAATTCTTCAATGACTGAGCTTCTGGAAATGTCTTTAAATGAAAGTGGAACTGGTTAACTGTATGTACGAACATGTGTTTTCACAGTCTCTCCTGTATTATTGCATTTCAGAAAGCTTCTATAAAGTGCCAGGTGAACTTTTTAAAATAATGATAATAATAATTAAAAAAAGAAAGAGAGTCGGAAAAATACAAGCAAATCTCAGCTATTCAATTCCTGGGCTTATGCTGAAAACTAGAAACAGATGGTACTTTCCATGTTACTTGAATCTGGTTATTGAACACCTCTATGGTTACGGGAGATTTTGCTTAGCACTTTTAACATACATTTCATTTATTGGACTATAAAATGCTACTTTGGAAAAACAAGTCTTTATATAGCTATAATTAAAACAATCTTGCAGGAAAGCCCTTTAACATCGAGAACATGGTTAACCTCATGACATCTGGACAATCAATCCTTTCCTTTTTACTGGGTATTTATGAAGTTATTAAAATTGTAAAATTACCAATGCCCAAAGTGAAATATTTTTCCAGTAGTTCCGAGTATGGTTGTCAGCTTCCCTACTTTATTTGATAGATGTTCTAGACCAGCCTCCATTGTGCTACACTAACTCTTGCTTTGCACAGGAATTCAATAGCAGATCTGGTCATACATATTGGCAGAGGTCAGCAGGTTCACACGGAAAGCTTTCCTCGGCCAAAGGGCAACACCTCTTCACCCAGCTCGAAAAGCACCGTCACACTACTAGACAGCACTACAGAACTTTAAGAACCTTGAGCTGTGCTTATTGTTAGACACCCATACTTATCAATGTTTTTAACAGCTAAATCCCTTATGTAGCTTTCAAAACAGTTTGCTGTCAAACAACAATAGACTTTGTTCTTTAATTACAGCAAGTGACCTCCCTGCCCTTTTATTTCACAGTGAATAAACTACACACAAGGCCGGCAAGAAAAGTACATGAAGAGCATATCTCCATAACATCATTAATCAAAGCATGTACTTAAATGATTTACATCAATAGGTAAAATTCACCCAGAGATTCCTGATGGCATACAAAACACTCTCAAATCCTAACACTAAAACACAACAAAAGAAGTGAAGATAGAATAAATAATACCACCCAACATGTTAATTTGCTGAAGACAACTTACAAATGTGAAATGCAGTCTTAATGAGAAGCACTAAGCTAAAAAAAGAGAAAAATTAAATCCTGAAGTATCACTAGACTGATACATTTAGAACTGTAACTAAACCCTTCTGATTACAGCTTTGTATCTTCTGCATTAATTTCATGTAAACATACTGATTTTCGCACACCAAATACAGTTTTCCCATATCTCAGAGTAAATTATGACTGACTGAATTCCAAAATCTCCTCACAATGCACACAAAGCAAATTTTGTAGCTATTCTGAACACTTTTCGATGTAACAGCTGTTAAAAATACAAAAAAACTTAACTGAAACAGATGAAGAGTTCATGCTGACAAACAGTCAGTAACTGTGCTAAAAACAGTATGGATGAGAAATGGAAAATGGAGACAGGTTTTAACACCAAAAATCTTAGGAGTGGTTAGCCTACCTGTCAAAGCTACTTATTCAGACATGTCACTGGTGGCTTAGCCACAAAATGGACTGCACGAATATAGCCTCAAACATCTTAGAATTACAGCATACTTTGACTTTATCCACATATTAGGGGAGTGGCGACTTTTACAACATACTTGCGGTTTCTGCATAAAAGAGCCAGCAGAACACAGTCATTGATTTAATTAGGCTTCATAAGATCCAATTTATCATGTTTTACATGACTTTCTGCAGCAAGGAAACATAATAAATAGACTAAAAATAGAATTGAAGCATGCTGTGAAAGCTAAACAGTGAGTACAACTCCTGGGAATCTGCTCCAAGCTTTTCACAAATAGTAAACAAATGCAGTATTATATTCCACACCACACATAAAAACATGTAGATTTTGAATCAGCAGTCATGAACTCATTTGATTCTAAGAGGAAACTTCCAAATTCATGAGGCATGTCTTGCACAACAGTAAGACAACTGAACATTGATTTCAACATGCAGGCTGAAAATTATGTATTTACCTACAGATACAAGGTGCTTTGTGTCAGTATGGCATATATGTTCCAGTGTATAAACAGTCAAAGCAATAACGCTTCAGGAATCCAAAACCTTTAAAGAATTCTTTCCAATGACTGTTAATCATTTGGGGAAAAAAAAAAACAAACCCAAAAACAGAACAACAAACATAAAACACTCGAGTGTTACTAATATTGCCATTGGCTGGACTTAAAGTATCAACCATTATCAGCAACAAGCTACATTATTATTATTCGTCTAAAAGGGAACATTCTTGGCAAAGAAAAACGCTAAGGGACGTTACTTAAGACAGCAAGCAAGCACACCATTGTGCCAGACAATGGCCAAGGCTGCACGACTCTGATGTGCAAAGCCTGTATTAAAGTCGGTGTGTGCCAACAGCAGCGGCTGTTGCTGGAAATGCAAGCTCCAGACCTCCTCCTGGAGCGACATCTACAACACACAGAGTGTGCCACTGGCGCTGAACTCCTCCATACACGTTTGCTCTGAATTTGCATGCCATCCCATTTACATTGCACATAAGATTACTCGTACGTATATGGATTCTTCATACAATTTCCTGTGTGACTAGAGAGTTGAAAGAACACAAAAACGGGAGAAACCACACCACCCTCTAATCTCTGTTGCCATGGCAGCAGCCTTTGAGATACTGAAATGTTCAGATTGCCAGCTAAACAAAATTGTTGAATGTGAACATTTGGCTGAGAGATTAAAAGGCTAAGGGGGTTGCAAAAGGGCAGTACCTCCCACATTCCAGGCAGCCACTGAATCCAATCAAATGGCTCTGACTCTTTAACCACAGCCATTGTGAAGACCGGATTAGGGCAATTTATCTAGATAGTTAAAACAGATTAGAGAACTGCAATTTGAAGACTATTGGCAACAGAAGTAAATGCCTACTGTACTAAGTTAATAAAGAGACCATGAGATTTTTGGACACCTTCCTGCCTGTGAACAGCACTTTTCATAAATCAAAGTGCAAACATATACACATGAATTACACAGCAATCTGGTTTTCTCATCTGCATTTAGACAAGGTCATAAGGCTCATTCAAATTCATCCATAGATATGCTATTTTAAAAGCAATAATATGCATACAATATGAAATTTAATTTGTTCCTTGCCTTGAACAGAGTCCCTTGGAATTATCTTCCAGTACTAACAAATATCTGGTCACAAACACACAAATCTAATCCTCCAGTCGACTTAGTATTAGAAAAACTTCTTGACTGAAATACAAAAAGCTGGTAACCAGTCATAAAAGGACATAACTCGCCCCCTCCCCAAGACCTTCAGCCCTCCCAGACACTTGCAGACCATACAGTTAACACCGACCCGAAAGTTTCCCCATCGCTGAACATTCACTCGGGGAAGTTGTAAAAGCAGGTAATTTAAGACCAACATCTGACAATACAGTCACAATCTAACACCCTGAGACTGTTCATTTGGAGGGTGTTGGTTTCCTTTATTTTTCAGGCAGAGCAGGTTGTCTTTGTTTAACAACCTGTAGAATTTTACCATACTTGTAATCCTGGGCCAACACTCGCCCTCTGGTCCCCCAGAAGATGCCTTCTGCCCTAGGGACAGAACTCCCACCAACACCAGAACATCCTTGAACCAGCAGTTGACAAAAGAAAACAAGGTCTCACTCCACCCTTCACGAAGAATAGAGTAGTGGCCATCTATTCATACAGAAAGCATCCTTCATAATATAACAGAAAGGAATAAAGTCACACACGCCCATCCGATTTCTTTCATACATTTCAACCACTCAACAAACAAGTAGTTCAAATCCAGGAGCCAGCGTGGCTCAGAGAGGAAAACTCCCCAAGACAGGAGACAAACTGCTCCCCTCTGTTTCAAAAGCTGTTTTGCACACACGCTTCTCAGCTCAAGGTGCATTTCCCTCCTCCCGGCATCCTCCTTCCACGAAGACAAGAGGCACTGCCTGCCTGCTGGCTCCTTCCTCCCAGTCGCTACACCAGCTTCTGGGGCCTCTGGAGCCACGGGAGCCCCCCAGCACGGTAAGCATCCTGCATCTCCGTGAAGCACAACGGCGGAGCCGGGGTCTCTGCCGATAGCTCCTGTTTCCTCCCCCAACCACAATCTCAGCTCCAGGCAGTGGGTCACAGAAGGGAGAGGGGTTCCTTTAGACTTTGGGAGAGGAATGGCCACGAATGCCTGCTGATGTTGTGGAAGAGAGTCAGCACATACAAGACCTGCTGCACCTGGAGCCTGAGCTATGCACCCCCAGCCTGCGAACACACGCCATCCCACTGGTACTGCTGCTCCCTGCTAAAACTGGGGACAGCTCAGCCAGGATCATCTCTGCGTTTCTCCTTCTGGGCAAGTGCAATTAAAACAAACAGACAAAACAGAAACGTTCTCCAGGTGAAGACAGGGAGAGGAAATCACAAGGAAGAGCAGCACACTGGAAACATGGTGTCTTCCATGGAGGGAAGAGGTCTCTGGGTTGTTTTGTTTTTTGAAAGGGAAAGAGGAAGAACATACGCATGTCACAAATACACAGCAGAGGACAGAGGAGCCAGACACACGGTCATGGGACACTCACGGGACACTTATTATAGACATGGGGAAACACAGAAGAGGTGGAGAGGAGCTTTGTCCTACCTTTTCTGTTTTCAATTTCTTGATTCGCCTGTGGCTCTCCTCCTCCTCCTCTTCCTTCTTTACCAAAACAGAGTTCCCCATTAACCCTGAATCCGGGGTACTTTTGCTCACCTCCCCCACAGCAGAGGAGGTACAGTGGAAGGGGCTGCTGCTTCCACCACTGCCTCCCTTGGCCCCGAAGCCATAGAGGTGCCCAGAGGGAATTTGGCTATTGCCACCCCCACTGCCGTTGGGGTGGCCTTGCTGCAGGTCATGCTGCTTGTCCTTCCTGGATTTTCCTGCATCCTTATCCCGCTTGGAGCCTCTGCTGCCTGGGGCTTTACCTGGTTTCTCCTCTTTGTTTTTCCCACAAGAGGCAATGGTGGTGGTGTTGCTGGTGTTGTTATTATTGCCGTTTGGGTTAGTGCTCACGCTTTGACCCAGTGCTGAATTCATGCCAGTTGCCTCTCCAGGGCGCCCTTGGACTTCCTGCCTTTTGCCAGCACTGCTGATCTCAGGAATCCCATACAAGGCAGCAGAAGGCAGAGATTTATTAGCATCCTTAGAAGTTTTACTCCTTTTCACTTTTGATTTGCTAGTCTCTTTGTGAGAGGAATTCCCCTGGGGAGCAGAGGGCTGAACAGAAGCGAATTTTAGGCCATCAGCTAAGGCTGAGGTAGCATTAGCCCCACTGGAAGCCAGACCCCCGCAATCCTTGGAGCTGGTGTTGCTGCTGCTGGTGGTATTAGAATTATTCATCTCAAATTTCTGTCTGTCCTTCTCCAAATCGGCGTCCAAATCGATTATTAAATTCCCAACACCAATTTCCCAATCATCGCCACTGTCATAAGTGTCAACTGCGTTTGGATCCACACCTTTTCCTGCAGTGGAAGTGTTCAATGACATCCTGAAGATGAGATCTCTAGAGTAAAAATCCGATGAACTTTCCTTTGGAGATGTGGGGACATTCGTTTATCTCCGTTGGGCTCTCTCTTAAGTTCAACTCTTGTCTTCCTCCCCTAGGTGTGTCTAGGCTCACAACCTGCAGTCCACGTCCACGTTGTCCTGTGAGGAGGGAAAAAGTCAAGTATTTGTCTGGGTGTTATCACAATATAACGTCACTCAATAAAGAGGGGGCAAGGTAGGGGGGAGCAAAAACATTCACCACTGCCACGTTCCTAAGTTTGTTAAACCAGAGGCAGTAGCTGTGATGCTTTTATAATGAGCACCTTTAATCTAGTTGTATACCAATATCCACGATCTCTGTTAAAAAGTCATGTCCATGAAAAAGAAGAAAAAAGGAAAAAAAGAAAAAAAACAAAAGAAGAAAAAAATTATCTGCATGATTTAAATCCACAATGCTCAGGAAATACAGTCATAGAAGCGGAGCCTAGATGTTGGAGCACATGTTGTAATCTAACCCCTTAGACCACCACCTAGGCACGAAAAGGAGAAAAGGAAGGACACGGATTCACTCTTCACTGCATTCCATGGATTTTGTGGCTTTAAACCAGACCCTTGAAGTTTTGTGACTCTCCTATATTATCTTTCACCCCCCTTCCACTTAATCTCTTGGGGGGGGTGGGGGAGGAGAGTGCTAAGGGAAGTGGGAAACCTCATTTTCCCTGCCACAATACACCTTCTGTTAAAAACAACAACCTACAAACACAAATGTTAACCGAAAAATATTAAAGTCCATGGGTTAAAATTAAAAAAACAAAAAGGTGAGGAGAAATAAAAATTCTTTTTTCTTTAAGAAAATATTCTTAACATAACAGTTTTAAAAGCAGCTCTAATGTATTCCTAGGTCACACAATTGTTAGGTCTGTTAAATATAGTATTACTGACTGTACAGGAAACTGATTAAGACATACACTTTAAGTGATCTGCACCAAGGTGGCCTCAGTGACCGCAAATGAGTGTGTGTTTGACAAAGCTTAGTTAAAACGATTTTTAAAGGGATCTCTCCCTTTTACAGTCGACTGCCGAAATATTTATACATATATATGCATAATTCTTACCTTTAAATCCTTTATCATTTTTAATTAAACCAGCAAATCAAAATGCTGTTCCCACTCGTCTCAGCAACAACTCTGTGCCTCATTTTACTTAAAGAGCAAGTGATCAAGAAGTAGAAAGCAAGTATCATCTCAGCCAGTATAAATCGGTCAATAACATATCTCCCCCTACTTTGGCACACGGATCAGAAGTCCTTTTTTTTGTTTGTTTGTTTAGGTTTTTTCGTCCTTGCTTAAAGAAAAAAAAAAAAAAGAAAAAAGGGAAAAAAATGCTGTGCCTCACAACTTTACCAGCTGGGAGGTAATATTTCACATTCAGAAGTGAAGCATCAAGAACCAGATTTTTGTTTGTTTGCTTTTCCTGAATAAGCACCGAGAGGTAATAATCATCACAGTAATATTAAAAAAAAAAAAAGAAAAAAAAAAAGAAAAAAAAAAAAAAGCAAGCAAGAAAGAAAAAAGAAATGTTTCCCCAACTTCACACTCCGTCTTCAGCCCCGGACCTGGGAGCCATCCCGATCAGTAAGTAATGATCCCATGAAACAAACCTACAGGCGCCCGGGTGTTACAAGACAGAATGTGCTAACATCGGGATAAATTAGTGAAAGGGAGGAAGGAAAAAAAGAAGAAGAAAGGACTGAAAATCTGGGCTGGATTCCGCCTGTTAGTTGGGAAGTGGCATTTTTTTCGCCCGTCCTGACAGATCTGATTTCTTGAAGTAACTTGAGGGGAAACGGGCGGGGGAGGCGGGGGGAGGGGGAAGAGGGGGGGTGAGGAAGAGGAGGAGGAGCGGGAGGGGGGAATCACTGATCTGATAAACCGGTTATCAAAACATTTTGTGGGAGTGGAAGAAGGGCTGCGTGCTCTCAAAAGAACTAAATTTTCCCAAGGGTAAGATTTCGGGGAGGGGGGTGCCTGTCCCCCGTCCCTCCGTCCGTCCCTCCCCCCTCCAGCCTTGGATCAGCGCTTTTTAAAAACAGGAATTAAAAAAAAAAAAAAAATATCAGCACAGGCACGTATCAGTTTCGAATTGCTGTCTCGGGGGGAAAAAAAAAATAATAACAACGAAAAACCCGTGAGCTTGGGCTAGTCAGTCATGCGGTAAGTAATTCAGTAATTAGAGTCCGAGGAGATAAAGCAGACGACCTTTTTGTCAGGACAGATCGCTCCCACCTTATTGTCTCAGCAAACCTCGCAGTCTACCGTTATCACCCCCTCCCCCCTTCCCTAGGCCTCCCTCCCCCCTCCCCAAGTCAGACGGTCTCGGAGCTTTAGCTTAGTATTTTTAATTAGCCGGCGATGGGAAGCTAAAAGCCGTAATGAATTGCCGGTGGCGGGAGGGCGGGGGGAGGGCGGGGGAGGCGCGGCGCTCCCGCCGCCCGCCCGCGTCACGTGACGCCGCCCGGCGCCATTGGCCGCCGCCGAGCTGGGCGCGGAGCGCGGCCGGGCCGGGCCCGCCCCGAGCACACCCGGCGGGCGGGCCGCGCCCTGCCCCCGGCCCCGCCGCCGCCGCCCCGGGGTGCCCCCCGGGACCGCCTCGCCGAACCCCCGCCGCCTCCCCGGGGGGAGCCTTTACCTCGGGGCTTTCCCCTTCCCGCGCCTCGGCGCCGGGAGAAGGAGAGGGCGGTGGAAGCGGCCAAGGCATCAGCCGCCGACGGACGGTCCCGCTCCCGCCCCCCAGCTCCAGCGTCGCGTTCCTGGTGTCTCGGTGTGACAGGCGGGGTGCCTCCCGCTCTGCCGGTGCCCCATCGCTCCCGCTAACGAGCGCCGTGCTCTCGGGGCCGGGGGGGGCGGGGAAGAAAGGCAGGCTTGGCTGTAATGGTGTCACTTTTATTCCCGCCCCCCCCTTGCCCTGGGTTAGTTAAAACCCAAAAAAGGCACTACGCTTTAACGCCCCCCAAGTGCACCGTCAAGTATGATTTGTGTGGCTACAGTGCTTTCACCCTCTTACTTCCCTCAAATAACTCACCCTGTTTGTGGGATTGTTTTGGGGGTTTTTTTTCTCCTTTTAAAATCCCCAAGAACCCTAGTTATCTCAACTCCCAAAACTCTTCAACACTCCCGTTTGCAGAGAAAAAAAATAAAAAAATCCCCTCTAAGTGCTATAGACACACCACGCAACCGTACTTACGGTCTGTATTGGATCGAGTTGACCTTTTCCTTCTAACTGCATTGAGTGTGTTTTTGTTGCAGCCGCTTTTTATTTTAGGAAAAAAAATTCTAATGTCTTCAACAGATTTATTGTGTTTGGAGGAAGACAGCACCCAGATATCATGAACCTTCCTTTCTTTCTAAAAACAAAATTAAAACAACAACAAAAAAAATTATTAAAAAAAAAATAAAAAAAGAAAGGAAATGAAAATAGAAGCGGGGCAGAGGAGGCAAAGCCGGCATGTGTGTCGGTCCCCTCCCGGGCTGACACGCAGGCTCGGGGGACAGGGGCGCTGCCCCCACGGCAGCGGCCGGGGCGGGGGAGCGGGAGCCGGGCTCCGCGCGCTACCTGAGAGGGACTTTTCTTTGTTCGCGATGCCCTCGCGCTGCCGCCCAATCAGCGCCCAGCTTTTATGGAACCGGGCGCTGCCATTGGCCCGCCGCTCCGGCTGCCTGCCGGCGAGGGCGAGAGACACAAACACGCACCCGCGCGCACCCCCGGCTCCGCGCTCGCTGCCCGCGCTGCCTCATTGTGCCGCGCTCGCACCGCCTTGTGCCCGCACACCCGCGCACGCTGTGCCCGCACACGCTGTGCCCTCGCACCCGCGCACGCTGTGCCCTCACACGCTGTGCCCGCACACGCTGTGCCCTCACACACACCCCCCCACGCACACTGTGTACTCACACGCACACCCTGCGCGCTCACACGCACGCAGCCCCCCGCTCTGCAGCCCCGCAGCCTGCACCGAGCCTCCGTGCTGCAGCCAGATACAAATCGTGTTTCCCATTTCAATTATCCTACATAACATTTAGGGCTTAGGGAGAGGAAAAGAAATGAGGGAAAAAAAAAAAAAAGAGAGAGAGAGGGGGAGGAGGGGGAAAAAAAATAGAAAACCAAGGTGGAGTGTAGCTCTGCCAAGACTCACACGTCGGGAGGAAGACTCCCTCATTTCGTTTTAATTTAATTTCAGGGCAGTTTTCGAAGCCATGATGAATGATTTTTCTGTGCCGGTTTCAAAGAGGCAATTTAGAATCTCAGTCATAATTTTTAAATGCCCCCTCATTCAAAATTATAACAGCTTGAAGCCAGCGAGAGAGGGTTGCTGATACACATGTGCGATTATTTTCGTGCTTATTGGAGGAGAAAAGCAAACAGTGTCTGGAGGAAGGGGCTGAAGGGAGGTTCAGGGTAGGGCAGCACCCCCACCTCTGCTTGGGGGTCACCGAGGCGCTGCTCCGCTCTCGGATCAACCCTCTTTCTTGTATTCACTTTTTCAGCTCCTCATGTATTTTACTACATGTTCGTTGTTACAATATGGCTTAAGTTAGGCAGGTCGGGTTTTATTCTTTCTTTCTTCCTTTCTTTCTCTTTTTTTTTTTTTTCTTCCTCTTTTTCGGAAGGAAGGGGAGCAGAAAATAACCCTTTTGTTTCCAGACTGCTGATTTACTGCCGCACGCACTGAAGTGTGAATGCCAGCGACCCTATAACTACCACGTGAACATCCTTTCACAGGAATTAGTAACACAAATCTTCCCTATCGGGCTTTGTGTAGCTCGAAAATATCCCCCTTAATCATTCCTTTTGTTTACGTTGGGAGCCATTATGCTACACCACTGCGTTAAATTGCGTTTAACCCTTCGCGGACGGCGGGGGTGGGATGGGGGTGGCGGCGGCCGCCGCCCGCAGGTACGGGGGGGTCGGGAGGTGGGGGGCACTGCCCCTGGCCCGCAGGCACCCTGTTCCTTTTCATACCCTTAAGCACGATCTAATTTTTTTTTTGTCTTTTACTTTTTTTTTTTTTTTTTCCCCTTCCTTTTCCCCTTGATCTCGCTGGGACTGATCTCCCTGTGAAAATCGATACGGGATGTTTTTCTTGCCAAACGCACGCATTGCCCAAGTCAAAATTTCCGGCAAGAAGTCAAAGAGTGGCATTTACGATGTCCTGCACACCCATGACAGGGTGACAAAATACCTCTTTGGATTTCATCCAGCTGAGCAAATCACGCGCGTCAGCGTCCCCGCGTTGCTTCCCATCAAAGGGGCGATTAATGGAGAGGTACCAGAGAAGCAAAGCCCCCCCAGACCCGGCTTTGCTGAGGGGGCTTTGCGGAAGGTGAAACAAGACTAGTGGAGCTGGAAACAGTCCGTGGCACGGCACCCGACCGCGCTTTGGCCACCAGGTCACCGTGAGCAGGGGCCCCGGGAGGAAAGGTTGCCCTCCAGGTCCTGCGAGCCCCCCGGCTCCCGGTTGGCCCTCCGGCCTCATGCCGCGGACGCTGGGGTCACCGACATACGCTCCCTTGGGAGGCCTTGAGGCTGCCCGGTCTGAGACTGCTCCATTTCTCCTGTGCAAAAATACTTCCCCTTCAGGGGCTGATAATGAAGGGTTTATTAGCAGGGATAAGTTCATTGTCAAGGAGGCCCTTGATCACATTAAATGTTTAAGCCATTACAAAGCGGGAGTGGGGGGAGGGGGAAAACGAAGCTAAAAAAAAAAAAAAATAAGTCATGGCATGTGTGTAGTACAAAGAAGAAATGCTGAGGTGTGAACAGTGAACACACATCCCTGCTCTCCCGCCAGGGCGTTCGGACAAGGCAGGGATAATCGCAAGAAGGGCACTGCCAGCCTCCCCCCAGGGAGGGGACACTTGTGCCCAGCATTTGCAATTCGTGGAGGAATGGGCATGCATAATGTTACAAGGTACCGAAAAATACAGTTTCCCCGGGGTAGCTCTTGAGTGATGTCACTCAGTGGTTAGCAAAATTTTAAGATCAGCAACACCAAGCTTTTGGTCTACTTAGTCGTGTCTCACTATTCCTGTTTCTTTACAGTATGTATTTTTCAGATTTAGGTAATGGCCTTGATTTTTCAGTATCGACCTCTGTTTAGACACGTTTCACTTTGGGCTGCTTCTCGTCTGCGAAATTACAGTCATTTTCACATTATTATACAGTGAGTAGGAGACGGTTTGTATTTAGCGTTGGGTGGGGGAAGGGGTATTATGGGAAGTGATCTGCTACGGTCAGCACATAATTTCAGCCCAAAGAAAATTGCTTCTGAATAGATGGTCTGTTAACTAGCCAAGGAACAGTCACTGGGAGAGATTGCAAAAATGCCTCTGCTTTATCTGCCTTACACCATCATTTTAATTTTTGAAAGCAACGGTCAGTGGAAGAGCCATTCCTCCAGCCACAGAGGCCACCTGATGGGTAAAGCATCCTTAAAAACCTCCTTAGATCACAAAATTCGAAGGGGAGCCTCCTCTCTCTCTCGCCCCTTTCCCTTCTGGCTATTGTGCATGACTCTACAGGGAAGGAGCCTGCCCAGCGTACCGCATGATTAGCGAAGCAGGGTTTTATTTATCCATTTCTGTGGCAGAAATTACAGCAAGACTGCTCGCAGGCCCGTGGGTGCATCTGCAGCAGCCGATTCCCATGAGTGGCTGCAAAAGGACCACTTAACTCACATTGTCTTGTCAGGTTCAGAACGTCAGTATTTCAAAAAGCAGCCAGGGCCTACTGTGTGATTTAGAGGCTTTTCCGCCTTAATTTCTACCTGCTTGCCAAATTAAATGACAACTTTGTATTTCTCTGCATTTTACAAGATGACGGACGGAAGGCCAATAAATTAGCGATGTTTGTCTAAAATAGGAAATCCGGGTTTAATTGATGCAGCTGCAGACCTCTAATAATACCAAGAGATCCCCACTCACCCTCCCTGGCCCCCGCCCCGTTTTTGTGTTTTGTTGGGGAGTTTGTTTGGTTTTTTGAGGTTTTTTTGTTTTTAACCTTGCCAGACATATGCATTGCATACGCTCAGGAAGATCACCGGCAAAGGTCTCTTTGTTCGGCGGAGGGACGCGAGGCGGGGATCGCTGTCCCCGGGCCGGCCGCAGCCCGCGTCTGCCCTGAGGCGAGAGCGGCTCCTTCCCGCCCCCCCCGCTCCCACGGGCGCTGAGCGGCCGCCGCCCAATCAGCGCGCCAGAAATCGCTTTCGCGGCCCGCCATTGGCCAGCAGCGCGAGGGGCGGGGCGGGGCGGTGGCCGCGCGCCCGCCGTGCCCCCTCGCGCGGGCCCCGGGGGAGCCCCCTGGGGAGCGGCGGCCCCGAGCCTGAGGGAGCTGCGGCGTGCCCCGGCCCCGGCCGAGACCTGCTAACATCGCTGGGCTTACACCGCCTGGGATAAAGTGCTGTAATGCCACGTAGTCCTACCGTCATTTGCAGCAGAGCCTTAATTACCTCCCCTCAGTCAGCCTCTCTCTGCTGCACCCTTTGTTCTGCTGTGCCCATGTTGCGGGAGCACGGGTACGCGTCCGTGCCTCCAGTCTCGGTGTTACAGACGGCGTGTCTGCAAAGATTAAACCATCCTTCTCTTTGTCTTCAACTTCACACCAAAAAGAGGACAAAAATCCATTTCTCATCAGGACTTATTTGTCAGACTAATTATGTAAACAATGAGTGGCGTTTCTCTCCTATACTACATAAAAGTTTTCTCGTAGCAAGATTTGAAAGCAGTATACTGGAAATTGTATTGATCCAAAAAATTTGGATTAGCGCATCCTTAGAACACTCGGAACGTCCCACAGTATTACGGGCGAACTTTCAACTGATGTGCACAAACTATTGGTCTGCAGATTAGTTGTGGGTAATTTATTATAGCATTGCTGACTGCCAGTGATCCATAGATCAGAGTGTGGGAACTGATGATACAAACTACAGAGAAGTCATTATACACTTGGCAGATACTCCTGCTAGATACTTTTTTTTTTTTTTTCAGAGGCAATGCTGGCAATGTTTCCTTCTTCTTTAGAACAGTCCATAGACTCTTTTACATTTATCTGCACATTCACAAGGAGTCTCAGTTTGATACCTAATCTAGTGGTCAGTGTCTCTGATGTTTCAGCACACAAATATAGGTTTTATATGGAAACAAAGTGCTGCTATGTTGTTTGTTGAAGAGCAACAAAGATGACCTGACAACTAGACGGAATGATTTATGAAAGAGCATCTGTGTCTGTATTTGTATTTATTTGGGGGTACAGAGTGAGTGAAAAAGGTAAAGAGGATGGAAACTATCCTTCTGAGAGCACAGAGGAAGAAGAGAAAATGAAAAACAAGAAAACAAAATCAAAAAAGGAAAAGAAAATAGTGAAAATAAAAAGGAAAAGGAAAGAGGAAAAGAGAAAAGCAGCAGTTGAAAATAAATACATAAAAATCCTAACAGTGAAATGTGCTAATCAGTGAAATAATATGGAAGGAATAAGTAAGAAGGAAGTTCCTACGTCCCATGACATAGGACTTGAAAATTAAGCTGGAAAAAGGCACTGAAAATAAATACTATGGGGAATTACTCAATTTTGGCATTAGACTGGACTGAATGACCTAGTAAGTCTTTTTTGTTTTGTAAATTAACAGTTCTCTGAAATTCAAGTGTAGAATTTGAATTACAAACCCTTTACCTAGACATGAGTATAGACTTCACTAGAGACAGTAAATTTCTCAAGTAATTGAAACAGCATATTTATTTATGTAGAGCTTTGTGTAAACATTCAGATAACATTAAAGACATTTATTTCTTTCATAAGAGATAGTGTGCTCTGAGAAACAGACAATACATGCTAAAATCTGTTATGGTCTTGTCATAGCCTTAGCTTAATGTTTCACAGTCCATTATAATTTGTAATAGAAATGATGGATGCAGTTTCAGTATTTTAGTAGGACAGTGTGTCCACGTTGTAATCATGCTAAGGTGAAAAATGTACAAAAGGCCAGTGGCTGGGTACCATACTTCTGATTTTCAGAGAGAACAAATGAGCATGGGGAAATGAAACTGAGGCTTAGTGAATAGGATTGGATTGCTTTATTAGAGGAAAGGCTAGGAGTCATAGGCCAGGGAGAAGGAAGATGAGTCTTGAAATGGAATTTGCAGAGGAGTAGCAGGAGTCTGCAGCGGAAGCGGGTTTGAGAGGGACTTCCTCAATGTGAAAGGAGAGCAAGAAGCATGCTGTTGGATAAGCAGAAGGAACAGGCCAGATATACGATCGGACAGCGTATACTAGGAATAAGATAAAGGTGACTAACAGTCAAAATGCATACTGTCTGTAAAGTGAGGAATGACTCTGAAAATTTTGGGAATTGAGGTTAGGTATATCATCCTTGGGGGAAGAATGAGGAAAACATACTGTTACATTTTTGACATAAAGGAGCTTGAAGAGGAATGACCCTTGAAAATTCACCAGAGAAGTATCAGAGTCTATTTGGGTGTGGGTTTAAACCCAGTAGGTTTAAAAAGTGCAGAGGAAGGAGAAAACCTGTGCTCTGGGACAAGACAAATACCTAAAATTTTGATAGTCCGGATGAGAAGCATTTAAACAAACTAAATATGTTGGCCACTGGAGCTGCAAGTGAAGAGAGTAACCCTAAGAACTTCTTTACGTGTACCAGAGCAGGCAACTGTGCCCTCTTGCTTTCCTGATTGTCCCTGTTGCTCTTTTGTTGTTCCCTTTGCTGTATTGGGGCAGGAGAGAAACACAAAGAGGGCTTTGTACTGTCAACTACACAAGAAGGGACCTGCTCTAAAAGCAGCATGAGGAAACAGGGAGCAAGACAGTAGGAGAAAAGGGGGAGGGGGGGGCTGAGACCAAGAGAGGGAGACAGTAAAGAGGACAGTGTCAGTAAAAAAAGGGAAGATTAGTACAGAAGATGGGGAATTGGGGCAGTTTGTTCTCAGCTGTCTCACAATCTTTATGTGACAGCTTCTGTGATTTGGTCACCTTGCCTTGAATAGTAAGTAAGCAATCAGTGGATGTAAAAACGTCATTTATTCCTTTAGCCAAAAGTAGTGCAGCTATGTTTTTCAGTGGATGATGAAATGGAATCAGGTGAGACATTACTCATTTCAAGGTTTACATTCTCCATGGAGCTACCTGAAACATTGCAGAACTGCATTCCTGAAGTTTGAGAAGACCCATCAAGCTTTTAGATATTTTCTGCAGTGGTATGATTGCAAAAGTTTAATTTGAAAAGAAGCCTGGTAAATAAAAGAGAAAATGCAAAAAACCAAAAACAAACCCAACAAACAAACCACCAACAAAGCAAAATAAAAAACTCTAAGGAATGCACCAAGAAGTACATTCCAGAAGTAAGGAATATCAAGGGGAAAAAAAACCCAAAAACTTGCAGTGAGAATTTCCCGCTAAGGCAATAAAACACCTGGGAATCTAGAGTGTTTTATACAACATGCAAAATTATTTCAGTGACTTCCTACTCTGTTAATATGTGGTATGTTTATAACACTCGGATAGTCTTGTTATGCACCTTGTTATGGTCCACATTGAGGAGCTGTACCACAGCAGGGGCCATGAAACATAGCTGGTGTAACACGCCGCAGCTGTGGTACGAGAAAGTATCATCATCATATCTGCTTGATCATTCTTCTTATTAATGGAAGCAAGTTGTGATTGTAGCTAGCCAGAGCACCTCACATCTGTCTGTTTTAAAGCAGTGGTGTGTGCTCAAGCGTAGCATTGTTCATGTCAGACAACAAGGCAGAGGTGGTCTGTTTAGCTGGTGAGCCTCTGCACAGTCTGGACTTTGAAACCTGTAGGTCTTCTCATCACAAAGCTTCTGCTTCCTCACTTGTAATTTCGTGTAACAATGACTATTTACCTTACAGGGTGCCTTGAGGACTGTGCTTGTTAAGCATATTGAGATGAAGTGTAATGTGATTAAGAACATCTGCATTAGATTTAGACGTGTATTGCAAATAGCTGCTATTAAAGCAGACCTTCAAGTGACTGCAACTGCTCTCTTCTTTGGGACTAGAGAAAAGAATGGCAAGTTCCAAGAGTCACAAAGGGGTCTCAGTTTTATCTGCCTTATGTAAAGATGCTCTGTGCTTTCAAACTCTTTAAGCCAGGATGGAAGCAGACTTTTTGTCTTGTTCCCTGGCCTGGGGATGTGGAAAAAAGGAAAACCTGGTGCACTTTTTGTAATTCTCTTGAAAGAGAAATGTTTAGGAATTGTTCTGGCTGGAGGTTGTCTGTGGGTCCTGGAGCCAGAAGTGCTGTTTCAACCATCTTCCCACAGATGTACTATAAAAGAACCTGGAAGAAATCCTGTGAGGATCACTGCTTCTACAGAACATATTTTAGCTCATATTCATCAAGAATGCTCAGAAGATTTCTTGTATTTAAAAGACAAGGTTACTTAGGAATTATTCAATGCTATGGAATTTTATTTTTCAGAGTAAATGCCTCCTGTTCCTTTTGTCTCCAGATTTGAAATTTAGAAATAAATTATATATTTTTATTTTAAAATTTTGCTTTTCCATTTTACACTTCTATAATTGTAAGGGCACCAGTGTAATGCTCTCAGAATTAAAAGAATTGTATCAATATTTTGCCCAAATCGAAGTTTTATATCATTTAAGCAGTGTTGCTGGGTTTTAATTTTAATGGTAATATAAAAAGATACCTGAAAGTACATCAATATTAACCAGGTGTATTAAAATGCAGTGGTTTTTTATTTGGAGAAATGAGTTTATGTGAACTGTTTCGGGCTGTAAATCTTTTTATCTAGCACTTTGTATTTTGCTGGTTAAAAGCATTCCTCTGAGGTCAAATAAAAATTTGTAATCAAATGCAGGCCAACTCTCTTGTACTGCTGTTCAAAATGGTGAACTAGTTCTGAAATATAATGCGTTAACATATTGTTAATGAAAACATTTAGCACCGAGGTCAAGGCTTTTTGGGGGAGAAAAATAAAAGGAAAATGCACTTTTTTTTTTTTCCCCCGAGAATATTTGCTGTCTAACCTTCTTAGTTGTTCTTTGTAAAAATACATAGATTATGATTTAAGGAAAATGTTGTTGGCAAGAATGCATTGCAAATGCACAAGATAAGTGGATAATTGCTTTTACATTACTGATTTGCAAGGAGTAAGTATGAGAACTGTCCCAATGTTGATCACTACCCTTATTGCATCCTTAGGTTTCAGGATGAAGAAGAATGCCAGTGTGACCTTAAGCAGAAAATACAAAGCCCTTAAGTGATATCTGCCCAAAATTTGAATATGTTCACATACTTCATAATGATCAGAAACTTCCATGAATACTTTGCTATATTCACACAGTGTCACAACAACTCAGAATGCAGATAATTGTTCCTAAGTTCAGTTATCCAGAAGGTATTTGTAGAAAGAGCTTTGAGGAAAATGTGATTGTGTTCCTTTTATTTCTCTCTATTTTAGCCTTATTAAAAGGAGAAATTATGCATCTGAAAAGAAAAACATGAAGAGGAGACCCCATTGCCATTACTTTGGAGAGCTGAGATGTGGAGAATGAAAAAGCCATTGGTCTCAGTTTTACTGCCACAATGGCCTTTTATGAGAGGGATTAGATACGCCTAGAGCTGGTGCAGCATTCAGCGCTGCCCTGGACAACAATCTGGGAAGAAAGACGATAAAAATCAGTTTGTCATAAGGTTAAATCACTACAGACTAGCTAGATTGGCTTTTCAGATTGTTTTTCATTTGGGGAAACAAGGAAAAAAAAAACAGAAAGAAAGAGAGAAATATGGCTTTAAAGCTGCTTGGGTTGTCTTTTTTTTTTTCCCTTCTCTCCTTTTTTTTTTCTTTCCTGCAAGATGTAGCATTCAGAAAACATGTTGAGCGAGTTGAGGCATTAAAAAGATCAGTCTTTCGTTGCTGAATGAAAGACTGTTGTGCGTGTGACTCACATACTAAACAGAAATCTGCCTTCAAAGCCTATTTTACTGCCTAATTATATATACACAAAATGTAGCTGTCTGTTTCAATCAAATCCTAGGAAAAAGAATAAAACTCCTCTTAAGATGCAATTTTCATGGTTTTTTATAACCTTAGAACGCACTCTGCTAATGCAAAAGTGGGAAGTACAGCTGCAAAGTCCAGATAAGGCACCAGTCATTGTTTTGTATTTTTTTAATTATTACTTTATAAAGACATTATACCTCCTACTCAGAATGAGGGAAATTAGTGTCCTCTCATTTTTTTTCTCTTTACAGGTTGGGGCTTTTTCCTTGAAATCTTGTTATGCATTTCAGGAGCAGCCAGCAGCCATGGAAAAGTTTTTTTAAGCAGTCTCTGTTAGTAGCAGCAAGCTTTCAGAAGAAATCTAGGAATTCCAAACCTCTACAAACCTTTGTATTGCACTGTGCACTCCATATGAACAAAACCAAATATAGAGTGAAAAGAATGCATCATAAAACATAAAATAATTGCTGGCAACCAGCTCTCTTGGAAACTTTCAAGCTGGACAACATGTGTGAACCATTTCTTTTGTGAGAGACGAAAAAATAGTTGATTTTAGCTCTTTCTGTAGTTATAGAAGTATGTGAATATATGTATATACATACATGTATACATATATTTTGTTATCACCTACTATTCAGAAGTCTTTTTAAGCAACTTTAACTGTAAAGTTTGATAAGCCATTACTAATTTATGTCCTCTTGCTGATACAAATCATTAAAATGAAATAAAGTTTTAATGACTTACCCAGTGTATATATATAATTGCACCTTAAAAGTTTCTTACGCTGAAGATATCCCTGGTTTGTCTCCCTGGGAGACTGGAGCAGTAGAGGTAAACAATGTACTCTGCAACTAGCTGTGCCAGTGAAGAGGTACAGCTCATCATCTGCCTGGGGACAGTACATCATATTCCCTCCACCTGAGCACTCTCTAGATCATTTCAACAAAAATGAGGCAAATTAGCAAAACTATTTTCCCCACTGCTTAAGTAGTTGAATCCATTTAGGCAGAAGTCATTTAGAGGGGGCTCTTCCTGGAAGAGATGATATTTAGTTACTTCTGGGAAGAGACATGGGAGTGCAGAGATAAACAAGTCGCAATAGACTTAGAAAATAACTCAATTTCATCTGCAATGGTTGTTTACAGCCCAATACTTATATCCTGGAGCTTCCTCTATTGTTGTTAAGCCATTGATTCTAGTAGAATATTCTTGCTAATTACTGAAGGGAATAGGTCAAAACTGGTCACTGAAAATTTAATTCAAACCCACGTTTTCTGTCCCAGTCACTGGCATTACTTGTGCTCACAAAAAGGCTGATCTCTCCAAAACAGGGCAGTGTCTGTTAATTACAGAATTAATTAGATAAGGGGCCCGACATGTTCTGCTGTGCAATGTATGTGCATTCAGCCAGAAAAGTTTTCTGGCAAACCTTTCTCCCACCTAATCAATGTCTAGTAATTTGAACTCTGACATAATGCAGTGATAGGGTGAATGGGTAAGATTCAGGATTTCTGGTTGGTGCAGTGAGCTTGCAGTTTTGCTGTATTTCTGAATGCCCTGGCAAATGGGTGTCCAACTCACATGGATTGTGTCCTCTCTCTCCCAGACGCGTTACAATGGAGGCTTGTTGAACATAATGACTGTACTTTAGACAGACAATAGGTATGCTAAGGGGATTAGCTGAAGCTGCTTCCCTTACCTGCCTGCAGGGAGGGAATTTGGGGAACAAACACAGAACAAAAGAGTTATGGCTCAAGTGGAGTTAGTGCAAAGTATGCAGGGGTGTGACTTTACAGCACACTACTACACTCTTTCTCATGTGGGCATCCTTTGTGCGCGGTGAGGGTGCAGTTCAGACAGACACTTCAGCTGCTCTAACAGCTCGCTGCTGCCAAAAGAGGAAGTCCCTTTCTCTAAGGCCCCGTTTTCCCACTTTTTCTCCAGCCCTTCAAGTTGTGTGGTCTCATCCTCTCGATTGCACAGATCTGGCACTCATTTGACCCCTAAGTGAGTCGGTGGAGTTTGTTAAGCCAACAAAAACTGTTGACTGTTTTGTGGCGTTGTGCTGCTGGCTCAGTGAACTGAATGAGTGCACTCCGCAGTCAGAGGACCAGATGTGTCACCTCTTCTCTTAAGGGGGTCAGTGGCAGCATAAAGTTTAGGTGGGAGTGAGGGAGAGGAAACTGAGGCCTGAACAGTGCAAGATGACCCCTTTTAGTTGCAGTAAACCATGAAATTGTGTTATACCATTTAATACAACTGTACTATAGGGACAGAGACCTACCATCACCAGATCTGTGGGTTGAATTGCAAAAAAAAAGCCCCAAAACAACCACATATTAGACATAAACCACTCCCATTCATTTTTCCAAGAGCAAGCTAAGACATACTCATGAAAGTACCTCATTCAGAGGAACAGCTAAAAACTTTTGGTACTTGAGGATAGAAACCCCTTCCTCTGGCACAGCTGCAGTAAAAAGAAATTATCTGCCTCTGTCCTTAGAGCATCAGTATTGTGAGGGATTTAGTGCAGGAGAATGACTGTGCTATAAATTCATAACAGTATACTTTGCAGTAACTTTCTCAGTGAAAAGAATATATCAAAGAAATCAAGGTGGAGCTCATGGAGACACTTGGGAAATCCTAAGCCAATGAAGGGGAAAAATAAACCTGCTTTCATAGCAGACTAAGGAGGTTTGGCTGTGAGATCAACATATGCAATAGATGATGACCTGAGCTGAAGGCAATAAATGGTTTGGCAGACAAATTATTTGGAAAAGTCACAGAGAATATTCAGGCTCTTGGCTACAAAATGATCTTCCAAATTTGTAAGAAGTCTTAGAAATCCAAAGTAAATCTTGGTATGATTTGTGTGACTTCTTTCAGATACATGGGCTCAGTACAAAGTGACCTGATTTCTTGCTATGTTATACCCACTGGCTCTTTCCCTGTCTTTCAGGCAGGCTATTTATCTGTTGATTAGTCTCACCCATGAGGAATATTTTGTGTGGTATCTCCCTTGGCATTCACTGCATACACAGGAAGCCACAGATTCATATTTTTTTCACAGAAGATTTCGACAGTCTTATCTTTGCTGTGATGAATTTAACAAACCCAGAACCATTTACTGACATTGTTGACATATTCATTTTGTCTTTTCAGCTCTAAAGTTGAGCATGGATAAACATCCCTAAGAGGTATCCCTACTTTTAGGACTGGCATAGATTTACTATTAATTCCAAATCTGTAATGGAGTATCAGTACTTCAATCAATCAATCAATCAATCAATCAATCAATCAATCAGTCAATCAACAAGCAAACAAACAAAACCAACCAACCAACCAACCAAACCACAAAAAAACCCCAACAACAAAAACAAGAGCAGCAGCAAACAAAAACAAGCCAAAAACAACAACAACAAAAAACCACAAACAACCTCCCTCCCACAAAATAGTAACCAAAAAAAAACCAGACCCAAAACCATAAAACAAAACAAAGCAAGAAAATATTTTCAGAATATTTTTCAGAAATATATTTTCAGGTTGTTATGGTGATGAAACTTTAGCTGTATTAGTACTTTTAACCCAGCCTAATACTATGGCATCACCTAAACCAATGGCACAGATACTGGTACAAATGGGTTGATGACCTGTTGATGTCATCCTGGTTGATGACAAGTTGAATCTGAGTCAGCAGTGCCGTGTCCTGGGGGCATCAGGTCCAGCATCACCAGCCGGGCAAGGGAGGGGATTGTCCTGCTCTGCTCTGCACTGGGGCAGCCTCACCTCCAGTGCTGGGGGCAGCTCTGGGTGCCACAATCCAGAAAAGCCATGGAGCTGTTAGAGAGTGTCCAAAGGAGGGCACGAGGATGGGGAAGGGCCTTGAGGGGAAGCCATGTGAGGAGTGGCTGAGGGCACTTGGTCTGTTCAGCCTGGAGAAGGGGAGACTGAGGGGAGACCTCACTGCAGTCACAACTTCCCTGTGAGGGGAAGAGGAGGGGCAGGCACTGATCTCTCCTCTGTGGTGGCAGTGACAGGACATGAAGGAATGGTCCGAAGCTGTGTCAGGGGAGGTTTAGGTTGTATATCAGGAAAATTCTTCCCCCAGAGGGTGGGCACTGGAACAGGCTGCCCAGGGCAGTGGTCACAGCACCAATCTGACAGAGTTCAAGAAGCATTTGGACAATGTTCTCAGGCACATGGTGTGACTCTTGGGGTGTCTTGCATAAGACCAGGAGCTGAATTCAGTGGTCCTCATGGCTTCCTTCCAACTCAGCATATTCTGTGAGTCTATGATTTGGTCTTGGATAAAGCCAGCGGTAAACTGATTTCCAGGGAAAATGTTGCATATGCAGTTTGATAAACTGTAGACATGCAAGATCCTTTTGGTTGACTTTTAACTTGCAGTAATAAAGTTTTGGGGAGCAAAAGACAAAAAACAGAGGACCAGCACTTCTTTTTTTGTTGTCTTTTGGGTTTTTAAAAAATTTTTCTTAGCTCTTATTTTCCACAAAGAGTTCAAAAAAACCCCAGGAAGGTGTGTTTATTTCTCACAACTACCCTTTTAGAATATGAAGCAGAAGCCAAAATATTATGGAGACACCTAGTAGACAAACTGCTAGCTAGACAGGTAGTATGGACAAGAACAAATTCAAATGTCATGCATGACGTCTCTGGCAGAACAGTCAAAATCACTGAATCCCTAGAGTATGGGTTTGGAGAGGACGCTGTGTAAGAAATCCACATCCCCACCATTGCAGAAAACCTTGCAGTAAGTATGTTAGAAGGTTCACAGAATATGTTCTGCATACTACTGAAACATCATAGGCCACAGAATTCATTCCCAAGTCCTACAGCAAGTGTGAGATCCATAGCCAAACATGAAAAGACACAGCTATAGTATGTCCCAGGAGGGCAGCAGACAGTGTTGTAAGCCTCTGCAGCAGAGAGGAACCTCACACGCGACCACTGAAAAAAGATTAATTCTATACAAGAACATCAAGAATACATGCCAGTTGGATCTGAATAAGGATTGTTTCCAGACATCAGTTTAGCATAAAGTTGTGGCAAACACACGACACAGATGCCTCATAAATGTCATTGCTACTAGAAGTATCTCCTGCCTTCAGCTGTGACTGGTGCCTCTGATGATCCACAAGAGAAGTATTAAACTTTCTCACTGCTTTCTGGGCTGTTGTATTACAAAAAGCCCACTCTTGCTGAGTGAAAGTTCATAAAGAAGGAGATAAAAAATGCTACAGCATTTCTGAACCCTTGCAGAAACTGGTGCTAGGTGTCCTTTTCCTTTGACAAGATGAGATGCCACTTACCTTTCCTGTAGAACAAAGCCTTTTTCTTGAGGACCCTGAGGAGGGGATATCCCTCCTGCTCCTCAGAGAAGTCAGGCAGGCAGCAGAGACCTTTCCAAGCAGAGAAGGATTGCCTTCAATGAGCAGTCCATTCATCCCCAGCTAGGAGCATTTTGTGTGTTTGGATGAGTCGGTGGTGTGAGATCACGTTTTATATACTTCTGTGACCCTGTACAGCTGTGTAAGGACACGACCGTACATAGTTACAGCTATGGCAAGCCCAGATTTTGGATGTTTGCAGTATGAAAAAACTTTGTTTTATCTTTGGAAAAAAAAAGCATTTGGTATTGAAGGCCGTTGCTAAGCCATTGCAGAATGGCAAAATAATGTTAATCTGCTTCCTTTAATTTTATAGTTCAGCAGTTTAGTTCCCATTTATGTTGCTGAATTGCTGGGTTTCCTAATTTTTTTTAAAAATATGAATCTAGTCTTTTTGACATGTCAGTATATTCTCAAGACAGAAATAATTGACTGTAAACTTCATGTCACAACAAGGTTTTCTCCTTGGGGTTTTCAGTGGAAATTATTTGTCCTTCAATTATCCTTTTTTGATTGTGTGAGATAAAAAACCAAGAAAATGTTTAATGGAAGTTTACAAGAGTGGACAAAGGAATTCTAACTGTCTACTATGTAGAACATAAAGGCACAGTGTAAAATGCATCTTTTACACTTCCAGCAACATCAGCACAAAATGTGAAGCTTTATGGCACTAATGTCTGTGCACATACAAAAAGAGGTGAAAGTATGAAAGGATAGTTGATATAAAATACTATTTGATCATTAACTTTTCTATCTGAAAATATCTCACCATTTTCCTACTTGTTTTTAAAAATCTCAGAAGCCAAATTTGAGTCACATAAGAATACATTAATGCATTTTTAAAATATATGAATGAGTAAAAAAGGGGGGAATAATTCCTACAATCTAGAAAGGATTTTTGTGGTTTTATTTAGAACTTTTTAGAAATGGGCTAAATGAAGGAGACAGCAATGAAGCCTTAAATATAGATGAGCTGACAAGAACATAGGAGGTAAGAATCTCAAATTGTTCTGAAAGCTTGCTACAGCACTGCTAACATATTTTGTTACAGTGCTCTCTTAGTCCTTCACCAAATGTCTAATTTCAGATCCACTGCACGTGCTTCCTTGCAGGGTTTAATGTACGTGATTAATCTTGACTTGGCTTAATACTGCTAGGAATGTGGCAATGACCTCAGCTGAACACTGGCAAAGTGATTAATGTTACATGAACTGGGATATTTTTTACTCACGATCCTGAATAAACACAGACATGCTGTATTCTGTTACAGACCTTTGCTCAATTGAAAATGTACTGTGGTTTCAAAGAGTAATGTTTCAGATGCAATAAACAACGTTAGAGGAAACATGGCTCTTGTTAAAGAAAATGCTGTTTCAGGCTAAAGTCCCAGTGATCATAAAAGATATATGATGCAATAAACAAAATGAACCACAGGCAAGACAGGTCCATTCGATGACTAACCTCTGATTGAATTTTCCAACACTCTTTGACATTCTGTGAGATAAACTATTCACAAAAGGTCCCTATTAAATATAAGGTTGTAATTTCTTTTTTTTTTATTTTTATAGTGAGGTCTAAGAACTGTGTGAATGTCTCCTATTGGTTGTTTGTGTTTTTGAATATTTTATGATATGGGAAGACAGGCAAACAGTTGCTATGATTGTCAAATATCTTAAATCAAGTAGAGAAAATGCAATAAAACACAGTTTCCATGGCAACACATTGTAACCTAGTACCTCTGGATTATGAACCAGCTCACATCTATGATCATTATTTGTTGACAAGCATAAATTGAGCCTAAAAGCATAAATTTCAGAGATAAAACTGAAAGCTTGAGCTCAGTAATATAATATTTAAATATTTCCAAGGTAGTGGCAGCAAATCAAGACTAGTCGTGTTGTCATTTGCATAATGTTAATAAGCTAAATGAAAATGTTTTTATTTTCAAGCCTTTCAGGAAAGGTGTAATAAATATATATACATCTCCACACCTGCAAATAGTAACTGATGTGTGTTGTGCCCTGCTGAAGGAATACAATAGGACCAGTAGTACAGAATGATATGCAAGACTTTGCAATCAAATAATTCAATTCTGATTTGCAGTTGTTGGACAAAAACCTGAAGAAAAAAAGAACAAATATTTGAACACCTGATTGCTGACACGATCTCCTCTTTTTCACAGTGTTTTCCCTGTTGCCCATTGGATGTTTTTATGGGTCACCATGACACGCTAAAGCAGAAAAAGGGAAATTAACTTTGTTGGCAGAATTTATGTACGTCTTTCATCACCACATGCATTTCAAAAGCATATAGGTGGTCACTTAGCCTGTTTTTTCTTAACTCATTAAGAAATGGCCAAAACAAAAAAGTAATGAATCTTGTTTCTGACTGCTTCTCACTCTTACTGCTCCTATGCACTATCACCTGAGAGCAGGGGGTTGCAGGTCTCCATTCTCAGAGGCTCCAATAGACGTGCATGAAGCTCAACCCCAGGGCTGTCGGACCTATTGTACAATCTCTACAGAGCTGCTCAGCAGCCCTGCAGGTCCCTGAAGCTGCCTGGGCAGCAATGATCAGATACAAAGCAACAGAGGATTGCCCATGTACTGGAAGTCTGATCCTTCCACCTTACTGTGCAGTCACAGTAACCACAGCCCGTGCCTTTCAATTATTTGAGATTATCCTGCTTCCACAGAGGATCCAGTCTGTTAATCTGTGGCTTTTCTCCAAACAAGTTCACTGTTTTAGAAACCTTCCGGTAGCTTATAAAATAGGCAGGAATGAATGTTCATCTTTGTTGCTGAATCAAAATCCTTGTGGTTCAGAGCCTTCGGCATAACCTTCTTGGAGACTGTGTGTCTCATTGCTTTATGTTGTTGACGGAGTTTAGGGAAGAGACTTGGTAATATAGATCCTAAACAGAGATCTGTGCTCACATGAACCTGGGACCCTAGCTTAGTGATTTGTGTAAACAAAACTAATTGTTCTGCTTTGCGATAAAAGCCCAGACAGGTCTGACCAGCACTAAAAACTGGAACGGGCCACTTCAATAAATAGATGCAGCAGCTTTGGGACCAGTGGAAGCATATGGCATGGCAGAGCCACTTACAGCTTTAAAGTCTAGTTATGTGAATGAATAAATCCTTCTTAAATCCTGCAGATTTTTTTTTCTGGCTACCTGACAACTTTGTAGACATTCCTACAGCCTTTTGTAACAACCTCTTGCCAGTTTCAGAAACAAGTGACTTACAGAGGTTTTCCTAGCAGAACATACCTACTGGGTCTTCACAAGCATTGTCATGTAAATATTCACCTGAAGACCTTTAAAAATACAAGCTTTTTGGGCTTCTTTATGTAGGACAATTGCTGTGACACATCTTAATGTGTATAAATAATGCAGCAGGGACTCTAACTCTGTCATTATGCCTTACAGCTTTTGACATTTTCTATGGCTTAGGGAAAAATCCAGAATTGGCTTTCATACAAATGCAGCGGAGCTGGAATTTTATATTCTAAAGATCACAGACATTCCCAGACATTGTCTGGGTACCTGAAGGGCAACACCAGTCCCTCAGGGAATTGAGGGAAGGTTGAAGTACGAAAGTTAGTTGCACCTGTTCTTGGAAAATTTTGTGTGGACCCGAGTTTCTCTTAAGTTTACTCATTCACTGAATGATGTATTGCGCTTGAAAAGAATCTTCCGTACAAAGGGAACAAAATGATATTTAAAAATCAGAGGCATGTAGTTCTTGTCACTTTATCAGTTGCCTACCATAAATAAACTCCATGAGGGAATGAAGAATTAGCAATTAATCATTGTCATACTGGTGTGGGCACAGCCAGAACATGCTTTTTTTTTTTTTTTTAATGAAGTGGCACCAGTAGAAGCCAATGGAAAAGTAAAAACTGTGCACAGCAGGTTGTACTTGAAGCAGAACTTTTTCCTCCTGATGTCCCTGTGATCTGAACACATTGTCCATATCTCGAATCTCCTTGTTTTAGACTTTAGAATAAGCATCCTTCTTGGATTGTTCATCCAACGTAAATGAGTATCTACCTTAGGTGCTAGATGTCCTTAGCTTGGCACTTCTTCACTAAATAATGTCTTAAGATGAGCCCTTTTGCTCTGTGTTCCATGTTGGATCTCAGACCTTCACCTGTTGCATTTTGCATCTTCTCTGTGGTTTGCTAATGATAAGATGACTTTGAAGGTAATCAAAACTAGAATTTTTTATATAATCTGAATTCTGAGTGTGATTTCTGAAACATATTTCTTTATGAATTAGTAACCCCATAATTCCGTATACTACATTTCTCAAGACAGTGCTAAATGTTCAAGCTCTACAGTGATGGACAAAGTGTAGAAAACCCCATTCAGCTGAGATAGCTATAAATTTTTCTTAATTATGCTACTAAAAAAAGAGTTTAGAAGAAAAGTAACTAGAAATGCTGAACTTGGTAGCATTAACTGTAAGCTTTCTTCAGAAAGAACTGTAGTATTGTAATCTGTCAGGTGATTCTTGGGATATATTGCTTGAGGGAGGTGCTTGTGATTTCAATGGCAGGATCAAGCATTCTTCAATGCTCAACACACAGGCCTTGCAATCACAAAATTTAGTTTTAGTGACAGTGGCTGAAACATCTCTCAGTGATCTGGTGCTCCTTTTCGGGAGGCTGTTTCAACAGCCACCATAGTTACTTGCTTTGTTTTATATCTAGATTTGCTTGCTCCATGGTGGTGTAAATCCTGCTTGTTTTCAGCAGCAAAATTCTCATGGGCCTGTTGCTCTGACTTTTTTTTTTTTTTTGTTAATTGTGTTCTAACTGTAACTTCCTCAAAGTCAGTAGAGTTATCTGGAAGTAAAAGCAGAAGAACGTAATTGTGAATTGGAAAAGCACAGGAACATCTATTTCGCTCATTAAATTCCCAATTAAACACATCATTGGTCCAAATCATTTGCAAAGGCCAGTGCAAGGTCATGTAGTTTATGTCACTTAGGCAGAATAGTTTATAGTTGGCATATCTGTCCTGCTGAGCAGATGATATTCAAATAGGAAATGTGTAAGAAGATTTTTAAGGGGCCCAAGCAAAATCCACAGGAATGCTTTAGGCTGAAGAAATTGTTTAGGCTAAAGAAACTGGTTTGGCACATAATACATGTTTAGAGACTGTTTCCTTTGCCTTTCTTTGCCTTCCCTTCCATTCCTTTCCCTTACCCCTGCACTTCTTTTTTTTTTTTTTTTTTGTTTTCTTTTTCCTCCCCCTTCTTCC
Source organism: Monarcha castaneiventris obscurior (assembly GCA_026261815.1). Taxonomy (NCBI): domain Eukaryota; kingdom Metazoa; phylum Chordata; class Aves; order Passeriformes; family Monarchidae; genus Monarcha; species Monarcha castaneiventris. The sequence continues at coordinate 6,958,005 of JAMPIT010000889.1, forward strand.
CCCCTCCTTTTCTTTCAAACTACTTATATACTGCTATGGATATTCATAACACTTTTAATATATCATGGTTTATATACTCACAGTTCTATGCTAAAATCACAATTAAATTTGTAAAGCGTAATAAATAAATGTATGAAGTATCCACTTTCTGCATTAACTATTGTGTTTAAATGGTGTAGCTCACTGAGTTCACTGAGATTTTGCACAGACAAAACCAAATTAGGAGTTGAGTTAATCCAAATGAAATTACATCATACACGAGTTCAAAATTGGGCCCCATGCATCTTGCCTATTAACACCTGTCTCTTTGAATCAAAAGTAGCTTCATCTACATTACAAAGTATTTCAGCTAAAAGGCATAATCTATGTTGAGTTACAGAAGCTTAGAAGTAATAATGCAACATAAAACTCCAGGGTGTTTGTACTGCTGCTTTGTCCAAGAGACGCTAGAAGGGTTGAATTTACTAGTGGTAAATTCACGAGGTTTTGTGGGGTGTTTTAACATGCTGCAGCTTCGTGTTGCAGCCTTGTGCTGGTCACTGTGCCCCTTTCCAAAGGCTACAGAAGGGCCCACAAGTGCATTGCTAAGCAGCCTGGAGGATTGTCCTTGGCTGCAACACAAACCCCTGCAGTGCAGCCGTGACCTCCCTGCTGAGGTCAAGGCACCACCTCTTGAACACCAACGAGTCTGGCAGGGCAGCTCACGCACTGCTGCTCACAGCATAGCTGCTGAGCCCCAGGGGCACAATAGCAGCTGACAAAGCTGTTTGGAACCCCTCCTTCCTCCACTGTGCAGGCTGCCCCATGAATGGCACATTGCAGCCCTAAAGGCTTATGACATTTGCATTTACTCTTATGCAAGCGTGGCTGTTGACTTGCATACATTAAGATTATGTTGCACTGGGACCAACATTTTTCTGGGTTTTGTTTTTTTTTATTTTTGCTTCGTGCTTCACGGAGAATATTTTTCACTCTGCTTTAATTAGTTTGCTCTTCTATTTGGTTTAGGAGGTAGATGATGTATTTTTCTAGCTGCAAGCATAAGTTCTGTATTCTCCAGCTTCACAGAATGAAGTAGTAGCAGTCACAGCCAATCCACAGCATTTAATTTTCTAAACTCAGTTTTGAGGGGGAAAAAACCCAAAAACAAACATCAAACAACAAACAACAAACCTTCCTACCTTGGGAAAAGAAATAAAACCAACCTAAACTTGAAATAGTTGAAATTATGATCTACTCAGATTAAGTGGGTGAAGGAAAGGCTGTTCTACTGGCATGCCCTTATTCCACCTCCTCTTATCATTAGTAATTCTATTCCATTCTTATCTGATTATGCAGGGACATATTAACTCACTGGCACATGAATGCGCTGTGGAAAAAGCTCCCGCAAATGCAAATTAAACAGGAGTTGCTGATACTGAACACAAGGAAGCTTCTTGTACTCCTACCCGTCTGCTGACAAGGAGCTGCCAGCCACTCTTCCTACGAAACTAAAAGCCATAATCTAGCAAATACTGCAGAAATTATGTCTCTCTCATGTCCTTGGATGAAATCTGATATTCAGTAAACCCTTAACATTCACACTTATTACTTATCTGACATTATGTTTTTGAAATGCCACATTTCAACCTTTAAAATAAAGCAAAGAGCAAGCATTAGGTTGCACGTTTGCATCAGGCCCAATTGTTGAACCCACAGACACACTCCTGGGCCTCAGGAGTGTATGATTTTTCCAGGGGTTTATCATCTTTCCCAGGTCAGTCAGTGACAACAGTAAAACTCCAGCACCTTGCAGGGTTTGACAAATAGGAAGAGAACCAATATTTTAATGTATTTTTCAGGGATTTCACTCTGGTCATCCTTATGAGATTCACTAACACTCCTTCTCTTGAGCTTTGAGTGTATAAGGTGTCACCTGTATAAGAAAAATTGCAATAGAAATAAAGAGCAAAAACCTCCCAAATGTTAAAGATAATTCCAAATAGACTATACACCAAAATGTATACATGCATGCATTGGAAAATTGTATCTTTTCAATTTTACTATTATTCAGTTTTCATTTTTGGACCAAGACAAAGTCTTGCTTAAGATGTTTTTAGACCTATACTAGGTAATTTTTTTTTTTTTTTTTAATCTACCAGTGATTTCATGGTGAACATACCACCATACTTTAGGAAAATGACACATTATTTTTTTCATAGGGTGAACATCCAGGTGGGCAGGAGAGCATGTGATGTAGCATGTATGCATTTCTAGGCTCTCTAAATACCTACTAGGCTTGATTTGCAGGCAAAACAGGGATCTGTTCCTCAAGACAATGTGTGCAAAGAACACTCAGTGTTCAGGAATATTTGGTTTTGAAAGTACATGCGGGTCTTTATGTTCATAAGCTATTTGTAAGCAGGTACTTTATTGTGGAGAACTGCACCCATCGAGGCTGCCATAAAGCACTGAGTATGTTGTCAGGTTTACAGTCAAAACTCCTATTTTGTATCTACAATACAAGGCATTTAGGTGGCAAGCATGGAAGATGCAAAAAACAGGGAACAAATGGCAGTTTGTGTTCTTTGAACTACTTTCAGGAAAAATAAGCTGATTTGCTGAGGTTCTATGTGAACCGACTGAGTGAAAACAATCATTTGCTATTTTATATATGTCATGTCATGTTACTCATACCTTTTTATTTTGTTATGTTTTTATCTAACACAGTTGTATTTTACTTCATCCTTCAAATTAAAGCAATGAAAACCAAGAACCGGCACAGTATGAACTTACAATTTATTTAATACTTTGACTTTCCAGAGCTCAAATACCTCTGATCCATTTGTTTCATGGTGTTAGTTGGCTTAACCTTTTTAGATTTCTCCAAACAAAATAACTTGAGCTGCGGCAAGCTGTTTGCCAGGGATTTGAAGTCTGTAAAGAATGGGGAAAAAAGTCACTTAGCTCCTTAATGTGTTGGAGAAAATATATTTACTCTCATTTGTGTGTTAGACTCCTGCTCACCTGGCTTCATTGTTGTTACTATGTCAGTTCTGCCTGTACAATATGTTCCCATTTCCCACACTAATCCTGGCAACTGCTTCTTGAAATGTACAGGGTATTAATAAAAATAATAGCAAAAATATTCTACATGAATGCCCTTTTACTATAAGGTGAAGTGTTAATATAACAATTCTTGTCTGTAATCTGTATTTATTCCATGGAAAAACTATCAAAGGTATGGTAACTTCATGAAAGGATCCCCTGTATTTGCTCACTCAGGTTCTTTACACAGACTATTTTAAAGCACGGCTTATTTCATTTTGACACAACACTATGGCTTTTCTTTTTCCAACAAAAGGAAGGAGAAAAGAACCAGACATACCGTATAGCAATTCAGCTTGAAACAAATAATAGAAGCCAGTATTTCAGGGTAGAGGACTTCAGCAGCTCTGAAAATGAGTGGAGGCCTATGGGGAATAGTCAACTGAATAACAAGGCTGGGTGATTCTCACATAAGCTTCAAGATATTTTTAGTAGGATAGTTTGTACAGGAGCACTGTGTTCAAGTAAGCTGCTGATGTTCCAGAGAAAATGCAGAAAATAATTGGAAATTTAAAAACTGGAAAACAAGCCTCATTGTGAAGGGTTTGGGATGTGCAGTCAGTTTTATTTATCACAGAGAAGTTAAATGAGAGTATTGGTCATAGTCACAAGTTCCTATAAGGAATCAGAAATTTGATGATGTTGAGCTCCATTAGAGTCATAACTGCATGGAATGTATTGGTGATAAACTTAGATCACCTCAGTGCCATCTTGATAGGCAGCCTTCCTTCTAAAAATAAACATCATTAGCTATTTCTACTATGTGCAAAGATTTTTGATAGATTCTCCTTTGCTGGTCCAAACACCTTGCCCCAAGCAATGGGGGGAATATATTCCCAGTTCTGGTCATGACTTAAAACCAATTTATTTGGCTTTCTTCCTCCAGGCTTCTTGATCAGCAGGACAGCATCAGTGTGGTAGCACAGGGCTTCTCTTTCTGAGCAGCAGTGACTTGAAAAAACTATCTTCTCAAGGCAGAAAGTGCCTGTGAAGACGCAGCACATGCCTTGCTTTCTAGAATAGAGAATGGAAATAGCAAGAGACAATGCAAGGATTGCCAGCATATTCTCGCCCTGCTGCCACAAGGAGCAGCCATCACCCCTGGCCACTGGATCCATTATATGTTCTATGTTTGTTATCCTAAGGCAAGCAGCATTAACTTCAGTGAGAGTGGTCTAGCAATCACCCCGTCCTTGTATCATCCTGGGGAAACAACACGTGTGTTTCTTGCCTGTATTTTAGTTGAATTTTTCTGTGATAGGTATGAATGACTGAGAGAAAAAAAGGCAAAAACCACCAAAGAGCACCAATTCATTTTGTATGAGTCACTAGGCAGTCTGCGAGTCATGATGACATTGAAATACTAGTGACCCTGCTGGGATAAACTCATCTTCTAAATGAAATGCCCATGTTATTTGAACATCTTTTTGGACAGCTTCATTTAAAATGGGCTGTCTTCAAACTATCAGTGCCCTTCAAGAACTCCACCTGAGTCTTCATATTATCTTCAGGTCAAATTACAAACCTCATTCAGCCAGTCATTGTGGCTGGCTTCGAGCAATGAAAGTTACAGTCAGAGTAATAGGAAATAATTTCAAATAATATCTTATTACTTCTGTGAATTCTGAGGTTTTGGTTTTCTGAAATGTATGTAAATATAAAAGCATACACACATGAAAAGACAGAGAATGTTTGCCAGTTGGTATGTTTTCCAGCCTTTTACAGCTCCAGAAATATTCTATGGAAGATTTTATGGTGAATGTTTTCCAATCTAGCATAGTTATAGTAACTGAATATTTGACCCATTTTCCTTGGAGGAGTATTTTCAATGGATCCTCATACAGCAACAATCTCTCTCTTCTTGTGAAAATTGTGGGTTTGGGCTCAGGTTTTTTTTTGGTTGGTTTGTTGGCCTTTTAATTTTTTTTTTTTTTAATTTAATGATTGCTGCATTCCACTGCAAAAACATTATCACTGTACTCTTCTTTCTCCTTTACCTCTCTGCTCCTTTTCATTTCAGGTGGATGATGTAAAGTCTTATTAATGAAGAGGCAATCTGTGATCAGCATCTGAGAGCTCTTTATACCCTGTGCTAACAATGTTTTGATATAGTCTGCCCCCGCTCCCTCCCCCAGCTGGCTTCCCGTGTGTGCTGGAGCCCTTGCTGGCAGCCTGCCCGGCCAGCAGCGCTCCTGTAGATTTCAGCCTCTCTCCAGGAGTTGCCTGCCTTCAGCATAATGGGCAACATTGAAAGCAGCAAGGCGTTCGGTGGGCAAGGTCAGAGTGCCTTTCATTCCTGCAATAATCAACCAGTGTAGCTCTTCCTCAGACCTGGGGAGAGAGAAGATAGAGGTCAAAAGAGCAATTACATTTCACGTTGACTCCAGGAAAGGCTTGGAACACAAAACTGAAAAGAAAACAGCATAGAGCCTCTCTCTCCCACATTCCTTTTTCTGGTCATTATTCTTAGAACAGTGCAGCAACCATGTCCATTATAAGCACTATAACATGAAGAACCATTTTTCTCCCGTGGATGAGATCTTTCTTCTCAGATGTTTAGTGCTGTCAGCATCTTGCAAAGGAATGTAAATGAGAAACAGCATGTATAACCAGATACAGGGAGTGAAGGCTATTAATTACATTTAAATTTTAACACTAGCCAACTCTGGAGCAAGTAGTTACGCTAATTTCCATCTGTAATCTGTCTTGAATTATCATAGCTTTATTTATTTAGTATTAAGATGATAATTTAGAGAATATAATTTGGATGAAAATGTCAGTAATTTTCATTTGCCATATTGTCATTTACAAAGCTGTCTTTATTTGACCCTACAGCTGCTGGGCCTAATTACTTTAATGGCATTAATTGTAGTGACCATTGAGGTATTTTAGCTTTTAATTGCTATTATTGCATAGCTGAGATCATTGCAAAATGCATCATGTTTGTTTCACAGACATCTTCTGTTGCTTCCTTATATTCTTAAGGCATAGTCTGCCAAAGACATAGCCAAAAAAATCCCTGTGAAACATAAATTTTAGACAGCCCTTTCAGCAGAGCAACCTGTAAACTCTAATGTTAATGTAGTGCGATAGTAGAAGAATGTAACTGATCCATTTACTCATTGCCCTACCCTGTCTTTATGAAAGCTGAATTAGCTCGGTGTTGACAAAGGATTAAGAAACTTGGTAGTGACATTCCTCACAGTAAACAAAGCCTCTCTCATTCCACATTTCACACTGAAGGCAGCCACTTCAAGAGTATACACTTCTTTGTTTCCAGCTATAGAGTGCAAACATGGCTTTATTCCACGGTTTCCTATGAAACGAAATGTGAGTACAATGTCTCTATCCCGCAGAACACCTGGTATTATTCACTCCTCTGTTGAAAGCACTATATCACTAACGGATTGAAAAACATATTTATTTTATCAACCATGACAAGCAACAGCTTTTTTTTTTTTTTTTTGCAGTGTTACTGTTGCATGGGAAGATGAAAAGAGACATAAAATTTTATTCAAGATCTTTTGAGTTCAGATCTCTTCAAGGACAATACAATTAGTAGCCAACACTTAAAAATCACATGTAAACAGAGCGTTGCTCTAGGCAAGGCCCTAGAACTTAGACCTCACCAAGGCAAAACAAACTGAGGATTTGAGAGCAGCTGAATCAACATGAAATAGGGATTTGTTTAGATGGTGGAAGCTGTTCACATCCCTATGGACTGCACTGCTGTAGCCCTACCAGCTCTGACATCTCCCTGGCCATGTCAACATTTGACCCATTGGGAACAGTGGTTAAAATCAGTTCTATGAACTGGCACCATTTTTTCTTTCATTGGAGTGATATTTGCTACAGACAAATGCTATTCAAACGGTTCACATAAGCTTTTGCAACTGTGGGTGGTGTTGATTTCTGTTTGTTTGGTTTGGTTGGTGTATCTGTTTGTTTTCCAGTGGCTACCATTTGCTGTAAGAATAATTATGAAGTGGGAGTTCCGTGGTGTGTATCATCATGGTGTATCACAGTGAAAGACATGGCCTTAAAAGGAGGGTTTAGGATGGTATTGTAAGGGAAAATTCTGTTCTAAAGTACAAATGAACTTTACTGGTCTTTCCTGGACAGGTCATGGGAAATAAGGCATTTGCAAAAACATTCCACTGGTAACAATCCTCCAGTTACGATCAGCTAGATAATCTGTGTGGAGAAAGATCCAGGAATAGAAATGTTAACTTTCTCATTACTGTTCTACTAATTACACACAATCCTTTCAGAATATGACATGATGCATCATTTTTCCCTTTTTGAAGATGTTTCCCTACCATGATTTTTTTGAATTAGTAGAAATATATATTATGAAAATCTTCTCTGTTGAACAGATGTATTGATTGCTCACCTCTGCATTACCTGGGATAATCTTGACAAAGGAGATCCTGCATCCATATATGGTCTTTATTCTGTACTGTTTCTGTTGTTAAAACAGGTCATAAGGAAAGGCCATCCTGTAGAACTAAGAAGAGATTACTTTAATAAAGAGGGGGCTTAACTGAATGACTTAATGCTATGAACAGAGACAGAAAGGAGAAAAATGCAACTCTGGCAAATTATGGCTAAGTCTGCATTGCCTGTGTGTTTCCATTCCTAGTTTATTTATAAGTTCTGTACCAGTAGTATACAGGATTTTTCAGTCATGTCTAATTTATAAGACAAAAGAATCCATGGGGCCGCTGTGCCATGAAACCTCATCATTTATTGACAATCTTAGGCTGCATAATTAGGCACCTGTAAATTGGCAGTGCTGCCAAAATCACAGCCATTCCCATGCACGCCTCGCGTTGCCCGTTCCCTCCACTGTGCTGACCAGCAGCCTGCCAGAAGCAGCATTTGTGAAGCAGAGACTAAAAGCAGCTGAGGGAAGTGATCCATCTGAAATGCATGGAGACAGTTCGGGCTGGGCTGTCTTTCAGCTGTATCAGTTTCCTGATCCCAGCTCACAGCACAAGCACATAAGCACTTGTGCTGGCTCCGGCTGTAAGGTGACACCCATCTGGAGAGGATCAGCCAGCAGCTAAGACAGCAGAGACCTCTCCAGCAGCAGGAGTGGCATATGGACCTCATAGCGTGACTTTAACCTTCTGACATACTTCTGTGATCGCGTCTCTCAACTCTTCTCTATTTAAGGGAAGCGGACACTATAGCAAACAAAATCCGACTGTTAATTGGCTAAGTGTATCTGACAACAGCATTAGAACTGCTCAGAGATGCATTCATGACTGCGATTCACCTCGCTGAACTGCATACCTTACCAGATGTAGTTTTCAGAAAAGTGCATCCTGCTTTATATGTCTCCTGGTAAAAGTGGAAGCATTCAAACTGGTGGTCTCAGTGCATGAAGAGATGATGAGCAAGGCCTTGATGTGGACTAGCCACAGAAAGGTGAGGTGTCCCAGCTGATCTCACTCACTGACTGTAGCAGGGCTCTGGGTAGAGTTCATTTACTGAAATGAGCATTTGGGATAGCTGGCTGACAGAAGTACTGCTTCCAAACTGCTTCCAAGAAAGTCTATTAGACTCTACATAGTCACTATAGCTTAGAAAAGTACCAACATCCCCAACAGCACATGATATAGTTTAGTCTTTAAAAAAACCCCCAAAAAAACAGCAAACCAAAAAAAAAAACCTACTCAAAAACTTTCACATAAAAGTCAGGGAAAAAACTCTCATCGACATTGTTCAGAACAGGAAAAAGATCAGTAGTCTGTAAAATGTGTGTATGTGCTCTGTTTATGGAAAGCTAAGCAATATAAAACATATGGCAGTACCACATGGAAAGAAATATTTCAAAAAATATTTGCTAGAGGAATAATCCTGTCAAGGGTAGAGTTAGTGATGGAGCCCTTTAAACAATGTTAAATGTTTCAATCCAGACTTGACCTCCTTTTGTACCTTCATCTCTTACTGATTGGAATTATTTATTTAACTCCATTTTATTTTATTTCCTGGTAACTCTCCAGACTTCTTGGAATCCTCTAAAATTTAATACTCAATCAGAAAATGTAGTATTTCCCAGTAAAACCCCATATTCATTAAATTGCCTATTATGAATTTTCCCGTTAACAGATTCTCACAGATTCCTGAAGGAGGTCTGGCAAAAGCACATCATAAAAAATCAGCAAAGTCTCCTGTAATCTTCAGCTTGTTCTCTTACAAACTTGCAGACTTGCTAAATACCTACCAAAGATAAGAAGGGCTTTGTGGCATGCCCCAAAGAGTAATGAATATACAGTATGGGATGTGGAAGAAACTAGTAGGTTAAACTTCTGCAGAGTCAAGTCTTTTATTGTCAGAAACTGCTCTTGAAACAGAACTTATTTCCTTTCAGACTGATTGTTACCTGACTGTGATAACCTATAGAAAACTCAGATGTGAAATTCTCCTTGAGAATGACTCCAAAACATATCTGTGTGGGCAATCCCTGAATCTCCAGTGATGTCTTTCCAACAGTATCTCAATCTCCATAAATTCCATGAAGACTTGCTTTAACCGTGCCGGTTGCCAGCACTGGTTTCCACTGCTGTTGTTCGAAGGGATTCCTGACCTCTGATCACATGGGAGAAAATGCAGCTTCTGAGAGCACACATCTGGAAGCACTGTAATAAACAGCATATGCTCACACTGATCCTGCTCTGCCATTTCACCTGCATATTGTCAGCAGAAAAAGTACCACCTTTACCATACAGACTAAAATAGAAAACGGTCCAGCTTCTGCTGTCATAACATTTATTTCAGTGCTTCAAGTCATGACTTGATGTCATCTCATGTTTGCCTCACTGAAGTTAAAAGACAGGGTAACCTGCATATAATACAGCTTGTAATTACATTGCATGTTTGAGGGTGGAACAAGCTGAGAAGTTCTTCCTTCCATCTGTCCTTGGCTGCTTGTTTGTACTTTCACACAAGCAGGAAATTACATCATAGTAATAGTAATTTTAAAAAAACTGATGAACCCAGCAAAAAAAAAGCTGGGCATTGCTGTTTGGGGGACATCTCACATATTTAGATGAAAAAATTGCCTTCAGATTCATTGCTGTAAAAGAAGCAGTGGTTACCTTCAGGACAAAGAACCTGGAGAACTGCTAAGGGAAAGTGTCACGAAAACCTAAAAGAAAATGTATAGACAAAATCTGTGTATCATGTCCCAGCATACTTTGTAAGATTTCTATTAATTAAAGGACGTTTGGTGAAAAGCAATATACATTTTAAATGAATTAATTCACAAGTGGTGTATCAAGGAAAGTTGTGATTAATTTTCTCTGGTGGTGTTGTCCAGCTTAATAGACAGTTATGACCTTTCAAAAACAGATTTCCATATATTGTTGTTTTCCCCAAATTGTAGAATAAAAGATTTTTATGAATTCTGCAGGAGCTATTATGGATACTAGGAAGGCCACAGAAATAAGTGACAGCCCATTTCTTACACCATGAAGTGTAGTCAGGAGAGGAGAGATGTTAATTTATTAGAAATAAAAGCAGTGAATCAGCAAAGTCTTGGGGAAAACAAAAACCTATGATAGAGTAGGGCGTCCAGATGAACACCATATTTGCATGAGAACGAACGCTATTGTTTTTTTCCCAATAAATATAGGCATGCAAATGCTTCAGAGGGGGCAAGCAAGGATGCTAAAGTCTTTTCAGTGACTCCTTATATGGTTGCTGAAACTTCTGCAGCTTCTTCTTTGTCCTGGTTTCTCTCAGTCAGCATTCTTCAGTCCCAAATGAAATTCCTCTGAAGACTTTATAAAATCCAGGAATAATATAATTCACTTTTTATGTGCAAAGGCCAGAGGTGCCTCTCAGCATGGCTCCTCAAAAGTGTGACTTGGATGTCAGGCAAGAGTATCCTGCTGAGCATTGAATCCTGAGCTTTCCAGAATGTGAGGGGGAGGTTTTCTCAAACTCAATGGACATTCATCTTATCCCTAAGCCAATGAATGAATAACACAAAGGTAAAATTGATATAAATACTAATACATTTGATTTTACTGTTTATTTGTAGATCATATTTTGATATAGCTATATTTAATTTATTATCTATTTGTTAAGTATTTTCATTATTAGCTTTCATATTTTAATATGAATGTAAATAATTAACAATAATTAAAATAGTAAATACAGTTTGGGGGATTTTTCTTTTTGGAAAACAAATCTATGCTGGAGACCTCATGTGGAGAAAGTCCCAGTGGGTCTTTAAAGCATTTTTCAAGATTAAAAAAACTGCAGTAGAATTTATTGTGTTGATTTGCTCCATTTTTTTTTCCAATAAGATGTCCAGAATGGAATTTTTGTTCCACATTGCTGTTTACAAGACTATTATTGAAAGATCTTGAACAAGAAGCAATTGAAACAGCAATTAATGGCTGAGTGTATCTGCCTTCTTCAAATTTTCTGTGCTTTGCTCATGAGGAAAAGTAGAATTGAAAATACACTGAAAAATGTGCAATGAAGCTTGGTCTACAATTTCCTTCAACCATTTTCTTGTAACTTTTGAAAAAAACAGAATCATTATCCACAGAGTAGGTGGTGTAATTTTCATTATGATCCACATTTGCTCTTTTGCTTAATAAGTGGATGTAAGCCTCATTTTATCAGACAAAGCCAATCCTGCTTTTAACAGTGAAATCACTAACAGCCTGATAATTTTTCATAAATGTTTTAATTAATGCTCTCTTGTTCTCTTCAGCTCCTGTCTTGCTGTTTACAGCTTTTGGCCTCTATAGCTTTGCTTTTCTGTATTTTTGTCAGTTTTCTACTTTTTCTTTGTCCTCCTTTCTTTCTGACTAAATGTCTTCTGATTCTCCCGGGTACTCTCATCAGTTTGCAATTAGCTTTGCCTGTTTATAAGTCTCCTTTTTAACATTAGTATTTCATGCACTTATGTATTCTGACAGTCTTCTAGCTCTGCCTTTGTAGACTAATATAACAAAATTGTCAGTGTAATAATTGTCATCATGTCTATCTTTGGCCCTTTCCATACCTATATGCACAGCACCTGAAGCAAGAATCAGAAAAAGTTCTAGACAATCTGTTAACATTTTGTGGTCCTGGTAATCTTATATTATTTTCTTTTAAATAAAATAGCTGCAGCAAGAAGGCTGATGAGTGCCAGAGACCCTATCATTTGGTGATTTGGGTGGTGAAAAAGAAGAGGGAGGTGATGGTTTAGTTTCCCTCTGGATGGAGAGGCACCTGATGAGATTACTTTCTGTGCAAGCTGTATACTTCCTGTTTAAAGGAGAGAGAAATGCTCCTCAAAGGAAGGTTTTCAGATAGCCTTCCACAGGAGAGTGTTCCAGGAGTTTCAGAACAAGGCTGCAGTGCCAGTTGTCCAGCTAGGATGGTAACTCCAGTGCTCTGTGTGCTGGCTGTGCTGCGCCCCTTTGGGATGTGCCTAGCTCCCACCAAGCCTTCCAAGGCACACCACGCAGCCCACTCAAGGACCCTTCTCATTTCAAAGCTGCCTGCTGTTAGGAAAATCTGGCCCTAAGTAATCTGGGGAAGAGGTGCCATGATAAAATTTGGAAAAAAACCCCTGAATTAAAGCACTTAGTTTTAGAAGGCTATTTTCTCTGCATTTCTTACCAAAATAACAAGGAAAATTAGATTCTGCCTGACAAAGCAGGTACTTAAACAGGCTGACTTACCTACTGAAGTCCAATATTCTAGTTTAGGCACCTTTGGTAGAAATACAGCGTGATATATAAAGAATACTGCCCTTACTCTTCCACCTTGGGGGATTAGATTCTACTGATATTCCATTGTCACTTTGTTGATAAAATGCTTGACCTGTTGGTCTTAGAGTGGTAGTCATAGTGATGAAAATGTACATTTTGTTTAGGAAGTGTGTTAAAACAATATGATACTGCAGTAGCACAGAAGTAGGAGACAATTTCTCTTTGTTATTACGTGTTCTCTTCTGCAACATTTAAAATAGTTGCATATGAGCAAATGCAGGTAGGAGTGAACACTGCTGACACTGGTGGAAGAAAGTAAGCCCTAATGTTAATATTTTCCTAGGAAAACATATTGGGTGAACCACTGTGTTCAGTATATGGAGGTTTTATATAATATGACCAATTTGGCTATCCCAAATGCAATTTATGCATTTCCTATAAATTGTCCATGCTGAAAATCATACAGGAATTCTTGTGTTATAGCTATAAATTGAAGTTTCTGTCATTTTATTGGCTAGTTTGGTAAATGGTTTATCATTTGCATTTGCAAGGATTCAGGGAATGTTGAAGGTGTGTCTTCATGTAAAATTGTGTCTAGCTAGATATGTTAATAGCAGATGAGGATCTGTACTTGAGGATCATGATATGGTAATTTTATTTTTTTGTTACTGTTCAAGAAGAAACCCATGAACAATAGTCAAATTTTGCCACAAATGTTGTGAGAGATTTTTATATTGCTTTGCACACTTTTGGAATGACTGGGAAAGGCCTAAAGTAGGTTGTGACAATAGACAATTATAATAAATGTTATCCAAGATCTAGGGGCGATCTTTAACATTTCTGCATAATTTCTCTCAAGTTCCAGCTGATGTTTAATTTAACCACTTGAATGCTACACAGAAACTAGTGTGGTCCAGATGTCCTGGTATGAAAAGTTCAGTGAAGGAAAGGGGTTTTTCTCCCTTTTTCCCAACAGGAAGGGGCGATGTTTCCTGCACAGGTAGTAGAAGACACAGAGTAAGGAAAGAGATGAACAGCAGCAAAGAAGGAAGCAAAACCAACAAACAAACAAGCAAGCAAGCGAACAAGCATTCTCCATGGGACAGATTGCAGTCCAGGTTTCAAGAATGCTTCTGCAAAAGAATGCTTTCTTGTCAAACCAATTTTGTCCTGGCTATCCTTTGAACAAACAACTCTGTGGAGCCATAAGCTCTTTCTTAACTGTGGCTACTCGCCACAGATTCACTGTGCCTTATTTTTGAGTCATGCAAAAGGAAGAATGTGCACGATAAGCAAAATTAACATGTGTAGTACAACAAGCAAGGATTCCTCTAGAATCCTGGGGTTAACCACATATAATAATAAAAACAAAGAATAGTAGCAAAAACAATTACACCACTAGAGTTGTATAACAAACAGAAATATTTATCACTGACATTTCAGGCTAGAATTTGAAAGGTCAAATGTGCAATCACGCAGAAGAACCTTGCGTGTGGTAGCTTGTCTAACCTGTTGTGAGTTGCCATAGGTGAGAGGGGGTCAGTCTTTCTGCATGCAGCTGTCTCCTGACAATTACGTAACTCCCCACCTGCAAATATCAAATTCACATGCTCAGTCTGTGTTTAGAGAACATATGCACTTATATGTGCAATGCATTTGTGACTCTCTAAAACAATCAGAGTGCTCAGTGTGTATTTTATGATGGAAGTTCTTGTCCTGAAAGTGGCAGGAACTTGAAGCCTGGGCCATGACCCACTCCCTTGGGATTACGGGTGACAGCAAAGCACTGAGTCCTACCCTCCATGCATATGACCTGCCCCAAAATACTTTGTTGTAGCAAGGTAGCAAGCCTTTCATACAGAATAACAATGGGAGAATAAATTACAGGAAAAAAGTAAAGGAGATCAAAGACAATTCCAGTCTCCATTTCAATTTCTTATATGGGAGTGCAAACAAATAGCACTATTAAGTTTACTGATTAAGAGAATGTGCTGGTTGGAAACCTGCAGAAACTCTGGTTTCACTAGCAATAGATGTGCAGCATAATTAAAACCTCACCACTACGCAAAATTTCACAATTTCTTTTGGCTCCCTCTTCTAGTTTATCCACTAGTATACAATGGTGTGCTGTCTTAGTGCCTAGATGTTCTCTGATGAAGTCCTCAGAGTTATCTCTGCAAAGAAAACAAAGCTTCCTTCTCTAGCAGCTCCTTGTTAATGTGAGGTCTGTCTTCAAGCTGAAGGTTTCAATTGAAAATTGAAAACACTCAGATTTTTACTCTGTAAAATTAATTGACCTAATTTCTCAAGGCCTTTGTGAGTAAATTTAAAAGAACAGTCAGCATAACTGATATGCATTTGGATGCATATCTCAGGTACGTATGCCCCTGCAGATACCTGCAGAATTTGTGTTTGCAAGCCTAGCTAAAGGTCTGCAAGTTCCTGTTTGTGCAGACTTATGTGAGTGTTAATGTGCCTCACCAGGCTAAATCTGCAAGCCAAAATCTACAACACAGCTGCCCTCAGAAGCCCTGTGTTAAGACAGCTTTGTAGTCCTCAAGTAGCACATCAGAGGTTTGTCACTGCTGAAAGGGTCAGCAAAGGCTAGCTGTGGATGGAGTGCTTGGCTCCACTGCAGTTCCTGAGCCAGAGTGTTGCAGGTGAGTGATTTTTACCCCCGGGGAATGGGGCTGTGAGCTCACGAAGGCAGCTGAGCAAGGGGCCTGTGACTGATGCCATGGCCCTGAGTACCTTGATGGCATGAAGCTGTTGTGCCTGCATGTGTGCCATGAAATCCAGTCTAATCCTCAGACCCAGAGAGCATAGTGGGGTTTGCCTGTAATTACAAACCGAAACAAGTCAAACAATGGTGACCTCTGTAAGTACAGCAGTCCTGCCAAGGGCCCTGGGCTGTTTAACAGATCAAGCAAGGGAAGGAGGATGCAGAGATTATTCACAACTATCTCTTCATAAAGCAGAACCTAGCTGACCCAAAGGCATAGCTAAAAAAAGATAAATACTGGAATCTGCTTAGCTTTGTCCTATTTATGCCTTGTAAGCATAATTTTGAGGTTATGCAAAATAATTTTGTGTCAAACCCACAAAAAACCCACCCTGTGGATCTAAGGTTTTACTGTTGTTTTTGTGAAGGAAGTCTCATGTGCTGTTTTCTTAGAAAATGAAGCTCAGTTCATAGCCATATGATTAAAACAGACTCTTTCCTCTCCCCTAAAAAAACAAAATCACATGAGCTCACTTACAAAAGCAACAGTCAAATCCTGGGGTTTGCTGTAGTGTATAAAAACACTTAGCACCATTAACCATTTCCTGGGATAATCAACTCATGCAGCAGCAGGGTGAGTAAATGAGTGAAAGGCCTCAAAGGATTTTTTATTTCTTTTATCCAAAGCCTGCTGTAGAAATGTATAAGGTTAATAATCAGAAAAGCAGAAGAAATCATGAGAAGGGGGAGACCAATTAGATATGAAAGAGGCCACAGGAATGTCAAACAGCAAAAACATGATTTCAGTTTTTTTATAAAGGTTTGTCATCAGGCTATGTGACAATAGTTAATTTTTATTATTGTTATTGTCCTTGAGACATTTTTCTAATTCTAGGGTGAGAGCAAAATATTATTATTTCCTTGTCTGCAATTTTCAGAAATGTTAAAAAATAATTTGGGGTTTTATTTGGGGGGGGAGGGGGGAGTTTGGGTTTTGGGGTTTTTCTTCAGTTTTGAGGATGTCTTTGCTGATGGCCTGAATCTGTGTGGTGCTGGCTGACCTCCACTGTCACTGAGACATTGAAGCACTCAGAAGCATTCACAATGGACCTTTTTTTCCTCTCCAAACATATGAAAAAAATACTCAGTAAACCCAATATCTATTAAACTAAAAAGAGGAGAAGAAAGCAGAGAGTCTCATAGCTCCAATGTATGTAGTGGCTGTAATGCCAAATGCTTTATCTTACAGTGGCCTTGGCTTAACTTTCATGTCAGGACTGACTGAACTGTGCTCAGGCAGCTCTGCCCACTAGTGCACAGGCAGCTTCAGAGAAGACAGAGCTGTTCCTTCAGCCCAGCTTCGTCCTTTACCATGCTGTGCCATTGTGCAACATCAAGAGGTGCTGATTCCAATAAAGGTCATGTTGCTAATAGCAGGGAAAAAAAAAAGAAATGTGCTCTCTCTGCAAAAACTGCATGTTAAACCTGTGATGTTTAATCTGATTCTGCTGAATATGGGCTGGTATGGACAGTCCCAAACTCATACGGTGCAGGATTTAATGCCATTAGGAGATAATGAAAATCTAATCTCCACCTCAGCATCTCTCCAAAGAAAGAGAGCCAGGGCATAACTGGCTTGAGTGCCAAATCCCTGCAGTGCAGTTCCTGTCAAGCCAATGTGTTATAATATGAAAAATGGGTGCTGAAATGTTTATGTCAAATAAGGAGGTGTAGGAGTACTCTTAGCTGAAATAAAACAAAACCGAAAAGAGGTCATTGAAAAGGCACATAGCTACATGTGTAAGATCCCTCACTATCTGTTCAGAGCTCCTTTCTTGCTGAAGGAAAGGGCAGCCAGCTGCCTGGGCAGCCTCCCAGCTGAAGTGGGAGTAGGTGTGGTATGGCACCCTGGAGATCTCCAGTGCCATGCTGATTTACATCTGCTGAGCATTCAGCATGTCTCTAGAACAGTTTATTTGTAGGCACAAGCTCCATTAGAAATTTAACTAAGTCTCACGAATTGTGGTATTTAAGTAATTGAAAGATTGCTTAAAAAGTCCTTCAACCAGCTGAATTTCCTAACTTATCTGCAGAAGTTAGAACCATAACAAACCTGCGGAGCTATTCTCAGCAGCCTGGTTGGAGTAAACTGCTCCCTGTAAGCCTAAAGCAGCAGGTATGTTTATTGTGCGAGTAACAAGGTCACTGACCGTTCAGCTGTAGGAGCAAACTCGATTAAGACTGGTGATAATCTTTTGAAAGACTGTAATTTATCTCCATTTGAAGAGTATTATCTTTGTTCCACAGCTATCACAGAGAACAAGGTTAACAAATATTCCGTGATGAATTTTTGAAAGCTTTAGTCAGATCTTGTATATTTAAGCCTTTCTAAACGGCTGTCAAAGGCAAGGAAACAAAGTGTCAAATTTGTACACAGACCTACCTAATGGCCTTTATCTGAGAGAGTGGTTTATGATTTATATAGTCTCTACCTTTACTTAAACAATTTTTCTTTTGCTCTGTAGTGAAGGCAATTTTATAACATTACTCACGTGGGAGAGATTAGCCCCAAAGACTGATCTTACTGAAGGAAGTACAAGATTTAAAACACATAGAGACGTGATGCAAACTATATGATAATCAGCTTTTATTACTAATTGCTTCTGAATTGTCAGTTGTCTGCGTTTGGATATAAAAGTTATAAGTGCATTCTATTTTGAAAGGGATTGTGCTCATAAAAAGTTTTCAATTGTCCTTAACAATTTTCTTAAAGTAAACCGTCACCTTCAATGACATTGCATAAACATGAATAAAAGTGCACACTTTTTATCCTTGAAATAATATTAACAACAGAGATAAAAAAGAGAAAAAGCTCCACGTCATTTACAAAATCATACAGCTCCTGCTCTCAGGGAAAAAGGTAAGAAATTAGTCCTGGATATGCATACTGGATATTTTTTCTTAGAGAATTATTCTTATAGTGTCTTTCTGGGAGTCTTGTTGCATGCAGGATTGTAATCTGGATAACAGAAAGAAGCCACATATGTAGGTAAGCATAAATAATGTGTGTGTGTATGGGTATGCCTGTGTTTATGCATATGTATATATACATACACATAATAGATATGCATTTATAAATCCATATCCACAGACATTATGTCCATTTAATCACAAGGTCTTTAATTTCAGGAATATATAAGAAAATTGAAAAGTAGAAACAATGCATCAAGACTGTATGTTTCTTTGCACATCTTAATTCTGGTGAGAATCTTGTGCAATTCCTCTGGGATCAAATGCTCTCAACTGGTTTTGTCACACAGCAGGTTTTGCTGACTGTAAGGAACAGATTTTGAGACTGCTTACACATGAAGATACATTAGTGCCACTTGATCCAAGAAGTTGTAACTCCTCTGTTTTCCTCAGGACCTTGCAATGGCACTGTAGCTAAGGTGTTTTTAATGATGCCAACTGGCTTCCTGGTGAACCCTGTTGCCAGTCCCAGCAGCTTTGTGGTTGCCATTTGGTCTGAGAATTAGCACTTGTTGAAAGCACGTTTAGGCTATTTTGCACTTTAAGACAGTGCTTTTCTCTGGATCTTTTTTGATTGACTGTTCTATTACAGATACCTTGTGGAATTGCTAGAAAGTATTACAGACATGGATAAAAATATAGTCTCTGTGGTACAGGTACAATAGTGTATCAAGGATCAAGCTTGTAATATGGAAGAAAAATGGTTAGACCAACATTTCCTGTTTCCATACTGTCTAATTTTCTTTCTTTTTTTTTTTTTTTAATGCCTATCACTGCTGTAGTACTTGGCAGTGAGAATGCAATTCTTTTTGGGTACTTTGGTCCTTTCCATTGTAATTATTAATCAATGAGATCAGAAGAACTATGTTAACATTTGGGCTTGACCTCATCTCCAGCCCTTTGGCCTTCCAAAATCTTATTGACTTGTTAACTTTCGGTGCAAGAGAAGTCTGAAAATTACAACAGCCTTAATTATCTCAGGCACTGTACCTTTCATGCATAGGAACCATTTTTGTTTCTTTAAAAGTACGTAAACAAAGCTGTAGTGTTGTAAGCTCAGACAAGGGAACAGACAACCAATGAGAGGTGTTTTTCTACACGGGGAGATCTCTGGTTCACATCCTCTGCTGGTTCTGATGTTTGTGTTCTTGATTCTGTAGTGTAGAAGGCTGAAACAGAAGACATCTCTTGTGTATATTGATATAATATAACATTTTGTACCTTACCTTGGAGTTACATAGACACTGAACTTGGTTATAGTCCAATAAATAAGAATTCTCAAACTCTGTTTGAGAGGCTATACTTTTTTAGCTTAACTAAAACATTTAGAAATAATGGAAAATGAAACTGATATGTCAGTATTGACAAGAAATATTATCAGTCCTGACTAAAATCAATGCTTCCTTCACGAATTTTATTTTATCTTATTTATAGACCTTTCAGTTGCTCTCATCTCCAAATTACCTATGGCTTTCATAGAAACCAATGAGGTTAGCATCAGACATCACCTGGGAGATCAGAAAGATTAGTGTCTTCATTTTTCAGATGAGAAAATGGAGTCACACCTTGCAGAGCTGGCTTCTTTCAGACCACAGAGAACACAGGAAGCTGAACAAAAATTGATCACCATGACAATATGAGTTCAATTTCAGTTGTTCTACTTTTCAATCCAACTTCTTCTTTTCAACAGTCTTTTTTCAGACATAGTTGACACATACAGATAATATAAACTGATTTCACTTAACACACCTACAGCCACAGAAAAATAAAAATCTGCTGATTGAGAGGAAAAAAAGGGCAAAAGAAAGAAATATAAGCCATATTTTAAGATTTTTAAGAATGTAGTGTAAATGTAAATATTCATATTCTTATGTTCCAAGCTATAATTTTATTTCCGCATTTTACAAAAATGAACTTAGTAGACTCATAAAGTCTATTTACCTGTTTTCAAACATTCATTTTGTTACATTTATTGTGATGCTTGCATGTTCTTTCCCTATTTTTGTGCTAAATTTAAATCATAATCATTCGCTGCATCTGTGAACTTATTTTACTCTGGACTATGTTTTTTTCCACACAGTAAAAGGAAAATAATGACCTAAACTCTGAAGTATGTGTATGTAGGGACCTAATCAATAGATCCAGTCAAACACATTCCTCTGACCTTATACATGCTGTGGGTTCAGTTGCAGCCCATGAAAAAATGAGAATTAAAAATGACCCAGGATTATTTAGATGAGGAGAAAGGCAATTAAATGATAACCTAGTGTTAACAATTTTGCTTATGACATACAAGCTTCATTCCATCTCATCCAGCAAATACAGTAATCCAGACAAATTATTCATTAAGAATGAATTGGTGCCATTGTTGGGAGGCAAGATTTTAATGGCCAGTTGGTTTAAAGAAGGATTATCTGAAAGGAGTTGGTCAACTGCCAGAAGCTGTTTGCAATGACAAATTGCTCACAATGAATTGTTTAGAAAGAAAACACTACTTTTTGTTTATGAAACAAATCTGCATGCCAGTCAGTCGAGCTCAGTATGAAGGATGTTTGGTATAAGGTCATGAATGCAACAATGGTTTGCTTTTCTTAGTATGTGCTGTTTATTTCTCTTGAAGCTGTAACTGCTAAATAGCAGTAAAAAGTAGTTAGCAACTCCAGAATTGGGTCTATTATTGTAACAGAGAAAGGCTGCCTAGCAGTCTTTTCATATCCATCTCTTTTTTTTTCATTGCCAATCTTCCTGTATTCAAGGGGTAATCTGAAAATACCTGTGTGCAATGACTTGTGGACATTTTCAGGAATTCTAATGATTGTACTGGCTCATTTAAATTCAGTAACCTATCTTCCACTGCTGCAAAGCCTCTCTGAGTGATTCAAGGCATCTAGCTCCCGTGAAGAAGCAATATGATTGCCAGCGTTCCCTCAGAGCTGCTAAGAAATAACCATTAAAATTTGCTTTTAACAGTATTTCTTACAGCACAGTAATTTAATGATATGTGTTGTTCTCAGATGTTGAAGAGGTAGGTGTTGCACAACAGTCAGTACAGTCAGATTAATGGTTTTGCCAGCAAATGTTATTGTAAATGTACTCAGAAGACTGCAATCAATTTTCTGCACAGCACAAAAGACAGCCTATGTCCAGTTGCACAACGCTGCATGGCATTCTCCTCTTGCCTACACAGAAACAATTTCCAAGAGGCCATGCTGCCTCTCTGTTGTATTTATCTTTGTCCTAGTCTAAATATAATGTAAGCCTCCCTATTCTTTAAAGACAATACTTTCACACATGGAATAGCCTTTGTGCAGGAAAGTTGCTATGGAAATCCATTATAACATTTTTTTTCTGGCTAAAAAACCCTTCCAGATAGCTCTGTATAATGTCAAACCTTGTATGTCATGCAGTGACTGCCTACAAGTGTGTTAATATCTGGTGGGCAAGGGGCATCTTGTGCAGTAAAATCATCTATGTACTTTTCAGCAGAGGGGAAAGGTACTTTCTGTGGTCAGTCATCAGCCTTTCAACAAACAGAACCCCAAACCGAAGTGCAAGACAGACAAGGGAGATGCAACTCCTGTGGAATTCAAATGCTTTCAGATATATAGAAAAGAGAAAGACCATCCATTGCAGCTTTAATGGCTGTCATATGAAACTGTGAGGGTTCTGTCTTCAATTTACTTTACTGAGCATGGGGCATGTAGCTTTCTAAGTTGTCCCTATCCCCACAGTCTGGACAGTGATATAAGCCTATATTTTTCAGGAAGTAAATTTGCCTGAAATCATCTCAAAAACATGGAAGAAGCAGGCAATAAGTATAATCAATTGGGCACAAAGTCAGGCCAAATCAGTGTGATATTAGTCTGCTGTTATCAGTAACCTAACTACAGAGGCAACTACTGATCAGGCACTGAGCATTTTAGCAAAGAATCTACTGACATTCAAGTTGAAAATTGTTCAGTCTGATGCACTTCAGGACAAAAATTATTCCAATTATTTTTGACATTTATCTATCAAATGTTTTCTTTAAAACTTTTTTCTTGATATTTGAGGTTATAAATACCAATCTACAGAAAATGGAATGAGAGTGGGACACAAATCTATGAAGCTCACAAGCTGTCATGTACATTCAAGTGTGCAGTTTCTAAATGCACAGATTTCTGCATCAGTGAAAGCACCAGGACAATGGCCAGCTTTATTTTTACATTTTTCAGTTGTTATGCTTCCAAGCCAGTCATACACATCACTTACCAGTATAGATGTGGTTTGATATTTGCAAAAAGAGCAGTGATGTAAAGGCAGATCTAATTCAAGTGGGTGTCTGATCTCAGTGTTCACCTCTACTCTGTTCCTTTTCCTGCTGGAGATTACTAGTCAAATGTGTCAGCTCAGTTGTTCACTCAACATGTTTTAAAAGATATCTGTCCAGTAAATATATTTTGGATAAGTGTGGTAATTTCATAGAACCAGCATAAGGCACAGTCAACAGAGATGTTCCTCAATACATTTTGGTGAGCGTGCAGGAGCAGGTGTTCACTGATCTGAAAGATTAATGGGGAGAAAAAAGAAACCCTAAATGTTCATCCATACATTTACCATGAAACTCTCCACTGATTGATTTACACTGCTACCCTACAGGCAGTGATGGAGGATTTAGGCAATTCCCCACGCAGAGGCTGTTTCTCTGTCCCTTGCATCATGGGAAAACACTCATAATTGAGGATAACCCTCCAAAAATTCAAGACAACAGCTGAGCTTTGACCACAAATGATAATCAGTTTTATACTATTCTGAAAACAAGACAGATCTCGAAGGTGATATCATATCATCTGTCACTAGGGAGTACATACTTTATTTTTTGTCTGTTATCTTATTCCTGAAAAAATGTATAGTTTGTGCTGAGTTTGAACTGAAAAGTACTTATTTGGTAGTGAGCTCTGACTTTTCTGAAATTTTCACTTAGTTAGAAAGCCAGAGATTATTTAAAAATAGTTACAATGTGAACAAAAGACACGGGAAGGCTTCTTTGGTTTCTGAACTGATATAGATCCCGAGAGTGTTATTTGTCCCTAATTATTCTGAACATGCATGAAATGAATAATTGAGAAGAAAAAACATGCACTTGTTTACACAGGCAAAATAACTCTACTGAAGTCAACAGGTCTTTAGTATCATTGTATACCTAACTTCATTTAGTGCTGGGACTGTGTTGCAAACACATCTGGCATGGAAAGTTTGAAACATCACGCAGCTTTCCTGTGACACATTAACAGTGTTTATGTGTATAAGAGCAAGTTCACGTAGAACCCAACTGTGGTCAAAAACACTGTACTGTGAAAAGTCATTGTTGATTACAATCATAATCATTGCATCTGAAGCAGACTGCAGATAGGAATGCCTCTCTTTCTATTTTGTTTCTGTTTCCTTTCCAGCTTTCATAGGCTTGTCAGCTTGAAAAAAAAAAAAAAGAAAAAGCAAAAAGGGAAAAAAAGAAAAGGGATTCATTTGTTAGGCAAAAGGGTCTCTGTGTCCTGCAAGAGGGAACTTTGCTCACAATTATGGACAGGCATTTGGAAAAGATCGTGAATATCCTGAAACTTAGTGCATTGCCTTGTCACGTTGAAATACTGAGCTGCAGAGAATGGCATCCATTCCCCACTCTGGGCATTACAAAGTGAGCTGCTTTTTTTTCCCCTTCCAAGTACCACACTTCTTTCCAACAATTGAGTAATGGCAGGAATGTGAAGTAGAGGTCCCTGACCTACGTAAATATTAATATTGTGCCTTTTTTAATACTGATTTTGACATACTCAGCTGTAAACAATTTTCACAGGCTTTCTAATTTGGTCCATCACAACTTCCCAGCAAGTCAAATAGGTCTCTGACTAGGGTAGATAAGCACAACAGAGAAAGGGTGTCTATAAACAGAGGCAGAAAAAAACCAAGTTCACATCTGGGTCAGTGAACAATCATTGGTGTTTGGGAAACAATGTCAGTGAACAGCAGCACTTAACATTGCTTTAAAAAATTAAGTGCTCCTGGTCTGATATAACTGTCCTTGAAATCAAAGGGAATTTTTTACTGATTATAATGGAAACTGGATAGAAATGTAATGTGAATACCAACATGATTACATCCTTAATACATTCCACAAATCTAGCTATTTGCTAGAAACATGGAATACTACATAAGTCATTATCTGGATAAATCATTGTCTGGAAATCAGAGTGATTTAGACAAAAAAAACCCACAAGAACAAGAAAAATGGAAAATTAGGAAAACCAGTTTGTCATTGGCAGAAGAGCTGAGTGTACTTACTAGTTCTGTTTATGAGCACTTGCAGAAATGTTCTAGGGGTACATATGTTCCTACTTTGCATTTTAAAAAAATGGTATGCAAATTCAAAATAAAAACTTGAATATACACCAGCACTTTTGAGCTCTGCATAAAGGGTGGTTTTGCATTGGTATAAAGGTAAAGACACTGAACTGGCAAATATTGGTAAACAATTGAAACCTGCTCACATGAGTCCACTTTTGCACCTGGCAGGTGTATATAAGTGCAGGGCTTTGCAGATGCACTGCATCTCCTGTTACAGCAAATTTTGAATATACGCCCTTGTTTCCACATTCTGCCCCCCTTCTCAAGACAAGAGCACATGAAAGTGCTAATTTCATAGGACAAGGTATGTAGTAGATTGACACTACTTTTAGCTGCCAGGAGCTGTTAAAAATTTTTTTTGCCTAAAAGTTCCAAATACATTTAATAGTTGAAGAAATGTCCTGCAAGTGCCTGGAAATAACAGCTGAACCCACCTGCAAGTCCAGTGACTCAGTGGAGGAATGGGGCACACTAGTGACAAGGGAAGTGGAGCTGCCATTCCCAGATATTGGCTGTAGACATCTTTCTGTCCACACACTGCACACTGAGAGCTCCAGAGTGGCGCTGGTTCATCTGTAATGGGGAGAATTTTTAGATCTGTAACAGACCAAAGAGTATTAGTCTCCTCATAAAAGCAGCTCCCTTGTTTCCTGTACACATTCTTTCCTTCTGACATGTAAAACATCAGGCAGAGGTCAGGACTTCTCTTGGAGGGCACAGCTTATCCCATGGTGTGAACTGTCCTGTTGAGTCTCCCATGAACCGTTTGGACACTCAGCCAGTCCTTTTGCTCCCACACTGATTAAAGCCACCTCCTTCAGCTGACTGAACTGTCCTGATCATGCTACCTGGTTACTTGATGGATCCCAAAATCACACCATCAATGAACGAGCTGCATATACCATAGTAATGAGCCATGTACCTCTGGCAGATGAAACTTTTAAACACTTATCTCCTTGAAGTGTTTGATGTTTTTCCCATATGAGTCTATTTTTTTTTTCCTGTCACATTTCTAGTTCATTAATTAAAAAAACTACTGATCTTTCTGAATTTTGGTTACTTTAGGTAGAAACTAAGCTATGCTTACCTCAAAGAAAATGGCCAGAGACAAATACATTGCAACTGGAGAAACTGTGTTAAAAACGAAGAGAAAGGAAGGAAAACACAAAACCTTGAGCAAAGTAACAGACAAAAAGTAGGAATAGATATTGCTGCATACACAGACTAACAGGTGAAAAAATAAAAATATGTAATAGTTTACTAGGTGTTCAGAGGTTTGACAGACTGGATTCCAGTTTCTGATATTTATTTTAACTCTGTAATGTTGTTAAGTGATATTGTGCTATCAGCTGTGTTGTCCAGGACTTTTTCTGAAAACTTAAAAATATGTGTTGCTATAGAGAATCTTAAGGTAATAATTTCTATGGTTACTTTTTAGAACCTCAAAGCAAAATCAGATAATACTTGAATATTTCACATTATTTTAGCCATTTAAATTACTTACTGCCTAGTAGGTTTCCCTTTTCTCTCAGCATTAGGTAATATTGATAGAATAATTAAGATGCTTAAATCTTTTCTTTACAGCTTCTTGGTGCATTTAAAATGTAATTAAATCATTGTGAATTTGCAGCCTTCATTAGTTCTTTTTAAAGAAGTAGAAGAATATTGCCCTATAAACAGCATATATTCCATGACAGTCGGTTTGTTCTGCTGCCTCGTGAGAAGATAAAGCCTCATGGAGATGTTTTAATAAATCACTTTGAAGTCCGTCTCAGAAATTTGTCAAAAATAAAAGATCCATCATTTCATTCCACATTGCTAATTATATTACAGCCAAAAAAACCAGAGTACTTATACTAGTAATTTTTTAAGGTAAACTGCAACGCTAAAAAGGAATCCTGTACCTTTCCCAAAATCAGGTACTGCATTAGGAGATAGCTCTGTAGGTACATTTGTTCTTTCAAAAGTCATTCTCAATATAGTTATCTTTTAGCTCACTTATATTTACTATTTTACTATTGATTCCCCCTTTTTTTAATCAATTGAGTCTGATTTTAGGCGTGTAGACTGTCCAGGAATCTCTCATTTATTAATGTTATTAGAACTGATATGAAATCCTGGTGTACTTAACAACAATGGGACTCTCCTAGTACTTTCAGAGTAAAAGTTTATTACAGCTCAGGTACTTCTGGTGGAAAATGCATCCTGCCCTGTGCTGAGATCAGTCAACTGACTAATCGTGAGAACGGTTCACCTGGTGACAGCTTCATCACATCAGGAAAATTTGAAAAAATGGAAACAGAAAAGGAAGATATTACAAATGTGGAGCTACATCAGAACTAATTTTATTTTTAAAATTATCACTCAAATTGTTTTCACAAATAAAGAGTAATAAATTTACTCTTGCCTTCTTTCAGTTTTTAGAATAAAATCTTCCAAATAAGGTCTCATTATGTCTGTCCCAAAGAGCTTCCATTTTAATTAAGAGAAATTTAGAATGAAATAGATGGATCAATTCTTTTTTTCTTTCCAGTAAAAATTTGTAATTTTCATTGCTCTTTTCTGTTGCAGATTGAATGATCTAAATGTCTAGCAGCGGTTGCTGAGGTACAACTGAGCTGGTTTTTTGTCTGTCTGCAAGAGCAGGCATTGATATTTACAGCTAACCCAGTAATATCACAGTGGGAGACTGAACAGCTTGCCACAGGTCAAAGCAGGGCTAGCAGCAAAACTCAGATTTCCATGTCCCATGAATGTGCTAGTTATAACACTATTACTTTATAATAGATCTAAAATTAATTACTTCAACTCCAATTTCTAACACAGAGCCATCAGCACTTGTTCCTATGGCATTGTTGTAAGTTATTGTATATGACTCTTCAATAATTTACCCTACGATACAAAAATAGAATAAGTGGGCAGAAATACAGTGATCACCAAATGCTCAGTGCAATTTTTTGCATTTTCTATTTATTTGGAAGCAACACCATCTTGCAAGGTAAGTGAATCAGTACTCTTATGGTCTCTCACTTTTTCCTTTTCAGATTACTATTCTGACTTCCAAATTAAAAGGCCATTTTTTAACTAAGAAATAATATAAGCAGGCTAAATCCTTCACACTGGGGTGCCTGTTCTACTAATTCTGTGCTTTGCCAGTATCATCTCCTCTGTGGCTGACTGTTATTTTGCAGAAATGCAAGAAAAACAAACCCAAAACCAAACCCAAGCACTCAAGGAAACATCTCTGTGGTACATGTCCGTGTTCAGTTTCTATTATTGTTTAAAACATGCAATTCAAGTTCAAGTGGGGTTTTGCAACCAGACGGAAATCTTAGAGCTAGAAATGAACTCTCTATAACCCAGGACCTTTCTGCCTCCCGTTTTCTCACTCTTTCTTTTTCTCTCCAGCAAGCCCAAAGCCAGATAACACTTTCCTGCTGTGATTTTTTTAAAGTCACCCAACAGCTCTGGCAAATGAGAGCTGTCATAGTTTTTGGATGAAAAAATCATCTGCAGATCTATGAGCTGATAGGAGTTAATTGACAGCTTGCAGGATTTCGTCTCCAGGCAGAGTTAGAGAGAATGAGAGCCCTGTGGGTTTCATTTGGGCAGAGATAAAGCAGGTTTTTATTCAGTGCTCATGGAGAGAGCATAATTAACCTTTTAGAAGTTTTAAGAATGATCAAATTGTTATTCATTTTTGCAAATGAGAAAAGTGAGCTTCTTTCTCTGCCAGGAAAATGCTAGTACAGATTTCAAGGTCACTTGATGATTTCCTTTGACTGAAAAGTTGGAAGTTGGAGAAAAAAAAGGAAAATGCAAAGACTGAGAAATGGCATCATAAAATCATGCATCATTCAGGATGTGAAATGGACAAATGCCTTTTTTCTAACATAATATACTTTACCTAACATTTACTTCATGTTCATATTAGCCTACTGGATTCTGCATGTGATGAAGGTTTCCCCTTGTTATTATAAATAAGAAACTTGGCACTGGCAGCTGTCTTTTATGTTGCCCCTGTAATTTTTGATAAATATTTTCTTACACAAGATAATGGGCCATTTTACAAGGCCACTGGCTTGGTTATCAGGACGTGTAATATAATATGTTCATGTGATGTAAATTCCTAGAATGATAATATGAGTACAGAATAGAAGAATTAGAAATCTGCAAATTATAAATGAATATATCTCAAATCCCTTTTAATATAACCATGCTTCAGTTTCTGTCTGGCTGCGTTTCACTCTTCTAGGGCAGCTGGGCATAA
This sequence comes from Monarcha castaneiventris obscurior, assembly GCA_026261815.1. NCBI lineage: Eukaryota > Metazoa > Chordata > Aves > Passeriformes > Monarchidae > Monarcha > Monarcha castaneiventris. Next base: position 6,987,223 of record JAMPIT010000889.1, read on the forward strand.
GACACCTTGCAAAATTATAACCTCTTTTTTCCTTGTATTATTTCTTGCTAATTTGTAGGACAGCGAGAAGAATACAAAAATGGGTCCAGACCCTTGTGTTGCATAGAAGCAACATAGCAGTAAGAAACCATGAACAAGAATGTCAGAAAGCCTATGAAACCTGTTTTTCTAAACTGTAGATCTTATGATGCTATACTAATTCCAGTCTTGTAGAACATCCTTTTTGGTCCAACACAAAATGGTGAGATTCTCTACATGTAGGTTGACTCCCTGCCACCCATTCCCAGATTTCTCCCTGCTTCCCCCTCCAATCCTAGAATTTTCTGACCTGAGATCCACACAGTATGATAAAAATCATTGCAACATGTCACATCCTTTTTCTAATCTGGAGGTACTTAACAACCTCCAGCAACTCAAGTTACAGAGTTTTTTCTGCTATGATAAATCTATAAACTACCAGTTGTGAGATGCTGATAGATGCTCCTGTCCCCTACTCTCTAGCTGTTTTCTGTAAGATGTGCTCTCTATTCCTGTTGCGTTTTATTCCTGGATGTGAGTGCCAAAATAGTGGGAACTCTTGATTCACTCTTTTGATAAAAACCTTGTAAGTAAGTTTACTTAAAGGAATCAGCTTAGGGAGTGAGAAATCACATGCTTTGCAATGAGACTTTAAAGAGTTCTTTCTTTTAACTCACAAAGATTATCTTATCTTGTTTTGCTTAGAGTAAATCCTTGCTATTACAGTACGTTAGGAAAAGATTTTTTGGCTTTCTAAAACCCTCATGAGAGGACAAGGTGTTCTTGGTGTGATTTCTGTTTATGTTATCTGCTCTTTATAATGTGTTTGGTTTCTTTCTTTCCTAAATGCTATTGTCCTTTTGATTTAGGCAGGTTGGAAGATAAACTGATACCTTTGATAACACTTAAAAGGTGCTGAGACTGTGAGTGTCTTCAGCCACCTCTTTATTGTTAAAAAATAATGAAATATGGCAGGAAAAATAAGTCATAAATAGTTGTTTCTTCTTTTTTCTTGTGGCATGTTCATTATTGCATTATTGACTCTATTAACAAAGAATGTAGAGGGTTAGGCTATGAAAACCAGTTTATTCAAGTTTCAGTACTCCAAAATTCACGGCACCATGCTTCACCCAAGGGAGTGCAAATGCTCCCCCACTTTACTTTAAAACATCAGTGTTTTCCATTCCCATCCTGCTAATGTACCAGAGCACCCTGTTAGTAGGACAAACCATAATGCTCAGCCAAGACAAATATGTGTGGCTTCTCAATCTGAGTGCCAGTGGGTCCATATGAGGAGAATACTTCTGGTGACACTCTAGGAGGCTTCCCAGATAAGTCTTTTTATTGCCATACTCAGATCATGGATAGTAAATAGGAAGACTTGGCAGATGTAACACTTCCAGACAATTAAATGTTCAGCTATACATTTTAGACTAAAATGCACAGTTTTACAAAATGTGTCTGTCATATCAGTTTCAAAAAACTAATAATGAGCTAGCTTGTATCTTCAAACTTGCAGCAGGCCTTAAGGTTTTTCATATTGTAAAACCTTATTTAGTTTTTACAATATGAAAATTATAGACATGGTGACATTTAAACCTTTGCTTTTCATAGCATTTCACACTTACACCATTTTAAAAGACAGCTATTAACATTTACAAAAATCTTTCAGAAACCAAATGTTCTAACATGCAGAATTCCAATTATACTGTGTAAGAGGGTTATCGACTATTCTTCTACAAGGATACTTTGAAGTACTTGGTATTAAACCCAAAGCTAAAATGTCAGTTGCACGTAGACAATAAATTAAGGTTTATAAAAGCATGTAAGATTTATTTAATATTACAATTTTGACCTTTAGACTGCCTTAACCATGGCTTGCTTAAGTTTTCCTCCCTCTTGCCTTCCTTCTTTATCTGTATAATCTTGCTTGAATATTAAACAAAGGTTCTGATGCCAGTTATGCAAAGTAATATAAAGCCTTCATAGTATTAGTACTTTCCTCCAACTGCTGTAACACAGCCACATAAGCCATGTTTTTTTTTTCAGCTGAGATGTTTTCTGAATTGCTCAGGGAGTTCAATGAGCAGCATTTCCAAAGCAGTCAAGACACAGCTGTTTAATTTTCAGTTTCTCATTGCAAACATCCAAAACTTTCAATTAAATGCAAGCTATTCTACTGTTCTACTGGAAGACCCTGATAGGAAGATAGGCAAAGTCAAAAGAGAGGTGGCAACAGCAGGGCAACAAGAGAAGCTCAGTGTTGAAAGGAAAAACAATGCTACCAGAAGACAGATCTAAGTGAATGCTGTTTTGAAACACGTTTGAGGCTCACAGCAAACAAAGGACTACCCTGCAAAGGTAGGGGATGAATGAAATTTTTTTTTTTTCTGGTTTCACACTAAGATGTCTCCCTCTACCCAGACAAAGAAGCTCCTTTGTCAGAAGTCAAATATCCAAACTATTTTTGGCATCTCTCAGATCAGTATTATTATTAATTAGTTATGACCAGAAAAGTCGGGAAAGCAATCACAGAAGGAAATAAATGCTGAACAATCTACAAATAATCTTCTCTGCCACTTACTGCTGGGGAAGTACTTGTACTAAAAGCAATGTACTGAGGAATGACCACAGAAATGTATGTGGAAATTAAAAACTCAGTTTAATGATTTTTTTTTTTTTTTTTTTTTTTGCAGAGCAACACAGACAGTGCAAAGGGGGGTTATTCATACGAAATACATGCCAGGTTTTTTGGCAGAAGGAAATGGAGGAAGAAAATGTGGAAAACTGCATTGAAGCTCTAGTCTAGATAATATTCTGCTATAAGATGAGCTGTGAGACCTAAATGACTGAAAGGGCACACAAAGTGCCAGCACAGAGTCACCACCTGGGAGCTTTCCCTAGACACTTTTCTTCAGATGTCTCAACTACAGAGATAAGGTTAAAATGTTGAGATTGGCTGGACAAAGATCAGAAATTAAATTCAACTCCATGTTCATTTCATTTTATCCAGACTGTAGTTTAAAGATCCAAAGAGGTCACGGTTATTTTCTGAAATTTGAAGAAAGTTCTCAGAGATCAAAATGTTCACTGTGTCACAGCATGCTTCTTTCTCTGAAGTTGAGAGGTAAATGGGAACACTACATTTTACAACTCCTCCTGACAGCAGCTTAACATTTCAGCTTGACCAAAGTCACAACATTGTTTCTTCTAGTTCACCTTGAAAGCAGAGATTTCAAAACAACTTGTTTGGGTTTCTGTCACGGTTTAACCCCAGCCAACACCAAGCCCCAGGCAGCCGCTCGCTCACTCCCCCACCAGCGGGATCAGGGAGAGAGTGGGAAGGGTAACAGCCAGAACACTCCTGGGTTGAGATAAAGACAGTTTAGTAGGGAAAACAAAACCCATGCACCCAAGCAAAGCAAAACAAGGAATTATTTCACTGCTTCCCACGGCAGGCAGGGGCTCAGCCATCTCCAGGGGAGCAGAGCCCCATCATGTGTAGCGCTTGCTTGGATAGACAAATGCCATCACTCCAAATGTTCCCTCCTTTCTCTTTCTTCCCCCCAGCTTTATGTCACATGGTCTGGAATATCCCTTTGGTCAGCTGGGGTCACCTGTCCCAGCTGTGTCTCCTCCCAGCCTCCCAGGCACCCCCAGCTTCCTCACCAGCGTGGCAGCACAAACAGCAGAGAAGGCCTTGGCTCTGTGCAAGCCCTGCTCAGCAATAACAAATACACTGCTGTGTTATCAACCCTGTGTTCAGCACAAGTACAAAACATAGCTCCATACCAGCCACTGTGAAGAAAGTTAGCTACACCCCAGCCAAACTCAGAACAATTCTTTTAGTTTCACCTGCAGCTAAGTATTGGAATAACTAAGCAGAACAAGTTAAAGTATTTTTCCTTCAATACTGATGGCAGACTTGAAAGTTGGTTTGGTTTTCTTTTTTCTGATAGCAAGACTTGTTGAGGGCATGTATGACTGATAACACAGCTGATTTCCTTCCTCAACACCAACACACAACAAAAGTCAAATTCTCAGCTGTAACTTATCTATGTGAGGATACACAGCTCAAATAGAATGATTTTGCATCCCTGAAAACCACATACCAAATTCTCCTTTTCCAGCACTTACCACCTTCTCAAAATGTATCCTTTTTTCACTTTCTTTCTCCTCTTTTGTGATTAATCAAGGGAAAGCATTTCTGGGCACAGTTCGAGCATCACAGGAGAGGGTTGTGTTGCCTTCTCCCATAATCTTTTCTTGGCCCCCGCAAGTCTTTCTGTTAATTTTCCATCTGATGTTCATTCTATCTTTCAACAGGCTGCGTTCTCCAGAAGGGCCCCTTTTGTTTCTGCTCTGCAATCCACAATGACCTTGTTCTGCTATCAGATGAACAAATAGCCACCGTGGCAAGACAAGTGTCAAGTCACTGCAGAGGTTTAGGCAAAACTGAAGATTTTAGTACGATGTTGTATTAAGGCGTCTGTCTCTTATTGTTCTTATCTGTCTCAATATCTTAGGATAAAATGTAAAAACTCTGCTATGTAATTTTTTTTTTTGATTTAAAGTGCAGCATTTCTAATGCTATGTTAAGGAAAATTTAAGAGTCAGATCATGAAAATAATTTGAACAAAATGGTTTTCTTAAATTCCATCCAGGGTAATTTCATTCAGTCTGGCACTAAGATTGGTTGCAATTATTTGCAGAATCAAGGTCCCAGAGGAAACTAATCTCAGAACAATACATTGGGCAACTTTTACCAGAACAATGTAGCACCCAGCAGAGAGGCAATATTAGGGAGCTGCAGGAGAGACAAGAAAGTGAAAAGGTTTATGTTATTGATTGTAGAAAAGAGAAACCTTCAGTCATATATGAAATCAATCAACCACTCTATTTTGGTTTAGTACATTATTCATTCACTACATTTAGTACTGCCTCTAATTGTTTGCAATATATTGAGATTTGCAGACTTTTTGGGACTTTCCAGGAGGCCAAATCTGGAGACCTAACAGTTAAATCTTTTTTTATCTCTAGGGTGGTTTGTTTTGTTTTGTTTTGTTTTTTATTTCCTCTCTATCTCTCCTCCCCTCCTCCCCCCCACCCCTGCCCCAACCAGTGCTATATGAAGGAGGTGAGGGCACTCAATCAACTTTATTGAGCTACAGCAGTTTCCATGCCTCTCAAGTGTCTGGATTTTATTGGAAAGCCCTCCACTTACAGAAATGTGAATTATGGGCAATGCAGTGTTTTCATGTTCTGTTCCAGTTTTTGCTCCATGGCCACTGATACTGTAAGGAGATATCACTGAAGGCCTATGCAATCAAAAGAAATGCAGCCAAATTCCTATGAATTAAATTTATTGTGTTGACTCAGATACTGTACAAATTTTTCCTGCCACCTAGAACAGATATTGATTTAATGAAGAAGAGAAAAAACCCCAAAAAAACCAATTAACTAATTCATCTCAATTTATGTCTCCAGCATCACCACTTCCATGCCCAGGATTTCTTTATTTTTATTGGGCTGGTAATGACTTCATAATACGTTCTGGAATGGTAGAAGTATAAGGCTAAATACTTTAGAACTGGGATTTAAGCACACTTCAACATTGATTTAGAGAATAATTAATGCTACTGAGCAATATGGGATTAAAGAACTTGAAGATCTTGGTGTCATTTGACGTGTGTGGTTATTTACGAGCATTTTTAGCTTTTCTCTCATTTACCCTGGTATGCTTAACTGCATACTGAGAAAAAAAAAGAAGTGAAAAAATTGTTTTCGTCTGGGACATAATAACTTTCCATTCACTATGTGGTGCACTATTGAACATTAAAGGACGGCTCTGTTTCCTGGATGCTAATGAGGATATTGTTTGATTTAAATGCACTACAGTCAGAGATTCTTACTGTTACCATATGCTTGAGACTTTCCTTGTATAATTCCTAAGACTGTAAATCACCAAAACCAGCCACTAGAACACCTGTACATTCCTGATTGGAAATATAGGTTGTTAATCGAACTGTAATTCAGAAAGACTTTTTTGGAAAAATTTGATAGGATTTTCTTGCAGTGTTATAAAGCAGAAGAGGTTAAGTAGATAGAATGAAGGCAGAATGGAGAAAGTCGCTTCAACCAAAGGCAATTTATGTAAAGGGAAGATTCCCTTCATTAATGCAATACATAATGAGCGGGCAGTGCCAGGTAGCTGGTGGTTTTTCAGTCGTTAGAGTCATATTTTCTTATCCTGCACATGTGAATTGCACCTGCTGTGCAGGTGTAGTTGAGGTGGTCGTATATATGAGTAAAATAACCACTTGAGCAATTGTGCTCACATTTTTCATACAGGCTTTGGCTTTGTGTCTTTGAATCTCTGAACCACCCGTGGTCTGTGCGGACTGCTCCTTCCATCATCCACTTTGATCACATAAAAGTGAAACTGTGGCAAAACCATATGTAGCAATTTTTAGCTAGTACTTGGAACATTAATGAATACTCTCTGTCGGCGATGTCAGGTTCAGCGCACTAAAATGAAGAATGTTGCATTTGAAGGGATGGCAGGGTAAACGCAGTCAGACCAAATGTAACTTCCCTCCAACCTGGTCCCTGGGGCCCTCTGTGAGCCACTACCTGAGGGAACTTCATGTGCAGGCTGGTGTCACCAGAGTGGGACTGCTTTTAGGAGAGGTGGCTACCCAATACACCATGAGGCAAGCAATCGCTCCAGGAGAGCCTGAAGAGAATGTGGTGTGAAGGACATTCGAAGCCAGGTGCTCACTTGTGCTTCTGGTGTCAAAAGGACATGGAAGTGAACCTGAACATGAAATATGAAGAGGAGGAGCTGCACAAGGTGTAGGAACAAGGAGAGTGTGACGGAAACCTGAGGGCAGTAAGGAATCAAGGTCATGCAGGTGAAGAAATAGTGGTGCTACCATGAAGATGGTCAGGATGTTAAGAGTAAAGGGCTGAGGGAAATATAGAGGGTAAGAGACCATGTGGCTGAGCAAGCGGCTTTGAGAGAATTAATACAGAGAAGTATGATAGTAAATAGAGAGGGCAAAAAACCAGTCACAGAATAAAAAAGCAAAAGAGGAAGAATTTTTCCTCCAGGACATAGGACAGGAGTAGAATAATGCTCTTCCCAATAGCCACTGCATGGGACCACCCTCTTGTGTAGCTTTCAAATATAAAGACTTCCATATACAGCCTGTTAGTTAAATGGTGGTGGTGTGTATGTGTGAAATTAAAAAAAAAGGACAGTGAAACTTTCACTGAGCGGACACCTGCTGTAGCAGCTGAGCTAGGACTAGGCTGGCTTATGGCTGTTACAAGGGTTTTCACTGTGCTTAACTTGGAATTATGCCAGGCACTGACCACGGAACCCCATGTTCTTAGAATAAACAAAGGGATTTTAATGATTACGAATGACTGGAAGATCAGGTTTCTATCCAAGAGAAATGATACTGCAATAACAGGTATGAGAAGATGATAAAAGCTGAACTATTTTTTTTCTAAAGAAGCTGTATGGTTTGTTTAGTTCTTCTTGTCCTCTGCATTTAAATACTTTTAAGGAGAAGTAAAAAAGTAGATCAGAAGTTAACTTGCAATAATAAAAATAAAATCACAACACACAATCTTCTGCTCGTCTGTCTTCTTTTTAATGTCGTTTGTCTAAAAATGCATTACTTTGTATGTATGAGAAACTGGAATGAGTTCATCTAAGTGCTTTTTAAGTGCAATGTAATTGTATGTTTCTCTGCTGTAAAAGGCCAACAGAAAATTGGACACAGTACACAAACAAGATTTTTAATTTTTTTTCATTCTCCATAACTACCCACTTTCAGAACTGGAAACTGCATAAACAAGACAGAGCGGAGTGAAAATCACTTAACTTCAGATTTGTGCATTCTGCTGTAGGAGCAGCTTTTTCAGCTTATGTTTGTATTTATAGATCCACCACTAGGCCAGACCCTTTAGTGAGCTGTAACTGAGAGCAGATTCAAGAGTAACATCAAGTACTTTTTAAAACTTCAACCCAGCCACCAAAATTGTTTGATCTTTTATTGGCAGAGTGTGGCTGTTGTAAAAATAAATGAAATACAGTAACCAGTCAATGCCAAGTAACTGTAGATGAATCCAACCTAAACTGGGTTCAGATAATTCTTGGAGTATGCTCTGCATTACCATCAGCTTTGGTTCAGACAAACACATGTGCATATGTATGCGCTCATTAGTTCATTATATTTTTCATTTTTTGTTTTTTTTTTTCAAAAGGATCCTTTTCATTTTTAACAGGCACACTGATATTCTTGTACTGGCAGTCTTTTTCACAACAAGGTTATTTCTGGAAGAGTCTTCCATTTTGCATGCAAGCAAATAAATAGTATGTAATAACATGCACATATGCCTCCTTTCTAACTGGAAGATTATATTTTCTTCTAAAACTGATCTAGTTAGATAAATGTGAGAATATACTGCAACAAGATACTTTAGGCTATGCAAAATACTGGACTGGAGCTACATTTAGTCATGGCATAGCAAATCCACTTAAGAGTCCCCTGAGACAGCCTGGTGGGCTAGAATAACAGCTCCATTATTCAGAGTTTCATGTCTATCACCCTACTTATTAGCATAGTTTTGAGGTTAAACAATGGTGTTAGTTTTCTCTGAGCATCCTCCTACTTATTCATTATCAAATTACTTTACATTGTTTGTTTAGACTGATATCATCCAGGTCCTAAAAATGTGATTTGCCCAGTTACAAGATAATTTTCAGTGAACCAATTTAGCGTCTACCTTCAGCATGGAACCAGAGCCACCTTAGAAACAGATTTGAAAGAGTTTTTTCAAGAATGAACTACCAAGCCTGATGAACTGGGAACAGTGGAAAGTCTTTCAATTTTTCCAATGAGTTTTGTATCAAAAGTAAGATCTCATTTTTGGAAAGTACTTATATATGTCCATATATCTGCCCCCTTACAAAAAAAAAACATTTAAGACCACAGACAAGGAGGATTTTGTTTCATGATTAGAGGCCAAATAGACTAATAAGGGCTTTCCTGATCAAATATTCAACATCAACTAAAATATCCAGGACAAAGTACAGAAAAAAACAACAAACAATGAGGTCTGTGTCTAAGCTTTTGTCTATGCTACATTAAAACAAAAGAATATTTCCCCAAGTTTAAGAGAACGCTTTGCTTCCAAGACACTGTTTACTCTCATCACATTTATTCTGATCTTCAGAATTTGATAGAAATATTCCAGTGTACTGCTTGCCACCCATTATCTCACAAGTAATATATGACCCTCCTCACCAACTTAAGGAAATCAGGATTTTTTCCGTAATGCATTCAAGAGTTGCTCTATCTATCCGCTCACATGGTCCTGTCTAAATAAGTTAAAAAACCCTATCTGCTTGCTCAACCAAGAGTTGTTATGGATCCACCAGCTCCAGTTTTTATTTAGCAGTAACTTCAAACTTCCTGATAGCCACTTAGTAAATTTGCATGATGTGAGACCTGATGTAGGTGTGCATACATGCCTAGCTGGGTGGTAGCACTGGATAAACACACACAGAAAGAAATGACTGTGATCTTAAATTATGAAATATAGGCAGTGCTCATTTTCCAGGTAAACATCTATAAAGTACACACATGCCTCTCTAGAACATGCATTATTTTGACCCTTTTCCATAAGAAGCTTAGAGCTTCTGGGAGTCATGTTTGCTTCTCCAAAATCTGGAATGGCAGAAGCTGAGAGCAGAACATTTTCTTGTTTGAGCCATCACTGCTCTATCTTGCTCCTCTGTTTCTTTTTTTGCCTATGTCCACCTACAAATAGCTTAGGAAAAGTCTGAGCTGAGCTAATTCAATTCATTGCTGTGCTCAAACTGACATAAAGTGGAGAAGTATTTGATAGTGTTCCCATGACTTCTCTGAGAAGCTACAAACAAGGGGAAATTGCGGATCAGAACAAAGCTCCTGTCAGCTGTCTTTTCCCACTGATATATTTTACTGTAATTATTACTTCTTGAAAACTGGCATACATTGTAAATTACAAGGTTATTTAAGTTCTGAAGGTGTACTACATTCCTGCTATGAAGTTTTTGAAAAAATTGTTTCTTTTTATGTGTTTACAATAAAGCTGAAGTCTACCAGAGGAAAAACAATACTACGTTTTAAAGTAACGTGTATGAAATGCATTTCAATTTCTTTCTTTGGCATCTCTGCACAATTTTTTGGAATATATATATATATATGTATGAACTCTATAGCACCAATCTAATACTTTTATAGAATGGATTGTGTGACATCCAGGACATATTATGATGAATCTATTTAACATGAAGGCTTGCCAGAAGTACAAACTTGATATGTTACACTTCTCTAACCTTATGTTTTCAGGACAACACTATGCCTTTTTAGCACTGACTAGGAAATCAGATTGAATATGTCTGGGGATACAGTTTCACATCGTGCATAATCCTGGTTCTGCCACTGAAGAAAATCAATGAGGGTGAAGCATTGATCTCCTTGCAGAGTACAAATGCAGTTTGCACTGAAACACACTGCTGGGGATTTTGTTATTCAAGTCATTTGACCGCTCAATGTGTTTGCTAACCAAGTTCTTATCATGCAGCACCTCACTAGCCTAAGCTTAGCTTCAGTTATGAATATAGCAAAACCAGGTCCCTTTTGGAAGAAGAAAAAGCCTTTACATATGCACAGTTCTTCTAGTACGTGTATGTTTGCTCAAGGCTAAACTGAAATGCCTTTTCTTCAATGACATTTCACAATGTCACCAAATATATGAAAGTCTCACAGAAGGATGTGTGAATATGAATCATTCCAAAAAAACATTCTTTTCTGTTATGATGGATTTTATTTTAGTGTGTGCTGGTTAGTCAAATTGTTTTCCTTTTACTTTAGAGAAGCAATTTCTATTGAGAATTTCTTGATGTTGCCAAAATATGCATGTGTTTGTGCTACATATTTACAGGTATGACAAATGCATGCACACACACATACGCACTCTCCCTAGATAGAGACATGTACTTTTTTATTTATATATTAACTATATTTCATTCTTGACAGCAAAAATATTTTCCTAACTTACAGCCTTCCAACTTCAGACAATAAATCAACTATTTTAAAAGTGATTGAAGATGATTCATTTAGAGCTGTTGTAATATAGTGTTTTCTTTAATGAAAATTTATATTATTTCCCCTGGAATAAAATTCAGTTACATAAATTTGTACAGAAAGATGCGAGAGAATGGTTACATTCTGTGGTGAACACAGACTGGTGCTTGACAACAGGCAGGACCCTGACCTGCTGAAGTACTCTGATCTTATTTAATGCATTTACTCTGAACTAGGATTTTCCATGGTATTGCCATTATACAAATATATGTAGCTGAACCAGATGGCATTTTTATTAAGACATAACACTTGCAGATCAACATTAAACTGCAGCTATATAAAGAAGTTCCTCAGAACACTAACAAGATTAAGATAATGAATTCTGCTTTAAAGCATGTGAAGATCAGACCGCAGTTCTAGTATTAGAGAGGGGAAAAACCCCAAACCACTCTGGCTCTATTGTTGTTTGAGTACCTAATATTTGGAAAGATGAAATACTAATCGAAATATTACAGGAAGTACAGTAGATAAAATGGATGCACTGCAAACCATTGTTATCTAATAGACTAATATATATTATTCTTTGTTTTATATGGTGACATATTTGGCATAATTACAGTGAAAAAATAAACAAAATAGGAGTGTGTCAAATGCAAGATTTCCTCTGGCTATTCGGTGTTACACCAAGAGCAGTTGAAGTTCACATGACAGCAAAGACTTCTATATTTGAGCAAAGAGCTGCTTTATATCTGAAGCAAATGCAATAAATCACTGAAAGAATCTTATAGAACTCAATTCGTGGTGAAACATTCAATACCAGTCAAGCAGCAGAATGCAATTAATAGCTGAACTTTTCATCTGTCTATCAGTGGATTAAATCCACTCACTTTAAAATGTGAACACTTTGAGAAATTTTGATATTTCATAATTACATACTTTATCACAATGGGGGTTGTGTGTATAATAAATATAATTCCTGTCATGCATACAGCAGTACCTTCAAAGCACATACCACAAAATATAAAAAGTTACAGTAGAAAGGAATAAAGTACACAACTTAGTAGAAAAAAAACCCTTAAAAATTAAAAACCCTTAAAAAGCAGCCAGATTAAATAAAAGTATCCTTTTATGCTCCCTGATGTAATTGTGTACATCCAGTCATTGAAAACTTGACCTCACAAAATGCACGCTGATGGGACCTTCATAAATGGAAGAGTGAAAAAGAGGCCAAACCCAGTCCAGCTTCTTTCAGCTGGGTGATGTCCATGCCCACGCCACTTTTTGCTCTCTTGAACCTCCTCCTGTGACTTCAAGTAACAGAAAAGCTATAAACTAGGACAACCTTCACATTGCAAAGTGAAACACATCAGCACTTTTCATCCTCCCTTGTCTGTTACTGCTGGTGACTCAATTATTCATTTTGCTTCTTTCCTTTAGGACTTCTAAATTGTGAATTTAATTTCTTCATTTCCACACCTCATCCCCTATATTCATGGATACCATTTCAAGAACCTGCTAGGTATCCTTTCACAATATCTGTAAAATCCTTTTTTTTTTTCTACAATCACAACTTGCATGCATATACCTACTACCTTTCCCTGTGAAAATTGTAATGAATGCTTCCTCATTATTTACATTTCACTGAAAATTAAATATAGGTACATATGTACATATAGACATATGTAAATAAATCTTTAGATCAGTGTTTCAACTACCAGGATCAAGCCCATACAGAAATACAACTCCAAATCAAAGCTTTTGATACTTTTCTTTGAGGACACCTTGTCTTTTATTTACATTTCTCTTACTGCCTTTTTCCTCCTTCTCATAAATTCTTTTTCTCTTCTGTTTACTGTTCTGGTTTATACAACAACAGAAAGAAATTACTTCCTGAACTTTGAAAAGCAGGCCACAGCCGTGCTTTTGTTTTCCATTTCTTTTCCCACACAGGTTCCTAGATAAAGCATGTTTCTCCCACAGACATGGGAAACATAGTTTGCTTCTCTGAGAAATGTGTGTCACACTGACAACAAAGATCCATCCAATGGGGTGAAAACAGATCTATCCCTTCCCACACTTTCTCTCAATAAACCCCTAAAAGATTATCTCAAGCCAACAAACAACTTCCATAGAAGCTCTGGTGAGACCAGGATGCACCTTTTTATTTCACCCTTAACAGCTCGGAAACTGATGTTCAAGTCCAAGTGTGGTCATCAGAATTGCTTTGCTCTTCTCTTTGTTACCCATAACACTATTGACTCATGTCACAATTAAGCAGGATAACTTAATTTTCTGGGGTTTTTCCCCCCCTGTTTTTAATTATTTAAAAACCGCAAACCAAACCAAAACAAACAAACAGACAAAAAAAACCAAAACTCCCAAACAAACAAAAAACCCTAACCCCCAAACACTGGAAAAGTATGGCATCTTGATAGTCTCAGCATCCTTAAAAAACCTGGTTTAGTTATTAATTGTGCATGAAATATATGGTGATTCTATCCTTTTCCTCTACATGGGAATAATTTGCAAACTAATCCTGATTTTTACAAAATATCTTTTATGCCTCAGTGCTGAATGTTTTACACAAACAAATATTAGCCCATGGCTTGTTTGCAAACTGCTGACTGAAAATGCTTGTTATTCATGGCATAAGACTTATCATTTTATTGATTTATAGTCTTCGTGGTTTTTAAATTTTAAATGAACAACAATTGTCTCAGAAGTATATGGGGAGTGGTTTCAGTGGGTAGGAGGAGAGAAAACACAGATAACCCAGACAAAAATGAAGCAAGGATAAAATTATGTGTATGAAATTAGACTATAGGATCATAGGATATTTGACTTTGAGACTGAAGGTAAATAAACACAGAAAGATGTTTTAAAAGTGATAGCTTTTTTAAAAAACAACATTGTTAATCCACAACCCAGTGTGCCAGAATATACCATCAATGCTACTTATGGTACACATTTTCAAGATAATATCTTATATGCACTGAAATATTAAATTCTCTGATTTTGGGATCAGAAGCTTTCATTACAGGACTTGTGTTTATTTAATTACTCACAAGTAGTGGTTCAAAAAAAGTAATTTATATCAGTGAGATGAATATACAGTATATAATTATGAGAACACAACTATCCCATAAAATTTTGTAATAGTTTTCAATTTTCAATAATTTTCAAAAATTTTTCAATTAAGAAACCAATCTGCCTTCATTGGTACCTCATGTAATATTACAGAACTATCTGCACAAAAGTTTACTCTCTGGGCATGTTAATGAAACAGAAGTAGATTTTAACTTGCATAATATTGTATTAGGCAACTGGGACCATAATTATATTTTCAAATTAAGAAAATAAAACCAAAAATAAATCCAAGATGTTCTGATTAATGATAATATAATCATAATCATGGAATATATTTTTACAAAAAAAAAGAGGGGAATTACATAGGGAATGGTGCTCAAACCCAAAGACCTGATATTCATCCACTACCACCTTTGGAAGCAGCCTGTCTCTCCAGGTTCAGCCTCTTTCTGTATCTCATTGAAAGGCCTCAAAAAAACTGAGCAGAGTCAAAGCATCATAATCTAGACCTTTCCAGTAAATATATATTAATCTTCAGCTCCTTCCTTTTGTGAGGCACATTGCCTAGTACCTTGATGAAATGCTGTTGTGTAGAACTGTGATTCTGCAAGTTTTTGAAGAGGAATTTTAACATAATGCCAGTTCTGAGTGCTCTGAATGTCTGTGGCCTGGGGGGCAGGAACTGGGAAAGAATCGGTTTCCTAGCATTAAAGCCACAGATCAGCACTGGATGAGTGTAAACTCTGTACTGAGTGCTTGTCTGAAACCATGTCAAAGCATGTCAGCTTTTTTTAGGATGGTGAATTACTAATGAATCTTGACAAATGTACGTCATTGTTTTGTACACTGCGCAGCAAATGATTGCTTACATTCCTAATCCTGAGAGAAATACAACATTTCTGTCTTCCAGATGAAACGAGAACATTGTGGTGAAGTGCACAGTGCCCTTGCTGGAACTCAGTCAATGTCAAATACTTAATCTAGACTTGAACTTCATGACTGTGCAGTCACCTGTAGGAGATGCATAGAGACTTAACAGGATTACAGGTCTAAATCTTATATATTGGTGGTTTTTGAACCTTCAAGGTGTTATCGAAACATAAATATTCATCTCTGGGTGAACTCTCTGCCACAGCAGCCTTCCTCAGCACACAAAGATTTGATCCGAGTCCGTGATTCTTGCTGAGATATGCATTGCATCATTGTCTATTTTCAGCTTGTTACATTAATCAAAACCTATCCCGTTTATTAAACTGCTTCCTGCAGCTCAGGCATTTGAAATTCAGAGTGCCAGCAAGCAGCTGCCAGGCACCGTGAAGGAAAGAGGTGGAGCAGATCTGAGTAATGTACAAATTGAATTTCAAGTGACTGAGCAGCCTCTTTATCTCTTAGTGACACAACCAGTGATTGTAACAGTATTCTTAAAGGAAATGAAACCTGGAGCCGTGGTTCAATCACTGGGTACTTACTATAGCCCTTCCCAGCAGTCCTCCCAGAACTACTGATGAGTGTGACCTTTGTAAAAATGCACAAAGCCTTGATTTCTGCACAGTTAACCTTTACAAGCTGGAACCCTCCTGTGGAACCTAACCACAACAGAGGAATGCTTTGGAATGAAAACACACAGACATATATTTTATGAAAGGGCAAATTTCCAAAAAAGAAGGTGAAAAGAAATAAAGGGAGAAAGAGAAATTATTTTGGAGACAGGCAGTTAACAGTTTTCCAAATAGACAATTACCTACTGTTGTGATTGGTACTTGTCACACTTCTCATATTCCACAGGTATGAAGAAGTCTAGCCCCGAAGCTGCTTTTATCATTACAATCCTAACGTCATGTGTTCCACCAAAAACACAGTGGATACAGGTGCCATGCTCAGACAGTCAGCAGGTTCCCACCTCTCCATCAGTGTTCCCCCCTTGCACACCTGAATCCCACGATGTGTATGTGAGACTGACTGTCATAAGAGATTTTGGGAGAGGTGGGAATTGATGTTCTCCCATCCTTATACTTCAAGTCTTGAACTCAGCCATGGGCATTACTTTCTTGAGCACTCAGGACCCCATGTTGTCTCAGCCACGGGTGTGTGCTTCTAGCATTCCTTTGATGCTGCTTGAGAAAGAAAAGAGTCATTTTCCTTATGAAAGTTTTGATGAATGCAAAAAAAACTACTGGTAACCATTTCAGTTGATGCCACAGCAGGTAAAAGAGGATGAAGGATAAAGGCTGTTGGAATGCTTTGTAAAGATCTCTTGAGAAATTTTGATGATAGTTGATTCCTCTTCTAGGCTTTTTTCCTCATTATCCTTAATGATACTGGAAGCTCTTTGGGAAATTTTAATTATGTCTTTAAAACATGTGAAAGGCAAAGTACTATTTTTTTATGTTTTGTTGATTTAACTTCCTGAGGATATGTCCTTGCGGATGTGGTCTTTCGGGTAAGACCTTTGGAAAAATGACATTTTTGAAAACGAAGCCTTAAAATGTAAACAGTGCATTCTGTAATTTGCCTAAATAGATTTTAGTTTGGTGTATAGAAGTCTTCTCTCTAAAATGTGCTGTCCTGCTGTCTCTACTTGTCATGCTGGTACCACAAAATTCCTGCTGTTCTGTTTTCTGGGGTGACTCCATTCTGGAAGAGATATCAACTAAAGCATTTAACATAGAAAAATTATGAAAAATACTAAATAAAAGAAGTATTAATTGACAGGAGACTGTCACTAAAAAAGCACAAAATAACCAACTCATAAAAGTATTTTACCTTTAATAGCAAATTTGAAGATTCATGTTGGCAGGCAGTACATTAATTATTAGAATTTTTGTTTCCCTGGATGGACTGAAAACTTACGACAGCTTTTTCCAATGCACTTTTTAAAACTGCATCTGCAAGATACATGGGTAAGAACAACTTCATTCTAACCTTCAAAGTGAAGCCACATGCTTGGACCACAGCAGGAAAATGGCTTTAATTCATTCTAGATGACCTTTCCACTGAAAAGCAAACCTCTGCCCTTAGGCTATTTAGAAAGGTTAGGTGTACCTTTTTCCTTTTGCTATTACAAGGCATATATTTATTAGTGCTCTCTGGTGTTTTTTTCCAACCAACTCCAGTTAGCTTTTAGAAAAATCAAACAAATCCCACCTTCATTCCTACCCTTTTCACTTTTGTAGATCATTAACTACTTCCAGACTCTTGCTTTTGAGATCTGAGTGCATTTAAAAAAAAAAAAAGGGAGTGAAGTTCAACAGTATAATTGATATAATTCAGCAAACAATAGGCCATTAAATAGCAGACTTTTTATTCTTTAAAACTTTTTTTGGTTGCTATAAGTAGCCAGTTTAAAAGAAAAAACCCATAAATCTCTAGTGAAATGGTGTTAAATTTGCTGCTTTTCATCTCTGACAATAAGGATTTTGGTATGGGTATATGGACTTAGCACCCAGGGGACAATGTTAATTACCAACAGAGGAAATCATGTTCTGTATGCAGATTGGTGAAAAGTCTTTATTAAATACTAAGAAATAGTTAATTTGTCATTAGACAGAACTTGAAACCAGAGGCTGCTTCTTATGAACCATTGATTAAAGTTTATGGTAGCAATAACCTCACTGAAAAACATTTGCTACTATACATAATTACAAGGTTTTAAACCATTCATCTTCTTCTGCAGGTTAACCAACCAAATGGGCGTAAGCTATTTGTAACAACCAATACTACCAATATTAATATTCAGGTTTTTAAAATGTCAAACAAGCTTCTTAGTATATAGTCTATAACAACTTGTGCGTTAATAATAGCACCAAATATGAAAGGCCTTCCGTTCCAGACACAGCATGATATTGTAAATAAAAAGGTATAATTTGGCTTTTAACTGGCATGGTCCCTCAGACAGTGTGTATGCCATACACACAGCCCTTTCCACAGAAGTTCTGAGAGCTGGTGGAACACATAAAGAACATAAAGGGTCCTTATGATGGAGGTGGGCCAGGGATCCACCGTGAGTGTAACAGCTGGTTGTACATCTTCATGCTGATGAGAGGAGGAACTTGCCCTCCATCTCTCTTACCTATGATACAAAGACAGACTTGCTTCACCTGAAAGGCTTTTCTTTGTTTCTGTAGGGAGCAGCAGGAAACTGGTGTGTCAGCCAGTACAAACACAGAGAATATAAAACTAAATTGTAGTTTACTCTGGTGGTAATTTCCTAATCAAGCCAAGATAATCTCTACCATGTGTAAACGACTATGTCCATCCTTTAGTCTTTTGCTGAGGCAGCTGTACTCGTTGTTTTTCCCTCACTGCAGATTTTCTGGAGTCCACTAGTACATCAAGCCTAGGAGGGAGAGCAAAATGCCTGCATGAGTAATTCCTTTGGCTGGGATTTGTACTCAGTTCTTTTCAGTCTTGGAAAAATCGAACAAGAGAATGTACTTACTCTGAAACCAGTTCAGCAACATTTCTCTCAGGAGTATTTCTGGAATATGAGAGTGTCCCAGATTACTGCCTATACCCTCTAGAAATGTTTTGATTAGATTAGTGTATAGCTTCATTCTGGATGTCTGTAGTCATTGGGACAGTGCCCAGAGTGAGAAGCAAGGCTATTATTAGAAATCCTGTTTGAAGGTTACAAACCATTGCAGGATGCTATTTCAAGACAAGCTACACCGTGCTATGACCTATTGCAAACAAAGCTGAAGAACCTGTGGTAGCCCACTGACTTTTTCACAAACCCATTTTAGCTTGGCTGAACACACACAGTGGTATGTACCTAAAAGTGCATCAGCAGCAGCATTGCTAGTCTTGGGGTGAAGGACAGATAGCCCCAGCCATGCATAAGCCCCTGCCAGCTTCCACTGAACTTAACTAATGCAGCTCTGCTACATACGGCACCTCTGGGATCTCGGTAATGAAGTGACCCGTCTTTAATAATTCTCCAAATCACAGTAATACAATAACATTTGTGACCCAGTCACTTAAGGTAGTTACTCTTGAGTAGCAAAATAGTAAAGCAAGAGCACGTGGGGTGGCTAAATCAATAGAGGTGGTAGTGACGCAAACAGTAGCAAATTGTGGGGCTCTGTTATCAGTGCTGCAAATACTTACAACCAAAGGCAGCAGCTCTGAGGGATTCAATTGCACTCAGTCATTTCCTTTTCTAATGGCCATTTCATAATTGTGGGAAATTTCACGTGCATGTTAATTCTTCAAATGTTCTTGGCCAGCTTCCATCCAGTAAACAGGGTTGCTATTATCTGAGTATTTAAGTCAGCCGAGCTCTCAATAATAATTTAATGACGGGATTTCATATTGCTTTGGGAATACTTGTTAACTGAATGGCTGCACTGAGAGGTTGAAATAAAATATTCTTGTAGCCATCTTGGATTGTGGGGCTTTATCCCATTTTGAGGGCTGCATTTTTTGCTTTCCACCATTGATTACAATGTTGCAAAAAAGAGGGAGAAAAAAGAAAGGAGTGGTTTTTTGTACACAGAATCAAATTTCAGCAGACAAATTACATGAGCTAAATGTCACCTAAAAAGATGGTTTTCCTGAGACCAGATGCTTGGAAAATCATGTCTTCATTTAAAATGCATGTTCCTGCAATCTGGTGAGTTTGTCCTATCGGCGTTTGTGAAACAGTATTTAAGAATATTAGACTTTTGGTGAGGAGCTTACATCTGAAAATGGTGAAGGGTTCTAACCCCAAATAATACATGAATGATAAGCATGGAAAATTCGTATGTAAAACTTAGGCATTTTCCATGTCATAGTTGATGCCGATACCCAAAACATGACTTCACAACATGCACATGCTGTGCAATCCGTGGCTTAAAACGTACAATTTCCTTAATGCGGGCACTGTCGTGCACAGGAGAGAATGACTGTATGGGCACATCGTTTCCCTGGGTTGGGTAGGGAATCAACTACACAAGCAGACACAATGTCTTTTGGCTGACATCAGCAGTCAGACGCAAAGTCTGACACCAGCACCCCCAGACTGGTAAATTGTTACCCCACCGGTGTGCACTAGCACAGTGACTTGGTGTGGCCTTACTGCTTAGCTCTTAATGGGCTTTGATGAACTCCTTCCTGAAAGCCCTTTTATGCTTTCTGTTGACTCCATATGGCATTCTGATGAGCTCACGCTTCTTAAGTACTTCTGTATCAGAAAACAAGAGCAAAGCTGAAACAAAGTGAGTCATCTGTTTTACTCTTTGCTTTCACTGCATGAGATAATGTGGAGGTGTTAATTACACGACTTCACTGAGTCTTGACTAATAACAGTGTGCAAACAAATGTATGTCAAATTCAGCTACAGAAAGCTTCTACTAATAAGGTAAAACTAGCAATTAGAGCTGACATTGAAGTCATACTTTTCCTTGAATATTCATTTATGAAGCAGTTGTTTGTAGGCTTCCTTCTATTTTCTTCAAGAGAACTAATAGGAACTCCTAGTCATTCATTAAAAATGACTTAAATATAATTTGGTGATCCAGCACACTGGATTAATGCTCCTTTGTACTAATCCACTGACCCTTTGCATCAAAGGCAGAGAACTAATGTTGTCTGAGATTTCCCAATCTGTGACCTTGGCATAATAGGAACAAATTGAATTCCCAGAAGAAGAAAAATGACACTGACCATATAAAATCACTAACCGCGTGTCTGAAACACCATTCATTTCATTTAAGTTCTACAGTGGAGCTCCTTCGGTTACAAGAAGAATGAATATGATTAGCACACTAAACTTAGGCCTGTCACTCGGACTGGGGCTTTTTACCCCCTTCTTTACAAAGCAGTTTTGACATGCTTCTTTAAACACACAAGCTTTACATTCCCATGCTGGATGAATGCATGCCAGGAGGAAGCAGACTGCACATTCAAATCTCTTTATGTGCCTGAATCCCCAAATAAAAACAATTGCAAGCTCAAACTCAGCCATGCTGTCTAATTCCATATCCATGGATTAATTATTGCCCTAAAACCATTTAATGATTATTCAAAAAAGTATATCAAATTTACTACAGAAAAATTCAGCTATTTTTTTAAAGTAACATTTCTAGTAGTCATAGGTAGCAGACAAATTCAACGTTATTAAAAAAAAAGTAAGAAAGAAAATCAAATTATTCTGTTTGAAAAGATCCTTCCTTTGACTAGCAATTTCCATTTTCTCCCTATTCTATAATTTAAGCCACTCCCAGTGTTGACCTATGGTGGCTATGCACCACTGCCAAGCATTGCTGAAACTGTGTTGAGGACAGTGCTGCTCCGGGGCATCCTTCCTTGTGATGATATGTGTCTGAGTAATAGCTGGGCTTTGTATTGTTTGATCTATCCCCACATATGCTTCACTCCTTCATATCTATCGAGGTATCTGTGGAAACCTATAGGGAAATCTCTGTCAATACCTACACACACTGACACACATTATCAGAACACTTTGGTTCAAATGCCATTTTCCAGGAAACTTCTTGTTGGCTTACTGCTCTGGGAAGGAGAAGATGAGAGGACTAAATTTGCAGGCTGGCACCAGTGGTAGCAAAACATGGCACTGGCAAGCATAAATCTGCAAGTGTATTGCAGAGACCTGGACATTGTTCTACTCTGAGTGGCTGAAGAGTGGAAATACTAAAATTTTGATAATTCAAACTGGATCTACAGAGAAGGAAATATTGTAGCTCTGTTACTTTCATAGCAAAATCCACACTGATATAAAAATTTGACAATGTTTTTTTCTAACTGGTAATGTAAGCAAATATATTTGAAAGTAAAAAGGGGCAAAAATAGTGACTTCAAGAAGAGATTTGCAGACAGAGGTGATAGACTTTATAAGGCAAATACAGCTGGAAAATCAGCACATTATTAGTTTTGAAGTACTTTATTTGACTGTGACATTAACCAAAGCTTTGACAAAATTATCATTTTCTTCAAGTACTGTTCAAAGTGTATATCATACGATTACACCCTTAAAAGAGAGTTGGTGAAAGTAGTTTTATAATTCATACCTTATTTGCAAGGTTATGAATACTTACAGGCACTTCAAACTCTAAAATTTCCTCCTCTTTAGAAGTGCAAAATCCACATCAGATCTCTACTGTAAAATAGTTAAATACAAATAGTTGAAAGAAAAAAAATCAGGAGGAAAACTTTTCCCTTCAGTGAAAGAGAATTTCCTAAGAAATTGTTTCTGTTAATTATTTCTTGCAGCAGGTATTGGTAATGCAAGGTAATGCATTACTACACCATTTGGAAAAAACTACAGTTCTAATTAGATGAGCAAATAAGTGTTCATTTCAATTTATTAATATAGCTGCAGGCCTTGTTGCAATTTATCTCTCATTTCTGAGACTAGTGCATTGCAGGTTGGAAATCATTGTGGTGAAGTAACTGGCTTTAATAAAGGATACGGGCGGTGAATTATTCATGCAGAGGGGGGCAAGCCTTGATGCTTTCCACTCACTCCTTTAATTAACTGTGAGATGCTGATGGGCCCTATAGTATGCCTAAGCTTTCTCAGTTTATCTCCCTGTAAAAGTGACTTCTCTTGTAGCGGCAAAAACCTTGTGTTTATGAACAGCTTAATCCAGCAAATACTATTCTGACAAAGTAACTGCTCTACAGCTCTTCATTTCCTTGCTTTGCTTTTGTGTCAGTACCATCACTAAGACCCAAGCCTTCAATTTCAGCCCCTAAATAAGCTCAGCTGTCCCCTGCAAAAGTTATACAGCTTATAAATTCTACAAAAGATTGCCTTATGGCTTCGATATTCAACACTCTTTCTCCCCTGAAAGTGATGGATAGGAAATTCACTTATGAGAAATGTGCTATTCCTAAGTCTTGTCCTCAGATCCCCCAGAATCATGGGATAACTTTGCAGTATTTGGGGCTTTTCATGCTAAAGGTTGCACCAAGGTAGCGTGCTACCAATGACAATGGTGAGGAGAAAATTCCTATCCTCACTGAGGCACAAGTGATGAGTCCAGGCAAGAGTTTTCAAACTCCTGGGAATAAAACGGTGTAGTTTTGATTGTGCTTCATCCAACAGAGCTGTTTCTGTGAGATAGGGTATATATGCATTTTTTGGATCTGGCTTCAAACCAGGAAAACTTTGAAAGAGTATAGTTCAAGAAAACTTTACTAAAACTTACAATCATAAAATTACAGAATTATAGAATACCAGGTTGGAAGGGGACCTCAAGAACCATCTGCTTCAACCTTACTTGGCAAAAACGTGCTCTAAACAAGAACCCTGTCCAGCTGAATCTTTAAAAGCTCCCAGCACTGGGGAATTCATCATTTCCTGAGGAGATCATTCTGATGCTGATTGTCCTCATTGTGAAAAGAAACCATATAAGAATACATATGAAGTAATTGAGGTTTTCTTTAAGTTTATTGGACTAAACTTTTGTTTATTACTATAAGTTTGTAGCTGCTTAAAGTTAATGATCTACAGAAGACATTTTTAAGCTTATGTTTTGTGTAACATCAAACAAGCATTGCAAATTCATACCAAATGTAAGCACTCCAATTTTTTATATGGGGATAGTTGTGCTATTTATGTGGGTTTACCAATGTGCTTTAAAGGTTTCCTGTAGGGGATCAATGATTATACTTTCCTAATGGAAAAACAATATTAAAAAAGAAGAAAAAAGTATTAAAAAATGTTTCCTCCTTATAACATATACAGAGTACAGCAGGAGAAACGCACTATAGAGGCACTTTCTGATGAGAAATAATCCAATGGTTTTGCTGCAGTCACATTAGCAACATGCTTAGATAATTGATTGTCCCTTATCTGACACATCTACATTGCTATTAGCTGTTACCAAGAAAGTAAAATATGTAGTGTACATGAGCATTTATTGAGCAATTTTTGTGTTGCAATAGTAGTCTTCTCTTGACTTCCTCCATTTCTGAGGTAAAGAAAGAATCTGAGGGACATTTTACCCTACCATTTCTTTGTAGAAATTGAATCACTCTTTCTATAAATCAAGTACCATGTTAAAAGCTCAGTGAAGTATACAATGATGTATGTGAATTAGCATCGCAACTTTAGTCAATAAAAATCAAAGTGGCTTTATGAAGGTATTGATGTTTTCAGCTCTTGCGAAGGTTGAATACATTTAAACATTTACCCCTGGAGGGACTGTTGATCCAAATGCATCTATTCACTTTGAAACTAGATCATGGTCATGGTGGCAAATAATCTGGCACATACCAAACTAAATGTGGAACTTTTACTAACCATAGGAGCTGTCAAATTCATAGCAATGCACACATTATTTTTAATGCAACAAAATGGGGTTGAAAATAAACACCTGATTGCAGCATAAAGGCTGTATTTTAGTTCCATTTTCCATTTATTTTTGTAATTTCAGGTAAAGGCAGTGGCAGTAGAATACAATTATAATAACATTTTCACATATTCCATCTGAAAAGAAGAGAGATGATTGTGATAACAGATCTGTTATTTTCTCGTTTTCCTTAGTAAGTGAAGCCTGGTTTAAAAGAGAAATTGTTTTTGTTTGCTTTTTTTTTTTTTTTAATGCAAATGTTACTCAACATGTGCCAGATCCACTCCTGATGGCGTCTGTGTAAACCGAGTGAAATTCCAGCAAAGCTTTCCCTGAGCAACAGCATTGGTTTGAACAGAATTACTTGACATTGATGTTGATGTGCGTCGGTTGTCGTTAGCATGAGAGCAGTGCATGCTGTAGGTGCTGTTTATTTCTACAGAAATAACAACTATGTGAAAAATAATTTCTGTTTCAATAATATAATGAAAATGGCCAGTGTACAGGATTAGCAGCAGGACAGACAACCTCATGCGTACAGTCATAAAATGAGTAGGAAGTACTGCAAAATTGCCTCAAATACATGGTCCAAATACATGCTGTACGCCTTAACCAGATAATTTAAAACCTTTTTCTCTCTCTACACTGCTCTGAAGAAGTTGACTGTACCCACGGGGTTAAAAGGTAACGTATTGCCTGTATTTCAGCATACAAAAGGGTAAACCTCCCTTGAAACCCTTTGCCTTTTTCTCCAAGAAAATAAAAACTTATAAATATCTCTTCAAACCCATCATGTTTAATAAATGTCATCTTGCCTGAGGGTGCTTGCAAGAGACAAACGTATATTAGAGGAACCTCGCAAAACTATAAAGCAAAATCCCTGTGTAGTTGGAAGTAACAGATCTTTTTAAGCACATATGAAAAAAAAAAAAATTGTAAATTAAAATGTCCTCCACAATGGTTTTTTTGTAGCTCTCTCCTTCTCTAAAGAATAGTGCGGCATTCAAGTGTGGGAATGTTTCTCTTAAACATGTGTAAATCACACATTTCGCCTGGGAGGCTGCGGCAGAACCATAGCGGCGGTGGGGGCGGGGAGAACCAAACACTGGTCAAGCAGTGTGTTAATGAAACATTTACACAAGCGGTTTATGTGGTAGTAATGAAAAAGGCCTCTTTCATCCCATCCTTTCATTACTTAGCACAATCTTTAAGAGGATTAGTTAAAAAAAAAAAAAAAAAAGGCGGGGGAGGAGGGGGGAGAATGTGCTTATCAGTTGATTCTCAGGGTCGGTGGTGCTGAGTTCTTAATAGATTGCCCCTGGATTTGGGATTACTGCAGCGCAAGCTCTTTCAGGCGTCGCTACAGAACAGAAAGCAGTTTGTTTTTCCAGCATTCTCACCCTCGGATGAAGAGAGCTATTGACTTTGTGATGAAATGACACGGGACTCTAAGTTGCTGCGGACTGATCCCTTCTGTTGCTCCATCTTTCCCTTAAAGAATAAACTACACATTCATAATGATTTCTTTACGGTGGATGATGCAGATTGCATTGAGACATGCACTAATTCCTCAGCTAATATGATTAAAAGCTGCTGACACTGTGAGTTTAGGCACAGCGAGCAGCAGACTCTCACGAAATCCCTGAGCTGGGATTCACCTCTACAGGCAATTTACCCTGGAGCAAACTGGCTGCAGCGCCTTGTGCAAATGTGGACATTTTAGTTCTGTTTGGATCAGGAATAATTTTGTACTGGAGCAGATTATGCTGGGTGATGTGTCTGCGCACGTCTCCCTCTTCCTAAATCGCTGCTTTGTGCACAGCACTGCTCTGCCATGTGGGTCCAAGCCCTGCCACCACTTCGGCCTCCTGCATGAGAATACATTTGGGGGCCCTCGCAAAAGTCTCACCTGCCTTGCAAACAGACCTGTGAAGACGTTTTCAATTCAAATGAGAGAAGAGAAGAAGCATCCTTGGCGCATATGTGCTCTTTTAATCACGCGAGGCAGCTCTGCAGCTGACATGGATGGAGTCGAGCACAAGCTGACCCTGCTCCTGGTGCCCAGACGGCAGGAGCTGCCTGGAATGTCCTGATGGGGGCTGCTGCTCGCCCAGTCCTGTGGCTGATAGCTGGCAGCTGATAAATGCAGGCGTATACTTGGTGGTCTTGATTAGATGGTGGTGTCTACCGATGCTGTCTTCCCAACATTATCACCTCGTTACAAATCTCCGCTTTCCCACTGGCTCAAGGAAATGAACTGATGAGAGCAAAATGGGCAAAAGCAGCTTACTGACTGCTCATGAAATTGATTCCTATTTTTGCTATAATTATGCACTGTCACAAAGAGATTTTATTTTCCGTCAGGGAAACAATGACAGAAGAAAATAATCAAGTATTTGTCTTCGGTTGTCTAATATCTCTCACGTGGTACCTTTAAATACAGGAAAAGAATACTGGATGAGAACAGAAGTAAAGGTTTCTATTGATATTTCTATTTTTGATTGGAAATAAACTGAAGTTTAAAAAAATGAGAATCCTTATACATGCTTTCCTACTATAAGTTAGGAAATCAAACCTTTTATTTTCTCTCTAACTGTTAATGATATTGTATGAGAACAATTTTCAACAACAATGAAACAAATTGCAATTAATGATCTAGTTAAAAACATGATTAAATAAGTGTCTCATTGAACTTAAAAAATCACAATGGACTCCCTGCATCTGGAACCAACAAATGAGATAGAACTGCTTCATAATTCATTAATTATCTGTCATTGTTGATAGTTTTGGAATTGGTTTGGATGTACCAGCTGAAGCAGACCTCAAGTATTTCCGTATTAAAATATGCTCTCTTGCCTTTAAATCCTCAGTTATTTGAGAGATTGACAGAGAGGTAAAAAAGTTAGTTCATTTTGTGAGTAAAATGAAGAGAGTGAAAAACACACAGTAAAAAAGCATTTCCTGCTGATATTTTTTTCTGTTCTGTTTCTGATTTTGACATGAAGGTCTCTCCTTATTTCACTTTTCAATCTGAATAGAGTTTCTAACTAAGAGTGTGCATCTCCCACTTGATAACTATTTGAGCTAACTATTTTGCAGCATTGAGGTTTGTCTTTTTATTGTGCTTGAAATCTATACTTAGGAGAATATTTTGGCACTATGGTTAAGTATTCAATAGTCAGAATGCACAATTTTAGCTGTGTGCCATGAACATTTTTAATTATACTAGTCCTTAATTATGGAATTAGTCCTCAGAATTATTGAGCAATTTTTCCTTCAGTTTGTGTATAACATATGTTAAATTCCACCCCCATACCCAATATTTTACAGTCCATTTATTTTAATATGATAATTCTGTGTATTTTGCTGAGTTGAATTCCAGACTGCAAGGTATACATCCAATGGTATTTCAAGAAGTTTATAAGGTTTCTAAGACATACACCATAGCTGTTGCTACGTACCCTCTGTACAGGTGGATCAGGGCACAATCACAATGTCAGAGTATTTGGAAAATTCCACAGACTATTCCTGCATGTATGGTTTTTTTGTATGTGTATGATGCACTCAAAGGTGTGCACATATACACAACACACAGAAAAAACACAGAAAACACAAAACACAGAAAAAACAAAACCTGAGTTTTACTGGAAATCACACTGTCAACACTGCTTGATTCAAAATGAATATTTGTAGACCTTATTCCATTTAATATCATTTAAATAGCATTTTTAATTATATAAAAAAGTTTTATTAAACACTTATTTAAAAGTAAAAATAAAGGGTTGTGGAGGTGCAGATCACGACCAGATGAGCAATCTAATATCATGGTGTTGTGGAAATGAGCAGCCTCATCCTCTCTATACCTCATTCTTCCTTTTACTGTCCATATGCATGAGTAAGTTCAGCTCACTAAATCTGCAGAAAACTGACTTGGTGGGGGTGAAAGAGTATATCTTTAACTAAATTAACTTGTTGGAATGTCCTGGCGTGAGTATGGGAGAGTGTTGGAATTACACAGCCAGATGCAGAGAAGTGAAAGCAAATGAAACAAGAGTGGGAGGATGAGACCTACTCATTGCAATGATAGTGAGATGTTAGAACAACTCAGCTGCCTCAGAGACGGAGCAGCATTGAAAATAAATGGATGTCTTAAGTGCATGTGCTGCCAAAAAGCTGTTTTTATATGAGGCCTTTCTGTTAAAGATAATCTGCAAGCTTGATTAGCTTTTACTCATTCATACATTTCATTGAGCATTTCCAACACACAACTTCCAAGCATGATTTTGTTTAGTAGTGTTTATGACATGACATCCCAAAACACAAGGCACCTCTGTCTATAACACTAGTCTTGCAAAAATGTACACTTCTCATTTGCTTTATAAGCTGTCGGGTTTTGAAATTGTGCTGTCTCAATCCCTGGTGGGTTTCAAACCTAATTGAATGAAGCCTTGAGCATCCTGCTCTGACCTCAGAGCTGACCCTGCTGTGAATATCACACTGGACCAGAGACCTCCTGAGGTCCCTCACAACCTGAATTATCCTATAATCCTAAATTGTCTCACATAATTTAAACAAGTGCACAAGGCTTTTTTAGGTCTGGGATATGAAAACTCAGAGACTGTGGCATAATATCCTTAAAAGGAAGTGGTAAGTGATCACATAATCAAGCACCACATGTGTTTATTAAAAGACAACGGTAACACTGGAAATACTATTGTTAGAAATACAAAGAAAGTCAGAAATGGTCAAAACAAACACAATCTGAAAAGACAAAACCCATGCTAAGTCAGAAAGTAATAGATATGACTGCTAGGAACTCCTGATTTTGTGTCATAAACTGGGCCCATTTCTGCACACAAGATCATTGAGAAATTCTTGACAGATCATAGAAAAAAGAAGGAGTCTACTCTGCTCCTTCAAATGCAGATCATATGAAAGAAAGAAATAGCAGACGGTTTATTTTATGTGGCTGGATCTATGCCCAAAGAAAGACAGAAATGTAAATAGTCTAAGAATCTTAAGTTTTCAGTTTAAAGTCTAATTTTTAAGTTTAGTCTAAGTTTAGAAAGAAACTGAGGAAATTATAGGCAGAAGTTTTGGAAAATATATGCCAACCAGGCACTGTCTCAAGAAGAGCTTAAATTAATAGACAAACTTGGATTTTGACTTAATTTCCTAAAGAACTCCAGGTCCACGGCAGAGAAAACTCAAACCTTTCTCTGTTCATCTCATATGCTTGCAAAAATCTCTCCCACAAGTCTCACCAAGGATTCATATAATCCCCTGATTCCTCCCACTCTTTCACAGATCAGAAAATTGTAGAGCAGTTCCATTTAGCTCAGGAAAAAGAGATGACAAAATAAGTTTCCCCGCCTCATCACAGCACAAAAAAAGAGCACATGAACCTGGGAGTGGGACTGCTGACAGCTAGACTGGATTGAGCTGACTGGGCCTTCTGGCAGGCACAGACAGAAACTTTGACATGTTCTACATATGCCTTTCAAGGGAGCAAGTCCAATACACATCTTATTTCTAATCCTGTCTCACTCATCTACCCTAAACTCAAGCAGCACAAAGTGTGACATGGTCAAACCCTTTTACTGCATGATGGAGCCGCACAACAGTCCTCTACCTGGAATTCCCTCCATGCAAAGGTGCAAGTAAGGTGAGACCAGTGTCTGCCTTAAACACAAATGCACATCACCGTGCATAAAAATGGTGTTCTAGAGCGCTTATACAAACACAGCTTCAGAAAATAAAAGGTCGAGGTGTTCTCTCATGATTGCAATTAATATTTCAAGGCCAGATAATTCCCAGCCTTGGTTCCAGCTCACCCTTAACATGATAGATGCCTCACTTTCATACTAAGAGTTGATGGAGAAAAGCAAGTGAATAGAAAACTCCAGTGACACCATTTGTTCGCATATAATTTGTCCTGATAACTTTGGATGCATATGTCAAACAGTTAATTCACCATGACATTGAAAAACTGTGACTAGGTCAAAAGAAAATAGAGATACAGTGACCCTGTTGAATGTGAAGAATCTTTTTCACCATGTTTTCTTTCTTGTATCTTCCTTTTTTCCTCCTTAATTTTTTTTTTTTTTTAACCTTTGGCACTAAGTAATTTCTACTCAGAACATCTCTGCTCACTTTATTTTCTATTCCTAAAACCATTTTAGAATAAAGCTTTTGTTCTGCTGGCTTTCCCACCCTGAAGTAGCTTCCCTCTTTCCTTTCATTCCTACAGCACAATTCTTCACCAGCAATAGATGACAATAGCTTTGTTATGTTTATTAATAACAAGGAATAAACTTGCACTTGATTTTTGTCGACATGGGGAAGATTGTTAACCTCTTTTTAGCTTAATTTCATCATTGGTAAAATGATTTTATGGGATTACTCTGGCTAACATTTGCATGATACTTTGATATTTCTGGATGGTTAGAACTACAGATATATCTTAATGCATAAAATATATACACACATGTACATATGTGTGTGTGTATGTTCATGTGTATCTATATTACGTATGAATACATGGATATACATACATGTACATAAACACCACAGTGAAATTGCTATTTAATTGATGACACTTTCCTTTGACTCAAAAGTTGTTTGCAATGTATTTTCCTCACACAGTGTGAATAAAAATTTTTCCTCTCTGAAAATCACCCTTAATTCCTTTTCATCCCTTTTCAACCCCTGCATACCCTCAGGAGCTACAGTAGAATGTTTTGCTTTGTTATGTGTTTTAGCTCATGAATTAGGAGATAAAGTCCCTCTGCTCTCCCAAGCTGCTTCGTTCCAGAGCTTGTTGACACTGTATTTCCCGGCTGGGCCTTGTTAAGATGGCCTTTTTGAACCACAAGTACAACAGTTTTATAGCCATTGAAACCTTCCACGTGCCGTAGCCCTCTCTCTTTCACAACGGTGCTCTCGATACACCAGCATCTCAAGCAAAATTTCAACTCATAGTTGCTTAAAAAAACAAATGCATTAAGAACAAAAAATAAAATAGTTAAAAAAAATTAAATTCCAAAATTCCAACTATTCATGCACTTGGACATGATTAGCTTGTTGCCAGTAAATATTTTTGGGACAGTAGTTAACATAGTATAAAAATGAGCTGGCAATGATAAGAAGAGATCCCTCTTCTAGAGCAACTGATGTATTTTTAACACCTTGGAGTGACACAGAATGGCTTACAAGATCCTTATCCTTTTGACAAATGGGTAGATAGAATGCAGTTTGGGGAAGTAGACAGAATAGTAATTCCAGGATGCCAATGTAGGAGCCACAAGTGCTACAAGAAAGGGAGAGTAAAGCAGGACATCATGGTCAAGTGCTGTAGTGAACAGAGTTTAGACACTGTGAAATTAATTTCAGAACTAAATGCTTTCTCTTATAAAACTGATTAAATTTTCATCAAAATCTCCTTACACCCACTCTGCGTAAAAAAGTATGGGTTTTTTTATTAATTCAATTCATTATGACAGTACTGTCACATCATAGTCACAAAGTATAAAGAAATCCCCAAGTATGTGTTACACTTTGTACCATCCAGCAAACAAGCAGTAATGGAAAGAAGATGCAAATAGATGAGTGATATCACCCCCATACACTTACTGGTTTTCTAGAAAGTGAAAACATTAAGAAGCATAAAAGAGGAACACACAAATTTATCTCCTACAGAATGAGTCGCTGTTCAAAGACAAATGACAAGACATAAAATAGCATCCATAAAAGCAATGAATTGTCTAACTCTACAGGAATTCACCAGCATCATGCAGCTGATAAGTGAATTTGCTTTTGTTGATCATCTAGGATAATTTCTTACAAAACATCAAACAATTCATAGGCGTATGATGATCTCTATGGGTGTTTTCACCCACTGACAAACCTGTGGAGAAATTTCTTGAAAGGCATTAGAAAAGAATGTGCTAATTTGCACCTGCCTCCCTTCTTCAGTAGTACTCTGTTCTTCGGTCTTTGAAAACTAACATAGGATCCTGAGCAATTGATGGAACGGCTCTAAATTTCAGGCATTTAGAACATATCCTGAAGAAAGTATTGTAGCATGGCTAGGATATTTTCACTCAGAGCAAAAGGGAGAGTAATATGAATGCTGTATGGAATTCTATTAATAGATATGAAATTAATGTTGCTATTGTCACCCGCAAAGACGACACAATGCAGAAATAAGCTTTGTCTCTTGCAGTTCTTTACAATCTGTTAGAAGAAGCAACAATTTAATTAAAGCAACAGTTGAACAGTCAGCATTGCATTATAAATTTCCCCATTGCTTGTCACTAGCTAAAGAAACAAAGCAAATCTGAGATATGGCATTTACTGGTATGAAGGGAGGTGATGTGGCATCAACCTGACTATTGTAGGAACAAGCAAGAACAGTTTATTGTAGAGGAATATTTCTTCATCCAAGTCTTAGGAGCAAGTATATTGATAATTTTTTAAATTCAGAGATAGGATAGATTGCAAAAAGTGTAACAGTCACATTGATAAGCACATCACTGCGGTTCCATCTATTTCAGTTACGGTAGATACAACATTCCAAGATGAAGTCTGATATGCTACTCAGGATTTTGCTCTTCTCTGACACATCCTTAAACTGTCATCTATCTCACAGCTCATGACACCATTGTGGGTGTTAAAGAAGACACCCACAATGTCTTAGTAATATACTGTAAACACTTGAAGCCTAAGACAAAAAGAGAAAAAAGCAAACATAAGGCAATAGCACTGTGTATACAAAGAAGTTTTAGCAGCTTGACAAACCTGCTGGTTTTCCTCTTTCACATAAAAAATTTCAGATGTTTTTTGCTTTGGGGAATTGCTCTCCTTTACACACATTATTTTGCATTTCACTCTTTGCAGAATGTGCTACAATACTTGTCAATGTTCTGTCTTTTCATAGTCATCTTCTGCAAGAGCTAATTCTATTTTAAAGAATATGTGATAGAAGGCCCAGTTTCTCTAAGGTCTCAATTTTTCTGCTGGGGGTCACTGAGCCACACATGAGCAGTTAATGTGCACACGAATGCTTCTACAGTTCCTTCTGTGAAATCAGGTCAGTTTCTGCGTTGCCATGACATTTGAGACATCCTGACTGGCAAGATTTCCAAAACTGTTATTGAGTGTTCTAAACTGCACAGAGATTTCTGGAGTTGTCTCTGAGTAACAGAGCAGAAAATTAAACAGAAGAGGCCACCCTGAGCTTTTACAATTGAACTATGCAAGGGGTTCAGAATATGTGCAGAAATAAATGAAGTTCAGTTTAAAGAGTGCCTGTGGTATCTTAAATTTCTGCAATTTAGCAAAAGTGATTAATTAGATAAAAGATGACACATCAGCAGATGACAGACTTCTTACTTCGTCATCATTATATACATGTGGGGTCAGACCAGTATATAATACTATTATATAATAATAATATAATCTGATCCAAAACTGATTCCAAAACTCATTTGGAGCTCTGTGTCAACACTTGACAGGATTACATCTCTGAGGATGTTAGCATTGCAGGGAGCTCATAGAGAGCTCATAAAACCCCATCGAATTCATGACTCCTGATAAAAAAGTCCCCGTGTTAAAGAAAACTAATTATTCTCCAGGAGTGAATTTCATCCTTCTGTACAAGAAACTCACTCAAGGTCTCCACATCTCTCAAGTTCCAATTAGATCCTCCAAGAAAGGCAAAAGCAGTGCTAAACAGTGTCAAAAAAGTGCTACAGAACCACTAAACGCAGAAGGATTTTATCCCCTGTGAACATTAAGCCTGGACAGTGAGGAAGGTCATCTAACCAAATGTTTTTCTCACAGAAATTTGTGTCCTCAGGCTCACTCAAATGAACTTACATGGGCATGCATCTGTGTGTACTCATGCCTGTGAATAAACCAAAACATGACATAGCTATTGTTGCTAGTTTGAATTAAAAACAGAAGCATAGAAAAAAATTTAAAAAAAAGATTGCCCTGTTTAGAAATTAACACTGTTGTAACATAATGAACCAAATGTAAAAAACTGTCAGATGTTTCCTCTTCTGCTTGTCCGACACCTGCCTTTGGGAACTACAAATTTAAATTACTTACCCATGAGGAGAAAAGAATGATACATGAGGACTTCAAAAACAGTATCTGAATCAATTTATGAGATATTATGGTTTTCCTCCTATCTAATATAATCAGAAGTGTGATTTTTTTTTTCTTTTGATGAAGAATGTTATAAGGGAAAAAACCTAAAACTCTCAATGCTGAGAAATCACCAGTGAAGAACAAGTCACTCTATATGACATTTCATTTCTTAGCAGCTTGAGAGATTAATGCTCTTTTCTGCAGCTCATGCATTACTATTCCTAGCTATCTAGAAATGAAAAATTGTATACTCAACTCATTCTTTACTGCATAAATGTTATACAAAAAGAATGGAAATTTACATTTAGGTTGATTTTTCTTTTTTCCTGTTAAAATATTACAGACCTGATAACATTAGGGTGAGAAATACTTTAGTGCCTGTGCATTTTAATATTCAGGATCACTGAAACAGTTTAATATATTCTAATTACAAGGTGGGAAATCAGAGACTTAAATTATATTAAATTATGTGGAGGCTAAAATGATTTGAAAAGTCTTGTCATATCTACATTACATAGAAAATCTAATGAAACATCCTCCCATACCCAGAGTCAGTGAAGGCAGAAACTGCCCAACTTATCAGCAGCTGAAAACTGAGGAAGAGCATAATATCGCCAGTAGCTTTTTGTGGTAAATGAACATCAGTGACAAAGGCTATTACAAGGACATTTTAGTGCACAGAGCTATTCAAACACATGCAGTAGCCACTATTGTACTAGCAGTATATATGACACATCCAAACTTTGGTGAGGAATGGCTTCTTGAGTGAATAGTACAGTTCAGTTCTGTCTCCCCTTGACATGGACAAATTTGTCCTGTCAGCAAAATGAGTGAAATTTGAGCTTGACAAAATAAGCTGTTACAGAGATGAGATTGCCATTGATTAATTTGTTACTGGAATCAACAACATAAAGCTGAATTTACTTGATCTGAGTGTTGGGGTCAGAAAGATAAAGTAGTTTCATATTCAAGAGTGTCAAGAAAGATACCTGAGTTCTCATAGATACCACTCTGCAGCATTTTTTCTTCTAAATAGCTTTTATTCCACAGAAGAAATTCCTGGCAAACATTTCTTGGAAAGTCAATGCTTTTACTGATGTTGTTTCAAGACAAAGAAACTCCTAAGTTTTGTATGTTATGATTTAGCTTTCACACAATGAGCTATTCAGATGTTATACTGAAGACTGGTCAGACCAAACAAGAAATTTAGTTTTAATTAATTTGTAAAGATGGGAGCAGAAATCTGATAGATGACTCCCAAGGAATATCAGCTTTAGCATTACTTCAGAAGAGAAGCCTTTAAAAGCATGTCTGGGTCTGCAGATTACAGTGAAAAAAAAGTTTGCAGATACAGGTTTTATCACATCTACTTATGAGAGTTTCATCCAGTAGTAATTAAATGCTGCTTGAATTAGAAGAAGGTGTCCATACAACCTTGTCCTCCAAGTTTCTCCCACTGGAAATTTTCACAGCCATGAGAATGGAAGAAAGTAATATACTAAAGTTATCTGAAAAAGTCAGTTCCCTTTCAGACTACCACTGCTATAGTAATAATGGGAATAGAAAGCAGGGAAAGGAACGTAAGAAATTGTACCAAGGTGGAAAAGGCAGGAAAATACCAGCTTTCATCCAGCCTAACTTCATTTAATTGCTGTTAGTGTCTATCACAGAAAGTTAGCTGGTCAGCACCAAAAATCCGTTCCTCTTGTGCACTAATTTGTACCTCTGTAACAATGAATATGACAGCTGGTGCTTACTAAATTGTAATTCCCATCTCACAAGTTGGACTTGGCCAGTTCACTAATGAAGTACCAAACGTATGTGTTGACCTCGGGCTTTCTGCTTCAGCAGCTGTTTTAAATCTGAGTCTGTAAAATTGTGAGTACCTTCTTTCTTATGCACTTTGATGGCAAAAGTTTTGGGATTATATACATGCATATACATACATACATTTATATTTCTGATTGAAACCACTTAAAAATTACATTTGATATGAATAATTTTCTATGATATCATAAGTTTGGTCACTGCTCACCTGTAGTTAACTTGGATTTATTCACACACATTTTCATTCCTAGTCATGATGCTTCTATTGGCATGATAACAAGTGAATGTTAAGTCCAGATATTCAAGAAGCTGATGTCTAGTTTTATTAGCTTTATATTTCATACAGCTTTTTAAAACTCAGAACTCACAACTTCTGTTAGCTACAGCTCACAAAACAACATAATATTGTAGAAAATGTATCAGACCTTCTGACTAGTTGTGCTAAATTTTTGGAGGACCATGCCTAAAGGAGTGACTTCCTATACATTTGTGTAAAAAATGTCTAAGAAGTTTGTGATATTTTCATTATGTCTTATAACAACAAAGAGAAAAAAAGCTATTCCACAAATTAAGAGCACTTATGGGTTTGTCAGGTATAATTTGTACTGTAGATGGATCACAAATAAATAGAAAGAAATTAAGAAGGAGAAAGGAGAGATAAGATGTATAACAGAATAAATAGGGAAAATAAGGACACGTTATTTCCCTTTGCATTTTACTGCTAGGGAACAACTTTGGAATACAATTTTCCAGTTTCCTTTGGGAAAGTGGTGAATCTCCCAGGAACTTCAATGGCACTTCCTGACAAGATTCCCCATGATTTTACTAAACATCTGGCCTCTGTGGTATGCAATTATATTGCTCTTTTCTCTTCATGCTGACCTCCAAGTTCAACTGTCTCTGACATGAGCAGCAGGAGAGAACAAGCAGCTCAGTACCGTGTGAAAAGAAAATTGTGAAGCTGGAAGTTGCATGTAAAGTCATTATCAGGGCAAATGGAAACACTGGAGAGTGGCTCAGTGTACGACCTAGGAGAAAAACACTGCACAGATACTGAATGGTGCCAGCCATGCTGCTTATTCATCAGTCTTCTAGTGTATGGATGGGGCAAAATCCCCTCATAAAGCACATTATTTTCTGAATTCTTTTGTGAAATTATGCTTACATTTACTATTAGGGCCCCACAAAATAAAGGCAGGAGGAAAGGGCTTTGGATCAAGTCAAAGAATATAAGGCTTATCGAAGACAAGTTGCTCACCAATACGATTTACAACTGAAGAATGATGATGGGGAGGAACAGTTCATTTGCATTGGCTCAAAAGTATATGCCAGAGGCCTCATTCTGTCAGAGATGTGCACTTGCTAAGTGTTCTCTGTGATTAGGTGATTAACCCTTATAATATAACTCCAGCAAGTACATTTCTGTGCAGAAACCCCCTCCCCAAGATAAATTACAACCACACCGTGGTAATTTTCCTCTGTGGAGGGGGAGCAGGAAACATGGACCATTACTAAGACTCACAGCAGAAGGAATGATGCATTTGATATGCGTAACATCAGGTGCACAGAAAGGGCACATCTCTGTAATACTGCCTCAAGGGTGAAAATTGGACAACCAGTGTCATCATTAATCTTGCAGCACTGTCTAAAACGGTACAGTCATTTAGTCCAACAAAGCCCTTCTTAACAGCCAGGATACATATTTGATTTTGATCCAGTGACAAATGTCTTTTGATGGCTTTCTGGCAGGCCAGTAACTTGCTGGATTAAATATCCACGAGAAAGCTGAACACATGAGTCACTATAGAGGGATCTGAGTTCCATATCCTTTTTGATGAGAGCAGTAACTTTGTCACAAGACACATTTGCAGAGAACTGTCTTTGCAGTCTACTGTGTAGCACCAGTATTTATACATACTCTGTAATTCTATTAATAAATGAAGAATATGCAATCACTGTAGTTTCTTTCATGTAATTCAATCAGTATTTAAAAATTAATCTTACACTAAATTTTCAATTCAGTGCTCTATTTGTGTACCATTGAGAAACAGACATCAGGTGGGCACTGATATCACTCCAGCTCCTGAATAATGAAAACAATATGAAAGAAAGCATAACCTTTTCTCCACTAAATCATCCTTTGAACATTAGGAATATGTTCACAGGAGTTAATTAGGTTATGCACGTGCCAATGCAAATGTTCTAGCCTTTAATCTTTCAAAAATATTTAGAAAGGGCTTTTATCTCCCCATGTAGAATTTATTTATGTAATTCATTGCCACACACCCAGCATGACCATACATTAAAACTCCTTGTTTGGTCCTGTTGAAACATATACTTCTTTAAAAAAAACAAACCAAACCAAACTGAAAAAACCCACAAAACTACCAACAAGCATCAGTGAAAAAAGAGATCTAAAATGGGATTAAAACAGGAGGTTGCAACTACAGACATTTTAACAAAATCTCATGTTCCATTAACTACAGATCTGTGGAATAAACAGCTCAGAATATGACAAAACACTGCATGCATTTTATTTGCCTATTTACTCAACAGTTTGAATAGGAATAAGTGCTTACGATGGTAACCCTTGTGTGACATGGAGACAGAGAGAACTTTTCTTAGGACACAGATGCTACACATAAGGTATGTGGCTTGTGGATTTGCACACTGCCCTATTCATAAACAGTGAAAATGACACCATCTTACCCTCAGTCAGGTATGTCTTGAAAACCATACTTCTGGAAAAGACCATTATTTATGTTACATATGAATAGTTACAGTTTGTGTGTTTAAGATGTGAATGCCTCTTTTTGGTTGTGCACCCACTGGAACACATAACATATCCTTACCTCCTTCAGTACTCTGGGAGGGTAATATTGAACTTAATGGCCACCGGTGTGGGATAGCCTTGTGAACATCACAAATGGGACTTTTATTCATTTCTGTAATGAATAGAGAATGTTTAAAACCACTGCACATGCAGACAGCCTCATGAATCCACAAAAGTTCAGAAATGGAGTGGTACAACTGGAAACAGATGATTAGGTTCCTGTGCACACTAAAGCTTAGCAGAGAG
Organism: Monarcha castaneiventris obscurior; assembly: GCA_026261815.1. Lineage (NCBI taxonomy): Eukaryota > Metazoa > Chordata > Aves > Passeriformes > Monarchidae > Monarcha > Monarcha castaneiventris. The sequence continues at coordinate 7,026,834 of JAMPIT010000889.1, forward strand.
CTATTTTTTAAAAGTGGGTACCTTTTTGAATTAGGAGAAGAAAAAATCTGAGCTGAATACATGTTCCTTTTTACAGTTGCTCACCCACCTGGGTGGTTGTGTGAATAAACATGTGCAGAACCTACCCATTAATACTGAGCTGAGCTTATGGCTCCCAAGTAAAGGATTACTCATGAGAGGAGATATTTTTTAACTCTGTATATACTCCCTCTTATCGGCCAGCTGTGGATATTTTCCTGTCTCCATCAAACACCACTTACTTTTCCCACATAAATCCACATAGTCTTTTATCATATATTTGCCATCTGTGGAAAGCAGTTAACCATTCCTCAGACGGTCTCACTTTGTATGGAACCCAGTGACTATTCCTCCCTGAAAAGCTTTTCAAATGCTGTCATGTATGGACTCCATCCCAAGGGCTCTTAGAGGAAGCATGTGCTATTCCACATTATTTTGTTCAAGAAGGATGGAAAATGCACCCATCTACTGGGACAGGATGGATAAATATGACAGCAGCATCCTTGGGTTAAGAATCAGTCACTCAGAGGCTTGAAAAAAATTACTTGTGAAGGACCCACTACTGCTATCCAGAACCTGTCTGACAATAGATCTGATTCACTGGGGACCACATAATCCTACAAAACTCTAGAAATCAAACACTTTTCAAAACACAGACAGACATGACAGAACAAGGTTTTGTTGTGAGTGTGCAGTGTGGTACACATGCAAATAATCAGCAGAGAGTTATTTAAAGTGTACATTCCTTGGTTTGTGACCATCTGTTTGTTCAGCACTGGGTTTAGTGCTGTGAAAAATGAGAGGATGCTTTGATCCATCAAAAGGGTGCTATTCATAGAAGCTTCCAAACACCATAACAAATAACAATGATATAACCCAGCAATGTGTACTTCTACCGATACTACAATTTTTTTTGTAGGAAACTTACAGATCTCAGTGTGGAGATAAGGCATTTTCCTTCACCATCTCATTACTTAGAAGTAACACATATTACTGTCAGCCTGTTTGTGTTGCATTGGGAGATTTTAAATTCTTTCCTATGAAACAAGCCATATTAGAAATAAATACCCCAGGAAGTTTCCTGGAAATACATAGACGAAGCAGATATTCCTTTTCACTATTCTGAAGAGTATCCAAGAAAGTTATCCCTTCTAACCTAGGCAGGTCTGAACAGCCTCCAGTTGGAAACCAAAGCAAAGAACACTAGAGATAGAGAGTAAGCAAGCAAAGAGACATGATGAGTGCAAGCTTGTCTTTCTGATTTTCTGGGTTGTTTGCTCAGTGGAACACTTTGAATTATCAGATGAACTACTATAAATCACTGCCATTTTGCTAACATAAATGAAACCACTCAGAATGGGATGTCTACTGTGATTGGTCTAACCACCATTTTCTCCTAAACAAATTTACTCTTATTCCAAACAAAACAAGACACCTACATATTTTCAGAAATACCTCATGCTAAATCATTCTTCATATCCATTTGCACAAGAATGCAAAAAGCATTTCCATTATCACTCTTACAGACATAAGAAAAATTCAGGCCAAGAGTTGCTGAGCATGTTTTAGGAAGAGTATGCTTGTAGGAGAAAAATGGTTCGGTAATGAGTAATAGGAGAAGGAAGATGTATGAAAGACTTCTAATGCTACAGTGGTGGCTGGCTTTGATTAATTGCCACATAGAACAGGCAAGAGTAAGTACCAGAATTAAGAGTCTCCTGTTTCTCCAGGGGCTGTGCTAATGACCCCACCCCAGATCTTGTTGGAATCAAACCTCTAAGCCATTAACTCATCCAGTCGACTGACTGAAAAAATTCCTGCCCCAAAGAATACTTTAATTTTTCATAATGTCTGTGAGATGCCTAAAACCCACACAAACAACCAACCCTTTATTCTAACATACATGGAAACCTTCTATTTAAGTGCCTGTGTGACTGATGCTGTATATTGGAGCCTTAAGGGAAGAATATCAAGACTAAATATGGATTCATCAGTTTCTAAAAAGCAGTCACATTTCCAAGAAAATATATATATCACACTCTAGCAAAAATTACCTTTTTCCCACGTTTTTCATGTACAAGCAATAGGTGGTTGATTTAACAGATATAAGGATTAATATTAGTCATAAAAACATGTAAACTAAGTACCTCTTCCTTAAAATCTGCCCTTTAAATCTCATTAGTTCAATCTGACACTGAAAGAGACCTGATTTAAAAATGATTTACACTGCACGGATTGTTTGTCCAGACTTAGAGTTCTTTATGAAATGAAAAACGTGAATATGAATTTAATATTTCTCAAATGAATAGGCATGGGGCTTGAAATCTTCCTTTGACAGAGGTAACTGCATTTTGTTTCAGCGCTAATAAATTCACTTTTGTAAGACTGTGGGTTTTTTTCCTTAGATCCTGTCCTAGTTACTGCCCATCCATCTCTGTGTAAAACTATCTCCTCCATCAGAAAAAATAGCAACACAAGCAGCCAAAGAAAAATATATAGGTTTAGTACATTATGAAGAGTAAAGAGCAGCTTTCAGCTCTCTCTCCTGGATGATATTTATCACATTTTTCTCTACCCGGCTCTTAACAAGGCTGAGGAGATAAAGTAAGCTGAATGCATTTTTTCTGTACAGTGTGGTTTGCAACAAAAATAATAGTAAGAAGACTGGAAGATGATACATATAATTTCTCCTTTTCAGTTTTTATTTTTCTTAGAAATAAAAAAAATACTCCTACCAAAAAAAAAAAAAAAGAAGGTGGTCTTAGACTTTTCTGTCTGTTATGCTAATATATTCATAGAAAAAGCTGGTGCTAAGGGCGGTTCTCCAATTAAGACAAATGAGGCACATTGAATTTCTCCCTCAGGGCACAGCAGGGGTGCTGGCAAAATCTACTTTATTCTTTCTGTCAGGGCTGAACTGGAAACAAAAGCATGAAAATTCAACACATCCACTTACAGAATAATAAAGGCTGTTGTTTAAAGCGTGAAGAGTTTTGGCACCCTTCTGGGGCCTTATGCAAATCATTCTTCCTCTCAACTGCTACCAAACCATCGGTCTTGGAAATTAAAGATGTACTTGGTCTGTTAACAGCTGAAAAGAGACGAGCAGCCTGAAAGTCAATTAGATTTGTATTAAGCAAATAAATCAGGTCTGACTGATATTGGCTAAACTAAAATGCATTATTATGGTCTGACAGTAATTCTAATTTGATTGACAAATGTATGTAGTGTATTATTAAACTAAATGAAAGATGAGAATAATCCTATTATTTTTTTTTAGAACAGCTTTCAAGCAAATAGCCTCCCCCGCCCCCAAAACACAATAAAGACCACCAACGTTGTATTGTTATCTACAGTATAGTTAAAAAAAACCCACCCAGAACTGTATTTTTGGGATATTATAATAATACAAACAGAATATGTCCTTTAGAAAATGACAATTTTGTACAGATACTTATTATGTCTTCCTAAATATAGAAATGCATGAGTCTAAGGTAATTTGTTTTGTTTTTTGTGTCTCCTTTTTACAGATGGCCTTACCCTGATAATGACATTGGTGTACACCATATGATAGTAAAAATCCTCTCCACTTTGCTTGGAGTGGTACCGTTACCAACCACAGCACCAACTAAAACAACAGTAGCGTAATTTCAGCACATATTTAAACACAACAAAAGTATTTAGCAGATATGATGTTAAGAACAATGCAGCTGTTAATCAAATACATTTTTTTTACATTCCCAAAGCAAACAAGCCAAGTACCAGCACAAGTAAAAGAATCTTAACAATTTAAATGCTCAAATCTGTCCTTAAAGGATGGCATAAGCAAGAGTATACGAACACAATTTAGGCAGACAGTCATCTTTCGAGAACATGTAAAGCAGGATTTGTAATGTAAATGTCTCTATAGGTGGCTCACTGCCTATGCTTGTGTACCAACACCCAGTCTGTGTGCTCCTGCCAAGGTTTTCCTTTCAGAAACAAGGCACGTGCAAAGATACTTGTGCAGTTGTGGAAGTCTGACAGTCAGAGCTTTATCATCCTTGCTACTTCCTCAGTATAAATTATTAATGCTGTACATAGTTAGTTTTTCTTGTGAAAGGGAAAGATTCCACACTGCACTAACGCCGTCAGGAGCCAGGAGCGGCCTTTCAAAACCAGCATGAATCCCAGACAGATCAGTGTTAACATTAAGACTCTGTAGTCAGCAAGCGTCTTGGTAACCATTAAAATGGTGGTGGACTGTTTTATGTAACTGGCAATCCAGTAATTGCAGTTTTGGGTAGTGCTTTTTGGGGTTAGGTTTTATGTATCTGAAGGATATCACAAGATTTTAATAAGGAAAACATGTCAAATACCTCTTTGCCTCAAGATTTACTGCATTCATAGTTTTGTGGAATCCTGTTTTTAGAGATAACATATGGAAAACACAAACCAGCATGAGTGAATAAACATGGCGGTTCAGAGGGAAGTGGAAAAGAATTTTGGAAATGCTTTTTAAAGTCCAAATTCAAGGCTAGAGCTGGCAGAATATATCAAGAAAGTATTCATAAACATACGCTGGAATAAAAATAATGTATCTACTTTGATGGTGTTCAGAGATATTTTTATTTATTTTCCATAAACATTTATACAAGTGTTTTTTTTTTTTGTTTGTTTGTTTCATTTTCTGGAATGTTAATTGAAAGCAAAGAGCTGGGTACTGGCCATGAGAATCACTGGAGCAAACTTTTTTTTCTGAAGTGAACAGGAAACCTCTTCTTGAAAAAAGAATAATGAAAAAATGGTTGATTAAAAAGAAGTTATAAACTTTCTGTGTTTCTGGCTCTGCTTGAAATCATGACACTGCACCTTTTCCATCTGATGTGCTTTATTATGGGGTACCATTAGTGTAGAAAAAATGGTTTATGATTTTAAACGGCAAACAAATGTTTGCTTTTTTTACTTCTGCCTTCAAAAGGGCTTCTTATTCATCATTTTCAGGATTTTAGAACCACAGAATCAGGATTTAATATCGGTAGGGTGAGAGCATTGGAGGTGTCCCTAGGGCTGCCCCCTCGCCAGCTCTGGTCATCCAACAGCTCCTCACAGGGCTCCAGCTCAGTGATACTCTGCTTGAGATCCTGCTGAACTACCACATCCCCCTGATCACCACAGTACAGTTAATTATTTCTGAGAGTGACAATTTTTGAAAGAAAAAAAATTTAAAAAAGAAAAAAGGCAAAACATTAATGAGATACTTTCTCTGGGTCCACGCAGCAAAGAAAACATTATACTAATTAACAATGTCACTTCACCACATGTAGTTTGGATAAATGTATACAGACAGTGTACATACACACTGGCATTCCAGAAATAACTGTCTTCGAGCACTGTTACTGGTTTTTAGAACGGAGATGTTGGCAATTAGCACTGAGCACGCAGAGTAGGGCGCTCCAAGTGACACAACAAGCTTCTAGGTAAAATTGGTTCATTCTGTTATGACCAATGTTGGTCTTGAATATCAGGGTTCCTTTAGCATGCATCGATTTACAAGTTGGGAGGGGAGAAAAGTGGGCTTTTGTTGTCCCCAGGGTGCCAGCTCCTGCTCCTGTGGTTAGTCTGCACTTAGCCAGGTAATTTTGCTCACAAAGTGCAGGCAGAGGAGTCCACTATTTCCCTTTGCATCTCATACCTCAAAGCCATGTCATGCTATTTCTTAACAATGGTAGACCCACACAGGGATTAAAAAAAGGGAAGAAAAAAGTTTGCTCTATTTTTCTTTCAGTTGTGTCTGACACGCTCCTGGAAAGGAGAAAGGTCAGCTGCTTGAACCAAGTCTTTCACCTACAACAAATACAGCAACAAAACAAAAAACCCTGAAATTAAGTGCAAGAAACGAAGTCTTATGAGACTATTGCTCAAAAAAAGGGCCAGTATGAAGGTTTGTATATTTCCCAGTTTAATGACAAAACCAGTACATTTCATATTATTATTAGATATTAAAAAAAAAAAAGAAAAAATTTCATCCAGCATATTGTGTCGCAGTGTAATAACTCTTGTCAAGTCATAGATTTGCAGAAGGTTTGAGTCTGGAAGGGACCTCTGGATACTACCCAGTTGAAATCATCTGCTCAAACCAGGATCAGCTGGACCAGGTTGCTCAGGGCTTTGGATATCTCCAAAGATGGAGGCTTCACAACCACTCCAGGCAGCCTGTTGCACTGTTTGATCATTCTCACATTAGGAAAAACAACAAACCAAGCAACTTGATTGGAATTTTCTGAGTTTCAGTTTGCACCCAATATCTTTTGTCCAGTCACTGGGCACCACTGCAAAGAACGTCATTGGGAGTCATTGTTCCACCTTCATAAGCTCCCCCTTCTCCCCAGTGTTTGTTCACATGGATGAGATTTCCCTGAGTGTTTTCTTTTCCAAGCCGACCAATCCCAGCTCTCTTGGCCTCTCCTCACACGTTGTATACACTGAGCCCTTAATTAACTTCGCTCCAGTCCGTCCATGTGTCTTGCACTGGGAAGCACAGACTGGATCCAGCACTCCAGGTGTTTCTCTGTGGTACTGAGCAGGGGAGAAGGATCACCTACCTTGACCTGCTGGCAACTCCTCCTAAAGCAGCCCAGAAGGTACCACTTGCTGTGGATTTCCAATTAACAGGAGATATACGCACATGCATTGAATATTCCATAATGATTTTTGGTAGTCAGCTCTTACATGTGGTATACTAACCACTTACTTTGCACTAACTCACGAACTGAAAGCCATTTCTTTAATGCAAAGGAGAAAGAAAGCTTCAACAGCCCCACGTGAACACACACCATCATTTGGCAGGTGGTGCCTGAGTATCTCACAGCGATTGACTCTCGTTTCTAACCTGACTACAGATGATGCAGCTCCTCCAGGACTGAAAACGAATGGAGGGGACTACATGACACTCACCACTCCTTGCACCCGGACCTCACACTGGGGGCTGAAGAAGTTTTCACAGTAGGTCTCTTTTCTTCTACTACTGCTACTTTGATTAGTGATGAAGGAAAAGTTATTAAACAGGTCTTCTCATCTGTCTTTCTGTGGACTTGGCCCCAGCCTTCAGTCCTCTCTAACACTGAGACCAGAGTCTTCTCAGGGCTCTTACCCTGCACTCTAAAAGGAAATAAATTATCCCCATTTCTACGTCCGCTTTTAAATAAAGTTTTCACATGTGTTGTTAAGAAAACACCCAAAGACACAAATAGATTAAATGGCTGTTGGGGTTTAGGATTTTAGCCTGTTTTTTTTTTTTCTCTTAAAGAATTTTACCCATACTAGTTGCTAGGGGACAAACCGCTGGATACTTAAAAGAAACAAAAGACCTGGCCACAGAGGCGGGGTGGGACTGGCCACCCTTTTGTCACCTGGGGGTTGGGACACCCGGGGGCTGCCTGGGTGCTCAGGGTTTAGTCTGGGAGTTGCCTGCCTTTGGTGGACGTCTCGGTCACACTGCGGGTTCCTGCTTCTTTGGCTGTTTTGCTTTCTGTGGGCAAAACCCCGGGATTCCTAAGCCTGCTCTTCTCCTTGCCCCGTCTGGAAACGGAGCTCCTGCGCTCTGCCGACTGAGAGACCTGCCGGGTTTCCCTGCCACAGCTCCGCAGTTTGATACCTCTCACTGCCACCCGAGATCTGCGCTCGCCCCTGCCGTTCCAGCCTGCTGTTCCTGAGGATCCGGCCGGACGCCCAAGAGTTTTGTGAGGTTTTTCTCATACATCCCTTCCCGGGACCCCGCGCTGCCATTCCCGGTGCTCCCGAGCTCGCTGCGGAGCGCCCCCTGCAGCCGCGGGGGAACCATCGCACCCGCCCTGCTCAGCGGGAGGAGGAACTGCACCCAGGGGAAAGGGCCTGAGGCCGAGTGAGGCCGCACTGGGTTTGGGCTGCTGTTTGCTGTGACTGCCACAGCTATTGCTGTTTGTTTGTGTTGTTATACATATATATTTATTAGTAAAGAACTGTTATTCCTATCCCTCATATCTTTGCCTGAAAGCCCCTTATTTTCAAATTTATAATAATTCGGAGGGAAGGGGGTTGCATTTTCCATTTCAGGGGAGGCTCCTGCCTTTCTTGTCTGACACCTGTCTTTCAAACCAAAACAATGGCAGACAGCTGGGTTTGTTCTACTGTCAACAAGGAGCTGTTTCTTCCCATACATTGCAAAAAATATTTTCTAACACCTCCACTTCAAACCGATTATCACTTGCCAAAAACTCTGTTGAGAGATATCTTCTTATTTAAACAGATCCCACTGAAGGCCTGATGTAATTAAGTTTTGGATTTCCAGGTCAGCAATGTATATACATAAAAAATGCTTTCAAGACATAAAGGCACAAAATAATTATATGAAGGTGTTCTACACCTTCTCCACATTGTAATCTTATTTTATCGTTTTGTTTTTCTAAACTAAAGTTTTACAGCTTGGTATGCTGTATTGTTTTTCATTAACTAATCTGGTATAAATTCTGTCCCATTAAAAACATGTAAGTCTAAACTGTAGCCCATATTTAATAATGTCCAATACTAGAAGCACTTTGATAAACATAAAGCAAAAGTGAAGAGTAAATTAAACTAATTTGTAACATTTTAGCTCTCATAGTTTCATTAACAAGTTAAGTACAGTATAGCTCCAAAATATATTGGAAAATTTAGACAACTATTCCTTTTTTTTTTTCCCAGAAGCACTTCGTCCTTACTTTTAAAACAGAGGCTGGGTACTATTTGAATAGGATTTCTGATTGGAGGGTTCAAAACCAATGAGAACAGTTCATTTAGTAAAACAGCAATTAACGTTGAGGGTATTATGTCTGCCTTTTGAGTTTTAAAACTTTGGAAGTTATTCTGAAAATATAGGCTCTTAATATTCTTTTAAAAAGAGAGTCTATGCTTTTATGTTTAATAAGCTGAAGACTTGCAGTTTAAGGTAAATAATACAATAATACTGTAAACCTCAGGATACCAAATGTGTCTCTTATAATTGTATAAATAATGCATGATTATATGATCACTTTCTAATGGTAATTCCCCCTTTTACAGATGCATAGTAAAGTTTTTTTTTTTTTTCTCTCACACATCCACATATGAATAATATTTAATTTTCTTGCTAGACCATTATTGAGATGCTTTTGTAGGCATGCCCAAATTAGCAACGTCCTATTAGCATCAGATAATTTAAAAAAAAGAACTTGACATATCTGCTAAAAAGCTAATGGTCGTGATATAAGAAGTGGTTTCAGCACTTCTTTTAATTTTACCTTATTTAATTTCATTTGCCTTTACTGAATTGAACTTGATGGACATTTCATGTACTTGCATTACCATCCCATAGTGCTTGCAAAAAAATACTCAAATACTTTGCTGTAATGGCTGGACTTGTGGTAATTAACCAATGAATATAATTGTAAAAAGAGAGGAGAGCCTCAGTACTCTTTTTGAAGAAGCTAGATACTACATCATCATGGGGACATTGGTTTCAGAGTGGAATTAAAGTTCCAGCTAAAGTGGAATCCCAAAGTGTGGTTCCTAGGTGGTATAGTTCTTAGGAAACCCTTACCTTCAGAGAAAAATTGAAATAAAATACAAACTTGTCATGCAGATGTTTCATGTAATGCAAAAATATGACAGGCTATAACTGAATTCTTAGTATGATCTCATGGACAGTGTGCTAACTGCCAGAAAAGAGCTGGTTTTGGGTTTTTTTTCCAATTGTTTCTTGATACATGGGATTTGTAGAACTTAAAACAGTAGATTGGAAAAATAAGCACTCAGTTTCGTGTAACTTTTTTCATTTTAGCTTTTCTCAGAACTTTATGAACACCAATGAAACAGGCTTCAGAACACACACCTGAGGTGTGTAACACCAGGAAAAGTAGTTCTTGGACTGTACTGGAAAACAATCCAATTTTGAAAGAGAACAGTTTAGTAGAAGTAGAGCAGAATAGTCCTTGCTAAAAGTGTGCACCAGAGATCCTTTGCAGTGCCAGGATGTACTTCTTCCTGCTGTTAATTAAAGTACCATGGCTTTTGGCAATGCTAAATGTGAGCTGCACCAAAGTGAGAGGACACCACAAATCTAGACCAATTGCAGCATCATATCAAAGGAAGGTCTATTTTCTGTTGATACCTCAACACACCAGCATAATTTATAAGGCTCGGCCAGGGCAGAACTGAGAAAATGAGGATATCTACTCCCATCTGAAATTTATGAACAATTTATTTGTAGTTCATATTTTCTAGATACTACATACATTCTTTTTTGTAAACATGTACAAATAAGGGCTAGTTCTAATTTAAAAAATACATCCAAAAAAAAAAAAAGAGATAAATGCTTTCCAAAAAGGAGGTTTTAGATAGTGTAGTGTGACATGCAAAGTATAACCCAAATTTCACATTAGTCACACTAAACAACTTTCCTGAAATGATCCAGCACACCCAGTATTGTGAAATTTACAATTTGTCCTCCTGTATGTCAGCTTTCCAGGACACTAATGCTTCTTTTATTCAATTATTAAAGGACTCCCTTACACGAGATTGATGTAGTGCCAGAAGTGGTCGAAGGGAAGTGATTTCCTCATCAGCTTCCTAGATGAATCAGAACTTGTACCAAACTTCCTGAAGTTAGTCAGTAAAGAAAACTCTCTAAATGTATAGCCATTCTGAATTCCTGTAACCTTTTAACTGTGAGAATGAGAAACCAAGTGGTCTGACACATATTTAGTGTGGAAATGGTCATTCAGCTAATTGTGACTCCACAGAACCATAGAAGTTGCTGCCACTGCATCTCTGCATTCCTCTTGGCATTAGAGGAGGTGAAGATGCCAAAGAGAGACTGCACTTCAATGGACAGAAGTGAAAAATTTTGTCCTCTTCATCTGTTATGGGTCACAAATGACATTCAATTTGCTTAAATTGCACATCACATACGTACTTCATCATCTGTTCATGCAATGGCCAAAATTACCAACTTAAAATTGGGAGTTTCCAGGTCACTTCATATTCCATAATATTTCTATTAAGATTAAAATATCTGGGAAGAACTTTTAAAATCATGTAACACTCTTCAAAGTTCAGGCATCTGATTAACAGTGACTCCAAAGCTAATCTATTAAAAAGGCAGGGCAGATGTGTGGGGAGAATAGTAAAAGAATGCAGGATGATTTACTGAAACTATTTCTGTGGTTTAGGGTTTTGGTACCAGCACTAAAATAACAGTGGTCAAGGATCCTCAGACAAGAATGTTTATTCTGAATTACTGGTGTCTGGTTGATTTCAACTCAAGTTACTTTCGGGGTATTGCAAAATGAAGCATATTTTAAAATTGTAGTTATGTCCCCACACCCCTCAGCTCTCCCAAAAGTGTGAAATTGCTATTCTGGAAAGAAAAAAAAAAAAAGGTCAGCTCCTACTATATTTTTGCAGCTGGACATTCTGCATGCTTGTGGAATGCATCTGCAAATACACCATACTTCTTTTACAGTCGGGAAGTGATATTTCAGAACAAGCTCTTGTAAAACAATACTCCATTTTCTGTGGTTTGGGGAGAAGCCAACGCAAAATTTAAATTTCTTCCTTTTTCATATACGAACTCTATAATAAACAAAACTAACTCCATAAAGCAGATTTACAATGCTGCCTTTGTGTGGGGTTCAGCACAACTACAAAATATTACGTTGCACAAAATTAATGCTGCTGAAAATATACATTGCCAGCAGCTTGGATAATTACAAGGAAAGGCAGTTAGTAATGAATTCCTTTAACTCTGAATTCAAATCTCAGGACTGAATGTTGCCCATTATTGCAGTTCAAAGGCAACTATCTCTAGAATTGTTCTTTTAATGTTTGCTCGATGGTTTTAGTTGTTCTTTTCTTGTAGGCACACAATTGTTGTCTTGATCTTTGTGATAAAAAGAGCTACACTGGAGCTTTGTAGTGAATCCAGTTGGCTTGGTAATGTGCCCGTAGTCAGAATTCCAAAGTGGGAAGACAAAAGCTTAGAAAATATAAGGCTGAGAGCTGTTTGTTCAGGGCTGTGGGAATCTAACACAGACCTACGAAACCAATGAGCTCTCTCTGTTACATCCACATTCATAAACTAACTATCCAATTCTACCCTTTTGTCTTTTCCCAAACCAGAGTTATAACCACACTTTAAGCAAATGTGGCAACTTCTTTGTATCTCTGCTCCTACCAAAATTCCCAACGTGCTATAATTCTTTCACTTCATGTTAAAGCTCCATTAGCTTAGCTCATACACTGTTGCATTTATTTCCCTAAATAACTATGCGTCAACACAAAGAGTTTCACTTAAAGAGACAAAAGCAAAAGCTGCTTTTAAAACCAAGTGTCAGTTTTCACAGGGCCACAAATTACATTCCGAAGATGTTTTATAAGGGTTTCCAGAAATAATATTAGAATGTGTGTCTGTCATTTATATCTTAATTGAAAGCATAGAATTTCTAGGTTGTGTCTGAGTAATCTTTTGCATCTGCGTATCTCAAAGGATGTCGTAAAATGCTCTGTAAAAGCTGAGGCACAGAGATCATGTTCCAAGTCAGAGACAGAATGAGGAACAAAACATGGGGCTGGCAACGGGCAGCTCCACCACATGTCTTGCTACACTGCTACAATGAAATGCAAAACAGGAGCAGAGGAGCTAGCAGAAGGACTCAGATGGAGGAAGAGGGAGCGAGGCTTGGCTACCTCCTCAACAGCTGGAGTAGCAGCTTGTTGCTGGTGGCCTTTAAGTGCAACAGCAGCTGACTTGAATGACAGAATGACAGCTAGAGCAAATGTGTGGCTGTCATTCCAGATGAATGATATTTGGCTGGGGCATTGTGGCAAGATTTACACCTACAAGAACCTTTGGAAAATATGCAAGGAACCAATACTATATAAGTCCATTTAGTAAAGATAAACTGTCAAGGGGTCAGCAAAGCCAAGAAAGCTTAGTCATATTGTTTCAGAGGAGAAGAGAGTTGTCCTTCTCAAGATGTCCAGAAGATTGACAGGCAAACATGTTGCAATCTCAGCAAAGGCAAGAGATTACCAGTTCCTCAAGCAACAGGGGAAAGTTCTGAAAGGGACCAAACCTTTCTAGAAACAGGTGTTGCCTGTAGCACAGGCATGAAATATAGAGGTATCTTAAATTCTCTCTGTCTTCACTTCTCTGAGTCATAGGACTTGAAGGTCGCCCCTAAGTTATATGGCAAAGTAAGTACCTGCACCCTTGTTCTTTTTCTTTCCTTTTCTGAAACTAAATATGACTCAACACATCAATCACAAAGGAATGCAGTTGATTTAAAAGACACAGGTGAGAGAGGAGGGAGAGGTAATGGTGACACCTCGCTCCCCTGACAGATGACAGGATATTTTCCTTCATACCCAGGGCTATCAATAATTACTGCCTGTGGCTTAGAACACCTTTCTGCTTGCAGAAGCACTTCTTTGTTTTGGACCAACTTTTGCCACAGTGACCTGTGCAGCTGCTCAGCTACTCAGTCACCCGAAACCTGTTTACTTTGTGTTTCCTATTGTACAGGGTCAGAGAGTGGGTAAACATGCACAACATTGTGGGCACAAACAGAAATAAGCCAACTGTCCTCAAGAAGGCTGTAGGGTCAGAGCACTTGCATTTGCACCCTTTAGACTATGATCAGGTCGTATAATAAGTCCTGTCTTCCTTGTGAGGTGTTGACTGCTGAGCTCGTGGGTTGGACAATAATGAGTTGCAGATTGCTAGCAGGATCCTGTGACTAACTGATGAGGAAAATTTGGGAATGGCTTTAGTCAAATGATCAGAAGATCAGCTAGGACCCATAAGCAATGCATCTCTCCTTTAGTGCAAAACATGAAATGCCCTACCATCTTTCCATAGAACCAGATGTCTGGCTTTTATTGGCAAGTCTTTTAACAGTATTTCTTTTGTTTTATTTCACTAGAAGGTAATTCTAAAAAAGAAAGGTTAATGTTCAAGAAGCTTTTTAGGTTAAGTCCTCATTGCTCTGAAGATAACAGCACCAGCATTGTGTGGAGTTTCCTGCTCAGAATCAAATGGCTGGATAATCCCACCAAAGAGTATGAGGAGAAATATTGTCACAGTAAGTAATGTTGGGAGGAGATCTTTGAATCTGACCCAACCACTGCTTTCCTAGTTTTTATAGTCTCTCTACTGAGTGAAAGCTTGGTGTCATGTATTTGAACTAAAATAGCAAAGAGAATGGCAGAATGGAGGCACTTATTAATGCTACATCAAACAATTCACCTGGTATTTCATGAGGAGCTGATTGTGATTGAAAATGTTATTTCCTGCCTACTCAATGAACTATATAAAAATATCTGTAAGGAGTCTACTGGTAAGAATTAACTTCTCCTCCTCAATTCAATTATCTTGAACCTGATTTATGGATGACCTGAAAACTTCATTGTTCTCTATCCACTGTTTATTTTGAGTATTTTCACGAGCTTCACTTGTACCATCCAGGCCTGCTCAAAATGAATCACCCTGTTTTTGTATGGAGTTCTGAAAACCTGGAAGAGTGTTTATGTGATTAAAAAAATTAAAAAAGAAAAAATGGTGGTGCCTGGCACTCAGTTGGATAGGTAGCTTTAAAAATGTAACCAAAAAAGATGTTGGTTCCTACCCATGCAAGAATTGTATTTGCTGCATTAAAATTTAAGTATGATTTCATGTTGAATAGTTTTTTGTTGGTTATTTTAGCAATCGCTTGTCCAATTTTCTGACAGTTTTCTGTATTGCATCTTCCTGAAGTTTCTGGTCTGTTTGCACCTCAGCTGATTTCTGTCTGCAATTTATATAGTTGTTCACAATCATAAACAATTTCCATCCCCCTCCCCCTAAACTATAGCATAGTACCATGGCATTGTACTCAAGCTTCAAGAAGCATTTGGAGTTAATTTGTCAAAGGAACAGATACCCACACATGTGATAATAAAGTGATTCATTTGTGACATCCCTTGCTACTATCTGGCTATTTTACTGCTACTTTGTAATGCTCTTGTTTAATTCCCCAGTTTCTTTAAGAGCTTGCCTTGTGCTGTCCTCCCCTGTTCACGAATGCCACTCTGGGCAAGTACTGCGAAAAATTCAGGGTGTGTGAATACCCATGAAACTCCAGGAGTTTGTTAGAGACCGGTTTAGAATTTCTTGCAAATCCTTCTACTTAGGAACACATGTGATGACATTATCTCCTTCTAGGTCGTCAAATCCAACCAGCTACCATTGTATTTTGTCCTCTTCCTTGGTTCCTTCTTTCCAAGTGTATCCATCTGTTTAAAGTTCTTGCTCCTATAACTGGTGTTGGATGACTATATCACCTTGGCAAACTAATAGTCATGATAGGTAAGATTATCCATCCTTTGGTAATACGTACCATTTTCTATACAGAGATACTTCTTAATCCAGCAGGAAGTGACTTTAATATCCCAACTGGAATTACTTCTCCCTTACTTTTCTCCCTCAATCTATTCCTTCCTCCAGAATTTGTTCTAATACTTTTCAAGTTTTTAAAATTAATTCTTGTCTTAATGTTCTCCTCCTTAAATATTAGTCTTTAATTGGCATTTTTTGCTCCAACCATCCCTCAAGTTGGCTACGATACTAAAAAAATACCCCACAGAGTAATGGAGTTGCAGGTTCCTAGTGGGAATCTGTAAGAATCATGATGGAGAGTATTTAGTCCATTTATCTTGAGAAGTACGAGGGTCAAGATGTAGTCCACTTTGATACCTGTGAGATTTACTTCCATATGATGAAGTGAAACTTTTTGTTCAACTCAAGTATTTTGGAAAAAATAACTTTCTACAGAGAATTGTTTCCATTTTAGTTAAGACCAAGTATACATGTTTTGATCTTTCATGCTCAAACTGAAGAATCAATTATTTCATTTGAATCAGATAAATATAAAATCTAGTTCTTATCTACCAGTGCAAGACAAATAAGATTGCCTTTAAAATTCACTGCCCAAATATTGTATGTGATTGTGAGCATTCATAGCTGCATAATATAAAAGGATTTTTAGAATTTCAGTTTTTCTGTTAAAAATATTTTAAGATGACCTTTGAAAGAGAAAGCTTACAGCAGCCTATCCATGCCTACCTTAATTGACTCTAGAATTCTTAAACTGCTAAGGACCTCTCTGTTTCTACAAAGATAACTGACTAAAAAAGAAAATCTAGTTCTACCACTCCCTTTTCTCCCTGCAGGATTTTATTACTAAAAGGAGAACTGATACCCGAGATGACATTTTTTCTCTCCCTAACTGAGATTACTGAGAATGGTGATGCTTGGACTGCTGCACACTGAATTCATCAATCCTCTGAGATTCACCTCCTGTTATCTCATTGGTGTCAAATATTGTTTAGAAATCAGTTCAGGTGACTTATTATATGGGAACACCTATAATGTATTTCCCCCTGAAGGTCTATAATAGTTCACTTTTCCTCTATTGTGACTGCAACTTTCGTGCTTTTACAATTACTTCCCTGTGTAAATAATTTTGTCTAAAGAGTCTAACACCTAAACAGGAAACAAGAGTTCCAGAAGTAGTGTGCCATGAATATTGCACAAGAAAAGAAAGGAAAACTTAGAATAAAGACTGCCCTCCCCCCCCCTCCCCCGCCTTACTGATCTAGCTTGTAGGTGCTTTAGCATATATTTTCTGCAGAGTATCCTGGTCAAGATGCTCTGCTTGGAAGTATGTTCGGGGTACTCCCAGTGAAAATTTTGAACACAGATACTGAACATTACTTCAAATAATGTGCTAGAGGAAAGTATATTTTAACATTTAAGTTTGTATGCATTTGAAAGCAACAATAAACAAACCTAACCAAAACAGACTGTAAATCCAAACACAATAGGTAAGGCATTTCATGTTTATATTCTTAAAAGCTTTTAAGTCACCATGCCTAATTAAGAGGCCATTTTATTTATTAACAGCCAACTTCCTTAAAGATGTTTATAGTACATAAGTATATAAAGATTAAGAATACAATGCTTTTTTTCCTCTGAGTAGCAGCATATTAAAATAATACAAGTACAAAGATTTTGGGGTAAGAGAATCAGTTGCACCACAGTTGAAGTCATGTTCTGCTTTTTGAGAGAAGAATAGAATTCAATCTGTACTGAGCCATTATGTTGTATGCTTCCAGAAAATACATATATGCATACTTATTAACATTTTCTAATTCAAAATTTTAATCAAATAGATATCACTCTTCTGACAGCATCTGTTTCTGTCAAATACACAGATACTTCTTTTTAATGCCCTTCCTGCACCAGAGATCCCTGAGCTAATTCATGACACTTGACATTAATCACATGCACAGATCAACAAAGACTTTGCTTTCATATAAAAACTAATTTAGAACATATTTCTAAATTATGGCTTGTTATTGCAGTCAATTTAATTAGCTAGTTAATGACAATATCTGTTCATAATCCAAGTAGTCAAAAATACCAAGTTCAGTAATTAGACCATATAATTTCTTAACAACTCAATTTTATAATGGAAAAGTGCTGTGCTTTAAGTCAATTTGCTTCTAATACTCTTCTATATTCAAAATTAGAAATTCCTAGGTGTATTCTTTTGACATTCAAAGCTTGGAAAAAAATATTTGGGTTAGAAAACTCAGCTACCCTCTGTATTCCACATTAAATTGCATGTAAGTTATATTACATTGTCTATCATTTTTCCAGACCTTACTGAATGTATCCTATTTATCTAAATACTGGGCTGAAGAATCTACTATAAAACAATTTAATCTTTGTTAGACAACTGTAATGATAAAACAATTACAGACTACTGTAGCAAGTAATATTTGACCATGTTATCAACACAGACACAGAACATTATTTCAATGGATGTGACAAAGGAAAGCATAGTTTAGCAGTTAAGACTGTTTTAAAAAATCCCCCACAAACCTAACAAAGACAGTACCACAAATCCAAACTGACACTTATAGTAACCCATGGCAATGAAAAAAATCCTGTCAAAAAAAGCATTAGAATAAGCTAATTTCATTTCTCCCAGCTGCCTGCCTTTCAATTCTTTATCCCTGCTATCAGGTTTGAATAAATTTCATCTCTCACACTACAAGTAATGAGCAGGCAATGACTTATGAAGCAAAGAGACCAAGTTGAGACAGAATTAGAATACAATTTTAATGAGACAGAGCTGAGAAAGTGGAAGTGTTACTCGTTTGACAGACTTGGCAAAATACCCAACATTATTTCAAATGCTCTTTCCTCTCTATAGAGGAACTGTCATTTTTTAAAAAATGGGACTACTCAGGAGAATACTTTTAGGGGTATATTGTTAATGTGATTTAAGTGAAGAACAAGTTATTAAAGAATTTGCTTTATAGGAGACCAAATAGGACTTAAATTAAAATACATTAGAAGTCACACTGGATGACAGAAAAACAGAGGAACTTGGTGCTCTGCCCTGCTGGTATCGTTCTAGCGGATCAGTCTTTCCAAAACCTTTCCACGGCCATCTGAATGACACTACATCATCATTCAGGTGTCTAGAGATGGAATACTCATAATTACACTCCCAAGGCTCAGGACTTTCTAGGTTTGATGACTCTCCCTCTCTAGCACCGCTCCACACCAGCAATGTCAGAAGAGGAGGAGGCCTCAAGAAATTGAGTCTCTCTGCCAGATAGAAAGAAAAAAAGGAAAGAAGTTAAGAAAGGCAAGCAAGCTCACAAAAAGTTATTTTATGAAGCTAGCAGAAATTCATCCCAGGATCTAGCCACAAAAATAGATACATTTAATCTGAGAATGAATTCTGACATTCAGGAAAAGTGACAGGAGACAATGAAGAAGAGTGGCTTTGAACAGAGTTAAAAAATGTGTATTTTATACATATGACAAAAGAAAATGAAAGACCTAAACAACATCGGGTTTTCTACTGGCTTTGCCTAAGTCTTATGAACATATCCTTTGTGCCCTTCCTTCAAGTGCTATGTAAAAACCATCTGCCAAATCGATCTGTTAATGGAACAAATTGAAATAATAGTAACTATATAAATAGTAACTAAAGGCTATACAAATCCTGTTTTATTTCCTACCCTAAATCCCTTTCTAAACCATGCTGTTCTCACACATGCTTGTTCCACACTTCTTTTTTACCTTAAGCTACAAACCAAGTTTAGAGAACAGGTTAAGCCTGCTGGTTTCTGGGGCCTGAGACTCTGTCTATATTGCCTTTTCCTGACAAACCTGAGATCATCCTGGTTATTCTCCAAGATAGCTGGAGGCAAGCCAGCTCTGATCTAAAAATTGTGTAACTGCTTTAGTGCCTCTTAGTAGGGCTTATTAGCTTGGGCTCAGTGCCATGCTAATGTGGTTACACAGCTTCTAGTCTGGACCAAGTTCAGGTCTACTTGGTTTGGAAAGAGTTCTTTTTTGCCTGCTTTCAGCTGTGAAGACATAGTCTGACAAAACCACCTTTGTCACTTCTTAGCACACAAAAATCAGCTCGTTCTCACTTAAAATTGATAAGAATGAA
Source organism: Monarcha castaneiventris obscurior (assembly GCA_026261815.1). Lineage (NCBI taxonomy): Eukaryota > Metazoa > Chordata > Aves > Passeriformes > Monarchidae > Monarcha > Monarcha castaneiventris. The sequence goes on from JAMPIT010000889.1 coordinate 7,046,405, forward strand.
AATCTTTTACAAAGTATATTAAAATTCTTGTGTAAAGTTGGGAAATAAATTGGCAAGTCATACTACTTAAAAAGGTGCATAGAAAGGGTTTGCAGGATAAAATCCGCAACTGCAATATCAAATTTCAAAAAATGCAAGTAATGACAGCATAATCAAAGCATGGATATACTTTTCCCACACTAAATTAAGAATTTTACCATCTTGGACAAAGCATAATTCAATATTTCTTGTATACAATTTATGCACTCCCTACCCAAGATTAAAAGATAGGACAGACATGCATCCTCTGTATGAAGAAAAAGGTTTACAGTAGGCTGCACAAATTTAAGGCCTGTTCCTTTTAGGACTCTTCTTTCAAAATAATATTATTCTCTCTCCTTTATATTTATTTACCTGAGACCAGTCCAACTGGTCAAATGGGTAAATATTGACAGATATGCTGTTGAGGTTGAAGAAGATTTATTTCATGATTACATGTGTTAGATGCCAGAGTTGTGCAAGTCAATAAGAAGACAGTCATCTGCCTCCTTAACCATACAGAAAAGCTTTTGACTGGTTTGAGTGTGTATTCTTGGAAATGTAGCAAGTTGTACGGGCACAGTCAGTAATTTTCTTTTATGAGAGTACTCTATTGAAAGTGGCTGAAGATGTCACATTTTCATTTTTTCCCTGAAACCTCCTTCCCAGAAGACTTTTTCAATGCCATCATCTCAGCTACTTGGAGCAAAGTGCTTTCTGATTTTGCCCTTGTGTTTTCAGTACTTTCTCCAAATACAGAGAACTGTGTACTAACTCAGTTCTCGGAAACTTGATGAAATCTGATTTATTTCTGCTGAAGAAAACCAGGGAGAATTCTGAGAAGGGAGAAACCAGACAGTGTGAAAGGTAAATATACTGTATAAAAAAATGGTGGAGATTTGCTTCACAGAGGTATTTATTTTTTCTTCATGCTTAGCAGTAATCTTCATTCTTAGCAACTTATACCCACAGATACTGTATGCACAAGCATGTTGCTGTTGGAAGGGCTAATGAGCATCAGTGTGATGGGAAGGGCACTGGTAAGTGGTCCTGGAGATGGGAGGCCACATCTCACCCAGCAGATTAGGGAAAACCCTCGAGTGGTCATTACACAGATTTGCTCCTTCAGGATGCTCACGCCAGAGAAAAGAAACACATTTTACCACAGCTGTCAGAAACCCCTCTAGCCAGCCAGTCAGTTAGGTCAGCCTTCAGAAGACAGTTATCTGTTGCTGTACAAAGCACCCAGCTCCCAATCCTGCCTTTAATGAAACCAGCACTGCAGATAACCTAATCTGGATTAAGAAAAATGTGAGGGAGACAGCATTTTACACTGCTGCAACACAGGAGATATTAGATTTCTTGGTGGGCAGTCCTCTGACTGGAGTGGTCAGATATGTCTTACCACATGAAACCACACTGAAAGTCAAAAGCAGTGGCAACTTTGTTCCGTATTTTGCCATAAATAGTTCAACTTTATCCTACCATGGTGCTCTTATCAATTTACATCAGTCCTGCCCACCAAGCAGACACATTATGGTTTGATGTCTGACATGACAAAGGAAAAGAAAAGAATATATTGCCTCAGGGCCTTCTTAAGGCAAAACACTTTCTTAATCTTAGCCATAGGAATATGGAACCGTCACAGAAGACTTACGAAATAACAAAACTTAAACAATGTAGGGGCAAAAACTGAAGTAAACCCATCCTCCAGATCTTCAGTCTTAGGCAACTAGAGATTAGATGCTTCTGGCATGTTTTCTTTACTAACCCTGAGATAACCTGATTGTATGTCCATGTCCTTAAACCAGTCTGAAGTTTGTATCAGCTCCTCAGCTTGCTTCCAAGCAATAGGTGCTGTCACAAGACATTCCTGGTAAAAATGTACAGAAACAGTCATCCCAGAGGCAATGATCCTCCAGACCTATTCATCAGGTCATTGCTGTGAGGTGGTTATAGTCACAGCCTTGTGCTCACAGCCTTCTGGGGTACCTCCTGACAATGAGGCTGAGACAGAGTCTGTGTATGGAATGTGTTCTGATGGCTTGACCAAGGCACAGGATCCCCATGTAAATAGGACAAGCCCTGCGCGAAGACTTAGAGAATTTATGGTTCAGTAATTCTTAAAAGACAATGCTAAGTTTAGAATGTGAAGTAAAAAAGCCAACAAATAAATAAGCAGGCCCTCCTAACAAACAAAAACTGCTCACGAATAAAGCTGTTTTTATGTTCAGGTGCTGTTTCTGTTGTATTTGGTTTTCTATTCATAATTATCAGTTTCTGGAATTCCTTAACAAAGTTAATATAGCTAGCAAGATCCTATGATCAGTGGAAAAACTGTTTGATGAGAAGTTCTGTCTTACAGTATCAGAAGGTATGTCCATGTGTCTGCAGCTTTCAGTACACCATAAACTACAAAATTTTTAAAATATTTTTTCTTTTAATTCAAGCTTTCTTATTCCTTCTAGTCTTGGAGCTGTTATTCAGTACCATCCTATGTCCAAAGCTGAAATATACTGCATTTGTATGGAAGAACATGGAGAGACTGGTGAGAAGAGAAGGTTTTACACAAAATAAAAACAATATAGTGACTGAAAAGGCATCTCACAAAATATTTTCTCTTTCACGACAGGGCTGTTAATTGTGTTTCAAATAAATTTCGACCGCCTTCTTTTTTTTAAATTCTACACATGTATAATTCAATCCGATAAAGCTGTATGAGGATGGGTTTAAGAACCACAAAAAAAAGAAAATAGAAATATGAGCCATTTTCATTGTATTGTTGTATTTTCTATTTATTTATAGATTAAAAAGAAAACCAAACAAGCATTGTCTGTTTCCCAAATCACCAATTACTGACTGTGTAGATGTTCATGAAGAAAGAGTACAACAGCAAAGTCATTCTGCATGTGCTAAGCAAGTTTTTAACTAAAAACTAGCAGCAGAAAAGTGCCTGATCACTAAGTACGAAAATGCCAAGAAAATGTAAAGCAAAGTTGCTTTTCTTTCCTCCTTTGTCCTCCTCACTGCCTCTGCTTTTCCTGTAGTGATTGCTTCCTGCCCATTTTTCCAGTGTGTAAAACATCTGTGATTTGCTGCAAGCAGTCTCTATTTATATTGAGAACCACACAGCAGGTGCCACTAAAAAAAAAAAAAAAAAGCAGGCAGCAAAGCATGAGTGTTATCCCATGACCCTGGAGGGTCATTTTACTTGTTATTGCACAATGCACGTGGGAAGCTTTCCTATGAAAAGGCTGTGCATAGCCAGCAAGCAAGATACGACTTCCTTTTATCCCAGAAAAATTCAGCTTCATAAAATACTTATTTCCCTGAAGCAAATGTCTTTACGAATAATTGATTATGTTAAACCTAGAAAGAGGCCATGTTCAACAACTGCTTAATATAGTGTGTATTTTAAAGTAGGCATTATGAGATGTGAATTTTTTTCCATAGTTATCATGTGAGCATGATAACTCATTGTCATGACTTTTGTGTTTAATATCAGTACAGCTGTCAAAGCACAGCATTTCCCAACTAAAATTAAAATGAAACCATTTCATTCTGAGCAAATATATCTGATTACCACAAGAATTCTAAATGCAGTTTATAGTTAGCATTCCTTCACCAAAAAAAAAAAAAAAAGGTACTTCTATATCACACAAATACCCTGTTCTTTGAACATAATTTTAGGAATTTGATTAAGAGAATTTGTTGGATCTAACTGTAGCTCACCAATCCCTGCCAGCCTTGCTTCTTTTTCTGAGTCATAGTTATTAGGTTCATTGAATAAAAGTCTGTAGGCTCTTCCTTAAACTGGATATTTATTTAGCTCTTTCAAGCCTGCCCTTTTCCCTTCCCCCCTCTACTGTTTCCAGTGCAACTCATTGTGAGAACTAAAGCTGTGAAGCATGAAAGATTATGTCCTGATACAAGACAGTACTGGAGTTTTAACCTTCAGTGCTAATAAGATGGGTCCTAATTGTCCTCCCAAGTGTCTGCAACAAAGCTAATTTCAGAGTGCCAAAGATAACCCCTGTAGATGACCTAATTAAATTCTTAGGAAACCTATTATTCTTAAGATAATGTGTTTCAGCTATTGGCTGTTTAAAAACTGAAGTCTAAAATGCCTGGAAATGAGGCATCAGCAATTTCTACTCAGAATTTTCCATTTGTATCAGCTGTGTGTACACAATTGGAAAAAGTGGACCATTTATCTTAATTTATTATGATTCACCACAAATTTCTGTAACAACCAAAATATTTGCTTCATGCAAAGATATCAAATTGTTTAAATATACATAGTGTATCTTTTCTGTATTAATTAAATACCTAACTGAATACACAGGGTGAATTGTTATGTTCAAAATAAAATTAGAGAAATTAAAGGTGGGAACTGTCTTCCCTCAGGTCAAGTAATTGCAAAATTATTCATGTCAATTCATTAGCTTTATTGAAAGCATTCCCAGACTGACCAAATCTCACTATGGTGATAGTGCATCTTACCCTTACAAATGTTGTCTAGAGTGCTAATTTTAAGCCTTTGTAACATGTGTGCAGAATGCTTCACCTAATGTTGAACTAATATTTGGAACTAGTGTTGGGAAAATTTGCAAACTGAATTGTCTAAGAGAAAAGCAATTTGTTTGCAATGAGCATCAGGGTGTTAAGATAAGGAGAGAAGCCTTTCCCCAGACAAGGTAGGATTATTCTGAAGAGCTGAAGAAGAAAGAGAAAAGCCCAAGGACAGCTTGAACAGCTTTCAAATATCAAGCCAGTGTGCCAGTTGTTAGATCAGTTGCTAACAGTGGCATGTCTCCTTTGTAGTAAAGGAAACCCACACTGACGTCTTAACTTGCTAAACTAGTCATGGTTGTCATTTCATGCAAGGGAATGAGGGAGTGGAGAAATGGAGAAAATATAAAAAATTAAAAAGAAGAAAAAGTGTCCTACTAGCACATCAAACCACTAAAGCAACCCATTTTCTGTAAATATTGTACATTTCACTCACTTTGGTTGTTGCTGGAAATGGACCCCATCTGGCAAGTTTCTGTGTTTGAAGCAAAAATACAGTGTTCCCAAAGCTCATTCCTAAATAGGCTTCAGATTTTTCACACTTAGATGGGTTTTTTTCTTTTCAATATATTCTTTTAAATTCTGAGAGCCCCCAGTGTCTTTGTTTTCCCCTATGCTAAAATAAAGAATTGTAACAATGAATACTTATACCCTATTTAGAAAGAGTCTGAATGTTTCCCTTTTAGGAGCATTCCTAACATATTCCAACTTACTTTAAAGTGTGCACATTTTAAAAGCAAATATGCTAATATGCACATCACTTTTGATTGTACGTGTAAATCAAGAAAGAAAGTGCTTCGTGAAAAACCTTTAACTCACTGCATAAGAAGAAAACAGACCTGAATGAATTCTCTTGCTTGAGTGCTAAGCAATAAGGTTCAACAAGGCTAATAGGAACTAAAGACTCTCAATCATCTTAGAGAATCACGTGTTTTGCAGGACCAGACTAACACAGCGAGTAGGAGTAACACAGAGATCCTCTCTAGCTTCGAAAAAGACAGAGACCTGTTGTCAGGTTTCCTGTGCACGCACTGGCCTTTGCAATCCCTTCTTCCATAATCAGGACAATGGTTTGCAAAAGGCATGAGTCATCCTCGTGCAAAAGCCCTGCTTGCCGTGATCCCGGCTCATCATGCTCCACTGCAAGCTGATTTTTACCCTCTGGAGGGAGGATTTGGTGCAAAAATTCTCACAACATTCCTCATTTTGCACTTACATTGCACTCCTTACTTAAACAAGTGGAGATTGTCTGTGACAACTTCTAACTGCATCAACTAATGAGTAAACAATTAACCATTACTAAAGAGTAAACAATTAACAAAAGCTGAAGCAAGAGTTTTCAGTTGTGTTTTTGATAATTAAGAGATTATTAAATAATTTTAGCATTATTTCTATAGAATAATTCAATTTTGCAGTTCTGTGATGTTTGGGTATCCACAGGCTTTCTTCACAGCCTTCAATTCCCACAACTTCTTTCAAGAGGTGATTAAAAAAATCTATTCTCAAATGTAAAGTTAACAAAACCATAAACTGAAGCTCAAAAAGGCTTCCTTTACTGAATTTGTTAAAGTCACATCAACCTGACAAGCAGGGGTCACTGAAGTTCAACCCTCAAATGTTCACATCCCTGAGGAGAATGGGACATTATTAATATTTTTGTATAGAAGAACTCCTGAGTGAAGCAGTCTCTCTCAATGATGAAATGAAAAGGGTATTCCACTGTGTACTGTGAAATATATTATGTATCTTCCACATAGTTGGTTGGGGATCAACTGCCAGCTTCTTCACGGTGTGAGCTCTTGATTGAAGCACCAGCTGTGTTCAAGGGATTGAAAGAGACCTTGAAAATGGCAAAGCAAGACCCAGCATTCAGAGCTGACAAAACAAAACTGACAAGAGAGGCAATAGCTATTCTTTCTGAGTGCTCATCATAGGAAATGTCATTGAAAAGAAAGAAGAAAGAGAAAAGGGGGTGGGAGAAATCAGAGGTTTTAGTATTATTTGAATATGCTCTTCTCTATTCTCACACTTTTTTTTTTCTAATTAGGAAAAAAATGTAACTTAAAGCTTGAAGAAAAATTAAAATGCAGGAGACAGATGAGAAAAATCCTCTCTCTGTCAAAAACAATTCAGGAAGATTCTTGTGTGCTGCTTGTGAGAATTGGAGCTAACAGAGGCCATCAAGCTGTGGTGGTATAAGTCGGGTGTAATGCAGAAAAAAATTTAAGCCTACTGCATTATAAAAATCACAGAAGAATTAAATTTGTAAGGGACCTCTGAATCCTGGTAATTCCTACTGGAACAAAACAATCATAGTCTAATTTAAATATAATTCCCCACTTAAAGTATGCCTGACTTACTTATAACTCCTAGGAACTTAGAGTGGTCTATTTTTGGAGGGCAGGAAGTATCTAAGGTCAATATCCATCTGTTATGTAAAGACACATAAATGTGCTTTCGACTTTCAAGACTTTTAGTGAGGTTTTTTTCCGCTCTGTAACTTTTTTTTAAAATATGTGCAAGCCTGTTCTTTGGCAGGCAAAGTGTTGAAATGTCAATTGGTATCCCCTGGAGACTTCATTTCCACTGTCTGACACTGCCAACATCATCATGTGGTTCAGGGTTTATCTTTCCTGCTGTGACTGAGCTGGAAAATCTAAATCAGCCCTGTACAAAAGGTTGAGCAGAGACCAGCCATAATCAGATAGAAACTATATTTTTGACCAAAAGATGGGAGGAAGGAGCAGGGGAATCACTTAAAAAAAACTACATAGGCAGCTAATCTCTTAGACTGGCTGCATACAACATTCTGTTTAATAACCAGCTTAGCAGATAAATGAGAGGGAAAAAAGTACTGTTAGAAGGGCACTGGTAAAGTCTTGCCCAGTCAGAAGCATACAGATTTCAGGGGAAAAAAGCTCTACCAGAAAAAGATTCAGAGAAGATAGAGAGGGTATTTCAAACAATTTTGCATGTGATTCTGTCATCACATATCAGCCTATGTGGTCAAGTGAAAAGGTCACTAGATGAGGAACTGGAGAAATTTATGCTTTATCTCTGGTTCTGTCACTGACCTAATCAACATCAGATCAAGATTCTTCACCTTATAATGTTTTTGGGCCACCTCTTGGGCCCCCTTATAATGTTTTTGTTCACAAGTTCCTCGGAAAAGAAGCATTTTGCTTATGGCAGTTTAGTGTTATGTGTATCTCTTTAAGAAGAGTTTCTAGGAATGCTCACTCCTAATGCAAACAATTTAATAATTCTAATACATTTCAAACACAGATTAATAGTTCCACTTTGATACCAGTGTGACATTTTTCTGTGTTTAGTTTGCAGGCCAACACCTTTAACAGCATATTTGTTCAGGGAAAGATAGAGTGCTAGTCTACAGGGACTAGAAATGGCTTTGTCATTTTCTAGATGACAGCTCTTATTTTCCAATGCTTTCTGGCAGAAGAATTACCATTAGCCTTCCATCTTTCTCAGCAAGACACTTGCTTATCTAGCTGCTGGAAATGCTTTTGTTTAAAATTCCTCTCATATAACTGCCATGGTTAGAAGAAAGGTTGCTTGGTTTACAAAACAGGCTCATGCTGCACTCTCTCTCTGATGCATCTGTAGCTAAAACAGTTGAGAAACAGCCAAGGAGCAAAAATCCAGTTATTAGGCATAAAATTTTTTTGGTAAGGATAAAGAAAAGCAATTTCTTTTGCTAAGGGTTAAGGAACTCTTTTACTTCCTTGTTTGCAGGGGTATAAATATGTTAATATTTGAAAGTAATACATGGAAATTTGAGACTTAGGCAGACTGGAGTTGGTGTGAGTATTTGGACTCAAGCAGAAGCAGGACCTAATCCACATTAGATGCTTCAATTATCAAGCAAAGACAGAATAATAAAATTGCACAAGCATATGCAAAGACAGATTCTGGTAGAATATAGGTTATAAAGAACAATTGCAAAGATCACCTTTGTGCTTGTCTAATCCTGAAAGCATTCTGTGCAGTAAAATATTAATTTACAGTGTCGGTAACCTTTCTAATTTCCTTCTTTTGAGCCTACATGATAGCTTATAAGTATTTGGGAAAAAAAAAAAATTAAAATCTTCCTCATTGGTTTGGTCTTTTCAAGACTCAGGCAGGTTTTGGAAGGTATGGTATGAATAATCCATTGTGAAAACTCCTGCTCACTCAGTACCTGTGCTTCAGATAATGTTACCCTAGGATGACATTTACTGTAAACTGTGGTGTGTCAATAAATCAACACAATCACTGATTTGAGAGCAAGCATTATGGACAACAAGAAAAGCAAAATTGACTGAAAGAGCAGTGGGTAAAAACTAGAAATTCTCAATCTTATTTTCTTTTGTAGTGAAGGATGACAGTAAAATCAGCTGAAATAGATAGAGCTGTATTTGTGCCTAATGTACAACAACACTAATTTATGATGGACAGAATAATTCCTGAGGCAAAATTAGAGTTACTTAAAAGGTTCATAGTTCATTACTTCATTCTCCAAATAAATCAGAGGTAAAAAGGATGAAGTCAATCCAGAACATTTATAATTTTAGATTTTTTTTTAATTAAAGAGCTTTTCTCCAGTACACCAACAGCTACAAACTCACTTTATCATCACAAAAATGCAATTTACAGCACATAACTGTAAGTCATCTATAAGTAAAGAGGCTTCATGTTATTTATGTAGGAACCATAAATAGATTTCAAGACAAGGGAACTTATTTTCAATCTCATAGAAAGGGCAAACCTTTGGATTCTGTATATGCACACACACACACAAAATCACAGTTACATTAGTTCTGAAAGAAATAAGGGTCTTCCTCTCTGCCCACGGAACTCCCCAGGGAAATACCATGTCTTCTTCAAAGGGCTCCTCCTTGGAGGACTTCACTGCTCGGCCCCGATGAATACTGTTGGTGAAACTTTTTTCAGAAAATAGCAAGTACAAAAAACTGGTTCCAGGAGCTCACCGGTTTAGCAAAGCTGTCTCTGTGTGGCATCTTCAGCCCTAGGAAAGAGTTCGTGTTTACAACAGACTTTTTACAACAAGGTGGAGTTAATGGTTTGATTTGTGGTACATTCTGAGTCTGCCCCATTTAGCCTCTGCCTGACTTTGAGAAGGGACACAGTTGCACGTCTTTCTCATAGTCAGCTGGATAGGCAGCACAAGCATGCACAATTCTCTGTCACTTAAAAAAAAAAATAAGTAGAAGGAAAAAAAACAAGATATGTAACTCTGAGAAATGAAAGTGAATTATGACTTTTTTGCCAACCACAGTCCCTGTTTTACTTTAAGTCATACTGAAAAGCTTTCGTTGCTCACCAGCTGCCCCAGCTACATCTTTGACCCTTGCTGATCTTTCTGAGTACCATTTTTTCAGGCTCTCCCTTGAAATCTACTATTCAGCTCTTCTTTGGTGTATTTCTTTCTTCAATACATAGTATTTAACAGCTGTGATTAATCAGCTTTTTCAAAGCAAAGTATTGTTTGGTTTAAACATAAGGAACAAACCAAGAACAAAAGAAACAAGCCTTTTGTGGATCTCTAAAACCACTAACTGCTCAGCATGTCTGAACAGGAACAAGGGAGAATTTAGCTATTCAGCTGGATTTCCAAGCAGGGTAATTTTACAAGGGCTCTCCGTATTTCTCAATAGCTTTCCACTTATCTGATAGGCTGCTCAGTCTCCAGATGGCAATTTTTTCTTTCCCTCTTTTCAGTTTGCTCTGGGCTGTGCTTCCCCTCACCAATCAGCAGACCTGTTCCCTGTGTAACTGAAGACAGCCTGCTTGGCTATTTCAGTCACAACAGAGCATCCACAGCACAACCCGTATTTCCACCTTCACAAACCTGCAGCTGTTTTAGATGATGTGCCTGCAGCAGTTTAAGAACACCATTCTCTGTGAAGCTGGTCAGTTTTTTCAGAAATGTACCTATGCCCACAGATGAAAGGCAAAAATGAATTTGAAAAAAATCCCTCATCTTCACATCACTGGTAGTTACTCTGTTTTTTTAATTGGCAGCATGGTTACTTCACAACATATCCATCAGCTCTTACTCAGATATTATATGGCAGTAGCAGTAGCATTTTTTGGTTTTGGATCATTAGAACCTCCCTTACCTGGGAAATTTGACAGCATGTGTGTTAGGACAAGCTTTTCATATATATGTGTATATACATATATATACATATATATCTATCTCTATATATCTATATATCTATATATATATCTGCTATCCTGTGAAGAAGTTCTGGAAACACTCCAGGTCATAACCTACAGAATGAAGAAGTTCCATCACACCTCTCTTCAAGTTATGCCAAAACTGTTGATTGACATTAATTGCTGCACCTTATCCCTCCAAACACATCCCCTCTCATTTCCAAAAGGCATAATGTGACATTGAAATTTCCACTCCAACTTTATAGATTCATAACCTGTGTTTCTCAATAGCAGGTTATCATGAGTGGCAGAAAACCCTTCTGAGCAGTCTGTTTCTAGAAGAAAATAATAGAAATGAGGAAATGGGGTTTTCTGCCTCAACTGAAAATCTCGGTTCAACTGCAGGTCAGAAGTGCTTTACTGATTGGGAATAGGATTAGTATTAAGATCTGCTGTTTATCATGTTTGAGTTTGTGTGCTTCTGTGGGTTTTCCTCTGTTCTGAAACTGATAGTAGTGTCATATTTCACAAACACAGATCGGATCTGTGAGAAAAGCAGTCTTTCTTTTCAGAAAGTACTTACTCAGCCATGAAAGCAGTTGTTCATTTGATACTATACACTATAGTAGAATGCACCTGGACTCTCCTGGGAAAAAATGTCACACAAGAGACCATCTGCTGAAATGTGTAGATCTTAGAGGTCCAGAAAACAGCTTTAAATTTGTTTGTAAATGCACATTGACGAAAACTGATCTCCTTTCAACTGTGTTTTACACAGTTGAAAATCACCAAAAGGTCTATATTTTTTGATTTAGAAATAGTTAATAAAAAGTTGAATTTATTTGTTTTATATGGACATGCTTTACAAAGAGCATCTATGTTTATGCAAATTCACTTGCAGTAATGTATTCTGACATTGACTCAGTTTAGACAGGAAAATAAAGAATATCAAATATGGAGAGAATATCCAGAATAGTTTTTTCTGTGTGACCCTTTATATTATTTCATTCTTTGGGGTTTTCCTCCCTTCCCCCCTGCCTCCCTTCTTTTTTTTTTTTTTTAATATATCCCATTTTCCAGTACTTCAGTATTATTGAGATGGAAAAGGGAAAAGAGATAGGGTGGAGAAATTTCATAAAAGCTTAGGTTTATGTAGGCACACCTTGTAGACAATCCTGCCAATTCTTCTTTCATCCTTATTGAAGGTGAATTTTCATTCACAACTGCTCTTCTAGTACATCCCAGCTGGCTTTAATGGCAGGATTTATAGGGTGTTTCTAGACTGTTGTGAATTGCATCCAACAGAATGCTGTAGAAATTGTGTGTTGCATCCTAATATCTTTTTCAACAGGGGCATGAATGCTGGGGTATGGCATAACAGGGGCTATCTTTTTCAAGCTTCAAAATAATTCTTATAAACTATGAGGACATTTTCTTCCCCCATTCTCACCTCTCTTCTTCTGAGACAATTTCATAAATATTTATAGGTAAAGGGCATGGAAGTTACCTCCCATCACCCATCTGAGTTTGAGAAGATTCCCCTTCTTTCTCAATTGCTAGGAATTTGGCAGACTTCCAAGCTCCCCCTGTAAGTGTTCTAATAGACAGAAGATGATTTGAACTTGTACTTTGCATGTACAAGGAATATACTGCCTTAAACAATGACAGAATCAGGTGGTTTATTTGTTAGGACTGTAAGACTACAAAGGAAGGTAGAGTCAATTCTGTCCTTATCGCACATAATATTGACACATCAGTTTAGAGTCTATTCATCTGGAGAAGACAAGTGATGATTAAAAACATACCTATTATCCTTGTATCAGGTCAACAGTCAAGGTCCAACACCTTCGACACAGACGTTATTGTCATTGTGAGGAAACCAACCAATTTAAGATGAAAAATGCAGCTGATCATTCTTTTTAAGCAGTCATCTTCAGCTCTGCTTGTAAAACAGATGATAAAAGACAGCAAATCATATATTTATTTGAAACATGTCTGATGCTAAGACAACTGATAGTGTATTTCCTACACTATACTACTATATCTTTAAGGCTACAGTAAATCACAAGCATGTATACATTATGCAGAAGTAGATGTTTCAAATTATGGGAAATGTGGTGAAAGAAACTTCCAGTAAGACAGGATTAATTTTGAAACTCTTTGGGAGTACTGGACTGATATCTCTTCAGGATAGAGCCACAATTCACCACTGGAAGAGCAACACAAATATCTGAAACAACTGAATTCCATATAACCCCTTTATATTTGTTTGGTTGGGGTTTTTTTAGGGTTTTGGTTTGGTTTTTGTTTTAGATTAAGAATGAAACTTTACTTTTATTTTCCATGAATCTGTACTTCTGGCTCATCTTGCTGAATGTTTCTGCCAACATATAATGAACCACATACTGAACAAAACCCAAAACCAATGCAGTCCAAAATAATTAACACAAGCATGTATGTGAGTTCCCTGCTGTTATGGCTGAGTGAATAGCTGGTATAAACTGAAGATATTTTTCAATCCTGATAGAAAATGTAAAATAAAAAAAGTCTTTATCTTTCTAAGCTTTACTATAATGAACAATGAGATACTTTCTTGGAATTTTTAACAATTTCTTAAGGAAAGGACACCCAATACGGGTTTGAGAAAAGAAGCATCACTAAAATAAGAAAATATTATAGAATGCATGGCATAATAATAGTCTCCAGTACCTTTGTTTTGCACAAGCATTTTTGTGTATGTGACTTTTGGAACTCATGTAAAAATCAGTCTGCAAGCACTTTTACTTATGTGAACTAATTTAGATTTATTTCTGAAAATAGTAAAAAATAGGGGAAGTATACAATTAATTCCAACATCTACAGAAATAAACTGACAGAGCAGAATAAAAATTAGCCTAAAGGAGAATATTTCTATGTTTTCACATCTCATGGGTGAAATGAAAAGCATTTTGGTGTGCTGTTACCTCAAAAGTGTTTAGGGAACCAGTAATAAACCAAAAGGTTTGGGTGCTTAATACATGCATGCCCTGAACTAGGGAAACTTATTTCTGAGCTTAATGCTACTTTGCATGCACACTGCATTAGCCCATCCTATGGAGTAGTATCAGCAGAAACGTACAAGTGTAACAGGGTCACAAACATCTGACTTAACCAAAGCTACCTTGCACAGATCTTCTGTTTCCTCATTTTCTTGTGTGAGGAATTTGAAAACAATCTTTACTTCAGTTACAGTGAATGTGGTAGATTATCAGATGCATTCCTTAGGGTGGAAGAAATAAATGCATAAATAACTGGTATGGGATGGATTTTAAGAGGCAGTATTTTCACCGTGCTGTGGGAGGGTTTGTGTGTGGTAACAAATTTCTCATCACAAACCCTCACACCTTAAAACACCCCCAACCTATTTGTCCTTTTGATATTGCAGAGGTTACCTACCGAGAAATTAGATTTCAAGATTCAAAAGTCATCTTACATGCAAAGTGAAATTCCAGTTTTCATTATCATCTGGGCATCAGCACTGAGAGCCCAGCTACATCTCCCCAGGGAGCCCAGAGTAACCCAAACACCATCACAGCTGCAAACTCCCTCGAAGAGCTCTTTGCCATCAAATTCAGCACCTGAAAAATAGGAAGAGCATTTATGCGCAAAAGTATTTCATAGCTGAGGATGGGGAGGAGTAATGTGAGACAAGGCTTCTTCCTTCTTCCATCTCCCCAGTTCTTTGCTCTGTCAGTGGACTAGGAAAAGAGGTGCATCTGTAGTGCCTATGCCCTAATATATATTTTTTAACTCTTTCTGGCATGGTGATCCATATCATTCACTCAAGCTGAATCAGTGGGAGGCACCTTTTAATGCTATTTGCTTGTGTAAAGCTTCCTGCATGTCACCACAGACAATTACTCTAGTAATTCAAAGGCAACCACCATCTTTTCTCAAGCACTGTGGAATGTAAACAGATGCACCCTCTCTCTGAAAGAGTATCTTTCCAGTGATTAATTATTTAAGTACATTATCAATTATTTAAAATATCTTTCATATTAAGCTTGAATTTAGAATTTTGAAATAGCTCAATATAAAGAGCAAGCCACAAAATGGAAAAATCTTTCTCATACCATGTTTGATTGCACGTTTGCTCTTGCTACATACGCATATGGAGCAAAATTTCCACACCTGTTTGCAAAATTACTGCTCTATGCCACTTGTAATGTTACAACCATTTATTTCTATTAAATTAGCTCTACTGACTTTCAAATAAGTGATCTTCTGAAAAAAAGAAATAATTACAGCTGCTGCATTTATAGAATTACAGTGTTTGGAGTTGGGAGGGACCTCTGAAGGTCATTTTATCCAACCTTCCCACTCAAGCAGGGCCACCTAGAGCCAGTTGCCCAGAACCATATCAGGTAACTTTTGCAAATCTCTAAGGATAGAGACCCCACATCTTATCTGGGTAGCAGGCTCCAGTACTTGGTTACCTGAAGGGTGAAAATGTGTTTTGTGATGTTCAGCAGAAATATCACGTGTTTGATTCTGTGCCCACTGCTTTTCATTGTGTCATTGGGTACCACCAATAGTAGACTGTCTCCACCGACCTTCCATGGAATAAAATATTAGAATGATTGGGGCAGGAAGGGACCCCCAAAGAGCAAATAATCCAACCCCCCTGCAATAAACAGGAATATCTTCAACCAGATCAGGTTGCTGACAATGCCATTCAAGCAGACCTTGAATATTTTGACCTTTAATATTCCCTCTTCTTAGGAACCTGAACTCCACCTATGGAGCTGCCTTTGACCTTCACAGACCCAAGGAGGTATTTCTTGTTGGAGTGTATGAGGTTCTGCACAGCACCCACCTTTTCTTCTTGCTGTCAGGATGTTGTTTCTTATGGATTCCAGAACTTCCTTATTGCTTATGGAGTGAAATATTTTGCTTGTTTGCATGACAAGCTGTGGCTTTACAGGCTTTTGAAAAGCAGTTGCAACCTGTTACTGAGCTTTCCTTGTATTTGCAAAACAAAAACATCACAAAATCTGCTTTTCAAAATTAATTGTACTCTATTTTTTCTTGCTTTTTCATTTTTAATTAAAAATATATACCAGAAAAAAATGGAAGTAACAAGTATAAAACTTTGTATAAAGCAGAACCTATTTTAACTAAAGCATGATGCAAAGCAACCTTCATCTCTGTTGTGTAGCTCAGGTGTTTTATTGATTCCCTCTTAGAAGGCAGGAAGTTTATTTTCCTTTGGCTCTCCTGACCATGTTACTGGATTTTTTAATTTCCGTTCTGCCCTTTATAACATTCAAGGTCTAAACTCAGGCTTCTCATGACATCATGTCACTTCTGCAACAGGCTCAAAAGTTTGTTCTTTTGAAGACAAGGTAGGTATGACAGAAAAGGTACTTAGAAGGAAAATTCACCCTGCTACCTTGACATTTCCTGGTGCTCTGCATCCTCGGGGTCCTGGAATCTCAGCTTTGTTTGGCAGCAAACCTCATTTCTCTCTCACAAGATATCTGAATAGTCCCTTTTGAGGGAAAATGGAAGTCAAGGAAGGAGCAATGCTTTCCAGATTAGTTGCCAAACATCCCATGGTGTTCAGTCAAAGATATTTATACTTATTCTCATCTTCCTGTTCTCTACCTACCTGTTATGTACACAAAGAAACACCCAATTTAAAATTAATCTATAAGATCTAGACAGACACCTAACCAGGAAAAATCCCATATTTTAGGCATCATGTAACCCCCCAAAAAAAAAATTAGTAACATTATATGCATAATTTCTAATATGTTAGGTCAACTATTGTTAATTTAGTCAGAGTTTCTGAGCAAAAAATTTGATATGTTTAAGAGCTTCCAACTCTGTTAATTGGGTGAATAACTCTAAAGTTGAAGGTTTTGAATATATATCCATACACACTCTCATGTCTTTCTAGTTGTAATTTCGGCAACCTTACATTCCCAACATCAAACAAGGGTTAAGTACCATGTTATTTAAACAAGTTGGAGGCATTTGATAATGACTGAATATGAAAAGTGGAGGAGGAGGAATGCTGGAAGGGAATGTGACTTCTATCACCAGGGCATGGGAGAGAACAGCAACAGCACATAAATCTACTTCAATAAAAATAATGCTATCATAGTGTAATTCATCTCTCTGAACTTTCCTGGTTTTCACCTTCCAAAACAAGTACATCTCGGGATGTTATTTCACTGCTCATGTTACACTTTTGAGAAAGTAGCCAAGACTAGTTAGACTTAATTACACCCATTAGGGCACTTTATATGTCAAGTTTCACTAACTAATTTACAGGTGGGTTGAACAAAAATCTCTTGTTACTAAGCTTTGGCTTTTGTTTTTCAAATGTTTTCAAGAACATGGAGTAGTCAGGATTGAAAAGTACATGAAATAATATTGCCATCCCCCTTTCTTTTCATGCTCATTTTATTCCTTGCATTTGATGACTTTGTTGCCATAGTTAAGCAATTTAATATTTCTGCAAGCAAATATGCCGAGTTATTTTAAATATAGTAATTTTTTAAAACAAAGAAGTAACCACCTTACCTGCCAAAAATCCTTAAGAAAAAAGCACTGACCAGTTCCTTCTTGTCTGTGAGCAGCACATTCAGGAGCACATCATCCTTGGGCTGCACATCTAGGATTCAAGTCAGAAAGTATTTCCCATTAACCTGCACAAGGTTTCTGGACTCCATGAAAGTGAACAGATTTTAGCACCCTAATTGGTTAATTCTACTGAATAACAAGAATAATGAATAGATTAAAAATAAAAAAAGATGAAATTTCTGGTGGTCACTCTGAGCCTTAATTGCACAGAACCTCAAACATGGAACTCACACTGACCTTAAAAATGGCTGAAGCATCTGTACCAATGGGTGCTTGCAATTAGGTCAGAGGACATAATTTCACTGAATTTGATTACATCCAATAAGCCTGGAAAAAAGAAACACATTTTTGTCTTCTGGAGACAGCTGTTACTTGTGTTCACGCCTAATGCAGCAACAAGTAAAAAATCAAGTTGTCTATTCAATATCATATTTTTTTGTGAGTGTTGGTTGATAACTTGGCTATGATGTGAGTAGAGCATTGCAAAGGGGAAGAAGGACACAAATTTACCAAGTCACTGCTGCTGATCTTTGGTGAACTTGAGGTTACAGCATGGTGTGTTAGCTGGCTTTTTACATGGGTGGGAAACCGAACAGATATAATAGCAAGTGACAAACGAATTTTAGTGAAAAAACTCATGTTCTTACCTCAGAAATCTCATGTAAATATGTAAAATAGGGGCTCAAAAAATCTTCTACTGTGCCTGTTTTATGCTCTCAAAAATCTCAAAGGCAGAAGTTTAAATTAATTGTGAAACAAAAGACATAAGTCTGATGGTTTCCCTACCAGGTAGGGAGATGTAAAGCAGGTCACATCCTTTTGGGCAAATGCCATGAAATAATATCCACTACATGGCAGAAACTGGCATGTCTGCAATCCCTGGCTAGCATTCTGTGGTTGGTAAACCGTTATACGAATTGATTTAAAAATGTAAATGCATGAGAGAGAGCAATCACAAGGTAACAGGGAGAGGGGTGGGAGGACTAAGACAGGCCATATGTTCCTCTCCTCTTTCTGCATTTGCTGCTCTCATACAGAGAATTCCCTGCCTGACAGATGGAGCGAAGTGTACTTTATGCAAGGTGCAGGCGGTTTTCTCTGTGAAAGCTTAAGAGCTAGAGAACAAAGCAAAGCAATTATGAGTTCTCTGTATAAAAATCTATGACCCTTATCACATATTTTAAAGATGACTTCTAGAGAACTACAGAATAAAATAAAGCATTCAGAAATATTACTGAGCATTACTGACAAAGTCTCTTGATCACTGGCAATTTCATATTTTAGTTTTAATAAGAAATTGGTGGCATGAAGAGAACACTCCACTGCTCTGGTTGTTGGAAGGAAATAACTTCATTTATTTTTTAAGATCACTGATTTGGAAGTTCAAAATGTCTCTCTTTTCTCTTCTTTTCTGTTTGGGTTTGGTTTGTTTTTTGTTTTTTATTTTTTTGTGGTTTGTTGTTGTTTTTTGGATTTTTTTGTTTTGTTTTTGTATGTTTGCTTGTTTTTGGTTTTTTTTTTTTTGTTTTGTTTTTAAATCCAGAGAGCTACAGATCTATAATTTAACATTATTTGCATGAATGTGTAGAGTTGATAAATTTAGATACTATGGATGGATGGCAGGTTTTTCTGTACCATAAATCCTCGCCCGCACCAAGCAGCAAGAGAGAAGCATTTTGATAGATAACACGAATTGAAGCTTTTTGATAGATAACAAACTCATTAATCACTGTCCTCTAAGTGCTATAAGAAGAATTTAAAATGTGCTACATTTGGCACTTGTAAAAGTTTCTTGCTTTCAAATCCCAGCAGTTACTACTCTGTGCTTTTTGACTAGCCTGAACAGCCATTTCAGTCTGAAAAAAGGATCAGTGGGGGTTAAATCTAGTATAAGACCAAACAAGGACAAGCTTCACAGTGGTATCATTAATGCTCTCTTCCTCTTACCAGAGAACATTGGCAGACTTCCAGTTTATTAAAACAACAATCAAAGGCAGATCTTCTCTCTGTATACACATGAGTCAAGGATGGATCATTTACTCAAACAGAGCTGTTCACTGAGGTATAAAAACAAAAATGCATTTCAGGGGAAATAGTTCATGAATATTATGCAAAAAATGCTCCACAGTTGCATCTCATACAAAAGCATTCCAAACATTATTAAATAAAAACAGAATACTACATTATTTTTCTAAAAGCTCTAAGCACAAGACCAGGAATTAAAGTACCTTTAAAGGAAAAATTGACAACTATTTGTATAAAGGAGCTTTAGCATTTGTACATTTATTAATTTGGCTAAATGTGAAAAACATTTATTTGCTTGATTAACTTATATTATAATTTAAGGAAAAAATTAGTACTATGCACCTATGTCTATTTACATGGAAAAACGTAAGTGTAGGGAGACCATGTGTACAAAGACAGAAACATGGTAAGTATATATTTTTACTAAAAATTGGGATTAGAATTTTGGGTTTCTACCTTGTGAAATAACTTCTTTGAAATGACAGGTTGTAAGTTCATCCAAGAAGTCCTTTGGTTCACACCATGCTTCAGTAAAAATGGGTGAAGTGGAAGGAAAAATGAAGGTAGCAGATACAAGTCATACCCCAAAAATATAAAAGCAATGCAAAATGGAGTTCAGAGTAAACAGTGTGGAAAACTAAATACGCAGAATGTGAAATTCTGACCCCATTGAAGTCACTGGGCATTGTGTCGCTAGTTTCAAGGATGCCAAGATTCCACCCAGAGAATAATACTAATACTAATACTAATACTAATACTAATACTAATACTAATACTAATACTAATACTAATACTAATACTAATACTAATACTAATACTAATAATAATAATAATAATAAAGGCAGGAGCAGAGGACAATATTTAAATACACTTATGCTGATAAGCTATAACATGTAGGTTACCTGTTGGTGAATGGCCTTGTTTGGGAGGGGAAGAGTTGTTTTTCTGTTTTCTATGTATAATACAAGCTTTTTCAGTAAGGAAATGAAACACACTTGTATGGCAGCTAAAAATGTAAGGCACACAGGTTTCATACTTGAAGACTTCTGTCAGTGGAGCCTCAGGAAGAAGAGTCTGTAAAATCTGCTTTGTTAGCAGGCTGCGTTCAATAAATCCAAATCTTTGATAATGACACCATCGTATTGAATGGTGGCTGTGAGTGAATGCTTGTTGAACTTTTAAGATATGATTCAGCACAGGCACTATGAGAACAGAGCACAATAACATTAAACACCAGATGGCATTTCAAAGCCCATCAGATACACAGATTCCTTTTTCTTCTGTACAAAAGATCGGCAAGGCCTCATGTCTGAAAAAAAGCCCATTAAGATAAATGGAGTTGATTTGGTTTTGTCTTGCTAGGGCTATTATAAGAAAGTCATCTGAATGGGTCAAATTACAAACCGCTCTGGATCAAAGGAGAACAACTGCAGTAGCGGGTCAAATTGATCCAAGCTATGTCAACTGGATCAGCATGAAACCCTAAACTGCAGTGCAAAAACTCCTTAGCGTGGGCCTTGACAATAATTAATGCAAGTACTGCCTCTTTTATACTGGAAGTTAGGAAGGCATTAGCTGAACAGACTCATCAGAAATTTATTTTGTGGTTGCCTGAGAGGGAGAGATTTACGGAAGCTGCGTCAGAACCCCGGACTCAACAGGGACAAGCATCCCTGCAGTCCAAAACACCCACTTCAGGGCAAGTGAGGTGAAAGGTAACGCAGCACTACCAACCTTGAAGCTACATATGGAGAAGACTTAGATTTTGAGTCATGTTCAGCCTGGGAGAAGT
This sequence comes from Monarcha castaneiventris obscurior, assembly GCA_026261815.1. Classification (NCBI taxonomy): domain Eukaryota; kingdom Metazoa; phylum Chordata; class Aves; order Passeriformes; family Monarchidae; genus Monarcha; species Monarcha castaneiventris. The sequence continues at coordinate 7,067,622 of JAMPIT010000889.1, forward strand.
TCCCCTGAGATGCAAGAAATTGCCCCCATGATTTATTTTGTCTGTCGGCAGCACTGCGTTTGTTGGCTTGTCTCGGTGATCCATTGGTGCCACACGGTTTGTATGAGCAATTGATGCTGGACAATGCCGATATTGCAGGCTGGGGCTGTGTGGGCATGTGTGTGTGAACAACATTGTAATGTAAGGAGCAAAGCTGGTAATGTTACACAGTGTGTAAAGACAGGCTTTCAGAGAGGCAGTTAAAAAAAAAATTGGTATTTTTAAGAGGGAGAGTGAAGAAGTGGTGGGGCCCAGGAAGGGAAAGCTCCCTTGAATGAGCTAATTATTTAACTGGAAATAGAAATGGTGACTTACCTGCCCTCTCTGCTCCCTATTGCTGACGGCAAAGTAGCAAACAGCAAGAGACTCCCACCAGATGACAAAGACTGCTACTTGTGAGGCAGGATGCACACAAAAAGCTGTCATGGTGTTGCCAAAAGGAGCAGCCCTCCAAGCTTCGTCACAGATGTCCAAGTGTCCCCTGCAGCCTTTCTGATATATCATCACCAAATGGTGTTAGTACATCAAGCAAATGACTGACATATATACATTTTCTAGCAGTCCAGTTGAGCATCTTACTTGCAACTGCTTTTCTGGTTGTTGAGTCTAGAGAGGCCATTCACTGAGACAGGAATTACTAGGGACCATGTAAATACTTTACAAATTGCTGTTTGCTTATTTTGTCCATTCAACACAAGTCCCTTAACAGCAGTTGAGTCACTGAATTAATTGTCTACTCCTCTAATCATTATACTACCTAATTCTGTCACATTGGAGAACTTTTTAGAATGCAGGAGGATGCTTGGTTTTTTATGTTTAATTCTAAAAGAGGCTTCTGGCACCAGAAATTTGCTGAGAGTGATAGTTGTCTGGTTTGACGCAAATAAACAGATTTTAGTAAATGATGCACATTTCCTCTCAGCTGCAAACATTTGTATTTTCTTGGGGGCTGGATGCAGTGAAATGCTATGGCTGTTCAAACAGACAAGGGTGTCAAAGCCCCTGATGATTCCTAACACTTGAACACATCACACAGGAGCAATTAAACTGACAAGGGGAAAAAAACCCTCTCCTCAGTCCAGATTTACACTGTGTTCCCATTCATGGACAAATCAGCAAACATTTCAAATGCCTTAACTGAGTAATGAATGGGTTCTGGGTTAGTTACTGTGCTGACAGCAGGTTTTAAATTCTATTGAGTCAGGCGAGGGGGAAGGTGAATAGGGTAGAATTACAGGAAAGGATTAATGAGGGGTTTCTTGCTGAACATACTGTTGCAGTGTTCTCTCAGTCACTATACCAAGCAGTCACTGATTTTTTGCCTTAAGGACTGTACTTTTATAACCTAAAATATGCCTCCTTAAACAAATCCACATCAGGCAATGTGTCAACACTTCATTGGTTTCAATAGAATTAGTTTCCTAAACGCTCTTTTCTGAGGCAATTTTTGTACTTGAAAGTGCATTACAAGGAACATTTACTACAACTACAGTACAATGATGTATAATACGACAAACACGGTTTTAATGAGTGCAAGCTGTAACAACAAATATACTACACATATGGTCTGTCTTTCTTTCATTCCTTTTGCTTCTCCACAGTCCTAGCAAAAAATCCTTACATTCATATTTTTACAACCATTAGCTGCTACTATTAGATTTAAATAGTCTTGAAGAAAACAAAAAGGAGTGCTGCAGAAGATGTAATAAAATTTTTAGATGATGACAGTTGCCTGCTTATTAATGTTGTGTTCCTGAGGATGTCAAATCATAAAATCATTTTCCTAGAAAAGAGAATACTCACAGATCCTTCACTATACATTGTGTGTGAAATTAGTCAGTGCTGTTTGCCAGTCTTAGCTGGGTCACATTCACTGAAGAGTCTTAGACAGTGCCAAGGGCTGTCAAGATGCCACATCACTGGCTTTGGAGCAGCCCAAAGCTCGGTCAGGTGCCAAAATTGTGTTAGTGTGGAGATAGTGATCTGAAACACCAAGAGGAAAATCCTTTAGTTTTTGTCTCTACATTTCAGTTGTCCTTCTCTAAAAATGTCAATTTATCTTTTTTTTCCTCCTCTCAAAGACAGAATTCAATACATTAGGATACCTAATTTGCAATTTGCTTGACTTCTAAGACTTGGTGTCTTTCATGACTTTTGCTTTGCTTGTGTACTATACTCTCATTCTTAAACCCCCATCTTCTGGCATTTACAGGATGCTGGCTAAGTGTATGAGCCACACTTCATCAAGGGCTGCTGGTTGCTTAAACACTCTCAGTTGAGGCAATACAAACAATGAGAAAAAAGGTCTAATTTTCTTGATTCTCACCAATAGGTTACAGGTAAATTACACTTCATACACTAAACCCCAAGCCTTTCGTACATGAGGAAGAGTTTCTTTTAACTGCTACATGTACAGGTGCTGTAGTGTTGCCCTAAGAGAAATGCACAGAATCTTAAAACGGCTTGGGTTGGAATGATGGTGATATTTGTCTAATCATGGGAAGCGTGCCTTTGGTCTAACCATATAAAATAAAATGCAAAATAGCCTCTCATTTAAAGTGTGTACTGTCAAGACCATCATAGCTAAGTCCAAAATTCACAGAACTGTACAAAACGCTAGAAAAGACATATCATTTTACTTTTTTATTACTTTCACAAGAAATTGAGAAGATTAAACGTGTTTTTCTTTCTTTCTCCTAGTCTGGGTAGCAGCATTTAAAAAGATCTTGAAATGTGGTATTTGCCCTTTGGCCCGTTTGATTTTTTCTTCTACAGAGAAAGAGCAGAAAGAGGAAGAAGAAACATAAAGAAGCACAAAACCACACACCCGACTTTGACGCACACCTATTCTCCACCACTCAAGAGAGTTCCCACTGCTATAGACACGCAGGGCTAATGGCTAATTAGGCACCATGAGAGTATTAGAAGTACACATTATTCATGCTGGCCTTGTTCTGCTGCCAAAGAAGACAGTGATGATACACACTTTGGTTTCTAATCAAAGTACAGGTGGCCTCACTTCATTTCAAATTTTTGCCCATCTTGCTGAAACACAAGTGCAATAAACTTCTCACACATGCGCAAGAAAAACTTTAGCTTGCTGCATCTCTGCAAGGCCTCCAAAGGTGGAAATCTATACTAAGAGGGGATATTTACGCCCAAGCTGTCAAGAGCTAGGTTTGCCCCCCCTGGGAGGTAAAGAGATGCTGTACTGAGCACAGGAGCTCTGAAACTGAAAGAATGAGCATTTAATACAGAAAGCAGGTAAAGAAGTATTTAACAGCTAAAAGATGCAGTGGTCTAACTCTGCAGTGGTCTAACCACCGCTCTCTATCTTGACAGACTCTGAAACTGGTGAGACTGGAAAAACAAGGGTGACAGACATTCTTCCTGTGGCATTTTTCACCCATTACAAACAGCTGAGGGCTCAAGGACTTTCTCGGAGCTGGTTTGTGCAGCCTAGTATTTACTGATCTTAGGAAGATTTTTCTTTTGTGATTCATCTGATCATTTTTGAAGCCATTTAAACAGAGGTGGGAAGAGGGTAGTTTTATAAACAGTGAAGTCAGGCCTGAGAGAAATAAGTAAAGCCTGAGTATAAACAGGCTACAATAAAGAATAACTTTCTAAAAAAGGAGAATTCTCAGTCGGCTGCTAAGTATGGCAGAAAAAGCACACTTTAAGATGGTAAGTTATGACTTCAATAAAACAACCTGTATAAAAAAAAATAGATTACTTGAAATGCTCCTTTTTATTCCTGCAGGCAGAGGTTTAAGGAATTTCCATTAAAAAAAACCCTTTCACCTTTATCTATTTCAAATGGGAATCCTTCAGTCCTTCCTCTTGCAGTATTTTTGTGCAATTAGGGAACGCATACTTTCCAAGCTTGTTGGAAAAGTTAGTTGAGCAGTATAGATTGATGGGTATGTAGTTCAATGTCTACCCTAACATAGTTTACACGCATTTATCCAAGAAAATAACACAATTTGCCTGAGTAGAAATTATACCTCCAAAAACTTCTAAGACAGATAAGTAACCTAATCAATAAAATATAAAGTTCATTAGCTTCAGTAAGGACTTGAATGTCAGATATAACAAGCCTAGCAGGGGCGATGAAATTTCATACGAGAGGAAAAAGCTCTGCATGAATAATCTAGAAAATTTTCTCTGTGTTTTTGAAATTAGTATTTTAAATATGAAATCAAGAGTGTTGGCAGTGGACATAATTTTAAAAAATGGTTTTTAAAACCCCAGTTAGTTTGGTGCAAGCTAATTTCAAAACTACATCTTTATAGTTTCCCAGAAAAGACTGAATCTGTCTTAGGACCCAAAGGTTATGACTATAATTCTTTATTTAAAACTAATATTTGTGTCAGCCAAGAGAATACAGAAAAGCCACACATTTGTATATTGTATTAAATGGTCTACTATGGCAGAGATCTAAATGGTCGAATATATAGAGATCTTGAAAGACCCTCAATAAAAGTACTTCAAGATCTTGAGCTTTTCCAGGCCTCAAGGGTTGTATTGCTTCACAGCTCACCATACCAAGTATCTTGTTACATTTCTCATTACCCACATGTTTACTGTTATGTTTTCAGTGTTTACACAATATCACAGTTAGGGCTGTGTGAGCACATTTTTTTGGGGGTTGAACCAAGGGAAAACAAGTATAGCACTGCAAGAATATAACCTGAAACTTCACTTGAACTAGCACTGAACCTGAAAGGAAAGGCTTTGTCACATAAGGTAACAGAAATCAATTTGATATGGTACTTCCAATGCAGGACAAAAAGTATATACTCTAAATGAGAGAAATGGGGTTATTTAAGATGTTTTAAAAAAAAATGTTGAAGTTGCTTAATTTTCAATTAGGAAAAACATACTACTAACTTAATGTAGATTTATTTTAAATTTAGTTTAATCTAATCATATTGAACTATTTTTCACATAAAAATTTCCCTGTTACGTCCAGATTACAATAACTCAAGGAGGTTGATATGACACTTGATTTTGGTGATAAATAAGGACAAAAGCAAAGTAGAATTTGCTCTATATATAGCTACTCCAGTTTTTTGAGTCAGTTTCTGGTAAGAAGAGTAGTATTCACATTATTTTAATGGTATAAATTCTTTCTGTGTTTGAATCGTTATCGCCATTAGTACAGAAGGCCCTCAGATATTCACATCTTATTCGCATACAAGTTGTTGATGTACAATATTTAAGTCCTTCAAGAGGAGTGGAAAGACCACTGTAATACGACCTGTGGATGTTGGATTATGGTACTATTGGTATTTGAATACAGAAGCTGAAACAAAATCTTGTTTCAGAACTATTGCTCCAATCTGAGCAGTTTGGTATAAAATATAACAATAATTTTTTGAGCAATAATTATAAACTTTTAGAAGTGTTGTTTTTCAAAAAGACTATTTCAAGTAGCCCTTGCTTTACATTTGCAGTTTTGTGCCCTCTAAAATAGCCACACAATTGGAATATTATTAGAAGAACACACAAAGGCAACTTTCCTATTGCTGCTGGTGTTGTAAACACATAAACCTTTCCTCTGAGAGACAGGACAAAACTACACACCTTGCATTTTCTCTCAGGAGTTAATATTCCAGGTGGTAAGCCTCCTTCCTCTAGAAGAAAACATGCATTATGGGCCATCCGTACATGGAGGTTGAGAGTGTCCCTCTCTTCAAACTCAGCAGCTTGCTTACACAATTATTCTATGGATTTTTCTCTGTATTCTTGTGATTACTAAAAGGTATGCTGTGTTTTTGCACTATAAACAAGAGGAGAGAAAAAATCGTCATTGGCATAACTCCAACATGTTCTCAAATTTCTTGAGTTCGCAAGAAGAGGACATTGTTATGTGCTGGATTTTAAATCCAAAAGGGGTGTTCATTCTTTCCTGTCTACATCTTACATGCACCTCAGGAGAAATATGATTAATCTGTATTAATTTAAATAGGATTTAAAGGCTTTGAATAGATCCAAGCTGATAGCACCTTGGAATGGAACTCCATGTCCATGCAGAAGAGGTTACAGTAATCTCAGCAAAGATGGCAGACCCTGGAGCAGCCTTTCACTTGACATCCAGAGCTGTGATTCTGGCAGAAGTGATAAGGAAATGAAAGTTCCCTATCTCGATCTTGACTGTCCATATGAGAATGTATATTTATTATGAACTTAATCTTTTGGCTTTTTGCAAGTTGTACCCAAGAATCAGGAACCAGAAGCCGTTTGTGGTGATGTTTCTTTTGTGAGAGGTGGACATTACTATAGTGAAGGAAATGAATTATTAATACCATATTATTTCAGAAGAAACATTAATCTGATGCTAGTACAGATCCAATTTTTCTCTCCCTGTTATTGCATTCCTACTGAGACTACATGATGCGTCCAAGAGAGCACCTTATATCCACCCACTTCAGATTCAGAAAGTAGATAAATCAAGACTGTTGGCAGTGGACATAATTTAAAAAAAAAGTTTTTAAAACCCCAGTTAGATTGGTGCAAGTTAATTTCAAAACTGCATCTTTATAGTTTGGGACAAATTGGGAAATACAAACATATACCTAATTTGAAAGTGGTAAATAGCTTGTGTTGGAAAACAGTAAAATAGTCTACATTTGATAGGAAAGGGTTTCACTTTTATCCTGTTTAAGAAGGGCACTAGGGTTTGGGAAGAGAGAGGCATTCCAGGAGCTCTGTGTTTGCAGCAGAGCCTGTCCCTTAGGGAACCTGCACAGATAGCCTCTGCAATAGCACTAGGAGGTCAGCAAGGTCCAAACTGCTACATGGATATCATAAAATGACACAGAAAACACAGTTAGGCTTTGAACAAGGACTTGAATTTCAGTAATCTCAATCCAATTGTTCATTGTTCTATTTGACCTGGAGGAATTTAAAGACAGGCATACAAATTTCTCTCCTACAAGCAGGTGACAATACCCAAAATGTATATTTTCTTGAAATCTGTTATTAAAATCATGCAGATGTTTTTGAACTCAGCTGTTTTTCTCTAGCTCATCACTCTGCTAGGAAGTGCCAGTAATTTAATCTGATGCGACACAAAAGCCTATTTTTAATGACATTATGCTTAACTACAAAAATCCAGAAACCACCATCAACAGATAAGAATTCATTCAGCAGTTCTTTACCCCTGCAACACACCCTAGCATGAAGGGTCTACCAGTGTCATGTACTGCCAGCATATATCTCTGGTTTCTACCATGTGTGTTGTGCTTTCTGAGAACATTTCATTTCAATGAGCTAGCATACCCTGTCATTACAAAACGTAATGCAGCTTGGATTTCTGCTGTGCAGAAAAAAAGGGCAAAAGGAGAAAAAAAAGCTATTTTTTTTCAACAATACCAATAAGAACTTGAAAATTTAATGTAGGTTATGTGTGCTGTCAACATCCAAATAGTCTTCAATCAGCGTTTGTGTTCTGTGTAACTGATGGCTTCAGAGGAGCTTCACAAGGCAAGAACTGGTGCATTATATTTCCCACGGGCTACAAATTTTAGGATGCTGGATATAGAGCAACGAAAAAGCATTGCTTGGCAACCAAAAATTATATGCAGCAAGCCACTAATGTTATTGCAGGTCCCATACGTCATTAACAATAGCTGAGCAGTGGAGTTCCATTTTCAGTTTAAATAGTTTTCTAGCACCCTGCTACTCAAATTTACATGGTCTCCATCCAGATTAGGTTATTCTAAGACATTTAAGAAGACTTTTCTAGATATTCCTCTGTACTATGTCCTTCTGTGTTCAAGGGAGTAAGCTATTTTAAAAAGAATATCTACCATTATGAATGCCTGCTTTCTCATCACTATATGCAGAAGGTTGATTTGCTCATAGTTAATTATATATGCATCCTTTTTGGCATTAGATTTAGAGATAGATGGGAAAATAGCTTCTCCCTCTCACACAATGATGGAAATTTAAGTTTTTCCCTTCTGTGCTGGGATAAATCCCGGGCATTTCAAAACAGTGTACATTTGGGTGTGTCAGAGAGAGAAAGAGGGAGGAAAGCCTGTATGTGCAACCCATCTAGCCCCAAAGAGCCAACAGACTGAGTTTACATACTTGGTGAGGTATAAAACATGCAAGGCCAGATCCTTTGTCTGACTAGCACTAAACGATAGCTGTTTTCCTATGAGTGTCTCTTTATGTTGCCTACTGCAGCTGTTCCTCTTTGGATAAGAAGGTGTGTATCCACTGGGCCAGGGAGACACCAGCTGCTCAGCACAGGGGTTAGGAATTTCTCGTGGGACACAGCAGTTCTTGGTCCAAAGACTGCCTGTTTATCTGGGCAAGCTGTTTCAAAAACAGAGTGCAAGAGAACAGGAGTTGACTAGCACACACGGACGTTGTCCTAGCTGTCTCCAAAGATTTTTGCTATTTTTCTTTTTAACCATGCCCTTGAATCTTTAATCCATCCTGCTGATGCTCAGCTTAACATTGCTCCCTTTACCTAAAGACTGCCACAGAACATTCAAAAGCATCAGTAGTCACCTAGGAAATAGCTGTCAGGCATCATGGCAGGTGCAGAACCAGGAGCTTCAAGGATAGAACTTGCATGGGAACTGACAACAGGCACTACCTCCAGTGCACAGGTTTGTGAGACTTTCAGAGTCAGAAGTGAGTTTTCCTTTGAGCTAATTGGTGCCAGGTGGCATGAAAAACTTTTCTCTCTGAAAGGCACATATGGAGCAAAAGTTCTCACTCCAGATCTTACCTCTCTTCAACACTTGATTTCAAAGCCTCAAAAGCTCCCCTGCTATGTATCTGCAAATAGCTATGAGTAAAAGTGTACTTAATGTTTCAGTCAGCATCTCTGTCAAAAAAATAAAAAAAGTTAAGGTAGTGGAAAAAGAGCCTAAAGTAGGCTGCCAGTCACTTCTCTCCTTTGTCAGAAATATTTGCCATCAGATGAAAATTCTTCATGAGAAAGACTAAATTTTGAATTTCACCTCTACATAATGAACACTATATACACCAAAAGGAAACTGATTTTTAAAAATTTGATTTTCATAGAGTCTCTGCCAACCCCTCAAATCTACTTCTTCTATTGATTGTATGTGGAAGATGCTCAAATACTCAGTGATGCACAGTAATGTAAGTCTCTAGAACTCACCTCAATACAGACAATAATTCCGATTTATGTACAATGTGGGAAGTAATTGTAGTTCCTAGAGGATAGATTTATACTAAACAAAAAGCAGTTATTAAATATATTTATTAATATATTTATTCTTTCATAGTTTTTTATGGACTTTGTTTTTTCTTCACGAAGAAATTCAGGGATTTCATTAGGAATATGATACTCATCTTCAGTTCACTGTCAAAGGCTTGGCGTTTTCATATTATCTGATCATGAATTTGGATTACACGGAAAATTCTTGGCAGAAGCCTGATTGATGCTCTTTGTTTTCTGATTTAGTTAAACTAAATATTTTTTTTCTAAACAGCTATCACAAAATAATAAATTATTAATTTGCAGCTATTCAACACAGTCAATTCTTATGCAAATACAGTAATGGGTCACAAGGTTAGTTGTGAATTGTCATCCCTTGTGCAGTTTCTTAAATGAGGGGCAATGCCAACTCAGCTTTGCTTAGCTCATTTACTCTGCATCTGAACTTGTAAATTAATCATTGCTGGCAACATCAATTTGGTTGTAATTAATCATACAGGGAGGAGCAAAGAAATTGCACTGAAGTGAGTCATATTAACAACATTATCTGATTGCTTTCAGTGTAATTTACTGGGATCCTGATGTGTGCATACAAGGCTTCTGGCTGGTACCTTGGCACAGAAGGAAATTTGTAAATTGTTGTGTATAATAGGTGGAATGTTGTGTGGCCCAACTAGCCATACACGTAGGTTTCTAATGAGCCCTGCTTTGATGCACTAATTTTGCGCCCATAATTGTGTAGGTTCTCAGCCCTTTAGCTCTCAAACTGCCAATGAAGGAAAGTGGCATCTAGTGCCCCTCTGACACATAATAAAAAACAATGGAGTCCATTTCCAGGCAAGCCTAGGAGCTATGAGAGAGCATCCAAAGGCGGGACATGAGGATGGTGAAGATCTGAAGAGGAAGCCGTGTGAGGAGCAGCTGAGGTGACCTGGTCAGTTCAGCCTGGAGGAGACTGAGGGGACACCTCACTGCAGTTACAACTCCCCAGTGAGGGGAGCAGGAGCAGGGGCAGACACTGGTTTCTCCTCCTTTGTGACCAGTGACAGGACCCAAGGGAATGGCCTGAAGGTGTCTCAGGGGAGGTTTAGGTTGGCTATTAGAAAAAGATTTGTAACCCAGAGGCTTTTTGGGTACTGGAACAGGCTCTTCAGGCAAGTGGTCACAGCACCAGCCTGATGGATCTCTAGAGGCATTTGGACAACACATGTTGCTGTCCAAACAGCACATGTTGTGACTCTTGGAGTTGGTGCTGTGCAGGGACAGGAGTTGGACTCAGTGATCCTTGTGGGTCCCTTCTAACTCAGCAAGTTCTGTCCTTCTATGATAATTCCACCCCAGTGAAATGTTGCTGCAAAGGTAAAAAATGGACTAAAGGTTTGTATTGAACTTAAAGCCAAAGTTAACTGGAGAAAATAGAAATGGAAAACAATTAACTAAACAGTTTTTCTTATTGGTAAGGAATTTTTTTTCTCCCCAAACAAAAGTAAACAAAATTATTAGATATTAACGGTCTTGGGAGAAAATTGAAGAATTGGCCCTCATATTTCAAAGGAATTCTGTTAATAAGATGCTCAAGAACCTGAAGAACTTGAAATTTCTTTACACATCAGGTTAATCTCAAAACAGGTGAATGATAAACCTAATTTTATTTTTAAAACAATTAAACTATGGCATAACTATAATCCGAGATGTCTATCTCTATCCAGAGAGGAGACAGGAAAGCAGTATGATCTTGAACAATAAACCAAAAAGCTGAAAGTCAAAGTCTAGAAGCAAGACAATGTTCATTTTGCATATTTGCATACATCTAATGCAAGTGTATGCCCACACGAGCTATTACATGTGGTCTTGCCTTGCAACTTGAGGCTGTATTTTCCCAGAGGGTGTCAAACTTTCATAGTCACACGCATGACTGTACATATATCAACAGCTGCCTGGAATGAACATGCAGAGGAAGACTTATTTCACACAGCATTGTCCATTAAAGCTCTGAATATATTAAAATTAGTCTTCCTACTTTATTGGCACCCGTGTTCAAAAGATATACTTTCCTTTAAATCAGATTTGTTGTGACGGAGAGAAAATGTTAGCAAATCAGAAAAATCAGTGATCAGGTAGATTGGTTTCATGCCTGAGTACAGTCCAAAATTTCCAGAAAACCAGATGACCTACATAAACCTCCCATCTAATAGTAAATGTATTTCAACTAGGGCAATAATTATAGGAGGCCAATTAGGCAGTTACAGGAGGCTGTGCAGCAGGCCACTGGAAGGAACTATTTAATTTCTTCTGTTTTAACTGGAACAGCAATAGCAAAACAAGTTTTTCCTATCCTGAGAGTGCTGAGCTGACTGAAAACAGGAAAAATCAGGTAATAGGGAGAATAAAAAAAAAAATGCCCACTGACATCCTACATTTTAATTATTTTCTAGAGGTCTAGAGACCTGAATAGCAGTGTCAGCCCTTCCAACACCTCTGCTCTGCCAGCGAGAATGAAGGGGGTGGAAATGGAGTGATCTCCTGCCATCCTAGGATCTTATACCCTGAGGCATGTGCCTGGGCAATGCAGCAGCAGGAGGCAAGTCTCCAGTGACAGAAATGCTCCACCAACCTCCAGGAAGCTATGGCTCATGGAAGTCACAAGCCAGCAGTTATATTGCTATGTTTTAACTAGAGGCATTGAACTTACAAGTGGTCCTGTGAAGCCAAGCTGAAGCACAATTTGGATAGCTTTTCTTCCTAAATCTCTGAAAAATAATTATCCATAATTGGTGCTTGATGCTAACTGAGTTCACTGCAAGCTGTCTAATGAAGTTCAAGGCCAGCAAACATTTCCCGGGGTCTTTGAGAGGATTATTACCTTCATATTATGCAAAACTGCTCTGGTTTGAACCCATAAGACTGGTACAAAACACTCTTAAACACCTTGGTTTTACTGTCAAAAAGTGATATTGCTTGCAACTTATTTGCACAAATGAATTTGCAGGGAAAGACAGCTTTTACCTCAGCTGCAAGCCCTAAAGCAATGGATTATCAGTCTTACTAAATCAAGCAGGACAGAACATAAAACAGTAGGAATAAAGAACTTCTACAGGACACCCCAAGAGTGCTGTATTGTTCTTCTGCAGAAGGGGAAAATGTGCTAATTGTAGGTAAATCACAGGACATCAGTCTCAGCTTATATTACACACCAAAGCAGCAGCCACAATAATGACAGATATCCTAGTAGGGCAAGTTTTAAATCTGAATACTGAGACTGGCATTTGTACACATGGTAAATATAAGTATAGCACCATGTCAATTATCTAAAAATGTTTAAAATTTAGAAAGGACTTGAAAATGGTTAAAGCATGGTGCTAATAACGCCAACATTGTGGGTGCGAAACCCATATGGGCCATTCACTAAAGAGCTGGACTTGATGATCATTCTGGGTCCCTTCCAACTCAGACTACTCTGTGACTCTGTGAAAATAAGTACAATTAAAATCTGTTGTCTGTAAGACAGGCCTTATCTTGAGACATTTAACTAGCTTAATCTATTTGTTTATCCAGAAAAAGCAGCAATAGTTTATTATTATATATTATTTTATATATTGTATAAAGGACAGAATTCAAATATTTAAGGTGCAGGTTGTCACAGTTCTGACCTCTTGAAAGGACAGAAGGAAGCATTGCAGTTAGTGTTGAAATCTCTTTGAGCACCAGTGGAAAAAACCAAAGATTTTAGAACTGCATGCTAAAGTATGCCTGATCGGAACAGCAAGTGGTGTCTTTGTGCTCAGACAATATGGAGAAACACTGGACTATGGGCTCTTGGGGTGGCTTTCATGCCAAAACGAGGTAGGTACATCCCTGAAGACCTGCAGTCCATGGACGACTTGCACTGGAGCACAAACAAGAGTTGCAGACACAGCTACACATGGAGTGTCAGAAATCTGTGAAGCATCGGCCAGCAGAGAGAAACCACGGGGCACAGAACACGGGAAAACCACTGGAAAAAGCATCTCAGCTTCCAATACCACCTTCACCTCGCTGGGTGAACTAGGATGGACTGAGCACCCTTTGCAGAAAACCTGAAAAGTTTAGGCTGAGAAAAGGGAAGAATAGATGTTTATCTAAGTACTTGTATAAATGCTTCTGGGTTTTTTTTTCCCCACTTTCAACATTCAAATCAATGATCGGAACTTTATGCTTACTGACAATGAGTCAAATATGTTTCTCCAACTGAAGGCTGCTTTGCTTGCGACAACATATCAAAAATGAAAAGTGATACCTGATTCAAAGTGGCTCTATAGCATAAGAAGTCACAGCAAAACCCAATTCTGTTTTGCTTGTGACAAGGTGTTGAAAAAGAGGAGTGATATCTGATTATAAATGGCTTGATAGCATAAGAAGGTGTAAAATCCAAAGGCTGTAAGAGACGTGCTAGTCAAATTCAGGTTGCAAGCAGTATCGTAGCAAAGACTTCTATTAATAAGTACAACCATCAGAAAAATGCTGGTCTGCTGCTGTGCAAGATCTTGAAACCAAGATCAGATAGAAGAAAATTATAGTGGTCCCTTGAAGGCTTTTAAGTTCTAAAGTATCAGTGACTGTACAGGAGAACAGAAATGGTGCTCAAGAGCAATAAGCAATAGGAAAGCAGTTTACAAAACCGTGTCTTGACAGAAAAATCTTAAGAAACAACTCTTTCTCTCTCCTGCTTCTCTTACCTTTGCCCATGCTGTGATTCTTTGCCTAGAAAACACATTGCTGATGCAGCCAGAAACACAAAATACATAATTTAAGCAATGCATAAAAAAACTCAAAACCTCTAAAAAACAAATACCAAAATCAATGCAAATACTCCCCAAATAATTCCTCCAAACTCCAGTGCACCTTCTGAACTCAGAACAAAGACTTTTCAAAGAGAACATCACAATCTCTAATAACTTTTTCACCATGTTGTAACAAGCCATTCTTGTATTAACCTTTCAATAAAGCTTTTGTAGGTGTCAAAGCAGCCTAGGAACCAAAACACAATTTTCAAAAGACAGTTTCAGCAAGGTGCAATGCATTCCATAGCACTGAGATGAGAAGATGCAAGACCTTCAAGTATTTTCAAGCATTTTCTGAGGGAATTTTTGTGAACATTTTCAACCACACAAGACCAATCTTTGCTTGCTCCCTGTAGTAATCCTGGATTGAAACCCCACCTAATTATCAAGTTGTGTTCTGTAAGTTACTTAAAAACTTATAGAAGAGCACAAACCTTTTAATAAACTGGCTTTCGTTAGCTAGTGGTTTTGTTTGAGAAACATGAGTATGATTTAAGTCAACCAAACACAGATGCTAGAGTTAAATGAATTCACAGCAAAACTGTGTTTGCAATTGCATTAAAATTACAAAACATGTTTGACTTGAAGTGGGTGCTTATGTGTAGGACTATGCTACAAAAACATCCTATCTATCCTGGATTATCGCTGATCAGCCCCACATAGAAGAATTTTTTACACCACTCAGTATACTAGAAGTTATGCTTGAAATATTTGCAAATTTCCTATGTTCTAAGTACATAACCAGTATAAGGGTATTGTATGTTTTAAGACCATGAACAGTTTGCTTATCTATAGAGTTTATGGTCTTGAAACAAATGAAATTACAACATATAAACTACAAAAATATAAATTTTACCAAGCATCTCAAAATCAAACATTCCTAATCCTATGTACCCCTGGACACTTCAAGCCACCAACTGTTCCTCAGCCTCTGGAATGTGATGGTGTCATTACAGACATCATATATTATTCAGAAGGAGCTCTGTAACCACTTAAGGAGATAAGTTGTATTTCTTTGCCTTAAATTCCTTTCCAGATCATCTTGAAAATTACCACACATTCCAAAAGCTTTCCTCATGAAAAATAATCTCAAACCAGTGCCAGTTCGGTACAACCTTACAATTCTTAAAAGTGTATGAGACCAATAATTAAAAGAAAATGTTTTACTAATAGAACATTAAGGTCAAAGTGCAATAACAATATAAAAGAAGTATTAAAAGGACCAACATGGAAGAAAAGGATCTCATCATTTTTCTAACAAAATTTACTTCAACTCAATTCAAATTGTGTTTTACAAAATTAGCAAGAAATTCTAGGTGAATATATGCAATGGAAAAAAATTGCAGTTAAACTATGTATTTTCTGCTACAAATGAAGGGATAGCCAAGCTTACAGGAAGAATTGCATGATAGAAGAAAATTCTTGAAGATGGAACATAAAATTGCAAGGTGAATTCTAACACCTGTGATGTATTGGAATCTGTCAGAGAATGCAACATGAAGCAGGAACTTGCTGTCCGACACATGCTACACTGATATTATTCAAAATATTCAAATAATTTTGGAGCTTCTGCCGGCTGTCCATGGGGCTTTGAACACCTTTATGCTTTAGATGTATGCCCAGGGAGGGAAACATTATGGGTGTTTGCTTCCTCTGACACTTTTGAGATCAGCTATGAGAAGAGATAATGTTTGATGGAGGTCTTGCTACCACTGAAATTTATCACTTCTGTTCAGGTTCAATTGAAATAATTTCCAGGTTTGGATTCAGAAGTCTTTTTTCCAGCCTTAAATTTGTTACGGGTGTTAGTTTTACAGTTCATTACTACAGGTGTGTCACAGCACATCCAAGGTTTCTGTGGATCCTCTGTTACTTATTGTGACTCACAGGCCTGTGACTGAAAGGTGCTGAACTCAGTGGCTGAGATGGTACCTGTGGCACCAGCCTTGTGCTCTGACAGATAGACATGAAATTGCATGATCTAACAGGCTCTTGTCATTTACTGTTCGATATTTCATAAAGTACAGGCACAAACTTGCAGGCACAGCCAGAAGTGTGTTGCTGCATATGTGTGTGCATCCATTGTACAAACCCTAAAAAACTCTATTTCTGAAGACTAAGGGAAAAAATGCTGGTTTACTTACAATATTAGAAAACCAAACAAACAAAAAACAAGAAAAAACAGCCCCAAACCTACCAACCAACAAAGCATCATGAAAAATCAAACAAAAAAAACCCCAAAAAAAACCAAAACACCCACATAAAACAACAAAACAAAGAAACCATCCCAAAACCCAAACCAAAAAAAATCCCCTAGATCACTTTATTCTAAATAACTTGATATAATTATAAAGGACACAAAATTAGAAGAATGGAGCAACTGGGAAAAGAGAGATGTTGACATTGCAGACCTTCCTAATTTTTTTTGGTTTAATTTTTAAAGAAAATGTGTGCCCTTGATTATGGCCAGGGGAATCAATATTACGTATATTTCCAACGAGCAGTGATTTCAGGTATGACAGATACATGCTTCACCATTAAAGAAGAGCTGAAATTTGCTAGGTCACTGTTAGGGATATGGGGGAATTAGTTCATGGAAACGTGCTACACTTTTATTGAATGACTGCAATGTGCCAGAGTAATTCCAGTGCTCTTTCACTGACAGAGCTGAGGGAGAAACAATGTCCCTCTTGGCAACTCTCATTTTTGAGACAAAAATTAAAATTGAAATAATCTAATTATAAATCCTAAATTCTAACCATCAGTGAACAAATGGGGAGACTATCATGTTCTGGAGAGTAAAGGAAATCCTACAGCTATAAATCACCTACTGAGTGTTTTGTTTCTAGGTTAGAGAAATAGCCAAAACATGACACTACTCAAATGCCCATTACATCACAGGAAGCTAATTGTTCTAAAAATATGCCTTTTTGTAAACCCTTCCAAATGGTGACGATGAAGTATAACATTTGCAGTTTTAAAACAACAGAAGTCACAGGCAACACAGTCAACTAGTTATTCTGCTAGAGAGGAGAAAGTTATGTGAGAAGTTACTCCCATAGCTGCTTCTGGGCAGGGACCGTAAGGATAAAGAATCCTTTAAAGAAGCTCAAAATGGATTTTTTTTCCCCTGTATAAACCTAATGTGGTCTTCTTTTATGGATTGAAAAACAGTTTTATTTCGAGTTTCACCCACTTGTGAAGGAAAATTACTCAGGATTTCTACAAGTCTGTGTTTTTAAAGACCAGATGGTATTGATTTGAACATAACGTAGATGGCAGGAAAAAAAGCAGAAAGAATATCAGAGGGTGGGGGAAACCAACAAATAATCCTTTGTGAATTCCATAGCCTCTTATTAATGCTGATATTTTTTATATCTGAAAACCATTCTTTTTAAGCCTAGTTGCAAATATTGTGTAAAGTGAAACGTTCTTGTGTCACGTATTTTTCTCTTGCCTACAGCAAATTAGTTATACTTGATTTCCACAAAGATTTAATGTTATCCTAATCAGCTATTACTTGTACTGGTAAGCCTTGCCACATACATCTGAAATTCTGTCTCTAAATTTAGCATGAACATGAGAAGTGGAGCAGGTAGGAGAGTCAAAGAGCTATTCGGGTTGTTACAGCCGAGATTGTTTTGAAGATGGCAACTTTTTTCATATGTTTAATTGAACATATGTGAATATTGATACTTTTTAAAAGGAATTGTATGAATTAAGATAAGCATTTTATATTATTTAAAGACCCTAAATAATGTATCAGGTCTTATTAATATACCCAACCTCTCATTAAAAATAGTGCCTGGATTTGAAAGTAACTGTCAAAATACATAAGGTTTCTCCTGGAGTAGGTCCTCTCTGAACAGAAAGAATTCATCCATAACAAGTGTCTTTCTATCTTGCTATCACTATTCATCTTTGAAAATTATTATAATTTTATAACCTTCTTATCTTTCCAGATTATTTTTAAGATTCTTGAAGGAAAATATAAAATAACATTAATTATAAGTACATGCAGTTCTAGGTGAGGTAATCCAGCCTTATTTTCTGAATACCATAGATTTTCCTTTGCTTTAACTTATAGGTAATTCCATAATGAGTCGAGTAATGACAGAATAATTATTTACAGGTTTTGGGATCTCCAAATTTCTTGACCACTGAGAGGAAAAAAGAGGAAAACCAGTCCCATTAATGTTCATAAATGAAGAGGCTTCATAAGTATCACCAACCATAAATTCCTACACAGATAAGCCCTACCAAACTGTATCAATTAGTGTGCTGGAAGCATTCCTTCACAGTCACAAATTGTGGTAATTTTAATTCTAAAGACGAGAAAAAGTCAGAACATCTATGTTGCATTTTCTCCAATGGCTGTCCTCCCACCAGCCTCTTTACTCCACGAGGAGAAGAAAAGAGAGAAAATGCTGCCAAAAGCCTTCTGGTCAACTACACAGTAGGGGAAAAAAGAAAACTAATAAAAGGGTTCCTGACCATTTGGTTAGTCATCTTAAAAATACGGACATTTTGCTCAGTGCATGGCAGGAAGCTCCACAATATTGCTGAGAGCAACACAATTAAGGCCAAAGAAAGAATATTTTCAAGACAAAAGATAAGGCATTCAAAGATACCAAACTGGGAAGGAACAACTAACACTACTTACCCTAGATGTTTATGGAAAATTTATAGACTTTCTCTTGGAAAAAGATTAAAATTCATATCTAGATCATTTCAGAGTAAACTGACTCCAAGCTTCCTGATATTAATTTTTCACCTGATTTCTCTGTGACAAACCCCAACATTTTTAATTGCCGAGTTCCAGCCATTGAAAGTTGTTACACTTTTCTCACCCAGACTGAATAGTTTGCTCCTTTTACATGAGGTCTCTGGCCCAAAGTAGTTGCATGTATAAAAGAAATAAGTCACCTTTCTCCTCAAAGAATTGAATGTCCTCATGAGTGGCTAGGTACTCAGACCTAGGTGACCCTCACACCCTTTTACTTCCATTACAATCTGAAACTTGGCCTTGGCCTCCCTGATCTCAGCACTGCATGTTGTCAACACCCACCCCAAAGCACTCCCACTGACAGTGCTTTCCACCAGGTTCCCTACCCCACAGAAACACCCTGCAGTCACTGTCCTCATATCCATCAGCTGTAGCACATCTGAGTGGTACCACAGCTGTTTAAACAGCTGATTCAGGTCAGATTTTTTTTGGGAAAAAAATTTTTAAAAAAAATCTGTTTATTATTGATTGATAGACCAATCCTTATACCATGTGAAATTTGTTGCAGGAAAGACGTGGTATCAAAATTCAGATTGCTCATAAAAATAGTTTTGGACCAAGAATTTGTCTTCTGGCAGAAACAGCTGCTTATTTATATCTCTCTGTTAACACCTATGTTTTGAGAGCTGGGAGCAACAGAATAAAATTCCATTTGAAATTTGCTTCCCTTGTCCATTGCTTTAAACCTTGAAGAACTGGACCCAAAAATACACAATAGTGGTTGGTGATGTGTTTTCTTGTCATGAGCAAATACTGTAAGGTCAAGATAAAGATATCTAAGCAGTTGCTAGTTTTAAGTTCTCAAATTCACAAGCAGATTGAGAGCCAAATTGAGTTACCTTCTGTTGATTACAAGACTTTCTGGGTAAATAAGGACATTTCTATTTCTCTGAGAGAATAAAATGAAATTTTGGCACTGGCAGCTCGCAGAATTTAAGAAAATGTCACACATGAAAAAATCACCTGTAATTACTTTTTTTCCTCAGGAGAACTATGAGCTGATACTTTAGAACTTTTTCCCTCTGCCCCCAACTCCTTTTTTTTTCCCTGTTTGAATAGGGATATTGTGGCAAATGACTATCAGTATCCTACTCCAGCCTGAGTTGTAGCTCTGAATAACTGATGATTAACGAGTGTCTGATATTTAGTGTTCCCTTCCGATCACACAAATTATAATTTATTTTAATGTTTTACTTACACATTACATTTTAGTAACTTTCTGTTATAACAGCTGTTTCACCTTTCATGCATGAATATCTCCAAGGTCTCCTTTACTGCTCAGAGAGACAACATGAAATGTTGACAGTGTTACTAAAGAACAAAAAAGTAACTCTGATTACAAGTGAAAATAACAGTGCAACACAACATGAATCTTGGGCTTTTTTGATGATTTTTTTTTTTTTGGTGATTGATGTTTGGGTTTTGAGTATTTTTTTCTTTGGTTTATTGATGAAAAAAATATTGAAATGAGCCAGTTGATGTTCATATGACAAGAAATATGTCTGTTTGCTGCTCAGTGAAAATCACTTTAGGATTCTGCTCTCTGCCTAACCACAATGTCTGAATTCCTCCTCATGTGAAAAAGATTCGTCCATTAAAGGAACTGTAGGAAATAGCATTTAATTTAGGAAATTTCTGGCCTTATTGTGTTTATTTATTTATTTATTGTTCTACAAAAACTAACCACAAGTATGCACATGCACATTTTTTAAACCAAGCTAAATATTGCCTGGCAAAAATTAATATGCATTTTGGTCAACATTGAAAATTTTACAGAGATACATTACTGTGGGTATTTTTCTTCAGAAAAGAAGTATAAAGATTTTCACATGTCTTGCATGCACTAGTAATTGCAATGAAAGCTTGGAATTTAGGAGACCTGTGTAAATGCCCTCTGGGGTCAGTGTGCTTATCTAAGAGAGTAACAGACAGATGATGACCTTTCTCCAATAGGAGACCCGAGCTGTGTCAAAGGTTGAGGGTGAGCTCCATTTTCTTTGGGACTTCTCAAACCCTCTACAACACACAATTTCCAAGAAAAGTTGTACTACAATATTTTGTGGTACCTTTTACATTGTTGTCAACGTTATCAGAAGCAATACATAAGATGATGGATGTCACCAAGGAAAAGGTAATATTTGAATATTGAACCATCAATTCCCACTGAAGGTGGAAGCTATATCAGGAAGATGACAGTTGCACACTCAGTTCACCAAAACAGTGGCATTCTTTTGCAAAGATACTTGAAATTTTAATAACAAATCTGTGATAAAAAATCTCAGAGGGACACTCTAACTCACATGAACAAAATTCCTTAGGCAAAGCAAGTTGCATATTCCTTGTCATGAAAAAAATATTATCTCATTTGTAAGGCAAAATTTCAAACCTTGGGACTCTCAGAATAAAAATAGGGACTTAAACATTTATAATTTTATTTGAACAGGATTTTTTCAAGCAATTGCAAACCATGCTATCTAGACCATGTTTAAGACTTGTATTATGAATTCGTTCTCAAAACAAAGTATTGATAGTGAAAAATCAGCTTGATTGGTGCTTCAAGAATAAAAAAGTGGAATCCAAATCCAGTAATATTCAGCATTTCTGTTATTACAGAAAACTTACTCTTGTCCAAATATTGTGTATGCTTGAAAGAAAATAAACCATATTTAATGGTGATTATGGAAACTCTTCTTTGGCTAAGAAACTGCTGCTAATTCAGCTTAAGAATAATGGGAATATTTGAATTATGAACCCCAAACAGAGGGTTCAAAATGAAAGTACTTACAGACACTGGGCCGTATTGGCAGACAGATTTCTATTAATGCAGCAAATACAAGGGAAAAGGAAATTTGTTTTGGAAAATAGACTCCTCAGAAGTCAGCAAATACGAGGAAGAACAGAGCTTTACACCAAATTGTTGATTTACAGTTGGCAGTCAGTCTGTAAATATATTGTACACAGTTAGAGATAGTCAAAGGAAAGAAACATCATGAGAGTTTTATTGTTCTGTTTTAAATGCTAAGGAGAAAGGAAAAATATGACAATGTTTTTATAGAATGGGTGTACAGCCTGTTCTAGATAACTCAAATAACTGAACTATCTGAACTAACCAAACCTTTTCCCATGGTATATAAACAAGATTTATCTTAATTTGAAAATATTTATTTTTTTCTTTGCAATGTAACTTTCTGTGCTGCTGCAAGCTCACGATCACACATTACTCAAGTGTTCAGCTGCTAGCCCAGAGAGAATCTTACAGGAATACTGCCACATTGATTAGACAGATTAGGGAAGCAATGTTATGAAGAGATCATAATCTTTCACTGATTCTGTCGCTGAGCTGCAGCCAAACACATCATGATAATAATTTAACTTCTACAGCAAAGGGGAGAAAAAAAACCATTTCTTGTATCTGGCCAGCCTGAAAAGATAGACAACTGGTTTCCAAACAGCTTTTCCAAACCCATCTTCTGGTATAAATCGTGTCTGGACTTCATCTTACTCTCATTTTTTTGTTAACCACAGACTCCATGCTTACATCAGGATCATGCCTTTAATGCTCAGATTGGCATATATAAGAATTTTACAATTACTGTGTGATAACAGCTATAAAGTAATCCCAATTATGCAGGTGAAGTTCATAAACCTTTATGTGCTTTTCAGAGTAAACAGCTCAGAAACTTAAGGAAGGTGATTGAGAGTAATCACCATGGCTTTACAATGGGAAAATCATGCCTGACCAACCCAATAGCTTTCTACAATGAAATGTCTAGTTTAATGGATGAGGGTAGCAGTGGATATTGTTTATCTCACCTTCAGCAAGTCTTTTGACACTGTCTTCCATCACTTTCTCATTGACAAAATGATGAAGTATGGGTTAGATAATCAGGCAAGGAGGTGGATAGCAAACTGGCAGAACTGCTGGGCTCAAAGATTTGTGAGCAGTGGCACAAAGTCCAACTGCAGCCCAGTCCTAGTGGGATACCCTCAGGCCTGATCCTAGGCCACTATCATTTAACTACATCATTAGCGACCTGGCTGGTGGGATGGACAGCGCCCTCAGCAAGCTTGCAGAAGATATAAAATTGGGGAAATTGACCAGTTCAGGTGGTTGTGCTGCCATTTAGAGGAAACTCAAAATGCTGGAGAAAATGGCCCACAGAAATGTCATTAATTTCAACAAGTAGAATTGCAAAGTCATGAACTTTTGGTGGAATTACCCTAGACACCAACATCACTGGTGGCCAAGTGTCTGAAAAGCATCTTGGCAGAAGAAGACCTGGGTTTCCTGGTGGACACCAAATTGAATTTGTAGCACTGGATTAAAGATACATCTAGGCACTTGGTCCGGTTCTGTGTTTCCCAGTGCAGAGATATATGGACATATTGAAGCATGTTTAAAATAGGGCCAGAGAGATGGTTAAGGGCTTGGAGTAGCTATCATATCAAGAGTCCTGAGATACAACCTGCTGCAGCTGACCCTGTTTTGAGCAGGGAGATTGACAAGACAACCTCCAGAGATACCTTCCAACTCTATACATATTGTGATTCTCTGAGAAAAGACATTCTGAATCTGTTTGCTGGGATGCTCACATGGGCTTATCAGAAAAACAGAAATACCATTTAGTTCCAGACACATTATGTGGTGTATTAAGTGCAAAAGATGTGTCTGATGTTGCTTGTGGTTCAACAAGTGACTGTGTGTGGTATTAATGAGTAACGGCAAAAATGTGAATTACAGTTTCTCGATGTATATTTTTTTTGTGCATACAATTCAATAGCTCTTTTATCTCAAGATATAATGGACAACTACAGAAAACAAAAATATTTTATATCGGTTCTTTTCTAATGCCCTGGGAAGCACTTATTCCACCCACGTGCTATCAAGCTACCATAATGGAAAGAATAAGCTTTTTTGTAATACAAGGCAGTGTAATTTTGAGACTTTTCAAGCAATGCATATGATCATTACCAAAACACTTTTCTGAAATACCCTGAATCACTGCATAATACATCCATTTATCTAATTTTATATTATCCTAACATTTGAGAAACAGTCTTAACAACAGCTAAAAAGTAAGTACCTAAGTAATTCAAAATTTCAGCTAAAACCAGACCATTACAAGTCCCAATACCCCCAAAATAATAATGAAAGCCTCCTTTACTGATGCTCAGTTATTAGCTTTCCTGCTGTAGCAAAAGAAATGTAGCTATTAGAACACTCTGCATCATCCCTCCCAGCCTTTCCCAGCCCTTCTGTTTAAATATCAGCATCCAGAGCACAAGTGTGCAGACTTTGGGGATATATCATTGTTTGCTATGCTGCCTAACTCACTTTGGTGGCAGTTTCAAAGGTTCAATATTGGCATGTGCTTTCTGACCTGATTTGGAGTTTGCAGCATGTGCTACCAACATCCATCCTTGTTATCATGTTCTTTCCTTTGTTAGGCAGCGTGGCAGCTGTTTTTATGCACCTGGATTTGGATTTATATGTGCTGTTGCATCAAAACTCTGACTGAAGAGTAGTACAGTCATACAGATTTTCCTCTCATAGCATCCCCTTGCCTTCACAGTTGCATTTCCTGGATTTTTATTATGTTTTAAATTTCTTCTTGGGCTGAAGTTATACTTCATATTTAATTTTATAGTCATCTTATGATAACTGAAAGAGGATTTGGCCATTTATCCCAGACATGTTTCAAGAATACTGTATTTTCTTTTTTATTTACCTTAGGAAACAAGTGTAGTTACTAGTTTTCTAAGACCATTTGAAAGTCTGTGGTTTTGTTTGCATAGCCTTTACCTTCTTTCATTTTACTTAGATGCTGCAATGCACTATAGGTTTCATGTGAAATTACAGATAATGTGGTGTAAGTCTTCTCCATGTCAAGGAACATAATGAGTTTACCATGAGTTTCAGATTACTGGAATATCTTTTTAACTCTTCTCTTGGACTCTTTCAATAGTAAACCTGTAATTAAACCTTAAGTATATTTAAATTATATGTGTTCATTAAGTTATAAAATATAATGGTAGCGTTAATTTTGGGGAGTTCTAAATGGCAGCTATTTTTCACCTTTCAAATAATAATAGATTGCTTTAATAGGACTATTCATGTGTATAAAGCCAAGCATGTGTTTAAGTGTTTGTATGATTGAATTCTTTGTATATGAAACAGCTAGCGAAATTACATTTGTTTGGCTGGTCTTCCCAATTTTGAGGACTGTGAGAAATGCAACAAATAGAAATTTGTTTCTTCTCCAGTGTCTAATAAATGTTAGCACCTGTCCTCAGCAGGCTAATCCCAGTAATCCTGGGAAAAAAATCATTGAACTCTGGGACCCTTTTCTTCACTACTTGGAAAGGAGCTTTAAATCAGACATACAATATTTAAAATATCAACAAATTATTTTTCAGCAATATAGACTATGAGAAGTGGCAAAAAAAAATATTAAAAAAAGTAGAAGGCTGTTAATGCAGTCTTTAGTGGCCTGGGTCTGGATATTATGGGTCATTATTATTAGGTATTATTCAAACTGATCCTGAAAAGCAAAATCTTCTCTCAGTAATGAAGGCAGTATACACTGCATCTGAAGACAAACTACAGTCTGACAGAAAATTCTTTGCTTCTCAGCTGTCTCCATAATATATTCTAGTTAAAAATAATGAGACTGTTGATAAATATTTTATGAATATTTACATGCAAAAAATGGCAAAAAGAAATGAGAATAAAAAGAATAGAAAGAATAGAATGTGGCACTTTTGTTCTGTTGTTTATAAATTAGTAACATACATTTTGTTGTAGTTTTGTTCCCAAATTCTCTTTATTTCAGAAAATAGTCAAAATCAGCCACAAATGATTGTTCAGCCTTTTGTTGTGGTGGTTACTTTTTCCTATGTCTGGAATACTCTTAAGGCCAGGGCTAGCTTTCAAGTGAGTGACAGTGAGAAACGAAATTCCCTTAGCCTCCAGTCAGCCCCCAGTGATTCACAGAATTGGTGCTTGAATATTATACAAATTGGCAAAAATTGTCTGAAACCTGGAGAGATGCCACCACTATCCAGCTGTGCTACAGACACGGACAGCACAATTCACAAGGCTACTTCACCCGGAATATTCCTGAGCTGAATGAGCCCTCTTCATGTCTGTTAGGTAAAGTTCTACATAAAGACCATTTGGATGCATCCTCTGCCTCTTCAAGATTTTTCAGGAACACAGCTGTTTCACATCTGTTGAAGCCCCCTCAGAATCCTGCTATTTACTTTGTACCTCACCTATTTGCAACTCCTGGTAATTTTAGTTCCTTGTGCTTTCTTTTCTAGAATCTAACAGATAACCTGACAACTGTGCAGCATTCATGGCAGAGGGTACGTAGACCTGTGATCCCATCTTGATGTCACTGATTTCAACTGAAACTGTGTTATTAGAAGTAGAAAAGAATTACAATTACAATAATTCACAATGGAAATTTTCAGTCCATACCAAGAAAATGCGCAGTGATGGAAAGTATAAATGAATAAAACCTATGCATAATGTTATATATTAAAGAATAGAGTCACATTTTCTACCTACAGAAGATGAATTTTTTCTGCAATGTGTCTGGCTGGTGAACAGATTTTAAGCATCTGGGAAAACAGACGTGCAAAATATGGAACACATGTTTTGCAACAACAGTAAATCCAGGAGTGCAATCAAAGTAGAGCTCTCACCAAAAATAACTTTAAATTGGCTACAACTGACTGCATATCCTCTTTCACTTTGAAATCATGAGGTCTACTTTAATTCACATGCTTATATTTGTGGTTTTTGCTGCTAGATACTTTCAGAATATGCTCATGTACCATAACCCCTTTAAACTTTTCAAGTTCCTTCCTAGTCCTTTAAAGACGTCATGGAAAGGGTTGTTTAGCAAAGCTGAAACTAAGATGTGGTCTTTGCTGTTTACAGATTCCTAGAACTGATATCTGGCAACAGCTATGGAAATACGTGCAGGCTCTAAACACGACCTCACTTTGAAGCTTACGTCATTTTCCTGCTCATGGAAACTCTCAGTGGTTTTCTTTCTGCTGTCTGCATTTTCCTTCCTACCAGGGCTCCTCTCTTTCCAGCTTGAGGTGTTTCCCTAGATTTTACAGCAGATGCTTCCAGTGGGCCTCCTCTTCTGAGTGGAAGCTGTCATTCTCACTGCTGACACAAAGTACTTTGGAAGCATGTGAAAAATACCACGTTTGCAGTTGCTTTACATATTTTACAGCAGAAATAGTGCTAAGAACAACATTTACACGACTGATTTTAGGCACTGAATTTAGCATGTTAATCTCCTTAAACTTGTTACATAGCCAGCAGTAGGAGAGAGTGACTGCTTCACAGAATAATTCAGAGCAACTGATCATGGAACCATAGAACACTTTGAGTTAGAAGGGACTTTAAAGTTCACCTAGTTCCAACTGGAACAGAAGAGTGAAATATAGACAATGCTGGACGTTTCTAGCAATCTTAGTATTAGGCAAATAAATATTAATCTGTAAAAAGAAATTAATAAGCCATCAAAGTACACAAATTTTATCCTGTATATAAATATATTTTTTATAAACTATCCTAAAAGATAATCTTGGTTAGTAGTAAAAGGAGGCAAATACAAGTTTTGGTAAGTATGTAAAACACAAATAGAGACAATGGGAAGGACCAATATTATCTGGAGTACCTACAGCTCTACTTTAGGCAGAGAGATAGTCCACATTCCAGACTGTAAAATGCAGAGATAGTGTGAAGCGCAGACATACAACTCCATCTGGAGATTTAGTAACCTAAGTCTCTATCCCAGAAAGGGAAAAAGATAAATGTTTGGGGGAGAAGGGAGTGGATAAAACTCCTTTAGCATCTCCAAGCCCATTCACTTCAAAAAATATAGGGGCACAATCTAGGGGCACACTCTAGAAATTGTTACATTCCTACTGGCTCCTTTCTACTCCTGCCATTGTCCCAAACTCAGCTGAGTCACTGCAAGCAAAAAAGAAAAAATTATATCTGAATCCACAAAATCCATGCTCTGTAATGGGGTAAGACCTGTAAATGCAGGCAAAGGAAAGCTGAGAGCATTCTGGGCAAAAAGATGTCGTGAGGACAGTTGGGGAGCCAGGACTTCTAAACGTGGGGCTGTCTAGGTGCAGCTGTAGGGGTCTAACTGCACATTTAACAGGAGGCCTTCTGTGCTATTGCCTTACCTGTGACACCCATGGCCCAGTCAGATGAAGAACTTGTAATCCATCTGGTTTCCTTTTCCCCTGTACAGCTCTATTTATAACAGTTTGTTGCATTTTCGTCTTCTGAGATCAAGTTAAGCATTTGTTGTTATTTGGATCAATTCTGTTCCCTCATTCCCACTAAAAAAGAATCATGTTAAAATTTGAATGTTTTTCTTTTCCTCAGCATCAACTATCCACTTTGTCTACATATATCAATATATTTAGTGATAACACACGTATTTCCCTTAATAGAAGTTTTGAAAATGACCTAGTTATTCTGGAAGAAGGACATGTAGATAAAGATCCATAACTCAGATGCTACCTAGAAATTAAGGTGTTTAAAGAAATGATAGAGTCATTATCACTTTTTATGTACCTCTGGGAAGCACTAGCAAATATACCAGAATGGGGGGAAGGAGATACTTAGAATTAGAAAGTGCAAGGATTTCTGTATATATTCTTCTTCCTTTGTGTAGGTTTATTTCTTTGGTTTGTTTTATTTTGTTTGTCAACTTCTTGAAACCATCAGAAGATTTGGAAAAGCAGCCAAAATTTTGATGCTTATTCTAGCTAAAAAAATACCTCCAAACCTTCTGAGGTTTAACCAAGACTAATTATTTCATATCTTGTTTTATAATCTCACAGACTCTTATGTAAACACATTACATCTATCATCATCCATTCTGGAAACTGCCTCAGACTTAATCTGTAGTTTTCATTTATGAAGATTTATTTGGCCTGCTGACTGACTTTTGATTACTTCCATGTTGTTTTGAATTGGCTTAATGTCCCAAAGACTTTTCTCACTTTGTGCATCAGTTCATCTTTGTTTCTTTTGTCTCCTGCTACTTGCATATAAAAACTGATGACATTTTCAACTGTATTTAAATCCTGAAGATAAATTGGAGTCCTCAAAATTGATTGCTTCCATTTTTTTAATACTTAGCTTAGCTTTATAATTGCATCTTCTCCATAGGAAATCTGTTTTGAATCAGCTCTTTATGATGAAAGCTAGGTAAAATATTCTGCAAAGAGTAGCAAACCCACAACATTAAGAAAACAATTTGTAAGACAAAAAGAATTTTATTCTCTCCTCACCTGGACAGAATTGCTTTCTTCTTATGTAACACACTTCACAACATAATAAAAACATTATTCAAAGAACTAAAATTTTGTTGGGTTTGTTGTTTGTTTTGGATTTTGTTTGGTGTTGTGACTTAATCCCAGCCAGCAGCCAAGCCCTAGGTAGCCACTCACTCATCTTCCACCAGTGGGATCAGAGAAAGAATGGGAAGGGTAAAAGTTGGAAAATCCATGCATTGAGATAAAGACAGGTTGATAGGGGAAAAAACCCCATGCACCCAAGCAAAGCAAAACAAGGAATTATTTCACTGCTTCCCACGGCAGGCAGGGGCTCAGCCATCTCCAGGGGAGCAGAGCCCCATCATGTGTAACGCTTGCTTGGGAAGACAAATGCCATCACTCCAAATGTTCCCTCCTTTCTCTTTCTTCCCCCCAGCTTTATGTCACATGGTCTGGAATATCCCTTTGGTCAGCTGGAGTCACCTGTCCCAGCTGTGTCTCCTCCCAGCCTCCCAGGCACCCCCAGCTTCCTCACCAGCGTGGCAGCACAAACAGCAGAGAAGGCCTTGGCTCTGTGCAAGCCCTGCTCAGCAAAACAAAAACATTGCTGTGTTATCAACCCTGTGTTCAGCACAAATACAATATACATGTACTAGCCACTGTGAAGAAAATTAACCGTTCCACAGCCCAAACCAGCACATTTGGTTTCCTGGTTTGTTTGCTTCTTTTTCTGGGGGGGATTGTTAAATTGTTACTGGCTTTTATTTTTTTTTTTTTTTCCTCTCCATTGGACATGTTTTCTTTTTGTGAGATGGGAGGTGTGACAGTGGATGGGACTTTAGGAGGAAGAGTTTTGGAAGATACTTTTTTTTCATGCACATTGTTGCTCAATTCTACCTTTGCATCATTCCTGCTAGAAAGAGCAGAAATACTACTCTCATTAGCTTACTGTTTCCTTTGCTCCTCTCTATGCTTATTTCCTTTGCACTTCATGAGTTTTGGTATGGCTCAGTTTTTAAGGGACTGGTCAGTTTTAAGTCTATATTAGTGTTACAAAAAATATTTGCCTTATGCTCCTCTGATTTACAGAGAGACAAAGGAGCTGAATATCCAGACAGGCGTGATGGGAGTTCAGAACAGTAAAAGAAGAGAAGGAAATTGGAGATGAAAACAACAAATTAGCAAGTGATGAGTATAACACAGAAGTTTCAAGGGTTTGTTCTGTTCAAATATATATGTATGTATGTATGTATGTATGTATGTATGTATGTATATATATACATATACTTTTTCAATGACATCAGGCTACACAAGGGTACACCATTCCGTCCAAAATAAATCTCCATGTAAGAAAAATATTAGAAATAAGAAATAAAAATCCAATGTCTCTGCCCCTTTCACTCCTCCCCAAAGAAAAAAAGTTGAGAACTGGCTTAATTTTAAACAAACAACATCTTCTATGTCTTTTATTTAGTCTTCTAAATAGTAGGTAATTAATCAAATATTTATTATAAAAAACCCTCACCCAACTCAATTCACTCAAGCATCATCTACCAAATTCCAAGTACATTGTTTAAGAGGTTGTCTAAGTGACATATACACCTGTCCTTGATGAACTAAGCCTCCTGGCTTTCACAATACTGTGCTTCCACTCTTTTAAAAAAGCCCTGTTTCAGAAGCACTCTGGTATGTGTCCCCTATACAAGCTCTGGAAAGAACAGGATTTTCTTTTCTTTATATATGATTGCCTTCAGTTCTGTGGCCTGCAGGACACAGTCCTTATCCTTTAAGTGTATCAGCCAATCAATAACTGTTTGGGAGAGTATGGCATTTGCCTCCGTCTGTTATTTGTAATTCTCTGAGCACATTGAAAAACTCTTGCTTTCTTCAGGGCATTCAACCACAGGATTCCTGGCAGCCTCCTCTCCAGCAGCAATAAAGATATTTCCTCTTCTTAGTTTCTAAGAAATGTGATTCTCGGGTATGGGCCCAACTCCATGTGCAATAGGATTATTAAGTGGCATGCACAGCTAAGTAATAGGGTTGTTCATTTCCCCCTCACCCCCTATTTTGAGAGGCCAGCAACAGTTTCTTTCACACCATACAACAACTGACTCCATGAATATGAATTTGAAGAGGATCTTGAATTTCAGCTTCATAGGCCAGGTTTTTAGCTACTTTTAGTCAAAAATCTTCAGGTAGTACTGCCTGACCCAAACGTTGTTTTATGCTTCAGTAAAACAACGGTATGAGCAAGAATTTTTATAAGGTGAACTATGACAAAGCTGAATTTACATGCTTTATTTAATATAAAATTAAAATAGTTCTCTTGAATATGAATAGAAAGTATATTAAGATGCAATATCTGTAATTCCCATAGTAAGATGGGAATAGTCTTCTGCTAGATCTAGCTCAGGTTTATAATTTCTATATGTTGTTTGTGAAACTTTATGCCAAGAAAAGTAAAGTATGTAATAAACAAACACTTTAATATCTGTGAAATACATGTGATGTCCATAAAAATGAAATGCTGGCACTACTTCATTAAATATTTTCTGGTCTTCTGGACTATGGAGTCTTACAATTTCTTTGCCATTTTGGAGGATTCCTTTCCAAACCAGGGAAACCAATCCTAGTTGTCAGGAGATACACAGAAATGTTCACGTCTTTCACCAGATTTCTTTCTCAGTTCACCGCTGGTGAAATGCCAAAACCAGCTACCAAGTTCCCAAGCATAGTCACCAGCACCTGGACCCCTAAGCACTTCAGTATGTAATGACTGTGAAGAAATGCCTCAAACTTGCTCAGTTTTGTGCACTGGTCACTGAAATCAACAAATTCAACAAAAACTGCAAGAAATCAGGTGGGTTTCACTGCATTTGGAATTTTGTTATTGCAGGTGTGGACATGTGTAATAGAAAGGCTGACATTAGTCTTCATTTCAGATTGTGGTACTGTGCAAAACAAAAAAAAATAAACCTATAAATTTTAAAGCAAGGGCTTATTTTTGCACTTTAACAGAGGTAAGAGAATGCTAGAAAACCTAACATTTTCTGAGTTATCAAATATTTACTCAGCCCTACAACATAAGTTGCGGGATAAAGAATATTTTTCCAGTCTTGTTTCCATGACAGCTATACTCATTATTTTTTTGAGATTTATTAGTGTGTCCCATAAAGCTCTAGCAAGAAAATATGCTAATTCGCATCTATAAGAGAATTAATACGATGTTAAATGGATCAATCATTTAATCATTAAAAGATAGAGCTGAAATACTTAGGTATGGATAACACTGAAAGGATTTTCATGGCACCCAAAAGTCATGTATTCCAAGCACAGAATCAGTATAGCTTATTTAGAGACACTGTGCTTTTGTATTTCCAGCATATTGCCTTATTAATGTAACCTTAGGACTTGAACTGTGTGAACTCTCTTCATTCAAACAGAAAACCACTCAAGGCATAGTCGGGTTAGGATTTCATTGCAAACTGAAACATTAAGGCATTCAGCAATCTGGAAGGCCTGGCTAACATTACTTCTCACACACACCCTCCCCTTAAAATAAAAGTTTAAAACAAACTTTGAGCTGCTAAAGTCATGGTTCCCTAAGTAGAAGCAAGATGAACGTGATAGAGATCTACACCATTACTGTTTAACCTTGCTCAGGGCTGCCTATGTGAGCAGGACAACAAAAGGCCAGCAAGAGACTGACCTGCTAAACTGGTGACTGAACAATGTGTCACTGTGAGAGATATCCTGGAGAGGCCTTGCCCAAACCAACACAACAATAGATTGGATTGCATGGTGGGAACAATTTCTCACAAAAAAATATGGGAGAGGCTCCTTCTTCAATTTTCTTTGGAAGAAAACTCTGGTCTCTCAATGAATTTGCCCAGAAGTCAATGCTGCTTTTCTCTGCTTTTATATCAGGTTGTAATTTAATGAGCAAAAAAGGAGTGGAAGAGTTCATCACCCACAATATTATCATAGCATAAAATATTCTCAATCTGCCATATACTCCACTGCCTCTCTTCCCTCTTGTACAGATTTTGTCGTACAGCATTTCAATAAGCTCAGCTCTCTTTTGGGAGAAAACTAAATAAGGATGTGTGTTTCATAAAAAAGAGTAATTTTATGCCAGATTTTCAGAAGCGCAAGATAGCTGGGTGGTCCTAGTATTTTATGAAAGGAGGCTAGGTGGGGAGTTGAAGATTAAAGTTCCTGTGAATGTTACAATCACTTTTACACGTAACATTTTTATCCTACATGTTCCGATTGGAAATTATAATGCCGTAACACTTTCAGACCTATTACCTTCTAACAGTTAAACATGGATATGAATCATGCAAAGACAATCATTAGAGAAATTTTTAAAAGCTAAGTTTTCCTCTAAAACATACAGCATTCTGAAAGTTAGATTGTTCCCTTCTTCCCTTCCCCAGCCCTTCAGCAAAAAAACACTTAATATTAAAACTCGCAGACAAAGAACCTTTCAAACACTGTTTGGTGAATCTACATGAATGCACAAAGATCGTGTGTATCTAAAAGTAGAACTGACTCCTGTAATAAGTCTGCCAGCTTAAAATTTGGGAGCTATTTTAATGGAGACAAAATTACCACAAGCACACAGTAGCTAATTTCCTAAATGCAATAATGTGGTTATTTGCCATAATGGCCACAGGCACTGCATAAGTCCACATTAAAGAAGTTAATCATTTGGAGTTTAAAAGACGAAAAAATCTGACTGGCTTGCCTTTGAGTTACAGGACTGTAAAATGCATTTGAAATCATCAATTCCTTTTTTTGTGTGTGTGTGTGTGTCTTTATAACTTTTAAACAAACAAATTTATATTTATGTATTTATTTATTAAATCTTTTCCTTCTTGAGACCACATATGCTTGGTATGTGTAATTTTATAGGTCAGTTATGAACTTCTATAAAGAGGTGTGAAATGAAAATATTGACAGCTGAGTTTGCTGGCAAAATTATGACATTCTTCAAAATAAAGGTCAAAACTCTGAAAATCATGGATATTCCACAGTTCCAAAAATAAACAAAAACATCTGAACAAGTGTTAGAATTTTTTGAAGGTTTTGCTATTTCTTTAGCTCAACCACTTTAAAATCATGCCATTTCCCTTGCCAGACAGGCAAATGGTCTAGTTTGCTTGTCTTTCTTTCCACTGCTTTTCAGAAGCGTACAGAAAAGACAAAATCAGGAAACAAAAACATCATATATTGAAGGGAAAGCTGGAACACACAGATGTGTGATTTTAAAAAAGCAAAGGTCAGAGCCCAGATGACGAGTTTTCTCCACGACTGGCAGGGAAATTAGGACAACTCTGAGGTAAGTATGAGTTGTCTGAGAAAGAAATCAGAAGACTACAGAGAAAGGAGAAATAACAACCCTTACCAGCACAGCGCCTACTGAAAAAATTGCAATAATATAGGCTAGGTTAGTTCCTAATTCCTCTATGCTTCTCAGTAATGCTCTTTAGCTTTGTGAAAAAACTGATCACCAGAAGTCCGCATGGGTGAGGGTAGAGTCTGTGTAAAAGAAGGGAGAAGAAATCTTTTCCTGACGTCACATTAGTACTGGAAAGCAGATACCTCAGCCTCAAAGCTTGCAGGGTTATAGTGGGACAAAATTTTACTGTGCAAAAAAGCCTCTTATGGAAACTTGTAGAGCTATTCTGCTGCTTCCCTATAAAATGGAGCAGCACTTTGAGGAGGTGTGTCTTTAAGAAGTAGGATGCCAGCTGGGATGTCTTCAGGGTGTGTGGTGGGGAAGGCATTGGTTGGAAGGGTTAATCGGAAACTTTCTATGTATATTTACAGCTCTGTTGAGCTATCACTAGAGATGAAATCACAGCCCAGTGAAGTCTTATGGGATGTTTGGCTTTCAAGGGTAGCAGGTCAACAGACCAAATAAACTTTAATGTGGACCAAGATCAGTTCAAGAATGTTTTCCTGGAAAAACATGGGATGGGATTTACTGACCCGAGAAATTCCTTCCAGTTGCATGCTCAGTGTGGCCAGAATTTCATCCCTGGCTCCTGGCCATCCCCATGTCAACATTTG
The DNA here is from genome assembly GCA_026261815.1 of Monarcha castaneiventris obscurior. Lineage (NCBI taxonomy): Eukaryota > Metazoa > Chordata > Aves > Passeriformes > Monarchidae > Monarcha > Monarcha castaneiventris. Next base: position 7,102,888 of record JAMPIT010000889.1, read on the forward strand.
TATTTCTTTTTTTGCTTAATTAAAATTGTTCAAGACACAGTCAGATGTGTTGTGGCTACAGCTTAAGTTGATTAAGAGGTCACTGTCCTCATCTGCTCACCCCCTCCTCTGTCTCGCTTCTGCTCCCTCAGCTATGTAAGCACAACTGTATAAGCAGTGACACCTTCACCAGTTTCTGTGGAAAAAAGTGTTGCAATAAAACAAAAAGGCTAAAACATATGCTGCTTAGTAGAGCTCGTTCTCAGCAGTCACAAATGCAGTAAATCCAGAAAATCTGAACCAGCTGAGAATGTGCGAATGCATTCACTCATCTCCTAACTCAAAACGTTGCAACACAAACCAGTATGTCTGGCTATGGCCTCTCACCAAGGTCACCCGATTTTGGCAGGAGCAGTGTTTTCAAGTGATATAGTGAATTCGGAGATACCATGTGGTGATTCTGGCTTTTTTTTTTTTTTTTTTGGTTCAGTGCAAGTCATTAGAGGACTGAGATTTAAACTGGTTTTCAGTAGTGAGAGAGTGTCCAGTGCACACTGCTCTCCCTCCAGTCTGCCCATGCTGTGAGATGTGAGTGCCTAACTCACACAGGAGGGCACGGGCCACCTACAGAAAACTAAACATGAGAGCATGCAGTGATTCAGGTGGTCATTTTTACCTCAGCTGCTGGAGTACATTAATCGGAGAAACACATCTCATGTAAGACTAAGACCCAAGTCTAAAATGTATTCCAGGACTTGATGACACAAGACATAACAGAACATCAACAAAGCCTTGAAATCTATCTTTTCTTACGTAAGTAACAAGCCTTAAAAGTAAATGAAATCAAATTGGTATTTTCCCTGCTTTTTTGCACTCTTACAGCAGAATTTCACACAGACATTAAACTGTAGTAAAATTACTGGGTAAATCAACAAGCAGAGGCATTAGTCTGAGCTTGAGGAAATAAAAGCAGACAGGTTTTTTTGAATCAAACAGGCAACACTGAATTTGAGAAATGTTTTTACAAATAATACAGCCCTAAATGCTTTAATGAATATTTTTTGAGAGTAGTCTAGGATCTACATATCAGCCAAATGCAAAAAAAACCCTAAAAACATGAATCAATCTAAAGACCAGATGTGATCAATCTAAAGACCACTTGTCTTGAATTAGAATAGCCTGTGGATGTTTGCAAAATGGTTGAAGACAGTAATTATCAGGAAATTATCAGTACCTGGGAAACCAAAACCATTTGAAGCCCAATGTCTAAGGAACTATTCATCATTTAATTACTACCTGTGCCGATAGTCCAGACACTGCTGTAACATCTAGTATAACTTCTCTGGGTTTTGTTAGAAAAAATGACTACCTCTTGCTAAGCTGTCAAAAGGATCTCATGATCTTGCATGACGTTACAGGAGCTGCCAAAAATTGCTGGAAAAGAAGGAAAATATCTTAGTAAAAACCTTCATAGCATAGCTTAAAAATTAATTTTCAATACTTAAAGAAAAATACTTGTTTGACAGAACTGAAATCAAATCCCTTTGTTTAGCTGTACAACAAATAAAATTACCAACCATTTCATGAAATCCACTGTGCCCATTCAACACATCTCTGAACATCTAATGAACTGGACAGAACAACTGAAAATCCAAGAGAGTACCCCAGGAAGGACTTTGATTCCCAGAATGGCACTCAGCCTTGGTGTCAATTTGGGTCTCGGGCTCTTTACAAGCACTCACAAGAAGAATGCCAAATGTCTGCGGGTTCTGATTTTGGAAGGGGACAGAGAACTGACTTGTTACACAGAAGCTACAGAGGGACAGCTGTTTTATGGAAATGACTTTTAGTTAATGGGCGTAGTTGACAGACTGCAACAACTGGCAAATTATTTCATAGGTCTGAGTGAGAAGAGAATCTGAGGACAGTTGATGAATGACAAAAGAGAACAGCATGTTGGCTTTCATTCAGATTAATCCTTTCACAAGGCAGAGCCTTAACTGCCCTTCAGTAACTCATTAAGGAACACACCACAGTCCCATTTGATTTCAATATCAACTTTAAAAAATGATGAAAGTAGAGATGTTCTGAGGGAACATTGTAAATGGCCATAGAAGGATAATATCACCATCTCTGAAAGACAGCATTTTGTACCTCCAAATGTTTGTAAAAACAAACTTCAGGGTAGTTTTTCAAATTTGGGCTTTCTGTGATGGGTAATGAAATTGAGGGGGGAAAAAGCCTCCTTTCCACATGCTGTGGTTTGTCCTGGTTTTCTGTTGCTTCCACAGTATGCAGAAGTGTGTCACAGATCTCCAAGTTCTGAGACTCTCCCTTAAAGATTTTGCAATCCACAGGACTCTGAGATTGGCCATAAATGAGAAAAATTGAAGAGAGCATAGTGCACCTTCTTTGAAGGTCAAGGCTCCATTGCATGGCTACAGATCTGAGGTGAGGCATTGCCTCTGGTAGCTGACCCTGGGATTGGATTATACTAGACCTGAACTCTTAAAAATCAGACATTGATTCTCAAAATAATGATCATGTGGCTTGCTAATGTGCTCAAAGATGTAACACTGAGAGGTAAAGGCAGGTGGAAGAAGTTAGGAGGAATAAACTTGAATGAAATGTAAAAAAACCTATGCTAAGTTTGTGTATGTCATTGTACTATACTCCATGAGGATGTGATAGTGAACATAAACCCCAACAAAACAAAAATCCCTACCTCCTCCCCTGTAAGTAAACCCTGCAACACACAGTGTAGTGTGGAAAGTTCAGTCAGATTTATCAGCCTCAATAAATGCCACCAAAACCTTCTGGATGATATCTGGAGAGAGAAAGGAAACATCTAAGCTAGTATCGGCAGGAAACAGGGCAAATGAAAGGAAGTCGAAAAAAATCATTTACCTGCACTGCCAAAGAGGAACAGATGGTGAGATCCAAGGGGAGATAAACATTAAAGGCTGGAAACCAAGCAATTCATCCTGCCAGCTTTCAAAGATCCAGTACAATTGAAAAATCTAAGTACCATATAATATCAATGTTAAACAACAATAAACAAGACTATAGGGCAGGTAAAGTGGAGTGAACATGCTGAGCGGAGGGACTTGAATGCTTTCCACAACAAGCCCATGAAGTGTTCTTGAAGTCAGATTGCAAGGAGACTCCAAGCAGGGAAAAATTAAGGGAAAGCATAAAAAGAAAAGACAAATTGTCTGGTAAAGTGTGTGAAGCAAAAACAGCCTTATGTTGAGATATAAACCCATCTCAGCAACCATGTCAGAAAGCTCAAGAAAGCTCAGAAAAGCATAGAGTACTTCTGAATTTCAAGGCAGTGGATAGCACCAGAAGAACTCCAAATTTTCCATTAAAATAAGTTCTCCAATATAGACAATAGAAATGCTATATGGAAACAAAGAAAAGCTTTTGGATAGTGCAGTACTTGGCTCCACATAACAATTTTCAGGCTCCTTTAACATAAATATTGGCCTCCTCCTACTAAATTCTTCTGGTCCGTGGAGTACAGATGTCGTAAAGAATAGGTCCAAATGTTCCAAAGACCTCACACAGCTGCCATTTTGCTCAAAGTGCAAGATTTCTGTATCAGAGTCCTCCTTCTAAAAGCTCATTAGATAATCTGAAAAGCTGCCCTGGTCTAAGTGTATTAAGAAGAGATTGAGAATACAGTTGGCGTGGCACTGACCAGCTGTATCTACTGCTTTTTCCCCTCCCTTTTGGATTGCATTGCAATGAAAAGCAGCTAAGACTACAACCTGGGGGCAGAGTCGACTTGTGCCAAACAGGGGGGAGGTCTCACATCTGGCCTGAAGGCTGGGAGCAGCTGCATCCGTGACCACTGCCACTCCAGCTGGGAGTGCACACCAGCACTCCCTCCGTGAAGGTCAGCACCGGAACATCATCTGCACACAGGACATTCAAAGTACAAACAATCGAAGAGGAAAGCAGGAATATTTTCGAAAGGCTACCATATTAGATTTAACCTCAACACATAAATCTCCTGTTTGAACTACATCTTCTTCGAATTTCTTAGATTACTAGTATGCTTTGGCCAATACTTGGCCAACACATACATTTTATCTGAATATGAAAGAGCCTTCTAACTCACCAAACTGGACTCAAATAGTTGAGATATTTAGAGGTTAAGACAATAGATAAGAGTTAGACATAAATATAATGTAGTTATCAGATGGTAGTCTGTAATCAGTAGGTCTTTCTGTTTCCTTGACAAATCAAGATAAACAGTTAATTCCTTGGCAAATCAACAACAATAATTAGAGACCTGCAGACGGCTTCTAGTCCAGCTGCTAGAGTGAATAGCAGATACATCTTGGAAGTCTTAAATATTTCTAACTGGAAAACAGATCTGTGAAAAACAATAAAGATAAAATAAAAATGTCCCAGATTCTCTCATTCCCATATGAGATTTCCTTCTCCACCTTAAGCAGATGGCCAGACATCAGCCAAATATAATCTCTTGATTCTAGCCCACATCCCTTTATTCCAGGTTCCCAACCTTCTTTTTCAAACATCCAGCTGTTTTCAGACATCAGGATGTGGTCGGGGCAACCTTAGTGTCCTCTCAAGACAGCTAAATTTTCTTTTTTACCAGTGAAATCCCCATTATAGATGGAAAAGATAGGATTTCAGATGTTTTCTGTACTATTGTGGTGCCATAGCAAATTGATCAAGAAGAGCTCAAAGCAATTCTTGGTTGTCATTCCTGGGAAGGCTCTCTCCTTTGCTCTACAGCACCTGGAAATCCCTCCTAATTTGATGTCCATTTGTTTCTGCTTTCCACTCTTGCCTTATGGATGCTTACAGGGTGAGCTTTGACATTCTTGTCTGAGGAAAGAGATTTTGGCAGGAGTTAATACGCCTTGGGCAGAGAACAGATAAGCTCATCTCCTCCCTGCACTGAAATAGATTGGCTGGGAATTTAACACCTCTCTGAAACTAGGACACTCCAGAGTCCACAGTAATATTAAACATTTATTTAACAATACTCCCTAAAGTTTCTAATGGAAATAAACTTACTAAGCAATCAAAAATCAACACCAATCCTTGCCAAATTTTAAGGAAAGAAAATTTTGTCTGGAGTCCCTGAGACAATATTACAGATATTTTTTTCTAAACATCCCTGTCTCCTCGACTGACTTTTTGGCAAAAAAAAAAGAGACTATGTACTTTCAGGAGACTGTGCACTTGTCATTTAGTTATAGACACTCTAGATCAAAGCATATGAACCCACAGGTGAAATGATACAACATAACTTGATTTCCTGCCTTTTGCATTCTCCCACAGCATTAATTTTCCAGTGTGCTGAGGGCACAGCCCTAAAAGCCCTAAAAGGCTGACTTTTGGCAGAACAGAAGGCTTAATCTTCAGGCAGGAGACCTGAAGTCACACTTCCCATCAGGGATTCTAACTTCCCATTTACAAGCAGAGGCAAAAAGATCCTTAACACAAAAAAACCCTGGAATATTGTGATCAAAACTAGTTGCAGGGGTCTGAGAAAATTATTAAAGACAGAAATTCTCCAGAGCTTTTTTACTTTAATGTTTATGTCTTCTCTGTTGTATTAAAAGCTCATCATAATCACATACACAGACTTCTCTTTTATTTTCACTGGAGACTTCTCTCTATTCTGTGAAGTGGAAGAGAACAATGCTGCCTTTTCGGAAGCTCCCCTCCGGAAAGCTTTCTGGGAAGCTTGCAAAAAGCTGAATTATCAGCCTCCTTTTCATAACACTTTTTTCTTCTGGGTCCCTTTAGTCTTCTCTGTTCCATTTTTATACTTCTTTTATTGTGGACTGCTCAGTCCAAGGTGAGCAGAAATCCTCACTACTAAAGTAGGACAAAAGAAAATACAGATATTGATAAATTTGTTTAAATGATTCTGAATAACCCCAAAAGGTAGAGGAAAGTGAACATGGGGATTGTCAGCATGTAATGGCAGATTTTAAATGGTATTTAGAGAACAGAGTTGTATATAAGCGCTGAAGGAGCTTTTAATAGTAGCAAGGCATCAGTGTTCAGATCACTGGTTACATTTTCTAACTCTCCCTTGAAATCTGCCTGTCTGCTGCTTTTCATTTCTAAATAACCTTAAAAGCTCACACCTCCAGCTGCCCTGTTTAGACAGTGTGAAGAACAGCATCAGTGTTGGTGGAAGTTGTTTGTTTGTTTTAGTCTCTCTTTCTGTAAGGAAATTATCATCACCAGAGCAACCACGGGCAAACAAAGAAGGCAGTCACACAGTGGCCTCCTTGAAACGCAGCCCCGTGTGTGTGCGTACACTGTGTGCACACATTCACCCCACAGCATTTTACATAAGCCTGTTTGCATGAGAGAAAAGAGCAAGGAAGATATAAGCATCGGTTAAAGCAAGGTTTTTTTCGGTACACAAAGAAAAACCTTTGAGAAGGGAACACTCTGGGGTCACCTTCGCCATTGGCTCCCTCCCTTTCCTTGTGTGTGTGCCGGCTCCTCAGCCTCTGCTTTAGATTACGCTACAACTCCAGATCTGTAAATGGCCTGGGGGAGGAACGTGCTCCCATTTCCTTCTGCTTGAGATTCAGAATTACAAATTAATCTACAGGAAACAATTGCTTGAGCAATTTAGAAGTGGTGTGGGCAAGAGTCCACACATTTCCCTTCTGGTAGCAAGGAGGAAGAAGGGGAGGGGGAGAAAGCGAGAGAATAGTGGGCTGCTATTGTGCTGCTCCTGCCACACTGTATTGATAGTGTTCATTTTAGCTTCTTAGCAAGGTTAAGCATGATAATTGAAAATGTTCGTAGCATTACAGTACTAATGCAACAGCATTGTAGTTCTACTCTTGGTTCCAACACGATGAAATTATCAGCTATTTAACAGCCTTTTTATGCTATTCTGCCTGCAGTACTTTAATCCATACCATAATGCAAATGCAATGCCTGTCACATTTTTTTTTTGCTGTTAAGAGATGAGTAGAATTCAATACTGGCTTCTACAAAAACTTTCTTATGGGGTAAATACCTTTTTCTACTATTACGGGGTTACAGAGGCATCTAAAAAACCCGCAAATTAAATCTGTCACCTGTTGAAAATATTTGGCCCACAAACTTGTAAAAAAAGACATGTCAAAGGAAACATAGACTTGCACTGGAAAGAAAACATTTTCTCTCTGCAGAGCCTAAGCAAAAATATTATTGACGTTTCCCACACCACAGCTTTGTGCAGATTTTTATTTTCTGTTGTGTCCAGTGTGGGCAGCATAGTTTGATGTAGTGATAAAACTAGCAATTTATGCTAAAGCAGATTTGTCAGAAAACTCCAATCAGTTTAGAAAGCTAATCCATTGCAGTAAAAGCCTTCAAAAGGAGATGTAGTAGCAGACAGAATCCATTACATTTGCCACTTCACTCAATTCAAAATACAAATATTTGGGTGATATAATGACAATATTAAAAAAGAGAATTTAACAATCCACTCCTCAGGACCCATCAGCCACCAGGGGCAGGATTCAAAAAGAATTGGCCTGTTTTCCATAGTGCTTTTGAAAGTTCTAAGTAAGAATTTGGGCTCTCACAGTTCTGGTGCCCAGAAATTCTTCGGGAAGTTTCAAGGGACTATGTTTCAGCACTTTTCAAAACTTTTATTCAATTCCTGAAGATTATACAGAAAAACCTTTTTATTTTTAAAAAGAGCACAGCAACAACATGAGCACCAAACTCACCTATTTCCTCTGAGACTCAGATCAAAATAATAAGTAAAATTTAACCTTGCATTTACTAAATCATTAGATATCACTTTGTTTAATATTCGTAGGAAAAAGTTCTAAGAACTGCATGGCACTAAAGGCAATGTTTTTATTCACGGATTTATGTACAAGCAAATATGACTGAGAAAGGGAAAAGCAGAAAGATGAGGCCCTAGCATCTAGGAAAATAACAATTAGGGTTTCTGGAGAAAATCTTTGGCTGCATCTGCAATACTATTTTAGTTCAAGGAACAGTGAGGTTTTAAAATTAATCCCTTGAGCTTCCCCACTTACCATGCTTTGCTCTGGTCCTCACAATGGTTTTTGGTATACTTGGACCACCTTCCTCAGAGAAAGCTGAGCCAGAAGTTCCAGTCCAGGTGCAAATCTAATGATGTCCAGCCTGTTACAGGGACACATAAATCTGAGGCAAAGATTGATTCTTCGGACAGCTTTGAGCCACACGTGATGAGATCTTAGGTTTGAGAAAACAGACTGAATTTAGTCTGACTAAAAGCCACAAACCACATAGGGAACAAATATTAGGAACTCTGCATCAACTACATTAATCTATTTCTCCAGTCCAGTTGCATCAAATTACTGCTCATGTGGATATAGCCTAATACCTTCAAAATATGCATCTTCCCATTTAGGTCTGCCACCTATGGCCGGAGTTAACTAAGAGGCTTCTGTGTGGACAGACTTCTTCCAGCCTTATGTTGCAGTTTTCATTTGTAAAGTTGACCTTTTGCTTGGATGGACAGTTTTCCTTTTTATATCTGATGTGTACACCAGGGAATGCAATCAGGAGATTTCTATTGATTGCTCTCAAGCAATTTAGTTCTGGTCATGGTTGTACTGGATTTGCAATTATACTGAGGAGAGGTATTATTGACTCTGCCTAGTAATTACCAGGCTGACATCAGATTCTTGTATAGCTGAAACTAACTTACATCTCTCTGACCAAGTTATCATAATGAGATGCTGTTATATTTTTTTCCCCCTAAGCAAAAGCAAGCTTATCATTTTGTCTTCTAAGGGAAATTTTACACATTATTCCTTTAAAAAGAGTTATGTGTACTTAAGAACCAGAGAATACATTTAACCTTAATTAGAAAAGGGTTTGGGATCTGAGGTATTCTCTAGGTGCTAGTGCATTTCTAGAAAAGCACTGTCAAAACATGCACAAGCTGAAGCAAGTTAGAATGACTGTTATTTGAAGAAATTTAATAACATTTGCAGGACTTCTCTGGAGACTTGTCCTACATCCTTGGAGCCACTGTTACCAGTTAAAATGCTCTAAGAGTCAAACTGGCATCTTTGCCTCCTGAACCCAATGATTAAAATGAGAAAGAGTGGTAGAATCGGAACTTCAGACATATACTCAGCCCCCTTTCTTGCACAAAATGCAGGAAAAACACATTCAGGGCTGGAACAACTTCTTTTTATGGTCATACCAGAACTTTTAAATTCACGCTGGTATTTGTAAAGCACATAACTATTTTACCAAAAGTAAACTAGATACCAGTAAATCAGGTACAAGTTGTATTCACTGTACTCCTCCACAGAAGTTATGAAAACCAGAAGCTGACACCTCGCATGACATTTGTTTCTTATTACTCTTTGCTCTGCAGATTCCAACAGAGTACTTCTGAGGAAAAATAGCTGGTATATAAGTAATCTCTAAGTCACAGCCCTCTTTGCACACTGTCATGTAAATCATCTGAAGGACTTATTTGCCACTTCAGATGACCAACTTCTAGCCTAAAGCACAGGGAGACACAGAAGGAGAGTTTGGAGATGGACAAAGACTGAGGGGAAAGGTGCCACGTGATTGAAACCAGCAGAGCTGATCCCTACACATATCCCAGGCAGCAAACACGACTGGGGAGATGACAGGGCCTGACAACTGCAAACACAAATGCTCCTATCAACTACTCAAGTAAACTCCGTCTGCCACAATCCCTCCCAGCCCCGTTCTGTCAGCCACGATGAATTAGTGTACAAACACCTCCTAGCACCTGGTAAACAAGGCAGCAGCACCTATACCTTGCATTCAAGGGCCAAGCTATTTCATTTGTTCACTCTTGTGGTCAAATTTAGGAAGTTCCTAAAGAAAACAGAGATATTTGGTCTGTCAAAAAGCAGAGCAGGTGGATCCTTCTGGCGCCAGTCCTGGATGTGGAATGGGTTGTGAATGCCCCTCTGGAGCACAGGAAAATAGTGACAGGGACAAAGGAGGTCCTGCAGAGAGGAGACCAAGAAGCAGCCAAGCTCCAAAGCAAAATTTGGCAGGCAAGTTTGTAGTTATTTAAGTTAACTACAAAGGAAACCCCAGGGACAGGGGAAATCTGGAGCAGTTCCAGCATGCACATGTGCTGTGCTAGGAGAAGTAGGAATGCCACTTTCCAAACACATAATGTACAGGTATGTGTACCCAAGGCACACATACACAGACATGCAAAACTACCCACTGCAGCTTCCTACAGCCAAAAAATAGTTCATGTCTTGGTCCCATATTTTGGTGCTGCTAGTGATTTATTGCTAATTTGGCTTATCACTTCTTGTAGTAATAATGTTTGTGTATTTTTCCTTCTGTATCTGCACTGGAATGGGAATGACCAGAGTTGGAACTTCTCAGATGGCCCTGTTTTGAGTGTACACTCACTCTGTACAGACACCCATTGTCTGTACAGAGAGAGCATACTGCTGTTTTGCAACTACTCCATAGAAATGTCACAAAGTTAAGGCTGTGTGTAAAGCTCAAACCACACTTTCTTTTTTCCTCTATGGTCACATTTATGAGTATGCACAGAAAAGCTGATAAGTCTGTCATCTCCTTGGGTAACATTTTCCAAAGCCTTTAAAATAGCTTTTATAAATGTCTTGGACAAGAAGGAATAGACGTCTCATCGCAAGTCAGTGGCTGTGTTCATACTAGCAATTTTCTTGCAGTAGCTGAACTGAAACAGTGAAGAAAGGAAATTGCAGCTGAGCTCTCTACATGTCTTTTATGATGAAGTGCAGTGGGGGGCAGGGGGGAGATAATTCAGATTTAAATACTTGTGTGAAATACTCAAGCCAATTCTGCTTAAAGCTGCTAATATAGACATATACTTTGGGATCTTTATAATCTGCACACTTCAGTTGCATTAGAATCCAAGGTCAATTTACAAGCACCTGTTTGCATTGTGAGAAAATAGATGGAGTGGCTGCTTCTTGTAATACACAACTGTCTGCTGCAGTAATCCTGGCAGACAGTCACCAGAGCGGGGCATAAAAATTCTTAGTATTTTAAGTGAGTGGCATCAGGACGTATGTACTTACTGTTTCAGGAAAGCAGTAATGCAGTAAAAGGTTACATCATTTGGTCTTGTGGGACCAAAGATGATCACCAGCTGAGTTTTTCTCATAATTGCAATGTAATTGTAATTGTAATGAATAAAATTAACTTCTTATAATGTGTCTACACTATTGTTTCTCAAATGGCACAATGTAATCTCATTTGTTTGTAATTTTTTTAAAACTCAGAGTACATAGGTACCACATACTCCGCCTGAGAAAATGTGAAATTCAACAATGTTACTTCCAGAATTTAACATAATTGAAACTAATTTTACTATAATTGTTAAACGTACAGAGCTCACATGAAGAGTGGTTTTCCAAGGCTCATAACCTAGCTAAATCAAATCCGTTTTTTTCCTCTGGAGCACACAAAGCACATGTGGGCCCATTATGGCCTCTTTCACTGCCAGGTTTTAGCTTTCAGCTTCCAGCTGCTTTGACTGGGGAGCTGCTTGACATAAAATAAATAAACAAATAAATGCAAGATTAAGATAATGAGTAAAGAGTACTCTTTCTGTTCTCCAGTTTCTAAACAGCTTTTCCACATATTTACTCCTCAGGAAATACAGTTTTAACTGCAGTCAATAATACTGCGAAATGCATACCACTCATTGTCATACCTGAGCAATTAAAATTGTTTAGGCTAGTTTTATCATAGTCTACATCAATGATAAGACAATGCCTTTATGCACTTTATAAATACAGCTACTTTCATGATTTTACTCACTGTTGGTAAAGAATGTAAGTAAAATATTCCTGTCTTTTTTGCTCTAGTGTCCCAGGAAGTCAGCTATGCAACAGTTCAACACAAATGCAAACCCATTTAATGAAGACAGCTATGAGTGGCACAGAGAATTGGCTTCCCAACAGCTGCTTTCTCTTCCTTCGCAGTGTGATGACAAAGCAAGGGTGGTGTACAAAAGTGGGACTAACCAGAAGATCTTAAAACCAGAACTGCTCAGAGGCTACTGTCACTGGCAGAAGTCCAGGAACAAGTGAACGCATAGTTACAAGGGAAATTGATCCTAAACAACTTGCACCCAAAATTAGGAGCTAGCCAAATTGTAAAGTATGGCTGGAAGGGTTCTCCAGTTTCTATTAACTGCTCAAATGTCCTTAGCAGCTTTTCAGATGGCCCTTGTATCTACAGGTGAGATTTTCAGTTAGAATTATCAGACTTAAAATTCAGGCAATGCTGATAGGAATTCGCGCTGAAATTCCCTCTTGTCACATTGCAGCACAAGAAGCAGGATCTCAAACACTGAAGCCAATAATCACTTTTTTTGCTTTCAGTTATGTATATATTTAATAATAAAGGAGGTCTCCATTATGTAACTAGGATTTTCTTTTACAAGTTTGCGTAATTTTTACTTGACCAGTAAATCAAAATCTCTTCTTAGCTGCACCAGTGTACCTCCATTGCAATGTTGTTTTGTGCCTGGCAAGCTACGTAGGCTTACATAAAATTCAGATCAGAATTTGGATGCAAGGATTTGGCCGCAGGAAAAAAACAAAAAGAAAATTAAATCTGCTCCCTGAAGTAATTTAACTTGGTTATGCAGACAGATATATACTTAAATCTCCCTACAAAATTATTTCATGTACTCATTTAATTGGCTGTCTGGTAGTCACCTATCAGTCATGTTAATCTGATTTTCAAGCTTATCAAATGCTTAACCCTTTGAAAGAGTTTCTTGTTTAGTGACCTAAATTCATCCGTGTTATTGAGACAAAACGCTTGAAACAACTCGACCAGACTCTGAAATAGGGGGTTTCTCTCCTGCTAAATGAGGGGTTTTTTTTCAGATACAGTGTTTGCAAAAGAAGAATCCTGTCCCAACCCTTCTGATCATCTCCTAGGAAACAGTTTGAGAGAGTAAGCCAGACAAAAGGGAATCTGGAAGATGTCCAATTTATGTTCAGTTATAGGTGTGCATTCATATCCATTTATATAGATGTGCAGAGACAGATCTATGTACAAATGTGTGTACTTTAGAAAGAGACAGAAGGGATTTGTGGATTTCGTGACCATAAATGCCTCTAAAATCATCCACTGTGTTAAGTTGCACTGAATTCTCACATGGGGAACTGGGAGGCCAGAGGTCGTCTGAACCCGAAATGTTGCTCTTGTCATAAAAGCTCAACTAAGCAGAAAGCTGGGAACATAGCTGTTGACAAAGATAGAGCTGAGAGCTCCACGGCTTATCCTTAATTAGGTGTTGGCACTGGCTCTTGTCAAACAAGGGGAAAGAGTGTATGCTGAAGCACACTGACACACACAGACAGCACCAGTCACAGTTGGAGAGAATACAAAGTGCATTCAAGCTGGCATTGAAAGGGATTTAGATAAGTACTTGAGGTAACAAAAATCGAAAAAAGAGGATGATAGCAATGGAAGCTTTAGATGAATTGCAACGGAGTGCACCTTTATTACAGCTTATCAGTCTCCAGACAGCAACAAACCAGCCTTCCTAGTGCATTTCTCTTCTTGGTCTTCTGGATTAAAGGTCAAAGTAACTCAAATTTATATGTTCTGTCTCTCTTGCTGCTTGCACACATTCAGCACACATCTTTGTGAATTGGTATACCAAGGATGAAAGCTTCAGCTCTTTGAGTATAACAAAGGCCTTTTCCTTTGTCAAAGTGGCTCTGTTTTCCCCCTCAAACAATTATTGTCTGGAAGAGGTTGCAAACAATATGATATTAAAAGGTCACAGTAGTACTGCTGGAATAAATACACATCTGGCATCGTGCCAGGCCTAATCCTCCTTGTCTGGAATCACTGTTCTATTTTACAATCATTTGACATATTCAAATAGCTAATATGTGGGTTTATTAATAATACATATAGGCAGTATCCTAACATACACAAAAGCTGTGTGTTTTCACAATGTGTATAAGCACTTCAAGCAATAAGCTGTGCACATTTAGCTACCAGATGGTAGTTCTTATCACAGATAAAAGCACATATATGTTACTATAACTACACCCTCAAAAAGCAAATGATAAGAAAAAAATACTCTCCACATCACAGCTTACATTATCCCTCTACTTAGGCAGAAAACAGCATATGTTTTACTGCTACGGAAATGCAGCACTTGAGAGAAAAATATGATTGCAGAAGGGGAAAAAAGGTAGAAATCCAGTTTGACATATTTAATAGGGATGTTCAATGAAAGGTTTGTTTGGTGTAATAGTGGTAGAGTGCAAGTGTTGTGATTAATGTATTTAAACTCTGAACTACATATGATGGGCAAAAGAAGAGTTGTCCATCCTAATCCTCCAACCATTTCTATTTTTTAGTACCATGTGGGCTTCACAAGAGGCACAACAGTAAATATTTTAGGGAAATAATTTCCACTGGGATATTAAAATATTTTGGTTATTCCCCACCAAAAAAAAAACCTGACAAAACAACAAAGTGAAAACAAAGGAAAAGAACTATATTTGATTCACTTAAAGCAATAGGAACAATACACTGAATTGCCCTTATAACCCAATCTGCATCCATTAAGAAGGTTATTAGGAGTTCACAACTTCATTTTCCATGCTTTATACTCTCGCCTCGCAATTTCCACTTAAAAAAATGCAGAAGCTCCCACCAAAATACCAACCCCTAGGTTAGAGGGGCTACCATTTACACAGAAATGGTGTAAATCATCTTCCTCGTAGAACGCTGCCTTCTGCGGACGAGCGATCTTAAGCGTATTTTGATCCAAAGGAAATTTAAGCGCTGCTCCGGCTTGCCCCTCACCCAGCAGCGCAGGGGCGGAGAGCGGCTCCATCCCCGCCCGGTGCCCGGCTCCCCCCGCTCCCTATCCCGCTCCCGATCCCGCTCCTTTCCCTGCCGAGGGGCTCCGGCAGCCGCCGCCAGCGCCAAGCTCCTGGCAGCCGGCCAAGCAATCTCCGCTTCCCGATGAAGCCCTGATTCCATCTGCTCCAGCAGTGCAATATATTCCACTTCAGGTCAAAAGCAGGGAGCCAGCAGTATTAACATTACACTAATCTGTAAAGACATTTTCACTAGGCTAGATAGGCTAATGTTACACAGAGCTTTTAAAGGCTGCCGGGATAAGGAACAGCAGTAATTGTCAGGGGAAAAGACAGTATGCAGAACACAGTCAGAGATGACAATAGATAAAGCATTGTCAGGACTGAATAAAACAATTACTTGCTGGGGAGATTAGAATTTGAATATGGATACAAGCTCACAACCAATTTAATCTTTCAGGCACTTAAAAATAACTGCAAAAATATTTTCCCTTAATTGAAAGGAGAATCCTTCAATGTCACATTTGGAAAAAAAATGGAATATGGAAATAGGTCAATCTCAGCACTACCTTCTGTAAGAGATAAACTTCAAGTATTTCAAAGGAACTGGGTTTGTTCCTTGAAAAGGAAACAGACGTGTCTTTTGTTTCTGGAAATCAATATACACTACACATTTTGCAGACAGGGTGGAATTGTTATCAAGCACTTTTGAAGTATACGTTGTTATATTTTCATTATTAAAAGTGCTCAAGAACACGCTACAGCAATACAATAAAAGTAGGTTAACACACAAAATTGAAATTCACTATTTGTATTAGGACAAAAAAAAAAGGAAAAAGCAAATGAAAAAATACCAAAAAAACCCCAAATAAAACCAAAGTACAACACATTACAGTTTTTCCCTAACACATTTCTAAGAAAGTAGTTCAAGATTCATGCCTTTAGGCACATCAGAAACCATTAAGAAGTACATTTCTGGAAATCATAATGTATAAAAATTCAATTTAGGCTGCTAGACATTTTCTTCTGAGATCTAAGGAAAAAAATATTTGGCTGGAAATGAACCATCTGCAAATCCACACAATTAAGTATATGACTATGTTTTAATATACTTCAAACCATGTGGCACTGACATGAAAGATAACTTAAATAATAGAACAATAGAGATTCAGTAGATGGAAGTACATTGTTCTTTAATTAAAAAAAAAAGCTTAGAATCCATCACAGTAGTGTAACATTTCACACATGAAATTACAGGCTTCATTTGTATTTTGTTAGTTATTAATTTCTACCCATATTACTCCTTCAGCTGCATCTTAATGAGCAGATGTTAAACAGTTATTTCTTTATCAGACCTGATTATCGTCTCAGAAGTTCACCAATTGTTACTATTTTGCAAATGGGATTTTTTTCTTGTTTGTGAAATAGAACTCTGCACTTCCTGCAATCTTATTTTTAGTTACATATATACAGCACACATGGCATCAATGCACGCACACAGGTCATCATCCAAATCTGCGATTCAGCCAAGGGAATGGTGGTCATGAAGGATTTTATCTGGTGGGAGAGGTCTGCAGCGAAGTCAGGTGAAGTGTGCTCACTTCCACCCTCTCACCTCGGCCTCGTCATGCATTTTGCATGCTGATCACAGCGCCCACATCTGCCCTGGCGAGGTGGCCCACGAGTGGCCCATCACCCGTGTGCTGAGGGCGGCTGGGCTGGCCCTGCCGCACGCTCCAGCAGCCACCGTGCTCCTCTGGTGGAACAGGCAGCCAGGGAGAGCTTACAGGGCTGTAATTGCCTCCGTTATGAAACATCTTCACCTGTTATCCAAAGCTGAGCTGAATCACATCAGAAATTATTAACAGTGTCTGTTTTCATGCCAGCTTAATTTGAGCTGATGCTGCTGTTCACTTAGCACAGATGAATAGGTGTGTAGGACGAGACTTTAAACAGAGATGACACCCCAATGAATATTTGCTAGCAACTGTACTGTGGGGAGCTGTGCTGAAGAACAACAGACAATTGTTAGAAGCAAGTGGATGGGGGTGAAAGGAGGAGAAAGGAGACACTGCCATCAGTATCTGCTGACAATAATTTTCCAGCCCAATGTCAGCCTTTAACAGCTAAATAATTTTTTTCAATTAGTTTCCACAAACGTTGGCAAACACAAGCTGACTTTTTGTGCATACACAATGGTGTGAGAAAATGATGCTGCATCAAACGTGGCCAGAAATATGCTACTCCGCCAAACAGGCATTAAATTTTAATAGTCTGCTTTCATTTTCGCTGCAGTGTGCTTCAAGACGATTATAAATTACAGCATTCTGCTTACTTTTGACTAAATAAGGCATGTTTTAGCATTTGATTTAGAAGTAATGTGTGCCTGACATACGAAACAAATCTTGCAGATGCAATTTATCACATGGTGCTCCATGTTTCAACAGAAATTGCTGCACTACCCAGTCACCTCTTTGATGAGTGGTTATGACTTAGATGTGGCATTTAGATAAATGCATTATTTGAGTCAGAATAAGGCCAGGATTTACCTGTGACCTTCAAAACCAAGGGGGCACTCTGCATGTTCCACTTCCAGAACCATTAATCAAATGCCCCATCAAGGCTTAGAGGGATGGGGCCCCTAAGTACAGAGCCTTTGTAAATTAACTTTACTGAGGAACCCCTGCAGGTTGCAGGTAAACAATCCTTGACCTTCCTGCTTTGCGCTCCCACCTCTGCACATGTGCTTCACAGACCCACAATTAGCCCAAATGTAGAGGGGAAGAGCTGTGGAGACTGCTGAACATGCTGGCTTCAAACCCCAAAGCAGATCCAAATACAAAAAAACCTGCCAGCATGGTCACAAACAAGGGGTTCGAGCACAGTTACTAATTTTGGCACTAGAAACATGCTTGATTTTGTACAAGGTTCAACTAGTGCCTGGATTATTTACAATTAAATGCATCATTTTGGTTCCTAACCATTACTAGCAACCCATTGTATCCTGCCTGCAGGAGGAAAAAATTACAGTGTAATAGCAGAAGCATTACTGAGGGTTTTAGATTTGTCTTTCTTATCAGTGAGACATTAGAGATATCAAGTCCAGGCTAGTAGCCAATGTCAAGGCGTTTAGGTGATTTTCTGATATCTCTGAGGACTGCTTGCCTAATGAAATGGGTCAAGGTGCCTCTTATGATCAGTCCTCATACAAACAGGAACAGGAGGAATAAAAGTCTGTTCATGGATGGGGGGGGATACATAGTAGACCCACAGATGCGCAAAATCTGTTGAAAGGCTAAAATTTTGGTAGCTGTAGCTTTGTTATTCCTGTGAGGAGACATCTCTCATTCTGAACACTTTCCCTGTCAAATATGTACCTTTTCCAAGCATTTAATTCTACCAGTTTTGTAATTTTTAAGGAATACAGACTTAGTCGATATCCTAAAATGTGATGCTGTGTTTACATTTAAACTGCTAAACAGTTGCATTGACATGATCTGACTTATTACAGATAGAATTGCAAGGCTTAACTAGTTGGTAAAGCATTTGAAACCTTTGGAATAAAATACTTTGGAAATGTTAAGTGAGTCATCTTCATATTGTACCAGCCATAAAAGAACACACAGAGATTCCTCCTACGTATCCTGCCAAGCAACACCAGCTACAAACAGGTTTCATTTTTAATGGCCTTAATTAAAAGGATGTGCTGTTTTAGAAAATTGGATACATCCATCTATTGCACATAAATGAAATCTCAGCAAAACTATGAGACCTGCCTTTTCCAAATTATTTCAGAAAGAAAGGGATGACAACTCTTCATAAAATATTGAGTGGTGTGTGTATGTGTGCGTGTAAGCACTAGAAAATGCAGCATAGCTTTTACAAAAGACAAATGGAAAAAATACAGTTCTTCACGTCAAAATCTTCCCCTCTAAGGTAAAGGTAAATGGATCACCTTCAGTGAAAGGAGGAAAGGTTCAGATGGAACCACCATGAGGTTATTCTTTTTTGATTCCTACAAGTTCTCCAACTTTTAGGAAGAGAGCAGTGCAATGCATTGTCTACTTTGGAAAAAAGGAAAGCAGGATTAGGAAAGGGAAGATACAAGCCTTTCATGCTCTGGCCTTTCTGAGAGCTCCTGTAGGCTCCCCTTCCCCTTATCACCTACTGTTCAAGACCCTGCTTTTGGCCGCTGGAGAAGCAGAGGGAAGTGGACGGGCAGAATTCATTTCCTTTCAGGGTAGAGAGAATACAAGTTCCTCCACGGTGTCTTTATCCCAGCAGTTTCCCCTGTTTATTCTGCTATCTAAGTAGATCTTGCCTCAACCAGACCATTTAGGAAGTACCACCCAAGAAGCTCTGTATATTTCAGTGGGCTCTAGCATGTGGGCTGAAAGCCACAAAATGAAGAAAAGTGACTCTGGAAGCAGTCAGCAACACAGGAGGTGAAGGCACTCTTCTCTGTTTCTTAACTTTTCCCAGCAGAAACATAGAGCCAATGCTGTGAGGTCATGTAAAAGCAGTAAAGGATACCAAGAAGAGTGAAATAATTTTGAGTCTGGGCCTTGCGTTATCATTTTTTCAGACATCAACATACATTAGGTTGTTCTTTCAGCACATAGCTGTAGCAGTCACCAGGGAATATTTTGAAGTGTATAAATTTCTTTTAAGTTTCTGACTTTCTTCTAGAAAGAGAAACAAGCAGAAGAGACTAAAACCACTATGTGAAATGTAGTTTTGTCAATGGAGGAAGGTTTCAAGAAGTGGGACTGGAGAGGAAGGAGTTTGCCTGAACCATAGATCAGGTTTTAGGAGGGCTCACAAGTAGGCACTTCAAAAAATCTCTGAGTTGCACACTGTGCTTTAATGCAGATCAGGAAAATGATCAGGAAGCAATTAAAAGTAATTGAAATAATAGAACAGATAGTTGAACAAGATATTTTGCAGGAAATAATCTTCTAGAAAGAAAAATCCATCTCTCTCAGCTAACAGATTTCTTTGAGTATAGCAATAATGTCATTGCTAAAGATATGATTTACTTTGGCTTTGAAAAAGCCTTTGACAAAATGCTTTACAAGAGACTTGAGAAATTTAAATGGTAAGGACTGAAGGGTTAAAATATTGCCAGGAATTAGAAGTAAGTTAACGAAGGAAGGAAGGAAGGAAGGAAGGAAGGAAGGAAGGAAGGAAGGAAGGAAGGAAGGAAGGAAGGAAGAAAGGAAGGAAGGAAGGGTGGGTAATGGTCAGTTTTCATCATGACAGGATTGCAATGGGATTCTTCATGTTTCTGTACTTGGATAAGACTCTATTTTCCTTATTAATGTTCTGGGAAAAAGAGTGGGAAAAATTTACAGAGAGCACAATTATTTAGATTAGTCATCACTAGAGAAGGTTAAGAATGTCCAAAGGGACCTTAGAAAACTAAACTAAATAGGCAGCAGGGCTACTTACATATGAAGTTGACAAATGCAAGATAATGCAGATAGGAAGGAGTAATTAGAAGTAATCAGACTCAATTAATTATAAACATCTGGGCACCTCAGCAAACACCACAATGCAGAACTCCACACAATAGAGCCATTGAGATAGCCAGCAACATTTAATACCTCCAAGGGCTTTTCCTAGGCACATAGATGGTCAGAGGAAAATTAACAAATTGTCAGCTCATCTTGCCTACAAAGTCTGGTCAGATTTCATGGCTTAAGGGTCAGAGAAGGCTTTCTTTCTTCCTCCTACTCTCCAATCACCTCCCAAGTCTTCAGTCATTAGGGGAAGCTATATCCAGAATCTAAACAAATATATTTTGTAATATAACACCCAAAAAAAGGTCTTAGGAGCCACACAGGATTCCAACAAGTGTAATTAATGTCAAGTTGAGTACAAAGTGGTGTTGCCCTCCTGCTGCCCTCTCCACCTGCTGCCCGTCTGGTGCTGCCCCCCTGCTGCTCCATCCACCTGCCGGCTGTCTGGGATTGCTCTCCAGCTGCTGTGCCCACCTGCTCACCGGCCTCCTTGGAGTCATTTGGGGCCTGCCACACTCCCTCAGTGCCCCAAACTGCCTGGGATGGAGCCGACACCACAGCACGTCTGTGTGGAGGAGCATGGGAGAGCTCTCAGGGGCTGAAGGGAGGCTGAGGGCTGCAGGTGGTGGAGGGAGACGGTGTCCATTCGGCAGCACCAGCAAGGTCACTCCAGCCATGGGAGCTCCGAGGCAGCTGCGAAGCTGCTGCTTCATCCCTGGTGCTGAAGGCTGTTACAGCCCTCTGTTCAATCAAATTTCTTCTTCCCAATCCTTACACATTGCTGGAAGGGAAAGGAAAGGCCGCATAGTGCCTCATCATGTGCTGATGAGGATTTAAGATATCTGGTCATCTACACTATATCTGGTTTCCAGAAAAGAAGTCAAAAAACCCAGAGCATGCTTAAAAATTAATGTTATCCCTTCAGTAGATTACATTGTAATAATGGTCTTCTTCCACTATGGATCAAAGCAATCTGCTACACTATGCTGTTCATTTCTCTGTCAAGAGAAAAGAAGGATAAATTTTACTTGCACAGTTCAAGTTCTGCATTATATAAGTGATGGCAAGCAGAGTATCAAGTCACAGAATTCCCTTACCACACACAAAGAAATCATGTCTATAGCAATAGTTAAGGGATTTCTGCTAAGCCCTCTATATATTTATATCCATATACACATAAGTTGTATTTTACTGTAATGGGACTTACTATTTTTATTTAAAATCAGATGTTCTTTGAAGTTAACCATTTGATTTAACTTCCTTGATCAGAATATCAGCATGCTGGAGTCCCTTGGAATAACCATGGATAACCATGATTTGTACCCTAATATAAACACAGCATCAAAGAGTCAGTGTGTATAAAAGTAAAATACAAATCTTTTCCTTTCAACTGATATATGTCCTTGGGAGAAGGAAGGACTTCTGATTGTTGCCACTCTTAAAGGAAATAAATATAACCACACCATCCCTTTCCACATGCTATATATGTTTTCTGTCACTCCATAACCCCAGTACACAATATTTTCAGCATACCAGTAGTATTCCTGCTCATTTGACCTGAAGCTCAGCAGGAAATAAACCCCTCAGTTAAAAAAACCCCAACAAAACAAGATGGAAATAAAAAGCACTTTCTGTCAGTCACTATGAACAACAGGATTTAGAAGAGTGTTTAGCTGCATCCCTAGATATTTTAAACAATTGGAATCACAGCAGTAAATGGCAAAAAAATCTCACATGGTGATCTCCTGGATCAGAGACCTTTGTAATCTTCAGCACACCCTCTCTATCCTAGGCTTAAAGCTACTGAAAAACTGGAACATACCATGCAATGCCATGTGACTTGGCCGTGTTTCTCCATCTGTACCTCACAATCTGTGCTAATTTTTGATTTGCTTCCAGGTGGCACCTACAAAAAGCTATCTGATTACATCTGATTTAGGAACAGAAAAGAGAGACAAATGAACTTGCTAGTTTGTCATCCAGACTGGTTCTTTTAAACCATTCTTGCCTATTACATATTCTGTCTTTGTCATTCCTCTGCTTTAATTGGAAAGAATGTGTGGGAAAAATACTTGTAATTCGTGTTTGAAAATAACACCTGAAAAAAAAAAGCATTTAAAAAAAAAGCAGAACAGAAATAGAGGGTGGTTCAGGGTTGAAGATGGATGATTATCCATTCTATTTACTGTAGGGAAACTGGAAGCTCAGTTATGCTGGAGTTGTAACTGTCAATGGCATTTTAGTGTTGTGTCAAAGTAGTCTTATAAAAGTTCCAGCTGATGTTCTCCTAGAGGTAATCAGTTTTGGGGGTTTTTTGTTTGCTTGTATTCTTAGAGTTGACAAATGCTAAAAAGCTGTTACAAGCCTCTTGCTCTGTCCTCACTTTTGGCATTATGTGGGTTACTCAGACTAGTAGCCCTTACATTTATATATGGGAGGGTTACAGGTGCTCTTTATCCTCATTACAGAAAGCCCAAATTTATTTACCCTGGGCACATACCACAAAATTTAAACATTAGTTCAAGCTTTTTCTGATGGAAATGCAGTTTACTTCTGCGCAATAAGGAGTCCATTTAACTGACTTGTCTCTGAGAGCATTATTAAATATACTTAGAAAAAATTTTTAAATAAGAGAGTGTCAGTATTTTACAAATCAACTATAACTTAAATCTTATGCAGTCGTGCAAGACAGAACCTTTCACAGAACCACAGAATGCTCTGAGTTGGAAGGAGCCCACAAGGATCATTCAGTCCAGCTCTTAAGTGAGTGGTTTTTACAGGGATCAAACCCACAACCTTGGTGTTATCAGCACCTTGCTCTAACCAGCTGAGCTAAGTACCATGTAGCCAATAAAAAGCTGTTCAGCCAAACCCCATTCCAGGCAGTATAACAAATAATACTTTGTCCATTGAAACCTTTTGTTCTCAGGCATAGATATTAAACACAGTCATAAGCTCACAAGGAGGAAACGCTTTGGGAAATGCTTTTATTTTTCTTTCCTGAATGAATGGTACATGTTGAAACACAGGTGAAAATTTTTCTTGAGTTGTAATGGAAAACAAGACCAGTAGATATTAACAGAAAAATATTACAGCTGAAGTGTTAAGAGTCTGAGGAATCTTCTGTAGTGCTAAGGGATGAACTACACTTTCTAGCATATAAATTACCTTTAAAGAAAGGCTAGAAAGAGCATACTTGTTTTAAGAAAAGCAGCTATCCTTCTAGTTAACAGTTTTTTTCCTCCTTTAGTGCTTGTGTGGGAGAATCCTCCTGGAGCTATACACTGCCTGTTTGCCTTTGCTGTAGTACCCAGAAGCACTGGGAGAAAGACAAAGTCCCTGGGCAGGAAAACTTCCTCCCACACACTCTTCTCTAAGCAATCCTTCATCTTTCTGGCTGCCACAACTTTCTGCTCAGCTGCTGCCCTCCAAATGTGTCATGTTCCCATTCAGTGTCAAGGATGTTCCAAGGCATACCCAGCCAGGCCAGAGATGTATTTGCCATATTCATCACACCTCCTGCTCCACAGTGGCTCCGTGAGCCGTGCTGGCACTCCTACTCGTCTGTGCACTAGATCACCTGGTCAGCACTAAGGCAGGGGAAGGTCATGTGCCCTGCTGTTGTCAGGTTAGTGGTTCCAAAGTGGCAGTGCTTTTGGAAAATATGTCAAACTATATCCCTTTTTTTCTGAATAGTGAAAAAGCAGATATTATGTTTCTGGCATAAATGCTTGGAATACACAGTCTGAAGCGAACCACACAGTTTCTACAGCTTTTTACTGTCCTACTTTACTCAAAGACCTAGCAAATTGAAGGGAGCTTTTCCCTAATCCGCCAGTAGCAGCTGTCTCTTTCCCCGCCTCTAACTGTTCCGTCATTTTACTGACTGGAAGTTATGGGAGGAAAATGAAATGTGAATAAATGAAGGTCTTGGCATTCATTCTGCATGTTATTTGCTAGCAGCAGTAAAAGGAAAAAAAAATGGAACTAGGCTAGGCAGTCTAAAGGGAAAATGTGGAAATGACTTGTAAGTAAGAGGATGTGACCCTCTGCATAATTCATAATCATTAGTCTAAGTGACACTTCCACAGTGTGTGCAGCAGTGCTCTCCACTACGACAGGTCTGAGCCCAAATGGCCCATTCAGCAGCAGTCTGTTTGTGATCAGATTTCCCCAAAAGACAACTCTCAAAGCTTTATTTGCTCTGTGTACATGTATATGCGTGTTTGTTTTGTTTTTTTTTTAAAGTAAAGATGCTGTCTCAGCTTCACCATGTGTGCAATTTAAGGGTTGCTCAAGTGATTCTTTAAAACTGCATAAAGGCAATTCTGCTGTGCCTTGGAGACAGCATTGCTGTAATGTTCTGTGCATACATCTGCATGATTTCTCAAAGCTAATTCAAATTTAATGCATTGGTAATTCCTTTTCTGCAGAAGTCACCCAGCAGTAATCTGAAGGTTACAGAATTATCTTCCAGATCAAATAACACTTCTAAAATAGTATAAACCAGAAGGCAAGATTATAATGGGTAGAATTAGACTTTCAATGAGTCACTCCATTCTCTTTACTATCCTAAACATAGTAACCTGGTGTCAAAAGTACTTTTAAAAGTGCAGCCAAAAGAAAGGTATAGTTTTTAAATCAGCTACAAGACAATTTACAGCACTCTATTGTCAGAAGGACATTATAGCAAGGGTTTGAATCAGTGGTAACTTTATGAAGCAGGCATATTTATGTGTTTTGGTGTGCACAAAATTAAGGAATTTTGTTATTTATATAATTTAAACAAAATATGGACACTATCAAAACTGTTTATGGAAAATGTAAGTTATTCACAGTTAAATTTTGATGTAAATTGAGCCTAACCAAATGAACAAAAAAATTACACTCCTCTTGGGGTTCAGACATCACAGTACTAATGGATCATTAGTTTCTATTTCATCCGTCAGGCACTTATTGTAAAATGTTACCATTTTGGACCGCACTGAAGTAGCAAGTTAAATGGGTTTACTTAACAATGACCAGTTCTATAGCAAACAAATCTTGTTTGGTTTTGACACCCACATTACAATATAGTTACCGAATCCCAGAATATGACAAGTAGAAAGGGACCCACAAAGATCATTGAGTCCTGGGGCTGCACAGCACCATCCCCAAAAGTCACATCATGTGCCTGAGAACATTTTCCAAACACCTCTGTACTCTGTCAGGCTGGTGCTGTGACCACTTTCCTGGGGAGCCTGTTCAGCAGCCAACCACCCTCTGGGTGAAGAATTTTCCTGATATCCAACTTAACCTCCCCTGTCACAGCTTCAGGCCATTCCCTTGGGTCCTGTCACTGTCACCACAGAGAACAGATCAGTGCCTGCCCCTCCTGTTCCCCTCACAAGGAAGTTGTAACTGCAGTGAGGTCTCCCCTCAGTCTCCTCCAGGCTGAACAGACCCAGTGACCTCAGCCACTCCTCACACGGCTTCCCCTCAAGGCCCTTCCCCATCCTCGTGCCCTCCTTTGGACACTCTCTAACAGCTCCATGTCTTTTCTGTGTTGTGGCACCCAGAGCTGCCCCCAGCACTGGAGGTGAGGCCGCCCCAGTGCAGAGCAGAGCAGGACAATCCCCTCCCTTGCCTGGCTGGTGATGCTGTGCCTGATGCCCCCCAGGACACGGGTGGCCTCCTGGCTGCCAGGGCACTGCTCACTCATGTCCAGCTTCAACCAGGACCCCCAGGTCCCTTTCCTGCCCTCATTTCTGCTTTCCAGCCTCTCACTCTCCAGTCTGTCTGTATAGTCAGAGTTGCCCCACCCCAGGTGCAGAATCTGGGACTTTCCCTTGCTGAATTTCACATGGTTGGTGCCTGCCCAGTCCTCTCATTTGTCAAGGTCTCTCTGCAGGGCCTCCCTGCCCTGGAGAGAGTCAACAACTCCTCCCAGTTTTGTCTCATCTGTGAACTTGCTTAGTATCCCTTCCAGTCCTGTGTCCAAGCCATTTATGAAGATGCTGAAGAGCACAGGGCTGAGGATGGAGCTGCTGTGGAACCCCATTGGTGACAGGTCACTGGCCTGGTGTCATCCCATTCACTGCAACCCTTTGTGCTTGACCCCTGAGCCACTTGCTCACCCATCACATGATGTGTTTATGCACTTAGTCATACATACACTCATATTTGACCACAACAAGAAGAAAATATAATGACATAATTACATTGCCAGGACCTTTTTCTTATGCTGTAACTGGATTAGTATAATCATGCTGCACCTAGCTCCTGTGGTTTAGTTATGAGATACATGTAAAGCTGGAAAAAACAAAAACCAAGTAATCATGAGAAGCACATACTTGAAGGCACAAAATCTAGCTGTTTTTAATTTGGACTGTATTCTCTTCTCTGATTTATTTCAAATAATATTTATTTGCAGCCAAGCCTAGAAGATATTCCACAATGCTTTCCTCAAACCTTGCTCCATATTCTGAAGATCAGTGTAGTTATTCTTCACTTTCCCCCATGCATTTCCACAAGGGAGAAGTTTCACCTTTCTGGTGCCTCTGCCATTTGCTTATTGCCACTTACATAAGAGGCCTGTGGTATATGTAGACAAGGCACTTTGGTCACCTTGAACTACTGTGAAGAATATTTAGGGGGTCAGTATCTGTCACTGAAAAAAATTTCTGAAATCTATATTAGAAGGACCTGACTCTTCAAGGGACTCATTTCAGCTGTCTGCTCCTAGATTAAACTGGTTTTGGAGACAGGACTGCAGAACTGTCAGGGCTGGAAAAGACCATGTTCAATATCACCCAGTCTGGCCATCAATCCAGCATCACCATAAAGGGCCAGCATGGCATGAAGCCATATGTATCCTCCAGGGCCACATCCAGACATCTCTTAATCACTTCCAGGTATGGTGACTCCACCACCTCCAAGGGTAATTTATTCTGCTGCCTAATCACTCAGTGATTTTTTTTTCTAATATCTATTCTGAACGCCCTTGCTGCAAGTTAAGGCCATTGTCTCTCTTCCTTGAGACATGGAAGAGACCAATCCCACCTGGTTACAACCTCCTTTCAGGTAGCTGTGGAGAGTGATAAGGTGTCCCCTGAGCCTCCTTTTCTCCAGACTAAACAACTACAGCTCCCTCAGCCACTCCTCATCAGACATGAGTTCTAGGGAGAAAGAACTCCTTCAGCTGAAAGAGCTAAAGAAAAGACGGTTCAAGCCAAGATCCAACATTGTCATGGGGTGTCTTTAAAGCTTCTGAAAAGCACATTTAATTCTAGGATTTATCTCCACACTTCAGAATAAATACACGTACAGATGTGTTTAAATCCTCTCAGACTAATTGAGAATAACATGACTAAAAATCCCTCCTATTCATTCTCTGAAAGAACTAGTGTGTCCAGGACTTTGCTTCCTTTAGACAACATTGATAATTACTGCCAGAAAAAAACCCACATCAGTTACCATATTAAAATAACAACAACGACAACAATAACAATAACAATGTTTACAGCAAATTGTGATTAGTACTAGTTAGAAAAGAACCTTCTCCTTCATTTTTAGATGGAGTATAAAAATTAAAGAGGAATATGAAGGTAAGAAACTAAAATTCCTTCCTGCCCCTTGTACATCACTTTTAAAAATGGACATAATTTCTATGACAAACTTTAGATATTGTTTGCCAAGATCCATAATGTGGGGCTTTTTTTCGAAGGATATAAATTGTATGAATTGTGAATGTCAATAAAGACTTATTACTTTGAACATGTTTAAAAGGAGGTGTAATGCAATTCTGTAGAGCAAAACCCCTATGACACCTGCTTCATAAAGTCAATTATACTGCTGTGTGCTCTCAAGTAGACTTATTTTTTATCGTCAGAGTGAATGAGAAACAAAGTGAACAAACACCTCTGTAGTGATTGAGGACTGACTTTCTTTGGTTTGCAGCACTCGGAATAAAAGAATCTTGCCTAATGAACCGAAACCATGTATCACTGAACAATGCAGGGCAAACATTACTTCCCTATCACCCTTAAGAATAATTAACAAAGAAAACATGATCTGCAGTGTCCAACAGGAGCTATTGGACTTCTCCAAAACAATGAAAAAAAAGGCAGTCTTCGCTGAAAAAAAAAAAATCTACTTTCACTTTATGCTGGCTCCTGATCTGTACCCTTTCAATGGACCCCATGTGCAAAACGAAGGTTCAAAATTACAGTCATTGTGACCTGTTTTCTAAGCAGAGCTCTGTAATGTCTGAACTCAGGAGGTGAAAAAGAACTGTGAGTTCTTTCCATAAATATATAGGCAAAAAATCAACAGCTTCTGCCTTGACAGAGATCTAGAGAAATAACTGTTTATCCTCAAAGGAATTTTTAACACTGTGAACTACAATTTCTCTGTTTTTTGACTGTTTCTCAAACTGAGGAATCATAGTATTGTAGATCAGGTAAAACCACGTATTTGGAAAATATTTTCAGATGGTCCCCAGAGAAGCAAGGCTGTTTGTGAAAAAGGACCCAGGAATATTAGAGAAGCACCGCTTCCCTGATATTTGGTTTGATCTTTTCAAATTTTTATACTAAATGTGATGGCTTGCATTAATAATAGTAACTGTTTAGGTGTACTGGATTTCCCTTGCCAGGGTTTCCTACTCTGATCCATTCTGTGCTGGTCAGATATACTGACATATGATTAGTGTCTTGGTTATTCACTTAATTCATTAAAAATATTAATATATTTAAGATCATCAAAGCTACTAAGAACTAGCTGTGTTTGCAGAATTCTAAAACCTGTTAATCAGACTATATTTTGACTTATTTGTTCTTTGGATGGTCAATGTCTGTTTAGATTTGTCCTTAAAAAGAACAGAATTTAGTCATTTCATCTAAGCAGAAACAGAAAGAAGAAAAGAAATTAAACAATGTGGTTTTTTTAATGCACATGGAAAAGTATTATAAAATAAGAAATTAGGTGCATGCAAGTTTAAATACATATTTAGTTTAGTCTATTTAGAGAGGGTAGGTGGTAGCATGGTGTGAAGTTTTACAGAATTGGGACAGTCACACTGTGAGACAAGACAGGAATTTCTTCTACAATTTATCACAAATAAAATAGCCATTATATTTTCTATCACCCTGTACAATTGTATCCACTCAATGCAATTGCAGAAACAGAGTTTAGGAAATATATAATGAAATTAGTAAAATTACAGGTTTTCCCTTCTTAGAGTCCGGATCAGTCAGCATCATGATGTCTCCCTGTGAAAGAAATACAGAATGAATATAGCTGTAATAAATGCCTTTCCAAAAACACCAAGTTGCAAAACTTTAACACTTTTAAACAGTGTTCTGAATAAAAATGATTCTGAACAATGCAATAACTACAAAGATGACAGCCCGGCTTGTTAATGACGAGGAACACCTGCTTTTATCTTTGACCAATCATTTGATGTCAGACTAACTCTTCTCTGGTCCTGGTCTGAATTTTATGCCATCTGTGTATTGTCTTTGGAAAATTCTATATTTGCATACAGCAAAGGAGAGATGTGCTTTTCTGTGAAAGGTAATTAATCATGTGTGTTAGATGGTGCAGCCAGGAGTTCAGGGCTAAGCTGGTGTACTTCTGTGAGGGAACTCCTTCCCAGCTGATGCATGGAGAGCATTGATGAATCCTCCACAACTGAGCAAAGCTTTCTTTCCTTGGTCCAGCTTGACTCAGCACTTACTGCTGCTGCAGTTACACTGGCTTTCTGAAATGGGGCCAGTCTGGGGTGCCTAACCTGTTTTTCCTGTATCTGGCACTCGAAAAATCCTAAATTTATATCAGGTTGAAAATAATTTTCTCTCAGATGGATACCCCATAAATATTAGTGGGTAAGACTTTTGGAACTGGTTTTATGCACAGTATTTATTTTAATCACACTCTTCTTTACATCTCCATTATGTAACCACATCATAGGCTCACTGCTTCTATTTCTGTATTACTCAGGCCAAGTTACTCCAAAAAGATATCACTGAACTGAAAAATCCCACTGTTCCCCAAATGTATCACAATCTGTTTAGAGTACATGAGCCTCATCTCACAAATTTGTAGAACTGATTTAGTAACAATGACTTCTAATGGTAAATAATTGGGCACTGAAAGCTTACTGAGCTCATCAGAAGAAAAAATAATGCATGTATTTACAAACACTTATCTCACTGATAGAAAAAGTATCCACTGTAAGTAAAAACCATTAAAATTTAGGTTAAGTTAACATTCCAGTTTTACACGCTGCAGAAAAACATAGCAAGAAATACCTAATGAAAGCCTTCTATAATATATTTTCAATGCCTTTATAGTTGTCTATGGTATGTGACACTGCAGAGATCATGCACAGTGCTGTAAATAAATAGACCCCCTTAAGGGTCTAATCATTAAGCAAACACTGAAAATGTAAACTGGAACAAGATGATAAATACAACATGTTCCTCTGATCAAGCAACTTAGGAATATATTTTTTTCTACCAAGAGAGAAAATATTAACCTCCCTTCATGTGCCCCAGCAACTTAGTTGCCTCCGCTTGGTGAAAAAAATTAATGACTGCTCTGGATTTTGTGAACATCTAAAAGCTACTAAGAAAATTCATGACAGCAGCAGTGTGGGCATGTGCATGTGCACACACATGCTGCTTGATGGTCTCTGCACTAGCCAGCAAAGGCTCAGGAACTGAGCACAACAAATGGATAATATTACTGAGAGTAGCAAGAGCAGAGCTGAGGGAGAAGTAATCTGGCATATTGTGTGAGAAAATCACATTATTATCCAAAAGTAAATTGCTGTACTTGCCCAGTACTCACAAACCCTATCCCTGGATAATCATCTTCACAGTCCACTGCACTTCATAGCTTGTTTACCATGTTACGCTGATGTTTACTCCCTAGGTTTATTTGATGTTGGCCATTTGAAAACATTATGATTTAAATTAGTCCCTGTAACTAATGAGCATATGTTTCATGTATGTTCCATAAGAACAAGGAAATAAAAATATTTTGAGTTAACATTGTCTTTTTACATCAAATTTAAGCATCTTGGAAATTAGAAAACCGAATACAAAGACTTACCCTGACATAAGGTAATATAGCAAGAATTCAAAGAATTAACTTTACATTATAAGGATTTTAAAGACTGTTCAGGCGTCCTAAGTTCATGACTATTCCAGCAGAGCTAAACCTGATATGTACAAGGATTCTAAGAAAAACTAATTGTTAAATAGGTAGTGAGGCAGAAGAAACTGTGTGGCAGCTCACTTATCAGCTTATAGTCCATGTTAACGTGTCTGCAATATTAATGCCAAAGTACTAGAAGCATCAAAGAAAAAAAGTTCTGCAATAAAACAAGAAAAAAGGATAACAAAAATCCAATAGCACTACATTTCAAATGTTGGGCAGTTGGCACCCTCCAAAACTTCAATTGTTCTGCCTCTGAAGGCTCAGGAAAGGGGTCTCAGTTTTTCAAAAGGTATGCCACTCAATTCTAAAATTTTGGTTTCCCTGAGGGAGGGAAACTTATACTGAGCTTAGTAAAAGAGTAGAGAAGAATATTGGATGTGAAAAGTACTGAAGCACAAAAAAAAGCATATCAACATACTGCTCCAAGTGGCAAAGAAGATGTCATACTACAAAGAAAAGACCTGTAAGCAGCGTGAAAAAATTGGTAGAGACTTAAATATGGTATTTGACCCTCCTGACCTTGTCAGCTCTCTCTGTTCACAACATTGGAGCAATTTGTAAATATCCATATTTTGTCCAAAGTTCCAGCTTTGATATATTTGCTTATTTAAACAGTAGGCATCTAAAGACATGATCAGCATTTTCCAATTTGTGATGAACTGATATGTTGGATACCAGATTTTGTCTCAAGAAATATGTCTTTTAGGCAGTGTGAGCATACACATGGCAGGCTGCAGAGTGCTCTGCACAGATACTGTTTGGAACAGACTGGAAGGAAGCCCTCAGGCTCTGCATCTGCCAGTGGCCTCTTCTTGTCTAAAGATGAGGAGTAGACTACAGTTTGGTAGAATCATGCTATTCATAAATCTTTGTGATATCTAACTTGAAATAGTAGCATTTCCCAGCTTCACAAGTGTTATAAAAGTTAATGGAGGCAATTTCTGATTAGTGACTGCCATCAAACCTCTGGTATAAGAGCTTTCCACTCACACCCTTTGTATCCAGTTCCATATGCAGAAGACTTGAGAAGGTACCATTAGGGTCATGAAATCCTCTCTTGTTTTAAGAAGATCTTTGTGATCTTGATAGACATCAGTCACTTAGTTTTCACCATTTCTTAGTGGCAAAATTTCATGGTCATTCCCCCTACTTTTATACATAGACAATAAACAGGAAAACTCTCTTTTTAATAAACCAAATATTCAAAATGTAGAAAGTTAAATTCTCCTAATTCTCTGCTTGAACAAAAAACCTCACAATAGCTCTTTATTATACAAAAGCCCTTGATTACAATTTCAGAGTCTGCAGTCTGCTTTTTTTTCTTTAATTCTGGTTAGCTTTTCAAATTTTTTCTAAATAAATATCCTAGTTAGAGATTTCTTAATCTTGGCCAATTGTATTTCATCATACTTTTGAAGCACATTAATGATAAATGGCCATTCTACAGTGTTTCACAAAACCGTTTCTATCTTACTGATTAAAAACTTCAATTGGTTCCTAATACAAAATTTCTGATGTCAAAACTAAAACCTTGGCCATGGTAAGTAACGTGTGTAGATTTAAACAAAATGGTAAACTTTAGTTGTAATAACTGAACCTAATAACTTGGCTCTCATAAATGGTCTTACAATTTTAGACCAATATGAAAATAGTAGCTGGCATGGAACAATTTCCTTCCCTGATCTGAAGCTTGACTGCAGTCATACCTCTGCAGATAACTAATATAGGTAAGTACTCATTGTCTAGGTGCTTGGAAGATCCTTTTGGACAGAAAAATTTTATGGGAGAAGAAAGATAAGTAGACTTTTCTGCAAGTGCCAGCCTTAACCTCATTGTGAGTTATCAGAGAAAAAAGAAGGGATAACTTCACAGTTATGTTGGGAAGGCTCTCTATAGTTTGTTTTCCGCCACTGTGGCGGAGCTCTGTTTCTAAGTGAAATTTTGCCTACAATACTTTCTGAAGATCCCAAAAATATTCTGTCTTCCTCTTTCTATGGTGTGATTTTTCTTAATGCCAGTAATGACTTTGTTTATTCAAAAATAAAATCCATCAAATATTTCTCTCGAGGTCTCCCTGTAATTTTGTTTTATTATTGTGCTTTCAAAAGAGGTAAAATTGCAGCTACTCTTTCAGCCTGAAATAACTTTTTGCCTCTTTGCTGAGATGTAAGGAAGCTGTGAAAACAGAAGACTAGGGAAAGCCCCTGACTTGCTGACCCTGCCCAGTGGACAGCCAGGAATTCCTGCCCAATTTCCACCTCTGGTTCACTGCCATGCTGCTACATACCAAGCAGTTGCCAGGTGGAAAGATTAGCACAGGTCAGTGGATCCCTGTAAGCAAATGAGATCCAGAAAAATCTGCCCCCTGACATGGACTAGTGCAAGTGAAAAAAGATGTGCAAAATCCAGCAGTATTACTCTCCACAAATAAAACTTGTTATACAAAATGTTTAATTTGGCTGAGTGTATCTTAATCCATTTCTAATACCACAAATAACATTCTCATAGTTGATTATGGGGACAAACAGTTCTTTAATCAATTTAATAAACATAATCTTATTAAAGCAACTCTTGAGTCAACTGTAGACCATGTCCTCAATTAACCTGAGTTCTGAAATAACCAGCTAAATGATCAGACATCAAAGAGGCTGCTGAATTCAAACATAAGCTTCAGTGTTTGGATGGTGAGAGAAAGGAGAAAAAAAAGGATTTTCTGGCAGATGCAGTTTAGCTGGTTTAGGCTGGTTTGAATACAAATAAGCAACAGTATGAGCCACAGCTACATGCAGGAATAAAATGTATCCTTAAGAAAAAATACAAACAACCAACACCAGAACACATGAATTTGAATTACTACAGAGCCACCCATGTCTCAATATCCTCTCCCCTCTATCCCTAAAGCAAGTAGTTTAGTTACTTTACCCACAGATTTCTCAAGACACAGATTTTCTCTCAGTGATCCTTTTGCAAAGGACTTTCTATCTTTGAACAACAGAACTACTGGTCCTGTTTATTTTCCATTAAAGCCCTGCCCAAGGGGACAGGTTTACAGACAGGATAACACAGGAGAGAAAATAATGTCTTATTACGTTAAATAATTACTCAATCCACAGTGACTTCTTTTGAAGCCTTCCAAAGAAGTTTTCATTTTATTTTGATTGCTTTGCAACATCAGAGGCTTCCTCTGGGCTTTAGACAGGGAATAATGCAAAACTTGTGAACATCTACACATTTCCTCCCTGCTGCCCACCTGGCTAATGGCAGAGGAAACTTCATCCAGGAGATTAGTACAGAGTCTGCCACAGCATTGCAATACCCTCTTTTCTTCCTAAAATTGCTTAAAATGAAAGGAGATAAGAATTCCAGTGGAGAAAAAGAATGTGGATTATGATACTTGTTCTAACTGTCCCCCAGTAGCTGAGATGACAGCAGCTCCGTAAGGAGAACAGAGATGGCCCAAGTCATCTGTGTTCAAGAACTGCTAAGCATTCTATCAACAAAAGCAATTAAAAACTTCTTAAGCTATTTCCACACTTTCCACTCTTCTTCCAAAGACTAATCTGAACTACAAATTTGTGTATTTTTAAAAGAAGTTGTGATTAGGTTTTTATCAGCTCAATTTCTTTAGGTATTAGAAATGCCCTTAGTTGTAAGAAAACTAATGTTCAAATTGTAGTCACAAAAAACTAGCTTAAAGATGTGTTCATACACAGTTTAGTTTGCAGTTGCAAAAGAAGTCAGGGTGTGCACTGCTAAGGGGGAACACATGGGCAGCTGCAGCTTCCTGGTCAACCCATGCTTTATTAGACCCTTTTAAATACATAAGTATATTGCTCTTATTAGATCCACAAAGAGAGTTAGATTTGGAGACAGAAGATCAAACGTACGTTTAATATTTCTTTATTTCTGCAAGCCACTTTTACTAAAGGCCTTTAAAAAAAAAGGCTATTACAATTATGGTATCATGAAGGGAAACAGTAAACATTTTAAATTATGAAGGCATGATCATTACCAAGGTTTAAAGAGGAGATCAGGGTCTAAGTCAGGCATTTCTAACAAGAACATCAGCAAGGTTCATTAACTACCCTTACAGCTTTCTGAGTATGGTAATTCACATAAAAATGGATTTAGTGACATGAATTGCTCATTACTGTCGGTTTGTGTTTAGGTCCATAAAATATCATTGTAAATAAACACACTATCAATGAATTTTCAAATATTCTAAGGGGTAATATGGATAAAGATTCACACTGTTAAGTATTATGCATTTATATCTATGCACAGACACTGCTAAAACAATGCCCCAAGACAGGTGTTCTGTATTCATTAATCTTCATGTGGGTTGTACTCTGTCTTAGATCACCTCATCTTACTTTGTGCCCGAAATTTTAGCCTCTGTTATTCTTTCCTGCACAACTATTAATTTTTTTATTTACCTTCTCCTTATTACATCTTTCT
Organism: Monarcha castaneiventris obscurior; assembly: GCA_026261815.1. Taxonomy (NCBI): domain Eukaryota; kingdom Metazoa; phylum Chordata; class Aves; order Passeriformes; family Monarchidae; genus Monarcha; species Monarcha castaneiventris. The sequence goes on from JAMPIT010000889.1 coordinate 7,138,928, forward strand.
AGGAGTTGCTACACTGTCCAGAGTGTGCATGGTTTAACTTAATATTTTAACTCACTTTAACATTTTATCTTAATAGCATTTAAACTTAATAATGTTAATATAATTGTAAACCAATGCCAAGTAGACCATGAAATCTATGTAGGGATTCCAATACAACTTTTGAAGCAGGCATAGGCCACATTCAGGCTGTTTCCACAGGTCATTAACAAAAAGGTAGAAGTGTTCCCAAAAAATACACAAAGTGCTGTAGATTAGGGAAACAAGTGTCTTGGCCTGCTTCACTTCTTCAGGAGAAGAAATTTGCCAAAAGGAACCAATAGAGCTCTTGGGCTTCTGATCTGAAGCTGGATTCAGGCCAAATATTTAGCAGCAAAATAATGCTTTAATTAATTAACTGATGAGGCAGAGGGAAGGTTTTTAGACACCCAAAGTCCTTAGATCTGAAAGGAAGTCAATCTATCCTTCAGTGTAGTAAGAGACTGGAAAGAGTGATTAATATTATTAATTTAAAAGGAGAACAAGCAGTATGTTTAAAAGAGCTAATTATAGGAAGGTTATTAGTCCCTTTGGGACTAAGAAAAATGTATTTTGTCATTGCCTTGAGAAAAACGAAAAGTTAAATTCAAGTTATTATAGGGCAAAATAATGTGCAATCAAACAAATATTTCCACTGTTACCATCAGTAAAATCTTTAAAATTGAATTTAGAGATGCAATTAACAGTTGTATTAGCGATCTTAAAAGTCTTCTTTGCCAGATCAGTGTAAATTACACCAAAGACAAGAGCATTTTCTATAGAAAATATACTCTCTTTTCCAGAAGAAAATGTCACCTCTTTCAGTTTTTGATGTTAGTTTTCTCCACTGTGCAATACCCATCTGGTTTCACACATATAAAGTGTATTTTGTTTTGCTGAATAAAGAACCAATACAGTCTAGACATGTATATAGGAACTATGATTTTTTTTTTCTGGTTCTTCCATGTTATATAAACATTTTAGTTTGACTCTGCATTTTTTTGTTTTGGCTTTGTAATATTGCAAAACCCACAACGAACAACTCATTAAAAGAAAATATGTTTCTACATGAACTAACTTCTCTTGCTCTTGTTCCTCTCTCAAGAGAAAACATTTAATCACCTCCCTTCATCTTCTATTTCCCTTTGCTACTTTCTCTCTTGCTGTCTTCTGTTTGACATGGTTTTTCTCAAATTGACATATTTTTCTCTATTCTTTCATTGAAGGAATTCTACAATTCATTCTACCATCCTCTATTCAAATACTCATATTTCTTTCCCTTCAGCTCTCAGTTTCTGACTGAGATACTGTTCTGTTTTGTCCTTTAACTTTGGTCCTAACTGAGTTCTGTAAATTATAATGCCAACACTGGTTTCACTAAAAATAATTAAAATACCTAGACAAGCTAAACGGAGCTGTGTCTCCTGATCATTAGACAAGGTTTCAGTTCCACAGCCACAAAGTTCAAGATGAAACCTAGGTAGGTAGAAGCAATTTTCAAAACACAATACCCAGCACTCACAAATCTGTGTGGCTGGAGTAATGTGTGTTATCCCAGACATTAATCACTAAAGGGGATTAAGTTAGACACCTCCCAGAACCAGTCAAGAGCAAAACATTTTCAGAGGAAGACATCTCTCTTCTTCTTATGTTTGAAATATTTAATCAGAAGAATCATTTCTTGTTTCTTCCATAACCATTACATGAATTCATGATCTACAAGTGCTTACTGAAAGGAAAAGCTGTAAGAAAAATCAAGTCAGTAATTTTGTAATTTATACAAAAGCTGCTTAGTTTTAAGCATAAATAGAGTTGCCACAGGGCTGAAGTTATGCCCTTTTAAAAAAAAAATGTACCCTATTAGCAACATAATACCGTATGTTGCAGAAAAATTACAATCTCCTAATGCCTGTAAAAGTCCTAGAAAAAGCAAAAGTTGAATTAAAATTTAAAATGTTATGTATACAATTTTAACAATCGCCTGTTTGTACAATCTATTTCAACTATGCAAGGTTGAAAGTAACATTTATTACAATACAGTTTCATGTAGCCATTTTCAGTGATACCCAGTTTGGCTATTGATGTACAAACAGACAAAAAGACTATTCTCACTTCAAAGAGCTGATGTTTAACCTTGTTTAAACAGAGGTATGCTGGTGTAAAAATAAAAATACTGCGCCATTTGATCTTGCAAACATAGAGCAAGATGCTAAACCAAGTAACAGTCATTAGAGACAGATGTCATTGTATGAGGAAAAGCTTTTTTTCCCCCCGAGTTAAAGCAATTCAAGTGTTATGGCTAAAAACAAATACCGAAACAATCACCAGCCTCAAAGTCTGAAAAAAACTTCAAGGCCCTACACCAAATGAGATACTTAAAACGCACTTCTGTGCTAATGATTCTAATAGACATACTTAGAGGGGAAGGTGAGGAAGACTTTTCAAACATGAGCATATTCCATGAAAAACTGAGTACTGTGTGAATTAAAGAGGGTTATGAAGACAGAGACAGCACTTTATTGCATCTTCACCTATTTCCAAAAATGCACTGCAGACAAAGTTCTGTCATAGACAAAGGGATCAAGTGCACCCTCAGCAAATTTGCCATCGCCAAGCTGAGTGGTGCTGTTGCCACTCCTGAAGGATGGGTTGCCATGCGGAGCGACCCGGGCAAGCTCGAGTAGTGAGCCCATGGGAATCTCATGTGGTTTAACAAGACCAAGTGCAAGGTGCTGCCCCTGGGTTTAGACAATCCCTGGTATCAATCCAAGATGAGAGGTGAAGGGATGGAGAGCAGCCCTGCTAAGAAGGACTTGGTGGGTGAGAGGCTGGACATGACCCAGCCATGAGCACTCCCAGCCCAGAAAGCCAAAGGTGTCCTGGGCTGCATCCAAAGCAGCGTGGGCAGCAGGGGAGGGAGGGGATTCTGCCCCTCTGCTCTGCTTTGGTGAGACCCCACCTGGAACCCTGCATCCAGCTCTGGGGTCCCAGCACAGGAAGGACATGGATCTGGTGGAGCAAGTCCAGAAAGGGACCACCAAGATGATAAGAGGGTTGGAGTACCTCTCCTCCTATGAAAGCCTGGGAGAATTAGGTTTGTTAGCTTGGAGCAGAGAAGGTTTCAGGGTGACCTAATTGTGGCCTTTCAATACTTGAAGGGAACTTACAGGAATGCTGGGGAAGAGTATTTACAAGAGCATGTAATGAAAGGATAAGGGAGAACAAGTTCAAATTGAAAGACAGTAGTTTTAGATAAGATATTAGAAAAAACTTCTTTACAGTGAGAGTAGTGAGGCACTGGCACAGGCTGTCCAGAGGAGTTGTGGATGCCCCTCCCTGGGAGTGTTGAAGGACAGGCAGGATGGAGCTCTGAGCAACCTGGTCTAGTGGGAAGTAACCCTAAGCATGGCAGAGGGGTGGGAACCAGATGATCTTCAAGGTCCCCTTCCAAAGCAAACCAGTCTATGGTTATATGACTCTATGATAATATTGTTAAAAAACAAAATTAAAAAGAAGAAGAATATTGCACACGCCATTTTGCAATCAAAACACAAACAACAGCATTTTTCCCCATTACACATGGTTAGGCAGTACTAGTAAAAGCATTTCATTTGCAAATATTACTGCAAACACACATGGTCAATTTCATATTCCTTCCAAACTGTATACTTAAAATATGTTAATGGCAGTGCAACACAAACCCTTTAGTAGATGCTTTATGGTTAAATAATGAAACAGTATTTATTACATTGTTTGTTTATGAAAGCAATGCATGTTTTCCTTCCAAAGCTCCACAGTCAATTTGGACCTGCTAAATATTCCATAATTCTGAAAAGCAGTTCACCACCTAGGGTCCCAATAAAAGGTAGTCTAAACTGACACTTAAATTCAGAATAAATTCCCACTGTACCCAGCATGCCAATACCTATTTCTTTTTGCTACATTTTTCAAAAAGCTGCTAACCTATTTTTGGCCATTTGTGTTGAGAATAGAGCATTTATGAAAGTTTTCAATTCTGTTTGGATTTAAGCTACCAGTCTCAGCTTACATCATCCAGTGAAACCTTTGTACATCAAAAACCCTTTGTAGATCAGAACCTAAATTTACCATAAGGCCTCTCTTAACAAGAAATTATTTGACTATATGCCTACAATAGCATCCCAAAAATGGAGAACAGCTCTACATATGTCTTTTTTGCTCTCAAGACAACTGGAATACAGTCATTGACTTCACCAGATCAAACACAGATGTCCAGACATAAAAGTCACTCTGTCATGTGATGCTCTGCCTTTCAAATAAGACATAAATGAAAGTACAAGTTAAACAAGTTAGGTCATGCATGAATTAAGTGGGAAAATTCACTGTGAAAAATGGGTCCCCAGATTAGGGCTCTTAACATCTAATCTCTTAGAGATGAATTCTGAATAAGAATCATAATTTAGCCACTTAGACAAGAAGCTATCAGTAAGTATTTATAACAATGACAGACTTGTTTTTTACTTAGTACCTATTAGAGATATATTTGAAGTTTTGTCAGAAAAAAAATTTAGATAATTTAGATTTTCTCTCTGCCTACACAGGAAAGGAAACTTCTTGATAAATTTTAGTACTATAAACTTTCAAAATCTGTCCCAAGACGCTTTTTTTCCCAGCCTTGTATTTTGCACAAAGATTGAACATGGTCTTTTTTGATAAGCATGGACATTAGAGTACTACTGTTCCTCTTATAAAAATTACATTAAGAAACCAGTTGAGGTAATGGAGATGAATCCACCCACTGCACTGAGCAACTCTGGAGGAGAGGTACAAGCCATCCTTTGCATCAATTCTGAACATTGGCATTGGACTTCAGCACTTTCATAGCAGATATCAAACTATTTCCTTCAAACAAGTATCCAGATAAGGCATGTTTTGAGAGCTAGGAGCTGTACCTTAGATGTGCAGCTACTTTACGGGTCACAAATTTTTTTTAACTTGAAATTACACCAAGAAACAGTGTTGTTGCAGGTGATAGAAAGCAGCTAAACTTAAGAGCAAACTCTGTATCTCACAGCTCTGTCCAGCTCCCACTTATCAGCTTAATCATATTTACTTTGTGCAAGCTCACTGGTGCGGAAAGAGCAGCATACCTGCAGTGCAGATTAGCAACACAGAGATCACCTTCAGCGGCGGCTGCAGCTAAAGAGTTAATTGTGTGTGGATGTCAATCATCATCAGTCAGTCAATCATGCAACTAATTCCTTCAGGGGTCACAGTTGCAACAAGGACAGCAGTTGACAGGAGAGCTGACAGACTGAGAATCCTACCACCTAGGTAACAGTTTATGCATACCAAGTCACTCATTACACAAACAGATGGCATAGTCCATTCAGCACAGGGTAAGCCCTTGGGCATTTTTGACATTTTAACCAAAACAATACTTTGAAGAACAGGGTGAAAAAAATGTCTCCATATTTGTACTGCCATTGCATTCAATTTACCACAGCAAACTGTTTTTGTCTTCTACCTCTCTTCCCTCCCTCCACCTCAAGTGTCTTCTGCCAGCAAAAAATGAGAATAAAGTGAACACAATTGAGATTTATTAAAATGTTATTTATTTAATTGACATACAAATTTATGCAAGGATATATACAAATGGCCTGCATTCTGTCAGTTCTTTAGAAGAGATATATATCTTTGCACAGATATATTTGTTAATGCTTTGAAGAAAATTCCTAAATAGACAGACTACCACCTGCTTTCATAAGAATGATAATTTTTACTTGACTATGTCTTATTATAAACTGAGCCAGAAATTCATAGTAGAACCAGATAGTTCCACATATTTTTGTTTACTTTCCAAGATTAAAAAAACCTAAGTGAGAAATCATTGGAAAGGGGTATTAAGTAGAGAAACATTGAAAACTGAGTGGCAACAAACCTTTTGAAGACCCTACTGCAAAAGTAAGAAGTCCATAGGATGGTGAAAAATAAATGCCCTTGTGTATATTTAGGAACTCATTGGCAGAAGGCAGATAGCCATTACCTGGATCACTTAATTAAATTCTTTCCTTCCCTGCTAACTCAAAGCCACCAGTATACAAGGCAGAAGAAATAAACATTTAAAGAAAGTACAATACCACAAGACAGTTTCCATCAGCCCAGTAATTCTCTTCCAGAACTGGCATAATATCCAAACCAGCAGACTAAAGCAGTATGAGAAAGGAGAAGGACACCACTGTCCTAAGCTTTGCAGTACCTTGCAGTTCCCCTAGGAAAGGGAGCACATGACTTATGAACCAGACAGAGGTAATTCATGAATATCCAGTAGTCCACAGAAATTTCTGGCAGCTTTGAATCTATCAATTTTTCTAAATCTGAGTGTAGAAGAAAGAGAGATTGGTTGGTTTTGGGTTTTTTTTTCTGTTGAGTGGAAGCTGCTGCCCAATGAAAACCTCTGCCTATCTTAGATAATTCAGAGAAAAGTGTAAACATCTGTAGGAATCAATGTCTTTAGAGAAGAAGTTCTATGTCAGTTCTGTAGTTGACCTTAGAAGCTCCAAAACAAAAAAATAGCATAAAGATGGTGCCAAAAATGCAATCAACAAGAATAGATAAAGTTCCCCTTGTTTTTTTTCACCATCAGCTTGATATCAGGACTTTTTCAAAGCTCTTTCGTTGGCTGAAGAGACAGTGATTTCAGAAATAGCTCAAATCATTCATTAGCTTCATATTGTGTCACTACTGAAGAAAAATACTTCAAATTGACTTGGATTGCTTCTCATATTTTCAGCACATCCATCAGATTAATTATAGCTCTGTTATTTCTTTTCGTGTCCTTTTTTCCTGCAATACCAGCTAGAGATAAAAGGCCATATTGCATTCATGGACTTTCTGCCTTCAGAGAGCTATATACAAATATCAGTTCCAGCCAACAGGACTGCAGTGTAATGTGAGCTAAAGGCAGTTGCATGATTCAGTTATTTGCTTAGTTCTCTGATATTATAATCCTGTCACCTTAAAATGAGGCTTTTTCAGCAGTCTGAAAGTCAAGGATTGACCTTCAAACTGTTACAATTTCTATAAAGGTTATATAGATATGACTCAGATAAAGAGTTAATAAATGTCTAATCAAGTTATATAAGCAGGTGGCAGATATACTTGAGATAAGCATAATATCCAGTTAAAAGTTGGCTAATAGAACAGTATCAGCAGTGATTCATACCTGGAACAGTGATATCGAAGGTTTGTGTTCAGAAAGATTTAAAGTCTTTACTTTTAATTGTTTGAACTTAAATGTTCCAAAGAGTGAAAATAAACTCTAAAGAAAACAGACAAAAAGAAAATCTACTAAAATTCCAAAATAAAATAATACATCCCAGATTAAAGGCAAATTATGAGCCACAGTTGCTATCAAATGTGAAAAAGACAACACATTGAACCATGGTATCAATTTTCATCAGCCAGATTTTATGTACACTAAATAATATGCATGGAAATATTCTTCTGGAAATTCAGCCTAGATAATCCCCTGCAAAAAGAATACTTTTGATTCTTAGAAATTATTTTTTTCCTCATGTGTAATTTTGGTCTGATTTGGATCCAAAACAGATATTTTAAAAAGAATTTCTGATGAACCAGAAACTCTTGGAACTTCTCATCTGTAAAGTCAAATTGATGATACCATCAGATCCCCTACCTGTACCCACAAAAAACTGAAGAAAAATTTGAATATACAGATCATCTGCTGAAGGGTCCCACGGACAGTTTAATCAGCAGATTGCCTCAGACAAGCAACACAATATTTCTCAGTTTTTTTGCCACAGGATGGACCCTCCAGGTCATTGCCCCAGAGCCAGTGATATGACAATTAAGAGGTAAATGAACAGCAGCACCCCTTCAGATACTCAAAACAACAAGAACAAAAAGACTTCCAAGATTTCAGCACTCAAAGTAGAGAAATAAAATTGAGAAAACTGTTATGTATTTCAAGAGAAAGATCATATCTCCAATAAAGATTCATTAGTTTCAGTCCTGCCTCCTTGAAGCACAATTGGCCAATCTCATTTCCAAAATAGCACAAAGAGCTTCTGATGGATCTATAAGCAATATTGTTCTGCACTTCCAAAAATATTTCAAAGAGAATCTCCTCTCTAAAGGAATGTTCGGAGAAATTATTTAAGCATGTCCCTAATTTAAGACACACCCTTACTGATTTTTCCAAGTATAGCTCTTACTCGGCTCACACCTGCACTGGTGTTGCATCCACATTTAAAACGGAGAAAAAGTGTTTTTTTGCTGATACACCATACCTTAAATAAACTATAAAAAGAATGGGTGTTTTTTCCTATCCAGACTTTCACATGCATTTTTTCATCCCTTTCTACCACTGATATCCACTTCTAGTGCAGCTTTTTCCTGCTGGCGTACCCAGGGTACAACCTCCTGCAGGGACACATAAGGAGATGTATGTGGGGGGGTGTATATGTTTGCTTACTTCATGCTTACCTTTGCCAAGGCACATTAGTGTGAGGATAGATGTGGCTCTAGATGCACCTTGATGTGCTTGCTGTATATTTTGTGTGCCATGATTACAAAACAGGAATGCTCAAATATCCATCAACAACAACTGTAGCAATTGTCAGGCAGGCAAACTAAGTGTCTTGGCAGATAACATCAGCTAGTAGTAAATCAAAAGAGCTGTGCAATCACTGATTTATCTATTTGATTTAAAATTTGAATCAATTCCTCCGTAAGAGGTAAGAGTCAGTAGTATAGAAGTTCCCTGAGAAAATATTTGAGAAAAGGCTTATCCCCTTACCTAGTTCATAGTGAATATTCTCCAGTCTTTGGAAGCCTGGTCAAGATGGGAGACTAAACCAAGATATATTCTAAGGTTCTGCCTCTAAGGAGTTGCTTTTGTTCAAAATTGCAGGTGTACAAGAAGCGACAACCTTGTATAAAGGAAAAAAGTTTTGCTTATACCTTTCAATATGTAACATTTCTTCACATGAAATGTTTAATTAAACAGCAGCTTGCTTTCTTTGAAGTTTGCAAAATGATTTCACGTTTACAAATTTTAGAATTCAGGAAGGGAGAGGAGGAAGAAAAAAGAAAAAGCTATGCAGTGATATCTGTAGTAAATTCACACCCAACACTAAACATAAAAGGGGAAAGCAGTTTAACTAGTACAAAAAAAGTGCAGTTGGAACCTAAAAGAAGCCTTCATAATTACAACAACGATGTTTACTTTTCAGAAGGGATAAAAAATAAAGTAAAAAAAAAAAAAAAAAAAAAAGAGAACAGAAAAAACAAGTTCTGCTGGATTCATTTTGATATACTAACCTTGCCAATAAAAATGTTTAAACCTCAGTTACAACTCCCTGGGGAATGGCAGCTATTATCCCCTATTGAGTTGGTGCTTACCATACAGAGTCTGAACAATTCATACAGAAAAATAAACCATAACGTTCCTGTTTATTATTACTTTAGCTGAGAGGTGCTGACATTAAACAGTTCTGCACTGCTGCTATAAATCAGCATGCTGTGGATGTTCTCAGCATGGGACTAGGGCTCCCTGGTAACAGCTCTCATCAAGGCAACCAGCTGTCAGAATTCTTCAAATTAAACTGTTATTACTGTAGTATTCATTAGTCAGTTACTGACTATTAAGATATTTTTATATCTGAGCCATTGACATTGGATATTGCTTTTTAATATGCAAGTTATATATAAACATGATTAAGTGGTTCGTGTGGGGTTGACAGTTTCTATTATTGCTTGATCTCCCCTTTGTAGGGACTATGGTGTTGGAGATAACATCCTGGTCTGTACTTAAATTAATTTTCTATTTAAAAGTCCTGTATTTCTGCTGTGATTGATAAGCTGTTTCACTAAGCACCAGCATTCATGTTGCAGAGGTATAACACAATACAAAAAGGATGTGCAATAGATTGCTTTAACCATAACACAGAGAGACAAAAATTGGTAATTTTAGTTACATTTCTGTGCATAGCAGCTCCTGGTCATTTTGCTTAGGTAAGACTCATGTAACTGTGGTTGCAAGAAAGATGAGATTCCAATTTTTTAATATATACTTCAGCTGTTTAATTATTTTGTATAAAAATATAACTCATTTAAATAGGAGCATTCTTAACATTTCAAGAAGTCTGGGGTTTTTTCTAAAATATTGATTAAAAGATGCCTAAAATCCTTTGATATCAGTAAATATATGTATATGTATATATACACCTTACTTCTAAATAAAGATGTGAAATTTTAAGTTTTCCCACCTTCCTCTGTATTTGGATGCTGGTATTTCTATGCTGGTAATTGTGTTTGCATCTCAGACATATCTCCTTTTTTTTTAGGATATGTTTTTGGATAAGTCTCCACTTTTAGCTAAAATATTGGTTTGATGCTGTTTCAAACTGTGTTCCCTTTTTCATGCTTTGTGGACATTTGTGAAGCACTGCAGAATTTACACATCCGTTCTTTAGGGCTTTGTTTCCTTGGCAGAGCTTTGAGCTTTAAGGCAGGAAAAGTCAGTTTTGCTAGCAAGTGTTGACAAGCACAGAAGAGGACTACTCTTACAAATCTGAATGTCTCTAAACAAAGCTTTCCCCACTAATTCATCTCCAGAAACTGTTTCAGGGCAAGCAGTAACTAAGGCATCACAGCATGTGTATTTCACTGCATCATGTGAAACACCTCAAAGCCATTCTTAACAAGGGCCATATCAAAAACTTACACAGCAACACTCTGATAAAAGCTTTACTATTGGTACAGCTAGAAATATGGAAAAAATTCTCCTACTCTAAGTTTCACCACAGTGAAAAAAACCCTCAGAATCTCCTCCTCTGCTGGGTGTGCATAACCCTTAGCTCCATGAACTTACTCATATGCACCTAGAAATAAATGCTCTCTGTGGTTGATTCAGGACAGCCCAAAACCCACTTTCTTCTCCCCACTTAGCTCCAAACAGACATCCAAGCTTCAGAAGAAATAAAATACCCTAGGAGATCTTGTGGTCATATTTTCCCTAGTGGAAATCTACCTTTACTGAAATTAATCGAATTACTAACATCAAAATCTAAACAATAGTCCTGAAAATTCTTGTAATAGAAGCAACTCAGGGAAAATACCTTTCCAGAATGTTTTATGTAGGAGTATTTACACAAAGTTCTTGGGTTACTTGAAAGAACTAACACACCTCTGTGGCCATGAAAGTCCTTTGGTACCTGAAGGTATTTGTACTTTAATCATGCTTTTATAGGAGGTTAACCATAGAGCCAATCAAGGAGATCAGATTCCTATTTGATCCTTCCCCCATCCCCCAAGTTTTGACAGTTAAACTCTGGAAGCAGTAAAAAAGAGACGATTGGACAAATTAACCCAGGAAATAAAAAGTCAAGATATGTTTTACACATCAAAACCTCCACATGAGTTATGACACTTTAAATTTGTTTAAAGGAGTTTCCTATTCCATAGGAAGTTTAGCTTTCTGAACATCTCTGAAAATGGGTTGAGAGAAGTGATGTTTAGTCACTCTTGGGGCAGAGACATGGAAATTTTCTTTTTCAGTTATGCTGGTGCATGCCAGTCCAGATTGGAATGCTTCCATCCCCTCTTAAATTACTCAGGCTATCTGCTCAGTTATCTTGAACTAGTGCAGACTTCCTTTAGTAGGCCCTTCACATAAAACCAGGGCCACTTAATTATGTGTAACTCCATGGTCCATAGCTATTGGAAATTAAAATAAAAATAATTGAAAACCATTCCTTTAACTTTTACAGAGACCTTACAAACTTGTCAATTTCCAGTTGTGTCTAGACATTGTCAAAATGCCCTTCGGCTACTGGCAGTGAAAACTAGAACACTGAAGTTTCGGCAGCACATTTGAGTAGAAAATAAAAATGCCTTTTACACAGCTTAAAAGAGGTGGAGACCTGAAGCCTTAGACTGGAATAAAAAATGTCTAACATACAGGGTAAAAATCTGTATCCAGGTAGTTTGGATTCAGAATAGAAGTTTACCCCACTGGGAGCAAGTGTGCTGCCAGCAAGCCACACATGCATGATGAATGAGACAGTAAAAATGTGCTTATGGAAGTGTGATGACAGTTCTGTGTCCATAAGACATACATCTCCAAGGTACACTTGTGCATCTGTTATGTATTTTGGTATTGTTTCTTCTTCAGCTTCAAGTCATTTGAGAAGGTGAGAATATATGCCCAAAAGGCCATAAAGAGAAAAAAGTTAGCAGAGGCCATAAGGCGACAACATGAGTTGCTAGAAAGATTTATCATCAGGAAGAGCAGAAAATATTGTAAATACCATAGAAGACTCTGCAGTGGAGGAAGGCAGTTCTGCTGCTCACTCTCCCACTACATCAAGTATGAGTTATGTTTTCCTCCTTATTGTGCATCCCCTACTACTCTGTAGCAGTAGTAAAACAGAGCCTGGTGATTTTTTTGACATGCACCAGCCTCCTCTCCAGTGATGACTTTTCCTTCTTTTTTCTCACTATTATCAGGACTGGCAAAAAGTAAATAGAAGTCTGTATTTCCTCAGCTCAGATAGGCAGGTGCAAATAGGAGTAAAAGGGCAAGAAAACATGCAGCAAACCCCACTCCTCCCAATAACCAAATGAAAGTTTCAATACCCTAAAAGTTATTATGCAGCATTTTATGATGGTTATACAAACTCTTAAATTTTACTAGCAAAGCTTGCACCTAGGGCTTACAGCATTCAATATTTTGCTACTCTTTGGCCTGCATGACCTCTTCTCTGCATACAAATGAGTGAGTCTTTAGTGCCTGAGTTAGTTGTTTTCTGCTTTCTGCTTTGAAGATAGCAAATATACAAAGAGCAACAACCAGTAGCATGCTGTAAAGTTCATCTGAAGCAAGTAGAAAGAAAATCTTGGTCTCCAGAGCTTAAGCAGAAACTGCTACAAGAAATGAAAATTTAGATCAAATGATACAGATGAAAGGGGTTCAAAAAGAAAGATAACATGACAACAACAAAATCTCCCAGCAAAATGACACTCCAGATGCATGGAATGTTTTACAATGTAAAGAATGGAAAGTTCAGCAAACATTGCTAACCAAGAGCTATGCTTTGAAGCTGTGCAGTGTGCCATAACAGTGCTAAAGAGTCATACTCTTCCAGGAGGAAAATTAGCATCTAGGGCACTTCAGAAGCACATACAGGACCTCAAAAGTCTTGGCATATCATTGCATCAAACTAGGTGCTAGTTAAGCGAAAACTTACAGCTTAAGTTTGTGTACACAATAGGCAGTTGCCCTAGGACAAAGAATTGATCTAGCCACCGGTTACTACGACACCTTTCTCCCACCTTAATAATTTTCCCTTGCCTTAGCAGTAAGCGCAGCAAAGTTCCTGTGGCTCCAACAGATCATGCTTAAGTTTCATCAGTTTGAGCAGGACTATGACAAATGCTGTCAGTGCTGTACAAAATAACTGTACTGTGCTAAAGAGTCAGATCCATTAAGTCAGTGTATAAAGGAGTCAGCTGTTGTTCAGTCTTCTTCATGCTAAATAAATGCAGCATGTCAAAATAAGCTCCCTCACTGCCTAGACAGAGAGACAATTTAGGAACAATATTTAAACATTTAATTTTATGGGAGATTAAACCAGAAAAAAATAGATGTATTTTGGCAACTTTCAGGCTAGATTTGCATTCCAAGGTGTTCACAAAAATCCAATACTACTTTAGGACAGCTTATGTACTCTAGCTGCCAAAAGGAAACCCCAAAACTTTTCTACAAATTTTATTTGCAGATATGGGAATTAAAATCAAGTACAGGTTGAGAACATCCACCATTTTTACCACAGCTGCTTCAATGTCTTAATGCATACCACATGGCCAGTAAATCTGAAAAGAAATTGGCAACTCTTACACTGCGTTCACTTTCCCCTTCTTATGTTTGGCAGAGCTTCTCTCCTGGAAAGCGAACCATAATACTCTATTGTTGTGAAGAAGCTGAAAATATAAACATCAGCCTTCTCCTCATCAGTTAAGACAAGGCAGCAGAAAACACTCAGTACTGCTAATTGGGAGATGCAAAGCTGAGAATAACTCAACCAGCAAAATGACTGGATGCATGTGATATTTATAGGAACAACGAGAGGAAGAATTTTCTTCTAAATGTTAAAAAATCTCCTTTTGGCACATGCTTTCTAGTGATTCTTTTACTGATGTAAAATAGTTTTCAGAACTGGACAGACTGTAGCCTACTGCAGATTTCAGGTATTTTCAGGGAAACTATACACTCAGTGAACACAACTGCAAAACTATTGCTATCTTTGTGCAAAATACTGGCAGGTAGCACAGTGACTAAATTCAGTGTGCGTACTCACGAATTGGATCTAAAATGTTCCAACTACAGATACTAATTTTGAAAGAAAGTATGGCCTAACTATTATACTAAGGCCTGCCAGACCATCTTTCTACTTCTATAAGCTATGAAACATGCAGACAGCAATAGTCTTCAGGAAACTAAATAACAGTTTTGCTATAATGAAGTGTTAGAGGAGGTCATGTTGAGAAAAAACCACTTCAGATAAGCCAACACCAGTTCCCCTGGTCACTGTGGGAACCTGGCAGCCAGATGTGTGAATTTACAGAGCCTCAGAGGGCTAGTTGGTTTGGGAAGAAAGAATGGGATTAATACAAGAATTGAGCACGTGGTCTTTGAAGAACAAAAAATAATTTTGTCCTTACAAAAAAAAAAAAAAAAAAAAAAAAAAAAAAAAGAAGAAGAAAAAGCATATCACATCACAGGCTTTGTCTGAGATATAAAGTACCAAGAAAGGGAAATTCCTGACCTCTTTTAAGCCTATGTGAGACATAATGGAGATACAAGGGCAGTAAAAGGTGGCTGAGGTTTATTGTCAACAAGAAAAAAGAAGTTACATTCTTTCCAAGGTAGGGAGGAAATAGTCTTCGCTAAGATTGACAAAAATGTATTTATGGTGTAGATGGGGTTTCAGAATTCTAGCATAGCATCTATCTACTTCATCTTGGTACGCATCCAAGAAAACTTAAAAATATTTTGCCTAAGTTGATCAAGGCAGGGCAAATTCTCCCTCTCAAGAACCATAAAAGTTTTCTTCCTTATTCATAGACTGGGCTAGAAGGTAAGGTTCCCTACTTGCCTTGTAATTCCTTCTACAGTCACTCACCAAGCTAGCATTAAACTCACAATAAAAACAGAAATTGTTTGACAAAAAAATAATGAGCATTGACACATATCCATTGTGCAGTTATGTTAAGAAAAGTGATCATCAGAGAAACTCTGTTTTGCTATAATTTTAACTTGTGCCTCTGTGGAGATTTCATGGATATCCACTACTATTTTGAATTGAAAGTAACTCTTTATGATGGAGCAGTTTACCGGGAAAAGATGGCTTGTGCTGGAGAAGCTATTGACCAAGAATTCTCAAAGCAGTTTACATGATGAAGCAGTTTACATGTCTGCATCTCATGGTGCCACACCTTTTTCATGGTACGTTCAGCTAAAAGAGCATGGATTTTCTAAATTTAAGCTTTATAATAGTGGTCAGTGTTCTGGGTGAACCAGATTTCTGGGCGCCAAAACACTGAAGTTTCATAGGAAAAGAAAAATTAAGTATTTGACAAGAAAGTGCAAAGCAAAATTATTATTCTGTTTCAAGGGACTGGGTTGTTCATCCCCTCACTACTTGAATTTCCTTAGTTTTAGGTATTCTTCCTTCTTACTCTGCTAACTAAAGCATAAAAAGCAAGTCTGCAGCATATATTTTGACATGACACTATTTACTGCTTAGGAAATTTCTATTTTAATTTGAAAAAGTGAGCTAGAATGTAGTTAATGACAATGTTTGATCTAGTTAATAACTAAATGGAGAAGAAACAGTGTGACTTTTTCAGAGCTATTTTAAACAGCATTGACAACATGCTGATCTCATTGACATCAAATCATATTTCCTAGAGAATGTTCCAAAGTTAGGATTTCATCTAGACTTCTAATACTTCACAAGGTTAGGAACCTGTTCCTTACTGTTCATCACTTGGGATGTGTGACTACTCATTTTCAAAGAACCAGTCTGCCTTCTTGCAGACATCTATATATGCTTCTTGTCTGTTTGGTTGTTTAAATGTAGTCATTCTCAAATGACTGCTTAGGGCTCTCCACTGGGCTCACAGTAAGTGAAATCTAATTGAGGCCAAATTATTGGCAATTGAATCTGTTTAACCCAAAGCCATTTGTTCGGTTCTGGCTGACACAGGGTAACAGTCTTTCTTCCTCGTGGAACAGTGGAGCAAAGAGGGTGGCGGCAAGAGATAGAGAAGTATGAAGTCACAACCTTCTCAGCTTTCTCCAAGTGTGAGAATACAATTTTCATCAAACACCTTATAGTTGAAATATAAGGCAGTAACCACAGGGAAAACGAACCCTGTGTATAATCTCTGTGCTGCTTCCATGAAGATTGACTGTGACTTAAAATAGCTGGAGGTTATTAACCCTGTAAATCTTTCTGAAAGAGATTTCAGTTGCATTCAGAAAAATCAGCATATCATATATCTGACATAAATTACAGACTTTCAGGCTATGTTTGAATAATTAAATCATTTATTATACCCCAAATGATAAATCTGACCTCACAACCCACAAGTCCGCCTCCCTGCCCATCACAAGAAAATATCTAACCATTTGTACCTGTTCCTCTAGTCCCCCAGTCTGACAAACTGGTTTTTCTTTTGGAATATTTTAAAGTTAACTGAACCTTTTTAATCCATTTGTAAGAGTGAATCATTTCAGTGTGAAGAATTTTATGGATGAATAAAAATTCATCTACACTATTTGTAATAATTGGAAAAACATTATGACTTTTCACTATAAAAGTACTTCTAATTTTTGCCAAGGCCTTAACCTGACGATGCTTAAGTATGAAATTAACTTTGCACCTGTAAGTTCATTGTCTACATTGTTCCTCTCATATGAGAAACAAGGTCCTCAGAGGACCCATGGTTAGAGGTGTGAATTAAACCCAAATGTTTTAATGAATGCCACAATGTTAAGTATAACAATAACACACAACTAAATGAAGGCTAGAAACTTTGTATCTAAATAACTTCTGTTGAGCGGAGGTCACAATAAGCACTGTTACTTTAGTGCAATAATAACTAGATGATGTCCTGGAGCCTGTGAGATTAGAAGAGTATAAAAATTCCTCAAGGCGTGAGATCCTAAGACTCTCCCAAATACATTTTCCATCCATGCCATATTCACCATGGCATTTTTCATGTCTCCCCTCAAAAAAGTTGGAGGGAAAAATTAAAGAGACATCTGAAGGTGTTACGACGAGCATAAGAGATATTGATAGAAAAAGAAAGGTCTAATCCACAGCAGGTTTCAGGTTCAACTAGACTAACTGAAACATACAGTGTTTAACTATACTTTAAACCCCAAAAAAGTAATATTCAAACACTTCTTTGTACTGTAAAAGTTATGTAATTTGTATGAAGAAGGATTTTAGAGTAATGACTTAAGAGTCTTATGAAACAATCAAAACTGTAGTGGTACTGAAACATCAATTGGACTAATAAAATCAAGATACATACACATTCCATTTTATTTACTAGTAAATAATAAACAGAACATATCTTGGAGCTGCCCTTATAGAAATTTCTAAACTTTAAATGCAAAGCTGGTCTTGTAGAAACTTGAAATGTCATTTAATGGTTGACTGAGATAGTGCAAAACTTGCCACAAGGGTTTCAGAGTAACAAAGTAAAATATATTTGAAGACTATTGAACTCATTACATTTTATTGCACTCTTCAGAACTTACTTTTTGATACATGCAGATCCTTATTTCCTATTTCAAAGTTTTTTCAAAGAAGACAAACTTGGAATGAAATCAGTGTAGAGAAATGCATGTAAGGAGAGCTCATGCTCAGTGAATTCATATGCAGAAAATTGTTCACAAGAAAGGAAGTTGCCAAAATTCAAATTATAAACAGCAAAAACAAAACACTACTTCTTAAATGCGTGTGAGTCTTCACACCACTGATCAGGTAAAAAATACAACAATTACAGATAAGACTGAATTTTACATACTTCCACGCAGTATAAATATGGAATTTTTAAAGGTGTGACCCCTCTTTACAAGCTGAGTACTGCGGAATCATCAGCTGTGTAAACACCAGCTTTAACCTCTTGCTTGGACCCCCAAACTTCTTGTTTATTGTCTTTTAATTAAAAGCATAGAGAAGACTTAAATGCCTGGAAGTAGGGTTTTTTTTGTTTTCTGAATACAAAGCAAATATAACATCTGAGCTGCAGGTCTTGTATTAAATAATTAATTCTAGTATTTTGGGCTTTTGCAAAAGTCAGCTCTCCTAACTGCATGCAGATTTGTTTCATTTTCCACCATGCTACAGTTAACTGTGAAATCTATCACACAGCAAAAATGTGGAAAACGTAGATGAAAAATAATGAAGGACTTGATGTGTAGCAGAAGTAATCACTGTGAATTATCAGAGTGGATAACGCTTCAAAAATCAGTAAAGGAAAAATGTTACTCTTTTTAAGTGTCATATTACAACAATGTTTTGCTGAAAACTGTTGTCTGCATCCAATTTAGGAAGGCATCTACTCATGTTTGCTTAAAACAAAAGGGTGGTTGACTTAATGAATTATTTACAGGCATGCAATATGGCAACAGTATCATTATGAACTCTCTCCTAAGATCTCCTCTGGCTACTCCTGGCAGGGTGTCAATTTGCTTGTTTTTATGGTAGGTGCAAGGAATTATGGAGCTATTCTCTGAAATGAGATTCTGCTATTCTACTCGCTGAATGTTAACAAAGTCAGTGAACACACTGCATCATCACTACACTGCTTGGGAAAGGTTTATTTCTTAATAAAAGAACAGTTCACTGACACAAACACAGTTTTAAAACCAACATTTTTGAAGTAGGTGTGCAGAGATTTACCACACACAGGTAGTTTCCTAAAACTATCAAGTTTTAGAAAGTATTTTTGATAGTAACAAGAGATTATGAGTATCTTTTAAGAGGAAACTTTTAAACATGAGGATAATTTTTCATATCCTTTCCTTATTCTGCATCAGCACAGTAAGGGCCTACCTGGCAGTCACACCAGCATTACCTAATTACAGAAAACAGAGGAACAAAACTATTCGGCAGCAAGAATTCAGAAGTATGAGGATTTCTTCAGAGAGTTGTATACAACTTTCAAACCACTTGGGCAACTGAAACAGACCAGTCTGGAAAAGACCCCCTTTTAGGGAGGCCACACTACCACTTAATTTCAAGGAAGAAGTTAGGGAAAAAGAAGGTGTAATGAAAGTATCCCACGCTTGCACGAACCTACCAAAGAGTTACTAACAGAGCACTGCAGAAACAGAAAAGAAGAATCAAGTGGGGATTCCCCAAAGCTGCGCTCCCAATCTCATACTATTTCAGTCACTAATGACCTAGATAACGGAGTAGAGTATAATTAGTACATTTGAAGATGACACCAGGCTAAAAGCAGTGGCAAGTGCTGGAGGGCAACTTTGGAATACAAAATGATTCTGACAAACTGGATAAATAGCCAAGGGAAAAAAAAAAATAGGCAAAAAGAAAAAAAAGAAAAAAAAAAAAAAAAAAAAAGAAGCATTACAGAATATTTTTATTGGTAAGAACAGTCACTCAAATGTGGGACAGGGAACAACAGCTCAGTGGCAGTACTGCACAGATAGGCAGGTTCTGCTTAATCATAGCAGAACATGAATCCACAGTGCTCTGTCACTGCAGGGAAAACCCTTAAATTATCAGGATGCTCAAACTATATGGATGACTAAGAGAAGAGCTATAACACCACTGCTTAGTGCTGCCCCTGTGTTAGCTCTGTTTACCTCACTCCAAGGAGACACACCTTTCTAATCTGCCTCCAACTGTTCTGTTAAAGAAGCCTAAAAACATGGCTCACAAAGAATAAACTAATCGTACTGCTCTGTCTTGAGGAGCAAAAGAAAGGGAGGAGATACCAAACCTTCAAACCTTAGCCTACTGAAGTAGTTTCCATGTACATGAATAATCTAGTTTAAAATTAATATTCCATTTATTCAAGTAATTTCTACAATTTCTATGATAATACTTGATTTATAATTTATCAGATAAGAAATAGGCTTTATAACAGATGTGTAATCGAGCCTCTTAGGCACTCATTTGAGGAGACAACAGGCCAGAGGCTGTCAGCTCAGTGCATATGTTGTACACTGTACATAGGAATAAACACTGACCAACAAAGTGTTATTTTGCTCATTTGATGACAATGCTGTTTGCTCAGAACTTTTAGTACAGTGGCATGACCCAGGAGAAACTGCATCATCTTTCCTTAATAGTTGCTTTCTCCTATCTCACAAGAGAGAAGAAAAATAAAGCAAAAGAAAACGAAAAGAAAAAAAAAACATAAGGGAGAAGGGAGATTAAACAAAAGTAAGTTTCATCTCTTTCATAAGCCTGCAGATCATGGAAGCCATACTATTTTCAAGTGCACCTGTTTGTAGTTGGTTTAACAAACACTGTGGTTTTACAAATTACCTTTGTGTGTTCAGGTGGGGTGATAAATTGATGCTCCATATTAACACAGATCTCATTCATCTCCTTTGTGCTCAATGTCGCTTGCTTTCTGACCCAAGCAGAGTGTTTGTTTCTCTTTGTTTTAAATCTTCTGGGAATCATAACATTTCCAAAGCAGGCTTAAAGTCACAAAGAAAAGGTTTCAGGGATGCCATCAACTTGTGTATAATTGGTTAATCTAGACAGATTCTGGGTGACATTGTGTTTTCTGTGCTGAGGTCTTTTGTCTGAAGGGAGACAAGGACAGGAAAGCTGGTACTTGTGTGTGTCTGGCATCCAGAATGAACCACTTTCCTCTGCATTTATTACACCCCAACTATGTACTGTGAGAGAAACTGCAACTGTGCTTTTCCTTTGGGGGACAAAAACCTGTCAACTTGACAAGTCTATGGTCAGTTTGAATAACATATGAGTAAATGGGTATTTTCCAGAGCTATGAGAAGGCTTTAACTCTTTTAAGGGAAGCATAGATGAGAAACTGCAGTGGAATATCCCAAAACACAGGAAGAGGCACCTGATTATCCCTTATTATATTCTCCAAGAATTGCTCTTTAATTTTTATTGAAGTGCAGTCCTCATGATAAGAAGTTTCTTATTCTGTTATTCTGAAAAAAAAAGTCCTCTGAAATTCCCTTAGAGGAATTTTCCCTTGATTGATTCAAAAGACAGACGTTCCACCCCTAATATCTGCAACTTTAAAATAACTAAATACAGGTTTTAATTGTGCTATATGGAAAGTTTACCATTGCAGTTTTCCCATTATATTCAAAAACCCTACTTGAACATAAACACACCAGAAGATTTTAGCTTCAGAGTGTAGGGAAGAGACCAGCTCTGTTGTTTAGGAGTACTTCAGCACAAATCTGGAAGGACATCAGGACACTTATAAACATAGCATGTAATTTTAGTTAATTTCCCAGCCTCATAAAGATGTGTTTCCATTTAGCATGGCTAATAGTGTGTTTGTGGCAAGGGTAGGTTGGGCTCAATTTATTAAGTGTGAGTTTAGCTCTTGCAGCCTTCAGCAATTCCAGATTTTCTGCTTAGCTACAGTCAGTGTAATCAGTCTTCCCCTTAAAACAGTGCTAAGCTTGGTGTTTGAAAAATACACTGTATTTATGAAGAGAGAGGAAGAAGGACTAAAGAGAACTGTTTGAGAATAATAAATTAAATTGTCTTTATAGTTAGACTGCAGCCCTGCACATCCTGTGCTGTTGTTGTCTAAAAGACATTACTTGATCTGTCTTCGGTGAGGAATTACTTGATCTGTCTCCTGACAGTGTGCCTGTCTACACCACTGGGTCCCAGGCTGACCGTCATGCATGGGCAATATAAATGTCTGGGAGTATCTGACAGGGGTAAGCAGAGGTATGTGACAGGACATTAACTACTTAGTGGGCTGGTTTCATTGCCTTCACAGGGTTCAGCAAGGCTTTGCAGTCCGAGAATGCCACAGCCGTCCTATAAAGCCAGCTGCATTCCCTCTGCACTCCTGGCAGTCGTACCTCAGTGAAGTTTCTACCCAAAGCTTCTGTAGCCCTTATTCATCTGCTCACATACATGACACTCTGTTAGGGAACAAGCTTTGAGCACCCCCAGACACCTTCTCCAAGAGTGTGCTGTTTGTTAATGGATATGTTTACACAACTTTGTGTTTTTAAACTGACAAAATGAATACATCCAATTTTCATGTGAGGCTAGATATAATGTATCCTGTGGCTCTGGACCATCTTCTGCTTGTTGTCATGTTGCAAGTCAATGTCCATCTTAGGCTGTTTTTTCTCCCCTCCTCCACCCAGCCCCTACTTTCCACTGGAAAAAAAGACATCTGAAGCTTGAAGAAGCTGAAAGGCTGGAAAGTTATGGAAGAAGAAAACATTAAAGTAAACTTCAATCTTGCATGCTGCTGTCTCAGGCACTTATTCCTGTGACAGGCGAGCCATGGCATCAGTGCAGTGCAAAGGGCACAGGATTTTTGGGAGAGAAGGTGGAGGCAGTGCTGGAAGCATGTTGTGTGCTGCTGCCTGGCTGCTGATGGGAGCTGACTGCACTTGGAAGATGCCTCCATTGCCACTGCTCTCAGCTCTAGTGCAAGCTGCATCTTTAATCAGGCAACCTCTCCCAGCCTACTGTCTAACTTCTGACCAGGTTCAGGTAAAACTGAGGGAAAAATGGGTGCAAGTATTGACACACAGACACTAACACAAACACTCAGCTGTGCACCTGTCCTCCCCTAGCCCCATGCTCATATCCCCCTGTTTTCACAGGTTACAGGGTCCTCCCTGGCCACAGTCCTTCAGGGATGTTCCCGGCTCCCCGTGGCCATGGTCCCTTGGGGGTGTCCCTGCCCTGGCATGTGTGTCCCACAGCTGCTCTCTGCCAGGGGCTCCTGTCTCCCTTTGGCACACTATGTCCTCCCCAGAGTGCATCTTCAGCCCTGGCAGCTGGGGACTGCTTCAAACACAGCTTTGCAGGATCTGCCTGTGTTTCTCCAGCTGACACTTATGGAACAGGGTGGGCGCTCTTTCCTGGGCTGCCTCTGTCAGTGTCAGGGGTGGCTCCATGTACCTGCCATGAGTCCCCAGCGTTCTCCCACATCCTGCACTGCCCCAGTCCCCACCAGTTAAACCTTGCCTCTCCAAGAAGTACAAGCCTTGAGGGAGCCCATTCTGACCCGTATCAGGAAAACTGTATCCCTCAACAGAGCCTTGTTCTCTGTTTCCTGGGTGATCTTGTAATAATGGCTGAGGGCCTTCCCAGCTGAGGTCCCTACATGCAACACAACTTTCCAGGAAAGTAAATAAAACCTTATGTTTCCTCATCTCACAGATATTTTGAAATGAGTACACTCAGGGGGAACCCTGGCATAAGCAGAGGTCACTACAGGGAGGGTGGCTGTCAATCTCCATGGGAGAAGGCAGGGATGCCCCTCATTTGCAAAATGAAACCAGCCCCAACAAATGCTATCAAGTTTCTATCTGCCATTAATCATGCCTCTCCCTGTTTCTTGGAAGTCTTGAACAAAGTGCTCTGGAGAGACTGCCATAGCCCCAAGCTGTCTTTTGTCAGAGTATCTGCCTTTACATCTTTATTTTGACATGATGTGTATAAAGTTGCTAAAGTAGCTAATGGTTTGAACATTGTTTTAATATTTATTGAGTTTGTTATCTCATAAGCTGCAGATACAGCTAGGTTCCAAAGATGCAGAAATAGATGAGAAACTATCATCAACCAAAAAAAAAAAAAAAGGAATAACTATATCATGAATATGAAGAAAGGAAGTAATTAAATAAAGCACATGAAAATTGTAGTTTTTGTATGCTCTATATATATTTCTGTACAGAACTACATGATAATTTAAAAATATAGCTAAACTGTCCATCACTAGACGCTAATGTCCCATAGCTGACCAGATAATTGCTTGTAGATGTCATTTAAGGAGTGGGTGTTGTGAAGTCAGTCAAAAAGCAAGAGAAGTTCAGAGAGCTTGTGTGACACAGAGATGAAGATGAAGGAAACATGGAGCTGGGTGTGGCATGTGATGGAGGATGAAGGTCTGTAAAGAAGGGGCACAATAAAACAGAGGTGGTGGGAAATACTGAAGGACAAGTATTGGAGAGTAAATTGTAGCAATTGAAGAGTGCAGGTACAAGAAGTTATAACAATTAGTGTGGTAGAACATCTGGCACCACTTAGGAAATTTCTGTGAAGAAAGCATTACATGTCAGATATATTGTCAGCTAAATTACACAAAAATTTGTAAAAAGTCATCTACCCCCTGAAATAATCACTAGTCACTTATTTATGAATGTTTGATCTCAGTTTCTAAAAGTGTGAGAATTATGTAATTAAGATTGATCTCAGGAATAGTATGATATTATTTCTATTTTTTGTTGATTATTTGTGAGAAAATATCTTGTGAAATGAATGCATAATATAATCATTCTCACAGAGCTTTCCAGACTGAAATTAGATTTCTACAAATATCTTACCAGAAAAGCCTACTACATAAGTGTATGCATAAGTGTATAAGTATGCACAGTCTACTTGCAAAGGAGGTCAGGTCTGTGTCATGTCTTTTTGAAATGCAGATACAAGGATACTCAAATAGGTCAGTTCTTGTGATTCTGAAAATCTGAAATAGTCACAGAAATAATGAGTCATTTTAGCGTAAAAGTCCCATGGATGCCTTCTCTGCCATTGTTTTAATGTGAACTATTATTTCCTATATATTCTGTGAGTCCAGACTATGATAAAAGCAAAAAGGAAATGAAAGATGAGTCTGATAGATGAGGCCACTGATCTCAAAGACTGTTTTTTAAGAAAGAAGGAAGTTTAATTTATGGGCAGAAATATTTTGGCACAATAGTTATTTCACAATCAGTGCTGCATTCCTAAATTTTCTTTTAATCTCTTTTGTTACCTTAAGTCATCATATGATAATGCATATAATATATGTAACATATAATTTAGGAAAGAGACCATGAAATAAATGTCCCATTTTGATGACTGAAGACAAATAAGGAAGAGGGGAAATGGCTTTAAGAAAGGGATCCCTGGTAATGGCAAAATCTGCCATATTGTTATTCCCAGCCATCACTGAATGTAAACACAACCGCAACTTAAAATGCAGCATTGCATCTTTTAAAAAATAAAAATTGCCCAGACATCAGTGTAGCAAATATGATATAGGTTGCTGTGATTTTAGTATTTTCCTAATTAACATTACAGCAATAATAATTGTCAGATTCCAGGATCTCATTTCATGTATTTGCTCTCCAACCATGCCTTTTAGTAAGGCTACTGACAGAATCAGATAGTCTTCACACAGTACATTGGATTCAGCTCCCTGTACTAAAGCAAAGATACCACATGAATACTTTTAGTCCACAGCAACCATAGAACTCTATTGCAGAACAATGGATGTTGTACCCTTTTGCTCCTACTGAGAAGAAGACAATTATCAAGAGAGAGTAAAAGTGTTCATTCTCTGGAGTTGACAAATTATAAAAAAATCCTCAAATTGTTGAAGTGAACCTAATCTGTGACAATGTTCAAAGCACAGACAGTTCTGCCACTGAGTAAATATACTGTACAAGCTAAACCAGTGTCAAGGATTGAAACTGTACTGCCTGGAGTCCTGCTATGAATGTGTTACATTAATCAGCCCTGTAGCCAAAATACCGTGCAGCACTGTTGCAATTTAGTCTTGCGATAAACAGTAACATGATCTGTGTAAATGGTACTGCCTAAAGAAGGGCTGTTGCCATATTGAATATACTGCTTTTGAGGGAAATAGAGTGGTCAGATGTGACATCAGGTTTATTTGCCCCTCTCAGGAACAGCTAAGTTAACATTGAGAAAAACTCTTTGCAATGATATAGTGCAAACATTATTCCCCAAGGTTTGCAGCCAGACTGCTCATGTAAAGCATATTTTGAATAAAGAAAAGGGTAGAAATCTTATTCTTAGCAATACTAAAATGTTAATATAAATGGGACATTTCATTTAAATGTCAAAAATAATTAATATCATGTTGAAATTTTCTATTGAGGTAAAGATAGCAATTGACTTATATACCTGTTTTCTGTCCTGTTACCAAATGCTGATACTCTCAAAGGAATCATTGTAGTAAATGGTGTAAGGAAAATCAATATGTCCAAACCAGAGACATGGTTGGTACCCAGAAAATGATGAATTATCTTTATATCAATAACTTCTCAGAACAGCTTCCAATGAGTACAGAATTATTCTGATGAATTCATCAGGTAATACGAAGACTTTATCTAGGCTTCAATGGTTAAGAACAGGAGAGACAACAGTATTTCATCATAAAGATTATAGTCTACACCCTGTTCAGAAAAGGTCTGCACCAGCCTACAGGTTATTAGCAGAACTAAATAGAAGAGCATAACCTTGAAGTTGTGATTGTAGAGGAAGGGAGAGAGAGTAATGAAAAGAATACTTGTCTTTCTCTTGAGGTGTAAAGATATGAGTTTTTGACATCCTGATCCATCTTCCATGAAAAGGTGGAATAGCAAAGCATGCCTCTATTTCTTCCAGAAATAAAATGTTCTTTCAATATTTCTACTTGCAGTTCACAAAAATTCACGGTGGACCAGACTTTGTGACACAGAAACCAGTCATGTCAGTCCTTGGTCAGGTTTCATTAGAACATGCTCTGTTGCACTTCTCTGTTCCGGAGGATCAAAAGGCAGCAATAGTCAAATTTTCAGAATTCTGCTCGGGAAGGATTCTCCTACAGTTTATTTCGTATGGTCCTGCTCACACAAAGCTGAGGTCAGTTACTTCATCAACAATTTCTTCCTGTTCTGAAGACTAAAAAAGTCAATTGGGATAACTCAGTATGACTCTGCTAGCAAAAACTTCTAGGAACTTTTTGATGGTTCTGCAAGCGGGTGAAGGATTATTATCTTGACAACTTTGTGGTGAATCAGCAGTAACTTACAGATGTATAAAAAAGAAATATATATTATCCCTGAGAAAGACTTAACTGTGCTAGAACTGTCAGACATCTTTGCTCCTTCAGGATTTCCAAGCCAGTTTTTCAGATTCAAGTCTTGGTTCAAATACTTCAAGAAAAATATGATTACATTTATTTTAACTTCAGCCAATCTTAGGAGCCACCAAGTGAATTCTGATTCTCTGTCAAAAGAATCAAAGTAGGTGTTACCATATTTTTGCCTATTTTTTGAACTGCAGAATTACCACTCTTTGTTTTAGCAGAGAGGTTATGTTTTCACGTGTTCCAGTATACTGCATATACAAGAGCCCATTAGGAGAAGATATGTCAGCAAAATGATGATGCTTTTGTCAGGGCAGTGAGAGTCAGGATCAGCAAGTTGTGGCTACCTGTCTGATAACACAACAAACTAAACATGGGTGGAACAGGACTACTCTACACCGTGGTGTAGTATCTAGCAGCCAGAGTTGGGGCTTTTTGTTATTAAAACATATTTCATGTGTTTTATCTATTCCATTCTGTGCTATAAACCCTGCTATATTATTACAAACTGATGCTATGTGTGATAGGAAAATGCATAACCTGTAAGAGAGGTGTGGGAGTGGGGACAAGATTTTTCAGAGATGGTGAGTTCCACAATGTTGCAGCTTTTATCTTCCCTCTTCAACTTCTTCTAAAGAGGTTACATATATAAGCCTTCTCTTTACGGTTTTGTTCAAGCATTTGTTTATGTGGAATTAGACAAAGCACTGTGATGCTTGTGACTATTAAAAAAACCAATAAAAATCAGGTTTGATAGATCAGTATCTTTTCCTTAAGAATTAAGCCTTTTTCAGTTCACTGTATCATAATGAATGTCATGCCTTCATATAGCAGCGTGTAATGAAAAAGAAAAATCCTGATCATTTTTTATTTCTGCAGTTTCTCATGTTATTGGCATGGCCCACTAAAAACAGGAATTTGGGACGGAAGATCTATTTTGTACCCTCTTCCTTTAGGAATTAAAAATAGAAAATGCTACAGTATTAATAAATGTATTTGTGCTTCAATTTCTTCTCTTCACGAAACTGAGAATTTTGAACATCAAAAAAATAATTGTGTTGTTCCCTCAGATTAGCTCTCTGTCTGAAATATACCATGTTAGAATGTTAATTGAGTTTGACATAGGCATGGATATAAAATGCATCATGCCACTCAACTTACCAGCAGTGAAACTGATTACCAATTATAATTATTCTCTGCATGGTGACAGCATACCAAGATGGAGATGTTGAATATTTCAGTTTGCAATATTATCTGGGTTGTTTAAAGTACTGACTACGTGTCCTGAAACCAATAGAGGTAATTGGTATGCATGTAAGAGCTGGCAGGCTGAGCACATCACTTATTTATAGAGTCTTTGATGTAACTCTGTGGAAAAAAAATGTTAATAAAACATGGTTCAAAGGAAAATTTACACTCACCATTATAATATGACATAAAGTACAAATTATCGTACCTGAATAACTGTTTTCTAGTGAATAGTGTTCCTTTTTCCTTTTATTGAAATAGTCCACTGAAACCTAACAGAAGGGGGAAGGGGAACACAAAGAACAAGAAGGCTATTAACTCTTTTCATTTTGTGATGCAGCTATCTGGAAATTAAGATGCATATACAAGATGGAGAGTGGAAAATCACTGGGTATGTCATCGCCTTTGTAACCTTCTAATTTGCCCCACAAATTGGTTTATGGTCCTCTTAGGGCACGTTCATCAACAAACTCCTTGTCAACAATTGATGTGAGGCTTGAAATGGACCAGAAAACAGGATACAGGAAGTAACATGGTGACCTCAGTTGAAAGGCAATGAGCCAGTTAAATTAGCCTTCATGTAAGTCCTTTCTACTGCAAGGACACCAGCAACCTTTACTTCTTTTCAAACAGGAAAATAAAATATTGAGATATTTTACAGAATGCTTTTTGTCAGAACAGTTGCCAAACTGATTGAATCTATGCAGAATGCAAACTTTGTATCAGAGGCAAAAAAACCCTAGAGCTTCTAGCCAGCAAATAAGAAAAGAGACACAGTATTTACAACTGCTGGTAAAAAAGCAGTTTCATTAGACTCAGAATTTATTTTCTATGGAGTGAGGGAAATCCTTAATACTGGCAACAAGAGGGGAAAAAAGGATGTTATGGTGTCCAGGCTATCTCACGGGGGTTAAATATTAGAATACTGTACAATATTAATGAGAAATTGCATTTAATCTTGTCATTAATCACTGAATTGTTATGTTCATGCCCAGTGGTGGCAAATTAAAGTTGACCAAGCACTGACCACTGTCATTTCCATAAAGCTGACCATCTGCATTTCCTGCTGTTAAATGTTTCACTATGCAACTCTGTGCTCTGGGCATGTATTTTTAAGGGACGGTTAGCATTTCACGTAAGCTGAATAGCACATTAGTGATGCCTTTTGGTCTTTAATTTTTGCCCTGTGATGCCTGTCCATCATGGCAATTTAAACTCTGCACAGGTCAGAGATTAGCTATTAATGTCTCCCAAAAATGCCTTAGCACCTCAATGATTTTGCCTTAAAGAGAAGCAGATGCCGGTAAGAACAATCAGACTCTACAGTGAATGAATTACTGTATAGTGAGTTCCACACTCAGATAGTCTCATTAGTGTAATTTAAAGCCTTCAGTTTTATGTAACATTGAAGGCTACATCTGCCCATCAAACAGACCTATTGATCTTGTGGCTTGTCTGCAGACCTGCCGTCATGGAGATCTTCCTGATTTCATTTTGGCTTTATGAAATACTTGGGATCACTTTTCAACTCCACTTTAAAAGTTAAGCACATCCTCTTGAGATCATAATTTTGCCTGAAGCAATATTTATTTACTTAGAGCATATTTGCATGATTAGAGCATGAGGAGAAATATGGTTGTGAAATGTGAGTAAGGCCAAATTCTCTGCAAGTTGACTGCTATCAGGACTGTAAATCCTGGAGAAAATACCATGGATTTGAGGTGGGTAAGGAAAAATAAATTCTCCTAAACAGTATGTTTCTTCTGGGCTAACCAAATTCATGTTTTATTCATAAAACACATAATATAATGCTTGAATGTAGAACATTATTTCCCTGGAGCCAAAGTCCTCAATAGACATCAGGACACAGGAGGAGGGAAGAACACAGAATTGCACATACTCCTTTCCCCCCTCCCTGTCCTTCCCCTCTCCTGAGTGCTTTTTGGAACTGTACTTTGGGATCAAGTGAAGCCCAAGCACACCATCAATATAGAAATTCTCACATGGGGAATTGTCCTTCAGACAAGCAAGTAATCAGCTTGTTTGCACCCAGACTATGTCTGCGTAGTCTGCCTTGGCAGGAAAAGCTCTAGTCAGCCAACTTACAGATCAGCTTTTTCCAAGGACCCCTGCAAAATGTGTCTCTACAGGAGGTGGGTACTGATCAATCACCAGAACACAGATGTGTACACCAGGAGCTGCTGCAGGGGTTAGTTAGCTGTAGAGAGGAGACTCAATCTAGTGGTGGAGTTAGGCCAGATTAGGCCATTGTTTACTTCTGCACCTGTAACTGAGCTACTTAACAATCATGAGTTACAACATAGTTTTTTTAATAACTGAAGTGAAATTGTCTTTTAAAATTGTTTTCTAATATTACTTGATCAACATGAAGACTTACTTTTCAAGGCATCAGTGGGGGTGAGGTCACATCCCATTTGCTCCCACTGATTTCACTAAGCCATTTTCCCTTCACCTGGCTGGCTGCTTGTCACTGAGACCCCAAGCCAATTCTCCACAGTGCTCAAAGCAGACCCTTAAAATAAGCAGGCACCCAGTACTCCAAGCCACCTACAGGTGTGTGAGCTTTGGTGTAAAATGCGGGTTTTTTTATGAGAAGGCATCAAGGTCTCAACAGCCTAAAGTCAGGTGTGGCACAGGGCCTGCAGATTTTGTGTGACCCAGAACTGCAGCCCCCTGCAGACGGCTCTGGGTGTAGAGGCAGAGCACTCAACCTCTGCCTGATATCTAGAACCAGTTGAGTCCAGCGCAGCCTCTTTACTGCCAAGTTTCAAGTCTGGAACTATTTTTTGAGTACCATCAAGGATGCAGCTGTCAGGAGGGGAAAATTAGGTTGATTTACCCTCGGAGAATGCTACACTAATTCAGGAAATGCACACAAAGGACATGAGAAACAAACATCAATTAGAAGAAGAAACATGAAAATATCTTTCAGCATCTGCCCTGCCCTTTATTATTATTCCAAGTGCATTCAACCAATCATTCCCTCAGTCTGCTTCATTATTATCAAATTGTAAAATAAATACTGAATATTTTTATCTTCCCATTAGCAATATTGAATCTCATTTCCTTGTCCGGAAGATTTCCACGACTGCCACAAAGGGAAATATCCTGTGGTGGCCATCTCATTCAAAAATATGTCTTTGGAAGAACATAAGGCTCAATTTATTCCTTCTAATTTTTAGAAAAAATAAAAAAGATGTTAATGAAATGACAGCAGCATTTTTATTAGGATATTAAGTTTTGAACTGAGTGTTGAAAAGGCACAACAAACCATTTACTGAAACACCATAGGAGTAAAGAAAGAAGGAAGAAAATATAAGCAGTAAGAGCTTCTTTTGTTTATGGTTTGAAGCGTGCTGACAACAGTTATTAAGGTATTAATATTGAATAACATTATGCTTTCAGAGGCTGCATATTATGTGGGAAAGAAACAGGCTTCTCAGCATCTATTTTTACCCCATTTCTAGGTGATACAGAATACACCTATTCAGGACATAAGAGATTATATCTACAAAGCTCCCGAAGAGAGGAGGGGCTGGTGAGCACATTGTGACCTTGATCTTGCAGTGGGCCCTGCAAGGAGCTGCTGTGCAGCCTGCACAACAAGGGTCCACGCTAAAGCAACATTTGCAGGTTTGGTACCTCTGTGTGCAGGAAATTAATTTTCTTCCCTTTGATGTGAACTTGTAGTGGAAAACACAATGCAGACAAAGTGGAAAAGCTGAAGAAATTTTTCTCTGCATAAGTGTATCTAATTAGTAGTCAGCAGCCACTCTCCACCCCATATCCACCACAGTCCTTCGTCTACTTCAAGTGTCTTTTTATTTCATAGAGGATTAAGGAAGGAGACTCCTTGTGCCAGAAAAAGAGGGAAGCAAACACGAAAGGGAATTAATACACAGTTTTCAGAACTCAATTCAACTTTTGAGTGATCATGCTCAGACTTGATCCTGTTAAATGGCAGCTCCCTGTATAGATTGCTTACCTCTCACATCTTAACAGACAAAAATCTTCATAAGGAAAACCTTCTGGTAGCCATCCTGTTCTGACAGATCAGCTCACTTTTACTGATATTGTATAGATTATATTTCCCTTCAGGACCAGCATAAAGAGATTTCTGAGTATGTACTTAGGTTTAGGTGTTGGTACTGTAATGTCTTCTCTGCTGGCTATACAGATCAGTGTTTGCTTGCACAAGGGCTGTCTTGCCACTGAAATGTTATAACCAAACAGACAAAACAAAACAGGCAATCTGCACCCCAGATTAAGCAATTTAACCACAGATAAGAAAAAGATGGATTCTAGTATATTTCATGCCATAAACTGAAAATAAAAATAATAATGAAGTGGTCTGTAATAAAAAAAGAGACAAATTACAAATATTACACTATTGATTTGAAGGACAGTAATTTTAGAGAGGTGCTTTCAATTCTGTCAGCATTATAGATCCTGAAAATGAATGGATTCTTCCAGCAATATTCTCTTCCAAAAAACCACCTCTCATTACTTGCAACATTTTGAACCAAACTAAGGTAGCACAGAACTTTAAGCAGACTGTCCAATGACGTTTTTCTTTACTAATAGTAGTTATGGAGGCATCCACTTCATATTTTATTGCATTTTCAATGGGTATAGAAAATTTCAGTCTGATAATGACCTTTGTACATCATGCTGCAAATTGATTTTGATGACCTTTCACTCTCAGATAATTAGGCTTCATGCACATTCATCTTGTTCACATTGCACTGAGACTGCCTACTGCACTGGACTCTGTAAATTTTCCCCTTTCCAGCAGTTGCCTCTCATTTTTCATCACCAGTTTGTTGATGTTGGAGAAATTAGTATTTTTTTTCCGTAAAAATTGCATTTTCAATTTATCTTGCCCTCACTTGATAGGATCATAGAATCATTAGGGCTGGAAAAACCTCCAAACCTCGAGTCCAATCTCTGACCAAACACCACCATGTCAACTAAACCATAGCACTGAGTGCCATGTCCAGTTTTTCTAGAACACTTCCAGGGATGATGATTCCACCACTTTCCTGGGCAGCCTATTCCAATGCTTGACAGACCTTTCAGTGACAAAATTCTTCCTGATGTCCAACCTGAACCTCTCCTGATACAGCCAGAGACCACAATGTTAACAGCTGTGCTATTGTTAAGATTTGGTGTGAAAAGGGTGAAAATAGTTTTCTCTCTATTCATAAAAGAAAATTTAAAAAAAAAAAAAATCTGTATTCTAAATAATAGTCTTCTATTCATTGTTCAGCCTCCCTCAGGTATACTTCCTCTTCTAAACTAAGTCTTATCTGGATGGTTCAGTGATTCAACTTAAAATATCATTCAGTTCTCCACAAACTCCATATACACTACATCATATGTCACTGTAGAGGAGCTGTGATACCCTAGAAGAGGCTAATTTCCAGAAGGGAAAAAGGCCCCCCGGACAGAAAGACAGCATAGACACATAACACATGAACGCTGCTGTCTGTAGTGGAATATTCCTTAGCTATCAGCTTCTCTAAAAATAAATGTTTTCTAGGGAAGTGCACCTGTTACACCAAGATATACACAAGTATATGTTCAATAAGCTCTGTGAATGATTAGAAAATTTCTGAATGTTAACTGCTAAAAATCACGTAGTTAAAAAGCAGACATTTGAGAAGGTAAAATATATTTAAGTCTTTCAGTTGAAAATTATAAAGGAATTAAAACTCTTATATTAGACTGCAGGAAATTACTTAATCCTAAACACATTTTTCTAATCAGGGCTTTTTTCATCTTTTGACAGCAAAAGTTGACCATGTGTTTCATGTCCAACAACTTAATACCGGCAACAGATACAATAGGATAAGAGTTGTATCTAGATTAATAAATATCAACAAGTCAGTCCTGCATCAGGAAGGAACTGTATGGACAAACCAGACAATGAATCAATGTGGTTTCTTTGTGTGCTTGCCTTACAGACCTGAAGAGAGAACGTGGGTCTGCAGTGCCAGAGTTCTGCGGCCAAAGCTAAAGGCAAAGCCTTTTAATCCAATCTGTCAAGGGCAAATTGATATGCAGGTGCAAAAGAAGATGAAAAGAAAAAGAAAGAACAGAGAGATAAAAGTAAGCAAACCATACTATTTGTTTTGTAAAAGGTTAGCAAGTTTCAGCTCCCTGTAAAGAAAGACAGAATTGTTTCCGTTGACATGCTCTGATATTAATACCAGTAAATTCTATTAACTTCATTCCTACAAGAACATTTGTGTATTTCTGCTGGGAAAAGAAAACTAGAGCAGGCGATGAAGACCTCAGAGGGTAAGAACCTTAAAGCCAGTCAAGCTTAACAGTACATTAATATTGAGATTTTTTTTACTATTAATTTTATTGTTGTACTTGTCAGCAAAGGAAAGCTCCAGCAGAGGAAAAATTCTGGAACACAGCCAGAATGTGTTTACTATCTTATGAGCTGGATGGAAAAGAGCTTTCTACGTTTCTTGCTGCATAAGATCCACAAGGGCAGGGACTTTGTGTTCTCCTTTATTCTCTACAGCTATCAGCACAGTGTCAGTTCTTAATAAATAATAAATAAAATAATGACTTGAAGAACATATAAAAAGATGAGTAGGGAGGACATACTAAATTATTCATAAATGCTCCCAACAATGTCACTTTCCAATTAAAGTGTCATCCTATCGTCTGTGTGGGTGAGACAACAACCTTCATCTCACACAAATGCGACAGCACTAAGAGCAGAAGGATTTTGTCATATATTAGTACCTTAGGGTGTGATAAAACATTTAGAACAAGTTTTCAGGAGTGGAATTTTTCTATAATTGTCTTGACTACACCACAAAAATTCCAGCCATTTTTCTCATATGAAATATATGGACTACAATTTGTCAAACAATTTGTGTAACTGTTTGAATAAAAGCTCATAAACTACTTAGTAATCCTCCTTTTTTAGCAAGCCCCACTAATCAGAAATAATGTTAAATTTATTAATGGCTCCCTCCCTATCAGTTTCTCTCTACTATGAATCTACTGAGCTAGGTTCTAAGGGACTGCTTCTGTCCTGCCTGGGTGACCCAGGAGCAGTGTGAATCCTCATGTCAGCAGTGCAGTCTGGTTTATGCCCCCTGTTGCTCAAGGCCAGCTTATTCACGCTGCATGTCAGATGGGGTGAAGCATGGGTTACCCCACCAGCCTTTGCACTCTACAGTGCAGACCTCCCTACAGCCACTGTCCTGACTCCCCTGCCTCTGCTGACCACTGAGACCAGCAGAACCCGTACTGCGAGGGGGCTACTCTGCCTGTCTCCCCCGGTCAGAGTTTTCCTCAGTTCCTACAAAGACAGTGAGCAAGAGGGTGAGAAGGCAGGAAAAGCCGGCGGAACACATCCATTCCTCCAACCCTAAGGAAAATGTTCAGAGCGGGATGTTGCTGCTCTTCTCCAGTGGCTCTGAGTCACACAGCGCTAGCGTGGTTCTCATAATTACAGCACTGGGAGCCACGAATCAGTATTACAATAAACGTGAGATTCTTTGCAATAAATAGAAAGTTTCTACTTACCAGAGACACAAAATTTGGAACACTGAACTCTGAAAGACGCCAACACAGTAAACAAAACACAGCATCTCGAAATTCATGTTGTTTAATCTCATGATTCCTGAACACATCTTACCTGCACAGAGAGAGGGTGCAACTGGGGCTGCCAGTACTTAGGAAAGATTTCTTGTGCTGGATGACTGCAGGCCAAACTATTTATCTTTTCTTCTCCCATTTGTTCAGAGACTTGGACTAAGATATGACAATTCCTAACAACAATGCTGTGCTCATTTGAGTGTATGCTCCCTCATTACAGGTATATCATCTGTGTAAAACTGATTAGTTAATTATATAGACAAGTAAATAGAGAGCTGCATAGCCAGGTGAAGAAATATCACTAATAACAGTTTGATTTAATTGATAATAAGCATCAAATAAACTGTTGGTAAATTTCAAGGGACAGATTTTTTATTTATTTTACAGGTGAAACTAATGATGAGATTTAAGCACGTGACAAATCTGTGTAAAATGTTATGGATAGCACCAGTATGCAAAATATTTCCCATATCATCTCATTTATTTACAGCTGTGATGATGGACGAAGCCTTTAAGCTGGCTTCTTAGAACATACTGCACAATCATTTCATTCACTTTCATGTCAACAAGCTTTGACTTGATAAATTTCAACAGAAAAATGCTGGGTAAAGCACTGCAGACCTGCACGATTCATTTTACAGCAATTTTCTTGAGGCTGCCTCAAGATTGACCTGCTATCTTCCTTGTCTTCTTATCATTTTCCCATCTGGAATAGTCTGAGTCATGTGGTACACTGGAGAGTAAGTGATCTGAGACTGCTGGTGCATTCAAAGGTCATTAGCAGTCATAACTCTTAAAATCACCACCCTCCTGCAGACAAGGTTAATAGTAGTCTACAGAATTGGTAGAGAGGTCAGTAGTTAACTTTTACCAGTATAAATACCAAGTGAATTTTTTATTTTCTTTGTTACCTCAGACATACACCAAGAACTGCATGTTTTAGAGGCTGCTACTGAAGATTATGTTGAAAACATGGAAATTAAAGCATTTAGACCTTAATGGCCAGTGAAAGACATAATTCTCTATATATCTTTTGGATTAATTTACTAATTTTCTTCTTCTAAAACTGAAATACATCTGTATTTTCACAGTGCCTGGCAAGTTTGATTAATATGGCAACTATCTTAGAAGTCTAGCCCAAGGATTTTTAATCCAAAAATTCGAAGATTTCATTTTCAATAGAGAGGAAAAATCTACAAATCTGAGAAAGATACTAATTGGTAGAAAAATCACCTCCATATAAGTCAGTTCAATGCCATAAATTAAAAACAAACAAAAAATCCCAACACCACCATGCCCTACCCTCCAAAACCAATGCAGAAATTAAAAATAATATCAGACTTCAAAGTCTAAATTTCTTAACTAGTCTTTGCTCCCTAAATAAAACTCCGAAAACCTTTTTGAAGAGAATAGGAAATGCTGGGGTTAGATGTAGTGAGGTAAAAAAATCCCCTTGCTATCACTTTAGACAAATACTAACAATGATGAATAATCTAGAAAAGCAAGAAACGAACAAAAAACCAAATTTCTATAAAAGAAATACAAAAATGAGCATCTAAGAGGGAATAGATAATAATTACAGTCAGTCAATAAAAGAAGGAAAAAATAGTTCATCATAATGGTAAAAAAATACACTAACTACAACTGAATGATAGTTACTGTTGTTATTATTCCCAAGGTAGGTAAACTCCTTGATAATTTTATTTCCAATGGTACAGAAGTTACATCCATATGCATGCATGTGTGCATGTATACACACACACACACATAAGAGGTATGTGTATGAATGGAAAATAACAGTGCTAAAATGAGAGATTAGTTCACATTATGGTGAACTAATTATGCCGTTATGTTTGGAAAATTCATCTTTTGTTTACATGAAAAGCTTAGGATTTCAATATTTAAAATCCTTCAACTAGATGACACATCTTTTATTAAAAAATACTTTGCCTCATAAAATATAGAATTAAAAAAATGCCACAATCTATATCTATTTGTAACTGCATTCTACTCCTTCGTACCTATAGATCTCACTTATCAAATCTGGGGTAGTGTACTTTACAGGCATATGAGAGAATAAAGCTTAATACACCCCTGGTAAGTCCTTTGTAAAATTTAGGCACTTTTTCGAGACTCCTTTCACCTCTGCATTCTCCCTGAAGTCCTGAATGACTTGGTGAATTGCTGGATTTGTGGAGCCTTTCACTCTGGGTCACTGATGTAATTCACGTCAGCAGTGGACCAAGAATCACTACCAACTGAGAATGAGTTTGTGCTCCTCTAAAATGAGTTGGTAACTTCAGCTAGTTTCCTTTGAGGCAAGGGTAACAAGCAACATCTCAGCTGACCATCAGATCTCAGCTGACAATCTTGTGGCTCAGTCTTAGCTGAAAAGACTGAATACCTCACCCACAGACCAATCACTCCAAGTCAGAGGGGAGAAGTACTCAAGCTCCATTAAAAGTGCCAACCAACTACTTCTCTTGTGTAGAAAATACGAAGAATTTGTTTTCCAAAGCTATTAATCTTTACTGTATTCATGAAGACTATGCAAGAAAAAGAGAATAAAGGATTTATGTGACTGTTTAGTCAAGCTGTCATTAAGGAAACTTTCTGAGAAAGGAGGAATGTTATCTTGTCTTCCTGTTCTGATTGTCTGGAAATTAATACATCCTGATTTGGAAAAAAAACCCCCAAAAATATTATTTAAGCATTAGAAATTGATGGGACTATGAACGAGGTATTGGTTTTCCTATCTCCTGTAGGGCTGTCTCTCCTTTGAATATAAAATCTGTAATTTTTTGAAATTGAATTACATTTTCCAGTAATATTCCTCACTACAAGTGTAGTATTTCAATTCCTGCATTATTTACAAGCAGCTTTAAAAAGTGCTCATGTTGACAGTGACGTCTGTGAAATGATGGGCAATTTCTGATTTGTTTAAATTTCTTTTCACCTGATAATGGAACTCTACCTGTATACAAAAGTACAGGCATTAAGTGATGGGGTTGCCCTTTATTGGGGGTCCTCCTCAAATAAGGCTTTTCTCTACAATTATATAATCCCCACCCTCATAGTGTCAGATGACCTGGATGATTCCTAGTCCTGATCCCCTTTTCTCCTTCACTATTTGCCCATTGCCCATAACAGCTATAAATCTAAAAATTCTGTTTTACCTCAGCTTAATCCCATTTCAGCAGCGTTCTAGTATACTAAATGAGGAAATCTCCGATCTATGAAATAAGAAAGCCATATTCCTATGAATTAGTCCTCTTCATCTGACATGGGTGGAACTTATTCATACTTCTTTAAAACAATAGCATTGGTGGTTCACTAGTTTGTTTCTTCAAATTCCTAACCTACTTTTTCTTTTTTTTTTTTGTTTTTGGTCAGTACCCATGCAACACAAACCATGTATGCAAAGCATATTTTTTCGCATGCAGGATTCTGTACAGTGCAAAATCAACTGCTGTTCATCAGTTGCCAGTCTTAAGGGTACTTAATGCTTAAGCTGACTGACTGGTGTTCCAGGGTTCCATCTCACTGGCTGAAATACAAAACTGTTGATCGTTGTAGCACCGGACCAATCTGAAGCCTCTCATTCTTCAAAACACTCATACATTTAATTCCTTTTACATGCATGGGTAATTATAACACCTGCAGAATATCTTGCCATCAGCCAGTCTGAGTCTGGTATTTAAATGATTGTTTAACTTTGCTAAAAAAAAAAGTTAACTTTTTATCTCTGGTCACTTAGCTGTTGTCATGGTTTGACACTGGCCCAACGACAGGAACCCATGGGAGCTGCTCGCTTACCCTGCTCTGCCACAGCTGGGCAGAGGAGAGGAAAAGGGAAAAAAACTAACAAAGAGTTCATGAGTTGAGATAAGGACAGGGAGAAAAATACTTCAAGGGCAAAACAAGCCCAACGTAAGGCTGTCGAGTGAATTTATTACTAACAGAATCAGAGGAGGATAACGAGAAGTAAAATTAGCCCGTAGAACACCTACCCCCCACCCAGCCCCTCCCTCCTTCCCACCGACAGCACAGGCAGACAGGGCACGGGGCTTTGGTCAGTCCATCACCGAGATTCCCTTCCGCTGCTCCGGGAGAGGAGCCTTCCCCTGGGAGGCCGTGGGTCCCTCCCACGGGAGAAGTTCTCCTCAACTTCCCCGGCGTGGGTCCGCCCTCAGGAGCAGCAGCCCCAGCGCCCCTGCTGCAGCGTCAGCCCCTGCCACGGGCACACAGCCCTCCCAAAACTGCTGCACCCTGGGGCTCTCCTTCCTCGGGCTGCAGCCCTGCAAGGACAGGCTGCTCCAGCCTGGAGCAGGGCCCTCTCTCTCCACCGGGTCTCCCACTGGATCACAGCTTCCTCCAGGCATCCCCCCGCTCCGGCACGGGCACCTCCCCACGGGCTGTGGGTGGATCTCTGCATCCCCCGTGGATCCCCAGGGGCTGCGGGTGGATCTCTGCATTCCCTGTGCATCCCCACGGGCTGCGGGTGGATCTCTGCATCCCCCGTGGATCCCCAGGGGCTGCGGGTGGATCTCTGCATCCCCCGTGGATCCCCGCGGGCTGCGGGTGGATCTCTGCATCCCCCGTGGATCCCCAGGGGCTGCGGGTGGATCTCTGCATCCCCCGTGGATCCCCAAGGGCTGCAGGGGCACAGCTGCTTCACCATGGTCTCACCACGGCCTGCAGAGGAACCTCGGCTCCGGCTCCTGGAGCAGCTCCTGCCCTTCCTTCTTCACTGACCTTGGTGTCTCCATGTTGTTTTCCCTCAGGTGTTCTCACCTCCTCCTATTCTCGGACTAGAAGAAAAAAATCTGCATGGGCTTTGTTTTGATTTTCTTCTTAAATATGTCGTCACAGAGGCGTTACCAGCCTCTCTCATTGGCCCAGTTTTGGCCAGCAGCGTGCCCATCTTCAGAGCCATCTGGGATTGTTTCTGGTGGACATGGTGGAAGCTTCCAGCAGCTTCTCACAGGAGCCTCCTCTGTGGCCCCCCGCTACTAAAAACCAGGCTGTGCAAAACCAATACAGCTGTGAATTTTAATAACTTATTGGATATGATAGGAAAAGCATGTGTTCCGTGCTACTGTTTATATTTGCACAGAAATATCTGCTTCTAAAACTGGAGCCTCTGAAGAGCAGCCCATTTAAAAAGGGCCTACACTACATGCTGAAGTGTGTGTTTGCTTAGAAAAAGAGATGGTTATCTGTGTTATGAAATTTATATTATATGGTCTCATTGGATGACTTAACAGGAAAATTTGCAAAAATATGTTATTTTATCAAATGTATTTTTAAATTACTCTTACAGTGAATCAATCTGATGCAGCTGAAAGGCAGGGAGAATGGGACAGAGAGGGTGACTCATGTAGAATTAATTTTGCCTTCCAGAGATCCCCATGACTGCTCACAATTCATCCCATTGTGGCTGTTCTACAAGCAAACATTTGATGCACTGATCAGTGTCAAGAGTGGAGGTAGGGAAGATTCACATAATGAGGCTGAAAAGCCTTGGTGATGCCAGTTGCTCTCTAAGCTTGGCTCAGTGGTGTATTGAAGAAAAAAAAAAGAAAATAAAAACAGTAACAGCAATAAATAGAGAAAGCAAAAGAAAATCAATCAAGTAAGCAAAAAAGAATTAAAGCAAGAAAGCAGAACACCTGAAAATATTGCTCCATCTAAAAAACAGCTTTCTTCTTTTGGTTGCTTATGTCTTATTTATTTGCTATTAATAAATGAAAATATCAGAGCACTCTTGTAGACACCAGCCACGAGTTCCTCAAGGGAAAATCTTTTTAAGGTCTTGAATAAATAACAATATTTCCTTTTAATTATTATTATTATTATCAGTACTAGTAGTACGGTTTTAGAAGGAAAAAAATCACTAAAAATGTGTATGCAAAATCTGTTTCTTCCTACAAGCTTTTGGAACTCTTGTTCTTTGATAGAAGCTTTCATGGAAATAGAAAAAGTAATAAATTGAAGAATTTCTATTAAAAAACAGTATAAGCATTTAATGTTCATGAATCAGAGAGATTTATTGCTCTTAACACAAACATTTGGGAAGCAGCCACAGAAACATGGAAAATATTATGCAATAACTAATATTAACATAAAAAAGAAATTTCTAACTTAAACATGCTGTGGTTAATGATTTAAAGTACTATTTGCTATTTAAGTGCTAGTGTACTTACACACATATATATTAAAACCAAAGACATTTACAGGTGGACAGTTCTCCTTTTGGAAGCTCTCATTAAATTCTCCATGTTAAACATTGGTGTCAAAGGTTAACAAAACACTCCCTGAACTGAGCAAGCTATGTGTTCTTTAAATTATTAATGATCATGTTGATAACAGCTAGATCTTTCCAGATCTTTGGCTCACACCTTGATAAAAATACCACAGTTTTGCAGAGCTGAATGAAGTTTAATGGAAAATAAAAGAATCCAAAGAATTCAAATATCCAAAAAAGGGCAAAAATCCAAGCATTATTGGATTCAAAAGATGAAGCAACCAGATGCTTCACAAAACCCTGGGACTTACAGCTTCAACTGCTTGTAATTTACTTTGACTTGGTTTTCATACAGAGTTGTATCTACATCGTACAAAGCTGGAAAAAAGGTACATGTGATTATACACTCACTGGGACTGGGCAAGAAGGTGTGGTATATAATGAAAAATAACTGGAATCTTTTTTGCAATGTACAATTGAACTAACATGCAATATTTCTTTCTTGCATTAGTTAAATTCACTTTCTGTATTGTTTCAACTTTCTTTGCCTCTGCACCGTGGGATTTGGCTGGAATGGAAGTACCAAGGAATTGAGTTATTCTCACCTTCTTTCAATGTGGCTTTTTTGTCATGGAAATTAAGCAAGCTTTATATTTTTGAAAATTTGGAGGCTGGTTTGAACCCAAATCTCTTTGCAACTTAACTGTTTCTGGTAGTAACAGAAAGGTAATTCAACAGCTGTTCTGACATCTCACAAGCTAGATGCCAATCTGCAAAAGAAAGTTATTAAACATATAGCGTTTATTAAACATATAGTGTTTATTAAACATAAAAAGTTACACCACATGGGGACATGGTCCCCTGGAGCCTGCCTTTAACCACTGTGAAGCTCGACACTGTCTAGTGGTGATCCTGGACATACACATATACAAAGGTGACCTGTGCAGACACTTACAAACGTGACCTATCTCCACTCGACCGAGGAGCTGTGCCATCCGCTTTTGCAGGATCTGTTTCATGGGAAATTGGAGGAATTCAGGGCCTTGGGCAGAGTACAATGTTTGGCAAATAGTCTTGGTTGACAAACAATTGCTTGAGAAACTGTTTCAGCAACAATTCTGAATTTAAAACATGCTTCATAAGGGCCTGATCACAAATTCCTTGCCCTGAAATTTGAAGGTTACTCCATGCCATCCCTGGCATTTAAGTAGATAATTTTTGTAGAATACAAGTTTGAAGGCAGCTGAGTCCAGCCTCATGGTTCACATCAGTGCTTTTAACTAAGTTGTTGCCTCTCATCTTGAATGACATTACATATCACTCATCACTATCTGTCAGAAGTTATATCAGTATCTATATAGTAGCTGTTGCATTTCCTGGATGAAAAGTCTCAATGTTTACCTTTAAAATGTCAATCCTTCTGCACTCCTAGCATTCACAGGCCTGTTTATCAGTTCATTCTCCACTGCCTTGGAGATGCATTCAGAATAAATGAAGCAAATGGGACAATTTACAAGGAAGAAACTGTAGCCAAAGTCATTGCATGTTTCAATTCACTGGCCATTTCTCTCAGGAATCCTTCTTGCAGTGATAGCTCTTTACTGTGATTTACCACTTAGCTTTTGTGTCATGGAGACTGATATAATTTTGATAACGGACCTTCTCTGCTGAGATTTAAAGGTGTCAGGATTTCTCTACTTGGGTAACTGCAAAAAGACAGGAGACCAAAAGAGTGCTGTGACCATCTCAGTTCATGCTCTCTCCCACAGTAGCAGCTGTATTCAGGCAGTACTATATTCAATACATGATGCAAATCATGCATATCATTCCAATCATCGGTGAAGGCTTCAAGATGCCTGACCGACATCTCAAGAAAACAGAGGTGCAAAGAAGGAATGGCTAGGGTGTGGTGCTCCATGACCTGCAGAAAATCTCTAGATGAGCTTGAGACAATCAATTTCCTTACCTCCTCAAACATTATTGAAAGAGTCTCCTTCAGATAAAGCAAACATGACCTTCTGACGTCTTGCCTTCAGATTGTATAACACACTTCTGAAT
The DNA here is from genome assembly GCA_026261815.1 of Monarcha castaneiventris obscurior. NCBI lineage: Eukaryota > Metazoa > Chordata > Aves > Passeriformes > Monarchidae > Monarcha > Monarcha castaneiventris. Next base: position 7,183,311 of record JAMPIT010000889.1, read on the forward strand.
ATGAATATTCTGGATGTGCTACTGAACAAACCACAGACTGACTTGACCTTCTTCTGGTCATTGCCACAATGTTTGTGACCTGATCATGGAAGGGTGCAGCAGATAATCATCATAATCCTTAACATCAATGTATTAACTACTTACTGATGATTTGGGAGTCATCATCGTCATTCTCTGATAGCAGTTCTTATATCTTATCTATGTTATTCTTCGAAAATAAATGAAACATTTGTTTACTTTTGTGACATAATTAGTAGAGCAAATATTGTATCTCAGATTTGCAAAATAAGTTGAGGAGTAAAGCACACCTTAAGAGCAAAAAAGTCTTAACAACAATAACTTTCGCAGGAAATCCGTGCAAAAATGCATTGCATTAGCATTTCAAAAAAGTGTCAATATTTGAAGGAAACCCATAGATACAGAATGTGCCATCTCTGCTCTATAGACTATTCTCTGTGGCAGCATGTTTTGGGTCTCCCAGAGAGAGCAAAAAATAAAGGCAATCAATAATAAAAAGTGAAAAATTTAAATTATTAATTACTCCTGATATTAACAGTAGGTTTTGCATTCCTGGTGTATTATCTTCCAGGGTCTGTCTGCAGGTAGTAATACTAACACAGCCAGTCTGTGTATCTGTGTCTATTTCTCTCTCTCATCTCTGTCTCAACTTGCTAATGTACAGAGGAAAGAGAAAGACCTTAGAAGCTGTATTCTACCTCAGCAATTAGTACCCTACTCCACAGCTGGACAAGGCAAAGAAATATTGAGTTGCAGGGGCTGCCTGCCATGGCAGCTGTAAACACAATCCTTCCCATCTGGGGCAGAAAACTTTGGCAAAGGAAGCTTCTGTTTCCGCTGTGTCCTTTGTGCCTCTCCTCTTGCTAAGCAGAAACACTGCTAAGCAGAAACTGCCAATCCACTACCTACTGCAAGAACAGCATTCACTAAAAAATAGGAAAGCAAAAATGTTTTCCTTTGATCTACAATCCATGCTCTGCCCTTCCTCTGCACTGTTCATACATATGCACCACATTAAAAAAAACGCATCTAGAACAAGTTCCTTTCTGTTGTTCGTATGTGTGAGCACAGGCTTGATCATCCAAAAGAACGAGCAGGTGGGACACAGCCGGGATCTCATTCATTAAATTCACACAGTTTTTATTCACTGGCTCCACTGACCCTTTGCTTGGAACATTTTTGCAAAGTTCTTGTGCCTTTGTGACTACATTGTTATGAGATTTTAAGGCAGCTTAGAAGTGGGATACTCACAGGCGAAAAGCAGCCTGTTTTCTGTCTGTCTCTTTATTACAGCCAGATCAGGAAATTGTGATGAACTTCCACACTTGCACATTCTCTTCCACCAGGGCTGGAATATCGGGGAACAGTTGCACATTATAAATGTTTTCCGTCAGTAGGTACCTATGACTATAATAATTCGTCCTAAATTGTGGATTTATGGTACAATATTATAATGCGAACTGTGACTGAAATTTGATTTTGCTGTTTCAGAAAGAGAGGGGAAAATGTGTGTTTTAAGGCAGACATAATTAAGCTTAGGAGCATGGCGAGCAGCTGAATGCAATGGATAAGTAGCTGCTATCCTGTAATTATATATTAGAGTATTAGTGATCTCCGAAATGGCTTACTATTGCGTCAATGAATCCCTCTGAATCACTGAATTAAAAAAAAAATGTCTAATTTCATTACGAGTCTTGGGGACTATTGTATGATGTCTGCTTTTAGCTCTATGTTAACAGCCTACCTAATATTTCTCACTATCAAATGAGATGTGGTTTCAAAGGTTTTTTAACTTTTGCATATGTACACATAAGATAGTTCAAAGCATGCAAGATGACTTCACTCCACAGAGGAACTCATTAGTGTCCAATACACAATATGTCAGGATAAAAGTACATTTGAAAAATAATGCACTTTAAAAAAAAGAACACTTGTGCTGCTCCAGAGTCATTGTTAAGCCATGTTTTTGTGCATTTCACTGACTTAAAGGTATTTTTGTTGTACTAAAAAAGGAAATTAATTTAATTAACATTCGAATCCTCCTGGGAACGTGAAAATTCCTTTAAAAGATTTTGAAAGAAAATTTTCACCTTTCAAAATCCAAAGCACGTATCTAAAGACGGGAGCTACACAAATTAAAAATACATCTAGATGGTGAATATGTAAATATATTTGTTATATGTGATATTAATGTTCTTTTCATGAGCAGACATACAGCTGAAAAATGACAATTCAGAAACAGAAGAAAGCATGCTTTTGCCATTATGAAAAAATGGCAAGGTACTTTCTTGATTTTAAACAATTGAGAGGAGGAGGGGGAAAAAAAGACAAAAACCCAGTTTTTAAACCCTGATATTTTAGCAAGCTAAGACTGAGATTCTTTTGTAGTAGATTCCTAATTTGTTCATTTTACACTGTCTAACTAGATCAAAAAGCAGTGTCAAATGCCCAAAGCAGTGTTTGTCAGCAGTTCTTTTTAGTTTCAAAGCATCTGAATAGAGGAAGACTAGTACTTTATTTCCAAACAGACACAGGAAGGCTCTTGTTGGCAGCCCCTTGCTGCAGAATGAATACATGCCATGAGTATAGACCATTTGTCTGCTGATTACAGCAGACCCCGGGGGAGCTGATGTTAGCTCTCATTTTCACCTCTCTTTCTCACACAGTGTTTCCTTGCTGTGGCAGTCCTGCCTCCCCTCCTCCTCCTTGCCTTCATTCCTCACGGCTTTGATTCGATCTGACTTGGCAGTGGTATATTTAAGACTGTTTTCCAAATTAAAATCAGGCTGGGATGTTTGAAATGTGTTGACTTGCCTTGAAGGTTAACACAGAGAAGAAAAAAAAAAAAGTGGAGCTATTCTCATTTGGAATTCAGCACTGATCATAATGAATGTACTTGGTATTCATGTGAATCTCACATGTATTTCCCTAAGAGTGCTACTGTAATTTAACACTGCTACTAAAAATATTGGGGGTAGAGGGGCACTTAAAATAAAATGTCATAAAATAAAAGGAAAGGCTATACCTTGTATCTCTGCAGCAACTCTGTGGTTTGCCTGTTGTTTTAATACTTGATTTATGAGCTTTCTCTCCCATCCCCCACTCATTTCCATAGAGTTTTCTGAGAGAAAAGATGAGAAATATTCTTTTACTGAGCTAAATATGTAGCCTTATGATCCTTATGATTCAGTACTCTCTAGGGCAGTGGTGATATATGTGCTATCAAATTACATGGATTTTACACACCTATATTCTCTGATATCCAATAAGAAATGTGTACTTACTGCAGTAACCTTGCATTACTCATGCTGCACTTTGGAGAGAGAGAGCATGCTGTACTAAGTACACTCAGTAGCCTGTCATCACATTTTTCTCCCTTTACAGTATTTCAAAGAAGAAAATCTGTGTTGCGCTCCAGTACGTAATTTTCTGAGATTCCTAATTAATATTTAAAATAGGGTAAATGGCCATATCCTGGTGGCAATGGGCTTCAGACCAACACAGTAGTGTTGTGCACTACACTAGTTGAGAATCATTTCTGCAGACATAAATTTGACTATTCTTCCACTTTGCTTTCTTTGTGCAAACTGTGATTGTGCTTGGCAGTTTTCTCTTCTTTCATTAGATTGTTGTTGCTGGAGCAACACAATTAACAGCAGCTTTTAAGGTTTAATTATGGAAAAATCTAATTACATTCCAATGTTGCTCTTATAATGATTCCAGACTCAGAGGGTGTGTCCCTCTGCTCTTCAGTGATTCACATACCTGCAACTTTGCTCATCTAAAGTAGTGTCAGAGAACACTACTTTTGTGCCCAAAAGTCAGGAGTTGCTTCAATTTCTTAGCACCACAAATGAGCCACAAAAAATTATACTAGTTTGAAAACAAACCAGTGGGAGGCACCAAGTCAGAATAACAATTTAATAGGGAAAATAAAAAAATAAATAAATAAAGACAGAAAACACTGGTTTAAACTGACAGAGTCAGGATACAACCTGACACCCTGTTAGTCAGGGTGGCGGTAGCAGTCCAATAAGATGGTGGCTGCAGTCCTCCTGAAGTGGTGGATGTCGTTCTGTTGAAGCAGTGGTCCAGTAGAAGGGTCTGCTCTTCCTCAGAAGGTCAGTGGTGGCTATGTAACTCCTGTCCTCTGGGAATCCAGTGGAAAAGTGCCTGTGGTGTTCGGAATCTCAGATTATATCCAGGATGGAATGCTTCGTTCCTCCCTCTGGGCGGAGCCTCTCACAATGCGAGGTGTTGATGGGCTCATTAACAGAAAGAGAGTCCGGAGGGAGGAGACAAGGAAACACTGTCCCACCTGGTTTCAGCCCTTCATGAGGATCATAATACAGTGCAACCCAGGACAAAAGTAAACGAAAGTGGGATGGTTACATAGGTGTGAGAGAGTAAGAAGGGGTGGGATGTCAACAAGTTTCTCTGTTGATAGCAATATTTCAGCTTTCTAAAATTTTCTTCTTTCCAGAAGAAGAGCATAAAAATTAAACCCTATCTGCCCATTTCAGTTATGATATAAAAACATGGAGAGAGTCTGATACCATGTAAGACTTATGGAATCCATTCAGTGCCCTTAAAGAAAGTCCCTAATTCCCTCTCTACTCAAAGAAAAAATGCTGGACATAATGGAAACTCCCTGATAGAGACTCTGTCCTCTTCAGTTAAGGAACTTGGGAGCTTAAGCTGGTCACAGCAGATCTCATTCTGACACTGTAGAAACCTGTCTCTCCTCTGATTTTTACAGCCTCATTAGGGACCTACACAGTGCTTGGATGCACGAGATTGGCATACTGAATTCTACACGTCTGATCAAAATAAAGAAAATACTTTAACTTCTTGACTATTTAATTCATCATCAGTACAGGCATAAGAGGAGATGAAAATCTGTGTTATGATATACATTCTCCTCTGCACAACTCGTTGGTTTTGGCAAAATAAACCATTTGCATTGCATGGAGGAACAGCCGGGGTAATATGTTTGTTATGAGAATACCTGCATGCATTTTACAGACAAAAGTAAATACTTTAGATCGTTTCCTTTTTTTCTTTCTTTACATGGAAATCTGTTAGAAAATACAGCACAATTACATCCAACCTCCTTGTGACGACTTGGGGAATAGCTCTTGGTTTAGGACAAATTATTTTTTCAGACTAATTTTACAAACTCCAACTGTATTTTAGCAGCCACTGAAGTTGAAGGAAGGTTGATATATTTTTCCTAGTAGACACGTAACAAAAGGGTGTGAGGAAAGGTGAAATCGCTGAAAGTGAAATAGACCCCCACATCAGGAAAAAGGGATACAGCAATATGTTACTCTCTCAGTAGTTCCCTCTGACTTAGAGCAAGCTGAAATGATGGGACTAAGGCAGTGAAAGCGTTGTGTAAAACCTGGCTTCACATATTTTTTGTCCAGAGTGGAAGGTTTGGTGACTGGTGTTGTAGCAATACAAGAGCTGAGTAAGCAGAGACCATTCTACATTGAAAAACACAGGACTTCTGACAAAGGGCTGCTTACCCTATACTGAAATCTTGCAAATATCCATGATCTGAATATATATAGCTGCTATTACTTTGTATATGCAGACTTTGGAATTCAATTACTTTTCTGCAACAACTATTGCACTATGAAATAGAATATTCTGTTGCAGACTACCTTGTAAATGCTATCCTTTAATATATACAAAGAGATATGTCACAAAAAGAATATCAGCTGAAGTGTTAATAATAGAAGAGATATACTGAAAAATAATTGCTTACTTATAAGCTTTTTTTTTTTCATTTTTTACCTACACTAAGCCTGTAATCTTATCGGCATTTCCCCTAATCTGTTACCAATAAAAGCAGTACTCCACTTTCCATGTCCTCCACATCCTCTTGTCACATCATTTTCAACAGTACTTTCTCAGCTGTGCTTTTTTGTGGGGTATGTGATGAGCAAGAGCATTTTTAGGTAGTAAAAAGAGACTAGGCAAGTGCTGAACCTGGCACTGCCAGTGATAGAAATATCCTTGGAAACAACACAGAATAGCAGGGAGGCATCTTATGTTCTATTTTCAGACAACATTAAATGGCCCCCTCACATACAAAGTGATATCAGCACACCGTTATTTCCTTGCCTTTGTTGCTGAAAACATTCTTGCATTTGTTCACTTACTGTATTTATGTGATCTGTCTGAGGCTTTATAGATAGTTTTTACTAAGGAATTACAACTTCTTAAAATGTCCTAGCTTGAACAATTTATATAAAGTTGTAGTAAACCACTATTTTATCCTACATTACTCTCACAAGTTAATCTGAAAACATCCTTTCAGATGCAGGAAAATGTAGAAGAGAGGATCCATCTAGACACTCAGAATTAAACAGTGTGTAAAAAGAGAGAGGAAAAGATTAGGCTACAGATAAAAATGTTAAAAATGTTGTGCTATACTGGAAATTTTTTGTCTTGATAGGAGATATATTTGATTTAATGAAATTAGGATGAGAAAAAAGAAAGCAATTCTAAAAGCGAATAAATAAGAGAATAATTTGCTAATTAAAGTGATGGAAAAGGGATTACTTGGCCCTACAGACATACCCTACATTATATTAATACCCTCAAATTCTTATTTATGATCAGGGATCTGGGTGGGAATATGCTTAGATTATACTAATCTACTAATCTAAGGGACTGAGTGATGAATTATGTAAGAGTTTAACACAGTTATGAAAAGAGAATTATACATTTCATGGTACTGAAAAGCTTTGGTTTTATTATCCACTTCCTCTATATGTCCATATAAATATGTTCTTTGGTGGTGTAACCAGTTCTTGAAGTCTTAAACTGGAAAAAGCTAAGTACCTGCTCAGCTTTAGGCCTTCCAACTATCTTTTGGATTTCAAGTCTCTCTTTTTTCAAAACATGCATGATTTTAAGACATTTATGGATCAGAATCTTAGTAAGAAACAGCAATTTTTCTGCCAGTGTATCACTGTTAAATTCTAAAGATCAGATTAGCAGTTAGAACAAGTGTCCATTTGGAGGATGTACATTCTGTTCTCCAGAACAGAGCTGTTGCAATCTGACTTGGCACTTTGGGTTCTGGTGTCTTGGCCTTCATTTGTCACCTTACAAAGCAATGGCACCCCATAATAAGAAGTACTGTGTTAAAATATATCTTTTTGAGAGGAAACTTTAGACTGCCAGATCAATGTCAGTATCTTTAGTTTAAGAAGTTTCAAAAAACCTTATTGATATGGAAAGTGCAATGTGCATTGCTTCACTGGTTTATAGAGAATAATTCCAAATTTCAGGTCCTTAGCCAAATTTTTCCTGAATATCCAGCTTGCTAGACATGTAAATCCAACTGAAAACTCCCCATAAGGCATGCCTTGGTGTGGTATGTGTTATTCCTTAGGTTTGGTGAAAAGGAAAGCTACCTTAGCGCAGGAGTGGTATAGTTTTTATATATATTTCTATATAAATCTAAGTGAAAAATAAATATAAAATGCAATTTTAAGATTGCATGAATTCTCTTGTTTTTCAGACTGACAGAAACTAAAAATTGAAAGAGTGCTTCCACAAACTCAATTTGCATCTGTAAATCTCTAAAGTCCTTAAAGAGCATGACTCTCAGTTTAAGTTGTACTGGTCAATGAAAGATGGCAGAAGCATTAAAGAAGATGGAACTGTAGGGGAACTATAGGGGAACTACTAGGAACTTCAACATTCTCCAGAGAAAATTCTTAACAAAAATTATTAACTAGGTATATTTAACATCAAATGCCAACTCTACCCATTGCAGAATTGCTAAAAATTCTCCGTGTCTTTAGAATGACCTGTTTTAATGCATCCTTCCTTTAGGTCTTATCATAATACATATAAATGACAGAATAGGTATGAATCATGGTATGTTAATTCATTACTAATTTTAGTATACTATTTAAAGTTATTTCAGTCTACACAAAACAGTGGATTTATTAGTCTTCATAGAAAAAGCAGGGTTTAAAAAAGAAAAATGTTGTTGGTGAATTCAGTTTTCAGTCTAGAAAATTTGGACTTACAGAAGAGAGTCAGCCTTCAGCAAAGGCTTTGACACGGTTCTTGAGTTTCCAGGAAAGAGGTCTGCAAGAGTAGGTTCTGAAACCCTGTAATATTTACTGTCTGTTTTAATGATCCAAAAGCCTGTGCTGAATCAGAGGTAGAAATGTTAAAGTAATTACCCTGGAAAGTCAATTTAATGAATGCCCAATATGTGAAAGCATTATTTCTGTAATCTTTTCTATTGCCCAATTTATCATTTTTATTGTTCATTTACCTATGTTATATAGTTCTGGTATGAATTATATTCTCTAATATTCGTTTTTCTTCAATATGACTTGTTAGATAGCTATTGAAAAGATCCTATTTAAAGACAGACCTTTGTTCTTGAGAAAACTTTGAAATATAATATCACTAAACATAAATCCATTCCTGTCTCAAGATTTTTTGGAAATGTTCCTGTGCTTCTTACTATAATTAGCAGAAATATTTATTTGAACTAGGCACTCTGTAGCTCTCCATTTGTTTTGAAAGCATGGCAATATTACTGATTTTGTGACTTCCTCTATCCAGTCTCATGTCTTGATTCTGCAAAAATTATCTGCATCCATAAATTTATTCACACCAGTGATTTCTCAGCTACTTAGCTGAAACACAACATGAGATGTGTGATAATGCACACAAAAAGGATTGCTGATGACATCTAGTCCTAATACAATGTGTTCATATGATATAAACACAGTACTTTCAGGCATAAACCAGCTTAGTTGATGGAGAAAATAAGTCTCATTAGGACTACAGGAAATAACAAAGAAAACCCATCTCTCATCTTTCTGTTATGAGTCAGAACTTACATTTAGAAGATTACTGAAAGAGCTGGTAAGAATTTTTGGGAATGACTCAGTTTGCATTTTTCTGGGACAATGTTCACTCTAAAATAAAAAAAAAAGCCTCCCTTAGAAACCTGGAATTGATATAATGAAATTTATGGTAGACGTTGTGGTAAAGAGGAACATATACATACATTCTTCATGTTTATGTTAAACTTTAAGTTTAACCAGATACTTAGTCTGAAACAGACTGAAGAGTAAATGTCAAGAAGTAGGCTAGGTTAAACTTTAAAGAAGATGGTGTTGGAAAATAAAATTAAGTGTATCTAATGGTGTCTGGTATAACCTCAATCTTCCAGAAGGAAATGAGGTCATACTTACAGCTATTCCATATCCCAGCAGTGCAACATTTCTCCATGAAAACTCTCCACATCCACAAAGAAAGAAGGGAGATTAGTCAGTGCCCAATCAGAGAATTGAGGTCTGTCTGGCATATTTGTAGGGGGAGAAAGATTAGATCTTACTCCTATTGGCTCATACTGGCAATTTTAAGGCCAGGTTAGAGCACCAGCGGTAGCTGAGGGTTCTGAGGCTGCACAAAGAGGAAGGATTAAATACAGTGAAGAGCAGACAAGGCACTCCATGAGATGGAGAGGAACAATTTTGTACGGGTTTGCACAGTTGCTGACTTTAACATTTTTTGGAAAGATGAAGTAATTTGAATCCAAACATAGGACAAAGGACAACACTACCTTTACAAAAGGACATCATGGTGAGTGAAACAATATTGGTGTAGAAAAATCACCAAGACTCTGTTGTAGCTATGACAAGGCTCAAGCTGTGTTTATCTACTCCAAATGCATGGCACCCTCATGTAACCCACATGAAAAAGAGAGCAAAACATTGGTCTTTTCAGTAAATATTCTACCAGGAACAAAATTTCACAATCCAGAAATTTGAAGGATTCATTCACTTGCACGCAGAAGAAATAAGGGTTTAGCAGGAATTGGTTTACATTCCCAGAGGACTCCTGTAGAGTTAGTAAGTAAAGAAATATCACTTGAATGGAAACATATGATAATCACATGATTATATTTTTTGATACAGTGCATAGTGCTTATGTATAAAAATAAAAATACATTTAGAGCTTTATTGTATCAAATTAAATTGGATTTAATTCCTAGTTGTGTGTCATGCAGATCAGATCCATTTGTACAAAACTGTACAGTGTGGAGCCAGTTCAAATGAATGAATAGCTTTCTCATTACTTCACCCTATTCTGCTGTCTCTTTTCCTGTCCTTTGTAATGTAATGGAGGACAGCTGTGGCAGTGAAGTGAATATTAACTAACCTCAGCGCCTCAGCAGATTGTGACTTAATCCCTGCAAATACCACTAAAATCAAAATTTAATTACCGTCAGCACAGCTCTCTTAATGCCTGAAAAATATTTAACAATTAGTGGTTGGCTTAATTAAGCAAACTGCCTTTCACAAAGCAACCTGAAAAGTTTTTCCCCGTATTTTATCCCTCAGACTAATTAGTCTGATGTAAGCTTACAGCACTTCATTTACTGTTACTGAGTCTGCTACGCTACTGATCCAGTTTCTTTGGCTTAACAGTCTTTAATGGAGGAGAAATTGTTAAAAGAAAAAAATAAAGATTCATTGAGCAATGGTGCTCCTTAAAAATAATAAAAACTCTTTTTAGTAAAACAGAACACTTCATTAGTTATTTGCTCACACGAATTTAAGTAGATAAAGTTGTCTTAGCTATGATCATATTATTTACACTTGATCAGTATGTGTTGAATAACATGTAAAGTAAGGTACAGCCATGTCTGTCAGAGGACAATGTCTTGTACCTCTGTAAAAAGAGGATTATATCTAAGCTTAGTGAAAAGACTTGGCTTTGAGTGGCCAAGGTATGGATTCAGGTATTTGTTTTGAAAATCTCTGATAAAAAGTGAGAACTACAAGATGATGCACAGCTGACTTTTACAATTAAGTCTTGTTATTTCAATTAACTTGACATAGCTTTGATCTTGCTTGTTTGTGCTGTTATGGTACAAGACCCATTCATTTCTTGTGTTTCTGTGGATTTTACTGAAGTTGCACTTCTGAAGACCTATGATTACAGATAGGCTCTGCTTGCTTTCTGAAAATGGAAGCATTGCAAGAAATTCCTGTAAAATGTGGCTTGAATTATAACATTTCCATCTGGTATCCTAGAAAAAAGTAGTGTTCCACAGTTGAAAGAGCAAGATACACCACTTTAATATTTGAAATATTTATTTGATGACACTTTTCACCATACTGTAGTGGCTAGCATAGATTCATTTAACAGTGTGGCGGATATTTGCCTGATGATAGTTAAGTACAAGCATATTAAATTTTTCAAGGTAAACTCTTACAACTCTTTATCTGACCAACTAAGAGGTATAAAATTAATCCATACATTTACGAAGTGTATAAATATGTTTTGCAGGAGTGAGTGTAATCAACTTAACAAGAAAAGGTGAATTCCTTTACTGGGGACCATTGTCTATGCAGAGAAGAAATTTCAAAATATTTTTCATCCTTAAAAATTTACAACTCATACAACCCCAGACAACAGCTGGAAATTCATAACATTCAGTTTGAATCTACTGCAAAACCTTTTGAAAAAAGTTCATCTTCCACATAAGTATATCACTCTCAAATTATTTAGAATAGTAGGGACTGCAGGTTTACTGCTGCACTAGCTAGATAGTAAGTAAAACATGTCCGAGAAATGAGATTGCCTTAATCCAAGTATACAAAACTGAAATACAAAACTGATTAAGACTATTTAAAATCAAAATGTTTTATCCCTTTCACACGCCCGTCTATCACTGGGATTTACAAGAATGTGGTGTAGTTGTCTCCTCTCTTCAAAAGGTAGGTATTCTGCAGTATAGCTGAACTATTTGTTTCAATCAAGTACTGGTATTTTGCTCCATATGTGTAGAGTTTTTTCCATTTTTAGAAAATCATAGGACCACAGAATGGTTTGGGTTGGAATAGACTTTAAAGATTATCCCCTCTGCCACGTGCAGGGACACCTACTAGACCAGGCTGTTCAAGGACACATCCAGCCTGGCCTTGAATATTTCCGGGGACGGGGCATCCACAACTTCTCTGGGCAAACTGTTCCAGTGCATTGCCACCTTTCTGTGGCAGTGAAGAATTCCTTTCTTATAGATATAATCTAAAACTACCCTCCTTCACTTCAGTGCTGTCACACCTTGTCCTATTACTGCTTGCCCTCATAAAAAATCCCCCTCCATCTTGCTTTTAAGCCCTGTTTAGGTACTGGAAGGTGCTATAAGGTCTCCCTAGATCCCTCTCCTCTTGTTGCTCAGCAAACCAAATTTTCTCAGCCTGTGTTCAGGAGAAGAAGTGTTTCAGCCTTGCAGTCATCTTCATGGCCCTCCTCTGGACTTGTTCCAACAGGTCCATGTCCTTCTTATGTGGGGAGCCCCAGACCTGGCTGCAGCACTCCAGGTAGGTTCTCTTGAAAGTGACATAGAGGGGGAAAATCCCCTCTGTCTCCACAATAGCCACAATTCTTTTGCTGCAGTCCAGGATACAAATGTTTTTCTGGACTGCCAGCATACCTTGCTGGGTCTTGTTGAAACTTCTCATCCACCAGCACCCACAACTCCTTTTTGGCAGAGTTGCTCTTGATCTATCTTCAGCCCAGCCTGAACTTGTACTTGGGATTGCCCTGATCCAGATGCAGGTCCTTTCCCCTGTTGGATTTCATGAGGATTACACTGGCCTGTGAGCCTCTCCAGCATCCCTTTCCTACAGTATGTTGATGGTGCCACACAGGTTTGTGTCATTGGCAGACTTGCTGAGGGTGCACTGAGTCCTACTGTCCCTGTTGCTAACAAAGATGTCCCAGTACCAACCCCTGAGGAACACTGCTCATCGCTGTTCTCCAGCTGGACATCAAGCGATTGACTGCAACTCCTTGAGTGCCACCACACAGCTAATTGCTTACCCACCAGCTGGTCCATCCGTCAAATTTGTTCCTCTCTAGTTAAGAAACAAGGATGTCAAAGCAGCTGATTCAATAAAAGCTATGGTTTGTGAAATAGAAACGAAATCACTGAAAAGGTAATCTCTATAACAGAATTATGCATAGTTTGGTACAGTTCAAGATAATTGGCAACCTTTGCTTCTGGGCTCAGGGTGGATTGGGGATGGAGATTAAATTACCATTCATAATACTGGAGAGGTGGTCCATTCATGTAATGTCTTGAATACTGAATGTTGGCTGAAAAATATAGAGAAGCACTTGACACCTGTATCAATTCTTTCCAGTGAGTAACTGAGCTTATCATGAAGGAAAAAAGGAACCAAAGTACATTAAAAATCTGAAAGCAGTGTAGAATCTTTTTTCAGCTATCATAAAAAATCTGTTTTCAAATGTTTTATATGAGATTTAGATGGTCTTCAAATGCTTCTGTCTATGTTATCATGTACACTAACTATTTCTCTGTGAATGTACTCCTGCAATACTGCTAAGCAAATGCTCTTTCACCAAGTTTCATTCTTGCTTTATGGCTGTTCATTGAAAAGTGCATAAAAGTTTTCTTTAATGATACAAATAAATCATATAAAATGTCTATTAAACTTATTTTTTTCCAAAAACAATGGCACTTTTTTATTTTTCTTCTTTTTTTTCTCTTTTTCTTTTTCTTTTTCTTTTTCTTTTTCTTTTTCTTTTTCTTTTTCTTTTTCTTTTTTTCTTTTTTCTTTTTCTTTTTCTTTTTCTTTTTTTCTTTTTTTTTTCGTCAAAAGGTGAAGAAGTTCTTAATGGTTAATATACTTAAAAGGTCTTTGTATTTTAGTGTACAAAAGTAACATATATCAAAAAACAAGCAAAATTTGATACAATTTTGTTCATCTCATTACTACTGTCACAACTCTCACAAGAGCTATTTTCCTATGTTTTCAGAAAAGGAGCTACTTTCCTATGTTTTATCTTTTACTAGGAAACACACTTGTAAATCTCAGGCTTAGACCTTAGAAGGAAGTTCATGAAGCAGGATTTTTTCCTGCTCTTCCCTCTCTTGAACTGTAACTATTACAGTGCTTACAAAGCTGTTGAAATTTCAAAGCTGAGGACAAATAAACTTGATTGTGCATACATGTGCTTACATGTGCTTACATGTGTTAAAGGTGAAATCCTTTATTCTGTAGCACTCATGGTACTCTTGCTGAATTAAAAGGGAAGTGTCTTAGGGAAAAAATTCATCTCTTTCTTATGCTTGCTGGAATATTTATTGAGAGTCTACCTCTAGAAGCACAACTTGTGTAGATTAGCATAATTCTATTCACTCATTATACTAAAATTCAAAGCAGTGAAAGTCTGCTTCATTAATGTGGTGGAGTACTGTCTTACAGATACCCATAAATGTCTCTTTCCTGACCTCCATGGAAAGGGCAGTATCCAGAAAAGCTGGAAAGCAGGAGACCTTCACTGGAGTTAAACAGTGATGTATTGGGAACCACTTAGATTGAGCTGTGTAAGAGAAGGCAGCTGTTCATAAGAATGAAACTGCTTTGATTTCCAGGATGTGTCTTTGATCCTCGGTGCAATTTTCAGACTTGTGGTGCTCCAGTTTATGCTGGCATTGATGTGTACCCATACACAGGTTGTAAAATTGTTACTATATTTTAACCCTCAACCCTGCCCGCAGGACTATTTTCTAAATGAGGAAAGAGCCATATAACACTTCAGATCTGAGTTTAAATAAACCCAAATAAATAACTTACCTCTGTAACATTCCCCTTCTCCTATATTGCACTTCTTCCCCTGCTGAATAAATACCTAGCCCTTAATAAATTTATAGGTTTAAGTCTATTGAAAACTTAGCCATAATGTAACAGGAGTTTTCCACTTCTTTATCTTCTCAATTAATAGTCAGCTCTAAATCCTACACACATTTTCTAACATGTATGAGATATTCCAAACATTACAGTAACAAGAAAATCCATCCTAGATCTTTAACATGAAATAAGATAGCACACTGACAAAAAATTAGCATATGTCTGAGTCTGAGATGAATTTTCTTTTGGATGAAATTTTTTAGTTTTAGTTTTCCTTTTAGTTCTGTTTTATTCTTGCTTCTCTGGCATTTCCCAGTTGGCCAAGTAAGTCTTTGGCTCATGCATGTGTATGCTGACACAAGTGCTTTAAAAAAAACAGTTCTGGATCTTTTCAAGCTGCCAAATATATCTAAATAATACTAATGTATAATATTCTGAGATCTCAATAAAACAACCTAAAAAGTCAAAGATAGATATCATTATAAGTGCATGCTTAGTACAAAGAAAGAGACCAAAGGAAGCTAAAATTGTTGTAAAGCTAAAAAAATGGTTGACAGACATCAACCATCATGCAGAAAGATAGGTGGAAAAAAAAAAATATTTTGTATCTTTGTCCAATCATGCACTCTATATATGTAGTGGGAGGTTTTAATGACTATTGCAAAACACTAAGTAGTAATTAGGAAATCTTCCAAACCTACTCAGCAAATTAATAAGTCTAAGAAACTCATATTGGAATGAGCTTATAGTTGCTTTCTGTGATCACTTTCTGTGAACATAGCAGGCTTTTGCAAATGGCACAAATCACTTTAATATCTAACAGAATGAGTTTAAGGCTACAACAAGAGTGTTATAAATCAGAAGCATTAGAGTGGGTCATACTGAAAGCTACAGCTTTTTCCATGACTCTATATTTTCAAGCAGAGTCAAAACAACACTTTTTCCCAGTCTGGCATGTTTGAAAAAGTCATTGTTCGTTAATGTTTTGTTTGTTTTCTAGTGACATTGTTGCTAGTCAAAATTAAACTGTTTCTTTTGTGCTGCATAACGAGTCATCATACATCATTTCTTGCATGATTTTTTCTGTCGTTGAGGAGAACTCAGTATAATAGATGAGATATCAATAAAATGCTTTCTTTACCTGACATCATACTTCTAGCTTCCATGCCCACAATTTTCTTCACCCTTTATTAAGTGGATTATTAAGAAAAATAAGTAGTAGCCAGTTAATTATACATAAATTATTTTTATTTGTGGCACAGAGCAACCTTAAAACTTTTGTACTAAGTTATAAAACATACCTCGATCCTCAGGGGAAAATAATTTTGAAGTGAATTCCTTGATAGCATCTGAAAAGACAATAAAAATGGCAAAATATGTTTTTTCACTGATGTTAAGAATGTGTCATATCCCATTACTATGAAAACTTTCAGAGGTCATAATGTGGCATCTATGACATGATCTTGGGATCAATATGCAAATTTTTAGCACAATTATCTTTTAACGAAAATTATCTTTAATGAGCTTAGGAGGGTGCAGCTTCCTGGGAGGTGCTCCTAACTAGGAACACCTAATTCCACTTCACCTGATATCAGAAATGTTTCAAAACCACATCATGTATATGATGGTATGAAAAGGGATGGAATGAATACTACTGACTGATAGAGCCTGTTCAATTTCTGATTGAACAAGACCTGCACATTAAGAAAAAAGATAATTTGCCATATTCCATTGTTTTATGAGCCTTTTCGATTCTTCTATAAGCGGAGGTACAGAAAGGTAAATAAAAATATTCCACTATAATTTCTTACACTGTCAGCAAACTAGAATCATAAGAAGTCTATTTTCAGAAATAAACAAATCTCCAAGTGTGTTTTCCAGTGTAAAAAATCCAGATGATTGGTGTGTAAATAAATGTTGTGCATTTATAAATTTCCTGCCTTTGGTGCTTTAACAAATTTAGGAAATAAACCCCAATATAATAAAATTTTTCCTTCCATTTTTTCCCAACTGACCTTATGTAAACCCAGCTTTTTTATCTGTCATATTTGGCAATGCTATTTTTCACAGTTACAAATCATCCCATGTTCTTTCAAGATTAGGGTGAGACCTTAAACTCTACTAACAAAACTAAACTATATCAGTTTTAGGCTCAGCTTGGAGGTGGTCACAGTGATATATTTCATTTTTTATTACTATGAAAGTGAATCCAAAATATAGGATGATGGAGCATAGGGCTCTAAATGCAGATCTGCACTTATGATGAAATGTGTAACTACATCTGTCATTAAAGCTGTTGTGATTGTTAGTTTTTGTTCAGAAACTGCATTCATGTCATCCAAATGAAGCATTATATCAATGAGTCATGATGCTGTGGTTTAGACTACTGCATCTCAGATATGACCAGACTATTTATGTAGCTACCATCAAATGTGCTTCTATCATGGAACAGGTGTGTAGGAAACAGCTGCCTCGAATGTGGGAGACAACCCTTTCTGTTGCCAAACCAGGCACTAAGACAGGAACAGAGGGACAGGAAAGAACAAGTTGCAAAGACACGTCCATTGCATTTGCACTTCACAGCCCCTGGATGTGGAAAACTGGGCATAAATAATGTAAAGGGGCAGAAGACACTTTAATGAATAGAGGTCTCAGAAGTTTCAGTCTCTGGGCAGTACAGTGACATATCTTTTCCTCCACAAATTTCCCAGGCCTAAACCTTTCTGGGCTTAGGCTTGGAATGCATTATATGTGCTTCTGACAAATTTCCCTAGCATATTGACATCAGGCAGGCTTCAATGAATGAAACATTTTATGAAACAAAGAGACTGGCACTGACAGGGAGTAGCAGAGTCTATGTGATCATAAGACACAGATACAGACATCTGCCAACGAGGTCAAAGAAAAGAAGAGACTACTTTGATGTCAGTGCTGAGAGCATCATGAAGAAAGATGGACATCTAGACCTTGTAAATGTCAAGCTATACTCATCAGTGGCATGCATTCATGAATAGCAACTGACTTGAATGCTGTGCAGTTGTTTTCCATCACTAAAAATCTCACCAAATAAAAACCACTACTACCAAGTAATAAACGTCATGAGGAATTTGGATTTGGATCACAAAGAACATGAATCTGATTTAAATTCAGTCTATATTTCATGTGAGAAACTGCCTTTTGTCAAGCAGTTTTGTCAAGCTTTGCATTGACTTCATTTTTCTAGGGTGCAACCAGGTGCAGGTCATGGAAATATAGTGCTGGATGTGCCTTATGAAATAATTTGGGCAGCTGGAATCACATAGGCAATGAGCCTGGGGGTCTGCAGCCACCTTCCTGAAGTGCCCTATGTGTGTACACCTTGCTTTCTCCCCACATGAAAAGGTTTTGCTTAACACGCCATTTAAAAGGTCATCAGTAAAAACAAAGAAAAAACCTATAAGAGAACAACACCAAGAATGGCCAGAGTGTCTGGTGCAGGAAATGAGAATATAGCATTTTCCTAGGTCCATGGAATAACCAAGAGACCACCGGATAAAATTCCAGTGTAAGGCAGAAAGTAGGTGAAGCATTGTGTTTCAAAGAAAGCTGGAGAAATCCCAAAAGTCCAAGCCACTTCTAATGAGAAAAGATTCCTTCTTGTCTTCAAGTCTTGCTTGAACCCTGAGTGATTCCTAACACCTTTCAGAATACGAATGCACTGTGTCTGACCAAGATCAATTTGTGATGCAAAAGAGCAAAAACCTATCCTTCTGGAAAAAAGCTTTGTATTGGCAAATGCCACCTAGGTAGGGAGGAGAGAGGTACAAAAAGAAAATTGTAAGGAAAAAATTCCTTTTTTTGTCTTTTGTGCTGCCATTAAGAACCAAAAAATATCTATACATACATCTCAAAGAGAACACTATGTGAAGTTCTATTTCAAAATGCTTTAGGGATACCAGCAAACCAGTCCATCTAGTGGAAAATAAGTGCCAAAATGTCCTCAGAGGAATTTAACTGCCCTATAGTACCCTCAGGACCTTGTTTTGGGGTGACTCTATGATGTGTATTCCCTCTCATGACTCTATGCCAAAAAATTAATTTTGTGCCTTTTCTATGCCTTTAAACTGAGCTTGAGAGGGGAGAAAAAAAAATAAACCAAACTAACTTTTCAAAGCAGTGTCTCAAGGACAGAGAGATATACTCCTCTGTGTTCCCTGGCTGCAGTAGCACGGAGGAAGCACCCTTCATTTTGCTTCTTCAGCCAGCTCTTCAGTTTTTTTCCCCTTTCTCTCTGGTGTGCTTTCTGGGACTTTGAGTTTTTTTTTTTTTTTTCTTTTTTTCTCTTCTGGACTGTTTCAATAACATCAGAACACATTGGGAGAATTTTCCTTCAGGCCCGGAGGTGGCCTACTGCCAATGGCCTCGCTGACCCAGCTCTGAGAAGGAGAGAGACCACATGTACAGAAGGACTCTGAAATCTTTCCAGGTTTCTCTCCACCACGAGAGATTTTATTATTTAGCATTATTATTCTTTTCCTGTGTGCTGGTTAAAATAAATGGTTTTTATCTCTTTCACTTTCCTTCGAGGAAAATTTCTTTTTCCCGAACCTGGTGGGGGGAAGGGTGGTGTAACCTGTTTTTCTCTCAATGGATATATTGCTAGATTTTGGCCAAACTGGCACAGACCTCCAGTTGCAACATGGAAAGTCTGAGTATCTTCTGTGTTACACACGTCAGGCATATAATATCAATAACATAGAGCAACTGAAACGGTTTTAGGCACTTAGGTAAAGAATGTGATTTTTAAGCTGTACCACAAGACAAAAACCTGAAAGATCACTGTTTTTGTGGAATAGACTCATTTCCATGCAACTTTCAAAGTCTATCTTTAAACTATTCGTTCAAATTTCCTGTGGGAAAGGAAAGTAACCACCCGATGGTTAGCAGTATTTTCATTTCTAGCTTAAACAGAATTATGGCAAATACATAGCTGTTTACCTTACCCTTGAGCTATCTTTTCATTGAAATAGTTGGACCTTTAAAAAAATACAGAATGCATACATATCCCCACCTCTACTTTCTAGTTTCATAAGTTAGGTATAACAACATATTTTATTTTCCCATCCTCAGCAGACTCAAATCTCTCCTAAGAGTTTAGACCTTTGTGTTTCTGTTTAAATCCTTTGCATATAAGTGATCAGAACCATAAACAATAGTACAAAGGCAATTTATTTTGCAGACTAGTAGTGGTATGTAGCTGTGTCTGTTTATAACACTTTACCCACCTTACCACCTGCATTAATTTTTTTTCACAACTGAATGAACACAACAGCTCTCAATCATCCCATGACCAGTATGCTTATAGGTCATCATCACTGCAATTGATCAGAGCTTCATTGAAAAATCTTGTTATTAGTGCTCAACTACATGAGTTTGCATTTTATGCTCTGAACTTTTGATCCTTTTTCTATTCCTTGTCTACAAGGTCATCCTATACTTCTCAAATGCTATTTTCATCAGTAATAGTGGAAGCACGTCAGTAAATGTGGTAGCACTTAGTTACCACATGCCTGCACTTTTCACCCTGAAATTTGCAGCCAGATTTTTGCTTTCCAAGTTGAACATTTATTGAGGATTTCTGCATGAGAGGTAGGGCACAGAGCCTGGTCCCTTGCTGCCTGAGCAAGGAAGATGCAACCTAGTGCCAAGACCACCTCACCAGTGGGGCCAAGAAAGCAGGAATGGCCAACACTCCTGTAAATCTGGGTATGAGAAACATCTGTAAAATATTGCTGTTCATATATGAAGAAATATTGCTTTCACATATGAGTGGGTTTAAGCTTAGGGTTTTGGTGTTTTTTTGGTGTGAGTGCAGTTCATTCAAGAGTAAGTAGACAGAAACCCTTTTAACTTAACTCCTCTTTCTGGGTTTAGGAGGCGGACACAAATGTGTTGTGAGGTGCTCCACAGTTGAAGGGACAGGAGTGAGCAAGGGAACAGGAATGACAGAATTATAAAATCATTAAGGTTGGAAAAGACCTTTTGGATCATCAAGTCCAGCTGTCAACCACATATAACAACTCCTGCACTCCCAGTCCTGTCCCTTTTATAGATGATAAATTCCTTTATTTTGCTGCCAGTAATGTGACAGTCAGGATGCATCATCTATCTATTTCACCCACATGTATTTGAAATCTATTTAGTCTGAAGTAACCTTACAAAGCAGAAAATTGAGAATATTTTAAGGAAAACGCCAAGCCACCAGGAAGATAATTCACCCCTAAGTATATGTTGTTGTATGTATGTCCTTTTTAGTTTCTTCCCTCCTCCTCATTCCCATCTTAATAGCCATCATCTCCATCTTATGTGCTGATTTCCTATAGGACACTGTAGGAAACACTTGGCATAAGATAGATTAGGTCCACTGTGTTAACCTTGTCAAAGAAATCCGTTATCTTATATATAAAAAAATAATTAAACTAGTCTCTCACAATCTACCTCTCGTAAAACTGCACTATATTTTATTATTTTCATTTGCTTTCATGCCCTTGGTTCTGCTTTTCAACAAAAACCTTTTTAAGGATTTACACAGCGCTGAATAAAATCTTCTGCATTAGAAAGAATACTCTCTGCTTCTTCCACATACCACCTTTGCCACTTGGTCAAAATACAGCTACTATTCTGCCATTGCCCCATTCTAGCTTTTACCAATATATTAAATTTCTTGGTATGGCAAGATTGTACTTTTGCAATTTCTACTAATGCTTCCAATGTTTTCCAGCAATTTCTCTCCCCCACCTCCAGCCCTTCCCCAATGCTTCTTCGCTATGCAGTGTGAGTTGGGCCTGCATGTTAGATGTTGCAAAACACTCATTCCCATTTTCTGTACTGATTTCTGCTACAAAATCCATCATTTCCCAATTGGAAGTGTGGGTTGTTTAGTGAGAAGCATACAGAGCTGTAGGAGATTCACAAGAAATTCACACAGAGTGAATCACCACAAATAAGATGGAAACTGGCAAAATTTATCTGCTAGATTTTCACAAAAATCAAAGCCAAGATTTTGCAAGATTGAGTTATCAGTGAGTCTCACAAACCTATAAAGAGCAATAGCTAACTCTACAGCACTGATTATGCATTTAGCAGTTACAAATTTTCTGTCTAGAACAACTTCTTTCAGACATCTGTAGTATGACACTTTTTGACCTGCTACTTACCTCCTAGACACAATGTGAAACTGGGCCAGTTTCACTAAAAGGTTATGATACTCACTTCACAGCTGCAGCATAACATAATTATTAGAAGTTATATGTGTCAGACTGATTCACAGTGGAGAATCAGCAGAGAGTCAGTAGAAAATATGAAAAGGCCTTACATAGATTTTTGACTTGTACCTTATAGTGCTTTATCTATAGTGAAGCTAAAAATCCCTCAACTTTTAGTCTAACATTATGTATGCTGTTATACATACGCAAATAAAATATGATGTTATAGATCTTTCAAATGAAAGATCTCTTATCAGTAAAAATGTTTTAAATGTGTGCTTATACACACCTTTATTTTCTACATTATTTCTAATTATATCTGTAATGAGAATTTATTGCAATTGAGAAGAAGCATAATATATGTATAACATGTAATATTCATGAAATAAAGATAACATATTTTTCTGGTTTTTCCTAACAGAGTCACAAAATGAAGTGTTTTAGAAGCACAAATA
Organism: Monarcha castaneiventris obscurior; assembly: GCA_026261815.1. Taxonomy (NCBI): domain Eukaryota; kingdom Metazoa; phylum Chordata; class Aves; order Passeriformes; family Monarchidae; genus Monarcha; species Monarcha castaneiventris. The sequence continues at coordinate 7,205,751 of JAMPIT010000889.1, forward strand.
TCTGGAAATTCATCTAAAACAAACTTTTATGTAGGATCTTTTCCCCATCACTTCTAGCCAATTTACGAATGATTTTTACAGAGTTCTTTTCTTCCATAAATCTTCAAATGCCATCATCATATTTACAAGCTCCTCAAGGATCATAAATGTGTGGTAGATTGATGTTAAAACAGTGAAACATTCTTAGCATTTCCTTACATACAATGTTATTTTCACTTACTTACAAACTCTACAATAAATATTTCCTAAATCAAAGTTTCAGTCCTTTTTTCCTAATTTGCACTAACCCTTCTTGAATGAATGAAGAGGACTGAGAATGGCACACTCATTGCTGACCTGTAGTAAAGAAAGGTTATGCATGTTCACTTCCCTCACAGCTGGAGAGAGAGTACAGACCTCCAGCGTGCTACTCCTAAAACAGTGAGATAAAAATGCTCAGAGCCTGTGCTTCTGAGTGTGCCAAAATGCATTAGGCTGTACTTCCAGCAGCTGTGGACCAGGGATTGCCCATTAAAAAGGAATAAATATTACTGGTCCTTGTTGATGAAAAAGCCCAATAGGAAGCACCCTGGGGAATGATGCAAAGAGCAAATGGTGGATTCTCCTTAGAGAACATCCTGGCTGCATTGGCCTGATCAGAAACCAGAGAAAAAAAGGTAAAATATGTTTCAGAGTGAAAGATTGTGAGCTGAAAAGTTTAGTCATATTAAATATCTGCTATTCAAGTTGAGGTCAAAAAGAAGAAAAAGAAAAAAGAATTTAAAAAGATTACAGAAATGGATACATAAAAAGCCAGGAACAGGACAGGATTGCGGGGCTGTGTGTGCCGGAATTATCACCATGCACAGTGACCATGGCTGAGATGGGAGTTAGTGACCTGCATAGATATCTGGTTCCTATGAGCACCAGTGATATTGTCACTACCAAACAAGGCACTAAGGCATGCTTTTCCCTGCACTCCTATTGATGATGAGCACCTGGATATGCACATTTACCTGTGTCCCCATAAAACAGCAGGCATTTCTTAATTACAAACAAATTAAATTTGCTTGTGTTTACTGCTGCCTGGAAATTGTATTTAGAAGTGATTGGAAGTATCAAGAATCCAAAATGTTATGGCTGCAGTAAAAACTCAGGCAGGTTTCTGATCATTTCTTGGAGGGCTGCTGGGAAGACTGAATTTCTAATAGCCAGTGGCAGGCCCACTCAAGCCAGTACTGCTGGCTTTTGTGTCTTGGAGCAGAGAGGCAAATGTCTCTCTTCAGAGGAGGAACAAGCAAGTTATTGGCTTACAGGAGCTGAGACATGGCTCATGTGGGCATGTGAGGCTAAACATAACAGAGCTGCAAGATTTTATAGCACTGTATTGTCTAATCCTGCCCACACCTGCTCACAGGCTCTAACCTGCTCATAGGCAGATTTGATCCCTGGTCATTGGAGTCACACAAAACTTTGGGCTTTCTGAATACTCACAAAATAGTGATGAGAAGCTGTCCTCGATGTACTTGCTTGTTTTGCTTTTAAATTTTCTTGCAGAAAAGTGCTTTGTAGAAAAAAGAGTATTACTGAGATTAGCTGGTACAGAAGCCAGGGAGAAAAAGTCCATAAAGAGGAATTTCTGCTGGGATCATTCTACTAGCCTGAACAGCATAACAAACAGTGATAAAATGTACATCAGTGCTTGCCCTCAGTACAGGGGCCTGGAAGGAGCATCAGCTGGTCTGCAGCCAAGAAAACAGCAAGCAATTACCACAGCCTGAAGAAATCTTCAGCCAACATCAATTGCTGCACACTGATACTCTGGCTTTTGCTTATCTTTTTATACTCCCAGGCAAAAGGTGAGTTGAGGTGTGTTGCTTTGTCATGGCACTATTGAAGTAGTTTTTGACCAATGTAAGATTGTGCAGGGTTTTCAGAAAGGACAAGCATTGCTATGATGCTCCACTAACTTTGCTGGGCTGGACCTCACACAGTGCACTGTAAGAAACATACAGCATAACTTGCTAGAAAGCATCCAACATTAAGAACTCTTTCCTTCCGTTCATTTTTTATGGAAATCAGATTTTTAATTTATTCCATATTCTTTATAAATTTACAGACTGGACATATCTGGTGTGATGAAGGCTATAAATGCAAATATAAAACTTGGTTTTCTTAAACATATTTTCTAAAACCCAGGAGATAGCTGTAGTATAAACTGATCAAGGCAGAAAGAAAAAAAATGATGAAAAAGGTTTCCCATAAGGCCTGACTACAGAAGAGCACAACAGCTGTAAAAAGTCTTTGTCAGGGCCTTCCCTTCAACAATGTCACACTTCAGTAAAGTAGAGAGGTACAAAAACAAATGTTGCAAAGGCTAAGAAGTGTTAATCTCACATAGCATTAAAAGTGTCATGAACAGCATGGAACAAGCACTGTTTGCTCAGAGCAATTAGTAGGACCCAGGCTGGTGAAATCTCAGAAATACATTAACTTGTAAAGTTGAAAGGACTAGAAATGATACTGTAGGTCTGGCTTCTGTGGAATAAGGGGGAAAAGGTGGGTGAATCTAAGTTCTCAACTTTTCAAACTATTTAACTATTTAGTTGCTGAATATTGACAGTACTTAGAAATTAATGGAGATTTAACCACCTCTTGGGGTGGTCTCCATTGAGTCCCTTGGACTCATTGGAGTCCCTTGGACAGTAAGGGAACAAAATTGACAGGTTTTCCAAATTAATAACAATGGATAAATTAACATAGTTGCACCATCTAAAGAAATAAAGATATGTGATACAACCAAAACAAGGGAAATAGGTATCAATTTACTGCTTATTTCTTTCCTGTGGATGCTTGGATATCTCCACCTCTTTCAGGCGATCTACCTTTCTTTAAACACTTTCTTCACTGGCAAGGAAATTGGGCATATGTCAAGAACTTGTTAAGATTGCCTAGATAGGAATGGCTTCTAGATTTGATTATGAAAATTTTTTTCAATTCCTCATTCAGAGCAACCAAGCAAACACTACCTGATGGTCCAAGGAATTTAATTATTTAATGGTTTGAGAAGTGCTTTTCCTGGAAAGCAGGGTTTTCTCATTAAAAAAAAAAATTTGTAAAAAACGTTTTATGTTTAATGGTAGAGAAAAAAGACTAACATAGTTAGAAAGCACTGTCCATTCCAGATTCAGAAATTATATTACTGATGGACATACATAGTCATGTGTGTTCACCAATAGGATATACAGCAGATAAAGAAAGGCATATGTTTTGAGCAGCAATTCTAAACATATTGTCAAAAGACAGCTAAAACAAATGTATTTGCTTTAGAAAACTACCATGAAGTCTAGTAACACTATGATTATACACTTCTGCTAGTGCTAAACAATCTGTGGTGGAAGTCTGAAAAAGAAATCATGTCTTCTGTCTCCAACTGGATCCTGAAGTCCAGCTGCATTATTACTCAGCTGCTTCTGAGTCTGCATTTCGGGTCTTCTTTCCAGCATTTTCCAAACACAAGCCCCTCAATATAATATTATTTATTCCAGTTAAAACTGTCCACATGATCCATAGAAAAAGAGTATGTGAACAAGGGTAGAAAACAAGCATCATGCTACCTTAGAAACTTTCCTAGAAAGTCTCACTAACCCAAGGTTAGTAATGGGATGGGCTCTGAATTAAACAAGATCATGTTCTCCCACATGGCCCCTGTGAAAAGTGCCTAGCCATCAGCCTTGTTGCACTTTCTTTTCCTGTCAGGATCTAGGATTTATGTTTGCCAAGATAAACCATTTTTATTTAGCAGGAAAAACTTGTGTGTTCTCAACCTTTCCAAGGTGAAACAAAGCCAAAGCTTTCTGTAGATATAAAATTATTACTATATTCCTGTCAATGTAAAGTAGTGAGATTAATACTGTTAAAATAATTCCAACTATTGATAGAAAGTCTGCAATGAAAATCTCCCTTGATTGTTTCTAAGTGATTGATTTTGTGCTTTTCACAGGCATTTTAGTAAAACAGAACAAATGTCCTGCAGTCACATGTGCTGAAATAGAATAGCCTAAGCAGCTATCGTTGAATATTTATGAAGAGAATTTTCAAATGAGTAGCGATAAGTTGCTAGCAAGAAGTGCTGCTAAGAATTTAATATAGTGAAGGAGCTTAACAACATAGGCAACTGTTTTGGTTTTAAATACTGAAATAATCAATACAAACATTAATAGTTCCAGTTAAGACTTAGTGAGCCACCTATTTCCCAAACCAGGATTTTGAAGACTATCTATTAATTTCAAACATACTAGTATCTTTTAACAGTTTGTAAACATATTCAATAAAGTCCAAAGAGAGGCAAGAACTGAAAGAATACCTAGGTACTGAATAAATGGAAACATCCACAGGTTGCTTGAGCACAGCTCTTTGGTCAAAAGAAAATAACCTGGGCTTTAGACTGGCTTCATTTGATAGTTATGTTAATAATATTGATGTAATATTCTAAGCAATATATTTCAAACTGAAGCATATTTCTCAAAGAGGATTAAATGGAAACATTTATCATTTCACAGTAGGTTCATTAACAATCTGGCTTACTCTGAGGACTGATTATCCAAAGAAAAAGGATACAGAGGTCAAGGTCATGCACTTGAAGGTAACAAGAATTTCTGTGGCATGCCATGGGCTCATCAGGTTCAAGCATATGAAGAAACTAAGAGATGTAAGTATTTATTTAAAAGAGAATGACTACAAGCTACTAATGTAAATTGTTTGTGAAACAAAACCAATTAAAACTTAGTGCACTTCAGAACATATTGCTCTAAAGGATATATTAATCTGCAAATCTATGGTGAGACGTTATCTGGAAAATAATTTGAAACTCACATTACCGCAAGATAAGTTTAGACAAAATTAATATGGTCTTCCAGGATGGCCTTGAAAATAATGTTTTCTTGGTGGACAATATATAAAAGACAGTCTATCTAGCCTGAGACTTCTAAAAAGCAATTGGTTTCCTCAACCTAAGAAATGAAGGCTGTATTCTGTAAATACACTGAATATAATATATATCAAACACCACTGAGGAAAACATCTTCTTTAAGCTAAAATAGAAATAAATTGGCGTAACTGGGCCAGAGGCTGGCATAAGTTCATGGTGACCTTACAGAAATACATCTACAAAGCAGCACTTGCAAATATCTGGGATAAAAACCATTATCAAAAACAATAAATAAAAACAATTAGAGTGATCTTGATGTCTTTATGAAAGGCATGAATGAGCATGGTATCCAGCAGTATCTGGATGGCAGTCAACCATCAGGAACTCCCTGTGTACTGACAAATTCTCTGGCTTTTCTTCTTTCGTGTGCTTTTGTGTTAAACAAAGAAGACACATTCAAGTCCGTATATATTTTTTTCCAATTCATCTTGCAAAGGGAGTCTGCAAAGCAGACATTTGCAGCAGGATAGTAAAATCAGCACATCTTCATGAAGGGAGTGCATGTAGGGCTGCACAGAACTTCAAGGTCTAAGTTACTTTCACTTTTGTTCATTTCATATCAAAGTAAATATGGGTGCCACTACCTTTCAGAACTCTAACAGACTGGTCTTTCATTATCTCTTATTAGGGAGTTTCTTTACTTTCATGCCTGTTCATAACTTGTGTTAGTTAGTGGGAATTCTATTTGTGCACTGATTTGAGAACAGACCTCTCAGATATCATGTAAATGGCTTTACAGACGACTGGCCATTGATGACCAACTGAGCGAACTGATATTCTCATGCACTACTTACCAGAAATTGTATTTAGACTAGGAAAAGGTATTTTAAGAGTTCCGAAGGCCACGGTAAGGGAAAATGAACAATTTAAATTAAGAGAGGAGCGCCACAAAGGCATAAGTTCAGGTCATCCTAAACTAATGATCACACTCAGCCAGCCGCCCCCCCCCCCCGCCCCCAAAAGCTGTTTGAGCCACATGGCTCACACAGAGTGGGATTCACTCCCAAACAGAATTATCTGCCTCCTGTAGGCTAGCTAATCTTGCCCCATCTCTAACCAAGGAGGAAAAGCACAGGGAGTAAACCTCTACTTGGAAATACTTGTCTTTTTCCAATAACTGGATGCCCAGTGCAGGATGTTAATCTTTTAATGTTTAAAATCATGAGCTGAATCACAACCTGAGTGGGGCACATTGTAGGGGAAAGGTAGGACGCTTAAGGGGGATCCTTGAGTGCAAATAAGCTGTTTTGTCAAATATGTCTGAAAAAGCGTCAAGAAATATCATTATTCTTTTTCTGATTTAAATTATATAAAAAAATGCATTTCTAATTAAACAGTCATTTCTGAATCAGCAAGTGTTGATCAGAAGACAGGTGATTAATGGAGGAATACAGCATCTAAACTGGAAAGAATCATTAGAAGAAACTGTTGCTGTTCCAAAGGCATGCAGTTTAGGTGGTATTAGCACAAATATTTATAGCTATGGTACTAGAAATCAGTAATTACTGTGGAAATAATCTAGATTTCCCTGCAGTAGCCTCACATGATTTCTCAGTAATAAGCTACTGTGTTCCTTTTTCCAGGCATAGTGGAAGCAGTCCCACAGCAGGACATAATGTTATTTTCTAATAGAGTTATTATTTCGCTATTTTGCAGATAGGACGCTGCAGCAAATTGAGCAGCAGTTGTGGGAATGCCGTTTAAAAATCCCAAACAACAAACCTTTAACCTTGTGATCTGACTGCCCTAAAAGCCTGTTCATCATCTCAAGCTTGAATACACATATGAGGCTTATAGTGAAATGTGAGCCTATAAAATACATGGAGGAAAACAAACTTTGCTGCCCTAGAATGTGGGAAATACTAGCAGTCTCATGGGCAGCTGTTGAAATTACAAAGAGAACCAGTGTTAAGGATGTGGCCAGGATACTGAAGCTGAATTTTCAATTTGATTCTTTGTCTGTGTTAAGAGTAATAAATGAGCAATTACAAAAAGAACAATAGATGAACAGACAGGGAGAAAGGTTGCACAGTAATTAAATTTCATTCCTGAAAAGCATAAGTATGTGCATATATGATATACAAATTAACTCTTTTTTCATTCTAATGCAACGGCTCCTATTGTTTTGCAATTCTTTTGCGTCTCACATCTTTCTTTTTTTGACTTTGAGAAAACTAAAACCAGACAGCTTCTTTAAATAAGACCATTATAATAAGAGCTAAAATTTCCTAAGTCATTGTAAAAATCCCAAAATAAACAGAATGATCATGTGAAAACAGCCCCAATGGCAATTGAACTTACATCAGAAGTCCAAATAAAATGGGAATAAAAAAGTACTTGTGATAAAAATATGTCTGTCTTCAAAAAAATTGCATTTTGTGGCAGAGCAGTATTTAGTTTTAAATATTTTTCTCCCCCTTCCTGATTTGAATGCCATAATTTACACTGAACAGAGTCTGGGAGATACGTCATCTTGTATATATTTATCTATATATCTACATGTACATATATATATATGTATGTATGTATGTATAAATCCATGTATATACACACATATATATACAACATACACATTATGGTTTTGGTTTTGTCTCCCAAGTGTGATTCAATGAGATTTACTTCCATGAGTATGTGAGTTCTTTTTTCTCTCTTCTTCTCTTTCTTTCAGCCACACAAAGAAATGACGCCCCAGTGAACTTTGTCACCAGGTGGCTTTTGCTTTATTTAGCAGCAACAGCCACAGAGCTGTATTTGGTTGGGTTTTCTCAAACGCTGCACTTGTTAACACTCGTCAAACAGAGAAAAAAATAAAAGGGTACATTTAATTTCTCTCTCAGTATGAAAGAGATGTGCAAAGAACCAGCAGCTTTCTAACTAGGCAGTAACAGGTACAGTGCAAAACATTTACAACACTTGAAAATATCTGGAAATGAAAGCACTCCAGCTGAAATATAATCTTTTTGCTTGGTCTTTTGATGCATAATTGTCAATATGCTAGTGGGAAGAAGTCATATTATCCAACTGGGATCCATTTACAATAAAGCAACCAAGTAACAAATGTTTACAAAAACGTAGAGCTTGTTTTTGGAGAAAAGAATGTCATTCCACTGCCACCAAAGCCGAATGGTGTGTACAGTTAGTAAACCTTTTCTCAGTTGCAAAATTAGTGTCAAATTGCTAAGGCCATAAACTACGTCAGCATAAGTCACTCTCATTAATTTGATGGGTGAAGGAAGGATTTTCAAACAGCAGGTTTCTCATTTTGGTTTTTATTTTAATCAGCTAAATAATGAGGTGGGGGTAGAGTTGCTTAACCAGGCCAAGGGAAGAAGAAAGCAGAATCATCTTAAAACACCAATCCTGGATTTAATAGCCTACAACAAAACACTAAGCAGGTCAGCTTCATGGTTCAGCAATTCCTAAAAGCCCTGTCTACTTCTCAACAGCTTATCAGCGGCCAGTGTGTAAGATCTCCCAATGAGATCTGATTTACAGCGCTAAAGGGTTTTGCTGCAAAAATGAAGGGCAAGAATGGCACAGTTTTCTTGTACATTCTGTCTGTGCACACATATATTAAGAAAAACTCAAACCCTCAGAAACCAATTTGGCCCTCACGATAAGGATCTCTTGCATTTTTCGTTGACATAAACAGGTCACAAAGCCTGGAAAAGCTTACATAGAATTCAGCAGCAATCTGGTTTGCTTTTTCTGGGTCAAAGTCAGAGTTTATCTTGTTAAGATATCTAATTGAACACAGCCCATGTGATACAACAGCACTAAGTGCATTAAATGAGGAGGCAGTGGGAAGTGGGGGATGCTTTTATTTCTGTATGGTGTTGGAAGGATGCAGCTTCCTGGAAATACCTAAATTAGCTTTGAAATGGCTATTTTTTGTAGCTGGCAAAAAAAGATGTCCTACTTCTATAATACATTTTTTGTAAATACAGAGAGTTCAAAGCTAGTTTAGTAGACTGTGGTTGTGAGATGAAATAAAATAAGCAAGCTGAACATACTCTGATCTCTGTTTCGCTGTGGTAAATCTGAAATAATTTTATTGTTGCCAGATGAACAATGGCAGATTTTCATTGAGGTACCCAAGATCAAAAGCAGACCCCAAATGTCAAGCGAGTTAAAACCACAAACAGCATGATGTAAGACAGAGTTGCACAAACCAGGCTGTATGCAGTTCTCAGTAAAGTGAATTATATATAATAACACTTATAGTTTCCTAGTACTATTGGATTTGCCTTTTTACATAAATGCTTAAGTTATGATAAAAAACAGAGCTGTGTCAGTTCTTTTCAGTCTCAGCGCATTTGCTATTAGCATAAGAAATGCTGCTTATGGCAGAGGCAGCCGTGCTTGAAATTTCTGAATTAATGGATTTGATTTCCTCTTGAGACAAACCATCAGCCTTGCAGTAATGGAAATAGATATAGTTGGTAAAACAAATAAAAAGCTGGCATGCAGATAAAATGGGTTTCAGTATAAAATAGTAATGTTGTAATTGAAGTGAACAATTACAGGGTTGCTCCTAGGCACAAAAGAAATACCATGAAAATGAAGTAATGTTTTTGTTAAGTATAGACATTTCATGAAAACGTAGAGCTGTAGATGTCATTGTCTGGAGAAAAGAAAACTATAGTTATTCTCCTTAGTTCAGATACTTTAATAATATTTTGCTAATTTTAATAATAATTACTAATGTTAAATCTAAATTTTGCATGGGTGGAGGGGAAAAAGAGACAGAGAGCAAAGTTTTACAACTGCTACTGAGCCAAAAGGCTTACTTGCCTTTCAAGTGGTTTTGGCTATCAGGGGTCAAAAGCCTGCCGTCAGAATTTTTGGAAGACAGGGAGAGGGGATACAATTTTCTGTTGGTAGAAGAAAGCATCTTTTGGCAGGGCTGCAACACTGCCAAAAAAAAAAAAAGCCCCAGCAGAAAGGGAGAAATGCTGGCCATACTTGGTAATCAGCAACTGGAAACTACGAGGTTCCCCTAGGGGAACAGGGGAGGAACATGCTCAACATCAGATCTCTTTACCAAAGACATTTCCTCTAACTGGGTCGCTCTTCTGGCTGGCTTTCAGCTATATACACCGCTGGGGAGAAACAGGGACTTTCAGCATATGAGAGCCTTTCATGTTAACGTGTAAAAGTAAAAGTAATGAAGCACACCAAAAGCCACCAATGTAAGTGTCACCTCAAATCTGAGAGTGCATTCATTAACTCCACTGCAACAAAATGCTCTGTTGTGTCTTGTATTTCCTCTTGCTTTGTACGTGTGACAGAAAGTGCTCTCATCACTATTGTTTGTAGAGATCTATTAATTAACAAATCATGATTGCTGTCTTGACAGTCAGCGGAGCACAAAGCTCTTCTTGCAGGGGGTGAGCCACAGCGCCCTGCGTGGCACAGCCAATGCTGTCTGTGCATTGCCTTTCCAGCAGGGGTACCAGGAGCTTGCCTGCACACCACTGGGGCAGGCATGGCTGATGGCCCTGCAGCTGTGCCACCCACGCATGGCTAACGTGTTTCACAGCTGCACTGGCTTCCTGCTCCCAGGAGCAAGTTTTTAGGTGTTTTCTGTCCCTTGCCGGGGTAACCATGGCAAGGCAGAAGGTGCTGGTGGGCAGGCGCTGCTCTGTCTGCAGCCCAGCCCCTGGGGTCTGGCAGTCACCTTCTGCAGGGCTGGGTCACTCACTGAGGGAGGCAGCTGTGTCTTCTGGAGGAGCCTTTTGTGAGGAGACTCCAAAAGCCGTGATTTGTTAATATTCCTTATTTAATTGTAAAAGCTTCCAGTATCCTGCATGGTGTTTAAAACACCCTGGTAGATCTTCTATACGTGAAAGCATTTTCTACAGTAACTACTCTATCAAGCCAGATATAATAGCAGTCTACTTATATATGTCACTCTGTAGCTCTCACACTGAAATTTTACTGCTTTCTTCACATTTTTGCACTTATATAAATATGCCCACATAGCACAGGTGGATTTCTGAATCATCAAATGTGTCATTTCCATAAGGAGAATTCTTTTGAAACAAATGAATAACAAATGTATAATGGTTTAAATATATTTAGTGTTTTATTTGGTGTTTTAAAGGCTCTTCTGAAAAGTTTTAAACACTATTATGTGCACCCATAGAATACAATATACACTTAATCTGTGGAGGAAATAAATGTCTGACATAAAGATTTAGATCTTTATTTTTCTCCCTTGACATGGTGGCTGGTGACACATAAATGTACGTTTTTTTTCTTTCCCTTTGACAGAGTAATAAAAATCTCATTATCTCTGAATAGGCAGCAATTTCGTTATCTAATCTTTTTACCAAAAGGTTAGTTAATTAATCAGAAACAAATCCTGATTATTATTTCAATAGAATTAGAAAGACAAATCACCAGAGTACGGCTAAATAGGGCAGGCCTGTGGTTTAACCTGCCTCATTTACATCCAAGTACAATGATTGTCAGGAGCTCGCAGTGAGCAAACAGCCCCGAGAACATAAGCCAGCAGATGGTTTTCTCTTGTCGCTAGCCTTTCCTCTCCTCTAATGCCTCTGATCCCATTACCTCACTGAATCTGTTACCAGGGTAACTGTTAAATTGCTGTGAAAGGCATGGTAATAAAGTAACCTGTCACACTGGCAATAAAAGCAGCAGAATTTTCCTGTTCACTGAACTTTTCAGCTCATCAATACTCACTTTATGGAGAAATTCACCACTACACACAGGTCAGCTGCAGGAATTGTTTGTGAGGTTTTTGAAAAGCAAACCAAAGTTCATGTAAACATGGGAAAGTTATAATTAAAAACTGGATTCAGAAATGCACACAGAGATAATGCTTTGCTATTTGCCGTAGAAGGTTAGTAGGAGATTAGAGATATTCAGGTTCTTTCTTTTTTTAAATTATGTTCTATAAATAACCTTTACCACCAGCAGGATGGTGATTAATCCAAAATCATTTTGATAGTGTTTAAAACCATAGCCTCCATTGCATCAGGTTGCTTACTTTTAGCAGCTGTACTCTGACCTACTTGCTAAAGTGAATTTTTTATCACAGAATAATCTAATGCCAGAAGGATTCATTTAGAAGTCTTTCCCAGCAGTTGTCTATGTTCCATTGTTTTATGGACTTTGAAGCCAATGTGATATCTTTAACAGTTTTTTTGGCAATATGTGTCTGTTTCCATTAATAAAATCTTACTGAATGTAATCCTAGAGAGAAATAATGCATATAGTCACTGTGCCAGTCCCAGCTGAAAATGCATCTCCCAGTTTTCTAATGTAACGTATCTGACTACAACTTTAACCAAAAAACAGTAGAGCAAGATTTCTTTTTTATTCTTTCCTTTTTTATTTTTTTTCCCAGCAATACATGACGAGAGGTTTTTCCATAGGGCACATGCACTGTTTGTCACTGATCAGAGCTGCATTTGAAAATGTCATGTGGAAAAGCCCTCCTGACTTCAATTAGGCTCACAAGAAACTGTAAGAACATGAATGAAAAAGAGAGTGCATATCTAATCCTTGTTATTAGCCTTTTGCAGACTCTACACTTTCAGCTTCATTTGGTAATGCCATTAATTATACAGCGCTAACCTTGGAATATATTGGAGTTTCCTTCTTGAGAGAACTTCTCTGTCTCTTTTTTTTATAATTATTATTCTTTTCTTTTAAACTTGCAGACACTTACAGCTTGTTATGAAAAATTGAAAGCATTTCTTTGACTGACAGCTAGCATGAACTGCAGTACATATTCCAGCTGCAGGCCACAGAAGAGAAGTGTCTTTATATAGTAGCCACATTATATAGTCCTGAGAGCATGGATTTAAAGTAAAGCTTCTGGCAAATAAATCTTTGAAGAGATTATATTCAACCTGTAGGTAGCCACATTCACAACAATACCTTTTGTCAGTCTGCTGCTGATAGGCAGGGGCTGATTTTACACACCTGAATAAAGCCATATTTGTGGCTTTACTAAAAATTCTCAGAACTCTGGGAGTTGCCTGGGGAGGAAAGGGCACAAAGATGGTTCCACTGCATTTAGGTGCAATGTCAAGTGTGAGTTACTTGCACAGGCCAAGGTTCTTCCAAATTCTGGAAATCTTCAGAGGAAGTTTGTATGAAGAAGGACAAGCCAACTGCCCACAAAACCGCTAATTCACAGCCTTCAGCAGAGAAACACTTATTAATCCACATAAAATAAAACCATTTATGCTGATCTATAACCTGGAATTTAACTGGACTGTTTCTGAGATTTAGGGAACTAAACCTCTCTGCTGTCTGGTCTGTATAGCACAATTACAGGTAAATGTGGAAATATGTCCACAAATAAGCCAAAATCCTTGCCAAGTCACTGTTCTCATGAGATCATTTTGCAGGTGTCAGAAGTCCCAGTAAGATAGCCTTTGCAGAATCTTCACTCTGTCCTCTTTATTTTTAAATATGTCATGAAGGGTGATATGAACATAGTTTCAATGAAAGAACTGAGTTTTTAATAGATGTCATTGTTTTAATTTAAAATTTACTTTAAATTGTGTGCATACTGGATTGTTCACGATTACACTTTCACAGAACGCAAACATAAATGAGATGTCAACATGGATAAATTCCTTCCTTTGAAAATGTCTATGAATATTCATGAGCAACATTTGTTAGCTCATTTTCCCAGCTCTGGTTCAAATACACAGAGCAGGGTTTCTGTGCTCTGCATCAGCCTGTATGGAAAAGCCTTTCTGCTGCACAGATTCTGTTGGTGTAAGGAGGCACTGTCTTTGGATGGTGGCTTTCTTCTCCAATTTGATTTAACCATCCTTATGGCTGCAATTACATATTCAAAAACAATCAAGAGTCCACACTGAGCTGAATTAGAGCTGGTTCCATTTATATTGCCACACCTTGGGTTTGCCTCACTGAAAACTTAAAATTACAGCATCAGAAATTAAAAATGGTGTCAGAAGAGAATTAGAGCGGCTGTCTTTGAAAGAGAAAAAAAGAAGAGTAATTGTGTCCCTCCTTCCACCAGATGCTGTGTCCTTATTATTGTCCTCCTCAATAGCATGTTGTGACTAGACTCGCTATACAGTGTATAGCCCTTTTCTCCTAGGATTAAATTCATCTCTGTGCACTGGAGCATCATGCAGCCACAGCACCACAGACCCCATGCTTTCAGCCCTTGTGTGCTGCACAGTCCTTGCACGGGTGTGGATTGCACCTTCCAGCTTTAGTTCCAAAGACAAGTGGCAGTAAAAATACCACAGACTTAGATACACCATGTGCTGCTGGGAGTTTTCCACCCTCCCTGACTAAAGTTAGTTTCTGAATGTTGTGGTCAGCCATCAGATCCGGAGAGTTTAATTTGCAAACATAGCTAGGCATTTCCCACTTCTGGTGTGGTCCAGACACATGACTAACATTTTTGTATCGCTCCTAGCTTTGTGACGAATTAAAACTTCAAATGCGTCAGAACCAAAATTTTCAGCCCAACTCCTCCAATGTATTAAGTGTCTTTTGTCTTTTTTCTCCTCCTTGGAATGGCAATATTTTCCTTGCTCCATTTCTTTCTCTGAACATTTCTCACTGTCTGTCATTGCTGCCAGTATTAAAGTTAAAGGGAGAAAAAGGAGCATAGCAACAAATTTAAAACATATTGAGCTACTCTCATTGAATACTTTATAGTGGGCCAAACTTGAGAAACAGATTCATGGAGAAAAAAAGTCCCAACACTGCTGCTGATTTCAATAGAGTTTTATTGATTTGCATCAGTCAAGTAACCAAACTGCAGCTATTTATCTTGATGGAGTGAAAGAATTGGGAAGGACATCTGTCTCTCAGGGTTACTATATGGTTTGTTTGATCTTACCTGTATGTATGATTGATCCTGCTAGCTTATATTTAATGCATCTCTTATCCTATGACAGTGGAATAGTGTAAAACTGCTTCTTCCTTTGTTTTATCTTTTAACATTTTACACTGTGCTCCCTGTATTGTCCTTTTTTTCATGTACAAATTAAAAATTTACTGCTCTTATATCCAACATAGACAATTATGTACGAACATCAATCCTATCACTTACCCTGAAATAAAGGTTTATGATGCAAGCAGTTTTTTGCAGTCCTTCACACTGCCAGAGACCTGACTGGGGATGGGAGGAGGGACAACAAAAGCTCACATCAACCCTGAATTTTTGATGTCGCTGCTGTTTTGTGCTGTGACTTCATGCTCCCTGAAGAAACAAGATGCATCAAGCGGTGCCTAAAACACGTTCTCTTCAAACATTGGGAATGATTATTTCAGCAAGTTTTAGCTTTCAGCAGCAACATATGTAGCAGCAGCTGTGCAGTAGTGCTTTGAGGCCACGGGTACTTTGGAACCCATAAGAAAACTGTGACTTGCATGTAAAGAGCAGGAAAATTATTTTTTCCCCATTCAAAATTGTGCTGAGACTTCAGAAGCTTAAAGGACTGAGAAAGCAGCTTACTTCACCCACTTGGATGCAATGATCTCCCCTCCAAGAATTTTAATAGATTTTTTAATATATATATATATATGAAAAAATTTGACCAATAAAAATTTTCCACTCTTTTAACTAACTGGTTTGCATCAAAATTTCACACCAAACAAAAGTGTCTTTAATCCCTAGCTAACCTCTTTTCCTCTCCAGCTCTTCCATTCACGATTTTTTCCATTATTTTTCTTTCTATATGTAACCAACAGAAAATTCATGGTCTGAAGATCAAAGATGAAGTTTAATCTTCAGATTGTGCTGCTTATGCTCATAAACCACTCAAGCCCCAATCCTGCTCTCCGTGACAGTGACAGAATCCTTGATTCAATTATAGGTTACAGTCAATGGGGAACACGCTTTAATCTGTGTACAAACAAAGGGATAAAACAGAAACATGTACCATTCTAAGGATGATACTTTATTACAGTGAGACATCAGTCAGTGTTGCAATAGTACAGGCTGGGTTTGGAAAATGGAGGAGATTAAATTGTCTGCTGGGCTATGGCTGCCTCATGCACAGACTGGCGCACGTACTGCTCTGCTTCTCTGTCATTTATCTGGCTCACAAAGACTCTGATCCACTACATGTTGTGTGATAGAACAAATTTCATGAGATGAAGGATTCCCAGAATTATTCAGGATTAGACCATTATTCTAAACATGATAGGATTTTTCAAATACTATTCGGATATGAGAAATTATTCCGGGGAGTAATTCCATTGAAATAATCAACGTTTTTGCTCAAGCATTAGCATGCTCACATATCAGGGTGTCTGGAATCAGTTTCCACATTTGCTAGTGCCTTTTTAACACTCAGTGCTGAGTGCTTTTTCCAAGGTAAACTTAGAGGAAAGGTAACTTTGCAGAGAGCTGGCTGGGCTGTAGCAATGACAGCCTCCCACCACATTAAAGTAGGATTCCTGTATGAATCATGCTGACATTCCCCAAGCTCCATTATTGTTATTCCAGTTTCAGAAAACACTTTAACACATGCTTCATTTCAAGACACATGTTTCAAATATCATGGGATTTTGGCATTTGCTTAAGTACTTTCACAATGTGATTAGCTAAACAGTGAGGGAGGGACAGCCATGGAGAGAAAAAATAATTTTGGAACTAACAGCCCTTCCATGTATAAATACTTAATTTTTAGCCCACCCATCTCACTCCCTCATTTTTTCTACTTTCCACCCCTTGAATTGCAGTAGTCTGAGTGTTGTGACAGCATTTAAAGGATGGCAAGCACGGGAAGAGAAGAAGTAGGCAGAAGTCTCTCTGTGCCACTTGCTTCAGCAAGTGTCTGCTTCTGCCCCCTCCATTACCAAGTGCAGCACATTGGCCTGTTAAACAGGGATTTTTTCTGTTAAAAGAGCTTGTCTTATTTTTTTTTTTTTGCACCAAAAAAAAAAAGGTATATTTGCACTGTTGAGACTTCTATTTTTAAAAATATGCATTAATTTTATCAAGTGATGCTTAATAACTGGACATAACTGTGTGCTACAATGAAAAGTAGAACAAACTCTTTTGGGAAGGAGGGTGAAAAGTCTAGGCATGATCTGAGAGCAAATAGCAGCTCATTCAGTGCTCACATCATCTATAAACCATCAGTAACCCATCTCTCAACTACTGTAATAATTTTAACACACCTCCATAAAAAAATGTATTATTTGATATCTAATGTGATTAAGCTTCATGGGTTGTACTTTATTAAATCCCTGTGTCTTCTTCCTGTCATTTTCTTTGAATAGCAGTTACATATATATGTATAAAAAAAAAAAGTAAATTGTAGCAGATTGATTTAAAATACACAAGAATGAGTTAGCAGAGCAGAAATAGAGAATATCCTGTGAACAGTGATGTAACACAGGAAAAAGAACCTTTCAGTCTGCACTTCCCAAGAAGATCCTGAACTTCTCTCAAGTTCCAGACATTTCACACACCAGGAGAAGGCCGTACAGAAAGGTATGTGAAAAAACAAATAGTTTACTTCCCACTGGTGTAGTTATAGAAGGTTCCTTTACTGTGGGTGCCATTTAAAAGCCAGTGTTTATCAACAGGTAGCACACAGTTACTGCAGTTGTTTCCTGCAAAGCTCTGCTGCTTCAGAAGCTGCTCAGTGATAGGTCTTGGCAAACACTGACTTTTAAGTGGCAACCAGTATAATTACAGCATTCATGAAAGTGAGAGATGAACAGAGCTGACTGAAAAGGAGCCAGGTATCACATTGTGTGGGCAAGGGCCATGCCTGGCTTCCCACACCACGCTGTCGATGCCACTCGGTCCAGAGGAGCAGGGTGCCTGCTATCCCTGTCCTGCACCATTCCCAAGCTGGAGCTGTCAATTTTTATTTTTTTTCCCCCCAAACTTCGCAGTGGATTTTATAATGAGGCGGTTTTGAAAGAGCAAGAGGTCACCAAGCATCTTTGCATGCCAAAGATAAAAGTGAAACTCATTTAATCTGCTCTCTTTCTATTCACATTGTTCTGTGGTTGATGGACATCAAGAAACTAGGAGGGTCACAAAGATGGCATGAATCCGGTGGATACAAGCCAGGCTATGTATGTCTTAAAGCAACTCATTTTACAATAGCATCCATTTGCCAGATACATTCTGTTCTTACCATGAGGATGTAGTTCACTTTATAAGCTAAAGTTCACATATGAACTAAAATTCATTTTGTCATATGAGCTAAAATTTGACACCAACATTCATAAAAATATTTGCATTTAAACGAGTCCTATTTCATATGCAAAGACAACCTCTTGATGCCAGATTTAATGTTATTCATGCATTAGTGTTATTCTTGTCTGTGCATCGTATGTTGTGAATGGTTCTATGGTCCATAGGAAAATAAAGAAGAATACTGGTTTGTTAACGCTAAGGGGCTTAATTACAGCTACATAGATGAGCTGGATTTCAGCACTTCATTTTTCCATCATGCTGTGAATGCAGCATGATATAGTTTGTCATCATATGAATGTTCAAAATGTGAGTAGTTGTTCAACTGAATAGTTTCATTGAAATCAATGGGCCTAACTCACACAAGTAAGGTCTTATAAAGCTGGAATATATTTATATTCATACTGAAACCATGACTTCCTTGTTCATTGCTTCTTAACTTGCATTATTATCTGCTGCTATCATCACTCAGTTTCACTGGGGAGTATCCAAAGCAAAAAAATGAATCAGTTTCTATAATTTTTGGGGACTCAGAGCAGTCACTTGAATGCAAATAGTAAAAGTCATCTGAAATAAAAACAATTATCTGAAACGCAAACTCATTGTTTCATCTATAAGTAATTATTTTTGTGGCAGCAGGGAAAATGCAAACTAAAATATTTATAGCTCCTAACACCACATATTTCAATGTACTCCTACTTCCCTTACTGCATGGTACACCTTCCGCATTTAACAAGCCAAACCTGCATAAGAAAGCAGTGCTTGCACAGGACTGAAGGTATATGAGTTTATGGATAACCATAAGCACAGGTTTCCTTTCTGCACAGATTGCATTTTTCGTTCTCATTTGACAGCCTTTGACAGCCAGTTGTCAGGGGAAAAGAGCAGGATTGCACTCTAAATGCTCAGTTTTCCGAGTGATTCATCTAAAATGTTACCTGAAGTACAATTTTGCCCCATGGATGCGTTACACACATAAAACATGTGCTGACCTGTTTTGTCTGTGCCATGTATGTATAGCCTCTGCACAAGGGCACATGAAAGTTTGAGTGATAGTCATCAGAGGGATGCTGTCATCAGACCCTTATGTTAATTTATATGAATACAATACAGCAAAACACAGCCAACAGAGAATTCCCCAGTGCAGTCAAAGGCACCACGACAGGCAGCGTGCCACCACCTTTGAGACCATTAACTGTAAAGGTGGAAATACAGCCATCATTATTGCTCAATTAATCTCACCATCATCTTTGAAAACTTTTTCCGTAGCACTCTTTTTTCTCAAAGGAAAAAGAAAATTTCCAAAATCGTCTCTCTCTGCACAATTATAGTTCTGAAAATCACTGGACAGAGTAGCAGCAGAATGATGGGAAACAATTTTGTCTTATATTTGTGTGGTCTCTGCTTCTTATGGTTAAATATATCTATGTCTACTTTCCTTAAAAAAAATAAAAAAAGGAGAAAATAAGATGAGAGAAATAGCTGTCATATAAAAATAGGACAAAAGATACAGGAGTAGTGCTACCCAGTTTCCTGTTCAGATAAGATAATGAAAAAGGGGACTGTTTAGGTGAATATATATGCAGATATTTTATTGTCTTGCACTTTCAGTACTATACTAATATTTTAACTTTATGATTATATTTTATGATATTATTATTATTATTCAAATTTGCAAATCAAAAAAAAATCACTGCAAAACTCCCCACCAGAAATAAACAAAGTATCTACTCCTATGTGTCTGCAATCTATTAAGCCAATTTATTAGGGTATAAGACTAAAACTAGGGAAAATGGAGGCTAGATTAAAAGTAATCAGTCTCAAAAATCACTGGGAAAAAAACCATAGAGTGTTTTTTTAGTGCTCCTAGAATCAGGAGAGGGAATTTAGGACTAGGAGATTTTATAGATGCTTTTAAGCTTTCTTCAAAATGGTCACTCTGGCAGCATGTCTGAAAAAGTGACATACCACATTTCTGCTATTTTTTGACAAAGAACTAAAAGTTAATCCCATGGTACCTGAATTTGATCCCTGTGAAATTTTCCAAGAGCAAAGCTACAGTTGAGCAGACCTGTGTCTCCCTCCACATCTTTCTGCCCTGGGAAAATAATAATAATAAAGAAACACTTCTCGTAGAAGCAATACAGCAATCATGCTGGGTCATGAAACTAATTATGTTTTGTGATGGTGGAAATTCTCCATTTCTGTGTGAAGGGGCACTGCTGCATGATAGATGAATGTTGGAAAGGCAGTACATTGTGCTCTTTCATCTCTGTCACTGCATATTTATTCTAACTGCTCCTAAATTATTCATTTTCTTTAAGCAATCAATATTAATAATCTGATTTGCTCCTTGGCATTTTTAGTCACACTTCTGTTTAACTGACTGTAAATAAAGGTCACTTGGAGGCTTCCTGCTGCTGTTCTGAAGGTCCTTGCCTAATTAATTCCCAACACTTTTTTTCCCTGTGACTCTGATTAGCAGTTGCAATCAAGTTCAGCAATTAGCTGCCTCCTTGCACAGTGATTTGCTCACTCTACCTCCCTGTATAGAGCTACATTTGGTCTCTACTATACAAAGGCAAATGGAGGAATTTAAATGTATTTGTTTTGTGTTCCATGACCATGCAGAACAGATCAGATATGTCACTGCTTGCACATAACCTTTCCCCATCTACATCATACCTCCGAATCATCCATGATGCCCCCAAAAGACATCATAAACATAATGAACAGCCTCACCATCAACCTGCCTGTGATATGCCTAATCTCAGACTCGTGTATCAACAAACAGCTACAGCATGTCAAATCATTCCTGGCTATTTAAGAACTCCTATGGTTTAGCTTACATAAAATTGCTTTATAAAAAAGGGGTTGCTTCATATTTAATGGATTTACCTTAGTCTGCTTGGGGCCCAAGGACAAACCCCAGATTTAAACACCTTTGGATGCCTGCTTCTGGTTCACAAGACAACACATCTTACTTGTGTTGAAGCTTGAGAAATAACAACCTCAATGAACTCTTTTCATCCTTTCATTCAGAACTATGGAAAACTCGCTGGAAATTTCAGTACAAATTTAATTAATAAGTTAAACTCTAGTAGGAAGGGATGTCTAATTAGTAGTTGAAAGTGTCAAGAGTACAGAGTCTCCTCCAGGAGACTCCTCTTCAGCAAGTATGTATTTGAAAAGCAAGGAGCAAGAGACAAAGAGTTACAATAAACATTACATCAATATCATAAGCATTCTTTACAAGCTTTTCAGTGTTCTCCTTTCTTATTACTGCATCCTGGGTAACAGCTTTCAAGCAATAGTGTTTAATGAAGAATTTCTGCAAAGAAAGTACTTTTTTTTGAGTTTGTTTATGAGTTCATTGATTTAAATTATTCTAATTCAAACGTTGACACCATATGGATATTAATTCAGACAGAATTGTTTCCATTGTCTGAGCAGAAAACTAAGATGTATGCACATGAGAAATCCTCCTTTAGCTGAAGTTTGTTTCAATGCATTTATATGTCCAATGAATCTACTGGCAGATTTTAAAAAGGTGATAGAACTGTACCTGTGAGAAAGATTGGCATGTCAATCCACTATGTTTTTGTTAGCATTATTATTATTTTATGCATCCCTGTCCTTGACAAGTAAACCAACAGTAGGACTGAATAACACCACCAGAATGGAATGAATATTTCTGAATACATCTTTAAGACAGAGACAGACTGTAAGGAAGAAAATGATAGGTCTAAATTCTCACATATGGGGCATAAGGATTTAAATTGTCACCTACCTTTCACAACTCACTACAAAAATGTCAACATATTTCATTTTGGTCTTGGAGTTCTTGGAGCTTAGAGGACGTTTGTATCAGTGGGTTTAAGTGCCCTGAAAAAGAAATGGATCAGAACTTAATCTGTTTACTCTTTACTTACAATTTACTAAGTATATAAAAGCAGTTATTTAAACAATAGTCCATTTCTACAGCTAACACCTATAGAACCTCTCATCTGACAGCAGCAAGCCAAAGCATGCATGCCTTGAACGAGAAAATTTTCTTTCTCCTCTCTATTCTGGCAAGTGTGTTCACTTAATCTCACAGGGGATCTGTCAGCTTTCCCCAGCTCCTAAAGCAATTCTTTAGCACTTATTGAAAAGTGCTGTAAGCGAAAGGCAGCAAAGCTGACTGGTGTTTGCACGCAGAGACAGGCAACCAGAGCACTGAGTCACTCTGCCTCTCCAATGTGTACTGCACAAAATCAGGGCTAGAAGCAACAGTTAAATCACTCTTGGACTTACCACTTAATGAACATAAATACACAAAATATGCCATTTGTTGGCATGATGGTATTGCTGTGAATCATTATATAAAACATACGGTGCTTTGAAATATAGGCATATACACACAGCAGAGCACTTGTATGGCTGTACAACTCACACACTCAAAACAGATCACTCATTTCTAGGGTGGCAACTTTCCATGTTTGGTCTCATCCCAAAAGTGAGCACTTGGAACAGTTAAAAAAAAAATCCTTTCAGTTATTTGAGATTTATGACAATGAAATGTATTAGTTTGATTGACTAGAAATCCAAACCAAACGCAACGCAAAACAACAGAAAACCCAACCAACCAACCAACCAACCAAATAAAAAACCATAACAAAACAAAACAAAACAAAACAAAACAAAACAAAACAAAACAAAACAAAACAAAACAAGGCCAAAACTTTTCCTAAGGAAATAAGTTGCAGAATTTAATGACGTGTCTTTGCCTAAGAAAATATAAGAGGAACCAAAGCTATTGTTACGGAGTTGCAAACGTGCTAATGTTTGGTTAGACCCTCTGTGAATTTTTGTTCAGTCAAAAATGCATGTGATGTATGTGTTTTTCTTTCACCAGCTCTTTCCTGCAGTTGTTCTGAAGTTACAAGAGCAGAGAACATGGCAACCAAGTCTTGCTTATTTAGTGTCTGTTGCACGAAATCACATATCATTACTGTTTTCTCTATAGGACATAAAGTATCAGATTTGGAGCAAAGCACTCACGTTAGAGAAACATGCTGTCTCTGTAACCTTGGAAAACAGATTTAGCTCCTCACATTTGTATAATAGCATTTATAATTACTCATTGGGGAGGTATTATTTATGAAAGCTTTCCTGAATGTAATGCTTTGCAAGCATGTAAAGGATTAAATAGGTATTTGTTGCCTTGTGCTTAGAAGAAAAAAAGCAGGCTGTGTGGGGAGAGCAGTTTTCCTCCTGTCCCAGGTTTTGCTTCCTTCCTCTGAGCCCAGTGTGCACAGCATTGGCTGAGGCTGAGGAAGCAGAGGAAAAGCAGAAGTGATGGGTGGTCTGAAAGACACTGTCTGCACCTTGTCTCTTCTTCATAAACATAGCACTTTACGCTATGTTATTCAGGAGGATGCCTCACTGACATTTGAAACCTTTACTCTCTGTTGGGAGTTTACTTCCCACCAAAACATGAATTTACCCTTAGTTTTGTTCTCTCTGTGCCTTGAGAACAACGCTAGAATATTTATTGTGAATTTTTCCACAACATATCCCACAACAGATCTTTATACCTATCCCCAATACCATATACAATTTATGGAACAGGTGGTGCAAGAGCAGCACTCTACCCGCACCTAGTAAACATTTTGTCCTTCCTGTTAAATTTTTGAGACAGCTGATTTTTGCCCTCTATACTGAAGTAGTGGCAGTTCTGAGATATTTAGTATATCAGGCATGTTTGGAAAGAAAGGCCTTAAATATTGTATTTGAACATGTTTTATGGAAGATGCTGCTTCCCAACACACCAGTCGAATCTAACGATAGTGAACAGTAATGACCATTGTTTGACTGAAACAGCATTACCACAAATCTCTCTAGCAATAAATAGGCTTATGCTGGTTGGGGTGGTACTTTTAACATGGCTGATATTTTAATAAATAAGTTCAAAGTGGATATGCAAGAGGTTTCTTGTTGTTAAAATGGTCTAGACTGTTTTGTTCTGGCAGTGTTGAACATGAGCAACTGAGATCAAGGACCGTCCTGACACCTACCTTGAAAATGAAATTAAGAAACAAATGAAATTATTTGCAAATTGTAAAGCTTCAAAGTCCATGTATATCTTATGTATCACTTAGGATTTTGTCTCTCTCTTGTATATATTTTTTCATGAAATAAAAGTAAAAGCTTCAAGAAATTAAATGCCAAAAAACCTGTGTTCACACAATGTTAAAATTACGTGGTGAACTACTCAAATGTCAAGTAGTGCTTGGAGAAAGCTAAGGAGAAATCCACAACTATGGGACTGCTGTCCTCTGTGTGTCTAATAGTCTTCAGTTACACCATCACATAGAACAATGTAAGTTGTACACGGAAAATAGAATATGAATATTCTTCCTACCCTGAAGTATAAATAATGTTTGGATGAATCAAGGAAAATAAAACTCCTTTGTCTGTAATAAAAAGAAGAGAAATGAAAGAAAAAAAAAAGGAGCAGGAGGCTTGGCCTGTCAGGTCATTCCCCTGAGAGAACACAGATGGTTGTGGCCCAATATTTTTGATTCTACTCTTTTTACTGATGAAGTAATGGTAGCTGTGTGCAAAGCTTCTAATTTCTTGCATCCTTGTCCTTTCTATACATGAAATTAGGGCATACATTAATGCATTATCTGTGATTCCTACATCCTATGTTGGATAAGTAGTCTGAACTGCACTGGATATCTGAAAACTTGCAAATTTGAGGATCACAAAGAAATGCCCCTTTCGGAAGAGGAGCCCAGTAAAGATACCTAATGGGTTCTTCTGCTTCCTACAAAATCCTGAAAGCTTTGCAAAGTTCCAATGAGGAACAATAACAGATTACTCTTTTAATATTACAGATGGCACTGTAACCTATAGTCATTGTCCAGTGTGGACAAAGAGTTCAAAGAAGCTGACTGAACAGTGAATGACCCAGGAAATCTCTCTTTAAGTCTATTAACTGCCAAGAAAGAGCCATCCTAAGTCTGCACAGTGTTAAATACTTGAAAGATAGACCACAAAAAATCTTGCTGTTTCCCAACCCCACTGATAGTAGCTTTAGGGTGAAGGGGTATGTGAGCAGGTATTCAAAATAATAAAAAGAAAATAAACACTATATATTACTTCTGCTAATGTAAATGCAGCTAAAAATATCTCTACCCTTGTGAATCTAATTTAAATGAAGTGAAAACAAATAAAGAAGGAGTGAGAGAGAAAGTATTTTTAGAATGGCAGGAAGAAAAAGTAGCAGGTATCAAGAAAAATGTACTATGATATTCTGTGAAAAAATCTTATGGAACTGGTGCAATATAACAGTGATAAAACACATGTGCACACAGTTAAACTTTTCATAGGTGATCCTACAGCACCTGGACACTCTAACATATTGTGTGAAGATTAGTGCTGAAGCTACAGGAATATGATTTCTCCCAGACAACAGAGGAAACTAATTCTGCTCATAACAGTTCAATGACTACACTGCGATCTCTCTGATTCACTGATTTTGGAATAAATGCAGAAGATCCACACTCACAGAATCACAGACTTGCAGAATCACAGAATTAGAGAAATTCTGAGTTTGGAAGGGACCTCTGGAGGTCTAATTCTGGTGTTCAAATGGGTCACATAGAGCTGGTTGCTCAGGATTACTCCCAGACAGCTGTTGAATATCACCAAGGATGAAAACTCGACCTTCCCCACTTCCCTGGGCAACCTGTGCCAGTGCTCAGTCATCTTCACAGGGACTAAGTGTTGATGTCCAGCTGAAGTCTCCTGTGTTTCAGTTTGTGCCCATTGTTGCTGGTTCTGTCCCTGGGCACCACTGGAAAGAGCCTGGCTCTCTTCTCTCAGCAGCCTCCCTTTGAGCATGTAAATACATTGATGAGATTCCCCTGAACCTTCTCTTCTCAGGATGAACATTCACAGAACTCCTAGCCTTTCCTCCTAGGAAGGATGCTTCTGTCCTTTCATCACCTTGGTGGCCCTTCTCTTGGCTCTCTGCAGCAGCTCCATGTCTCTCTTGTACTGAGGAGCCCAGAACTGGACACAGCACTCCAGAGGTGCTTCACCAGGGCTGAGCAGAAGAACTGGATCACCCCCCTCAACCTGCTGGCAGTGCTCTTCTGAATGTACCCCAGGATACCTTTCACTTTTGCAACAGGTCTGCTCTAATGTCCCATGTTCAACTCAGTGGCCACCAGGACCCCCTGGGCCATTTTCTGCGAAGCTGCTTTTGAGCTGGGTGTCCCCCTACATCTACTGGTTCCCAGGGTTTCTCCTCTCCAGGGCCAGGGCTTTGCACTTAGCCTTTTAAAACTTCACAAGGTTCCTGTTGGCCCCTCCTCTCAGCATGTTAAGGTTGCTTGGATGGCAGCATAGCCCTGTGGTATATCAGTCCTTCCAGCCAGGTGTCATTAATTTTTGTTATTCTTTAGTTTGTCTCTTAGTTCAATTTTTAAATGGACAAAGTGCAGTGTGTTTTCTGCATATGAAATTTTCAGGAGCTGTGTAGCAGTGGAGATATCACATTAATAGAAAACCTCTAATTCTTCCCTCACTGGGGGTATGTACACAGCCCTGCTTGATTCCAGTCTCATCCAGCTTCAGGTAGCATTAGATCCTAAAGCACTTTAGTCACTCAAAAGCATACCACAGTTCTCAGAGGAGGTACAATAATGCCAAGATCACATCATCTGTGACACAGGGTCAGGCGTAGACAGTGGTAGGAAATATATCTAAGTGCAAGCAACTCCCTGATATAATATTAAAGGTACAGATGAGAGATGGGGAATCTCAGCTGAAGGTCTGTTTTGCTCTTCCCATCCCACTGCTGTCGACTCTTACTTCTCTGTGGTATGTTAAATGTGCTGGCAGCTGGGATTATCCTGCTGACCCAGCTCTCCCTTCCCAGTGTTTTCATGAGATGCATGTTTATCAGACCCTGGCAAATTCCACTGTCTCAGGAATGCAAGGACAAAGAATAATCTCTGAAGCCTCATGTCAGAGCAAAGCAAATGAAATGAACAGCTAGGAAGAGGGAGGACTGCCATGACTTTTAAATAAAATGATTAAAAATAAATGTATGCTTTAGAAGTGATCCAAGAAGAAGCAGTCATGATTCAGTGTGGAAGAAAATATATTTGAGTTGAATATTCTACACAATATTAGATGCCATTTGCATACATGACAAAAGCATCATTAGGAATACTAGAAGGAAAACATAAGAATGCTCAGAGTAAAATTCTGTTGCCAGGACATATTCAACATCTAACATTAATGTTAATAATGTTAATGTTGGTAGATATTCTTGATTTTTGGTGATAACTTTACAGATCCAGGAACTGCATAGCCCACAATACATTTTTTGTCCCGTTCAGTCTCAATTACTTCCTTCTGATTGTCAGTAGTCAAATAGGCACAACTTCAGTGATAGACTCTAAAAAGGAAACATCAACTTGTAGAGCATGCACAAAAATTGCATAGCTACAGACGTAGATAATCTGTAAATGACAAATTAACCCCAAAAGAATTCCCACTTTATCCTCAGTAGTGGGAATGAAATTGTTCTCTAAATGCAGTATTTAATATATTCTTTATGTGTTAATTTTACAAGAGATCATAAAATCTCTTCACTTTCAACTTTTTACAGTGGTATCCCACCTTACAGACATATATGGCCATCTCTAAACCTTTGATATACAATTTCTAAAGAGAAATTAATACCCATGATTTCGAAATCATTCATTCAAAGATACATATGGAGATTTTGTTTAAAGCTTTTTTAGTCAGTTGACAAATATTTTTCATTCTTTTCTCAATGAAATGAATGATATTATGTCGGCCAGCATGAAAATTTTCCACTTTAATTTGAACATGACAGCAGTTACAGAGGAAGTTTTCCCAGTCACTGGCCACACACTGGCCACTGCTGGTAGGACCCTCAAGACTGTCTCTCATGTCTCATGATAGAGCCTGCTTGATCCTCATCAGAAAGAATCATGGTCTTTCTCATTTTCCTGAATATTTTAAACATGATAAACAAAGATTTTCACTTAGTTTTTATGCTTGGTCAGACATTCATTGCTGTTACATCTGTAAAAGTACTTTAACAAATTCAATGTTTGTTTTATGAAGGCATGAACCGTTTTTAACATCTCCGAAGATGTAGGTACCAATAACTGTCCGGCATCTGGGAGACCAGTGACTTTTGGCCATTAAAGCTTCTTTTGTAGCTAGTACACTTTAGAATGAATTTTAATAATATTTTCTTCCTTGTGCTGTAGATAGCCTAGTTCTCTAGCATGTAGATTTTAGAGACAGAAATGGCAAAGTACTTTACTCCTGTGAAGGAAACAACATTTTAAAAGTAGATGAGGTGTGAAGTTCTATTCCAGTGCTCTGTATCCACTCTTGGCTTTCATCTACATAGGCAGTTTGCATTGTGTGAAAATATATAAACCCCATTGTGACAAGTGAGAACTACTGCAAGTGCTTTTTAACTTAAATATTTAAGTTAAAGCATTTGAAATCTGCTAAAGGCAATCTGTATAAAGGGGGAAAAATATTCAGGGAAATTCAAACTTGAAAGTTGAGAAAAAAAATGTTAGAAGTGGGCAGTCCAACATGCTAAACCAGCGCAGTCCATCTTCCTGTTTCAGAGCATTTGTAGAAAGTAGGAAGAGGAGGTCAAACCCCCCAGAAGTTAATGTCTTTTAAAATGGTTGATGTTTGTTATTGTGTGCAGAACCTTTTATATTCAGCTTTGTATTCTTTTTACTAAGCAGATAATGGTGCTGTCTCCTTCAGTGGTCTACGTGGAGGATGTTGTAGGTCCTCCAATGCACTCACAGCTAATTTTCATCTCTCATCCACCCCATTTATGCTAATTTCAACCCCACCGTAACAAGTCATCAACCAAAATTGCTGTCTTCATGGTCTTCATCTTTCCTGATAAAGGAGAGCAGACATTCTCCTGACCATTCCTTGGACTCTTGTCTGACTCTTTGCTCTTTTCACTGAACATCTGACCCAAAGCTCAGTGAAGCTCAGGAAAATCAGTAATGGCTTAATAGTTTATTAATAGTTGTTAGAAGCTGCCAAAGGCTTATGCAATCTCTTTTTTTCTAATAGTTCCTGTCTTTCACTCTTCATCTGTAAGCCTCGATTTGACTGTTCATTCCTCAACTCAAACTTACACATCTTCCAGAACTTCTAAAATAAACAGCATTACTCATCCTGTGCTTTATTTTCATCCTGTGTTCTCAGTTCACACTTTGCCTTTCATTTTTTATTTCATTGACCACATGAATATTCTTAATTCTCTTACCATACATAGAAAAAAAATTGTCATCTTTTTCTCTCAGTTTGACCTTTTATATAGCCCAAGGGTGGATCCAGGATACCCCCCCAAAAAAGACAGTAAGGGTTTAATTATCTTTCTGACTATATCTATCCTGCCTACAAGTCTTACCAACTTTTTCACTCACTACTTTTAATTTACATATCTAAATTTTGCCTTCAAAATGGACACCCTGAATTTTCACAGCTTTTCTGTGCTTTGCCTCTGTCATTTCCTTGTGTTTTTTCCGGCCTCTTCAGCAATATATTCCTCAATCATTCAGGCCTGTTTCATAAACCATCTCTCTTCCTTTTCAAATCATTCAACAACATATTCTGCTCTGAAATATTTCATTTTCAATAGGTTTTGTTAATAATGTAAGGACAAATTAATTTTAAAAAGCAGTACAGCAAACCACATGGATGACTTAATCACTTAACTGTTTTCCTTTTCATGGTACCCTCCTCCCTTTTGTTGTCACATATGTTTCTAACTAACACAATATTCACTTTTCCAATGCATCTACTTATACATGCTGCATATCGTCCCTTCCACCTAAAAATTTTATTCTTCACATATTAAGCAGAGTTAAATGGACTGGTATGGTTTTCCATCTAGTCTGTAAGCTATATTGATTTCTTTCCATGTTGCTTATTTTAGGAGAGAAAAAGTGAATGATCTTTGGCAGATTTTTCTAGTACGTAAATCTCAGCTGCCCTAAGCTTATAGTAATTTGCACACTAATATATTCTGTAGATTTAAAGGAGAGTGTTGTAATATGATTAGAATTGACTCATTTTTAGGGACACTACAGCTGTGCTAATTTGTATGAGCAGGGGGCGCAATTAAAGGATAGGTCATTTGGACAGATTGTCCTTGTTCTCCAGTGTTCCCTGACATCTGAAAACAGCCCCTGGAGATGGGATGAAGTTTTCAGGAGGGGCAAGAAATTACTATGGCTATTTGAGTGATGGAGCATGGAGTGGGGAAGAACTAAAGGCCAAAGGAAAGAGCAAAAAGAGATTTCCACCACCACCTTTCCGAGCAAAATTATCTTTTCAAAAGTACAATCTTGAGTGAAAAGAGAAAAATGTTTAAATTAGAAAAATATTAAAATGTTAAAAAATGTAAATATTACTTTCTACAAGAGGGTTTACAGGGTTTTATACACACGTATATCCAAGGAACCTGTATTTCTTAATAAGACTGTTGTTTTAAGTCCTTTTTTAGTCGGTGCAAATCTTTTCGAGATTGTAATATATTTATTCTCCAGAAAGGGTTATTCAATTTCCCAGCCTTTGAATAACACATTTGCTACAGGTTTATTACCAAGAGAAATGTTTCTGTCCTATTATCGTAATTTCTAAATGTGCAGACTCTCTGGAATATATAGCTGAAAGACTTCAGCCCAATTTGTTTCCATATGACCGCATAAAAAATTAATATTAAAAATTAAGACCTACTACTTTTCAGTGAAATAATTTTGGCTCTCATTTTCCTTGTGAAATTGCAATTGTCTAGTTACATGTAGGATTTTGGATTCTGGTACTTAGCCTCTTTTTTAGTTTAACTTCTAGAAAGGAAAATGGATAAAATACAGGAGTAATCTGCATATATCACTTTTTGATAAAATTGATATCTACATAAATATATAAATTGACAGATATTTATAAAATCAATTATAAACATACAACTATTTTAAACTGTTCTTAACTGTGGTGAGATTCACAGTAATTTTCTCCACTTCTTAAAATACTGAGAGAAATATAGATTATTTTCACCAACTAATAATTTAAACAGCAATTTAACTCTGTTTCCCTAATTTATCTTCTTCTGTTGCTCAGTCTGAAGTAACTCAGATGAAGGGTGGTCATTTAGAAACTCTTCCACTTCAATGTGAAAAAAAAAAATTACTACACAGACTTAGATGTAGTAATCCAGACTTTATCTTACAGCTATTAACATGGCTCAGATTATTCTGTTTAAAACCCTGCTAGTGGCAGACCTTCTGCCTGTCCAACAGGCTAGACAGGGCTTGTGCATGGAAAAAAAAAGAAGCCAAGCCATTAACCTAGAAAAAAGGAGGTCTGTTCTTTGGCCGTTCCTTTTCTGGGATCTCATAGCAAATTCTCAGGCTTGTATGAAAACACCAACAGGAGACAGCACCGTTTGATGCCAGAGGAATGTATTAGTTGTTCGAGTTCACACAGCCTGCAAAGATGTAGAAAGAAGCTCCAATGCCAGGAGAATGGGAAGTCCAACTCCCTGCTTCTGCCACAGCACAGCCAAGCCAGGTACGGAGAGGTCAGCTGCTCCTTGGTGGGGCAGAGGAGACCCCAGGCTGTGCAGGTGGGCAAACAGAAGTAGGCAGTAGCTCTAGCAAAAGAGAAGAAAGGGAAATTGTGGAAAGGGAAAGCTCTGAAGCCTTACAGACCTTACAGCGAGCTGTTGGAGTAGGTTCATGAGCACTACTGTGGATCTGTTCAAATGCCTGGTCACTTGGATGAGCATTTGGATAGCTCTCAAACCTTTGACTACTGATCTGAGCTATGTCTGTTGACTTTTGTCCACTGCCTGTGTCTGTGCTGTGGAGAGCAAGGCTTGGCAGGGGATGAACTGACAGCAGAGCAGGCTAGCTCTGGCCTTCACATTAACACATCCTGTGCTTTGGCATCACACAGCATTCCTAGAGTGGGAGTTTTGGGAAGAGACACTTTGTGCTGCTTGCCAGATGGGACTCAGAGGGTTTTAAAAAAAGCGTGAAAAACCACATGCAAATAAACAGAGTGGTAAAAAAAATGTGAATGAGGGAATTTGTTTGGGTTGAGAAATCCCCTTCTTCCTGCTCCTTCCTCTGACTTTTTAAATTAATAATCATACCTCTTATTAAAAAATGAGGCAGAAGGAGGTCTCTGAAAACATGTGCTCATGCAAAAAGACAAAATTTGAGGTCATAGCTCAAACAATAGACAATTGTCAATTGTCAATAGACAAGAAACACAACTCAGCCACTTCATAAAAGAAACACCCCCACACTGAAGCCTACAGAGCCTATAGTTTTACTAGGCAAAATAGTGTATGAATGAATGTTTCACTTTCCAGGACTGGTAGATGGAATTCACTGGATACTAAGTTCAACTGTGACCAGGCTAGACTGGGATCCTTCCCATGTATCTGGCTGTAAATGTATTTTTTTTTTACCTGCACTCCAACTTAGTGCCATGAGACTAAAACAGATGTCACATGCAAGGCAGTCATGTCTTTTGGTTCACTGGAGCACCCTAACCACTGCCCTTATGCAGCTAGACAGAATTGTGAGGCATTTCTGCAGGATGTTTGGCACGGGTCTTCATGTGAGGGGTAGAACCGGCTTTTTTCTTTTCCAGTGTAAAGCTAAACACATGTATTTTTCCTCCATTTCACAACTCTTCATCCAGGCTTCAGCATGTGGACCTCAAAACCCACTGGTGTAGCAGCTATCATGTAGCAGCTATCAAGCTAAACAATTTGCCTGTCAGATGATTACCTTGCTAACAAAGGCACTGCCACCCATGGTCTGCCCTTTGGGTTGCATGGCTGTGTTCTGACCCTTGCCAGGGATCCATGGTAAAGGCCTAACCAACTATAGCACAGACCAGTTGTCAAATAAGCAACTGGAATATGAAACAGGAAAAATATCATCAGCATAAGAAGAAGGGGAAAGTGTAGCATACAATTGCATAAAACTTCCGAGGAGATGAAAAAGAAATTTCATTTTTTTCTCATCAAGGCTGTACATTTGTGGAACTGACTGCCTTGAGCACTCATTTCAACTTATATGATTCCTATTTTAAAGAGAACAAAACTGGGTGGGGTTTGTAATCATAATTTCATGTGCAGCCAGGCTAGCAAATGAATGACAAATGTGTTATACAATGTTTGGATAAACAGCTGAGGGGAGACTAGAATTGCAACTCTATTTGCTAGGTTTGTTATGACATTGTGGCTTTCTGAAACAGAAGTTTTCACACACATCCAGGCTTTTTCCCCAAATAAAAATCAGAGGTCTGTGTGCTTTGTCTGATTCTTAACAACTACTTTTATTATGGAATAACGTAACTTTGAAAATGAGATCTCTTAATAAAGTCCTTCAAAGGATTTTACCTGGCTACAGGATGAGTGGCTTTCTGAGGGGATAGGACTCTTACACATATTCAGAAAAAAAAATTGAAATGATTCTGTGACCTAGTTAGAGGCAACATATTAAAAGAACCCCAAAAATGCAATATCCCACTGTATATCGAGAAATACAATTTAAC
The DNA here is from genome assembly GCA_026261815.1 of Monarcha castaneiventris obscurior. Classification (NCBI taxonomy): domain Eukaryota; kingdom Metazoa; phylum Chordata; class Aves; order Passeriformes; family Monarchidae; genus Monarcha; species Monarcha castaneiventris. The sequence goes on from JAMPIT010000889.1 coordinate 7,239,572, forward strand.
TCCAAGTCCTCCCATTCAAATTAAAGTCTTTTACCAGAAAGCACTTTGTCCTGTTTCAGAATGCAATATGCAGAAACACTCTTGCTGACTGTGTAGCAATCAGAATTATATTGTAAAGGTTCAAGTCAGTTTCAGGATCATTAAATGAGTCTAATTCTTTCCAAGTATCTATGAAGGCATGAACATATCTATATATACACATATAGATTACATATTATAAAGATACAAAGAGCCTATACCTTCTCCTTTCTCCCCCCAGTGACTCAATACATGATTAGACACAATAAAAACCTTGCTTTATGAAACTGATGCATTTGAGAAGATTGTCAGTGATAGCTGTGCAGCGATATATCCCCTACAAAAGCATGCAATTCTCCCAAGTTTGCTCTCATAAAAGATTTATTTCTATCATAAACCATCACCTGTCTCTTAGTCCTCTGACATTACAATGCTGTCACATTCAGCACAGTGGGGTGGCTGGTGTATTTTCTTTTTTGCAAATATGAAGATTGACAGGCAGTTGACAGTGCTAAAGAACAAGATATGACCAAATACATAACATTTGTACCGGCTGAATAGCTACTGCAAAGAAAGCATAAATGCTGCTTTTTTAACCTTTGAAAATACTCATATAGGGAACAAGCCAAATAAATGTGGTGTGTATAAAAAGAATGTGGACAGGACTTTTTATCATAAAATGCTTTCTATTTGTCACTATATAATTTAGTACTTCCTTTTCTCCTTCAGTTTTTCTCTTGCTGCTCAGTGTCCATTCCATCTTGCTGACATGCATTGTTTTTCAGAACAAAGACAGTTTTTGTATTGCCTCCTCAGCATCTAACTGGTGGTGAATCACTGCCTTGACGGTACCTGTCGCTATTAACTGTGAAGGAAATTTAGGTGCCTTATCTGGTCCACTTAATTGTACCTAAGCAAGACACCAAAGTGGAATGGACGTTATAAATACCCTTCAATGTGTCCTCTGCTCTGAAAGTTGTCATGAGACATTGTTGATTGTGGTCCTTATTTTTTTTGCCAACATTCATTATGAAGGAGAATATTAATGACTGAGTATTTATACAGATGTCTCCTTATCATGACCTTCTTTACCCTTAACAGTCCTGGCAATTTAATCTCCAGGGGTTTGCATAACCTAGTAAGAACAGATGGATTTCCTTTACAGCTGAGGGTCAAAGGTAAAGAAGCATGTTCTTAGATGTGTCACTACATGAATTAAAATGTAGTAATGAATTTGTGGTGTACTCTGTGACTTTATGTTAGACCTTGACCTTAATATCACATTTAACTGAGCACAATCATAGGTCACAAATTAGAAAGGTTTAAGCAATCTTCTGCTCTATCAAGGGAACCCAATTTAATCAGATCTGATTTAATATTCTGCTCAGAGTTTAGGGAGCACTAGACTAATATTACTAAGAAAGAAAGTGTCACCATAGTTACACCCATGCTGCAGAAGCACAGAGGCATTGGGGGGCAATTCTAGCATTTTGCAGAAGCTTACAGTCAAGCATTAGCATTTTTTTAGTGTTTTCTTTTTTTCTTTTTGTAAGATGGCTTTTTCTTGTTTTCCCAAGAATGGCCCTTTGAAACTCTTCTAATACCAGCTGTCTGCTACATCATAATTACAAAGAATTGCATCATTGCAATAATGTGTTTTATCACTCACTGGGAGAGCACCTGTGGAGAGGCAAGCCTTCCATATCTCAAAGCACAAAAAAGAGCAGGAGTGAACACATCATGCAGAGCCAGCAGCTGAAAGCATGGCCATAGAAGGAACTGCAGAGAGACCCTGAGTATCTGAGAGTGGAAGTAGAGGTGCAGAGTGCCTTCATGCCCCTGAAAGTGGCAGCATGGAAAAAGTGCTGTCATCTAATTGTGCAGATCCAAACCCCATTTTTTTGCAAAAGCAAAGGAGGAAATAAGAGAAAGTGAGGATAAAGCATGTCAACAGCAGGGTCATGACTTATGTTCAGCCCTGCTTTTTTTCAGGCACTATGACTTCTACAGACGTATTCATAACTGGTCACTTAAAACTATGTATACATAAACATGCATAATACACATAAGCTTCTCCTCATCTCAAACAAAGCCTGCCAAAATACAAGACTGCACAGAAAATATAATTCTCCAGAAGTGTGAAAATACACTTCACACTGTGAACAGGAATAGAGAAGTCTACTCCACATGGTTTTAGATTAGATTAATAAACTAATCAATTCACTGATTTATCTGTCCTTAAATATGCATATACAGTACAGATACAATGTGAACATATCTGATGGATCCAGCTACTTTATGAAGAATAGTAAAATAAATACACTTAGTTCCGTTCTACGTCTCCTCTACATCTGCTGATCAAATGCTGATTTTCTTTCTTGGTTAAAGCTGGTCAGGTTTACAGTATCAAATTACATTACTTGAAAGTGTCAGGTGAAAATTAACTGATTGTTACCTACCAATGTAATCCTGACTTTGTGTCCAGTAATTTAATTTTCACCTATTTTTGGAAACACCATGTTTGCTTTTCTTTCTCCTTTAAAAAAGGTGATTAACACTGAATCATTCCAGCATGGTAAAAATGAGTCTGCAGTGCTGAAACAATTCTGCATGTGTTAGTGGTGGTCTAAAATAAAACTGTGATATGTTCTATCTTAAAAATTATGTTGAAAATAGAAGGTACTGGTCTTACCTCAGAAGGCCCATGCAGATAAATGCTCCAGAAAGACATGGGAATTTGTGTTTATAATTCTTGCTTATTTGAAGATCTTCTTAAGCTTGTGTAAGGTCTTCCCTGAATGTATTTTATCTATTCCCCATACTAGATCTGTGATTTCATAGAAAGGATGAAACATGATGATAAAAAAAAGGGAAATCAAACTTTTTTCACTTAAAACCTTAAAAAATTTTAAAAGAGTCATTTGGAAATTATAATTAATTGGATTGTGGTACTACAGAATAACCTTACTTATTTTCTAAATCGGATCACACCTAGAAAATATTTGCATTGAAAAGGCCAGACAAACATTTTGCAAATTAAATACAGTTCATCAGATCAATATAAATCATGTGCCTTGTTACATACTACCCTTGAGTCTATATCAATATAGAAGTAATTTGTCAATTTTAAAGCTAATGCTGAAATGGTTTAAAGATGAACACAGAAACCCATTTTCCCTAATTGAGAGAAACTTGATATGTCAACAAATAACATATGGAATGAAATAAAAAGCAGATCCTCCAATTATTTAGCTTGAGTCAACACCATCAGAATAAGCCTGCATGAAAGCTGCCTATTTCTCATGGTTTTTTATTGCTTATTTTGGCACACCTAAATATAACTCTTGCCATTTGTGCATGGGAGGGAGAAAAAGAAGTCATTGTCAATACGTAGGGAACTCTATCTCATCAAAGTAACTGCACAACCTTTTATCAAAAAGAGTCATGAAGTTAAGTTTCCTGCAATCTTGTTAAATTTCCAAAAGTCAGACATACTTGACAGTAAATTAAGACAGTGCAGCAATTTAAGGTAAAACTAGGAAGTAGTTGGGGAATCATAGAGTTATAAGCAAGAAGAGCTTTCTTTAATTTTATTCATAGCATTTGCAGTTAAGACTGTTGCAAAACCTTTCAAGCAGCTATTATCCTGAACAATAGTCAAATTCAGTGAGAACCTAGAGCCTCTGCAAGAAGAGAGGACTGTAAGAAGCTGCAGTTTTCTTTGTAGAATTGTTGGAAGCTACCGACATTAGACAAGCTTCACAAAGTTAAAAAATTATAACTATTTCCAGTCCATATTACCAGGATTTAGCTGTAATTTACTTTACTTCTCTTTTCCCAGCCTTTATCTAATGATTCACAAAAGCAATCAGCTAGGTCAAGATGCTACACATCTGGATTGGCATATTTTCAAAACCAGAGAACCTTTGAGAGGAAGGAATAAAAAAAAATGTTGGTAAGTACCTTATACTGTCCTTGATTCTCACAGCTACAAGTTGGATTTCAACATAGTATTCAATGCCTGAGTTACTGTTGTTTTTGGAAGAAGTAACAAAGCCAAATACCTCTGTGCCAACAGATTTCTTCCCAGTCCTTTCCTTTCTTCCCAGCCCTTGATATTTCCTTCTAGCTAAGTACATTTCCCAATGCTCACCTTTGTAATCTGCATTTTCCGAGTGTCTCATTTACTCATCAAAAAAAAGATATCTCAAAATATTTTCATTGACAATATAAAAGATGGTTGCAATTTACTGATGTCTTTGATAACTGAAACATAAAGATATACTCTAACTAGAAAAGAAGGATAACCTATAATACTGAATGCAGTTTTGTCCAAATGGCTTTCCATAAATTAGGATTCACTGATTCAAATCTACACATCACAGTTCCTAAGTCTTTCAAAACTGATACCATTTGTTCCAATTTCTCTGGTAGGCTTCAATTTGATTATACCTGCTTTAAAAAACAAACCAAACCAAACCCTCCAAACTATGCAAAACGGAGGTCACACTTCAAAGCTCCAGTCTTCCTTACCTCTGCAGTGTTTTTCTCTCTTTTTATTATGTTGCTGTATGTTTTGTTTCTGTTAGTGTTTAAGGACAGGCCCTGACCCTTTCTGCTTGAAGCAGTGGGCACAATAAATAACAGAATATGTGTTTACCCCTTTGTCTCATTGTCTTTGGCTTATGTAGCAAGGTTTTGGTAGGGAAGGGTGGTGGGGCTGCAGAGGCATCTTCTATGGCAAGACACCAAAAGCTTCCCTCATGTCCAGCAGAGCCCGTTCCAAGACAGACCTTCTGCTAGCCAAAGCTGAGTCCCTCAATGAAACTGGTAGTGGTTCTGTGATAATATATTTAGGAAGTGGAAAAAACTGCTGAAACCCCCATTCTCCATTCCCCTGTACTGCTGGGGTAGGTAGAACAATCAGGAGTGAAGTTGAGCCTGGGAAGAAGGGTAGGGTGGGTTTAGGTTTTCTTATCTCTCACTATCTTTCTCTATTATTAATTCATAATAAATTCAGTTAATTTCCCCAAGCTGAGTCTTTTTTGCCTATGGAGGTAATTGGCGAGGGATCACTCCCTGCCCTTATCTTGACCCACAATCTCTTTCTTCATTGTGTTTGCTCCCTCTGTCCTGTGGAGAAGGACTTGCTGGACATCTGGCAGCCAAAGAGTCACCCTGCCACAAAAATGTAGGCTTAACATCCACCAGATGGGATCCTGGGGATCTAAGATACCTGAGACTTGAAACATTTTTTTTTCACTTCCTTTTCTCTCACTCAATGTATCCAAACTCATCAGCAATCCATACAAATAGTCAGAAGCTAACCATTTTCTCCATAGCAGTGTCAGCTCCTGAGCCCCAGAAGCAGAGACTCGATATCTCTACCACCCTTTTCTTAACCACCAGGGTCCTATAAACAGCTAAAAAATGACCCCTATTTTAGGCTGATCTTATGTCCCTGGGTTCCTAATGGTGAAGGCTAAAATTACATTTCATGTTTGATTACCTGTACCCAAGATTTACTGGATACCGAGTTACATAGTTTGGTGGGGGTTTTTTATTAAAACAAAAAAGATATATTTTAGCTGTTAGCCATTCATACCTTGCTTCTTATAAAATTTTAGTCAAAAGTAGGGCTATTTTCACAAAAGAGCCTCTGCTAGCAGTACTAGCTCGGCATACCACCCTCTTGCTACAGCACACTCCCACTCTCTGTGCCAGCCAGAATTGTACTTAAGAAATTATCTTTTAGAAAAGCAAATGAGTAAAATGTGTATTGAAAACTGTTTGTATAGCTGTCCGTTCAAAGTCTCAGGAATGGTCACTCAGAACAACAAGTGAGGCAGCAAAGGTGCACACTGGTGGCATGTAGCAGGAGCAGGGAGACTTGGTGTGTAGGAGGGCCTCAAACCTGTCCTACCACTGAATATTGCATCTTACAAAAGTGCAGGACCAAAGATGACAGAATAAGAGTCAAAGAATGGTTTGAGCTGGAAGGGACCTTAAAAATCAGGTCATTGCAACCCCCTTGTAGTGGGTTGATCCTAAATTGACAGACAGCCTTTTGGACCAAACACGCTTCTCTCAATTTTACATATTTAAACCCCATGGAAAGGTGGGATTTTAGGGGATTTTCCATTCCAGTGGAGGGGATGGAGGCAGGGGCCTTGGAGCCCCAAGCCCCGCCAGGCCAGGCCGGGCGCCCCTGGCCCCCCAGCCCCCCATTTTCCCAACACCACAGCACGGACCCTGGGTGGCTGGGAGGGGGACTATGAGGCCGTCCAACACAGTTTTCCTGGGACCGGTGGATCCCTCTCTTTTCCACACTGTGCCAGCGGGAGCTGGCGGAGCCTCCAGCCTGCAGCCAGCAGCCTTCGCACTGAACTGAAGAGGTGAAGAGGACAGCTGTGCAGCCAGCAGCGGAGCCTGAACAGTAACACTTTCCAACATGGTGGCTTCAGAGCCAGAGGGAAAGGGAAAGTGCAGTCACATGGGACGGAGCTAAAATGGCTCCAGGAGAGAAAAGGGCGGTGCCGCGCTTCTCGCGCGCAGCTTAAACATCTTATTGCCTTGCTGTGGTATGAAACTGTAATACACAAACTGTTTGTCTCTTTAATCCATCTGAAGTACATGGGGGGATGAACAATTTACGTGTGGCCTGTACAGGTTGTGAAGATTGCCCATGCCAGGCTATATCTGAAAAGCTTTTAAAACCTGGTGGCGAAGAAAAGCCTTAGTGTTCAAGCCAAAAATGGCTTATCCTTAAAAGAGTAATAACTCCATGTGATGGCCCATGTTTTACAGTTGAAGGAACTGTGAAAGGGTTCATGGAAGAGATGTTTTACACCCCAGCTGACTGTTTATTTCTAAGCAAACCTGCAGATGGTGGCAGTTTGAAAAACCATGTAAAGCAGGAGGAAAAAACCCTTTTTTCGCTTTTCAAGAACTGCAACAGTGATTGAGAGAGGGAAGAAAAGTGGGGGAGGAAAAGAGTTCTAAAACTTTGTTCTGATTGTTTTCTTTCTTTCTTTTAGGTCTGTTAATAAACTTCTTTATATTCTTTAAGTTTTGTGCCTGCTTTGCTTCCTCCTAAGTCTTATCTCACAGAAAGGAAATCAGGGGGTAATGCATAATTTTACCTGAAACCACTACACCCCTCCAGTGGGGAGGTACACATTCTGCTGGACTAGGCTGTTCAATGCCCTGTTAATCCTTGAAGACTTTCAGGCATAGGACAGCCACAGCTTCTTTGGGCATCCTGTTTCAGTGCATCATCACTCTCACAGGAAATAACTTCTTCCTAATATCCTACCTAAGTCATCTTTCAGCTTAATGCTTTTGCCCCTCATTCTTTTACTACATGTCCTTGTAAAAAGACCTTCTCCAGCTTTGCTGTAGGCTCCCTTTAGGTGCTAAAGGATGCTGTAAGGTCTCCCCAGGGTCTTCTCTTCTCCAGGCTGAGCAGCTCCAACTCTCTTTGCCTTTTCTTGTAAGAGAGGTGTTCCATCCCTCTGATCATCCTGGTGTCCTTTCTCTGGACTCATTCCAACAGGTTCATGTCCTCCCTGTGCTGGGACCAAGCTGGATGCAGTGTTCCAGGTGGGGTCTCACCAGCAGAGGGGCAGAACTCCCTCTCCTCCCTGCTGGCTACATTGCTTTTGATGCAGCCCAGGAAGCATTTTGCTTTCTTGTGGTTGGCAAGATAAAGAGGAGGGCTTGTTTTAAAGGAAAGAGAAAGCACTAAAAACAAGATTCAGAAATAGGAATAGTAAACTCCAAAAACAAAAAAATACCCCTCCAAAACAAACAGAAGAAAATGAAAATACACATTTTATAAGATGGACAGACAAAACATCCTCTTTTACCAACAGGAACTGGATTTTGATCCCAAAAGAAATCAATGGAAACTCCACTGAAATCAGCTTATTACTGATACCCTTTTTGAGTTCATGCAGACAAGATCAGATTCCACTCAGTTTCACAGAAGCTCAGAAAATCAAGCATAGTTTGTAATGTTAAGCATATTGCTTGTGATTGAAATACACCAATGACCTCCAGAAAATACAAACATATAAACACACATCTGCAAAAGAAATTCCACATTTACTATTACCACCAAAAAGGTGCACAATAATTAAAGTATTAAAATATTTTTCTGAATTTCCAGCTATCACCTAATTCCTTCCTGAGATATAATGAACATTTTCATCACTTTGATGTGATGAACACACTAAAAATATTTGCAACACCTCCTTTGCATTTGGTGACCTTGTCAGTATGCTTGACACAACTAATATACTGAAATTTACTGTGGTTCAGAATACTCACTTCAATGCTTCTGTGGCTGAGATGATTTTTCTATTAAGTAGTCTCTGTAATAATTTACCCGCATTTTGAGCTAAACAAGGACATTGATCTCTCAAGCAGATGCACAAGTCCTGACACTTAACACCTTAGATATCTTACATCACAACTGTACTGTGCTTTATATTCTTTTTAAACTTAATGATCATCCTAGGAACTTTTCTTTTTCCCTGTGAGTTAGCATGCATCCTAAACCCCCTTCCACTGGGCTAAACTACAGGATCAAAGTGAATAGATTACACAGTTAAGATTGTTAGGGCTTTTGATTTTGTTTTGAGTTGAAATTATTGGCGTAGGGTTCAGGGCAAGTGTATTAAAAAACACAGAGACAAATAATTGATATGACACATAATTACAAGACTAGTGATATTACAAATCATAAACATGCTCATCTGAAAATTCATTGCAGGGAGACACCATCGTTTTTAGAAAAGAATTCTAAATCAGATACATTTTGACAAACTCTATGGGTTGCTAAACCAGTGGTTTGTGTAAACCTTGTAGTGATTTGCTTTCGTATTGAAACACCTGGTTTCAAGTTGTAGAGAAAGTGTTTTGCACAATGTAACTTAAAAACTGCAAACCACAAGAACTCATGACTAATATGCAGCACATAAGTGACAGAAACAAAACAGTAGTATAAATGAAATGCAGTAAATTAAGACCAGACGTAACACATAATAAATCAATCGTAACTGCCAAGAAATTGCTAAATATAGGACATTTAATTAAAGCTTCTTCTATGTCTTTAGATAATTCAAGTATAACCATTAGCATAGGCCTCCTGGATTTTTTTCCCACTCTTTTTTTTACCTGTACCTTGACCTGTTTTTCTCTCTTCAAGCACTATCCATGAAAAGCATCAGGAAGAACACAGAGCAAATACAACTGAGGAGAGTGCCATGGGACATGTTACAGCCAGGAGGTGGAAAACATCGATTCTGAAAAGGGGAACATAAAGTCAGGCTAGCTGGTTTCATCCCCTGGAGATAATCAGTAAAACCTATCTTTTGAATTATAGATATATGTTTTTCCTCCTCTGTCTGTGTTTACTGTTCAGAAGGCACAGTCCAGGCCTGGCCTACGTTGCATGCTCTCTCTGGTGCACACCTGCCAGTCCCAAGCAGGAGCAGTGCATAGTCCTGCTCAACAGCATGGCTTTGCAGAAACCTCTGCCATGGATGCAATGTCGCTGAAAGAGGAGAACTGGGGCCTAATTAACGTTGTTTGTTCACAGATCCCTGGGAATGTGCCATCAGAAACAGAACCTAGCACGCATCTAGCCTACTCAGGCAGCTGTGCAGGGTCTGGGGCTGAGGATGGAGCTGATGGCACTGTGACACCCTTAGTGAGAAGTGAAGCATGAAGCAAGTGGTCAGAATCCATGAAACTCTGTGTTAAATTGCCGTCACCACCTCCTCTGGCCAGTGCACTGCATCGCATAGACTGCATCCAGAAGCATCCATGCCCAGAAGAGGTGAAGAACTGCACATTCTCTTCCAATAACAAAATGTGAAAATGTCTCCACTCTGTTGATTCAACCAGCTGAACAGGCAGCCAAGTTTTCAGCCTCTCTCCTAGGAAAAGTTGACAGAAAATAATTATTATTTCCACTTTTAAAGCTGAAATCTGGATTCCGGGGAGACACCACAATAACAAACCATGGTGGGATATTTTTGCTAAAAATCTGCCACATAATCTATCCAAAAAATGATTTTTGATCCCATGAGTAACACTCCACCTACTAGTTACCACTGGATATGCTTGACTACAAGTTAAGAAGATGTGGCTTCTTGCATTAAGCATTTTTGCCTTGAGTTATTGACACATTTTAAATTATTCTACTTTATGTCCATCCTTAATAGAACAGAAATCTGCTACAAAACATCTTTCTTAACAGACTTGCCTCAGGTACTGTGCAGAGATCCATGATTTAACAGCTCCTTCAAACAGACAGGCGTATAGCTTGTTTAATAGGCTTGCTCAACCCTTTGGCTTCTGTGAGGTGTAAGTGGATTATAGAGGCTTGCCTGGCTATCTTCTTACACAGCTTCCCAAATAATTGTCATAAATATCCCTACTTCCTTAACCCAATTAATGAAACATAGCAAATGTCTAGTCTACTGTTTCGATTGATGAAACAATTTCTTAGGCAACACGTAAACATTGCCACCCCACGCTACATGCAGAGGTTCTGGTTTCACACAGAGAAGGGGGATACACTTGAAAGAAAAAAAGAAAAAAGAAAAACTCACATAAGTCTCACAAGAATTTCTTTTGTCATTGATAAAGATTTTTCTTCCTGTCATGAGTTTTCAGAAGACAGGTTTAATGGGAAACATATGGATTCATCATTGCTGAAAATCAACCTCACTTCGGATGATCATTTATTTACTTCCTAGAAAAAGGTATTTATGCAGAAAAATTACACTCTGGGAGTTTTCATAGCTGTTTTGCAATCCTGTAATCATAAATGGGATCCTGCACTAAAAGCAGTCAACACAGGAGTGTTTCAGCAGCGGCGCGAATGGAGATAACTCAAATAAGCAGGGCAGGCAGTTCACAGACCTCAATATTTTTTTCTTTTTCATGAGCTAAGCAAAACAAAATTGCTATTAAGTAGAGTAAACGTTTTCATGTATAATAGAAAACACTTAAAAGAATAATAGTTTCCCTATTCAAATAACAGATGTAGGGTAACAGCACTAAGTTCATGAAAAAAAATTCATATGGAAAGCTATTAAAACATTAAATATTTATGCTTTCAAATCTTCATCTATTTCACATCCCTTTAACTATTTTAGCATGATTTTATGAATATTTAATGTTATAAAAACATTCTTTTTGTGATCCTGCTGAAATATTCAGCATAAAGAAAAATGTCATTTACACCAGATGATTAATGTCCGAGATTCCTAAATCAACAAGCCCTGAAACCAGGGAGTCTGAGTAAAAGCGGTTGCAGTCTGGAATCTGAAACGGGGTTGTTGTGTCATTGAGAACAGCAGCATTGGCGATACCCAATAAAGGTGCTGGCTGTATTACATTTAAAAACAAGAGGAGACGTGTTGTGGCACTCTGTGGGAGAAGATGTATGTGCAGCATGATTCAGCATCACAGTAGCAGTGGTGCAAGGGAGTGAATCTGTTTGCTGAGCTGAACAAAAATGAATAGTAAAACAAACAATCCTTTGTGCAAAGGCAGGCATAACCCAAAAAAAAAAAAAAAAAAAGGATGGAGCTAGTGGCCTGAGTGAAATATGTTTGTTTTAAAAGATCATTCCCCTCTGGAGACCAACACTGCCTCCCTTCTCACACTGCTGTAGCATTTACCTGGCTTGCTGGAAAGTAGAGTGTGTTACATGCAACTGCTGACACGATCAGACAACACTAAATGCCCCCAATTACTTCATTATTTATGAAATGTTTGCTGGGTGCAGTCAGTGGCTTCATGATGAAAAAGCTGCAACAATGAGGCTCTGTCAGATTTTTGGCAGAGACATATCCAAACACATAAAAACAAGTTAAAACACTATCTTTATGCATAATTCTTTCTTGGCATGTATCCTCAGTTACCATAATTTGAAGCGAGAAAACACTTCTACTTTTTCTCACTCTGAAATAATGTGGCCAAAAGTGTATCTAATTCCCCTCCTCCCCCAGAAGAGAAACAGCCTTGTCAAGGGCTGGGTTGTATGTGTGCTTGAGATACCAAGGTTTCCATTTACCACACAGCTGCACCAACTCTAGCAGCCCTGCCTGCTGCCAGACGCCTGGAGCCACAGACCCACAGCTGCCCACAAGCGTCATCGGCGACTGGCCACGGCTCAACTCCTCAACCAGACCCAGCCTCAGCTCTGCTCTGGCTGCTGATCCACTCCTTTTGCAGGAAATCCTGTAAAGCACGTGCAGAATGGCGAGCAGTCAGCATGCCAGGAGATGGAATCAGTGTGGACAGGGGGGAGCACAGTGCAGAGCCGTGAACGCTTTGCAAAACTGCGCTTCGAAGCTGATTTACAGCTGGAAAGCCCTCTTGGTGCAAATAGTTCACAAAGCATGTGACCTAAGTACTTGCCCACAGGGCCACAATAACATTTATGTAGCATAAATTAATGTGTTTCAACTGCTAATTCAATCTGGCGAGCTAATTCCTCTGGTTTTGGCAGAATGTGACCTCTGCAACAAAGTACAGTGCTTGTGGTGATGACTCACAGTTCTGGCTGCCTTGCGTCTGAGAGTCACACGCACCCTTACGAACAAAGAGTGCTATTCGTCAAGCAGCCGTAAAAATATACCTCCAGAATATGTTTGGATCACTGCTAATTGAAATTTCCTTTTTATAGGAGTCTGATCAAAACCAGCTGTGGTTTTGGAGTCAAGCAGGAACAGATTTATATATTACATTAGAAACCTGACAAATTCAGACACAAGCAGCTGAGCGAATGCCTATAATTGGCTGGAGAGACACATATAACACACAATTACTTGAGACTTCCCTGGAGGAAAATCCTACACTAGATGTGGGTTATTTTTGCGTTTCTCTTTTCTGATTTCCTCTTCAGTGAACGACTGTATCTAAGTAGTGCCCCAAATTCAGAGGGACTGTATTAGTGCTTTTAATGGTGCCACAACCAGAGAACACAAAGGTGAGGCAAATCTCTGTGGGCCACATTACTTTCTATGCCTCTCCAACAAGTATGATTGGTAACATGCCTGTCTGTAGAAAGTCAGCTGTAGTTGGACAAATAGAAATGTTGGAGGGAGAAAGCAAGCAGATACCTGTCTCCTGAACTGTAATTTCCTCAACTATTATAAGACCACCTGGTATGAGACAGATAATTTTGTTTAGGTAGTGAAGTCTTGCTGACTTCTAACGCAAAATCCGTTCTCTTTTACCTCTATATGGTCAGCTGACTGTTTCCCACTCTTTCACATCCAGTTGTGTCTACAGCAACAACTCATTAACATCTACACATTGACAAACTTCATGGCTGATGGCTGATTGGAAAAATTCTATCAAGCCATAACAAGCTCTCTGTAATATCCTATCATTGTTTGTTTAAAAACTGATAGGATAATACAGAGATCCTCTGTCTGCAGAGGGCCTTCCCCTAAGAAATCAAATCTGGTTCCAGATTCTTCTCATGACTTTCAAGGTCACCATAGCCCAAATCCAAACCTGTCTAAAAAGAGTGGGACACAAGAGACTTTAAAGGCCGGCTTAGACAGCTTTATTAGTAACATGCTATTTGTGACCTTTGTGATTAAAAAAACTGCATTACATATATTGTAAGACTATCAGAAAGGTAATGGTTCCTATGACTTATGAAAGTGTCAAAATGCAAATAAGCTTGTGAGAAAAATAATCAAATGAAAGAATTCAATCACCAGTTTGTGGACAATTTACATGTCCTAGCATTGACCATTTCAGAAGATCAGTCAGGGATCACCTAGACTATCTGTTAACATGCATTTCAAGGCTAAGCAAAAGCATAGTACTTGTTGATTTGGGGAAAAATAAGGTTGTATAAGGAAAAAGCCTGAAAGAATCTGTGACTCGCACTAGAACAACACTGGCAGGCAAGGTGTGCTGACAATAATTGTTTTTCTGAATAGACAAACTAATTTAGTTCAGGAAAATTAAACACTCTTTTGGTTGCCTAAAATCTTCCTCAGGTGAGAAAAAGAACAGGATGTACCATTTGGGGTGCCCTTTTTGAGTTATACTTCTAATGCTGTACTGAAAACCATAACTTTTTATTCCATGAAAATGAGATTAGACTTGTCTTAATGTTGGCTTATGTGAATCTGAGGAGTTGAAAAAAATTCCTTAGTTGACAGGCATAGACCCAGATAAACAGTGTTGAAGAAGAAAATAGGTTGCTTGCAGGATGACTTAGTTTTAAGTCCAATGGTGCATAGTGGCAAGGATCTATTCCTCAGGAAACTTTACTCCAAGGCTGATAGCCCCTACTAAAGCATTTTTGGAGAACACTCAACACTATCTTTAGGGTGTTTATGTCTCTGAACAGACCCAGAGAGTAGTAAGCCAGGGCATAATCAACTTCTCCACAAAAGGGGATCATCTGTCTTATGACTTATGTATGGACTTGCTCCTTGCTCCTCGCTCTGTCCCAGTTTATGTTGTAGTAGATAAAAATATCATTTGAGAGAAACCTCACTTCTATAGACAAAAAAGTCACACAGACTGGCTCTTTACTGGAGGGCTTACCTTTGAAAAAGTCAAAATTAAACAGTAAACTAAACAGCTAAAAGCTAAATTAATTTCTCTAAATTAGTTTTGTCTTGAAGAATTCTGAACACACCCACTTAATTATGAACATAAGTACAAGAAAAAAAAAAAGCAGAACAGTAAAGCAAGAAACTAACCAAACTATTTCTGCCTCATCCTCAAAAAGAAACAGAGGTGAAGAAAATATTACTCTGTAACAGTTGTCATCATGGTAATATTGAGTATCACCAGGAGACTATACATTTTGTCACTATGATTGAAGAGAAATTGTTGTGTATTGTATTCCCTTTCACAGGACAATAGACATTTTATGACCATCGTGGGTTTTTAGTCACTTGGGGTAAGCCTGTAAATGTATGTAGAAGACTACAGAGTGAAAAATCACTCTGGTAAGTACTATGAAAAATCCTAAAGCAAAATATGGGAGATTTCAACCCCTTGCACTTCCTAATTCTATACAAAAGCAGTTTTGTGTTTTAGAGTGTTTCTTGTTATGATGATAAAAGAAATGTTTCCAGTTTGATGAGGCTACTGTAATTACTTAGACAATCAAAGCTTTGTAGCTTCTAGATATGTTTGCTACAATGTGCTTTCATGGGGAAATGTCCCTGGAGAGATTTGGGAGCCATCATTTAAACAAAACTACACTCCTCAATAGCTGTAGTTACTGTATTATGCCAGAATTTATAAAACATTCTCAATAACTTGTTTGTTTCTGGCTGCAGCTCTGCACACAGAGCGAGTTTCATTTTTGTGAATGGTTCTGATGATTTCACTTACACCAGCAAGAATAGGACTATAAAGCCCAAGAGTTACTGGTACCCCGATTCTTCACTCGAGGTCTGCCATGAATTTACACTTACTGTTCTTAAGCCAGTGCCACAATGATGTGATGTGGCCTGGCTGCATCTGCTGGAAATTACAAATTCTGCCATTTCCAACATCTTATCAAACAGCACACAGGCTCTAAGGCTTTGAAAGTCATCTCTGTTTCTCATACAATTTCTTGAAAAGAGTGACAAAGGTCCATTGATGGTTACTTCTCAGGATTTCTAATCCTTTCCCATGAAAAACCCCATATCTATGGATTTTTTATTAGATTCATTACACTCATTAGCACTGGATTTTTTAGGCCATATTAGGTGTAACTTTTCGAATGCAGAAGAAGACTTTTTTAGAAGGAAACCAAGAAATTATCAAATTGTAGGTGCAATAGTCAACATTATTATTGAAGCTGCAAATTTCACAGTATCCGTAATTAGCTCCATGTAAATATTGCATGAATGAAGCACAGTGTAGTTCTAGTTTCAAAATAAACATACCCTCAGGCAAGAGGATGAATGTTCAATTTTCATGGCTGCAGTGAATATACATTTCCATCGACAGACATAGCAACTAATGAGTGAAGCAGTCACTATGACAGATTAAAAGATGAAACACTGCAGCCCTTAAAGATACAGAATTAAAGCATGTGATAAGTGTCTCAATTTTTAAAAGCCAGTTTTACATTATACCATTAAGAAATGTGTAAAATAAGTTGGATTTTGAGGCTTTTAAAATCTTTACACATCAATTTAATGGCATGTCAAGCTTGAAAGGGAAAAGTGTCAGACTGATTTGATAAGAAAGATGTCATAAGTACATTTATTGAGAAATGTATAAAGAATTATTTTATATTTTATTTTATGCTAGAAGGGAATAAGTAGAAGCAAGGAAGGAAAAACTTACGTAGGCAGTATATGTTACATTGATTTTGTGCTATAATTCAGTGATTCTGTGCTCATGTAGAACATACATGTGTTGAATGGGAGGATTTTATGCCCTTAATGTACTTATTTGGCAGCTCTTTTGATCTAACTAGAGCTTTTCCAGTTTCATAGTCCTAACATGCCAACCTCTGAAGTAAAACCATGAAGGAAAACTCAAAATGCTGTCCTTGAAGTTTCAGTGAAGCAAATGGAAGAAAATCTATTATAAAGGGTCACAACTTCTAACATCCTACATTACACCCATTTAATGCAGAGGGATAGGTTCTCATTTAGGAAATAACAGATCTCTCACCTCACAAAAAGTGTTGACTACAACCTTGAGGACAAGAACACTTGAAAAAAGATAATAAAAATCGAAAACTTTGCCTGGATCAGGGTGAAGGCTGGAGATTCACTGCTTTTTAAGTGTTCACAGCAGAATGTTAAATTAAACAACCTGAAATGCCCCAGGTAGGATATCAAAGGTAAAACTCTAAAGTGTATGCTGCCCAGAACTGCTTCCAAACCTGGTGGACCAAAGCCAGGCTTACAAGGTCCTCTTTCAGAATTTGGCCTCTCATCTTGTGCTTTGGCCAGAAGGCTAGGCTGACTATCGCCAAATTACTTTTGGATCCCAAAGCTCTCTTAGTGATTTTGGATTTGTGGGGCAAGACTGAGCCTTGTGGCAGTATTTCTTACATGCTTCACTGAGGTGCAGCACACACCTCTGTACTTCAGGGGTGCCAGAAGGCATCCTGGTCTCATTACCCTGCTTTCCTGTCATAGGGAAGTTACGGGACTTTTTTATCCTGGCATTTTCCCTGAAGTATTTTGATAATATCTGATAGAGGTGTTGGACAAACATGCATGAGATTAACTCATTTGTATCCACTTTAGTAGTTTAGCAGATACCTGTTAATGATACTGGAAGACAAGACTACCACCTTTTAAATTTTTTTTTTTGACAGCATTGTAAACCACCTGAACCAGTGTGACAAAGGCAAAGGACAAATGTCATGTTTTAATCCTGTCAGTAAAAAGGCATCTGACGTACTGCCTCTCACTAAAAATACATGTATCTGGGTTTTTTTCAATAACATGGCAATTTTATCTGTCAGTTTCCCTCACCACCTACTTTACTAAAAACAGATTTAAAGGTACCTGCATGGATGTGGTTGTCATTTGAAAGCAAATCTTCCTCAGTAAGGTGCCTAAGTGGACAAACAAGTCACAACCAAGAAATCATAAGTCAGCCACGTGAAACCCACAGGGAGAGCTAGCAGAATGAACGCACCAAGTCAGTAGAATGTCACTGCTAGCATTCTCCCACAGCCTCTCATTCTGCCTGAATGTTTAGAGGATAAAGTAGGAAATCTAGGGAGTGGTTGAAAGGTGGAAAATCTCTGGAGAATCCGACCTGCACAGAGCAACACTGTCATGCTTTTTATCCCTTCCTCCACCCAAACAGGCAGCCTGCCATAACATTGAAGAAACAATTCCCTGGAATGAATAGTCCTGAAAAATAGACTTTCAGGAACATAAAGCCAAATTAATTTGGAACAGCATAGTTGATAGATATTCTCTCTTACAGTAAGCTCAAGAAATTAATTGTTTTCATGTCATTCTGAAAGATGAAGTCTTCATCCCCACACTACCATATTTCTACAGAATACTCCCACCCCAAAATTAACTAAATTATGTTTAATTTAAATCCTGTGGCCTTTTCAGTGTTCTCAATTCGTTCATTCATAGAAATCCTTTTAGTTTTAACCTTTTTAGTGAGTGATGAAAACAAAGACCCTCAACAATTTTATTGCCACTAAGCAATTTTTACTAAGATCTTAACATTTTTTTAATTCTATTGGAGGAGTACTGGAAGCACCTACTTTTCTGCCAGGAGAAACCATCACATGCTTACGCTGGTGTCCATGGGAAGGGCTGTTCCTGGCACTACTTTTCAAAGCTCCCACACTCAGCCTCTGGCATCCCCACCTCCCTCTGAAGACAGGTTCAGTCACAAGTAGCAGACCTTGCAGAAAGAATATCTGAGGCTGTTTGCATCTCTCTGCATCTTCCCAGGGGACCAGTGAGAAGGCTGTCACCTCAGTGTTTTTTTGCTTCCTGTTCTGCCTGACTCAGTGCAGGGTACACAGCTGCCCAGGATACCCTCCTTGCTGTCAAGCTCTTGGTTCCATGTGTTGTGCTGCAGGAGTTTTCTCTAATCACTAATAGTGAACACTGCACAAGATTCCAGTGCCTCCTCAAGGTTCTTCATGTCTTTCTCTTAATGTCATCAGAGAAAGTAAGGGAGGTGTACATCAACTGTTTGAAGATGTCATTATTTTCAGGATAGAACACTCTAAATTAGCAAACATTGACAACACAAAATCAAAAATAAAGGAAACATATTTTTATAATAAGAAGAAAAAAACAGACAGGTTCTGATGCATAATTTGAAAATTATTATCATAACCCTCTAATTTAAATTATTTACTAAGATACATATGTTTGCTTCTGAATTTCCCCGTTATCAATAAGGAGGGAATGGTTATTCTTTCCATTCTTTCCATTAAAAGACCCTTCTTTTGGGTAAAGACTTCTGCCATTTTTGTGACATAATTTATTTCTCATAAATTCCTTTTATCTACTGTATTTCCCAAATCTGTTTGAAGTTCAGACAGCTCTAGACGGATGAAGTCACTGTCATGTATTTAAAAAAACCCTGCCTTTGAAATATAATCAATAGTTTCTGCATGATTCAACAAAGAAATCTCTAAAGAGGAAATACAATTCCTCTGTGTTCCCATGAACTATACTTTTATCTGTCTTTGTGACCAATGCCAAAGTTTGCACATTTGACTTCGGGCAACTAAAGTAATATAGCCCATATTGGCCAATAGATCCTCATGAAGTGTAAACAATACACCTACTTTTGAGAAAGGAGGCCTTTATGGATGCTATCCAGGCTTCTGGAAATATTCATACCGTACTGGATAACTTTTTTGGGTTCACTATAAGTCTTTCCTATACTTTGTAACAAAGCATTGCCTCATTACCATAATGAAAGCTCTACCTGTTTAATGTAGCCTATCGCATACTGGAGCATCTTGTGAAGCACCATGTACAAATTGCTAGCAATGTGTCCCCTTTTATTGACTGTAGAAATTATTTTCTTAAAAGAATACTTTATCAATATTAATTTGGGTTATTATTATGAAAAGATTTTTCAAGCAGGAGGCAGTTATTTGAAGGTAAAGATAATTGTTTATTAGAACACAGTCCTGCTTCAGATGTGTCGGGGTAAAGCTTTCAGGCACTTTATGGCAGCAGGATTCAACTGTGATGACTCAAAGAGACTGCAGAGAAAGGGCTTTCTGAGCTTCAACAGAAAGACATTGCAGAATAAGGCCTTTTGTGATTAAATGACATTATTATCCCAGTAGAAGCCTTCACAGTTGTTGTTTCTAAGCACAGAAAACCACAGGTCGTTGCCTACATGCACTGTGAAAAAATGTTCTATGGAACAATAAATGTACCCACAATAGTTTGTAGTTTACAAACTCTCACTTTGGTCTCTTCTTCCAGCAAACAATATCAGTCATGTATTCCTACAAAACCATGAGTGAACATGGTGGGTTAGGGAAGCAGGGGAGATGCTGCTTTCCCTCAGTAGAAGGTGCTCTGATAGCAGCTGTGTAATTTATGGCAGGGATAACTACAAAAGTAGTGTGATTTCCTACTGGCTGGCCAAGCCAATTCAAGCCAAGTGACCCTTCAAAACCCTGTTGTAAATTTCTTCCTTACACAGGTTCTCTGAAGAAACGTTGACCCACCATGGTCCTCCTTCACTCAGGGATTCCGCTCATTGTCGTCAAGGTCAAGCTTCCTGACCCCTCGTGGGGTGCTCAGCTGCATCCCAAGCTGCTACACACCAAATCTGTGTTTGATGCTCTTCTCCTCTGCCAGCATCAGTGCTCTTCTGGAGTTTCTCCTGTTTTCCTTTAGATTCATAATTGTAATTTATGTGACAGTAATAGAGCTTTAGTGGATTTTCTGAATTATTGAAAGGCAAAATGCATCCCTGAAATGTTTACACTTCTTTATTTGTGTAAGGAAGAAAAGCTGAAGTCATGGGATGCGGGCACAAATTGTGAAGATGCAGCAAATGAACTTGTTTGTTAAAAGCAGAGGTCTCACAGTGGAAATGTGTGTCTACATCACCAAGCTCTGTCTAGACAAAGAAGTTTTCATGCACTGTGAAGGTCAAACTGCTGAAGTGCAAGAGTTCATGACTTGATGATGATGTCTAGCTTATCCTGCCTGCAAAAATCACACCACCACTCTGTATTTCCTAAAATATTGGTCTTTTATTATAAAAATTTTAAGCTAGGCTTGTGACACTATCTTTCCAGTAACACTAGCAGCCTTGCTGTTTTCCAGCGTTTAGAGATGCATGAATGACACCTGAGAAAAATTATTGGAGGAAGCATTAAAGTAACAAGGTAACAGGGTAACAGTGTTGAGAACTGCACTCAAGCGTGAATGGGAGAAGGTACCTCTCACTGTCCCTGCCTTCAGGACATATCCAATTAGCCTTCCCTGAAGTGTGGAATTACAGACAGGCCACCCCATTCATTTTGGATTTTTAAAGTACCCAGGTATGACACCTATTCCACACTGTATTTTATCGCCATGATAAAAAATTCTATTTGGAAAAACCTGAAGAGGAAATGTGTAAATATTTGATTTATTAGGTTAGAGCTGGTATAATGGGATGAGTTGTGTTGGTCTCATTAACAAAGAGAACTTCCTTTCACAAAGAAAAACAGCTGGAATAATTCTGTGAAAAAGCAATTCTGTAAAAGTTTAAATTAAATTGAACCATTTAATATGGATTTTGTTTCTTTTTCTGATATTTATTCCTCATAGGAATAATACCACTCTGGAAAAAAAAAAATAAAAACTTCTCCCCAAAAAATCACACTGAACAAAAATAAAACCAAGTAAAAGAAACTCTGGCATCTCATTTGTAATTCTGACAAAAATGTCATTAAGACTAAATGCTGCAGCTCGGTAGAAAGGGTATGCTTAAAGAAATTATTTATGTTCACAGGTTTTAAGCATTTATAGCTTATTTCTTCTGTCATTAAATACAAAGGAAACAAAAGATACTATAGACATCAGTTGTAGTTTTTCTGAATGCAGGGTGAGTAATTGTAATTAATGAGCTTTTACTTTTTATGGGTGTTGTTTAGATGAAATTCAAGGTATGACAAAGTTAAGTTCTGTCAATGTATTCACATTCTATCACAGACGTAGGCAGTTTTCACAAATGTATTTGCCATGCAAAAAACTTCCCTTGACTTCAAAAGATTCAGGTAATCTACAGATGAGACACTACATTTTTCTCGTTTCTAAATGGTGCAGCTTCGAGGACATGATTCAACAGAAAGCATTTGATCTCTTAAAGGATGGATGTGATTACAGTACAAACCAAAATAAATATAGATTTGTGTGTGCTTGTAAATTTGGAATTCAGCCAGTTTCATTAAAAGTATCTTGAAAGATCATAAGCCTACACATCCTTTCAGATGAGTTAGGAATGATTTATGGTCCTGTACCCAAACTCATCTTAATATTTTAATGTGAAACATGGCAAATGATGTTAGTGTTTGCATTAATTGAAAATTGATAAATATTTTTTGACAGGGACCAGTAAATTTTTCTAATTTCAGCTAAAACGTTTACAGAAATTCTTTATCAAAAGATTGACCATCTGTTCTTCTAAGTTATTTGTAAAGAAATTTCTGTAAGTAATTATTATCTTGTAAATGGTTCAGAAAATGTGCTGTGGAGTTGACATGTAAAATCAGAGGTGTTTCAACATATTTGACCTTTTGGATATATTACTTGCACAGATGATTTTGCCTTCCTGACTGGATGAAGAGGATTCTTAAAATTATATTTATACTTTACATATCCACTATTTTAAAATCAAAGCAATTCCTCATTAAAGAATGCCTTAGATTAATTCTTATGCTTAAATTAAAAAAAAAAAAAAGAAAAAAAAAGAAAAAAAGAAGAAAAAAAAAGAAAAAAAATAGGTATGTAGAATGAATTCCTGGAAAAATTCCTATGGGCGCAGGTTTGCCTATACTTCCCCCACTGCCCCCAATAACTCGGAGATGCTAATGCCATTTCAGGTGAAAAGAATGAAACCAAAGAAGATCTTCATATGAACTTTTAAAAAGTGAAAGTACCATATTTCTTATGCTTGTATGTTGGGTGACACCCAGATGGCTTAAAAGGTTGGTTCTAACATTAATCCAAGCAGTCTAGAAGTCAGATCTTGATTCTCCTGGATTTTTTTTCAAAATTTTCTCATTTCGTCTAGGCTAGAGGTATCATTAAAGCAGCTTTCATAGAGTAATTTTACTAACACTTCTTCCTGGACCAAATTAAGCTTGAAAGTAAGAAGATATTAAAACAAAAGAGACGCACTCAAAAAATCTGCATAAAGGGATGAACAATTTCTCATGCAACAGTATTATGATATTTTTGAAAACAGAGAATGTAAATTGTCTTCCATATATGAGGCTGAATATGAAATAAGGATCAAAGAAAGAAACAAACATTTTAAAGTGAAGATATGTTATTGGTGATTTCCCTTCTTATCTTATATTTTGTAAATAAGTGATAAGACATTCGCAAAGAAGTCCTTTAAAATTATTTTAACCACAGAACTGCTAAGGTCAGAAAAGACTTTTAAAATCATCAAGTCCAACCATAAGCCTAGCAGCACAACCCTGTTCACAAGTAAACCATGTTAACGTGTGCCATATCAGCATTTTTTAACAGTTTTAGGAACTGTGATTCCACCACCTTGCTGTGCGGTTTGTTCTTTGTTCCAATGTTCTTTCTTTCCATGAAGAAAATGTTTTCTAATATCTAATCTAAACCTCCTTTGGTGCAACCTGAGGCCATTTCCCCTTCTTGCTTGTTACATGCAAGAAGTGGCCAACCCCCACCTGGATACACCCTCCTGTCAGGTAGTTGCAGAGACCAATAATGTCCCTCCTCAGCTTCCTTTTCTCCAGGCTAAACACCCCCAACTCTCTCAGCTGTTCCTCACAGAACTTGTGCTCCAAACCCCTCTCCAGCTCCACTGCCCTTCTCTGGACTTGTTCCAGCACCTCAGGGTCTTTCTTGTCATGAGGGGCTCAAAAACTGGGCACAGGACTCGAGGCACAGCCTCGCTGGTGCCCACTGCAGCAGGCGACAGTCGGGTGCCTGGTTCTGGTGGCCACACTATTGCTGATACAGGCCAGGATGCCCTTGGTTTCCTTGGCTACCTGGGCACACTAATGGCTCGTGTTCAGCCATTTGTCAACCAACAAACTCCTCTTGTTTATTCTGTTAAACAAGATGGGCAACAACTTTAACATGGCTTTTATTTCCTTAGTATTTTTTTTGAAGTAAAGCTACTGTCTGCACAGAAGAGGAAACAAAAACAATGCAAAAAGTCTAAAACTCAAGACGCCCCTTGCACTGAGCCATCTTTATTAATGTGATGTGATTATTGATGCTACTGAATAAAAAAGAATCATCTCTGAACCTAAGTTCCACAAAGGTCAATGTTTTAGTTTATCTCCACTAGAAAATGATGGGTCTGAAATTTGATTCAAACCAAAAGATATTGTTCTCATACCTCTGGGACTACTCACAGTGAAGGTTTTTTTTCAGACCATTTCTAATATTAATGCAGTCTACCTTGTGAACATGCCAAACTCTTAGGAAAAGTAGATGTACTTGCTCTGTAAATCCTTTCAGAGAAAAAGAAAGATGTATCCAAGCTCCTTTGAACAAAATGTTAATTTGTAAATTACTGATGTGAGAATTTGTGTAGTTCTACTTTATATTGAATTGACAAAATTAAAAAATAGTCTTCATTCTTTTAGATGTTATTTTATAACATTTGAAGTTGTTACTTTATAAAATAGTTTTAGCATTCATCTTATTATAGTCATCTCGGTTTGGGGTTTTTTTAATTCCTAACCTAGTTTTCAAAAAAATTTAAAAGCTCTATGTAATTAGCGGCACTGAACACCGCTAGCCTATAAAAAGGTTCTAGATGAATAAAGGGAAGATAATTATAATTTTTTAAAGATTTAAGTCAGAAAATTGGAGACCATGAAATTATTAACTTTAATCTTTGGGACCTAGTTAAAAGCTTACTATTGTCCATTCAAAATCTTAGAGAATTTTCAAAGGAAATGCCAAGAAAATGCATACTTATGAAGATGCATCTTTTAAGAAAAAAGGAGGTTTCAGACTTTGAAGATGAAGGCATTGCAATAACATAGTTTAATACTATCAAATAATGTGAATGTCAGACGACCTATGAAGGACAATGACAATGATGAATTCTTCAATGAAGGTAAGGATATTTCCAAATCAGCTGCCCTTCCCCAGGGAAGTGGTCACAGCACCAGCCTGACAGAGTTCAAGAGGTGTTGGACAACACTCTCAAGCACATGGTGTGATTCTTATGGGTGTCTTGTGCAGGGCCAGGACTTGGACTCTGAGAGCCCTTGTGGGTCCCTTCTAATTCAGGGTATTCTATGATTCTATATTTCTATTGCATCGACTCAGACATAAGAAAGATCTGGGAAAATGAAGGACTAGGAGCACAGATATATTGTGTTAGAATGCCCAGTGTTAGCAGTCACATACATGATTGGGCAAAGCATCGAGTCTTTCAAACTCAAGGAAAATCCCAAGATCAAACAAACAAAAAACTTTGTACACCTGGAGAGAGGTACCAAACATCATCTGCTCCAAAGCAGTGACGTGCACATATGCATTGGGAATGCTTTGCCAGGGGCGCTGGTCCCTTCAGACCACTTTATTATCCTCATGACTAAAACCGGTTTTGGACCTGAGTGTCTTTCAGCTCCTGGGGAGGCCTCACTGGTCATGTGGCACCCCTAAACTGAGACCACCTAAGGTCTGGCACTGGGGCTCATGTGGAAGTCATCTAGTCCTTCCTTCCAAACTGAGAGGCTGGGTACCATGAGTCCTGAGAGGGAGCAGTCATGTTTTTTGAGGCTGTTTCCAACCTGCATAAGAATCAAGCCCTTTTGTCCTCTGTGGTAGTTTCTAAGGTGTCTTCATCTAGAAACAGGTGTAGATTAAAGAAACTAATGTAGTGTGTATGCCAAGAAAAGTATGCATTGGGTAGATTAGACCACATATATTTTGTTGGCTTGCATGTGGAGAGGAGAGGTATCTTTTCCTACAAAACAAACAAAAGACAGATTAGTGCAATCAATTTTGAAAATATACTTAATACTAAATCAAAGCAGTTATTTTTATAGGAGAGTGACTTTAGAAGCTATAAGATATTGATAGATTTTTTCACTTGATCATGTAGGAATATTTAAATATAAAATATACTTTGAAACAAAAATAGCTTCCAAGCCACAGACCAATCTTAACAGAACTCTAAAAAATATGACAGTGCTGGAACAGTGAAATTCCACAAGGCAATCTGCAAATATCAACTTGAAACAGAACAAGGACTTAACAATTTCTTTCCACTTGACTAAAGCCTCCACTGGAGAGTGTTAATACACATGGCAAGCGGACAAATGCTAACTGTCAGGATTTTAAAGTAAACCTGCTTCATAATGATCACTGTCTAACCAGACAGCAAGAATGAAATAATTGTTTGCTTTAATTTTCCATCAGACTATGTAAAGGATCAAATCTCTTCCATCTTTTTTCAAACAGATTCTGGTTTCAATTTAGGCTTTTTGTTTTACATTACTTCCTTTCTTTCATAAATTTGTTTGCTTAGAATGCAATTAATACAAAGAAAGCACTTTCCCAATGGCACAATCTTCCTTATTCTTTGGGATATAATTTCCTGCAGGTTAACTGTAACTCCCTAAATTGGTCCAGTGCAGCTGTACACTTAAAAGGACTGAACACTCACAGAGTTCAGTTTGTGTTTACTTAATAGATTTGGTGTCAACACTTACTTTTCAATACTAAAGACACTAACATTGCTCCAGGTTTAAGAACTGTGTGAGTAAAGCTAGAGTGCGCAATTGAGATTCGGAATTTTTACTTCAGTTTTGGTTTTGGTCAAAGAATTTGTTTATAACCATGACTGTTGTCATGAGAAAGTTCTCATTTGGTAAAAGGTAGCAGTAAAACTTCATAGAAAGGGGTTTCAATATTAAATTCTATTAGTCTCTTATTCTATTCTAATACTAAATTCTAGAGATTAACCTGAAACCTTAGTAATTGAAAACTAAGGACTGGTCTTTGTACTTTTCAAGTAAGACAAAATAATGCATATGGATTCCATTATCTACATTTTGTAGAGAGAACTAGAATGTTGCTAATCAATAATATCTATCTGTGCAATGATCTTCTAAAAATATGGTGATTGATATGATTAGCTCTATTTAAAAATAAACTGAAAATTATTATTGATTACAATAGAATGCAATTGAGTAAACTGATAATATTTAGCATATTTCATTATGCATGCGTTTATATACATGACCATACACACGCAGCTATGTGCCTATAAATGCAAAATATGATGGCTGGGGAGATTCCCATCATCATTATTTAGTTTAGCAGCAGCTTCACCTTTAATTTCATAATACCTGCTAATTTGCTGACTAAGAGAATGTCTAATGCTATTGAAGCTAAAAACATAAATGAAGATAGGCCATAATCATATGTGGGCCCCTACAGAATCTTTCACATGCAGTAAGTTACCCCAGCAACCCCACTCATGGCATTTTTGAGTGGTTACTCTGTGTAGTGCTAGGGGGAAGGTACTGCCCAAGCAGAGAAGGTTCTCAGCAGGCAGCTCTGCAGCTTTGCTTGCAGCCTTGGGGAAGCAAGAGGTAGTGGTCCCCATCCATCACTACGCTTTTACTCTCTGAGGTCAGTCCTGTGTTGCTTGTCGATACTTAAAATACCTCATAGACTTCATCTGACTAAAATTGCTTGGTGAAAGGAAAAAACAAGATTATTATAGTCTGTATTTCATGCAACTTTTGTGAAACAAAACCTGAAGAGTAGATACACCAAAAATGAAAGCGTAATAAGTGTTTGCTCTTGGTCTGTAGAAGAAATATTTTCATGATAGAAAAAAAATCAGTTATGTTGAAAAGCAACTGAAACTCTAGATGAATATGTCTGGTATCTTCCAAGGTATCAGAAGAAGTGACCTGGGTTGCACACATGTCATATAGTACTTCTGCAAGGGCTGGAGGATGGAAGATGGAGTATAGGATGCTAGTGCAGTAATTTATTCCACATGTCAAGCAAACTGACAGCTTGTGAAACTATCAGAATTTTCTCTGAAATATTGCAGGAGGTGTAGTTACAATATTCAAGGAGATTAAGTAAAAATCCACTTCTTGAAATATAAGAATAATATAAGAAAACCAGAAAAAATACCCATAGGATCACCTTGGCATTGAATGATGTTTATCCATATCAGCAAAGACTCTCTTTTCAAGAATGGAAAAGTGGTATTATTCTACTGACTAGAAACAACAAACAAATCAACACCAATAATCAGGTCATATGAGTATCATGATCTGATTTAGACTGAGACAATAAGTGATGTATAGAAAAAATCAAAATAGAGGTCTAAAAAGAGTGGGTTTCAGGGGTAAAGCCATGTTTTAAGGCTTTAAAGGAAATATAATCTCAAGGATGTTTAAAGCCTGACCTCAAAAAACATTGTTCAGGAAATCTCAGAAAACTGGGCCTCACTTGACAAGATGAAAAACTGACTGTTATATTCAGTTTTGAAAGTCCTGGTCCAGGACTACTGCTTTTTTTCTGAGGTGACAGCCCAAAAAGATTTCAAACAAATAATATCTAAAGATGTTCAGATTTTTTTACACATGTAGTTTTGCAAAACAGGCTCTATCACAGACAATAGAATTACCTGATAAAGTTTAATTACATCCACTGGAACATGGTAGTAGAGATGCATGCAATTTCTACTTTTCAAGACAGGGTTGACTTCCTAATTCAAGGTTCTCTGAAGCATATTACAGTTAGTTTCTATTATATCTAACCAGAGCTGACAACTGTAGCACTAAATATACCCACATACACTAGTCAGAAGGGGTTTTGTGTGTAAGGCCAATTTTCAAACAATCAGAAGTTTAACAGAGCAGATGTCTGAATTTCTGTGGTATATTGAAGATCATAGGCATTATTCACTGAGGAGACACAATTCATATCTCACCCATTTTTGCCAGTTTTACTTGTAAATTGCTGTAGCCAATTTAGAGTGCCAACTACCTCCCATTCAAAAGCAAAAACCTCTCTGTAAAAAGGCAGAAGATTTTTTTTTTTTTGTTTCCTATACTATTACAGAAAGAGAAATTGTGCTATTACAAAAAGACAAGGCTTCAGGGTAACATAATTTTGTCCTTCCAATACCTGAAGGGAGCCTACAAGACAGATGGATAAAGACTATTTGTAAGAGTATCTATCAACAGGACAAGGGGGAATGGCTTCAACTAAAAGAGGGCAGGCTAAGATTGGATATTAGGAAAAAAGCTTTTACTGTGAGGGTGATGAGGCACTGTAACCTGTTGCCAAGAGTTGTGGCTGCCCCATCCCTGGCAGTGTTCTAGGCCAAGACGGATGGGGTGGAACTCTCAGCAAATTGGTTGACTAAAAGATTTCCCTGTCTATGACTGGGGAGATGGAACTAGATTATGTTTAATGTCCCTTCCAACACAAACCATGATATGATTTTATGATTCTATAAAACGTAAAAATATTCATGATAAAAATTAATGAAACCCTGTGATCAGTGGTAATAGAAAAGCAAAACAGAACTCCAGTTCTCTCTGAATAAAATTTAGGTTTGGAAGATCAGTGTCCAGTAAAAATGCAGTGTAAAAAATGTAGGCATGATGTAAACTGCCATAAACAGCATAAAGTTGTTGCAATAGCTGCTGTAAGGATTACTTTTTCTGATACAATAACCCAACTGATGCAAGTGTTTGTATGAGATCACATCGTGGCATCTGTCATGGTTTAGCATCATCTTCTATGGACTCCTCATTCCATGCTGATAATATCATATAATTTTAAACACAGAGGTATGGTCCTAGTAAAGTATCAAAATCCTGTATGTAGGATTATGACATATTCATTTAAGTATCCTAATACCTATACAAAGTACTATACTATATAAATACTATATAAAGTATCCTAGTAATTACATATATATAAAGTATCTTAATACCTATATCTTGGAATCCTAACAAGGTAGCAAAACATGCTAGAGTCTGTCTATCCTGGCATCTTGCCTGAGAAAATGTTCAATATTGCTAATACAGCTAAAACAATCTTTGAGCACAGTTTCATTCAATACTGAATTTAATCTGATCCCATTAAGCTGCAGCTTTCACAACAAAGAACAGTTTTGTCTGCATCATTATCTCTGCACCATGGTTTGTAAGAATAAAATGGAAAAAAGAGCCAGAAGTTGGAACCAGAAAAGAAAACCAAAATTAGGAGCTGACTTTACCATCTGCCAGCTGATGACTTCAGGCTTGAAAGAGTTTTGGAAAATTTCTGTCAGTAGCCAACTTAAATCCACTAGAAAAATTTTTATGCATCGTCTCCTCTTTCCATATTGCACAAAACCTCTTGTTTCAAAAGTAAACACCTACAATATAACATTTGTATATTAACAGAGGAAAATCTTAACTTACAGTATGCACCATAAAATTAACAAATAAGGAAAACTATCATGAGAGTTTTGGTGTGTAAGACAACCTTACTTTGTATGAGTTGCAGAAGTCTTAAATGCTGAATTAGCAATGAGTAACTCTCTAATGATTATGATATGCTGTAAACTAGCTAATGAGTACTAATGAGTGAAAAATTTCACTTGAGGTATTCAGAAAAATCAGTGAGAACTGAGACTTCAAGGAGTTTTGGGCTACTGCTTTCGAGAAATGTGGTTCCACTAGGAGGAAATCACGTTTTTAAAATAGAGCAGGGTCTTTTTAGCCATCTATCTGCTTAATGAATCTTCTGGTCCTGCAGGGCTCCCCCGGGATGGGCATCAAGGGGGTGGCAGGGTGGCGGCTCCAAAACGGAGGGGAAGAGCCATTGGATAAGCTGAAAGCATGCAGGACCATGGCCATGCTCACCTTGCAGCGCACTGTTAACAGGAGGCTGCTCCTTCCCCTGACCCTCACCCTGCCTGCTGGAGCACTGCACAGGTGTTCTATTCCCTAGGCTGCTTGGCTGATTAAACCATGAAACTTGGGACGGGTTTGAGATGGTCTCAGGTCCTGAAGTGGTCACATGCTTGCCACTCTGTCCATAGGAGAAAAGGGCATCATTACAGGACCTAATTAACAGAAGAAGTCACATTAAAAAGGTCATCTGATGATAGACTATAACATCATTACCCAATTAAAATAGAAGAAATATCCATACAGCCTCTCCAAACACCTCCAAATAGGAATACTTCAGCTTTCCCTGGGGTTCATTTATTTGCAGCTCAGCACAGGCAGTGAGGACAGGATGTTTGAAGGCCAGTACTAAGCATAAGGCAGCTTCACTTGATATCAACCTTCTATTCTAAAAAAGATTTCAGCATTTTGTTCAGTGGGACTTGCCAACCCTGTTTTACACAGCTAGTTTTAAGCACTCAGTTTGAAACAAATATGTGGTCACCCTGTTACCTTTATAAACTAAGAATAGCAGAGGTAGTCTATGCCTGATATGCTCAGAAGTTTTTATTCTTTGTTCTAGAGGAACTCCTCCCAATGTACACATTTTACTCCTCCTTTCTTAAGCATCTGCACAAGATTATTCTTTGTGTTATGCTCACTATCTTGAATCTTCCAAAAGTTACAACTCTCAAGATTAGTATATTTAGAAACAGGCCTTTTAAACTGTTCTGAGAGGATTTCTCCCCAAACGAGTGTAATTTTCATTAAGCAGCATTCTGAGTATTACAGAAAGGCTAACAGATGCTCACACTATTTTATGGTCTAAGAAAATGCTGAACCTATTGATAGATGTAGTAACAAATCCTGCTTTAAGTAAGTGGAACATCCCAAATAATCATGTTAAACTTCTTGTTTATTCTGGTAGGTAATAATAGGATTTAAACACAGAGTGCTGCTGAAACTGTAAAACACACTTCAGTGCCAGGGGAAGAAAATGTCATTACTACTCGACACAAATCAAGGGAGATTAATTAATTAGGATCACTTCATCCTTTAAGAAAATAAAAGAACCTGAGTCTGACTTACTTCTTTCTGACTCCCACCATCTGAATCATTTTGATCCAAAGCATGGTTTAAATCCACATCATATGCTTCCATAACACCTACTTTAAACTTATCAGCTGTTTCTAAACTACTTCTAAATGAAATGGAGGTGACAATAATTTCTGACCATGTCTTCCAGAAGTAGATTTCTTGCTAGTATTTAATCTTGCTTTCTCTTCTTTCCTCTGTTTTCTGTGGTCAATTATCCTGTTTTCTTCTGTTATTTCTTTTGCTAATCACAACATTTTACAGCCTTGTTCTGAAGCCTATATTCCACGTTATTAAGATCGTATTACATATTCACACTGCAAATGCAGGAGCTTTTCAGTGTGGGCACTCTGCCATTATATTAAGCTCAGTGCCTATGTCTTTGCACCTTTTGTCCTGTAAAAGCTTTGTCTTAAAATGGTAGTAATCTTCATAGGTTATTTATGCTTTAATGTGTTATGAACAACTCAATAACTAATTATTATGATAATGCAGGTAAAGTATTTACAACAGTATCAGATATATTGTATTACAGCTAAAGCTGCTTATGTATTAATGATTATCAGAAAATACTCACTGGGCCTTCAAAGGCATATTATCTCAGTGCACAGACATAGGATTCCCGTAAGTCCTTTCATTTCTGAGTCATTGTAATTATTTGTTTTCCCCTCATTCTTTTGCTGTCATGGTTAAGTTCTGATCAATTCTGAGTAGTTGCTTTCATAATGTTCTTTTCTCTCCTTTTCTTCTGTAGAAAGAAAAAGAAATAATCCCAGAGGCCAAAATTCTTTTTCATGTTTTCTACATTACAGAATCAAAAAGACCATTGCTTTGGTATGTATGAACACCTCTGTTGTGTATTTGGGTTGAAGAAATGACAGAATTTGGGTTGCAAAAAAACCAAAGGAATCAGGTTTTGTGCAATAGTACTAAAATATTCAGTATTATTTTATCCAAAGGATGCTTTTTCATAAGTATGGCAGTAACAGCACAATCACTACTGCCAGTTAGTACCATGATTTCCAGGTACAGGAAATGAAGAATACACTGTAACTTACCTTCTTTAGTAATATGTATTGCTATGTTGGTGGCATCCAAGTATCACCTGAAATTGAGGTTGAAGGAATACCTATGTAAATATTTTTTCAAGTAAAAAAAGTAAAGTAGGAATGTAAACATTCTGAAACACTGGAAGAATTTAATATTGTGGAAGTAAAAAAAAAAAAAAGCAGTGAGTCTTGGGTTCAAGCCTTGGAGTCAAGGGATCAAGAGCTTTCTTGATTAATTTTTCCCCCATTGATGCAGTCAGGGTCCATGCTTCCAAAAATACTTTAGGAAAAATTGCAAATAAGATTAAAATTTTTGAGAAATATTCTGCTATTTTTTAAACCCCCAAATTTTTACACAATTTCTAAGTACTTTTTTTTTTCCTCAAAATAACATATAATAACATAACTGAAGTTAATACGCAAAAGATGTGGGGTTTGTGGTTATGTGCATCATAGGTCTATTATGTCGGCAAATGGTACAGGCTTTTATGGCCAAGATAAAAAGTATTGCCCAGGTTTATATAGGCAAAAATCCTTATACACTCAGAATAAGTCACCTTGAAAAATCTGTCAGCAAATGGACAAGTGGTCCGAACCACCAGGATTAGGAGGTGGAAGTCTCCCTTATGTTTCTTTATAAACACAGAGTGAGCAAGACCACTTATATGATTTAGTCTTTCTCTCACTGCTGCACACTCACTCAGAGGTTTGAAGGAAGTGTGATCCAAACAGCAGATATGGAGTAGGGTGGATACATGACTGGTAAATATATTGCAGACTGAGACATTTTTTGAGAACTCGGGACAAAATGAAGGGTCTTCACCTGTGTATAAATTACAATGCTCCATGCAGAACCCTGGTATGAAGCTCAATTTTTTCAATAACAGGTTAGAGGTCATCATGGGGAAGTGAGTGAGTGACTATGTTTACTTGGTTAATGGCTGGAGTTACACCTCAGTTTAGTGAAAAACTATTTCAAGAACATCAGCATTTAAATACTCCAGTATTTTCATTTGCTAGCTGATTAGTTCTGAAAAAACATTATTTAATACCTGTTTAATCTAGATGGAGATGACACATTTTTTTAGGTCTTGTTGAATGCTGTCTAGTTTGTTAGGGCTTGGTTAGGTACTAGACTATTGCAATGTTTAGGTACAAAATCATGAAAGATCAAAACTTCTTGAGAAAATGCTGCAATGAAACAACCTCATTGGAACCCCATCTCCGAGGTGGGTGTTGAGCACACCTGTAGTCAGAGAGAGCCTTCAGGGCTAGCACTATATTTTTGATTTCTGGTTTGCGTCCAAAATTAGAGAATGAAAGTTTGGGAGGACAACAGTAGGGCTGAGAAATAATTTAATGTGCAAGGAGATCTATTCAAGGAATCAATATTGACCATCTTCTTGAGCACAGATAGTAAGAGCAGTTGCATATGTTTCTCAGGTTTAATTTTTGGCTTTGAATTAATTTTGCTCTGACATCCTATTCCAGGACCCATGCCAGTGTCCCGAGGATGCTTGAAGAACATACGGTTTCTGGGCAGCATCTTTTCTGCCAGTCCTTGCCAACCCGTACATCTTCTTTTCCACAGCGCCCCGAAAAATTTAAGAGTGCAGATCCCTTCTGGGCAGTCTCTACTCCTGCCTCCTAGGAGTAGGGACAAAGGCTGTTCAATTCTTGCATTATTTATTCAAATATTTCTTTGAAATTCAGTGCGTTCTCACTTTTCTGGCATAGAATTCTGTGTCAACAAATTTAAAAGTATTATATATGTATAAAAATAAAAATAATTTCTTTATCTAGAGCACAATCTAAAGTTTTGCTGAAAATGATAGCAGGAAAAACCCCAATATTAACATAAGCTTTCAAATGGATATGAGTCTTATAAAAGAGATCAGTGATAGCTGCTTGCTCTTCCCTCAGTCATGTGAAAGTATTGTTTAATTATGAATCCAGTTCAGCCTTTAGCTCCTTGACCAATGTCGATTATTCCTTCCATTTTCTTCTGTGGCATCATGCTGAGCAGGAATGATGCACAGATAAAACTGGTATTATTTAACTGCCTGTATTCTCTAGAGAACATAAAGAGACTGTAAAAGGAAGGAAGAAGAAATTTAAAAAAAAAAAACAAACAAAAACCCCCAAGAAAACAAACAAACAAAAAACAAAAAACCTTGGAGCACTTTGAATTAAAGGAAAAACATAGAATAGCAAGAACTGGATCTAAAACAATAAAGTAAAACTCTCTCTGGGCAAGAGATCTGAGAAATAAAGACAATGCTTATTCTTTTTAGGCACCTCGATTAAAATATATATAGTTTTTTGATCAAAATATATAAAACAGGAATCTTGCAATTTTAGCACTGTTATTATTGACCCAAAACAGTCATGTCTGAATAGACCATTTTTTAATTTTTCTTTGTAATTTTTTGTTTTTATTTGTATAGACAGTGTAGCCTGAAGGAAAGCTTATTTTGGCCTAAGATGGTTATCCAGCACAAGACAGCAACTTGTCCCATATGAGGCATTTGGAAGATTGTTACTCCTTGAAGTGCTGATTGAATGAAAAAAACAAGGAGAGTTTGCAATGTAAACCCATGGGTTTTAAACAAAATTTCTACACACCTCAGCAGCTGTTTTTGTGGTTTCAGTTTTGCACTTATTGACAATTCATGAAAATTATGGGTTTCAATACGGTATGTCAGGATCACTCCTGTGCACAGCATCTTCTGGAAAGAGACAGGGAAATAGCTAAAATTGATACTATGCACTTATCTCTGAACTTCATTGAATGTCTTTATGTTACATTCAGTGTTTGTTTCCACTGTGAGAATGTGGTTCGGTATGATTTCACCATATGTGTTGATTTCCTGTGGGATGAAATATTTTTAACAATGCTTTATCCCAACCATATTTTAATTAATAGAAGTGCAAGAGAAGAAAAAATTTGGAACATTTTCTGCAGTTTAGCCACAAGTAAGAAGCATGCTGTTTATAGACTTGAACCAAAGCCAGTAAGGCACGATTAAGGCTGTCAGCTTAGCCAGAGCAATTGACAGTTGTGCACTGAGAGCAACTGGGTAAAAGCTGAGTGTAGGTCACTAAAGCTGCTAAGCCTATGTATCTAGCTGTGTATCTTGTACAGTTTACATACCATTTTGTCCTTCTGGAAATCACTGGTGATAAATGAAAACAGCAACCCCAACTGATTAAGCAACACTAGTTTCTACCTTTGCAGGACAACATAAACCATGCCATTTTTATTGCACCTATGTGCTATTTAATCCTGTCAGTACCCCATGTGCTTCTATTAGGTTTAAAGTTCCTGAGAGTTTAAATGAGAACATGGCCAAAATGTCCAGCATCCACTGTGCAGTGTGCACAGTCAGGAGAAAGCATTATTAGGAAAACAAAAATTCTTAATTCTTATTATTCTAATCACTTTAGTTATTACCACAGAATAACAGTTAGTGCTGCAAATCCTGAGGAAAAGACCAAATTTTAAAACTGGGATGCCATAGTGATATGTCATAAGGAATCCCAGAAATCTATTCTAAACAAGAAGAGGCTCTACCTTCTTCTGCAGCCTGTGTATGTCAAGGCCCATTATGAACATTAAGATTTCTTTGGAGTTTGAGAGCAGAAATGACTGCTTGAATTCCTGCTTTCAGTTTCTAAATGTAAAATACCAGAGATGCCCTGTATGTTTTTTCATTAACATCCCATTGTGTACTTTACAAATCACTCAGACAAAATGTTTTGCTTCACTTGGGGAGAGTGATATTGTGCTTTGTTGCCAACAATAGCAATGACAATTCCAAAAGATTTTTTCTGTTTTGTTATCACATCAAGGAGTGTGATTACTCCAGCCTAACAGCCAAATAGAGGTAAATCCAGGGGCAACATTTTCACTGCAATGTGTAAATCATTTCTGCAACATCCTTATTTTGGGGAGTCTCTGCCTTATGTATTTACTGCTCACTTTCTTCCCCTATCTAACACCTGGCACAGATCAGTGAAATTTGTGTAGTTTAGTTGATTGACAGCTAGGTCAGTTATTGTTTCCTATGCTAAACACAATCACCAAAGCAGAAGTGCAAGAATAGAGACAGTTTTTAGCGAAAGCTGAAGAGTCTGAGTAAATGTCACAGCTTTCTCTGTAGAGATGTAATTAGTCACAACCACAGAATCACAGAATAAGCTGAGTTGGAAGGGACCCACAAGGATCACTGAGTCTAGCTTCTTTTCCTGCACAGCACCATCCCCAAGAGTCACAGCTCGTGTCTGAGAGCATTGTCCAGTGCCTCTTGAGGTCTGTCAGGCTGGTGCTGTGACCACTTCCCTGTAGAGGTTGTTCAGTGCCCAGCCACCCTCTTTCTCTAATATCTGACCTAAACCTCTCCTGACACAACTTTCCACATGTCCTGTCACTGGTCACCACAGAGGAGAGAGCAGTGCAGAGCAGAGTGGGACAATCCCCTCCCTTATCCAGCTGAAGATGTAGTGCCTGATGCACTCCAAGACATGGGTGGCTCTCCTATTTGTCTCTTAACATTTTAAAGATGGCAGATAGTTGAATCCTTCTTTGCCATCCTGCCATGCATCCATTTCCTAAATTTATTGGAACTGAGGCTATATCTATTCTGCAATCCAAGGGTGACAACTGATGAGTCACTTACCTTTTAAAGTAACTTACCTTTTAAAGGAAAAAAGGATGACAGGCGTGGCATCAATCTTTAAAGGTTCTTCAAGGGTAGTCCTGAAAATTATGTACTTGAAAGTCAAACTTCCGACCGCTAAAATTTGTTTCCAGGAAGCTGACAAAAATGAGGTAATGATCACTGGGGTCAATATGACATACTTGGAAATAAAATATTACTTTTGTAGCTGGAAATCATCACTGGTACAGCCACTAGATTTATTGGAATAAATCACGTAAAACATGTGGGTAAGCACAAGCTGGCTAATACTATGTAGTTGAACTTTCAGATAAGCTTTCAGTCAAAGGTTCCAAAGGCGTTGCAAGGCAGGAGAGGAGACAAGCCCAAGAGATGAAAATGTATTAAAAACAGAAAATAAAATATAGGAATAAATGGGTATTTTTATTGAGGGAGAGGATGCCAAAAGGCTGTTACTGAGATTTATGCATTTTATATACATATGTATAAATTACCAGGAGAAGAAAACCACGACATAGGTGATAGAATTTGCAGACAACATTAGAGACATGAAAAGGATACGATGGAAAAAGAAAACACTTGCTAGGATGCTTTATCTTGAAAATAATATGACCAAAGAGGTACAGATGCAGTTAATAAAATTACACATGTGGATTGAGTCCTATAAATTCCTTGAGGAGCAGGTTTAGCAATCTTTTGAATGGGAAGACATTCTTTTCTAAGCCTTCCAATGAACATAACTAAAGTTTTGTCTGCAAAAGCAAGGTTCTCATGTTCAGATTCAGTCAAAATTATAGATAAATATCTCCCCCTCCTTAGGCAAGAGAGATAGAAAGAAAATTTAGGGTTTTATTCACCTGATTAAGGACATGAAAGAAGAAAGCTGCAATTACCATGGGAAGTGGTACAAGTGCCTGTGTGATTTCTCCTAATGGAAAGCTACAGTGTCACAGAGTAACCCTGGCAAAGTATCCTTGTGGGGGCTAGCTGCATCAGCACCTCTCCCCAGCAGCTGGCTGGGGATCCTGCCCTGTACTTGAAAAGAGCAGTGATGGACATGTGCTCTGGGGGACTGCCTGCTAGCTGGGCTGAGACGAGTCTGGCATTGTAGATTTACCCAAATAATCTTTCCATCATCAAGACCCAGAGCTCAGTTTACACCCTCTGAATTAAAAAAGAGAATCAAGGCCTTTAGGTCTCTCCAACAAGACTGGGAAAAGAGTGAGAAAGAGGATTAAATATCTAATAATACCATGGAGAAATATAAACTCAGGGCTGGGGAAGCTTCTTCTAGCTCGTGGGAACATTTTATATCAGTGTGTGTCTTTAACATCTTCTTTTGTACTCCAGTACAAAATGTAAAAGAATTGAATCACTCTCCTGATGAACAGCATCTACAGACAATGACAAAATGCAAGTGTTTCTCTCTATACTACACATGGGCCATCTGTAAGTCATACCATCTTTTTCTTTTCTGAATATTGCAGACTCTACTGAGAAGAGCTAAGAGATCTATCTTTCACTTTTGGCTTTCCTTAGAGCAAGCCAGATGTCTCATGGAGCTATCAGCAGGGTTTATTTTTCCTGGCTTGGATGCAAACCTCCAGTTATTAATATCAGAGTGAGCTCTGCTAGCTGACAATTTAAGATAAATAAATTGGAAGTGACATAAAGGAGCGTGTGGGTGTTAATGTGCATCACCGACATTCTTTTCTGACTTCCTGAAAGGTCTCATCTGTATGGCCGACACCAGCAACCTTTACCAGTGAACCTGTGCTATTAGAGGGTAGGCACTCTCATTGATTTGTAAAAGTGACAGATGCTGCATGTGGTTGTAAATTAGCCATGTGAAGCCAGTCTCCAGGGATTTCCAAGAGCATTTTTTCCTTTGCAATGATTTGTGTTCTTCCATTTGCCAAGCTGCATGAAGCAAAGCACTTAACTCTTTCACTAGACATCTTGTTGTACTTCACTTTTTTTCTGAGTTTGGGTTGGTTTTCTTTTTCCTTCTCCTGCCTTCCCTCAGTTACAATGATTCATAAGGCTAAAGTTCTGCTCAGTTGTTTTTTTAAGATGCTTTTCCTTTTCTTATCATAGTGTTTCTGAAAAAGCTTAACAAATTCATATTAGGATAAGCTGAAGTGTTTTTTAAACCAATAAACCCTGTTTTATTTACAGATGTGTATATATGTCTCTATGCATAAATATGTTCATTAATTTTTACGTGTAACAGAAAGTCTGTTCTGGTGAAGTCTTAAGTGAAGGCTTTGTTAGCTGAACTGCAGTCCCTGCTCACACTTGCAGATGCACAGTGTGTGAGCTTCCAAGTGTCTTCATTGCTTATGCAGAAACCCAGCTATGAGAGAGTTGCACAACTTGAGCCAAGGCCAAGTCATCATATACAGCAACAATTATATCACGAAAACGATGATAGCAGGAAATACAAACTCTTATTTAGGCTCAGTTCCATGATTTGCTTCAGTCTTGTCACGGGTATCTACTGTGATTGCATGAAATTAAGACTTATGGGTGGCCTGGAACAACTACAGGGTCCATCCCCACCAGGCAGGCATTTACTAGAGTGTACAATCTGCCTTCTCTGTTTAGTCTGTTTGAGAATTTCCTTCTATGGAATTCCAATCATGCCTTTGTAATGATGATTTGAGGTATGAACTTGCATTGTAATTAATGTACTACAATAAATCAGAAGATGAGATGAAGAATCAACCTTCTAATAATCTAATTTAGGGCATCTAAATACTTATAAGAAGTACCTATGTGCCACTGCTGCAAAACCAAATACTTGTGCAAAACCAAACACAAAGCAAAATAAAAACATGTCAAGACAAATTATTCCCTGGACTAAATGTCACCAGCTGTATAAAAGCACCATGACAAAACATGGAGGTTAAAAGGTCACGACCCCATAAAACTACTATTTTAACTCCTTATCCTAAATCACTTCCAATTATGTATGGTAAGGTCTTTCCATTTTGAAGTAGAAAATACTTTTTCTGAGAACTTCAAGCTGGGCTTTCAGCATGGATACAGAGGTGAAAGGTTCAAAGTTTTAGCTGCTAAACCACCAAATGTCTGCTCTCTCCTCTATTTTCCTTCCCTTTGAAGTTATTAGCAACAGTTATTTCTAGAGACTATTCACTCCATGGGGCAGGCTTGCAGAAGTCATGGTAGACTGTCTTCCAGGCTCTTTATGTTTCTACTAGCTCCTACTCCCATTATTCTTTTCAGCTTTAGCTAAATGCATATAGGCGCAGCTTTAAGATGGAGATGTTGGTCCTTAAAACTGAATTTGGAGCAGGAAGGGGGAAGCATTCTTGTAATTTGCAAACTTTCTTTCCGAGCCATGTGATTACTGTTAAATCTCACTGCACTGAGATCATACTTCAATTCCTGCCCAGACCACCACCATGCTATCACATGTGACTCCAGCGCACATGTTGCTGGGGCAAGATCACTTCCTGAGAGAAAGTGGAATGATTGCCAAAATTACAGGACTCTTTGGAGTACCAAGTACAGGACCAAGTTACAGTGCCATAATCTTCGCAGTAGAAACTACTGTCTCATCAAACTGCCAAATCTCAGGTCATGGTGTTAATGTTTTATGTGTTCCAAACTGCTGTTTGGAGTAGTTTTGGAAGGCTAGGTTAACATTGTAAGGGGCTGGAAAGGGTTCAAAGTTTTTCAGTTGTGAGTTTTTTGGGCTTTTACCCCCCTAATAGACCCTAAATATTTTAGAATTTTTCATTTTAAACCTATTTCCTGGTCAGTCATTCTCAAGCTACTCGTTCCCACCCTTTAGTAAAGTCCAAAATTGAGTGTTACTATGGAAACTGTTACAGATGTAATAACTGCAATTCACAAGAAAGAAAAAGACAAAAATGGATGAAGAAGTGTCACTTGCATTATGCAAAATTTTATAACTCCGTATGAATTGCATACTGTGTATATGGTTCTGTGTGAACCCAAAGCATTAGAAAGGTCCTCCTAGCATTAGAGGAAATTATTCCCAGGTAGGTAAATTAATTGCTTTCAAAATTCCTATGTAAATAAAAGAACTATTTATAGTCTCTATTTCTAAAGTCCATCTGTTTTTCATAAAAGAAAACCAAGTTTTTTGGTGTTTTTAGCTTGTAATCTGATTTTGTGGATTTTCTCTTCTGTTGTTAGCAAACAGAAAAGTTGATCCCAGATTTCTTTAAGTCATAAGCTTCTTTAGGCGCAATAGACAAGCCAGCAGTGTTTTTATATTTTAAGGTATTTTCCTAAACTCTGTTGAATATATCTGTGTATTCAGCAAAAGAATATGGGGCTATGAAAACTCAAAAGAATAGAAATAGTGTAGTAAACAAAAGCTGTGAAGGCATGTACTCAGCCTTTTTCTCTGATCAGCTACAATATTTTTACATCCCCATAAATTCCATTGACTGCAGGCAGGTTTTTGCAGACATGGCCTGGAGAGTCTTAAAGAGGGGAGGGAGAACCAGGCCTTTTGTCTAGTGCTCAGCCGCCATCAATTATTTAGGAGCAAAATTATGTGACATTTTTCTTTCAATTATGCTGTTTAACAAGGCTTGGGAGTTAATACTGACCAGGAGATGTTTTATACAAGATATGTTGTAAAATGCTCTGCTCTCTGTAGAATATATCTCCCTTGGCTCTCAATTAATGACTGCAGCCATGCAGCCTCACTAAACTGACTAATCTCACTTGACTAGGTCTGAAAGCGCCTCTGTGTTTTTTAATAGATTTTTTTTTTGCTCTTCTCTGAGTATTTTGAGAACTCATTGTGCTGGACACTCAGTAATAAAAATTTGTCAAATCTGTCAGAAGGCTTGCCTCCTAAACACAGTTCTTCAAAGAGAGAAGTGTGTAAAAAACAGAAGGAGTGCTGCTTTATTATTACTATGGGGACTGTGCAATCTTGTGCCTGACAAAGACCTGTTTAAGATGTAAGAGTGGTGCTGTGAGCCTGTATCCAACACCATCTTTATTGTCGTCCAGCAGTTTAATCTTCAGCCTGGAAACTCACTCTTGCCTTTTGCCCTTGGCTTCACAGCTCAGCACAAGTGACTGAGTACATTCCCAAGCTGTGCATTTTACACGCTCTGAACAGTAAGCAGCCATTTAAATATTATGACATCCACTGAGGCATGAATCAGGTATAAAGAGGAAATGCTTAACAAATTTATTTTTTAAAAAGTCTTATTTCCACATGAAGCTCTGCCTGGAATCACAGCTTCTGAAAAACTTTAATGACCCATTCACTGGAAAACTCAGTGCAAATATGAATGCAAATACAGTTTCTGGAATTGATAATCACCTGTCCACATTACAGCTCCATTATTTAATATTTGCAAACTTGATCATAAATTGTGGGAAATAAATATGAGTAATAAGGTCATTTCTTCTCTTCAAAACTTATTATCTGCTTTGGTGTCAAACTGTTGTTGCAAACAACATCACTATGCTTATCTGACAAGTTTTGCTGTCTTTTCTTCAACCCCAGGAGCAGCAAAACCTGCAGCATTAGGAGTTGCAGAGCTATCCACTTGCATGTCATTGCCTATTGTTCACTTACGTTCTACCACAAATTTCAGATCAGCACTGAAAAGTCAATCCTGACATCAGCCAACATAGTATTTCTTGATGATCCGGTAATGACAAATGTTACAATTTCCAGAAGCATTGTAATCTGTGAAGAATATATACAATTCTGTTCAAAACATTTGTCTTTTGTAGGCAATAATCCAGTCTATTCAAAAAGACTTCAGAAAATCTTTAATCTCTATTAATTAGGGTTTTTTCTCTATTCTACTGTCACTTGGAGTCCTTAATAGCCAGATTGATTGCTTTAAAATTCTGCTTTACCTTTGAGCCATGATACTTTATACATATTGGTTAAATCCCAGATTAAGGGGCAAAATGGAGGAACTGGAGAGATTAATGTGATTCAGCAAAGCCAGAGAAACTTAATTCTATATGAATTTGGTGTCTTATCTTCAGACTGATTCAAAATTATTTAGAGCATGAATTACAACATAAATTGAGACTTCAAGAAGAGCTGTTTAACGGAGTGATCCATACAGGATTTGGAGGTTCCCACATTAGGAATTTGTGTATGTTGCTTGTTTTGGTACTTCCTGATGGACTGCATCCCACCTCCTGCCCTTCAGCTAGAGAGACACTTACTTATGTGCAAATCTGTTCAGTCAGTGTAGTCAGTTAAGGCTGGTTGTTGGTACTTCAGATCTCCTCTGCAACCACGTCTTGTAGAGGCAGCAACATAGAGCTTGCAGCGAAGGGAGGAGACAGCCAGGAGGATGGCTTTCAGACTCATTTTTGCTGGCCCAGGACCTGGAGAGGTCATCAGCATATTTACAGTAACCCTAGGAGCATGCCTAACTCCCAACAGACTCTATGCACCATGATCTGCTCTGATGTCCAGCAGAGGCAGCATGGCCCTTCCTGCTTGCTATCTGACTATGAGCAAGCCCTTTTCACTCAATCTTGCCTGCCACAACGAACTTCTTTGCAATCCTTCTAGAAAGAGGGGCTTTAGGATTCTTTCCTTGTATTCCAACCTGTTACTCCCTCAGGAAAGGGACCACCAATGTGGAATGAGGATTCACTTTAAGAGTTGCAGCATCCCTCTCCTACATGATCCACAACAAAAATTCTCATCTGAGAAGCAAGAGGAAACAAACAGTTTTTTCCTAGAGTTATGTACAGAAAGCAAAATCCTTAGAAATGAAAGCTGGGCTCAATCTCCTCTTGCCTAACTACAATTACAGTACATCCCTATTTTTCTCCAACCTGAGGAATTTAGCAGCTCACGCTCTGGCAGATGATCTATCAGCAGAAAAGGCTCTGTGAAATAATCTCACTCTGTTTGCAAATAATTCATACATTAATTTTCCCTTGGAGTATCAGGACCACTATTCCCTTTCTTTAAGAAACAGTGACTTTTATTTTTTCAGTCCTGCAGCAAATTAGAAATGCATAAGAATATTTCAACAGCCAGTTGGTCTAGATAATGATCCTTTCTTCACTTTTACTGTTATCTTCCTTCAAGACAGAGATGTTAAATGTGGCCACAATTCCTCTTAAATGTCTCATCAGAACTACAGAGCATGACATTTCACACAAAAGTGGCTTTGAAAACATTTGTGTGATTCAATGTGAAAAATTTCCATTATCCCAGAGGAATTTTATGGAAGAGTGAAGTCTCAGGTACATGAAGTAACCAAAAAGGGAATGGAAATTTTTCCCCCAGTAAATTTTTCACATAAAAATAGCCTTTTTCTTTTACAAGTCTCAGCTAAAAGCAAAATGTAATAAAGACAGAAATAAATCCATGTATAATAGCCATGGTTTAGGTATTTATCTTACCTTATATTTATGAATTGTTGATCTATTCTATTTGGTAATAAATGGTGAATAATTGATCTATCTCCACGCTTCCAGCAATTTGGTCCGCATTCTGTGTACTTGCTGTTTTATTTCTTTTTCAAAG
Organism: Monarcha castaneiventris obscurior; assembly: GCA_026261815.1. Taxonomy (NCBI): domain Eukaryota; kingdom Metazoa; phylum Chordata; class Aves; order Passeriformes; family Monarchidae; genus Monarcha; species Monarcha castaneiventris. The sequence continues at coordinate 7,284,563 of JAMPIT010000889.1, forward strand.
AAAAGCCAGCAAGGAATTGATTGACATACTTTGGCTATGGCTATGCACAGTTTCATCTAGGATGGATTTCAGAGACCACACATATTTTTGTTTTGAAAGACTGTGTTTCTATTTGAAAAATAACATACATTACTCTACAGGTGCCTTTTTTCATTAAGACTATTCTTTTCTCTATCATTACCATTTATGGGGGCAAAGCACTCTACAGCACCTGCAAAACTCACACACATAACGAGAAATACTTCTGCTGTCTCACATGGTGTGACAGACAGGAAAAATGGAGCTTTACACAGTGAGCCCAGGTGAGCTGCATATCCATGTCCTATGAAATAGACTAAAATTAATACATTAAAATAGAAAACAGTGTCTGTTCACTTTAATGATGCTGGCCTTAGGATAACCCTGCTTATTATTAAAGTTCTCTTACTCTCCGCTGTAAAGAGGATAAACTGCAAATGTAATTGAAAGTTGCTGCCAAAACTGTATTATCAAAACCAATCAAATAATTTCTATGTACACAAAATAAAGATGAGATGATGGAATATGTAAGTTCATCAGAAATAATCTTAAAATAAATTTAGTATATCCAGGAAGACTGGAACCCAAAATTAAGGGCAATGCTTTGATTTTTAACTGGTCAACCCTTTACAATACCAACACTTCTTTGCTCATCCTCTAGATTTTATCTCAGTAAATTAAAATCCATAAATTAAAATAAATTTAGACAAAAAGCCATAATTTTGGCCTTTCTTATGCAATTAGGAAAGTCAATTGAGTGAAGAGAATGACATTCAACTGGGAAACATAACACAACCTAAGGAGCACAACTGGGAAAAAACAGAGTGATAGGGTGTAATTGTGGAAGAATGGAGATTATTTGTGGAAGAGAGAGCAACTGCAGGAATTATATATGAAGGACTGATAAGAGAACTAATATTTAGCAGCAAAGCTGGAAGCATATCTGACCTCTGATGTCACTTGATGCCTTACATGGAGTGTTTTCTCAAGAGAATAGCTCCATAACGCGCCAGAGTCTTTATAAAGCCAACATCTCTTGAAAACACATTATCATGTGACAGACACTCCAGCAAATGTCTAGCTTCAAAAGAAATAAAATAGATATAGGAGGGTTTGTTTTTTAAGGCAATAGTCTATCTCTTTCAATCACACGGCTACATGTTACTACATCCTTTAGATTTCAGTTTTGTCTTCAAAAAGCTACTGCATTAGTTTAGATGTTGAAAGAACTGAACTTTTAAAAGCTGCCTTGAATGAATCTAATGTTTAGCAGAACAAATCATGACATAAATTCAAATATCCTTTGAAGAATATTTCTATATTTTTTCTGCAAAAATAGTTCACAGTATTACTATGTAACATTTCCTGATATAAGATTTAATAATTTAACAGAAATGTGTATTTTTTTGTTTATTGATCAGAAGCTTAATTTAGTCATTGAAGCCTATCTCCAAAGCAGAGTTAGTATTAGAACCTTATCAACATTAGTTTTGAAGTACTTCTTAACTACCAAGGCACCAAAATTTAATCTATTTAAAAACTGTTTCACATATAGTACTTACAGTGAATTCTGGGTAAGAATTACTGCTTATATATAATGAAAATAATCTAATGAGAGAATCCAGGAATTATGGACAACCTGTATACTTTTCTTTTTTTAATGCAAAGTATTTTTCTTAGTTGCCTCTTCATGACTGGAAGAGCTCATGGCCACAGAACTCCAATTATGTAAGTGGCTTACAGATTAAAAAACACACAAAGGAACAATCTGTCTGTGTGTGGTGGTGTGAAGCCTTTTACCTGTATTTGTCAACAATCATGATTCATGACAGACAGCAGAAAGGATACATGCATTCTGTTTTATTGTGGACTGAGAACAGATTACAGTACTTAGATGGCTCTTACATCCAGTCACATACTTGCAACAATATAAATATCAATGCCGGGTTTAGGACCTTGTAGAGGTCCTATGCCAGACTGAGAAATCTCTGGACATAAAAAGCTGTTCTTATAAAATGTAATAATTATGAATGTGACAGGTAATCTGCACTTGGGTTCCATCTACCCTTTACAAAAAATATAGGGTTAGTACCATAAGTTTTATATTTCCATTAAGAAGGGAGTGGACAAGTTCTCTGTAAAATACAAATTTCCTCTCTTTATCAGTATGATAAATAGGAGTCTGTCTGGCAGCTCTGAGTTTTTGCCCCGCTGTGTTCACAGAAGTTCAGCACCTCAAGCATGCGGGACACTCTAGAGCAGGGGCACAGCCTCCTGACTGCAAGGTGATGGGGCAGTGCACGCCAGCCTTCCCTACACTGCTGAAGCTGGCAGAAGGAGCACACACAGCAGGGATGGCCCAGAGCCCTTCAGGAAAGTTCCAGTGAACTTCAAGCTGGAGCTGTTTTGAACATCCTTTCAGCACAATCCTTCTCACATTTTCCTTACATAGTACTAAAATTCAGCATTTTTCAGCATCACAAAATAGGTGCAGGACCTGAATGTAGCTAACATGATGAAAGCCATTGTATATTATTTCCTGGCTTAAAAAGGATGCTTGCTAGAAATGCATGAAGAGGAGAGAAGCAACATGTCAAAGAGCAGAGAAATAACATGTCACTTTGCAAGGCAAGTCATGGTCTCTGAGAATCACAGAAATGTTGAGGCTGACAGGGACCTCTGGATGTCACCCGGTTGTCTGCCTGCTCAAGCAGGGCCACCTACAGCCAGTTGCCCTAGACTGTGTCAATACATCTCTGGCACATCTCCAAGGTGTAAGGCTCCACAATTTCTCTGGACAACCTGAACCTGTGCTCACTCACCCTCACATTCCTGATGTTCTGGAGTAACCTTCTTATCACAGTCCACTACCCTCTGACCAGGTTCTTTTGGATATTCCATAAATTGAGTGTCTAATGCTTAATAGCAAATTTACTTTTTTGAAGATACTTGGTGTTCTATGAAATTTCTGGTTTAGCAGACTGATACAAAATATATTACAGAACATTATACAAATGTAAATTATATTTATGGAAATGTATGTAGCAACTGCAACAAACAGTTTAACCATGAGTTGGAATCCCGCTGTAAGCCTCTCTAATGTACTCATCATGATACTGGGCATCTCCAGTTTCTGGGAAGGCATCTGTGAGCTGAAGGCCTCTCAAGCCAGTTGCTCTCTATGAAATTATTTTATTAGTTGCTCAGTTTATGTATTCAATATTGGGCTGAACCCTGTATTCCCTTCTCCCATGCTGGCCTGTCTAACCCAGGGAGACATTCACACTCTTCGAATGAACTGGGGGAGAAACCTTTCCACCGCTGGCTGGTCACCACTTGGCAGTTGATAGCTGTTGATCTATAGCAAAGGTCACTCTCAGATCCCTCTGGTGTTGAGGTCAAGCCAGCTTCTTTGCAGCTCTTGTGATCAGTCCCAGGCTACCTCCTTCCCTGAGCTTCACAGACACGTTCCCCTGGCCCATCTCCTCTGAGCCTTCTACCCTGGCAGGTCAGCCACAGTGACCATATATTGGAAGTGAACAGGTGAGGGAGGGCACTCCTGTGGACACCTCTGCACCCCCATCATCAGTACTGTGTATGGCATGGGATGCTCTGAAGTACAGAGCAAATGAGGACACTAGTGTCAACTTAAATGTTAGTAAAGCTTGATTTAGTTTTTGGTTTCATTTGTTTGTTTGGGGTTTGTTGGTTTTTGTTGGTTTTTTTTGTAATGTAAACTAAATATAAAATAAAATATAAAGATATATTTATTAAATATAAATATTAATTATTCTACCCCACACCACAGGGGATATTCTTGCTCACTGCTGGGGTTTGTGCACCCTGCGCAGGAGCCCAGGGGGTGAGAAAACTGGAGGGTGGCACAATCTGTATCTCATCTACAGAAGACCATGATACAAGGCCCGAAGTTTTCAACACCTGGCTCAGTACAAATGGTGTCCACAGCTCAGTCTCAATGTTTTTAACAGTTTTGTTGGGTAGGTTTTGGTAGGAAGTATATTTCTACATTTGAACCTTATCTGAACTTACTTGAAGTGCTAGTGTGCGTTGGTTTGAAAGTAAACCAGAATTAACCCCACACAAATACCTTGTGAGAGATTTCAAGTCAGAGTCACAATTTAATTGAAATATTACTAGAAAAGCAGTGATACAGGAAAACTGGTTTAAACCCACAAAATCAGAGTACAACCTGGTCCCTATTTGTCAGGTTGGTGGTCTGTCCAATTAAGCAGTGGTTGCTGTGCTGTTGAAGTGATGATTGCAGTCTTGTCAAAAGTCGTGGTCCTGTGGAAGTTTGGGTCCTCCTCTGGATGTCCAGTGGTGGTGGTGTCCCAGTTCCCAAACTCCAGGATTATATACCCTCAAAGTCCAGGTAGGAATGTTCAGTACCTCCCTCAGGGTGGGGAGTTTCACAATGGAATGATGTAATCCTGTGAGTCATAGGATATTTTTGGAGCCTTGATGGTCATTGCAGCTCTCCGTTCTGCTGGAGCCACTGAGGTTATTATGGACCATTAGCAGAGTCGAGCCCCTCAGGATGGGTGGGACTGTGCTACTGCTTCCCCGGAGGGAGTTATCAGGGCTGAGTCATTGGTGTGAAGGAAAAGAAATATTACCCTGCCTCACAGGGCCATCTCTTTTTCCTTATCTCATTTAACATCCAGCTCATAGCTTGAGGGGTGGGGTGTGCACTGGACAGCTTCTGCAAACAGCCCACCATTAGCAGCTTGCCAGGAATAACGTAGATGGGTGCAGAATACATAGTTTGGTCACACCTTTGGCACTCTTTCTCCTGTAACCATGACATAGTGCTATGACATTTGAACTGAAATCAGAAGCGTTTTCTTAAACTCAGTCACTCATCTTGGCATAGAGAGTACTGTGTTGAGTATAGTGTGAAGTGTATAATGTTGACTGTTATGTCTTGACTTTGTGGAATTTGTATTATAATAAATTGTGTAGAATATTTTGCCTCACTTCTGACATTTTATTTGTACAATATAATCACATTTAAGTGACCATCATCATACTGTTAGTATACAGCAGGCAAAAAATTGCTTTTCTTAAAAGCTTTCTTTTTGACCTGTCAGTCCTCCACAAAAACACAACAAATATATGGTATTATTTTTTTTCACCTAGAAAAGTCACAAGGTTGTTCTGAGAACCTTTTAAGCATTTAGAAGTCATCCTCCGTCTGTATATTTGCCAGCACTGTACAAGGACTTTTCAATTTGGAGCTGTGCTGGGGAAGTGTTTTGATTCTTGATTTAGACTGTGGTCTCCCACAGGTCCAAGGGTTTCTGCCTGAAAGATAAAGCTTCATGCTTTATGTATTCTTGGAGCAGAGCAGTATTACATACCACACACTGTGCTCCAGTCCATAGGTTTTTGAAAACAAGTATGCCCAGTGCTTATTTTGTTGGTCTTCTGGCACTGGAGCACAGTTTCCTGAGGGAAGGAGCCAAGCTGTATAGATTTCAGCTTCTCTTTGTTGCACAAACTATGTGGCACTCCCAGGGAATACTTACAGCAGAATGAGGTAATGGACTGGAGTTTTTATATACAGCTGTCTGAATATTTGGCACCTGGTATTACAGGCTGCAGCATAAATCCATGCTGGCATTCAAACAAATCCTGTGCTCTCCGAATAACCTGACCAGCACTGGGTGCAGAATTAAATAAAGCCTCTCAAACACTGCTTATCATGGGGGACTTTGACTACCCTATCATCTGCTGGAGAAGAAACACAGTGAATCACAAACAGTTCAGGAGTTTCCTGGAAAGTATTGACAAGTTCCTGACACAGGCAGTGGAGAATCCCACAAGGAATCATATGCTGCTGGAACTTATACTAAGAAAGAGGTAAAGCCTGGCTGTAGATGTGATGTTTGGGGGCAACCTTGGCTGTAATGACCATGAGATTGTGGATTGTTTGAGGCTAAAGAGCTAACTTTAGCGTCGTTAGGGATTTTCTTGGAAGAATCACAAGTGAATAGGCCCTGCACGGAGCGGGGTCCCAAGCCAGGCTCAAGAACAATGCATCCCAGTGAGCAAGAAAATGGGAAAAGAAGGCAAGATATGTACATGGATGAATAAAGACCTCCTGTCATAACTCATGTTTAAGCAGAAAATCCACAGGAGCTGGAAAGCAGCTCTGTGGAGGAGCTCGGGGTTCTGGTGGACAACAAGCTGTCTATGACCCAGCAGTGCCCTGGTGGCCAGGGGCAGTGGCATCTAGCAATGCATTAGGAAGAGAACTGCCAGGAGGTCAAAGGAGATCCTGCCTCTCTGCTCAGCCCCTAGTGAAGCCTCACCTGGACTGCTGTGTCCAGTGAAGGACTTCTCAGTTCACAAGAGAAACAGAATTCCTGGAATGGGTCCAGCTGTGGGCAGCAAGATGATTAAGGGTCTGGAGTATTTCTTTGAAGAATGGAAAGGCTGAGGGAGCTGGCCCTGTTCAGCCTGAAGAAAAGACAACTGAGAGGGGACCCCATCAATGTCTATGAGTATCTGAAGGCAGGGTGTCAAGAGGACAGAGCCAGGCTCTGCTCAGTGGTGCCAGGCAATGAGACAAGAGGTAACAGGCAGAAACTGATGTACAGGAACTTCCCCTTGAAAATGAGGAAGAACATTTTTACTGTGCAAGTGACCGACACTTCAACAGGATGGCCAGAGAAGGTGTGGATTCTCCCTCACTGGAGATATTCCGTGCTTGTCTGCATGCAGTCCTGTGCCATGTGCCCTGGGATGACCCTGCTTGAACAGGGAGGTTGGACCAGATGACTCACTGTGATCCTGTCCAACCTGACCCATTCTGTGATTCTGTGAAATTAGGAACCACACTTTGTTCTTCCCTGTGTAAAGTCAATCACAAATTAACATGGAATGAAATTATATTTTATTTCTTAATAACTCTTTCACACGCAGATGTATCTTGAATCCTTTTTAAAAAATAGCAGGCTATAGCCTATCACATGTGGGAGGCATGGAGCCAGCACACACAGATTCAAGTAGATCAACCTGCTCAGTGTTCATCTGGGAAGGTTATACAAGCACTGACCTACTTGAAAGTGCATATACGTTAAACCTCATTTAATAAAAAGCACAATATGAAAATTATCACCCCATATCCTTTGCCATCTTTGAAAATCTACAGTGATGACATAATACAAGGAAGCCTAAAGCTTCTTAAAAAATACTAATTTTAAATTAAAGATTTACAGTTACAAACACAGAAGTATTAACCTAGCTCTTTGCTTTAGACCTAGAGAAGATCTATCTTTTATGTGTCTTTTCTTTTCCTCACCCCCACTACCACTGCTAGATTTGCTGAAACACATTTACTTTCCTTTTCTTTCCCTTTGCTTTTCAGAGGCCTGCAAGGTTCTCTTTTTTGTGTGTCAGTTCAGACTATAACCCTGCAGTTTGAGTTTATCTTGGCCATAAAATGCAACAGTAATTTATATGCTCCCTTACCCCATGCTCCTCTGAGGCATGGCCAGCTGTCTAGCCAGCAGTTTAAAGAAAGAGCCGTAATGAGCACAAGTGTGCAGGGGGTAAGGGGAAGGCACACACAGCACAGAGCCGTGTTCCTTTTTCCTTGGCTGAGGGGGGGGAAGTCTAAATGGCATTACAGCAAGCTGTCGGCATAGAGAGATTCTCTGCGTAGGCACTGCACACCTCCTTCTGTGGATTTCTCGCTCCTTTCTTTCATTCCTCAGTAAAGAATAGATTTAAAGGATGAGACAAAGCCTGGAGCAGCTGTTGTGTGATATGGAATGTGAGTTATGAGTGTAAAACCTTGCTTCCTCCTGCCTTTTTCCCCTTTATCGAGAGTAAGCTCTTTTTAGCAGGCAGACAAAGACTGATGGTGATCTTGATATACTTGACAGAGGCTTTGATTTTAGCTTGCCTGAGCTCCAGTTTTTGATGTAATACAGTTGTGAATATTTCTTCTATAGCTGTGCAGTATGCTTATTTAAACTTTGCCAACACTGTAGTGTTAGGGAAAAAAAAGAAATAAAAATAAAAAGGTATTTTGCCTGTAAGTCACTTCTGTCAAGGACTTTTTTCCCTGCTATTGTCTCTAAAAGGTTGTCATACGCACATGTAAAGAAAAAAAATGCCACATACATGGAGTCCATGTGTGTTGCAGAAATCCTTCAGATAATTTCAATACTTTCCCTAAGGTCCATTAAAAAATAGAAATTTAGAGTCTGATTTCAGTAAATCCAGTGTGAATCCAGCAAAAAAATCCCATGTCACTGCACTAGAAGGAGTAGAATTTGTTTAGCTTTACACTGATGCAACAGTTGAAAACCTGGCTCAGAGCAACCTTTCCACTTATATGGCAAAATACTTTCTTTTCCTATAAACATTCTACAAAATCAAACCACTGATCTTTTAACTGGAATTTTTTGACTCTTCAGCACACCAGGAGGAAAATATGTCTTTTTTTCTTACAATATAAATAATCTGTGAGTTAGGATCTGATAAAAGATGTTTTCACTGCAAAGATCCAGTTGTCCTTCAACTCCCACAAATATTGACCTCAAGCAAGAGCTTACCTATTTAGCACAGCAGGAAAACAAACTAAGACTTCTTAAAAATGGCAGAGTCCCCAGAGATGCTGTAATGATTTTAATCATGACAGAGCACAAGGCACAGGTCAATTCTTTCCTATGTGGTGTTTTTAATTATTGTTCTCACATAAAAGTGCCTTGAGAAGGGAAACTCTTCTTCAGTCACCGCACTCAACCTGTTCAAATCCATGGAACACAAAGACTTTTGGAGTATCTGGACCCAAAATAATGAGCAACTAATCTAGGCTGATCTAAGAGTCATTAATCAGAGGAATTACAAGTAGATAACCCATAAGTCTGTATATATTGTGAAGCAAAATTTAACGTGGGATCCCATCTGGAAGGTCTTGACTCCTATGCTGTTTATTTTTAATAAATCCTGGCTAAGTAGTTAAATGTAATAAAGCCCTTCCTCAAGGTGCAATTTTCACTATGATTCAATAAAAATAAACCTACAAATGCACAGTCTCTTCTTTCATGGAGCCTATGAACAGGTTTGTTTAATCATAAACCAAAGTGTCCTAGAGGGGTCAGAAATACAGGCAGGAAGTCACAAAATGAGAGTCTTGTGAAAAAGACAAGTTAAAGTGTCTGAGGAAAAATAAATTGAAACAGATACGTAGCAGGAGGGAGGTATTTGCAAAACAGGGAAGGAAAAAAATCTCAAGAAGACTAATAGGAAAGTCAAAATTAGCAAAGAACTTGTAATAGAAAATTGGTGGCAAAGCAGATCAATACACTTTATGAAACCATATGAAAAAGCCATCATTTCTCATATAAAAGAAGTGACAGTTCTCTGTATAGCAGTGGTGTGACTGAACTCAAACATCAATATTAATTTCTTGGCAACTCGGGTAAAGCAGAAAGTTGCTAACATGTCAGAGAAAGTTCAGAGAACTTCCAAAAATGAAGGATTAAACAGCATGATCAAAAGCACAGGTCCTGAGCTTTCTTCTATGGAAATCAATTTCGTTATTTTCACAGACTAAAAATGCAGCAAGATCAGCTAAATACTGCTATGATTAACTGCAGGATGCAGGCACCAGGGAGACATCAAAATTATTCAAGTCAAGGACTGACTATAAGTGACCCTTCCAGCCCCTCTTCCTCTTTATCATCTACCAAAGGCAACAAGTTCAGAGAGTACATGGTGGTCTGCAGCATGGAGCTGCACAGGCTTCTTGGTCCATGACGGTATACCTGTGAGTCAGAAGATGGAAGGAAGCCAAAATAAATGTAGACTGAATAACAGAAAAAATATGCCTGCCCTGAAATCTAAGTCAGCCTCCCTGAAGACTCGGAAAAATGTACCACCATCTGCTGTATCATTTAAAACAAAAGAGTATAGCCCACTACAAAATACGTATTTTGGCAATCTATATGATGGTTCTCCCTCCACACGTCTCATACTACACTTTTTTTTAGATCACCACCTGATGCATTTGTGTGGCACAACTGTGGTTGTGCAGCTTCCTGCTTTGGCTGTAACAGCCTGCTAGCTGCCTTGGAGTTCCAAGGGCCAAGTAAATTCCCCCACTTTTTTCCTCAGTAAAATCATTGTTCCAAAGCCCCTTTCACACTTCTGTTCACAGTCTTATCGATAGAGATCACGTCTATTAAACTGCCAATACCTCTTTCCCAAACTGAGATGGATGGGAGAAAACAGCCAATCCCTCTCTGCTGAGGGAACTAATAATTGTGCCTCGTTCGCTAGTATATTATTTTAGAAATTTCATATAAAAGAACCACAGACCGCATTTTTGATTCAAGAGGATGTGCATCCTGGATAAGCCAAAAGAATAGACTTCCACAAGCTGCTAGAAACAATCACAATAACTCTGAAGCTAATTTAGACTTTTGAATTTCATCTGAGACAATTTACTTGTTGTACAATTTATGGGAAGATGCCTATATGAAAATGAAGAGAAATATTTCATACACTTAAGGTTTTATTTACCTTACATAATCAATCTCTCTCTTGTCACCAGAAGGCAATAAAAGACAGGACAGAGCACTCACTACAGCAGTGCAAAAAAGGAGACACAGGATTAAAAGGCTGCTTTGTGGATACAGCAGCTACATTAACACTTCCTTCCTCCTTTCTAAAACTTGAACAAGCTTGAACAAAGATAAGACTGAACTTCAAAACCAGTCTGACATATTTTTTCCCTTGAGTTCATCATCTACTTTTTCTCTCCATATCTGTTCTTAGATCCCATTGATTTCTAAAACTTAACATTTTTCTGAGTTTCCTCAGGCTCTTTCAATTCCAAAGAAATATTGACAAAACTGCTGGAAACACTTCTGACTACTTTAGATGGATTCCGAGGTACCTCAAGCTTTGTTCCATCCTCACAGAATTTGCCTGTCTGGTTACAATGAAGAAATAACATAAATGATAACTTTTAAGTGGCAACTGCTTGTTATCTAAAAATCCAACATTATTCCAGGACAATCATGCATAATATTTTTTTCTCATATTTTACTTATTTTGCTCATTTTAATCAGGATGAGCAGGTACAATAAGCATTTAAATTAGTTTTTGAGGGATCACCATAACACATTGGACAGAAAGGTGGCGGCTTTAGTCATGATAAGAGTTTTAGTTTTCCTTTACTTGGCAAACACAATCCAAAAATAACTGTTTTTCTTGGAAAAATCTTATTCATATTTTGAAGACTTTTACTCCCTTGATAATATTGAGGATTGTGAGATTTTTAAATAACTACTTTTTTAAAATCAATATTCTTTATGACTACTTTTCATGTTAAAAAATTCAAGGAAAAACAAAAGAGAAAGCTTTTAATTTTTTTTCATCTTTTTAATCACTGATCTGATTGGAAGTTTGCTGGGTTTGGGTTTTAATTTATTTTTTTAAACAGAAACTGATTTATAGAGAAGATGGCAGTAAGCAAAGTAATGACACATAAAGTCTTTGAAAGAAAGCCCTTTCATGCCCCACAACTACTTAGTCAAAATGAATAATTGGATGAAGAGCAGATGTCAAAACTAGAAACACCAAAGTTATGGCATCAGGCAGAGAACAAAAGAGTTAGAAGTATTTTTAAAAGCATGAGCCACTTTTCAGATGGCCACCTGCTAAGTAAGCTCCTGTCCCCTGATAGTTGAGACAATCCACACAAAGACTCCTGACCAGTTTCTGAAACAAAAACCAACAAAAGATGCAGAACTGCCATTAGCCATCCCTGATTGAAAGCAGATTGTGGCCTTGCTTTCCTCTTCCCAACTTCCCCCTTCCCCTTCTTGGATTTTGCATCTTCTGCTGTGAGTCAGAACTTCTTGAATCCTCCTCTTCAGGATGCCTTTTATGGGCACGGAAAGACCTTCACTTGTTCCCAATACTCTGCTATACTGGGACCAGTTTTCAGTCTTTCTCCAATCCCTATAGGTTTTTTCCAGTGGAAGCCGGCATCCTTGCATGGCGTATTTAAACTACTGCCAGCAGGCTTGTTTTTCTCATCTACCTTTGATGTAATTCAATGCCTATCGATGGCTGCAGATTAAAGGGTGTAAACTGCTATGAAAGAGGATTTCAGACTCCTGTGCTCTTAACTGAGCACCCTCCTCCCACCAGACTTACACAACTGTTTGGTTCAAAATTCTGGAAGCACGCTAACATAGGAGTTGAGCCTGGCTACTCAGTTACTGGTCTGGAGGCAAACAAAAGGAAGGAAGTGAACAAATCAGGGGGAGGCAGAGACAGATTAAGTTACCAGAGACTCTGACCTCGAAGGCTCAAGAAATAAAGTCAGGGAAAGCAGAGGCACTAGTTAGCTGGAAATTCCTTTGAATTCCTTTAATCCCTCAGGTCAATTTAAAGGGAAATGGTCTGACCATTCTGCATCTGCGAGTGATTGAAAGCAAATAAGAAGCATTGTGTGATTTCCAGTTCAAGAAGTATATAGTACACACGGCTTTTATGAAAGCAAATACAACAAATCTCAATTGACCTAGGCTGACTAATAAACCCTGAGATGCCTCTAACATATGGGAAGCTGTTGCTGGTAAACACTCCACAGAATTAAAAAAAAAAAAAAGAAAAGAAAATAAAAGACTCCCAACCTTCCAAGTCTCTAAAGTGAAGGAATGAAAACAGGGGAATAATTTATTGCAAGAAATATTTTTGGCTGCAACACTCTAGTCCCCAGATCATCCTCAATATTTAGTCTGCTATAATGTTGATGGAAAAAAAAAGCCTAAAATCGCATCCTACCGGGCCTCTCAGATTAAGCCTTTTGCTACATGTCTGTAAGTGGAAGCAGTCTTCCAAATCTTGTTTATGTAATGACACCATGCAATAAGAGCCTGGCTACAGAGGAAAGCTTTATTGGGCCTTCTAATAAATAATATTAGTGTGTAGCACTGGAAATGGTCCCATTTGGGCTTATAATGTGCAGTGATTAAGGGCTAGACCATGCCTGTAAAAGGAATAGTTTGGCCATGGGTGTTGACTAACACAAAATCATACTTTCCAGAGACAACACTTGACAGCCATCCTCTCTAGACGCAAGACCTATTTCTCTATAATCCCCTTAAATCCCAGAGATGCCATACATGGCAGCCCCACAATGACAATCTTCTCTCCCCACGCTGCCCAGTTTGAGGAGGCTCATTTCCCAGGGCCTGTGGCTCAGGAAATAACCAACTGAGATTAACCTTTATTGAAAGGGTCAGAGGAAAGCCTTCCCTCCTTAAATCTGTATCAACACATGGAAAATAAAACACATGGCTGCAAACTGGCAAACACCGATGGGAAAGAATCAGCTAGTTGCTGAAATACACATGTAGGTGTATGCAGTGCTTATAAATTTTTTTTTAATTCTTGAAAAATAATATTAAACTGATTTAATCTCACAAAAAATATTTGACTCCTCCAGGTTTTTTTTTTGCTCCATCCCCTACAAACCTCTGAAACACCAGGTATGACTGCAAAATTCTGCTCCTATCTGGTCAGGTCTGCTTGACCATCTCCTTATTGTTGCCTATCTTTCCAGACTAAGAAAATAGGCAGTCATTTTCCCCAACCGTATTTAGTTACAAAAGAGTCTTACATGCACATTTATCTATGTGCATTTCACTCTACAATAGCAATATGGAGCATCATCATTCCAATTCATGAACTCTGCATAGTGACTGAGTCTGGATACAGTTTGGGTGTGTTGAACAGAAGACGATATTTGAAGAAATTCACATTTTATTTACTTAACAATAAATTTCTGTGCTTTATTTAACATTGGTATGACTCTTAAAATGTTTATAAATTTGAAGAAAGTAGAATTTTATATCAGAGATACTCTGCAAAAGATTGCCTGGCCCCTCTTTCAAATACATAATTTTTAATTCTTTAAGACAAGTAATGAATTCTTAAGAATTCTTCTAGTTACTTGTACAATAAATTTCTTCATTCCTTTCCTGTAAGTTGAATGATTTTGATAAGACAGTGAGAGAAATAATAACACTAATGATAGGAAGAGGATTTGTAATGTTAATTTTAAATGTTACATTAGATAAACAGATGGGTTTTTTTTCCTGGGGTTCCAAAAGCTGCACTAGTTCTTGGCAATGATCAAAACTATCCCCTTACTCCTTCATGTGCTTTGTTTCCTACAAATCTGCTGACATCTTTGCAAACTGTTCCAAAGAAAACAAAACAGTATGTCTCCAAACTTTAGCCTCTTTTAAAGCTTCTCTGGATTCTAATTGTACATCAGGATGATATGCAGGAAGATACCTCTTTAAAATTATGTTGTAGCAAAGAAATTCACACACAAAGGGAAGAAACAACATAGAACTCCACAAAAATAATAGGAAAAAGGTGAAATTTGTGAACAGACAATTATAAGAGCCAATAATGGTCCACAGAGAGATATTATATCACATACGATCAGAAAAAAATGAGATATTTCTGTACTACAAGGATCTTAAAATTTGTTATTTTACAAATAAAATTTACCTCTTCTCAAAACTCCAAAATAAATGTGTCTATTTGAAAGTTACTTAGTGTAATATACTGGCTATATCAATTACAAGAGATAGCTTATCAATGAGGTTATAAATATTAAAGGTATACTTAGTACAGTCTTATGTCTAGAAATGTATTTTCAGGAAGTATTTACCAAAAAGAATGTGAATATGTTTAAAGAAAAAAAAGGAAATTTGAAATATGCCCCTGTCTTGACTCTTTCTCTCTCTCTGTACTGGGAAACACTGAATATGGGGTCAACATTGAGCCCAATGACCTCCTGCAGATAGATACCTGAAATCAGAAACTAAGGGTGTGGAGAGGGACAATGAAACAAAAAGGAAGAAAGAAAACTGAGCAGATGGACACAGAGGTGGATGTGTTTTCAGCTGGGTAGTTTTTAGACAACAGCGGGAAAAATCTGAAAATACAATAAAGCTCTATGCGAAAGCAGCAAGAGAGCTGGTTGATACTCAGGGGTCACTTCCTCCAGGCTCAAGAATGGTGCATCCGCAGGGAAGAAATTGAGTAAAAATGGCTGAGACCAGGGTGAACAAGGAGCTCCCGTTAAAACTCAGATGTAAGCAGAAGATACACAGGGTGGAAGCAGGGATGAATGTCAGAGTGTGCAGAAATGCAGCGAGGAAGACCAAGGCCCATTTGGACTTAAGTCTATCAAGCACAGCAAGCAGGCCTTGTTCAAGTACATCAACAATAGGAGGAATACTAGGGAAAATGTGGACTCAGTAAAGAATACTGTAGGAACTCTTGAGACAAAGGTTGCAGAGAAGGCAAAAATGCTGAACACCTTTTTTTCAGACTTCAATGCCAAGGCAGTGACGAGGGAACCAGGGAGAAGGTCTGCAGCAAGGTAGATTTTCCCATATTGAGAATTACAGACCAACTCCCAGTCCTGCACAGGACATTCCAAAAATCATACCATGTGCCTGTGAGCATTGCCCATAATCTTCTTGAACTCTGGCAGGCTTGGTGTTGTGACCACTTCCCTGAGAAGTTTGTTCCGGTGCCCAGCCACCCTCTGGGTGAAGAATCTTTTCCTGATATCCAACCTAAGCCGCTCTTGACTCAGTTTCATGCCATTTCCTCAGGTCCTATCAGTGGTCACCAGAGAGCAGAGATCAGTGCCTGCCCCTGCTCTTCCCCTCACAAGGAAGTTGTAACTGCAGTGAGATCTCCCCTCAGCCTCCTCTTCTCCAGGCTGAACAGACCCAGTGACCTCAGCCACTCCTCACACAGCTTCCCCTCAAGGCCCTTCCCCATCCTCGTGCCCTCCTTTGGACACTCTCTAACAGCTCCATGTCTTTTCTGTGTTGTGGCACCCAGAGCTGCCCCCAGCACTGGAGGTGAGGCTGCCCCAGTGCAGAGCAGAGCAGGACAATCCCCTCCCTTGCCTGGCTGGTGATGCTGTGCCTGATGCCCCCCAGGACACGGGTGGCCCTCCTGGCTGCCAGGGCACTGCTCACTCATGTTCAACTTGCCATTGATCAGGACCCCCAGGACCCTTTCTGAAAGGCAGTGGGGTGCCACAGCAGTGTTCTCCAGCCTCTTGTTCCCCTGTTTATACACATAAACAGGGTTGCCCAGTCACAGGTGCAGAGTCTGACACTTGCCTTTGTTAAACTTCATATGTTGGTGATTGCCCTTGTAGCCCTCTTATTTGCTAAGATCTCTCTGCAGGATCTTTCTCTCTTTGAGGGAGTCAACATCTCCTCCCAATTTAGTGTCATTGACAAACTTAGTATTCCTTCAAGTCCTAATCTATTATTTTAGTTTATAAACCTTTAATTATGCACAGCACCAAAATCACCTTTAAAATCATTGATTTAATATTAGCTTTGTTCAAGTTCTGTGGAACATCCTGCGTTTCAAAAGATATGGAAAACCAGTGTTAAAGGATCAGAGAGGTCACCGGCTAGTTTTTTTACATCAATCTTGTTTAAAATACTTTAAAACTCTTCGAATGCTTTAGACCTGATGGTTTAACTGCTTAAAATACTTCAGGATTACTTAGAGAATGGGAAAAAATATTATCATGTCCATTACTTCCATCAGATGTACAATAGCTGATTGCAACCTAATTATTGAACACTTCCTCTATTTTACTACTGACAGTCACATGCTGTGATTCTTGAGGATGTCATGTGCAGGGCTGAGAGCTGGACTCAATGATCCTTGTGTGTTATAACTTGGAATATTCTGTGGTGTTCTGTGATTTCCATGTGAAAATTAATAATGCAATTTTTAGGCTTCATTTTGATCCTTGTAATCTTTAAACACAGAGTTTATTTCATTTAAAATATATTCCAGTCAATTTTTTTTTACAATTCTGTCTCCTACTTTCTGTGAATTCTGAAGGTTTTTAATATGTTTCTTGAATATTTAGTGATCATCCCTAAATGATACTTCTACTTACCTTCTATTATTTTATAGCTTAAGCGGTCCTGTTTTTTGTGCCAATGCCAGAAATGTAGTTTGGGAGCATGTACTATGATACTTTCATGGCAGGATTCAGTTACCACTCATAGTTTTCTTCTTTAAGACACACAGATATTTTATTTAAACAAGAACACTGGCATTTAGCCATAATTATTTTTTGCCCAGAAGAAATGCATCAGCATTTAAACATGTACTATTTTTAAAACTCTGCTGATTAATAAGTTTACATGTATTGAATGTTGCTATTTTTAGGTTAGCAAAAGGTCAGTATTAACTTCTAAACCTTTCTGGGAAACTTATATTGTGACAGCATTAGAACCTAAATGCCAGTTACAGAATGGCATGGGTGGGAAGGTACCTTGGGAATCATCTAGTTACACACACACACAGAGACACACGCTTCCTGCCATGGGAAGGGACACCTTCCACTAGACCAGGAAAACCTAACTAGACTAGAAGCAAAACTCCTTCCAACCTGACCTTGAACACTTACAGGGATGAGGAATCCAAAATTTCTCTGGGCAACCTATTCCACTGTGTCACCACCTTCACATTAAAGAATTTGTTCATAGGATCTCATCTAAGTCTACTACCCTTGCTCAGTTTAAATCAATCCAACTGGATTTTTCATCCCAGTAGTGTAAGCTGATTTCTTCCTTCACCATCTAGATAGAAAATTCAAATGCTGCCATCTTGTTCTTGAATGTGATTTGATGGCTTGTAACATACCTCCTGATGTCTGTTGTACAGCGATGTGTCACGACTCCGCTCCACAGCTATTCAGTATTGCTTGAGACAAAGCAAGCAATGCTGTTCTTCACAGGTATCTGTTGGCTTTCCCCTCTTGCAAATCCGGTTAGAATGAGCAGCATCCCTGCTCCTGCCCTACAGACCTCTCTGCAGAAGCAACAGAACTTATTTTGAGAACACTTAGGTTATTCAGAATTCAACTATTAAAATAATTTTCAGTTTTATTTCTTCCTCATTTTATGTCTTTTAGACCTAGCACAATTGATTGCTTTTTGAATAGACATATAACCATATAATCTAACTAAAATTCTTCTGACCTAATATAATATAATAGCCCAACATATCATAGATGTTGGGTTGGAAAAGATCTCTAAGGTCATTGAGTCCAACCTTGAACCTAGCAGCAACATGTTCCCAACCAAAACCATATTCCCTTCCTAATTCACATCTTATAAACAGTCTCTAATTCATTTCCTTTGACATATGAACATGAAATATCTCAATTAGAATGACTTGGATTTTTTTTTTTTTTTGCTTCCTCATCCTTTGGGATTATCAATTATCTGATTCTTAATTTTATTAAGAAGGAATGAAATTTCATCTGGCTTGAGCATAAATTAGCCATTTTGTTTAACATTTTAAGATATGTTGAAGAGGAAAATGCCATACTTTTTTAATTAAAACTTTTTTTTAGTATTGAAAATAAAAGTAATGACACTTGTAAAATAAATTGTGTCATTTGGAAAATGTTCATGAAGTGTCTAAATCTAAACCTTAAACTAAAAAGTCTTCCCTTTGATTCAGGAATCCTCCTAAAATAATTCAACCTTAATAATTGATTGACTATTCCATCCCTACTCCCTGATATCATCATTATTACAAATGGAGAAAAAATGACATACATTCTATTTCCGTGTATTGGTAAAAATTAGTAGCTAGAAAACCACAGCAACAAATGCTTTACAGCACAAAGATACTTGCAAAAAGCTACATCTTTTGCTGAAACAATCAAATTTTAATTGCCAGCAAGAAGTAAGAAGAGGATGTGCAGAAGTCAACATTTTACCCAAATCTGCTAGGATCATGGATGTGAAGAGAATGTTGGTATCAGCATGACCATTCCCATGTTTGCTTACTACAATCAGTATGTAGATAAGAAATTTATTAAAAAAAATAAGGAAAAAAATGCTAAAAGTAGGTAAGATATTATCCCTGGGAGACTTTATGACTTCTCTGTTTTGACTTCACTTCTGATGCTCATCTCCACAAAAACAAATCAAGACATTTTCAGGTTTTGCAATCTCCCTGATACTCAGCCATAGCAGTCACATCTTTACATTTCATGGTGTGAACAGGCCAGCTCTCATACATTGACAGTGAGGAACTACTGAGGAACAACTTCTAGAACACAGACAGTCTTGGCTTTTTAATGAAGGACTCTTGCATCAACAAAGCACGAACTTATTCAGACCAAAAAATAATACCTTACCATAGTGTTGGTGTGTAAAAAGATATTGCAGTATCCCCAGGGACAGATAATTATTGCACAAAGATTAATGATAAATTCTTAGAAAAACTTTCTGAAATGGTTATTCAATAGCATATGCTATTGAAGTGAATGTGATTTAACAAAAGACCTGAATGCTAACAATACTGCTATGAATGCCTCTAAATGGATCAAAAGTGACAATGAGGCTCAGAGCAAGGGTGAAGAAGTCAGAGGTTCAGACGGTATTTTCATTAATCCTTCTATCAAGGGTCAAAGGATCAAACCAGGACAGATTCATCCTACAGATGAAAGCAGGGTTGTACAGATGGTTCACCAGGAGGGCTTTAGTTTCCTTGACTTCGGGAAGATGCTCCATAAGTCATTGTTGGAGGGCGGTTTCTATGGCATGAAAGGGGTTTACACATATTGCATGACATTCACTAGCTTTACAGAAGAAGCTCTTCAGCTGTGACTGACTGGCAATGCAACACTCCGGGTAAAGTCCCTTAAAAGCAAGAAGGATAACATTATTCGCAGCAGCATCCTATAAAGGAAGTAAGTTCAGCAGATGAACTCACGGTTATATGTCTGTGATTTCTGTGCACCTCTGGAAACAGATTGGGAAACAATCAGGAAGATGTATAAAACTTAGCTTAAGATAAAAGCTGTGATTAAACTGACCTAATGGACGTTTGCTAGGAAGAGTCGTGATTAGAAGGAAAGATTTAGAAGATATTGATATGCGTCTCAAGAAAAAAAGCGAGCCCCAGACTTGGGAAAATACAAACTTTCTAATGGTTCTGGTAGTAATTAGGGCAGAACATGATAGACAGACAATCAACACATTCACATGCAGGATTTCAAAAAAGGCCGAGAAATCATAGGAATTATGAAAGAAAATATTATAAATTATCAGAAAAATTAAAGATTTTTAATATATAGCTGTGAGGTGTTTTACCATTCTTGGTTCACAGGGAAGCGGAATCATCTGGGACCATGAAGAAATTGTGGGAGGCATAAAGGGTTCGAGGAAACTAGCAAAGGCAGATCTGCATAATTTAAAAAGTAAAAGAAGTTACAGATAATTTTAGTGCAAATATGTACCTTCAGTCCTGAGGAAAAAAACAGTTGAACCAGCCAGATACTTTGCTCACCTCATCCGAAATTACCAATAAAAAGACAAAAACAAAACCAACCAAACCAAAACCAATCAACTAAACAAACAAACGAACAAAACCAACCAAAAGCTCCAATCAAAACAAACAAAAAAACAAACAAAAAAGACAAAATTAAACCAGACCTCTATCTCATATAACGTGTTCATAGAAAGATGTAAAACACAGAGATGAAATTGCTTAAGGTAGATGCAAAAATTATTAGAAAGCTGTGTTCAGACAGCAGATTTTTGTTCTTTGTCTGAAAGAAGGGAGTCACTAAATCTGAAGGTATATATTCTGCTACTGTAATCTCACAGTTCTATTAATGATTTAGATGAGGAAAAATGTTCAGTAAAGTACCCTGTACTAAGAAGTCTGGTAGGGACTGCAAACTTTCTGCAGGGCAGGATTCAAACTCAAAAGATTCCTCACTAACTGAAGAAAAAAAGAAAGAGGGATGCAAAAATCAAGGAATTTTAGGTGGTTTAAGTAGTCAGAGTCAGCTGAATAAAAGAATGATGCAAAGCCTCTGGGACAGCAGTCCTACTGGCATGTCTGGGAGCTATAGTAAAATCAAGAACTTCAATCAATAAAATTGCAAAAAAGGTAAGTATAATTTAGACATATATGAGAGAGGACTATATTTTATAACTACAGAATTAATCCCTCACCTTTTTCAGGGTTTAAACTTCTAGAGCAGTTTTGTGGAGAATGATCTGTGAATCAGGCTGATCATGAGAAGGCAGTGTGTCCTTGTGGCCAGGAGAGCCAATGGTGTCCTGGGATGCATCAGGACTAGCATGGTCAGCAGGTCAAGGGAGGTCACATCTGGAGTGTTGTGTTCAGTTCTGGTCTCCACAGATCAAGAAAAACAAGGAGATACTGGAGAGGGTCCAGTGGAATGTACAAAGATGATGATGGGCCTGGAACATCTCTCTTATCAGGAAAGAGCTGTGAGAGCTGGGCCAGTTTAGTCCACAGAAGAGAAGGCTGAGAGGGAATCTCATAAATTCATACAAGTGTCTCAAATGCAGGTGCCAAGAGGATGGTGCCACACTTTTCACTGGTGCCCAGAGACAGGACAAGGAGTAATCACCACAAACTAAAGCATGAGATGTTCCACATCAACATGAGGAAGAACTTTACATTCAGGGTAGCAGAGTACTGGAACACGCTGCCCAAGTAGGCCATAGAGTCTCCCTCTCTGGAGACATTAAAAACCCACCCATTCCTGTGTAACCTGCTGTCCTGGTGACCCTGTCTTGACAGAGTCCACTAAATGATCTCCATAAGTCCCTTCCTACCCTAACTATTCTGCAATTCTGTGATTCTACCTCTATGGGCATTACTGATGCACGCTGTAACATGATCAGTTTCAGGCAACACGGATTCACAGAATAATTTAGGCTGGAAAGGACCGCTCAAGGCCATCTAGTTAAGCCTTCCCATTAAAGCAGCACTAGCTTCCAAGCCATGTCAGGTTGCAAAAATTCCTGACCAGATGAGTTTTGCAATTCTCAAGGATGGAGGATTCACAGCCTCTCAGAGCTCCTATTTCAATGCTTGACCATTCTCACTCTAGATATTCAATTAAAATTTCCATTGGTTCCATCTGTGGCCTTTGTCTCCCATCCCTTCACTATGCACCTTAGAAGAATTTGTCTCTGTCTTCTCTACATAGCGTTAGGTCATTGAAGACAGCAACCATATCTGAAGTCTTGTGTCCAGTCCGGGGCTCCTCAGTACAAGGAAGGCATAGAGCTCTTGGAGCAGGTCCATCAGAGGACCATGAAGGTGATTAAGGGACTGGAACATCTCCCTTATGAGGAAAGCCTGAGGGAGCAGGGTCCATTTCTCCTCAAGAAGAGGTGACTGAGATGGAACCACATCAATGTCTATGAGTATCTGAAGGAAGGGTGACAACAGGATGGACCAGGTTCTGCCCAGCAATAGGACAAGAGGCAACAGGCAGAAACTGATGCACTGAAGTTCCACCTGAACATAAGGAAAAACTTCTTTACTGTGCAGGTGACTGAGCACTGGAACAGATTGCCCCGAGGCTGCGGATTCTCCCTGTCTGGAGATATTCAAGAGAAATCTGGACACAATTTGTGCAATGTGTTTTAGGATGGCCGTGCTTGAGTAGGGAGGTTGGACCAGATGAGCCATTGTGGTCCCTTCTAATCTGCCCCATTCTGTGATTCTGTAAACTAGTTCCCTCCAGCCTTTTCTCATCTGAGTTAAACATATCCAGCTCCCACTGCCTCCTCATAGGAGTCTATGTGTATTTTGGAGTCTGGAGTGGGGTAGTGGGATATGGAAGAAAGAAAATCAGAAAAAAGGTCTTAAAGGAAAAAAGGTTGAAAAGGCCAGAGGAGAGCAACTGAAGATAATCGGATGTCTAGAAAACATGACCCATTGGGAAAGATTAAAAGAACTGCCATTGCTTAGCTCAAAGATAAAATTGATGGGGGAACATGGTAGCAGTGTTCAAATATATTTTAAAAAGGTAGACAAAAGAAGAGAATACCTTGTTCTCCACATCAACGGCAGTTAGAACAAGAGGCAATGAACTTAAATTGCATGAGGGAGCAAAAAATTAGATTAGGAAAAAATTCCTAAGGATAAGGAAGGTGAAGTACTAGAGCAGATTGCCTGGGGAGATAGTCAAATATTCATCACTGGAGAGTTTTGAAACAGATTGGTATGGTTCATCCTGACATGAGGCACAGAACAGACTAGTATTCAAGTCCTATTTTCTGAGCTTTTATGTACATAGCTGACTGAAGAAAAGTTTTGCCGCCCAGAAATATGGCAACTGAACAAGAATAAAGGATCTTTAGTCTGATAAAAAGCATTAATCAAAGCAAGCATGTGCTGGCTTCAAGGTACGGACTAGAAATAATTTGAGGTGAAATAAAACATCGAGGTTTGCTTTCTAGCTTTATTAAAAATACAGGACATTTATGATAAAGCTCTTACTTCTATCATTCTGTCAGAACAGGCAGATACCATAGGAGGAGCTGCATCTGCTTCCTCAATGCATTGATGCTATTAAGATGAAATGTGTGTCCAAAAGAGTACCATATATATGTGTGTGTGAGTAACAGAGAGAGAGGTACTTCAGTGAGAACACAGACACTCTCAGAAGAGACGCCAAATCCATTCTGGAATAGAAGTCTGTAGCTGGAATGCCACAGGTTCTGTAGAGGGGCCAAATATGATCAAAGACACTAGCCAGCTAGAGAGCAATTGAAATTCATGTGTGAGGATGTTAAAATAGCAGAAATTAAGCCATGTCACCCTGCATTAGTATCACACCAACCAAATGAAGAGAAACAATCCCCTGCCAAAGTAGGAATTGAACTTGCTGAGGTTCTATTAAAGCCATAGAGACTTTGACAGGCTAGTATGACACTTGCCCATATGGCAGATGACTGAGACTTACGTCTATCTACAGAAACAGTGCAAATGGCTGAACTGGAAGGACTAACAAGACCAAAAAAAAAGGTAAGGGAAGAGGGAGTGGAAGGGAGTGGGCAAGAAAGAGACATGATTAGAACTACAAGCCATATATCTGAATGAACTCAAAAAAACTATTTTCTCGCCACATCTGTAAGCTTTGAAGACAATGTATTGTGATGAGCATAATACTCCTGGTGAAACATATGTATTGGAGCAAACCCACACCTGCATTTATCCAGTACACACATGGCAAGAACTGGTGCTGTGGGGGATGCTGACTTCTCAATTTTCATAGAATTATTCACAACCTAAGGAAAGAACAAACACAGGTATAAGAAGTCCCTTGAAACCTCATCCCTTCATCAGAACTAAAGGCAAGGCAATCTCCTGCCACGAGAGGAGTTATCCTTGCCCCACCTGCAATGTCCATTGAGTGCTTTATGCAATATATCAATGTATATTACAATAGTCTTTCAAATTCCCAAGGAAAATATCTGCTTTCTCAGAAAGAATTACTTAGCAATATATTTTTATCAAGTGCAGGCTAAAATAGGCTTGGATATATTTCATCACACATTCATGCTTATGTTAAATAAGATTCAACACATCTAATTAACATCCAGATGGCCTTGACTCAAATTGTGAGGACGCAGAGGTGTCCCCTGCTCACTGGTCATCACTGAGGGGAGTTATCTCACTGTTCACACCAGATCTGTGGCCTGTTCAAGCACTGTGTAGAGGTGAAGTTTTCAAAGTTTGCCAACCATAACACCCACTAGGTAAGACTCAGCATGCTTTCAAGAATTTTATGTGTCACAGATACTGCACGGCAACAAACAGTCATTCAAATTTTTGTCATCGTGGACCAAGATTAAGCAAATATAAACTTGACTGTTTTCATCTGTCTGGTAATTTCAACTGAAGCTCCACTGAAAAGCAAGAAATTGTTTTTCCTTTTGTCAGAGTCCCTTGAGACAAGGCATTACAAGAAGATTTTTTATTTCTTTTTCTTTCACAGAAAGAATCATATCAGAAAAACGCAACACTAGGTCTGCTAAAGCAGAGATGATTTACTGATTATTTGTTTTAGATAGATACTTTTTGGTCACCTACAATAACTTAAAAACCTGGGAAATGTGTATTTTAACGCAGGTATTTGAATTAGAATGTGACAATTAGTGACATACATCATCTATTTTAAGTATGTTCTAAAAAAAAAGAACACCAGAATTTGGTTCATCTCAGGTTAGGATATTCAATATTCCACAACATGAACATTGTGTCAACCACGTCTTTATTTGTTTTTTTTTAAAAAATAGATTTGTATTTTCTCAAGTTTTGGTGAAAAGCAGGTGTTATTAGTTGCTGACTGACCATCATGTTGCTTCACACTGGTCACACGATACAGAATGTTTTTACAGTGCTGGTGAATGCTTCAAGGCAAGAAACCATCATTGTCTTTTCCTGGTGCTCTCCCCCTTCTACATCCTGTAAATATGACTATTGTAATTCATTGAATCCTACAATTCTTTCACTCTTTGTTTTCAATATCCCTTACTCATCTGGATCTGAAATACAACTGTTATTAGGCTCCTAGAGGAGGTGTCTGAAATCTTTCACTGAGTTTCAACTAGAAAAGTTAAACCCCTGTTTTCTTGTCTGGTTTCATTTCACAGATTATAAAGGTGATTATGTGGGAACCTGGCACAACTAGAAAAAAAAATGTTTTGAAATTCTGCATTTAAACTGATACAAAAGGCCGGACACAAAATACGTAATTAGCGTACTTGGTCCTCATAAAGCTTTAAATTATGCTTATAATTTTAAATGTAAAAATAAATGTAATTTGTTTATACAATTTGTTAGAATTATGTTAAAATATAAGTTTAATTATTTGAATTAAAAAACTCATTAACCCACAATGATTTTTACTTTGTTCACTAATTTTAACATGCTTGATGGGGGAGCTGGAGAAAAAAAGAAAGGTCTAACTAAAATACACTGAAAATCAAAATAGGGTAAGCAAATTGATATACCTTTTTTGAATGACCATTGTGAGGTGAAAAGTGAAGAGCCATAGAGAGTGGGAAATAGACAGAGGTGGCGTGTGCAAATAAAAACAGTTAAAATGAATAAGCTACATTGTGACTTCTGGTAGTGGAGCAGAACTTGGTTGGAAGTCAATCAGGCAGCCCTGCATTCAGAAGGTCTTGATCAAAGGAACATGAAGGGATGCCAGCAGACTTATTCTAGATATGGAGTGATGTGAGAACATCTGGAGGTTCATTCCCTTGGCTGAGTTACATTGCACCTCATTAATGGTGGTCTATTCTGTTTTATTTTCCTCAGCAAAACCTTAAAAATAAGACATGAAAGTATGATATTCATTTGCACAGGGGGAGAGAAGACACAGAACATACATATAGATACTTCTAAAAGAAATTTTAATTAAGCCATGTGTATGATAAATATAATGGGAAGAGTGTGGCCTTCAGGAAATAATGTGTGTTTTTGATCAATAAAACCTTTGTCATTTCAACATTAAGCATCTGAAGAGCTAATCACTGAAATAAAGTGTCAGTAATGTCTGTTAAAAAATTAAATTAATTGATGGCAACCAGATATTCCTTTGGATACATGCATGCCAGATGATATGAGCTTCTTGTTCAGTAAAAGTGCCTTGAATGCTTTAAATGACATGCGTCTTATATAAAATTTGCAAAGATAAATGTTCTATATAATCAGGCACATAAAAATGCACGTTTGGGTGCAGATTCTTGTATTTGATAGTAATTAGTTGAGGTTTATGGCCAAAGGCTTTTGTTTCTGTTGTAAAGGAAATCTCAGTATCAGCAAACTGAAATTTCAGGACACTGCAAAGAGGTAGCTGGCAACATTCTGGGCTTTTGCACTGCAGAACTTCACCTAACAGCAGTGAAAAAAAAAAGCCAGATTTTGATTGCATTTGTATTTCTGTATAAATTTGTAACAATATTTGGTCTAGGTTTTCAATACCACAGGTGACTCATCAAGGACATTTAGGCTCCAGTTAAACTGTGTAAAATAAAGTTTCAAGAGTTATTAACAGGTTGGCATATTTTGATGTTCATAGACTATTATTACATCATGAAATCATTAAAAGACATTCTAGGACTGAACATGTGCTTTCAAGAACTATTATAATTTTGATCCTAGTGAAGACCATGCAAGGTTTTTTGAAGGACTTTTCCCTTTGTTCTGCATGAATTTGCAGTACCCAGAGTATGAGAAAAGGGACTCAAGATAGCTAAAAATAGTTAAAAAAATAAACAGGAAAATATTTTATTTCCATTAAAAAAAAAGAGGACAAAAACACCAAGCAAAGATTTCCTGCAGCTTCCCATCGAAAGGGCCCTCACTGTAGGACAGGTTTGACTTTTGGGTGGGTGTGGACTCATCTGTTTTCAACAGCCAGTAAGATATTGAGTTCATTGTTTTGTAAATAAGCTAATTGCTGGTAACATGTTCTGACTCCTGCTCACTATACAGGATAAATCTTAAATTTTAAAAAAGATTTTAAAAGTTAACAAATAGTTATAAGAAGGAAAAAACCTAGATGGCAAATTAGCCACTCTTTCATCAGATATTTCATCGAATGAGTTAATGTGAAAATGGAGTTATATAGCATGCCTAAGACGTGGAAATAAAACAGACTGCTAAAAGTTTTTGGTATTGAGATGATATGTAGACATCTTGTTGAGTATTTGTTAATTCCTGCTTTATACCATCATTTTCCAGACAGCTGAGGCATTTCCATGTAACTTCTTTTGTAGGGAACAGGATAGATTTTCAGATTTCATGTGTATTAAATTCAAAGCTAATAATAAGACCCACACCTAGCAAACAACCTTTTCTCTTTTTTCTAAACAGCCTAAGAGATGCTACCCTTACAAAATGAGAAGACTCCTGGAAAAGTCCTTTTCAGTTGAATCTTTCTAATCAGTTTCACCTGAGATGGGAGTGTGATTGACATTGTGAAGACAGTGTCAGCACAAGTGCTAGGGAATCCCATGCTGAGAGATTACAGAGAGTGAGATGAGAATAAAAGATTCGGTATCAAGCTGGCATCATGTCTGATCTGAAATCCATGAAAAGACATCCTGATATGAACATCTGCTTATACTGTAACTTTTCAACCAACAGTTAGTACTTGCCATTTTTTTATCTAGCAGTATTCTGTGTCTGTTCTGTTGGCTTTCTTCCTGGTAATTTAGCAAATTTATTGGCAATAATGTTAATTAAAGAAATAGAAAATTAATTAAATTAATTCATTTTCAGAGGGACAGGAATAAACCTAAATGGGCTTCCAGCTTGAAGAACTCATGAACTTTGTGCAAAAACATAACTTCTGTTTCCCAGTCTGGAAGATGGATCTATGTGTTATGGCTTGGTCATTTTGGTATGATGAGACAAAACCAAACCTTCTCCTGTGAAGATAACAGAAAAGTTCATCAGAGCTATACATGAAAGGTCCATTTAATTTTTAAATATACATATAACAAGCTCAGAACACCTGTTTTAAGTATTTTGAGGTAAAACTATTGAATTCTGTCTGAAAGCATCAGACTAAATTTGAGCCCAATATAAATCTTAAAAACCAAGATATATTTAACAGAATTAGCTTTACACATTGCTTTTCCTTTGAACTCTGAGAGAATTTACTATGCCCAAATGGGTTTTTTTCCTTCCTTAATTTTTCCTTTGAACTGTGAGAGATTTTACTATGCCCAAATGGGTTTTTTTCCTTCCTTAATTGAACTTCTTGTTTGTTTGGATTTGTTTGCTTGTGGTTTTGTTTTTGTTTTGGTTTTGGCTTTTCGTAGGTGCAGCAGCCTTACTGCAACAGCTGTCTGGAAACAGTCAAGTCTGCAGTAGGAGCATTCCTCAACGAGATATAAAATGATTTGGTCCGTGACACCTGTGGAGGAATTGCTGATGGGAAGATTCATCCCTTCAAAATGCTGGGATTTTCATCATGAGGGGAGTCTTTCGGTTGGCTGGCTGGCTGGTTGGTTGGTTGCACTTTTCTCTCAAGAAAGGATGACTGATGAGTGGGCAAAATGTAAGAGTACAGAGAGGAAAAACCCCAACACCACACTACCAGGCCCACCTAGGAAACGATAAGACTTGCAGAGTCTGTCAAGGGTCTAGGGAATAAAAAGTAATTTGATTACAGGTGCTCAAGTAGCATTCATTTTATTCTTATTAGCTGAGAAATGTCTCTAGGGATTGCATGCTAATCTCTTCTAAAGCAGATAAATGGCTCTTTTAAAAGTGGTGTAGTTTGTTCATAGCTCTGTAGCATCAGACTGTTTTATGAACCCAGGGAAACTGTAAATAGAAGATGAGAGAAGAAATTTCTTCAAACCTTGTATAGATGACTGTATATAGAGGTATTTGGTGATTCATAATCCTAGAAAGAACTTTACACATAGAAAAATATAGAAGAATTGTGCCAATATTTCCCTTTATTTTCTTTAGGGCTCAGATACACTAAAAATGCAATATGAAGCATCTTTATTTTTTAAGATTAAAGAGAACTAAAAACTTGAACCTATACTTTATTCTTTGACTTATGCACTCTGAAAATAGAAAGGAAGAAGGAAGGACAGAGAGAAAAAGAGAGAAAGAAAGAAAAGAAAAAGAAAGAAAATGAAAGAAAAAGAAAGAAAGAAAAAAGTCAAAATGAAAAATGATTTGTAGTTATACAGGGTGAATTACATAGTTTAGGTGTAATTCCCTAATCAATCAAACTAACTTTTTCAGGTTTTTATTAGTTAAAATATTTTGAAAAGAAACTAAATGAATAAAATAGGCACATTTTTGTAACGGCGTGAAGTTTACAAACACCATATGCTGCACAGCCATAGACAAAGTACAACATATTTTGAATACACAGCATTGACACCAGTATATTTGCACTTGAGGATTGTTTTGAACTTAGACAACAAGGCATAAGACTCTGGTCAGTGTAGAACCTTAGACATGTGTGTGAAACTTCTATGAAAAGTCATAATGAAAACAAAACACATATGTCTAAAGTTAAAACTAGGTTTTAAAGGCCAGATGTAAAACCTCACTGAAGTCAATAGAAGTCTTGACTAAAAGGAGCTCTGGATCATTGCCAAGAGTTTACTTTGTTAGTGTTTCCCCAAGGAATGTTTGGGGTGCAAAACAAGCATTTCTGTACTATTTTTTGTAATAAGCAATTACAAAGGAAAACTAAGAAGGTATCATTAGTGAGCAGCTTTGCATGGAATTTCCCTTCCTTTAAGGAAAATATAGGTTTGGTTCTGCAAAAAATGTCATTTCATTAGTTTCAAATACCAGTTATACACAAAACACTATCTGATGGCTGAAGAAACTGAGCCAAGAACATAGATCAAGGAAAGATCTGTTGAAGCTGTTATTTCACAAAGGGTAAGTGGAGAAATGCCAAAACCACAAAGCTGCAATCAGGCTATGAACTTCTCTGAAGTTCAAGGTCACTTCAGCTGGGAGGTTCAACTAAGCCCAGCCCTGCCAGTAGTTCATTTGTTTCTCACACAACATTTGGAGGTCTAGTAAAAGCAATTTGCCGTTTTAGGGACCTAATCATAAGCACAATGTGCATTGGTCCTTGTGTGCCAGCACAGCTCGAGCACAGTGACCAAAAGTCTGTGGCTACCCCCACACATCTTGTGAGTCTGTGGATGGTTGCAATTACATGTGTCAGCACAGCTGCATATTCTTTTTTTAAATGCTTCCCTGTCTGCTGGCAGTGACTGTAAATTTAATGAGAGCACCTGCTGCCCTCTTGCCTAGTTAATTCATAGTGATCTGCCTGAACTAAAGGAAATTTCAAAAAAGCCTCTGTTCTTCAGTAATAAATTACCAGTCTATATCATGGCCTAAAGGGCCTTTGATTCATGTAATATTACACTTACACTAAGCTCTGCTGGCAGCAGGAACATTTAGTTTCCCTGAGTAGAATGGGGGAAGGGAAAAAAGGCAGAGGGAAAGGAGAGGAAAGGAAGGGAAATGGCTGTTGAGATTAAATAAAAGCAGAAGATCAATTGCCTGAATATTGACAGCTGAGGGAGGTCTTTGTCCTTGACCTCTTACCCTGAAACATTTATTCAGTATGGGTAAAAGCCCTCACTGCTAAAAATTCTTCATTGACAGGTTATGTGTAGGGCATTTAAAAACCTTTTTCTCAAAAGGAATAAAAAAGGCAATAACTTCTTTATTCTGAATTTCTGGTTTACCTCACATTTGCCAGCAAAATGAATGTCATTCTAGTTAGTAACATAGTAAACTGAAAGCAGTAATGCCTTCACCAATTATTGCTTTATGCATTTCTTTAAAACAGAAACAATGAATCTGGAAGCTTCTGAGAAAAAAAAAAATCTGCAATAAAGAATTTATTGGGGTGGAGGAAGAAAGGCAGGCAGCTAAAGTGAATATAAAATATAGAATATTGCAAAGGGGAATAGATCAATTATATTCCCCTGGAAAAACATGTGGTGCAAATGAAAAGTTACAGCCACACTAAAATATCTGAAACGCAAAACATAAACAGTACCCAAAAAAGATTTATGTGAAAGTAGAAGTAGTGGAAGTGCAAAGCATTACAAATAGAGGATTGTATATCCCAGAGGGAGATTCTGACTCCATCAAAATTTGACTTTGAGGGATTGTGAGGTTTTGACTTCCACAATTTGGATGACTAATTTATGTCGGAGGCATAAGCCTTTTTGTTATATAAGTGGTAGGCAATATACAGCTCCTGTACACTTCACTCACACCAAAGAGTATCTCCACACCTGGTAACGGAATACATGCACATATGCCTCAACTTTAAACATATGCAAAAGGATTTTCAGGACTGACTGAAGCCCAACTAAGTGTTCTGAAACAAACAGTGAGTATGGAACTATGCCAGATACAGAAATGTGATACAAAGAGAGACATATTAAAATAAAAATGTATAAAATAATTAAGTGCCTCAGCCTTGTAATTTATGCACTTAAAACACCCACCATAAAAAAATAAATCCAAAGAAGAATTTTATCCATTGAACAAACTATTAGTCCTAAATTTTTCATATGGTTAGATGATGTTTCATTGTATGCAGCTTGAAAGACATTAGATAATACAGTTCATATATGATTCCCCATTTGTTTTCAAGAGCCTTTTTATAAAAATATGGTTTAAAAGTTTTCCCAAATAAAGGTCAAGTTTCTCACTTTTGGCATCATAAGAAACAAAAAAAGCATGACGTTCAGACTTACGTCTCAAGAATTGGAAACACTACAACTTTTTTACCTTCTGCTGCTCATAGGTACTTATATTATTATAATGCAGGAATGAAACATTACCTGTCTGGCCTGGTAACATGCCAAATCTACTTTGCACTCAAAACACAAAGGTGCAAATATTGGTAGCAGAACATTGTCTCATTTTTCATAGCACTCAAACATCTCATTCTCTTGACTCAGAATGACAAGTTCTTTGTGCATAGACAGAAAAAAATGCACATAAGTATTGCAAGATTTTCAGGCTACTGTAAACCATGTCCCAAACTTAAGACCCTGACCGTTGTTGTTGTTTTTTCTGTTCTTTCTGTCTTTTTTTTTTAAGAGGGCTGGGATTTTTCTTTTAATGGGGCTTGCTGGAGGATTAACTCTCTTTTCGAAGCAGAATGGAGAGGCCATTCAACATAACCATGGGGAGGTGAGAGAGCTCAGACATGTTCTACCATCACCACCCAGAAAAGTGAAATGACATTTACAAAAGTGTATGTGTAGTGAGTAATTAGAAAGCGCAGTAAATGTAATCCAATGCCCACAGGTACTATCATGCACAGCATCATAACCAGATGAGGGTCCAGATAGTAAAAATCTTCCTTTTAGTTCATGTAAAAGGCAGACAATTCTCACTTTCTTGTTTCAGGCAGCAGTAGCAGCTTTGAATGTCCTCAGTGCCTCTTTCATGAGCAAGTGAATTGTCATACACACTTCTCAACTGGTATGACACCCTTTCCCTTAAATTGGACCAATATGCTCATTGATTTTAATGGGATCATTTCTGAAGTAAACTGGGAATGCAAGCATCAATACTGGTCTCATAGACAGCATAATAAGACTATGAACACAAATACAGAAATTACCCACATTACAGCTGTACCCATTCATCCACCTACAACTACCATATCTGGAGAACAAACACCTGGACAGAGGTGAAATGTCAGGTGGGTCACGTCTTGACGTAGGTATCAGCTTCCACAAAACACGTGGCACAGCTTGATAAAATGTGTTCTTCCCTCTCCTCTTCACACTGACTTCTCCTATTATGTCACATCTGTTCAGCATCTTGTTTTATAATCATTCTTGCAGCATGGATTCAGCATACTAATGTCTCTGGTCTTCTCTTTTGCTTAGAGATGCTTACTACCTAGGGGAAGTT
Organism: Monarcha castaneiventris obscurior; assembly: GCA_026261815.1. Classification (NCBI taxonomy): domain Eukaryota; kingdom Metazoa; phylum Chordata; class Aves; order Passeriformes; family Monarchidae; genus Monarcha; species Monarcha castaneiventris. The sequence goes on from JAMPIT010000889.1 coordinate 7,317,971, forward strand.
AACCTGCGGAAGATGATGGTTCTATTAAGGCCATTTCAAGCCTTTCTCCCTTTTTTCCAAACTGCCTTCCTTCAGCATATTGCTTTATATGCAACTGAATTCCTGAGTTGAAGGCAGTCCACATGTGACAAACATCTCTCCAGAGTAAATAGCCTACTGTGAGACTCCAGCAGTGTTTATAAGGATGATGTGACACAGGGACTGTTATGGAAAGGGGGAATATTTAAGGAAATTAAAACCACTCTTTGCTGTCACTGCTGTTCCTCTGTTGTGTTCCTCATAAAACATACGCTTTACACAGCACTATTTTCAAAAGCATTAAATCTCTGGCATTTTGCCTTTTAAATACAATATACTGGAATAGCTGTCATAAAGTCACCGACCCCAGACTAATCTGCTTTCTATACACAGATAGTACTTCCTCATTCTTACTAGGTGACTAGATTTTATGAATACACTTTCTCTTCTTGAATGAATAAAATCCCAAAAGACTAAGTAGCCTCACACTCTGTAATTCCACACAGGTAACAGCAGAATTTATAGCTTGGCTCCTGTATGGTGCAAAATTGTACAGCACATGTACAATACATAGACTAAAAACATGAGGGATTCTCAAGAGAAACACATCTGGCTTACTCTAACAGAGAAACTCCCTTTAAATATGTAATTGCCTCATTCAGATCACTTAAAATCCATTTAAATTTTGCCTTGATCACTGGACGAATTCTGCTTCTCATCTATAGGTTTCCTCTCCTCTCCTCTCCTCTCCTCTCCTCTCCTCTCCTCTCCTCTCCTCTCCTCTCCTCTCCTCTCCTCTCCTCTCCTCTCCTCTCCTCTCCTCTCCTCTCCCTCTCCTCTCCTCTCCTCTCCTCTCCTCTCCTCTCCTCTCCTCTCCTCTCCTCTCCTCTCCTCTCCTCTCCTCTCCTCTCCTCTCCTCTCCTCTCCGATTTTCTCTTAAAATATTTCAATAGGAACTTGACTGACATTCAGTCCTTTCCTGCCATATTCAAAAGCAGTGGTAGCTGCATTACATTTATAAAAGTACCATCATTCTGGAACTCTGGAAACCATTAATTAGATAATCAAATTAGAAACTAGAAACCAAGAATTAGTCACAGTACCTAAACAGTAAGCCGGTTAATAGGAACTTAATACAAAAGAACAAAAGAATACTAAAACACTCATTAGGAAAACAGATTTTATCAACATCAGCATATATTTAGTACACATGGAAACACACAAAGGATATCCTTGTTGAGACGTATTTCAAAAGTTATTTTCCTTTCGGAAGAAATTTAAGAAGTCTGACGTTCTTCCACATATTCCTCTTTTACACAATAAATACAAACCTTACTTCCCAGCAGTTTCAAGAAGTAGAAGCTATCCTTCTCTAAATAAATGAAAAGAACCAGCTTTTCAGATCAGAAAGTGAAAAAATATCTTCAGACATGGAAATTATTTGAAAGAGTTCAACCTCAAACTTTTCAGCATGGAAATTCAGTCTTTAGAGGACTACAGCAGACAACACACTTTGCCACAATGAGTTTCTACATGAAACCAATAATCAGGCCCATATGCACACACACACATACAGACACAAATTTCATTTATCTTTCTGGCAGAAGCATCTCTCTTATGATGGATGTTTTCTTTACAGGACAACGACTGATGTACATAACTGTTGTGCTCTGTGCTCGGACGGGGTCCGACTTAATTTTTCAGGGTACTTCACAGACACAAGGTTGTAAGTCCTGATCTGAAAAAACCTGTAGTCAAAACAAAATTGACAATACCTCCTTCCTCCTTAAACTGCAGTTGGCATCTCTCCAAAGCATACATTCCCAGTCTGAATATTTATGCTGTAAATTGCTCTGTAAACCAATCCTGTCATGTAAACTGTTGCAGTGTGCACTTCCTGCATTTGTGGACTCTTTGCATTAGAGGTATAAACAACACTCAGCCATCATGAGGAAGCTAATAGCTAAAAGACACCTCAGCAGACAAGAGAAAAGGGATATGACGTAGCTCTCTACAAGGAAAATCATGCATCTACTGGAGAATGAAAAATCCTCACTGACTTTTCTAGTTCATAGTGCACGCCTTTATTCCAAGTCTTTCCTCTTTTCCCACAATTTAAAATCTTTAAATTGTTTCTAATTTTTCCATTTGAATATTAAAGTAATTTTCACAGACCAGAGTTTTCACCTAAAACAGAACTTGCTTATTTAATGGATCAAAATAATCAACTAGTGTTTTTGCTGTTAATTTTTCATCCCTTGCATTAATCACAAAAATATTTGGAATAGGATCTGCCAGCTACATGATCTGATCAAACAGAGTTGCTTGGGGAAGAAGTTGTAGATGGCTGCCTGTATCAGCAATCAAAGAACTCTGACTTTTGCCAAAGAATACTTTCCCCTCTATGAATGTGGCTATACTTTTTATGGACTTTGATTCATGGTTTGAGGGGAACTAAAGCCACTTTTTTGTGACTTTAAAAATAAAACCCCTTTTCAGATTACTAAAATTGCTTTCCCAAAAGTCAGTGTCAGCATCTGAAAAATGTATCTAGTGCTAAGACATTTAGACATCAAGAAATGGATGATTATGGAGTTTTCTCCTGCAGTATATGAGAGACGGCTGGCATTGTGAACCTCGGACTGCAATTACAGCTTTCATTCATGTATCTTTGGCATTCCAGAAATTTACATCCACCACAGTAAATCCCATACCACCACTCTTCCAGGAGCATTCCGTGCTGCTGGAAGCTTTTTAAACAGACCCAGTGGTATCACATAGAACAATTGGAATCCAAAGCATGTTTTCACAATGTTATGGGAAAACATTTAGCTTGTGTAATGAACAACAATGGAAGCAGCAATCAAAGAAAATCATGATTGTCAACAATGAGAAATAATGTTTCTTAGCAACCAAGTTTCAATTACTCTTTGTTTGCTAACAAGCACCAAGATATTTAAGGCTAGTATCTTTATTCCACTAAGTAATATACTATCAAAGACCATGATAAAGAGCTCCTGTTTTAGCTGTTTCTATTTTTCAATCAAGCATCTTGCAATTAATTTTATTAGTGTTTTAGAACTAATTTACTTTGAATGAGCTCTAACTATGATTTGTTATTGTCATGCAGTAAATGGAATTGTAATGTGTAATAATTATTTGTTTAAATAATGGAATCATTGGCATACAGATGATAATCCAAGCAAGAAAAAAAATTATTACCATTAATAATAAGATTAAACAAAATTGTATCCAAGAATAGATCCCAGGAGAACCCTTCAGCTATTTTAGGTGAAGTAGAAATGATATTACTAATTAAGACAGAACACTGGCTGTCATAAGATAACTGCAAACACTGCTTCCTAGTGAAACAATGAGACTTTATCTTATTGATAAAAATGACCTGACTTCAATCCACTGTGGCTGTGGCTGTTACCAAGTCTCTGAAAGCAGTTACCATAATTAGATACCCTACTTGCTTTTTTGCTACTCCCCATGATGACCAAAGCGTTGAAATTGTATAATCTTTTTCCCAAAAGAGGTTTTAACAAGACATTCAAGCACATAATCTTTCTCCTGATAGAGTGGCTGGAATAAAACACAGGTATCTCAGTACTGAAAGCAGCTGGTCCATTTATTCCATTTGCTATGCCTGTGTGTTTTAATGAAAGTCAGGGGTTCTCACTCTTTCATTTGCTTTTGAGCAACACGGGGTTTTTATTTAACAGTCAATCATTTGAGCAGCACTGTGTAAGAAATTGGAAGAATAGCAGAAGTCAGAGTAGGAACAAGTGCTAGTGTTGAACAGAGCATGCAGGCTAACACATTCACCAGCCCTGGGTAGTCACACCAGGGTGCAGATCCCATTCTGGAGGATGCACAGGCCCTTAACTGTTCAAGGCTTCCCAAACAGACCCCAGCTGACAGCAGAAGCACATGGCACATTGAGAGTGCTGTAAGAGCAAAGCACAGGACACATTGTCCTGTGCAGCCATGACCATGGACACCCCAAGGCATCCATTTCCTCTGGAAGCTTTAATGCCGCCCCCCCCACCTCTCCACACTTCTGGGCAACCATTCTTTCTGCCCCCAGACACAAAAATTACTTCTTTTTTCAGTTCTTCAAATATGTCTGGTTCTCAAAGATTCTTTTCTGTAACCTGAAGACCCATTAACTTTTTGATTATGTTTTCACACAGCATTGGTGCCTGAGGCTTCGCTGGAACAGTAAGACATTACAAGAGCCGTACTAACAAGCTGCACATATTGGCAATACTGAAATTCAACTTGTGCCGCTCACACTTTTATACTAAAAGAGTGGATTAGAACTTATTCTACCCTGAGAAAACCATAATTTAAGATGGCCTCAGCCAAAAATTATTTGGATTGCAAACTCTTTTTGCCCCTAAAGTAAAAAAAAAATTTATGGCTTTTTTTTCCTTTCAATAAGAAAAAAATAGATAAAGTGACAATACTTTGTGTATTGACTGATTTCTTTTAAAAATTTATTAAGAATTCCCTTTAAAATTATATTAAAATTACAGTAAATGAATTATGTACCTGTATGCCTGGCAAACATAGAACACAAAATGCCTTTGTGCTTCTTCCAGCATCTGATGGAGAGAAGCTGTAGTCAGTGGTGGTATGTACAAATGCTCTGTTCACATGTCCCAGTCAATCTGGAGTTAACCATTCTAATTTAATCCTTTGTCTGAGAGCAAGTTAAGAAGTTCTATTAACAGCACCAATTCAAAAGGTTTTTTGGCCCCCAAGACTGTGTAGGGACTGAAATGCCTTCGGTATAGGCTGCCTATATAGGAGATAGCTAGAGAATATTTTTAGATTAATGCTGATTCAGAAAATCTGTGTTGAGTAGTGTTAGTGCCATGGACTTGTGCTTGTAAGGTATTTGCTGCAGCAAGAAAAAATTTTGTGAGACTGTTTTCACAAAAACTTTTCCTACCTGACACCTGAGGAAAGAGCAAGTAAGGGCTTTGACCATGTAAGATACCAAACTGAGGACTGACTGGAGTCCACATGTTTCCACTCCACTCTCTCTGCTGCCCCCTGATACTACCAGACTCATTAGGTAAATTCAGGCGCTTGCCGTTTCTCATGTAATGAATCTACTACATAATTAGTTCAAGATTTACAAGGAAAGAGTATTTCCCCTCTTCTTAGAAATTGCATTGATTTAAGGTTTAGTTAACAATGTAGCCAGGTCTGAATTAGTACAATCTCATAACTCAGATCTATAGTTTGTGGTTCAGAATAATAACACTCTTTAAGGAGGCACAGGGACGGCTTTTCGTTTTAATGGGATTTTGGATCAGATGCTGAAGAGCTAAGAATCCCTGCTATCCCAATAGCACTGACCATTCTCTGCCCTTCCTGCTGACTATTGTTGTATTATTTTTGCCTTAACCTGCCTTCAATGTCTTTCAGCTGTTCTCTCAGCACTACAGGGACTTGAACTTTTGACAATGAATGAGATGTGCCAAGCTAGGAGTAATTACTTTATTGACGTCACTTCAGCTTTCAGCCCACTTTTAACCAAGCTGCTACTGTTTGAAATAGTAGGTCATTTGTAGCACGTTATGCAAATCTAGAACTAATCTTTTGCATAATACATAAGAGCTCAGTTTGTGCATTAACTAATTTATCTGACTACACAGAAGCTATGAATGCTGATTTTTATTAAGCTCTTCATTAAGTCAAAATGTATCTGAAGTGTGCACACATATATATATATATACAGTCACAAAATGAAATTTCTTCAAAGGTAGAAAGAGTCACTTGATACATGGTCTTAACCACTAATAAATGAGGATTCCTTTCACATGAGATAAGCATAATCTGAAAGAAAACGGATTCTCCCTTTGCAAAAAAGGGATGAATTAATGCACATATGCATATCCTTTCAATAGATTTTGAAATTGTATTTGTATACGATGCAAATAGTCTATATAGATTATCAGCTATTATACAACTCTTCCCTCTATCAAGTTGCTGCAAATTGGATCAATCTCATCCATCTCATCTGTAGAGTCTTTCTAGCGTGAGAGAAGTGGAAGAAAATGAGGTATTTCTTTTTATTTTAGTTATTTGAATTTCCAGAAAAAAAACCCAGTGCATTATTGAAATATTTCTCATAAATTATATTATTAAAATAAATTGTGATTCCTAGGTGCTGTGTTGTCAAAAAATGGAGATGTCACACGATGTGTTACTCTGCAGTGAGTTATGCCGTTGTTGGATAGCTACTCTATTGATCCTGGAGGGGAGAGTGTTGCACATTTAGGAACTAGTGAGAAACAGAACAGAGAACCTAAGGAAGCACGGGACTGTGCTGGAGTGTGCTGTACTGAGCTACATACAAGGTGATGCCTTCGGGCTGTACTGTGCAACAAAAGTTCCTTGGCTGCAGCATAAACTAAGCCTACACATTGCAAGAGAGAATTTTGTAGGCAGCTTCCACTGGGTACTGTTTATTGGAACACTTTTGTGGTCTTGCCTTTACCTAAAAAGGCTGGAAGAAGTTCTCATTAAAACAGAGTTGTTTTCTTGTGAAGATATTATGTGACCAAAAGGGAGAGCTTTCCTTCATGGACAGGGTCAGCTCTGAACAGCGTGATGTGTGAAAATCTGACTGGGCTCTGACTGATGCTGCACAAATTCAAGGTGCCCAGCAACTGAAGGGACTTAAGGTTTTCTGGGTATCTGTATTCCTCCTCCTGTTAAAACAGTTATCTTATTACAGCGTTTGTTGTTGGACCTTCCTTATCAAGATCTGGTAAGAGTCCTGCACCGAATCTCTTTCACCCCACTGCTCCCACCATCCAGTGCTGAACAGCTATTCTTGGAGAAGATCTCAGATTTTTCACTGCGTTACATTCTACTATCAGGACAGAGTTTGCCAAGGCTATGTGCAAAAAAAATTTCCCCAGATAATTTTCATGGTACTGTTTCAAAATCATAGTTATGATCAAAACATAGTAATAATAATTTTTAAAAAATAAGAAATGCACACACACACCCCCCCAATTTCAGCAGCTGCTTTCTCATTCTGTTCAGTCTCATCCTCCTTCAAGAGAAATAAATTCACATTTTTCCTATTTGTTTCCTTCTGGGCAAGCACTGAGAGATGAATAATTGCCTTCAGTCTCCCATAAGATGTATATTGACATTGCAGTCACTTTGCCAAGAGCCTGAAAGGTCAACATGCTTCAAGAGAGGTAATAAGTGATGCTCCCTCCTTGTATTCAACAGCAGTATCTAGCAGCCTGCAACAGATGGAGAAAAAGGAGGGGCATGTCAGCTGTCCTCCTAACTCCTGCAAGTTCTTAGATGCAGTTCCTTAAAACTGATGACCAATCACCATGTGTTACAGATAAGAGTAGATCACTCTTCCACTATTTAGGTAAAGACAAAATATTATATTACTATTATAATACTATGTGCACAAATCACTCTGGGATTTAGTCATATGCCCCACTTTACAGCAGAATATTTATTAAATTATTAACATTTTTCTGTTGATAGCACTCTCAATTTATTGTAAATGTAAAATATTTTAAGTTTTGAAAACACAATAAAGTTGATTTAATAATCCCCTCATCTTATACACAACTTCCTCTAGACTTTTCTTCAATTACGCCTCGTAAATTATAATTCATTGTATATTATAGAAACATTAAAAAATAAACACTTCATGAGAATTTCACCAGATTCATTTATTTTGTTGAGTTAACAAGAAAGCATAACAAATTCACACATGACCTCTGAACTCTGAGCACAGGGCCTCAAATTCAGTCTACCATCAAGAATATCCATCTGCCAAAGATAACAACTAAATGTTTTATTTAACTTGAGCCAAGATATTTGCCCTAATGACTACAGTATGGAAAAAGCAAACAAACAAAACCTTAGAAGAATTCTTTCTGTTTCTTAAAAACAGCACTGAAGTTCAAAACAAAAATCAAAATATTGTCTCCTTTCTATGATGCTTGTTTAGTAAGGATGTGTCACTGAAAGCAGAGGAAGACAGATTTAGTAAAATCTAAATGCAAATGATTTGTACTATATGAGTAAGAGATGTCATTCCAGTGTCAACAACAACATCACTTTAGTCAAGTACCTTATTAAAAAGTTGTATTTGTGGAATTGTTTTGAGGTTTGCTGTACTCTGTTGTTTTACACTGCACCTCAATGTACCACAGCTTTTAAAATGCTCTGGGAGAAGTCATGGTGAGTTTTGCAAGGTTCAGAAAATGCAGAATATGCCACCTCACTTTGGCAGAGCCAGACTAGCAGGGTATTTATTAGAAAGTAGTGATTTCCAAAGGACCCAAAGGCTAAATGCTTCCTAACAGTGCTGATCATTGCCTGACAGTGAATAGTTTTCCTTATGAGGTTTGATGATTTTGTAAAATTTCACAGTATTTAAGCCATCATGCTTCATTTTTATTCACCCTGGATCTGTCTTCTTCTTTAGCAATTCTCTCCCTTATGTGTGCCAATATATAATTGCATAAGGTATTCACCAACTCCTGCCTCTTTCAGTTTAATTTCTCTTTGTTGTAGTTATCAGCCACTCCTAGAGGACAGAAAAACTCTAGTTTAAACCCAGTGCTGCTGCATCTTATGATGATTATAATTAACCTTGTTGACTTTAATGACAGGGAATCACTTAAACATCCCACTCCAGCAGAAATGATATCTTGTTGTACCTATGCTGATTCCCAACAAGATTAGACAGTAAGGTAATTTTTCCAGGCGGCAGAAAGAGATGTTTAAAGCAATAAAGAAGTGTTCGGAGTTGCATTATTTCAAGTGTGTAACAAACTGAAGTGCTTTGGCATCATGTCTTCTGTTGAAGGCAAGCTAAGAGAGTTAGGGTTGTTCAACCCAGAGAAGACTCCAAGGAGACCTTTTCGCAGCTTTCCAGAAAGGCCTACAAAAAAGCTGGAGACCAACTTCTTCCAAGTAACAAGGGAAGATGTCTCTAAATGGAAAGAGGGTAGATTTAGATTAGATATTAAGAAGAAACTCTTTCTTGTGGGGGTGGTGAGGCACTGGAGCAGATTATCCAGAGAGGTTGTGGATACCCCATCCCTGGAAATGTTCAAGGCTAGTTGGATGGGGGCCTGGTCTGGTGGAAGATGTCCCTGCCCATACTGATGAATTGGAACCATGATTTTAAAATTCCCTTTCAACCCAAATCATTCTATGGTTTAATTATTCTACGACCATACATGGGAAGGCCACCTCATGGTGGACCGTGAACTTACTCGGGCAATCAGAACAAACAGCCCATCTCCTTTAAGAGCAGTGTGAGAATTGAACATAATCCATGGGTTTCACCATGAATTCCACAGCATACAGGCAGTCTTCTTACAAAAAAAACAAAAAACCTGATTTTTCCCTATAATTGCATTTATTATCTTTCTTACTGTTTTGTTTCATGCTCAGTGGGGCATAATTAACAATCGTGGCAAACCTCACAGACATGTTTACATTTACTGCTATATTTTTCAGTAAAGTCCTTTAAAGTACTTGGCTTTCTCTAGAAACTCCTTCTCTAAAGGTGTGTAGGAGAAGACACATCTCCTTTCTACCCACACAAATTCATACACATTTCTGTATCACACAGGCACTTGCAGCTTAATCTTAATTCTAGCAGCTACAGAAAATATCTCCGCCAACAACTTATTCTTATTTGTCTTAATTAAAGATAATATTAACTCACCCTGTCACAAAAAACTCAAAAAATATAAAAAAAATGTGCACGCACAGACAGATTCAGAAGCCATTAATGTGCCAACTCAAAATTATACAGGTTTTTGAGATAGTAGAAAAATTTTTACCTCTGTAAACAAGCAGTACTATTAACAATACACAGCAATCCCACAGCAATATTTGTTGACTGCTACCTATAGCTTCAATCTCCTTCAAAAAATATTCTTCTTCTGTGTTTTACCTGCTCCTATCAAAACTTCTTCACTGTGAAATGTAATATTCTGCAGGATCTGTTCTTTAGAGTGATACACTCTTGCGGCAGTGCACATCCCCAACAGCAATCTGCAGCAACTTTGGTTGGGTCTACGTGAGCACTCAAGCAACCAAACAGCTCTCTGGGGCTGTAGCTGATGGTAAGAACCTGAAACACACTCAGCACACATTTCAGGGGGATTTCTGTGCTCTTTCCTAATTTTTCTCTTTTTTTGAGGACTATTTCTCCTGGGCTGTGGCTGGGATGCATGAAGTGGCTTTTCCAAGTGTATTTCATTTCAGTTTCATCTAAAAGAAAACCTTACTGAGCAAGCTGGTATCTGTGTGCAATGAACGAAAATGCAGTAAGTAGAGACAACCTGGAGATCTGCTTCAAAAGCATGCTGATGAAAACTAAAAGCTCAGGTAGGCACATTCAGGGTTTCCCCAAAAGAATATTGAACCCATCTTCTCTGATTTGCAAGAGCATTTTAGGGAACAGTGCTGAATTAATATGAGCCATGTATTTATAATGCCTGCTTTGGTATATATTTTCCCTTTTAGGAAATGGTGGTTCTATTTTGGGAGCCCATACATGGTATGAAATCTGCCACAGTTTTTTTTCTCCCATGAAATACCACTCCAGCTTCTTAAACTGTCTCAAAGTTTTCTTAAGTAATGGATCTATTCAGTTCTTTCTGAAGCTTCTGCCTTAGGGCAAATTCAAGTTATGATGGGAAGCAAGATTGGAGATTGTTGGACTCTTTCAGGTCTTTTCTACCTGTGCTGAGATTTCCTTCAAACACGGCATACATACCAAAATCTTAGAATAAGTAGTATTTGATCATATATTTAAGGATTGTGTTGTAATACATAGGAACAAGGACTTCTTATTTACAGTAGTTTTTCTGTATCATTTCAGCAGATTGCTTGTAATCTTAATGCTATTATGAAAGAACACACTTGAAGCTATATTAATAAGGATATATAAGGTTATATTCCAATCCGCCTTTGTTTTCTATACAAACATATATGAAATATACTTTTCTAAAACAATTACTTTATTCAAGGAACAAAAAGCATTGTTTCAGAACTTCTACACACAATGCAGACCTGATTTTATAATAACTCCTTTACTATTCTTCCATGGCTATGAGGAAAATGGTTTTTTTGAGTCTATGAATGTGAAAATCCCTTATTGTCACCTCTGTTTATGGACTTTGAAAATAATTTGAGGCAATAAAAATGTCCAGGCTAATCCTTGTTTTGGGTGGCAGCACACTAAGGCTGGAGCTTGCACAGGACCATGGAGGGGCCTCTGGAGGAGGTGAGCCCTTGGTATCTAGTCCGAGCATATCACTGCACAAAATGCAAGGGACCCGGACTCCTTTGCCAGGAGAATGATTGTAGTAAGGGTTTGGTAGTAAGAGCTGGCTTTAGCTGATGTGCAAGGATAAAAAGTCAAAGGAAGTTGAAGTCATAGAACCTTCACTCTTCCTCTGGCTAGAAGTAGAGTGCAAACATTGATCCTCTTCAAAACCTGATAGATAACATCTGCCTCAGAGCACGGAGTTTCCGCACTGTCCTCGAGTAGCAGCATGTACCTGATGCAACCTAGCCTTGTTTTTTTCACTGATTGAAGGCTCTAATGAGATTCATAAAATTGTAACAGTGTATCTCATGTACTAATGCTTTAAATATTTTAAAACAAATTATGACAATAAAAATAGCTGGATGTACTTTGAAACTATGATTGCAGAGAGAAATCAGTTTCTATCATACGTCACTCTTTCCCATTTTAGGTTTTAGTTATGAATATTGACAGTTTATGCAACATGATAAAGTAATAAGTAAAGAGTTTAGTAACGGTGAGGGAAAATGTAACCTAATAGGATAATATACATCTTCCTAAGAATTATTTAATACCATTTTAAAATATCATGAATACCTTTTCAAACAGGACTTCTCTGAAATAATTTTTCATACTAATTAAATACAAATCACACTATTCAATTACAGTGAAGGAAATGCCGACTGCATTTCTAGTGAAAACAAAGAAACACTCCTGCAGGAAAAAGACTGGAGGCATTTTTGACCCTTCTAAGAAATTATTAACTCCAACCATTCTTTCATAAGGAAGTCATCAAGCTACATATTAAAATCATGCTATAAACCTTTATGGCATAGGAAAGATTTTTTTGTACCCCAAATCTCATCTATTTTTCTAAGTACCCCAGTAGGCCCAACCAAAAAGGACTCTTCCCCCAAAACTTGTCCCTGTACAAAATATATTTATTTAAAAACTTAGAAATCCAATCTTTTTTTCTTGACAAATGTTTCTCTCCTGCCAGATAGCAAGATGTCTTTAAATCTTGAGTATATCAGTATATAAATAATCTTTTTTTTCTACCACAAATGAAAAAATGATTACATTTTAAAGGTCCCATTTGAACCACTTTGACATGAATAACAGCTGTAACACTTTGCTATGAGAACAAAACACTCAAGCACCATGATATTGTTTATTTCAAAATAAAGAAAGAATAGAAAAGAAAAAAATATCTCTAGCCTTCTCCTGACAACAGGGAAGACACTTATGTCCCTAGGTAGCTCAGAAGGCCACATTAGGATATAAGGGTAGCCACCTGTGCAATATGCATATCACAGGACAAATATGAATATGCAAATAGTTGCTCCCAGTAAAAAAATCTGTATAATACAATGAAGTTTCTTCACATAAAATACTGTTGAGAAATTCCAAACAGCAGATGACTGAAAAACTCGTTTGCAAAAAATTTGTGAATAAAATCAGAGTCTAAACACATCAAAAAAATGTTGTGAAATTTGCTTGCTTAGGAATGTAATCTAAACCTTTATCGCATTAGTGGTATTCAAACTATGGCAGCTTCATATACAGAGATTTTGTTTAGAAAACATTTCAACTTTCAGGTTCAACTAAAACAATATGTTCCCTTCACATTGGTGGTAATTTCTCTTCATTTACTCTTTCATTTCCTCACCTACCAGTGAATTCCGAGATAGCTGAGGTGGGATGTTCCAACCACATACATGTATTTTGCTAGCTTGAAATTTGAGCCCACTCCAAAAGTTTTTCTCCCCAGTTAGTGGAAAGATTTTTGTCTCAGCTGTCCTAGCTGCTTAGAAAATTTTCAAAAAAATGTAAAGCTTCAGAACTGTCTTCAGAAAAGTGGCTGGTGTGCTTAGACAAGGTTTTTGCAAATTTAAAATTGATACAGGCTCGATGTTTTTTGTTTTAGTTATCATTATAGTACTTTAGCAGAACTTAAAATTTTTGTTCCTTCTTTTTTTTCCCCTAAGAATATTAGAGCTGATGTTTTTGGAGAAAAACTCTATTTACATCTATCCTCATCTCATGCTTGTGGACAAGTTTTCTTCTAGCACTTGTGCTTTAAGTATGTTGGATATACATTTGAAAATATTTTGAATATAGCTTTCGAGTCTGTATTTTGAATAAAGTTTGCTATCTGTGTTGCTCATATTCTACTAGAGACATTTGTAGCTGATATTTATCAGCTCTAGCCAATGATTCCTGATGAGAATCCCTTTCAAAGTTACAGGTGTAGTCCTCTAAAAGGACTGTTCTATACAGTTATGTTCTGTTAAAGACATAACTGGCAAGACAGTCTTTTTTTCTGCTGTTTCTCTCATTATTTTATCTGGGAGAATTTTGATTTATTAAGAAATACTTGGCCAAGTTCTTCTATAGTTAATACTCACAAATAGTAAATGCTTTCAGAGTAATTTTGGCATAAACAGATGCAGAAGTGCTGAACCATCAGCACAACTTGAAGCCTGAGAAAAGCTATGTTCTAGAGTTGTTGATTTTTCTTCTGACCACATACAATTGGTTGTTAACAGACAAGTTTAGAGGTGCTTAAAAAAAAAGAACCCAATAGACAAAGTAAAAAGTACATTTTAGATTGAAAATAATTGGACTAGGATTTTTTTGTAGATTATATTTTTACCCTTTTTTTTACTTTCATAAACTAGCAAACTCAATAGCTTTCAACTGCTCTAGCCTTCTATTCCTCTAGAAATTCAACCACATCTTCTCAATGCAGTTATAAATAGGCTACTGGGTTAGAAAAATTATTATTGTACATGAAGACCTGTTCAGATGCTAGGTGGATTAAAGTAGACTGATGAAACTGCTGCCTGAACAGGAAAGAGACGAGAATAGTCACCCCAGGCCCATGGAGAGCTGCCTGTAAGGGAAAAGATGATGTCCCCATGAGCACTGAGCACCCACATGTGTCACCCCTGTGGCAGCCCACAGCCATAGGGAGCCACTGGCTCAGCCACTCCTTTTCCCTCAGGGATCCTGTGTTCCCAGCTGGTTATTATGACATCCCTGCAGCTGAATCATTTCCTGGGCAGATTTTCTGCCTTCCACGCCAGAATTTAGCCTCATACATTACTACTTCAAACTTTATATACTTGTCTCTGTCAAACTAAAAGGCCTATATTTGTTAACAACATATTAAAAATTTCATTCCTGCTGCAAAAATACTTGAGATGAACAAGAAAAATACAGCAAAATAAAACTCATATTAATGAAACATTGCCTAAAAGCACAAGAGTGACCAGCCAATACCAGAGCAGCACACCACAAAGTATGCAGAACACCATGAAGAATTTGGTGCTTCAAGTGAAATCAAGAAGGAGCCATAAAAGTGTGCGTACCTAACAGTTAATTACCTGAAGATTTGTTCTCCGTTGCAGGTTCTAGATCTGAAAATGTATTTTAAGTGTCCTTTCATCAGCCAGGTAAGGCTGGAAGAGGAAACTCTGAAAAGTTTCACCAGTCTAGAGGGATTTGGCAGCAGTATCATGCATGACATTTGTGAAAAGAATATCATTAATTCAGTGCATCCTCACAACAATGCTGTGTCTGCTACTCAGCAGTACTACCTTTTTATGCTCTTTGTTACTGCCCTCATTAGATTTTCTTTCTGAGCAAGTGGTCAGTTCTGACTGCTCTAGTGCTGTTCTTGACCATTTTATTTCCAACGCTGCCAGTACGAAAGCTTTGGGAGATCACTCTTGCCACTCGTGGTTAGAGTTAAGAGCTGTTGCTAGGACTGACGACTATGAATTTTTATTGTCAACATAACTTTAAAAAGTATTAAAACCTGGAGACAACTTTCAGTTTTGGCCCTGTAATGGGTTAAAAGCACCAGAAGTTGGTTTCAAGGCAAAGTAATAATCTGTGGCATGAAGGCCAAGGAGGACCAAGCATGTCCTCCATATCTCAGCTGTGTAATTTATTGCTATTAAAATGGACCTTCCATCTTGGACAAGAGGGAAAAATCAATATTAATCCACTCATACTTATAATGGAAGGATGTGGTTGCATAAAGTATCACTGAGTAGTGCAGGACTCCAGCCTGAGTTTGAAGACAGATGTTATAGGTTTGCTATGGAAGCAATAGACCATAACAATATATCTGATATGGAAAAATCAATCACACTGCTACTAGCTGGAAACTGCTACTCTTTGAGGAAAGAATATAAAGTACTTCAACCAGTTGTTAAAGAGAAGAGGTTTCATAATTATTTAATCACTTTAGAGGTCAAACAAATTAAAATATCATCTGTCAGTATTTTCTCTGAGATTTGTTTTCAAGAGGGGGAAGAGGAGATTAATATTTTCTCAGTGTTCATTGTCTTTATTTAAATGGTGACATATGGAGATAATAAAAAACACTCCCAGCCTAGGTGCATTATAGGTTTTTTTCAGCTCTAAACTAAGTAGGTTTTCTGTTTGGAAAATAGAAAAGACTTAAAAAAACCCAAACTAACACATCAACATCTCTCTTTTCTTTGGGCTGAGAACTGGTTATCTCTGAGAATATGTATTGCCAAAAACAAAGAGTAGCTATGAAGTACAATGGCTGCTGATATCTGCAGTCTCTCTAGCTGCAATAGCCTTGTTACCATAGCTCCTATTATTTAACGTCAATTACCATTTTTTCTATTAAAAAATAAATAAACAAACAGTCCTTGTTACATAGCTGTGTAACCTAGCCATTTTAGTCATGGGAAGCCAAGTGTCAGTGACAACATTTACCTTGGATGACCTTTTCTGAGGGGGTAAAAATACCTCTAAAAAGAGCAAGAAAAAGACACTGCATTTAAAAGCACACTTAATCAACTATGTGAGATAAACAACAGATCTTAATCTATTTCTGAGTTATGCTTTCTGAATCATAGTACAAATAATATTAATATCAATAGTGATGGCAGTAATATGCAATTTAACGGAAATCAACAGTTAATGGCACTGTTCAAGATGATTTTCAGAAAGTTCTTCTATAATAATACTGAGGCTGAATTACAAATTAAGAGAATTAACTATAGCCACTTAAACAATAGCAGTTCTGGGAATGAGTTGAAGGTCATAGAATCATAGAATCATTAAGGTTGGAAAAGACCTCCAAAACCACTGAGTCCAACCTTGGCCCAAACACCACCATATCAACCAAACCATAACACATAATGCCATAACCATAACACATTTGTTTCTTGAACAGTGGTGGTGACTCCTCTGCCTCCCTGGGCAGTCCATTCCAATGCTTAACCACCCTTTCTGTGAAGAAATTCTTCCTCTATGTCCAAACTGAACCTCCCCAGCACAGCCTGAGTCTCTGTCGTCTCATCTTGTCACTAGATGCCTGGGAAAAGAGGCTAATCCCCACCTGGCTGCAGCCACCATTCAGGGAGTTGTAGAGAGTGATAGAATGTCCCCTGAGTCACCTTTTCTCCAGTATAAACTGCCTCAATCAGACTTGATCTGCTCTTAATCAGACTTGTTCTTGAGACCGTTCCCCAGCTGCGCTGCCCTTCTCTGGACTCTCTACAGCACCTCAATGTCTTTCTTGTAGTAGGGGCCCAAAACTGGACACAGGACTCAAGGTATGGCCTCACCAGTGCCAGGTACAGGAGGATGGTCACTGCCTGGTCCTGCTGGCCATACTGTTGGTGATACAGGCCAGGATGCCCTTGGCCTTCTTGGCCACCTGGGTACAGCTGCCTCATGGTCAGCCACTGTCAGCCAGCACCTCCAGGTCCTTTTCCACCAGGCAGCTTTCCAGCCACTCGGTCCCCAAGCCTGTAGCTCTGCATGTGGTTTTTGTGACCCAAGGGCAAGACTCAGCCCTTTGCCTTACTGAACATTATCCAATTGACCTCAGTCATCGATTCAGCCTTCCAGATCCCTCTGCAAAATTTTCCTGCCCTCCAGCAGATCAATTCTTCCTCCCATCTTAGTGTCATCTGTGAACTCAGTAAGGGTGCACCTGATCCCCTCATCCAGGTTGTTGATAAAGACATTAAACAGGGCTGTCCGCAGAACTGAGCCTTGGAGAACACCCCTCGTGACTGGCCACCAGCTGGATCTAACTCCATTCACCAAAGCTCCCTGGGCCCAGCCATCCAGGCTGTCCTTAACCCAGTGAAGTGTGCACCTGCCCATATTGAGGGTTGACAGCTTTCCCACTGGAATGCTGTGGGTGGCAGCATTGAAGGCCTAGCTGAAGTCCAGGTAGACTACACCCACCCCTTTTCCTCATCCACTAGGCAGGTCACCTGGTCATTGAAGGACATCAGGTTCATCAAGCAGGTTGCCTGCAGATGTCTGAGGATGGCCCAGCTCTTGTTTCCACTAACACAAAAAATTGCAATACTCAAAAGCCACGTTTGAATAAATTTTGATACAAAATGGTGGTTTTGCACAACATAAGATCGTCTTGTGTTAAAATGTTTACATATATGAACCTGGTAAATAGCAAAAAGCATGAGCGCAAAGTTACCGTTCTTCCTGACTCCTGAAAATAGAGTACATCACCCTAGGAATGATTATGCAGTGAAAATCAATCTGAAAGATTAATTATTCATGGTTTACTATCTATTGCGTTCTTTCCACTTTGACTTTTTAGTCAAACAGTCAGAGAGCAGAACATTATCAGCTAATATAGTGTGAGCAACCAAAAGAAACTATGACTAGCAAGTAATCTCAGTGAACAAATCTTCACTGAGTTCTTACTATCCAGTGCGTGTCTGCAGTCAGCCAAGGGAGTATATAGAATATTTGTGACTCGCATGATGTTTTAAAAAGGGAGATGGAAGATAAAATGCTTCAATGTCTTACATTTCTAACCAAGTGCAAAAAAGGTTATCATTTGGGCATCAATACATGAAACAGTCAAACATGTTACTTATATGTGTACATGTCCCATTGAATACGTGTGCATACCATCTCCTGTGTGCAATGGATTTTTCCCCAATACGTTCACTGGCATTTTTCCCACTCTCACTTTTCTCAAATATTTTCATGCACTGTATGACTGAGCGTTTGATCACAGACTAGATTTTTTTTTTTTTTTTGCATTAATGTGCACTCCTGGTAAAGTGCACTCTGCAAACATTGGAAAAAAATAATGCAAATAAATAATCAGTCTCCAGTCCTATTGTAAAGAGGGCTGAAGGGAAAATAGGGTGTGGTACAGAGTCCAACTTTTTTCCCTGAAAAAGGTGTCATTGCCACTGAAGTCAATGGGAGCTGTGCATGCTTTTCCAGGGACAGAGTTAGTGTACTCAAATAGCTAAAGTGTCTGAAGGGCTGAGGCTGACATCTTTCAAGTGAAATGGGATAACCACACTTTCTTTGAATAAGTCAGCTAACCAAATGAACATCAACATTGAGGCCCCATCTCTGAAGAAGAAAATAGAAACAGTACTTCCTTTTCATATAATGACAACCTTTTCCTATGTCTCTAAGAAGCAGGAAGGGAAACATTGGCACTCCTCTATAAAGTTGTTCAAATATTATTGAATTATGCTGTTATTATCTGGAGTTTACTGTGCAGCAGAAATATATAAAAATAAGCATGGATTTTCCTGAGATGTTGTAAAGAATGGTCCTCCACCTTTTGCCATTAGTTGAATTTGGATCAGGCGCTGATACACATAAAGGTGCCAGCTTTTCATTTATTTATTAGATTTCTTTTTTTACTTATTTATATTTGCTTGCTACGCAGGTTTTTCCTCAAGCTCTTACAAGCTTTATTTATTATTAATTTTCATCCCAGAAAGAGAAACTTGAAATATTTATCCACAGGATATTATTTTTTAAAAATACTTTCCACAAGTGCCAGATATGCTAAATGGCTAAATCCTTTCTGAAACAGCCAGCATGATTATCTGCTCTGAAATCTCACTTTAAAAAGGTTAATAATTAAAACATTTTACTCTAAGCCAGGCAAACAGTTAATAGGATGAAATAGTTACTTGGAGAGAAACTGTGAACTGAACTTCTTTCATTTCAGTAGGTTTTAGCTTTAATTTTGTTGGGTTTTATTCTAGGTCTAAGAAAATTAATCATTTCTGGGAAATGCTAACTGCAGTGACAGACCTTGCCATGCTGAATGTTTTACAAGGAGGCTGTTTGGAGCCATAAGCTGCCACCACAAGCAAACAACTGACGGCCAGCAGTGTTTTTGTTAGACTCTGACAAGGGAATCAATAAAAAGACATGGAAAAGGTTCAATCAGAACAGACACCACTAATACGAATGGCCTTTTGGGACCCACAGAAGCGTGGAACTGCTTTTCCATGTTAATTTCTCCCCGCTACCCTTGGGTTTATCACCTTCTTTGGCCCCTGTTAATTAAAAACTGCCTCCTGTTAAAGTTCTTTGGCAGGCATTTGCCTTGTGTCAACTCATTTTGTTGGCTGCTGAGAGAGGAAATGAAGGGAAGGAGAATTCAGAAACTGCTGCATGAAATGCTGCCAAAATCCTTTCTTACAACCGCCACTTGACACAAATCTGCAGATTTCTTTCTCCATCCCTTCAGATACTGAGGCAAACTTACATATGATTTTTAAAAAGGCAGATTTTAAATACTCATTATGCAACTGTCTCTTTTTATGAAGATATGGATATAGTAGTAGCCCTGATTATGACTGTGCAAATAATTGATTTTTCAGATGGGTGGCCAAACAGTGGACCAAAAAAAAGCATTTAAAACATTCAAAAAAACCTATGTACCATTTTTCCTTTGTTTTCTATCCTGCAAATCTGGTCCTCTGCTCCCACTCCTCCCATATGTCTTCATGCTCATATTATATTTTACCCTCAGGGATACTTAAAATTTCTGGCCAGTTTGTAAGAAAAGTAGGGCAGTTAAATGACATAATTTCTAGGAATGGGAGGGAACTGTGGTAGCTCTGTTTTACTTAATAGTTCAGTGATTAGAGCTTTGGTCGTGGATGGGTTCAATCTCACCTCTGCCTGAAGGCATTTTGATCCCTCTGTTCTAAGAGACCACAAGGGTATTCAAAGGGGAGAAGCCTTTCAAGTCATGGTGTAGGTATTCTCTCCTTGTGTATAAAAAAATTAAATACTCATTAGACTGAGGACCCAGCCGCCACTGGTGAGATTCATTTCCTCCTTCTAGCTCAGTGACCATTTCTTTATTTTATGCAGAGGTGGAAGGTCTCCAGCCAAAAGGACCGAGGGAGCCCTAGCCAGAACACCCCATAAAAACACAGTTCAGGAAAACCTACAAGGAAAGGGAATTACTTGTAAGCTCAGATGGAGTTTTGGGGCAGAGAGAGGTGAAAGTTCCACTCTTGAAGCTTCCAAGGCTCTCCATAAGGCCATGGCTGACCTGCTGAACCTTGCCTCATCTTTCCCAGCTATGAGAATCAGGCTGGGAGAGATGACCACCAGAGGTCCCTAGGATCCCTAGACCTCCTGTGTCCCTATATTGCCTTGGAAATGCCAAGCTGACCTATATTTTTTGAAAGATTTCTCTGCTAGTATCTCAAAATTTCATCTTAAACTCTTTCCCTAGAACTTTCCTGGGTTATTTTTCCACCTTTCTGGGTTAAGAATTCAGTGAGTCTAAACCCTCTCTTTCCAAGGCAGAGCATCTCCGTCACTTTTACTCAATTAATATTTAATGCATAGCTAGCGTTTAAAGGTTTACACACTGTGTTTTTGATATCCATAAGACAAATATAATATATCATCATTTGATATTTGATACATAAAAACAGCATCAATGTCAGATTTACTCCATCTAAGACCCTGATCTATTGTAATAAATTTTGTAGTTGATATCAGTTGTCCACACTACCCACACCATTTTGCTGAGAGTGTCAAGAAGATAATGCTGGTAAATAATTATTCTCCTAAAATCTTTGGTTTTGCATAATCAACATTCTGTAAGCTAGATTTATGATTAACATAACATTCTAACATTACAGTTAGAAGACGGAAATGTAATGTCAGAGGTGAGTCTGGTGGCCACAGATCAGTGGCTGTTAGTCTTGCTGTCTATTTTAATGTAAATGGCAATTTTTACTCATTATGCATGAATCAGATCAGTCAAAATAAGCACCTTCCTTAATCATGGCTAGTTTTTGAAATCAAATCTTGTTTCTTTTTTTTTTTTTTTAATAACTTCAGTAATTTTCACCTAAAGACATCACTACCTCCCACACAGAGATTTTTGATTAACTTATGGTTCTGAGTTCTCGATAAAGGTATGATCTAAACCTTTCCCACACAATTTTAACACTGACTATTAAGTGACATTTTCAATGATAACTGCACATATCCATTCTGTAAAACCTGCATTTAAGGGCAGAATCAGCAACGCTCCAAGTCCTGTGTCAATGTCAGTGCTTTCATTCAAAAACAAGTGGTTCACATAACTAAGTTTTTTAAGTTTCCCAGTTCCTCGTCTGTTCATATATTTATGCCCATTTTTTGATATATTGTGTTGGGGACAATCAAGTAGGGTGAAGAAAAAGTATAAACTGGTTTATAAATTAATGTAAAAAAACCCGAAGTATTTTTCTGTGGTTTGCATTTCCCCAGGTATGACTTTGCTTCATCCTTGGAGAGAGTAAAGGATTCCATACAAATTTTTTTCAGTGGTGAAAGAGCTTCAGAAATAAAAGATGTTTGTTGTGCAGAATGAAGAACAATTCCTTTTTCAGTACCACTGTATGTTGTACATCCAATGACGGCTACTTCTTGATTAAAAGTATGTTCAACTATGTAGCTGTGGTAAAATTTCATCTGCCTTAGTGAATTGTTCAAGTGGAACTAGCTGGATTTGGACAAAAGTCTCATGACAGCTTTTTAAAGTGATTATAGCGAGCATGCATTACCTCAATCACACAGTATCTGTTCCAGAAGTGAAAGGTCCAGTAGTCAGCTGGAATTTTCAAGATAAAACTGGGAGCCACACTTGCTTTGAAATCTCACTCAGATGAAAAAAATAGTGTGGGAGTGACAAGCAAAAGGAAATAGCTTTGAGTAGAGGATCCTCTTCATCCATCAGTAAAAGACAAATGATGGACTCTAGCAAAGTTGGTGAAGACTTGTCAAAATAGCAGAAGTAAGTGTTACAATTCTGTCATGATATGTTTATGAAAAGCCTGGGAGGATGATAAGGAAGAGGATATGCATTTCCTGAAACACCCTCCCTTGCAGGCATCTACAAATGCAAGGCAGGAAGACAAAACTCTGTGGCTCTTCTGGTTGCAAGGCTGGGCTTGCAGAAGCATTTCCACCTTGTCCAAAACTGGTTCTGACACAAAGAGCAGAGTACTCAAAATCCCAGTACTCAAAGCATTATCATCTCCCTTGTCCCATTTTATCCAGAGGCTGAAGAAAAAGGGTTCAAATATGTTAGAATACTCTGGCTCTAACTCCCTGTAAAACCCTCTAACTCCAGACTATCAGTGCTGAAACAAAACAGTAGCAACAGAAATGAGCCATATATTTGTTGCTATCTCAGTAAGCTTTGGATTTAATTTGAGCAGTAGCTAAAAGCTGATGTAGTGTTTATTTAAACTGAATTGCTTCAAACTCTTGAGACGTTACATTCAGCCTATATATTTGTACAATAGAAACCAATGGGGTTTTTTTTTGCATCTTAAAACAACCGTGTGTTATTAAACTGTGTTACAAAAGCATACATTTGAAGAAATACGTAGGTTTAAAAATTACCTCTATGAAGCCAGAAAAAATGCCTGAAAAAGCAGATGGTGAGATTTGACCATGATAATATTCTCCATTTTATAAAGTCTAATACCACAATATCTGCAGCATGAACGACACAGCACAGCAACAAGAACTATTTATCATTTTAAATAAGTGTCTGCAGGCTGCTGTACATTTTGAATGAATATTCTTAACCACAACTTGCAAAAGCAAGTAATACATATCATCAGCAATCACACATCAAACCAAGTTAAATGTTTGACATTGCGTTCACTACAAGGTAAGTAAATCATTCTGATGTTAATAAACACACCAAAAGCTTTCCCTATTCAGAAACGTAAATTAGGTTATATTACCTCTAAATATATGGCAATAATGTATAGGATGAATCCTGTTTTAATTTTTTTCTTTAGAAGTTTAATATTTTATTATAGTAGAAGGGCGCACAGCAGCTAACTCACCCCCTTCTGACAACCAGTTTCTTTGTCTAATTTCCATTCGTTTCTTTGGCAGCTAAAACACCTTGAAATTACCTTCTGCAGCATGGAAGAATGATTTTTTTTTCCCCCTAGCTCTGGCTGTCAGAGTGATTAGAATTTTAATTAGTAAAGCAGTGAGGAGGGAGGAAAATCAGGGAGAAAAGCACATGAAAGATTCACCAGAGCAGGGAAGACAAAGAGGCGTCAGAGGCAGCCGCACAGCTTGCTTGTTACAGCAGCAATTGCAGGGCCAAGCTCAGGTCTATAACACTAACACAGCACCATCCTTTAGACCTCTGACAATGTCAGGCTTCTGGGGCATGAGAAAACATTTTTATCAGTTGTCACTCAGAGCAAGACAAGGTTTTTAAAGCACTCCAACTAGGAGCCGCTCCACCACTGGGCTCATTTTGGCACTTTGATCTGCTCTGCAGGACTCTAAGCTCAGAAGTCAAGCCATGAAGACAGGATTGTCAGTGACACAGAATTTTACCATCCAGATATTACGCCAATTAATACTGTGATTTTGTATCAGCATCTGGGCTTTTTATAAAACAAAGGAAGCTTTTAAGTGCCAAAGGGCTGATGAAAGCAATAATAGAAATCCTTCTGTGAACAATGCAGTTTATTTTAATTTGAAATTAAAATAAAGACCTTTTTAATGACAGAAACACTATGACTCGTTGTTCAGCTGTCTGTGATCTGCATGGTCTTTTTGTCTTGACATTGTGACTCTGATGCCCCAGCTCAGCACAGGAGGTAGCATGGACAAGGAAGCACAAGCATCTTCAAGGTGAAGGAGCTGAACACTGAATTTGCATGTAGCTACATCACGCCTAGGCCCTGGGGAGATGCAGATGCTCACCTTGGGAGCTTTCACAGGCTACCTCCACCCTCTTCTCATTCACCTCTGACATTGCTGCCCATCTCTTGCTGGTACAGAGCAAAGGGCAACCTGCTAGAGGGGACCCCTGCCTCTCGGGGCTCTGCTCCTCACGAGGTCTGTCAGCCCTATTCCCTGCTATTATTGCTATCAGTGTTGTCACTTGTATTATATCAACGCATTCAGCTGACAAGATCAGCACACACTGTGCATGGCAAGGTACATGCACGTACTAAATGCAGGGATGAATGTGTGCTATTATCTATTCAACAGCAGGAGAGATCAGGAACTGAGGTGCTGAGTGGCAGAATGGGAAATTGAATCCCATTCCAGTGCCTGAACAACAAATTTATTCTTTCTAAACTCATATCCTCTCAACCTAGTCCTTGTACTCAAAGATATTTTAATCAGCTGAGAGCAAAATAATTTTCTGTCTCTACAGGATCTGATCCTGGATTCCTCACTCACATGACTGATTTCTGTCCAGTGAATCCAAGCTTTCAGCAGATAACAACAGAGTAATAACCAGATCAGATTTAAAATGTTTTAAAAGAGGATTATCAATCTGTGCCACTGATCTCTCAAAACAATTGTGTGTGTGCTCCTATTTCACCAGTTATTGCAAAGGTTAGTCATTCACAACATGTCCGCTAGGAACTGCTAGAAAATTTTGAATGCTTTTTTTGACAGGGTTTTTACTACTGTTCCACAATCAGCCAAAGCATAATTTTACCTAGAATAGAAGAAAAGATTTACAACAGCCAAGCCAGATTTTTGCAGAGGGTCATTGTACAACCTCTAGCAAATTCTCTAGCAGGGGGAAAAAATTGGCTTGCTGACCTTTTGTCTGGTAAAATAACACATGACATATTTGTAATTTATGGAAATCAATCCATAGAGAATTTTTGGTTCAAGTAATTATATCTCAGTGCAAGTTCTAAATAAAACTGATGAAAAGGTAATTAGGAAAGTAATATAACAATATAGATAAATGCCAAAAATGAGGTTCAAAGCACCAGTCTTAACTATACAGCTGCAAATACTGGTAAGAAGCCAGTAATTACAGTTAAAGTCAATTGCCAGCTGTTTTAAAGCACATCATTTAAACGAGCAGTGCAATTGCTACCTTCCAGTCTTGGCTGCTAAAATAGCAGACAAGAAACAGAAAATTAAAATCCAGACATTTAAAAATAGCTCACCATTTTTGCCTTTAATTGCTTGCCTGCTCTGAAATCATCTACATTTTATAGTATGTTTAGTGACAAGGAAGATTTTGTGCAATGCTTTTGCCACTATGATGATCTCATCCTAAAATATCACTATGAAAACCATATGTGTTTACAAAAAATCCTAGGAGCTAATGGTTGAGACTTGCCTCCAGCACCCAGTGGACAAAAGAAGAAGAAAGAGATAGTGGAAGCTGTAAGAAATCACATCTTTCTCTCATCACTTGGCAGATCAACAAATACACCAAATGATAGGGTGCTCCTGCAGAATTCGATGTTCCAACATGCGTGAATCAGAGATATATTTTATACTATTTTCAATATTGAACTGAAGCCACCATTTCTGAGTTGTCATCACATCACCAGTAGAAAAAAGTCCCACTTTGGGAATTTAGCAGGAAGAGGAGTCTTGCAGCAAATGAAAGTACAACTCATTCCTGCAGAGGTGGACTCAATCTGTACTTTTACAATGCCAGTGGTATTAAGAGTTCCAAAAATAAAAAGGAATTTGATTTACACCTTTTCAGATGATCCATTACTGCAGTAATTTGAACTGTGTTCTGCTTTAAAAGTTCGTTCTGTGCTGTCTTGAATAAAGTCTCTAAATTGGGAAGCTCATCCAAAAAAATCCTGACTTAGCTCTTAAAGTGCACCGCTGAACTGCACCACTCCAGTGACCCAGCAGCTGTTGGTAAGCAGTCATAATCATGCCTCTGTATACAGTCTGCATGTTGAGTGACTTAGCAATCACACCGACTTAAATTCCAGCCCTCCCCTGGTTCCTCAGTCACACAGCTGCATCACTGAAAGGATACCATCGCAGGGCAAATGAACATTAGCAAGGTAGAAGCCAGTCCTAGTTAAGGCTGAAAAACTAACAAATAGTACCAAAGCACTCTATTCAGGAATACCTTTTCACATCACTGAGACAAAGATGCTGAGACTCTAAGACATCCCAATAAAGAAGGAATACATGAATGAAAAAGATGAAAACTATAGGTGATGTGCCAGCGATATCAGATTTTAAAAGTTGCCTTAGGAATCTTTTCTGAAAAAAGTTTGGATATCCTGCAGAGGGAAATCCCTGGCATATATATCTTCTGGACTAGCCTATGCCTTCCCAAGCTTGGTATTTTTCATTTCAAGCACAGGATGAAGGCATTCAAAGTGGGTTAAAGTTCAGTAAATGGAAACAGAAGATATAACCCTAAAAGTCAAATATTGATTCTTATTAGGGTTATCTTCAAAGCCTTGACAAAGATGGGGAGTACACATGGATAAGAAGTTGAGTGAGAGCTTCTGGATACAGCTACAGCAATAACACGTGTTAAGGTAAATGGTGCTGTGTTGGTTCTGAGACTACACATGGTTGTCCCAGAAAGATTCTAATATCATGCACAAAATAAGAAGTACCTAGTCATCAAAATATTCTGTAATTCCAGACCTGGAAGGCAGGGAAAAGAAGGAGAAGGGGAAAGAAAGAAATCAGGAGGGTAAAAAGCATAAACTAAGTCCAATAGAAATGACATTTCCAAGTCTGGATTTTTTCTTTCTTACATGATTTGAAGCTCACGAATCTGAACTCATCATTTCAAAGGTACAGAGGAAGCTAGTAAGAGAAATCAAAAAATTAAAGAGAAATAGTAATGACCCACAAAGTTCTCTTTTCATGATATTTGAGACTGAGAATTTTTATTCAAAATGAGGAAATCTCCTCATTTTCCAGTGAAATTTCCATGGAGGCCCCTTTATTGAGGAGCTTTGCAAGACTGTGTGTACCCTCTACTTGTATCCCTAAGTCCTCTCTTCAATGCAGTGAATCATTTTGACATGTTAGGAAAAAACACTGATGTCAATACATAGGGGAGGTCTCCCAAAGGCTAATTGAAAACTAGATAATTTAAAATGAAAATTACTCATTTCTCATACTTATTCCTCTCTGCACAGATATAGCCAGCATAAAATAGCTCAAGTTGAGATCATGAATTTTGCAATCTACTTTGTTGAAATACATCTTTACACAGCCTGTCAGAAGATGGGAGACAGATGTTCAATGTTTTCCACACTAATTTCAAATAAACCACATGCGTTTTATGAGTGTTTCTCAGTGGGAAAGAAAGTGGCCTAGCCAAACAGCCTGAAAACTACAGAGCAATCGGATTTTGGTTTGGAAGCTAAACATAGACCCTCTCTTTCTCCTACCAGTTGAAAAAACTTGTCTGGAGAGGATCTGTCAGAAAGAGCTTTTGCTTTGCTTTTCTTCCACTGCTCTGTCTCACATGGGATCGCCTGAAAAAGCAGTGCCTGAGGGATCTATATTCAGTTTGCTAAACCAAACATAACACAAGCAGAGTTCCTGGGCTACACATTTGGCTCCTGTAATATAAAATGTGAGAGAACATCCCCTAATGGCATTCAAATCACATTCTTACAATTTTCAAGTGGCAAGTGCTTTTCATTTTTATTCTTAGAAAAGAGATGTTCTCACAAAGACTTTGTGTGTTGAACAGCTATGCAAATTCTCTAACATGCCAGCATACAGTCACCCATGTCAGGCAAATATCTTTTCTAGAGGGCAGTAAGAAATTATGTGTTCTTACTTTGTGGTTAGATACTGAAGTCCTTACTCAAGAAAAATGGTTACTTAATTAGCACTCAAAATTTACAGAGATTGAGGCCAGAGGGATCATTAGAACTTCTTAAATTTCATCTACTTAGTTTTGAATTGAGCTCATTAACTTATATTTGGTTAGAGCATAATTTATGTTAGCTCTAACTGTATTTCCTGGTAAGTTTTTGCTGTGCCTACAGTAACATGTCGAGAGTTCATGAATGTTCCCAAGAGTTTAACAACCCAATATCACCTTAAAAAAAAAGAAAAGTAGATGTCACTTACTTAAAAATTTAACTGATCTGTCTTTGACTTCCAGCCACTGATCCTTCTTGTTGTCTTCTCTACTAGATGAAACAACACTTAAAACTTAGTTTTTTCCCCTCGATGAGAGTACTTAAGCTGTATCATCAAGCCATCTCTTAATCTCCTTATGGAGAATTATCATATGAATCTATATTCCTCAAAAATATTTTTGTTGCCTCTTTTCACACCTTATCAATTTTTAAAGAACATTTCTAAAACATACATGCTAGAATTAGGAGCAGTATTCTAAGAGCAGTTTCACTTGCAGTGTTCCTTGCAGATAAAAAGACTTTTCTCTTCTCACTTGCTCCCAAGCACAAGAAGTGCTTTTGGCAGTAGTAATGCATTGAGACGCCTATCAAGGATACTTACAAAGAAAGGTACTGATGCTTTTTATAAAAATATCCCATGGTCTTTTCTTCTACATGTGTGACTTCACAGTTGACTGTTTTTCTAGCATTTGATCCCAGAAGAGAATCTGATCTGCATGAGACGCAATTTTCTTTCCCCATAGCTGTCAATAAACTTTTGAACCACATAGACTCCCTGGAAGAAGTGTAAAACAGAGAATGTGACAGCTACTGCAGAGGACTGTTATGATCTGACAATAATTCTGAGAGTAGTAGAAGAAATTAATGCCAGTTAATTATTAAACAGTGTTTTGAAAGAGATACCCTATGAAGACATGGAGAAGGAGGAAAGGGAACAACATAAATTCATTCAAACTGCCCTGAATTCTCCACAGAAACAGATATCATATTTAGACATATTTGTCTTTTGTATTTTTGCAACATGCAATATAATCAGCTCCTATCAACATGGCTTATACCTTGAAAATGGCTCTGTGCAGCCAACTCAACTGCGCACAAATAAGTACCAAGTGCAGTTTTGAGGGGCATTTTCAAAGCAGTGACATCACTAAGGGATCATATGGGATAATGTGCTGTGGACTTTGCCTCTTCACAAGCAATACTGCTCTTTCTTCACAACAAGCAGAATTTTCATTGCTCCTATGTGAATCATGAAACACAGAACCAAAGCTGCTGCTTTGTACCAGGGGTAAAAGAGAATCTGAGGTTCATAAGGATTGGCCAGCAGGTAAGAGCAAAGGGCTAAATAAAGGAGGGAAACCACCTAGGGTAGAAGAAACAGAAAATGGAAAAGTCCCATGGTCAGTCCCAATGGCATAATGGTGTGACAAATTGAGGGATGTACAAGCTTGGGTGCAATAGTTTGACAACTCTCTTTGTACACACTAAAATAGCAGGATATTGCTGAGACAAATGAGCTGTATGAACCTTTCCTGAAACATTTATGTTCTCCTAATAACAAAAGGAATGATGAATTTTCTTCTCTGACATCAAGTCCTATAGGCTACACAGACAGCAGACCAGGAGTAGGAAGAATAGTCTAGTTCACTTTATGCTGTTTTGCAATAAATAAGGATTGCAGTGTTATGGGCAGAACGGGATTTTCACACAAACTATCAGAAAAACTCTTCTGCTGGGACATAACATGCAGAAAAGGACCCCTTTGCTTTCTAAACTCCTCCTCAGAGAGCAGCCTAGGTGCAACTGGATCCAGACTGTCAACAGCTTAAGTATAAGGAATTCCAGAGTTGTGTCTGGAACCTTTCTACAACTTTCTCACACAGGATTAAGGGTGGCAAACCAGATATATTTACATAAATATTTATTATGATAGTGATTTGACAAAAATAACTTAATCAGAATTATTTACTATAGAGTGTAGGAGCTGTATCTATTAGTATGCATGATTTTGAAGCAATGTTGAAGAAATTATATTAAAGCAATTTTATTAAATCTAGCAAAAACAATTATTAAGTAGAGATTGATGTTACTTACATACTAATGACTGTGGACAAGTCACAAGAAGTAATCTTGAGGAGCATCCCCACTCAAGGAAAGAATCTGCACACACACTCCGAGGGGTATGTTAGAAAATCCTACTTTTAAAAGGTGGGATTGGGCTTTTATGGTATAAAGAGATTGACTGTTAGTCAGATGTCTCCAGGCCAGCTGTGTCAGCTCAGCTGCTTTAGACAAGTTGTTAGTAGTGTCTCTTATTTCTTCCTAGGTCCGTGTACTTTACCATATCTGCCACATGTTCATCTCACCATCAGGATATTTAATTTTGGGATTGATGGGTCAGATTGGTTTCAGCATTATTCCACTTCAAAAGCAGCATGATGTCCCCTTCTACATTCACCACTGGTAGCCTTGCAAACAGGGCATAGTTCAAGTTGTTTTATTGCATTCTAGGCAGAGCATCTTGCTGCATGCAGAGTCATATTTTGTGCTTGAGGAATTTTTTTTTTTTTTTTTTTTAACACAGTGAGCTACATCCTCCTTAGGGAGAACAGAAGGGTTTGCAGAGCATTGTGAAGCAGCAGGCAGCAGCACTGTATGAACCCTGCAGCAAGCAGAAACCA
This sequence comes from Monarcha castaneiventris obscurior, assembly GCA_026261815.1. Taxonomy (NCBI): domain Eukaryota; kingdom Metazoa; phylum Chordata; class Aves; order Passeriformes; family Monarchidae; genus Monarcha; species Monarcha castaneiventris. The sequence goes on from JAMPIT010000889.1 coordinate 7,348,999, forward strand.
CTCTGGATCTTCTATTTTTCTTTTATTTGTCTTGAAGTTCTGGCAGCAGCTCAGTTCCTTCTAAATGGGGACCACAGCCAGTAATTGAATTTCAGTCTTATACCCTCATCCCAGAAGTACCAGTCTCCTGCTGACAAGTGAACAAAAAATGTAATGTGCTTTTGGAGCATTTCAGAAATGCTAGTCTTAGCTGCTAGAGAAAAGCCATCAAACTTCCATTTGAAAATGTGCTAAAAGAGTCTGTGCCGCATAACACGTGAGCAATAACTGGGTCCCTTGATCTGTTTTGGTGATCTCTGAGTTTTCTGTAACGAAAAACATACGAAAAGAAACTGAAACAGACAGAAGAGTTGAGATCTTCAAATCGTTCCTGGTTGAGGGCATAGAATACCTCACAGACATTTCATTAAAAACTAAACCCATTTATCCAGAAACAATTGCAAGGAACAAATTTGCAAATATTCATAAAGATGGCAGTAAAACAAAACAAAGTACGGCTCTTTATGAAACAAGCATGCATGTCTCAGTCTCTGGCATTGTTTGGGAAATTATAAATGTATCATCACAGTGACATCAAATGACTCATTGTTTTTGAGACCTATATAAAAAACCTATATAAAAAAACCAGGGGCCAGATGCTTGCCAAGAGGGTTAAGAATGCCACATTTTTATGGAACTCAAATATAAGTCACTTGCAATTATATACTTATGTTTTCCATTTGATAGTGCCAACATACTGAGAGGGGGCCAAAGCTGATTTGGTAGGCACCAACACACAGAACACTCTCTGTAGAAGAGAAATATAAGATTAACGTTTCATTCCCTAAACACAGTTGTTAAAGCTTTTTTGTTTCTGATTGATTAATCAGTTTGATATGACAAAATGCAGAGATACTGTAGCGCTCCCAGAGTATTGTACATTAAACAGGATACATGAAAGGGTTCATTGAACTGAATTAAGCAATATTTTTACATTGGCACAACGCTGCAAGACATGTATGAATGACATTTAGATTTTTCTCACGCATCAAGAAAAAACTGTGAGAAACACTTCCATTAATGTAGCACATTGCAGACCATTTTTCCTCCCTCCTTCTGTGGCTAACATGCTTATACTGAAGAAATGAAGGTGTGTGCAACTGCCTCCACAGTTGCAGTCATCAGCAAATGAAAAGGGCGAGTTGGACAAGCAGTAAAACTTGACTGAGTAGGTGGGCTATGAGCAATTCCAATTTATCGAAGCTGGCTTCATCTACTTGCCCTTCTTTTCTTCAGCACACTCCTCCATCTGCTTTACCAGTGAAATCAACCTTCCCCCACATCTCCTCATTTTCCTTCTTTCCACCTTCTCTAAATCTGCAGCTGCAACAATCTCCTTCTCATGTTTTCCTTCTTACCAGCCACCCAATTCTGTGACCCAGCTCATCTAATCTCTAGTATCTCATTTTTTTCTTGGTTTTAGGACTGAAAAAGGAGAATGCTTCTCAAACCAGCAGGTGAGTCAGGGGGTCAGACGAGCCTTGGGTGCCCTCCTTGGCTATCCAGAGACCTCGGCAGCAGTGGCAAGGTGCATTTAACTACCAGTGCACCAAACCCCCAGGCTGCTGGTGACAGACTTGCACCAGGATGTAGCCCGGGGCTGGAGCTGGTAGAGGGTTTGAGCTACCATTGTAAAGGTACGCAAGGATCTTCCAAGACATAGGAATGACTTATGCAAAAAGTAATGAGAACTTCACATCCTTATCATAAAAAAATCTTGCTCTGGGTCTTCTGCCACATGTCCCAATTGTCAACCCCTTCAGCTTCCATCTATGGGGACAGGAGTGAACCCCAGAGGGCTTGGCAGTGGGGAACTGTGGCAGAACTGTGGCCGAATTCTGGCAGTCTTCCATGTGTGTTTTATAACAAGAAGAGGAAAAGAAGACAGAATACATATCAATCCAAACATTGGTAAAGGGGTCAATTTTATAAGCTACCGGGATAGGTAATTCGGTTTCCAAAAGAATGGCAGGTAGCAGGAAGACCTATAAAACAGTTGCTGATGGTAGTTTTTGTTCAAACTATAACCCTGGTCTTTACCACTCCTCATTGCAGTATTCACAGGGCATCATATTTTAGACCTTAAACTGCACCTATCTCACACCTCTGAATGTGGCACCAAATAACCAACTCTCAGTAAAAAATGAAAAAATAAAGCCAACAGCAAGCTGCCTAACTGAATTCTTGGGACAATGAAGTGTGAACAGGTGTGATGATGTGTTAAACAGCATGTGGCAAAAATGCCTATGCTTGCTAATGAGATGACAGTTGCTTGTTATGCAAACTGTCCTAGTAAAATCATCTTTGCCTGCTACCTATGCCCTTGGGCTCACATCCAATCAACCTGAGAGCTGCAACATGTCATTCAAAATGACATTCATCAGTATAGACAACTATGTGAGACCTATATGCACAGAAATCCCCAATACTCGCTACCATTAGGATAAATGGAGCATTTCATCAAAGTTTGGACTGTGGAAGCTTTCCTAGCCAAAAAAGACTGAGAATTGCAAGCTCCACTAGTGGGAAATAAAGACTAATTAAAATGGAATCTCCATTCAGTGTATTCCTGTGGCTTGAAATAACACTGATCTTTTCAAATGAAGTGAGTGCTAATAAATTATTTTTATTAAATTGTGATGAGCTAAAAGTGAAGTGGTACAATATGGGCTTGTCTATGATTTTTCTCCCAGAATACAGTCTTTTTTTTTTTATTTATTGCAAGGAGAAAGAAAAGGAAGCAGGGAAGGAAGAGTAATCATCCTATAATTATTCCTCCTAATTTTTTTTCATGAAGATTATTATGCCTTTTGCAGCTTACAGAAATGAGAAAGAAATTAAAATCTACTGCCTATATATATATATTAACATATCAACAACTGAAAGGATTGAAATCAATAAAGGAGGATGATACATTAACCTTTAGAGAACTGGAGTTCAAGATGAAGACTGATGGAGTGCTACTGTGTTTGATCAGCTCGTTTAAGCCAGTATGCAATGTAAGTTAATTGGCTGTTTTAAAGTAGTGCACAGAGATTTTCATGGCTTAAAAATATTTCATTTTCATTACTATTATTATTGCAGCAAACTTAAAATTTTCTTATAATGTTTCCATGTCCTCTTCCTGTGAGTAACAATACAGAAAGTCCATTGTACTACAACATATGCTTTAAATCACAATCAATTTTTAAGCTCATTTTCCATCTTGTTTTTTTATTCATGTGTGAAATTTACCTGCTTTTGGGAAAAGGAAAGGAATAAGGAGAACTCACACACGTTAAGCAGATCACAACATACACACAATATACAACCACATAAGTTCAAGCATACATGAACACTGGATAATTAAAGAAAATGAAATTTCTCACAAAATGCTTCCTGGAAGTGTTGTCCTCCCTAACAAGGAAGGAAGGCAATTTATATTCAGTGTTAATGACAATAATATGCAAAAATACCATGTCTCCTGAACTGAAAATAATTCCTCTTAGCTTTTAGCCAAAAGGAGTATATTCATGGCATGTTTTGAAAGAAATTGAATATATTCAAATTAATTATGAGAAAGACTGAAGATGATATGCAGAAAAAGACACTTTCCTGAGTCTTTTGAAAATATTTCAGTTCTTTACAACAAATTTGTACCACTTCAGCAAAGACTTATTAATGCTAATGACTCATAACAGGAAATACATATAAATAGATACCAAACTCTTATGGTAAATTATATTTCCCATTCATATTTAAGACTAAGTATTGTCACTGAAACAATGTAGTTTGCTTAACATTTTACTCTTTGCTTTCTGTGACAGCTCTTGTTTTCTAGATTATAGGGTGAAATAACTCATAGAGTAGCAATTATTTACAGTGTTGTACAACTATGATTATTTTTAAAGGGAGGGAAGTACTTAAACACATGCTTGCACTCAGAACAAAATATAACCCTATCTTTTTGAACTCGAGTTGACCTATATGGGTGTGCTGACACAACATAATTATGACAAACAACCTCGTTATACAATAAGGAAAGCTTCCTGTGGCTGTGCTGTTTTAGCAAATATCTGTACAATATCAATTGGGCAAATATCCTCCACAATCAAAGAAAAAAGTTGTAATAATATTTCATTAGGATCAATAACTGTTTTATTATTCATAATACATGAAGCACTAAGATTAACCAGTTGTGTAGTAAATTTAGTGCTCTGTCACTTAATACAATATGATTTTACAATATAGCTAATGTGCACAAAACATTGAAATATAGAATATCGGCACATATGAGATTTATGATAAATTTAAGATAGAAATGAATGTAGGCTAAGTCTTCATGTTGCTCAGCTGAGGTCAAGAGAATCAATATTGTTCGTAATGTGTCTGTGAAACAGAAGATTGAATGAGAACCCTTCTGAATAAAAAGGTACACTTCTCTATTTACCCTTAGCTTTTTTTTCCATAACAGTCATATCTTTTGAAATCTAAGGTATCTGAGAAAAATGACTAAGATATATTAAATCTTTCTAATGGATACAGTATGGATGCTGTTAAGTTCAATATAAATATGCTGTAACTCCTTGAAAACTATTTAATTTTCAATTTACTTTGAATTCCCTATCTGACTTCCAGATTTAACCATAAAATACCAGAAGAAATACAGATCTGAAATAAATACAAATTTATATCCCCAAAACACAAGTAGAAAGCAAAAGCTTGGACAGCTGTGCTTAATTTTTTTTTTTTTTTTATGTAGAACAATCCTACTTTTCCCACAGGTGTCAAACAGACCAAAAAATTGGAAAGAATGTAGGTGGTGAGATTAGATTATAAGGCTATCTAGCACTAACACAACCTCTATCCAATATGACAAGTTTTCGAAATAAATTTCTTTTGTAAGAACCTCTGACTTTGTATCTCCACTAGGACCTTAGATCTGTTGCTGTTAATTCAAACTGGAATTTTCCTAATAATCTGTCAGAAGATAATGATGTTCTGAAAAACTCGAATTTTTTATAAGAAGAATTCTGATTTAACATGTTGCAGGGGTCTAAAAAAAGAGGAAAAAGAACAGTATGTATTGGGAAAATATTAGAAATTCTGGATTTCATTCAGCTTCATAAAATGCATAAAATCTGAAAGTTAAATAGCATCAGAACTATTCTGGAATATGCTGAAATATCAGAAAGAGCAACCATTAGTCCCACATCTGTAAGAAATATCATCAAAATTAACAACCTAACTGGGAATAACCAGTTTAAACAGCCTGTCAATGCTCTTATAGTTTTATAGGCTGTACATACAATTCAAGCCACATATTTTCTGAGAGTGTCCATAATTTCAAGACTGCTACACTTTTTCTCTTCAAAATGTTCCTAAAAACCAAGTCCACATGAAATCCCTCAAAGAGAAAAAAAAGACCACAAAAAGTGGTCACCACCATACCATAGCATTCTGGAAGGTCTGTGATATTTTCTCTTACTCTTCTTTATATTACATATTTTTTTTTATGTCTGTGCCTTGTTTCCATTTAGAATACCGTGTCCTTAGGACAGAGACTAGGTTATTTTATTTGTCTACTATGGAGTCATATTGGTTACCAACAACACTTTTAATGTAGGAACAGAAGCTCATTTTACTAAAGTAAAATATTCATAAATAGTCAGGAACTTTTCAGTCAAGGATAACATTATTTAAGTTTCTTGCCCATTCTGGTAAATACATTAAAATCCCATAATTAAATTCAGAGGCAAGGGTAATTTTTAAACCTATGTATTGAAAAATCTCTATTTCTGCATGTGGTGTATGCCTCTGACAGGTAATTATAATTTAGGAAGTTAAGTAAAACTCTGTGTATCATTCATTCTGCCAAAATTATTCCGGTAAATCTTTGTTCGTTTCACCTGAAAGCCTTGACTCAGTCCTGGGAAGTCTGCAGTATGCTATTGGGTTGGAAGCATGTGAAACTCCCATCTGCTTTCACAACAACCTCATATGTCTTGCTTGAGCTTTATTAGAAACATCTCTAAGTATATTGCACTGCATAGTATCAAATTTACAATTCGGGGTCATGAAGTAAAATCATAATAAAGTGATTGGTTTTGACAGTTTTTGTGGTTTCTTTCTCTAAAACGAAGCTCACACTCAAAGTATCTTCTATTAATTTGGAATGAGTTACCACATTTTGATTTTATGCTGACCTGATAATATTTACACCACAATTTTAATCATGATAATATAATAATATTACATCACAATTTTTTCACCACTGTTTTCAAGTCATTTCTCAACTCTTTCATACCTCTTTTTTTTTCTTGTACCTGCTTGTAAGTTTATGTCCAAGGCATGGGCTAGCTCACATTTGCCAAGTGGGTTTTTTTGCTTTTAACTTGCGTGAGAATGTGCCCATCAGTGAAGAAACAAGATAATATTAATTAAATCAGACAATGTTGTTTTTGTGTACATGCAACCAAGAGGTATCAAAGATGATGGATGTTTGGAAAAACATCTTTACTGATATTGTTCTCCCATGGCTCAGATGTCAATTCAGAGACACCACTTCCTTCTCAAAATGCACATAATATAAAAGTCCAATAAAAAAGCAGATCAATCCTCCTGCAGATAGACACTGTGACAAAAAATGGACATATGTCAGTGGTCCTTGAAAAATTTCCATTTTATTCCCTGATAAACATGCATCCAAAAATGAATCTTCTTTTTTGTATGAATGATTCTAGTTGGACTTGATTTATATAGAAAATTGACAACTTGTAAGACAGGCAACACCAGAAATCTCATTGTTCATGAGCTAATAATTTAGACCTCTGCTATACAATTATGATTAGGAACAGATAAAGAATCGCAGATTAATAGATTTCTCAAAATGAAGTGTTGGCCATTTGAAAGTATGACCAGTTTTCATCCCCATCTCCTTGGACATAAAAAGGTGATGATAAAGTGGATAAAAAAGTTTGAACATCGTGTTTTCCCTTTTAAAAGAAAAATGCTGTTTTCATCCCAAAGGTACAATTCATTTAATATTTTTTCTCATCACATTTTAAAATGTTGGAAGCATTTCATTTTAGTTAAACTAAACCTTCAAACCATGAATTAAAAATATTTTCATAGAAATAATTTACCTTTGTCAACATATTTTCATTACTGTTACAGGTTGAATTACAGATGGTTGAATATGAAAGATGAAGGTGAGACTATAACTTTTTTCACAGTTTCTGCATTAAAATACCATAGAAATAGCTGGATTGTGAAAAAACATCAACCCCAAATACAGAGTGATACAATACTTGGGAAAGTATTATTTATTCCAAGCCAGAAAGTGATACACCATGATGAAGAAACTGAATTGTGCAGCTATATGACAGGGCCAAAAGATTAAGCAGAGTATTGGAACTATATTTTGAGGTTGATTTTGGAGAGAAAACAATCTAGTCTGAAGTGCTAAGAAAAATGCTTCATGTTATTGATTCCTTATTTTCTCAAAAAATGGAATTTAAATTTTTTTTTTGCTTACTTTGTATATTTTTTTTTCAAATCAACTTTGCTGCATATTCAGAATTTTTGTCTCTCTCATACTTTGTTCCTCCCAACAAAAATGTACTGTTTTATTTGAAATTTTGGATTGTTATTTCAGTCAAATAATACTTTCAAGGAACATCCGGACATTGCATGGGATCTGAATTGTTTTGTCAAGAACAAAGGTTCTGAGAGGAATGAGCTTAGAGGTCAAGTAACATGAATGCTAATTTACCCTAAAAAAGGTCACAGTGACTTTTTCTACCTCAGGGTAATTGAAAAAATGAGGAAAGAAAAACAGCTGAATATTTCAACATTTTGCAGAGTTTAGTATTCTCTGTACTGAAGTTCCAGGTCATAAGATTTCTGTTGAATTCATACTAACACAACAAAAAAACACTCCTGCAGATAGTATAGATAATCATAGTTAAGGTGATAAAAGAATGTTGTTCTTTTTAATGCTTTTTTCAACATATCTAGTGATATTTGTGCTACTGTCATGGTGCCCATCTCATCATATGTACAAGCCTTTAAAGTTTATCTTTCATCACACACAGCTATCTGCTAGATTAATTAAACATAGTGCCTTTGAATATGCTGTGCTCCTTCTCAGGTTCTTTGAGGTATGGGGCAGGATCACCACCTACTAAAAAAGAACTTGAGGACATGATGGTATGTCAGAAATCTGTGCTCCATTTTGCTGTTATGAGGCTTTTGTAGAGACAGCCCTAATTTAAAAGTTCTAGAAACTACAAACAATCAAAAATCCAAACACTTTTGAAACAAGTATCTTTCATTGTAACATTAAAAAGAAAAACTGGCCTAAAAAAATTGAGTATTATTCTGGCTCTGTGACATACCATTCAAGACAAATAATGGTTTTGCCCTGTCGTAAAGCTTATGTCGTATAAAATTTAGTCATGGACTAAACCATGTGTGAAAAAAATCACTGTGCTACCCTGGGATCAGTTTCAGTTTATAGTGAGCTCTCGCAATGCTTTCTAGGCAATGAAGCTGAAATGATGGCAAAGGAGGTTTGAGGAAAGAAGAGTGCTTACTGAGGCAGAAGAAACTAAAGTCAGTGACACTAACCAAATTCTTTCCAGCATGAATCCACTCCCTAAAGAGAAAGTCTTGGTCAAAACAGGAAAATACAAAGATGCTATTAGAAAAAAATAAGGAAAAATTTCTTCAGATGTTCTATTTCAGAAAGGAGGAACAAAGGAGAAAAACATCCAATACTAGTAGATTTTTAAGGAACACATAACCTCTGTGTCCTTGTATCAAAACATTCTTCTAACTGGACATAGAAAAAATTATTTTCTTTCTCAACTAAATGAGCCTGCCCAGAATAAGATTCTCCTAAGGATTCTACCCCACTCTAGAAGAACTTTTAGAAAGTAATGGAGGTTACTGTGCCCACAGCATATGCAGCTTCACCCAAATTGTAGTGTAAGAGCAAGACGACCTTACCATGCACCTTGTGTTATGTCTTGATAAAGATTGTATTTCTTATAACAGACTAGATTCGATTAGATTAGATTAGTACAATTTCTCACAATCTTTTGGGTATAGTCAAATTTCTGATATCAAGGACAAAGTTGTACAACTAAGGGAAAAGCGAAGCCTTCCACCAGTTTCAACTGATAGTACTGAATGGAAGCAAGTAGACCCCTGAGACAGTCACACACAGAAGCAACCTCTAAAAATTATTAGAAGATAAACAGCTATTGCGAGACATAGAATTTACATCAGAAACACAAGCACTGGAAACTCCTGTGATACTGACTCTCTCTGACTAAGTTTTTATTCAAGCCCAAAAAACTACTTGTCCCTTTTTTTCATGCTGTAAACAAAAAAAGGAGGCTGATTAGGGAAGCTGATAAGAGGTCCCAAAATTCTCTTCAGCATATTAATTCATGTACGACATGTAGATAAACAAACTTTTTATGGGAATCTTTGTTCTTTGTCAGTTTCTGGGAAACACATCACTCCCTTAAAACTCCAATAAAAAGGGTTTGGGTTTTGACTGCTTTTAAATGCAGTTGAGAGGAAATAATTCTATTTACCTATAAATAAGGCAGCTGAATATTTAAATTTAAAACAGCTATTCATATGCCATTGGTGGATAAGATCCATAATAATTTGTCACCCAGTGGAAAATTCTCAATTAGCATTATGCATATATTGATGAATTAATCAATCAGTCTCTCACATATCTTTATAAACCACAGCAACAATATCAACATTACTTTACTGATGAAACATAACCCCAACATAATCCAAAAATCCATTAGAAACAAGCTTGCTTGCTGCAGCTTTCTTGAAGCTAATTTAAAATATTAAGGTTATAACAGTGTATTCAAACTTGACTACTGAAACTGACAAACCATATTGCCAGTCATTTCTGTCTTAAAAAGTCCTAGCTGCTTGGAAAATACCATGGAAAATGTGTTTTAGAGAAAATGTCCTAAAAACATACTCTTTCCCTAATACTGCTGTTATAACTTCTGGACATGTGTGGCAATAAATAAGACATTTTCTCTAAATTAGTCATTTATTTCAGTCATAAACAAGTTGCTCACTGACATTATTAAATAGGAAATCAAGCTATGCTGATCTATAGAGTAACAAAAATATCTTCCAATCTGAAATCTTCTAAATCTATCTCCAAATACTCTATTTTCAAGCATCAGCAGATTACATTCTGAGATTATATATCATGTATTTCCATGCTTCACAAGTCACTGTAACAGTAGAAAAGACAAAGAAAATGTCATAATTTACAAAAATTTTGAAAAAACAGTGTTATGTTTGTTTTCTGAAAAAGTTGCTATTCACTTATTCTTATCTAATTGGCTACCTTGGCAAAAAGCCTCTGCCCAGCAGATCATAATTTTGTTCTCCCATTTGCATCAAAAATGTAATGTGGAAAAGTAGTCAACCTAGTAATAGGGTAGAGTTTCACTGAACCCAGAGACAATTCACTGACTACGGTCGTTTACACTTTGTCCTGGTTTTGGCTTGTCCAGTAGCTATTTTGGATTGTCCAGTGCTGTATTATGGATTCAGGACAAGAATTATGTTGAAAACACACTGATATCTTGGGTTTTGCTAAGCTGTGTTTGTTCTAAGTCAAGGACTTTTGTGTGTGCATGTGTGTGTGTGTGTGTGGTGCTCTGTCAGTGCGAAGGTATGGAACAAAATGGAGGGATCTTAGCCAGGACAGGTGACCCAAACTGACCAAAGGGTTGTTTCACATCAAAGAACCTCATGTCCAGTACAGAAACTGGAAGGAGTTACCCATAAGGGCAGCCAGCCTGGGTTCAGAAAAGGTCTCTGCCATCACCCAGAGGGTGGTGAGCAATTGCATTGTGCACCACTTGTTTGCTTGGTTTTTTTTCCTTTTTACCATTATTAATATTATTTACCGTTATTATTGTGTTTTACTTTGTTTTCAATTATTTAACTCTTCTTAATTCCCAGATTTTGCTTTTGATTGTCCTCCCCCTTCCACCAGGGTCAGGGAAGAAGGAAGGCTGAGTGAGCAGCTGTGTGGTGCTTCATATCCAGCTGGGCTTAAATCACAACACAGCTTCACATCCCCATTCTGTATATTTCCATTCATTTTTTCTCCTTATGGGTGTCAGGCCTACAGTAGAAAATACTGAGCAAACTAAGCCTTTGTGTAGGAGCCTTTTGAGCAAGCCACGCATCATCGAAAATTTCTAAGAGGTACTGCTGAAAAAAATTGGCTGTGCCACATAGGTACTATATATGGGACAATGTCTCTTGCTTTAGTCTACATCTCCCAGGTGTTCAGCACTTTGTAAGGTTACACCCAAATTTTCCATCTCAGCTATCAGTCCCAGGATGCTTTCTTGGCTGCCTAGAAGGAAATTTTTCAACCTTTTCTTTCCATATCTCCAAGATCACGCCTAGCTGGAAGATGACTTTTATTTTCATGTATGAAGATTTTATAGCAACCACCTCATCTGGCAGAAAGATTTTTAACCACATTGTCTCAAACAAATGTAGACCTGATTTCCTCTTCTGATGTGTACGAAAGAACAGGATAAGCCGTAGCCTAGATATCTGCACTTTCTGACTGTCTTCATATCCTCTAATGCCCCTGAGCTTCTAGAATGCACCTAATTAATTCAGCGACTAATTCTTTACTGCTATCATAATTAGGTATTTCATATATACACAATAAAATTAATTTGAATTTATAACAGAATTATCTAGATTGTGCTTAAGTTGTATAATAAATATACAAATGGTTAAAATAATCAGATTAACCATTTACATGAATGAGGAAGGCACATTTTGCACAAAGAAAACATTGTAGTCAATGGATCCATTAATACATTAAACACTACATCATGATTTACATACTAATGCTTCTACATGAGCTTATCAAAAATAATGGATTTTAATGAAGAAGTTAAAGTCAACAAAGTAATTTTGCATTAATAAATTTATTTGCCAGAGCCATAAACTAATATGAGATTTAAATACGTGGGCCTTCCCATTCCCATATAAAAAAATAATTTGATGTTTCTGATAAGACGAAAAAACCCAACAAACTGCAAGTTCCAGAAGCAAAGTAGAACTAGGTAAACATGGTAGCTCAAAGTCACATTTCCACTTAAGTATTTGCCACCATCAGAGAATTAAAGCATAGAAATACAAGAGAGATTCAGAAAGCAAATAAATGTGTACAGAGAGTCGGTGGAGACATAGGAAAGGTCTTCAGGCCAAAAAACAATCCTAAACTCTGTCAGGGCCCTGTGACCAGAAATACAGAAAATCAGTGTCAGAATTTAGATGCAAATTAGTCATTTAGGGACCAAAAGAAGTGTGGAAGAGTTTAAGGACGCCTTCCAGAGAACAGGAAATCTCTCAAAGTATGGACTAAAGAAAGCCTGAAGAATCCAATTACCTGACAGCATTGTCCCAGAGAGTATTCTGGTTTCCTGGAGGCAAAGAAGAAGAGAGGCTCTCAACTGACTTCTTGCTCCGGACTTCTAGAGCAAGCCACATGCTTAGATGTTCACCAAAAATCATTTGCTAAAATACATAAAAGGGCAGCATCTTTTCCTCTCCCAACAAACCCTGCTGGAAGAACACAGCTGATACCAACTGTTTCGCTGCCCCAAATGAATCAAGCACAGAACCTCAGCAAGCAGTGGAGTTGTGTAGGTTGAGTCTCCTCCTTAGCCTTCTCACACTGTCAGGTTGAATGCGGCTCTCTCAAAGTGTTTGAAAGGAATATACACTATTTCTAGAAGTTTGCTGGTATTAAATGGCACTTAGGCCCACAGATATGATATTTTGAATTGCTGAGGGAAGCCAACAGAAGATGGTGATCAGAGGCTGTAGAGAGCTTTGGAAAAAAATAGTGATCAGTTACAAGAAATATAAAAGTTATAATGGAGAATGAAGCAGGAGAATGTTTAGTGAAAAATTAGATCTGTTGTTTCACATCATCGCTGATGACTCTCAACTGATGGATTAGAGAAAAAATTTACTGGGAGTGAAAGAGGACATATGTATAATACACACAATATATATGTACACATATATATTTCACGTGTATGCATATATAAGTGTATATATATCCATATCTATCTAAATACACACAATTGCTAGAAGGCAGGATGAAAAATATGAGCAAGGACACTAATACATTACTTCAGGACATTTTTTGGAAAGTTTTATCTATTGTAAAACATTTGATATATTTATAATTTTTAAAGGAAGGATTTTCATTTTAAGAATACTACCTAAAATGACTAAAAAGGAATGAAAATAAAACAAAAATTAAAGGAATTGGTGACTTCATTTGGCTGTAATAAGACTAAGCTGTTAGTGAGTGTTCAAAGGAGGACACGAGGATGGGGAAGGGCCTTGAGGGGAAGCCGAGTGAGGAGTGGCTGAGGTCACGGGGTCTGTTCAGCCTGGAGGAGACTGAGGGGAGACCTCACTGCAGTTACAACTTCCCTGTGAGGGGAAGAGCAGGGGCAGGCACTGATCTCTCCTCTCTGGTGACAGTGACAGGACCCAAGGGAATGGGCTGAAGCTGTGTCAGGGGAGGTTTAGGTTGTATATCAGGAAAATTCTTCACCCAGAGAGTGGTTGGGCACTGGAACAGGCTCCTGAAGGAAGTGATCACTGAATCACGCATGACAGAGTTCAAGAGGCATTTGAACAATCCTCTGGGGCAGATGTTGTGACTCTTGAGGATGGTGCTGTGCAGGGCCAGTTGAGTCCCCTCCAACTTGACATAATCTGTGATTCTGTGATTCTATGACTTGCACATCAAGACCTACCTTAGGACAAAATTGTTGACAGTTTTGTCCTTAGGACAAAATAACCACAAGATATATAACAACCCAAAACTTCAAATTAACAAAAAATGAGAAATGCCTACAAATGAGAAAATAAATTCAGTATTTCCACTTCATGTTTATGTAGAAGTTCTCTCTTGCAGGTATGATGAAACACTCATTTCTTACAGCCTAATGTCTGACATCTAGGATTACTCTTTACTCTAGTGGGCTGATCACTACTTGTATTCCTTAACATCCCAAATTTTGGAAGAATTTCAATTTTTTTTTAATTCCTGATAAATTTTAGAAATATACTAAACATATATTTATCTATTTTGGTAGTTATAGTGAACTCTTTCCTTCTGTTAACCATATGCCATGCCTAACCATTCAGTAAAGTAGTTTTAAAATCCTAACTTTGGAGTACTTTATTTTTGATGGAACCTGAACCTTCTTTTTCCTTAACCTTGACCTGTCTTGGCTCGTAGCTCCTGCTAAGGGGATTGATGTACGACTAAACCAGAAAAAAATGAACGCCTAAAACCACTAGTAGCAGTTTATTTATAAAATATTTATTAAGAATACACCTGTTTCTTGGTTCCTGGAAGAAATCTAATGGCTTGTCTGACCTTAGCCAAGAAGTTAGAACAGGTGAAACACTTGACCTAAAGCTCTGTGAAACTGAGTAGCAGTGTATCTAACTTGTAATGTAACAGAGGTTCAAGTATTTCTGCTCAATAGCAAAATTCTGTTTATCTTTTTCATTCAGATGATTAACCTACCCACTCACTTAAATAAAATCAGCAATACTGATTCTGCATTGCAAATATTGAAACCCATGTGAAAAAGAATCACAGTTAGCAGTGTGATTAGAATCTTACTTAATCAGTTTTATCTGGCATTGCTGTGAAACATTACCACATGATTTTGTTCTAAATACATTGCTAATACATACTTTATTGGTCACGTGAAATTATTACTGTTATCTTACACCAAAGCATGCAGACACATGCTTTTGCCATGAAGGACTGTGAGATAGAAAAATGTGTAAGTACAGAACAGCAAATATTGATAAAAACACTAGTCAGGGACAGGGCAAGGAACAAAATCTTCTTTATATGTCCAAAGTGATGACTGCTGGTCAGTACTTCTTGTTGATTCTTTGATTTTGAGAAAATTGCCTACTACCTCTGCAATACATTGCAGACTGACACACAAAGTGAGTTACAATCATTTGTGTATCTTTTAGACTCTCATAAGTGTTTCCTCTTTCCCCGTTGTAGGCAGGAAAACAAATGCACCGTTCCCATGTCCAGACAGATTAAAAAAATCTCACAGTCAATAGTAGCTAAAAAATCAGTTCATAATTTTTAACCTACTGAACTGAAAATAAAACACTACACTAGACCTTTATAATTCATATACATGATATATATTACACATGATGCCTTACACTGCATGGTACCCTCACAGCAGGGCAAGTAAAAAAATGGATTTATGATTAGTATCATAAATCCCTTCGCAATTGCAATCATGTGTGTATGGCATAAGAATTTGCTTTGCGCCATTACCAAAGGTAAAATAAACCCTTGACAAAATTAGTAATTGCTCAATAATGGTCTGGCCACAGCCAAAAGGCAATGGATCTGCAGGTGCACCTTTATTCTCACAAGAATAATTGTCCAGAAATGATAAAGTGTGATGTAAGACATTCCTTTCTCAAGAGGTAACATAGCAGTGCAATCACCAATTAAAGTTTCAAATCACTGTTTTAATACACATTTAGGATACCACTTTCTTTGGATAATAACACAAATTAAATCAACATTAACAGGTATTTTTACAGTTACTGGGTCAGTGCTGTGAATACTGCAGTATAATTAATTAAATCCACAACATTGCCAGAATATCAGATTGACGTCACTTACAAATGTTGTTTGCATTTTCCCTTTTGCTTCAATAGTTCACCTGAACATAAAACTAACAAAATCTTGAAATTTAAAGATACATTTCTATTTAATTTGATGGATATTCCTATCGTAACTTTAATTTAGCTGTTATGTAATGGCAAAACATTTTTTAAAAATGCAACCAGAAGCCATTTCTATTTTAATGAATTTTTATTTGCAATTCATAAAGCAGTACATGAAAGTAAAGCTCTGTGAAAAATTAGCCTCACTTAAATCCTAGACACAAGTTGGAAAGAAGATCTGGAATAAGTTTTGCTCAAGAAGGTGAGGAAAAACCAGTTCTTTAAAATGCTATTAAATTCCATATGTTAAACAAAAATTGGTTTTAATCAATGTATTGAATATATCATGAAAATACAGAATTTTTCTGAGGGATATGCTCTGAAAATCTTGAATACTGACTGAAAAAAGAATTACCTGTTTGAGACAGGTCTGTGGAGCTTTCTGTGGAGACACCTCCCAAAGCATGGGCTCACTGAGCAGCGGTGGCAATCTCCCCATGAAGGAACAGAACCGGGATATTTTCCAGGCTGGCATTCACAGTATCATTGGCCAAAGCTTGGTCCTCTCAGGAGTGAAAACTCTACTTTATTTTCTGAAATGAAGGAAAAGTTGGGAGTAAACAGCAAGTCTTTTAAAGGGACTGGCCAAAATCACTGGATTACTTCACATCCCTCAAGACTAGCACTAAATTTGTAACATCCTCCCCCACTGTTACTAACCCTCCATAACAGCCCTAGGAATCTGCAAAATGTGGACTCTATAAAAATGCTTTGTTTAGAAAAAAGAAGAATTCATTGAGAAGCTGTAAGTGCCATGAACTTATCTTCTTGTTGAAAATGTGTGCATTATAATTTCTGCTATTAAAAAACTTTACACTACCTCAAGATATTTATTACAGTTTTCAAGTTCTAGTAAATAACTTAGAAGTCTATAAATCAGAATAAAGTGACACATTTCCCACATTTGCTAAGCAAGGAACTAGTTTCCACTCATTTTTATATGGTATCCTGAAACATAAACAGGATTTGGCAAGATTTCTCACCAAATGGTTTCAACTGGTGTTTCAAATCAATGTAACCCTGGAGTTTACATCTCTGTTGGTGTATTAATATTTCTAGTGATGGGACAGGGCTATTCCATATTCCGTATGTAAGCAAAACTCCCAGTGAAGCCACAAAAGCTCTTTCTTTCTAATAGCAACAGGAAAGAACTGAGTGCCAGAACAAACCCAGAACTAAATCCACACATTTTATCTGTTACTTGAGGGCAGTAGCACTGGAGGAGAAAATGGGAAACTTTATAGTCAGGAGTGTTACATGAAACTAAAAACTTTCTACTTTTTTCAAGAATGACACAACAGGAAATTCGATCTCTACCTAGTTCTATGTCATTTTATAATGAAACCATATCTTTTCTAGAAGCAGTCATTCCAGTGTTGACAGCAGAATAGTGTGCAGATACCAATAAGTGTGCAGATGCTGACACTGGAAAAAACCCAAAGCTGAATGGCATCAGTGAGCCCTACAGGGCATTCCAGTTACACTTCAAGTAAACCTAAGTTGATGGATGCCATTAGTCTTCTTCCAGCTATTTGTACATAGGAAAATGTTTACTTTGAAAATTTCCCTGAGCAGTATTGTTAATAGTCTTCCAAGTTATATGCAATTGCTCCTATCTTTATGCAGTATATCAAATCTATTAAAATACTACTGAAATCTTACTAAAGTGAAGGCTTTAGGGGGACTCTACTGAAACTTACATAGGAAGTATCTCCCTTTACAGAAGAAAGCTAATATATTTTACAGAAAACTGTACATTGCATATGTACAGAGTTTGAGTCATTGTCATTATTTTAAAAACACAATATGGCTAGGCATACAGTGGACATGTTCAAGTTGCAGTTTTTCTCTTTGCAGATTTTAATAATGAATAAACTCTCACATGCATTCTTACACGATTACATGCATTCTTCCACAGAATATAAAATGTTTTCTGAAATCTTTGCCATTTTCACCGTTATGTTGCTTTTATATCTATACATACTACTAACAGAAAGACAGCAATATAATGAAGAGAAAACAAGTTGAAAGTGTGAATCTGACTCAATTCAGTGAATGAAAGTGAATGATATAAAGCAACTGTATTAGAGTGCAGGGAGGTATATATAACAGGTCTAAATAAGATAATTAGGGAGAAATTAATATCTTAGTCCTTAAATTTTGTCTGTAACTAAAAGAAAGTGTAAACCACCTTTGTGTTCAGAGGAAAGGGTCCCTGCTGCTCAGACAAAAACATTTTTCCCAATTTTTTGTGCCTTAAACATTCATTTTCGAGTGCAGCCAGCAGAATTTATTTCACCTTTAAAACTATATGCAAAATTACTTTTGGTACAACCTGCTCTGTGTGACTGACTAGATCTGCATATTTAAAAAACGAAAAGGTATGTTCATTTACAGTAGCAGCTGTTATGTGTCCTCTCTGGACACACACACACTCACACAAAAATTACTCAAGCTGAAAAGAGCAAATAAGACCTGTTTGGCAAAAATCAGCATGATGATAAGTAATGATATTAAACACACTTTCTTATTAAATACTTACATACAGAACCTTGCAGTAAAATGTAAAGAGATCATGTACAGCTGGGAAAACACAGGATAAATTGGGACCTTTGCCATGTTTTTATTGTCTGCTTGCAAAGATTTATTTCAAATGTACAGAAATATTTCCACAATATTTTGAAGTTATAAGGAATCTTTTAAATATTTAAGAAATACAAATATCCTAGATTATAAATATAACATTTTCAGTTCCCAATGCCATTACTTGAATTAATTTACCAAGGACACCTGGTATCTTGAGTATATGCTTGCATTTCATAGGCAAAATGAACTTTAAAAAGCAACTTTATGGTCAGAACATATATTTACAATTAATTTCATATTTCACTAGTCCAGGGGAAAAGTTCATCTGAGTTGTAAAAAGTAGACATCCTCCAATCAGTGCTCAATCTTCTCTCCTATTGGAATTATTCAGAAAAGTCACTTCCTAAGGCAAATGAGCTCAGATTATGATTTCTTCACAGTTTTAGTTTTCTGGAGGTGTGCATGCAGTCCTTCCTTCAGAGCAAGTTTCCAACTAATCTCTGGTTGTCATAGATCCATCTTGCACTGATTCCAGCATTGAATTTCATTGTTAGGACAAAACTGTCCTCTTCGACCCAGACTCCATTTTGACTCAAGAACACAGAGAATAAGTTAACACTGAGTAGCACAGCTTACCTTCAAAGCACCATTAGTGCTTACCTTCAAAGTCCTTTAGTGAGAGTGACAGTGTAGAACCTTCTGTAATACTTAAAAGTGTAAAAAGGTTTAGGGACTTGTTCTAAAATTTTTAATACCTTCACCTAGACACTGTTTTCAGTTTTGGACTCCTCAATACAGAAAAAAATGTCAATAAACCATAGTGATCTTAGGAGAAGGACACTGAGGTGGCTGGGGATAAGGCACTTACCCTGTGGAGGGAGGCTGGAAAACCAGAAAAGGTTCATTCTGGAGAACGGGCAACTCCAGTGGCACCTAAAAGCAGCTCCCAGTGTGCACAATGGTTTCCTGGGGAGCTGGATCTGGGCTCTCCTTAGCAGGGCACAGAGGGAGGGTGGGGACATGAGAAGTAGGGATTTGCCATAGGAAATGTTTTCCTTAGACTAATTAATGATAAAAATTGTTTGAAGTACTGGTTTGAGCTAATTTTACTTTAGAAAGATTTTTGTGACTTCTACTTCATGAACTGTGAAAATTATTTTCAGAAAATCATCTAGCTCAAGACTCATGAAAGATTATTGACCATTAGACACTAAAAATATATATAATGTTTTAAAATATGCACTTGTACATATTGTCACAAAGAAAGCAAAGCTTTTCTCTGTGGCAGTCTAGGGAATATATGCAATGACAGAATCTCTACTAGTTACATAACTGAAAATATTAGAACAACAGTAAAACTAAAACAAAACAGAAGAGTATGACAAAATATTATAAAATAGAATATATTCATTTGAAAGAGACCTACAGTAATCAAGTAGTTCAACTGTCTGATCATTCAGGGATGAAAACTTTAAATCATGTTATTAAGGACATTGTCTAAATGCATCTTTGACAGGAACTTTTGAAAAAGCAATTAGCAGGTTAAATTTTAGCAGGATGAATTTTAAGATGAATATCAAGAAAACCCTATGAAAGCAAGATCATTTGGGCTGAACAAAGACATAGTATATCTCCACTGAGATCATTAGAAAATTGCTTCTAAATCCAGTTAAGGCAGATTCATTTCTCTGGACAAGAGATGGCTGAGATCCTTCTGCTTAAGACTTTTAAACCCCATATCAGAAAACAATGTTCACTGGCAGAGATTTCCCTAAATGGCTGAAGATGTTTTTAGTTTTGTGTCCATACCTCACACATCAGGGAATTTGAAACTAGAAAAATAACTCCTATGGTAACTTGTGTTTGGGAGATAAACAGCAAACTAACCTGCTTCAGACTCACTTTAAGAAAGTCCATGGAAAAATAAGTTGGAGAAAAAATGACAGGTATTTTTCATGGAATCCACTGCTATCAAAAATGCAAAATAACGTCACAATTTTGCCCTCCAAATCCGATAGAGCTTGCTACAACTAGCTTGACTTTCCAGAAAGCTAGCAATATTTATCTCCAAGATTAATAAAAAATACTGATGTCTGTAACTTAAAGTATTGGTCTCTACCCTGACAAGTATGAGATTCAGACTCCTCCACTATATAGTGTTATGACTGCTTCTAATAGCTTGTGCACATACCACAGAAATCTCTCATAATAAAAGATATTGTATTCACTGCATGTGACTGCTGTAGATTCAATCACAAGCCCATTTACAAATGTCTTCTCTGAGCAGCTGTAAAATTAGGTCAGCCGAGCACTTACGACAAGCTACATCAGTCACGCAGAACTTCAGCTGCTTCTCGCCACAAATCAGATTTACTTAACTTCTTCATGTAGAAGCAGCATTTGATAAATAAGAGGGTTGGTGTTAACATGGCTTAAAATAGCCAGCCATAATTAATGTCAGCTTGTCGTTAAAAACACAGTTACTGATTGCTCTTAAAGGTAGTGCTTTTAATACACTTAATCAAGATAAGGCCCATTAAAAGCTATCAGAATTTTCCCTCACTACTTTGGTTCAGCAGCAGACACTGCTAACTTACAAGATCTTTTTCTCTTCAAACTATTGAAGTGTTAAGCAAAAGAGCTCTGGGTTTGACGACAGTGGCTTAAGCAATCAAAATTATAAATACGCACATTATCTGACCGTGTTTACAAATGACTGCAGCGGTCCTTTTTAACACTGAGAGGCCACCATGTGTTGCAGTCACTGTTTCTGAATCTGTCTCCCTGATTAGTCTGTGTTCTCTGTAATAACCCTGGTAGCACTGAACATATGTCGTGGGAAAATCCTGTCAAGCAAAAAGCTAAGCTAATCTCATCTATCTTTGTCACTTTTAATACATATGCTTACTTTTTCGGCTTCTTTTTTTTTTTTTTACAGGACAGTGGTAGATTTAAAGCACAGTATTTCTTCAAGTATTTTTACACCTGAATAAAATATTCTTTTGAACTTAAAATAACATTAATGCAATCATTAGAAAATGACCAATCTTGTTGCCCAATTTAAATTCAAGGCATAGACTGGGACAGATAATCATTAGCCATACTTAATTAAACAAGGCACATGTAACTGAGACACTGAGCTAGAAAGCAAAATGTGATTTGCTACACACACCAATATCATTGTGTATGTACGTACCAAAGTATTTGTTGAAATTTATTATATTATGTCAGAAGTTCAATATTTGCATCTGAACACCAGTTTGTTTTTTTTTTTCCCTTAGAGGTGGAAACCTCAAAGAATGTTCAATGATGCAATTATTGCTGATATACATGTAACCTGGAAATCACATGCAGAGATAGCTAGAATGGAGACTTGCAATAAAATGCTGCCACAATTTGGGGGTTTTTTGCACAGGTGTATCATCTCAGATATAATATATATTTTATATAGAAAAAATTACTTTTTTTTAAGGTCGATAACATTTTTTACACAGAAAACATTTTTCAGTAGTTCCTTTGTTAAACCATCATCATAAACAATACCACATCTCCTGATTTTATGATAAGCAAAAAGGACAATTATACAGTAATGCATCGAATATACAAGGTCATTCATGTGTAACAGCCACTGCCATGTTATACTGAATCATCTGGTAGGGTCAACATTCTTCTAAATTAATTACAGCCATTTAGCAATAACAATAAGTGTAGTAGCCTACCATGTACTTTGCTCTGCCTGTGCTGCCTGCATGGAAATGTTGCTGCTTCAGATGACTGTTATGCAATTCATTTCTGAACACACAGCTTACACTTTACTACCCTCTTATTATTCAAGTCATGCTTACAATTCATGAGAGACTGAGCTAAGACCAACAGACCCATACTCAACACTGATTTTATAATGCAGCTCAAGCCAAATGTCAATAATGAGTGTATAAGGAAAAAATCTAACATCCTCTGCTCCTCTAGAGCTGCGAAATTCTATAAGCAACTAAATGTACAGCAGATGTTAAATGTGATTAGAGTGCTTGCTCACTGCTAATGTTTGTCAGTAAAGCGAATCTTATGAAAAGCTAAGACACAAAACAAGTGCAGGGAATTACTCATTTGTAAATCTCTCTCCCCTCCCCCTTGCACCAGAGAGATCTCATTTGATTGAGTTCCTGCCTTGTTTTACACTGGAAGTAGGAAGGGCTGGAGTAGGAGCCTATGACTTAATTTTTTCAAAATTATTATTAAAATAATCAAAATTGTTTTCTTTAATGCGTAAAACATAAAATGAAAAATAAGACTGGCCAAAGATTTTTCAGAAAGTATCCTAAGCATGCTGTCAAACAAACAAAAATATATATTTAGAACCATCTGGATGCAATCCTGTACGTTGTGATCTAGGATGACCCTGCTTGAGCAGGGATCTTGGACCAGATGATCCATTGCAATCCCTTCCAGAATAACCATTCTATGACCCTGTGATTCTGCAAAATTCTAATTAGAATTTGAATAAAACCACTCAAACAGGCATCATCACTTAATTTTTGATATGGGAAAAGCCAGAATTTGGTGAATGTCTTAGCATGCAGCATCACTCCTCAGAGCTCTTTTGAAGATGCCATGCCCTCAGCCTCAGTTGTGCCAGTGTATCCATACGACTTTTTGGTGTGAAATCGTCTCACATCTTGAGTAAGGACTGGGATGCACAGTTCATACTGGAGACAACTCGCATGCAGTAGTTATACAAAAGTCGAGTCATTCTGTGCTCACAGACTACCCAGACACACAGAGTTTAGGGAAATACAGGACCTTTGTGGAAATAATGCCTGAGGGAAGACTGAAATCTCTGTTCACAAAGCCTGCTCTGTGTTTTGTCCTGTCATATATTTATACACATTTGTGCTTGTGTCTGACAGCTTTCAGAGGAACCCCATGTTTTTCCAGCCACCTATCCCATTGTATAAAATAAACTTCACAGCTTTTTGTTTTTCTCCAGATGAACATAATTATTTGGGAATTATTCACTGGCATACTTATGTTATTCTTTTTATCTACTCCACTATGACAAAACCAAAATTCTTTCCCTATGGCAGACAAAGCCATAAACAGTCCATTTAAAAAAAATCTACATGAAGATCAAGCAGGAAAACTGGAAACTGTACAATGTAATTTTGAGCCATTTTATATTTTTAGTCCTATTTTTATACATATAGAAACTAAGTAACTGAAGACCACAGCAATAAAGCACAAGGACAGCATAAAATTAGATTTAAACAACTTTACACAGTGCAGGCTGAGCCAAAGCCACATTTCATACATATTTTTGCAAAAAGGCAGAATTCGACTGTTACTGTAATTTATTCTTTATTACAGAAAAAGTGTCTGTAATGAATGTCACACAAAGCAAACTGAATGCTCTTTAGGGGAGGATCCTCAGCCTAAATTAATTACTTAGAAAACCCTTTCCACAAAGACATTCTTGCTGCCTACTGGCAACTTTAATGGCATATCTCAATCTGATTCTAGACAAACACACTGAAAGGCCTCCTGAGGTTTACTGATGTGGCAAAAATATAATTATTACTTTTCAGAAGTACATTTCGTACATGTGCATAGATGCATCTCAAAATCTTATTTTAACTGTAACGGCTAATGAGTACTACCTGCTTGCCAAGGTCATTTTATAGGTCACTCATACCTAAGAAATCACTCTGACATTACTACAAGCATAAATCTTCCATTATACTTCGTAGAGAAAATTAGAATTAAAAGAAATAAAATTAGGATAAAAATGTAAATGTTTCAACTAGCTTATTTTGAAAAGCCTGTGAAAAAAAATCAGGTTATTCTATATATTATTTTGGAGTTACACACCATTTTAAACTCCAGCATCACAATTCCTTGTCACTATCACAAGATTACAGTGATTCCCTGTTCATGTAAAGGTGGGATTATATTTCTCACAATTTCCCTATTCAGCCATGTGTTAAGTAATCCAAAATGACTTACAAAAATGTAGTCCAATCTACAAATCAAAAGATATTATTCTAATGTGAGGAAAGTCTTGAAATGTTCAGAGATCATCTGCTATTCATGCCTGCTTTCCCCATGGGGATGTCTAACAATGAACGCCAGTTGGAAACAGAATGAAGATCCATTCATTTGTGATCCCATGACTAAAGTACTTTATAGAAGCACAATTTTAAGTATGAATCATCAATATTTTTGAAAATTGCACATTATATATGCCCCATTACCCAATTTAATTACACTTAATTTATTTTATAGATGAACATATTTTTCAGTGTCTCATTCTTTCATAAATTGTGCCTTAAGGAAGTAAACCAGTACCTCTAAGACCTTTGTACACTGAAACCACTGTTTCCTTCCTATAAATGCAATATCTTCTCTTACCCTTACTGAAAGGTGGTGTTCAGTTTTATCACTACAGAAGAAAATGTAGGTAGTGCCTATTTTTGACTGCCCATGATGCCACAACCCTCAAAAAACATTTAATTTCAAGCAGAATAGTCTTCTTCTATTAGCTTAAAGGTAACTGTCCAGACTTTTTAATAATATTTTTTTAAGCAACCCTTCCAACATGACATTACATAAATGTTCATTAATTCTTTGGAAACCTTAGTTACATACCTAATTTCAAATCACTGACAGTTTCTTTAATAAAAATTTTCTTTGAAGAGTAGACTGTCTATTTCTCGGCAAGACTTTTTGCAATTAAACTTTCTAAATAAATAAGAAATGTCTCCTAGTAGATAACCTTCATTTTTACTTTAATATCTTGTGACTGCATTTAGAAGGGTTTTTACTAAGGGTGGCATTTACAGGAAAAGACAGAAGGATGTAGTAGTTACATGCAAAATGCAGACAAAGAAAGAGAATTCTTCAGCTTTGTTTTGGGAAAGGAAAATTCATAAGAGGCAACACCTTTGTTTTTTCAAACTATGCTATATTTTCTTTCCCCTGCCCCCATCCCAACCCATTCTGACTTTAAGAACACCTTTATAGTTTTGCACATCATACAGCCCTTGCTGAGGGCTGTATCAGACCCAAGCATGGCTTTTCAGGCTGAAAGGATGTTAAACCCTGATTCATGCAAACGTTGATCTTCCTAGAACCTTCTCTTGGGCTCCAAATCCACAAGCCACCACCTACAGATCATCAATACCTCACAAGGAGAAGGAAAACACTTTTCTTAACCTTCCTTCTCCTAGTTTTCTTCCACCCTCATATTGCAAGTGTATATGATGACCTTCATTTCATTGCTTCTCCCCAAACATTACATACAGGTTGACAACTCATCACAGCATCAAAAAGAAAAGAAAGAACTAGGTTTTTTTTTTTAGATTGGACAATCAAAATAGAGTGCTAACAGGAGGACAGAAGACAATTTGATACTTGTGACACATAGCATATATAGTCTTGACTCAAATGGCACGTTTCACACTTGTCAAAAATGATACATTTGGGTGTTTCCCTCTCTTTTTACAAATTTTTAAAATGTTTCATGTGAAGATTTTAAAAGTTTTCCTGAGTCAAACTGAAGATATTTAATGTAGCATTTTAAATAACTGTCCAACAAATAAAAATACAGAATGTGCTCTTATTCCTATGCATATTTACAAACAGCTGGCATTAGTTGTATCCAGGCAGTAAAGACGTTTCATTATTGACAATGGAAAACTTACAGATGACAATGTAGTAAACACACTTCTTTTCCTTTCCCTCCACTTACATTAACAACTCAAACATCCCCTCTCTTATACTGGTCCTTTACAACAGGCAGGAAGACAGAATAAATCCTCTCTTGTAAACCACCTTTATTCCTTTGATTTCAAAGTACTCTTCAAAGTACTTGCCCGACTCGCCAACATATTTAAGCTCAGATCAGTTACTCTGCCTGGGGGTTCAGAAGGAAGTGTTGGCAAGCAAGAAAACACAGTAGGAAATGCCTTTGCTAAGGTATAAACCTTTGAAGTTTCTGATACACCATTGCTATCAGCTGTCCTTTCTTATCACACTCCTCTTATAAAGACCTTCCTTGCTCTCGACATTTTCCAGACTCCAGTGTCTCTGCTATCCAAACAGTTTAAAAACTCACAAGAAGTGTACTGAGCACAAACCAATTTGTAGATAATGATGTGTATTTTTACACTATAAGCAATATTCATTTAGAATATATGTTAGTATTTTTGCTACCCTAGATTCTACTGAAATACAAGGGAAAATTGGATAGTGCATGAGTCCCCAGTGCATCCATTAGTTACCTTACACCATCACTACAATTAGGAATGATTGGTCTGTTGCATGTATCTGTGATTTTTAACTAGATTCTGCTTTTTTCCCTTCCTCTCTAGTTCTCTTTTTCCCCAGAAAGCTGGATACAAGTTGAATTTATCTCAAATCTCACCCTGAATAAAGAAACCCGTACCAAGTTTCCCAGAGAATATTTTACCAGGGAGAAGATTCTTGTGAAGTGAAGGTCAGTGAATGTAATGGTCAGAGTCTAACAGGGGAGAAATTTCCACTTGCAGTAAGCTTGTAAAATTAATTAGATCTTGACCATTTTTTCCTCTGCAGCCTACATAAAGAGAGCATGGATGTGTTCATAGAGTCTGCTATGGCATCCTAGATAGAAGAATTTCTTTCCTCTCTTCCCCTGCATCAGATGCATCTTCATTAAACAGTGTTCTTTTCTGAACATGTTATTACTTTTTCAGTCATGACAGAAACAGAGGTTGTGCTGTAAAGCTCTATTTTGTGTTTAACAAACCGTATAACCAGACCTGTTATTGTGTGTTTCTCTGTCTTTGAATCTATTCATGTGGAGGCATCCTTGAATTTAAAATTAGAGCAGGAGAGGCATCTTTTATATTTATTAAAGGCTGTCTTTTCCTTTGGCTTTTTTCACACCCTGTTTTAACAGGGTATTAATTCTCAATAGGGAATTCAGCCACACACAGCAGTGATCAGATTGCAAAACCTAAGATAAGCCACAGAACACACTCAAAAAATTCAGACTAAGGGGTGACCCAAGGAAGACATAGAATTGTAATTTGATGTGCTTATGTCACACACAACTGGAGAGGAAATGCTCAGAAGTACCATGCTAATATAAATCAAATTTCAAAATTACTACCTTTGTTTGCTGCAAGTACTTGTATTTGCTAAAAGCTTCCAAGACCATTTAATAATATCTGTGAAAGTTTAGCAGAAACAACGGTTCATTAAAAAACTCCCACTTAAAAAAAATAATACATGCTAAGGAGGTTGTAGAAATATTTTCTGTGATTTTAGAGGAAAATCTCTTCTTAAGATGGTCTAAGAGAATTGGAGCTACTTAAACCTGGAGAAAAGAAGGTTGCTGGGAGATAATTTAGCACCTTCCAGTACCTGAAGGGTGCTTACAAGAAGTTTGGAGAGGGTCTTTTTGAATGAGTATGTAGTGACAGGAGGAAGGGGAAAGCTGAAAGCTTTAGGTGAGATATTAGGAGGAAATTCTTTACTGTGAGAGTGGCGAGGCTCTGGAACAGGTCTTGCAGAGAAGCTGTGGATGCCCCATCCCTGGAAGTGTCCGGGTTGGATGGGGCTGTGAGTATTCTGGTCTATTGAGAAGTGCCCATGGCAGGGCAGTTGAAATGAGGTGAACCTTAAAGTCTCTTCCAACCCAAACTGTTCTATGATTCAATGATTTACAGCACAAGAGAGAATAGGAGACTCCAGGTTTCTATGCCCATTATTAAATATTATTACAAAATTATTCATCAGCCTGCTTGAAATCCTATAAAAAAACCTTTCAGTTTAGCCCTATGGTAAAAGAGGCTGGAAAGATTAAGGAAATTTCATTTAATTCTTGTAGTTAAAGAGAGTTGTTGAAAGATCAAGAGTATCTAAGAGCTTAACTGTAACAGCTTTAGACTGACATCGCAACATCATTTTCTCTCACTTTACTTTCCCCTTCCTTTAAAAACAGATACAATATTTATTAACTGATTTACCTGTAACTATTTAAAGTATTTCTAACATTTTCACATGCAGTTAAATCAGATTAAAAAACGTGAACGGTAGAAAAGCACTAAAATGTGGAAAGAGAACTGTGATGTTTAAATATTGAATAAAATTTTGTCTCTTACTAAAAAGGAAAAAATTTAAAACGTGTTGGTTTTCCTTTTGTTCCAGATACCTATTCCAGTTAAATTTAAAAAAAATTCCAAAACTTTGCTGTTGGTTCTTGCTTTTGCCTTTTGTGATAAACACCAAAGGAATAATGATGGTCTGTGCTGTTGAAAAAACTCTTTAATTCACTATTCATTACACATAAAGGTTATTACAGTCACTCTTGGCTGATGGTAGTTGTAATGATGTTGGGGTGATCTTGCAAACATACCTCTCAACCTCAAAGTCCCAAGAAAACTACATAAACAGGATAATACATTAAAACATAACCTTTTTCAAAGTCAAGTCCAGAGTTAAGAGGCAGATTCTAGAAACTAATTGTTCTTGAATGTGTATGCATGCAATTGGCTGTTGTTTACAGTGCCGTGTGTGTAGAAAGCTATTATGGATTATTTTCCTAGAAATTAAAATAGGGATAATGCAAAAATCCGCTTCCTGGCAACTCAAAACCCTCTTTTTCCATCTCTACTTCAATAAAATAAAATGTAGTGTGCTTAAAAAATGTCCTGTTTGATCTAAATGGCAAGCAGTTTTATTGAGTTTTATTGGTTATACTCTAAAATTAACCATCTCCTCATTTTGTTCCTCCCTTCCACAATTATTCAACCAAGTGTATTCACCTTAATTTAATAATGTTTGCATACAGGTTTTTTGGCACCTTTCAATTCATAAAGTCTCATTTGAAGGGTTTCACTCAGTCTTCCAAGTCATATTCAATAGTAATGACTACAATAGAATTATTTTCTAAAGTACTGAAGGCAGGGAATGGGTTTCCTTGGTGTTTTTTTCCCCCCCATTTTTCTCTTTTTTTCTTTCTTGTTAGCCTGATTGTCTGTGTGAAAAAGCAGAAAGCTTTTCTGAAAGCCTCTCAGTTTTTGACCTGTCTTGAATCTGTCTCACTTGGCTACAGATGGTCTATCAAATCCATCAAGTCCTGATTGGAATAGATTACTAAATTGTTGGAGCACTGGGATTAGACCCATCTGTCTGCAGGAAGCTCTGTAATCATGATGAGAGGTTATTGTTGCCTGGGAGATGAAAAGCAGCAAACCATGCTGCACTAAAGGATCAACCAAGGCTTTCCATAAAGTGAAGGAGATGGAAAAGCAATCCTATTATGCTGAATCCTGTGAACACCAGCAGGGTGCTGTAAATATTCTTGAAATACTGCTTCAATGGACATACATCTTTTTAGGATGTTGTTCTGTGAGAAAGAGAGGTTTAAATACAAGCCAAATTTTTCCCTTTCATTGTAAGAGGATGTCATCACAGTCTAAGAGAGCTGGAAACTTTGGTTTCCAGGCTGAATGCTTGCTTGATTACTAGTAGTCTCAAAGTTGAGCAGCTGAACTAGGATGAAAGTAAAGGTTAGACCTGTCCTATCTGCCAAATTCAAATGCAGCTAGGCTGTAGAGATATTTGGTAAGTGAATTGATCATATTTAATTAATTCCCTAATTTGAAATGTTCTGATTTCTTAAGTTATAAGAAATATATATAATTATATATTTTTTTATATATATATAATATATAACCAGAATTATAATTGCAGGTAATGCTGAGAGTCTCCTGACTTCACTCTGCTGCATTTTTAAAGTTTTCATCATTGTTTCAGCTGTTGTCTGAAACAAACCAAAGTTCTTTGCAAGATTTTCACTGAAAAACTTTGAAAGTCTTGTGCCAAGACTCTCGAACCAAGGAGGTATGAAAATATCTTTAAAAGTTTGCATGGAACATAAGAAACTATAGTTCAAGTTCTTCGCCAGGGAGCTCTGGAAGGAAAAGTCGTGCCCTTGCACGGATCAGAAGGCATTCAGAGCAAGGGCCCATTCCAGACAAAGCCTCAGGACTGGGAAAGCTTTCAGAATGGGGTGCCAACATCATTCACTTGTTTCCTCTCCCTTGTTCTCTGCTTCGACAATCCCACCAGCCAAAGAGCTCTGATGACCCTCCCACAAAAACTCTTATGAGATTATGATACCTTAATTCTCTCACACAGTTAATTTAGCAGTTCACAGAAAAAAAAAAAAAAAAAAAGAGAAAAAAAAGGTGGTTTGGGTTTTTTTACTTCTAGTTTAGTTGAGCTTTTTTTTCTTAATTTAGGGAATACAGTTTCCCCAAGAGATAATGGGTATCTTACCACTCTTTTCAGCAGTACCAGGATGTAATCTCTCCATAGAAAGTTACTCTATCTGTACTTTAAAATTATAATTTCTATACACTCACATATAATTTCATGATTTTTATGGGAAACATTATGTATGTGTGTCATAAAGATTGTTGGTGTTTTTTAAGAGAAAGAATAAGGTATATGAAGAATTTTTTTTTTTTTGAAAATCCAAAAGCAAAAGAGCTTTATAAATTTACCTTTGAGAGTAACTTCAATGAAGACTGGTTTTATGCCACTGCTTAGGACAAATTTCCTCCATAAATTCTAATGCTGAATCCTAAAAAAATGTAAAAAGATATGAAAAAAAAAGATACACTTAGCCTGTTTGTTAAAGTTTTACATATTTCCTCAAACTCCTCACCCAAAATTTGAGCTTAAGGTCACATCTGCTATTATTATTACTATTTTTCCCTTTCCACCAGTTTGCTCTTTTCTTGAATGCAGCTAAAATTTCATGGTTTTATTTTTACACATTCATGTTTGATATTTGAATGTTCAAAAGATAAAGTATATAAAATCTATGTTCCAAGCTT
This sequence comes from Monarcha castaneiventris obscurior, assembly GCA_026261815.1. Classification (NCBI taxonomy): domain Eukaryota; kingdom Metazoa; phylum Chordata; class Aves; order Passeriformes; family Monarchidae; genus Monarcha; species Monarcha castaneiventris. The sequence continues at coordinate 7,380,396 of JAMPIT010000889.1, forward strand.
TTAAATATGTTTTAAAATCTTAAATTTGAACAACATTTCTCCATTCTGGAATGAAGGGTACACAATGTAAAGAATAACCAATGAACCTCACTACTGTTTTAGACAAGATTGTATTGAGGTGTTGACATAAGCTGTATAAAAATAACACTTTAATTGTGTCTCTTTTATAATATAATATGAATCCAGGTTCTTTTTACTGGTGAAAAAATTTGTGAGACCCACAGAGAAAAGAATATTGTCAAATAGCACAGGCTGCTAAGGAAAATGTTACAAACTTTTGTAAACAAAGCAGTTTTATTCTTCCCTCTGAATGGGTCTTCCCTCTGCAGTCAGGTCACCTCTCCTGCTGCAGAATGCCTGTAAGATTGTCAGGAGGACCCTGAAAACTAAGGTTTTGTTGTGAAATTGGGAATTTTCTGAATTAGGAAATTTAGAAATATTGAAAATTTCCCTTCTTTTAGTAAAAAATCTTTGCACTTTGGCAGTGAGAGGATGGACCATGAGGAAGGTAAGGATAATTCTTGAAACACACAAAAAGGCTGAGGCAGCAGAAAAAATAAGAAGACCTAGCAATTAAACATCAAATTCCCTCAAGTTTTCCAAGTGATTGCAGGTCAAGCTTCCAAACAAGAATTACTGTCACTGGAAGTCAGAATCTGCAAGTAATACTTTTCTTTCTTCACCTAGAGTAAAGGAATAATATACATCATCTTCACTGAAGACAGTAAAAACTTTTATGTGGTTATATGCAATATAAATTGGGACATAAATTATTAGGGTTTTCTGGATTCTGACAGTAACCTCAGGGCAGGATCCCGAAGCCCCTGTCTCCATCCTGTGCTCAGATCCAACTGCTCCAGTCCACACATCTCACAGGCTCCCTGTCAGCCCTGTGAAAATGGCCGTGGACTTCTGCTCCTCAGTCACTTCAGATACTGCCTTCCATGGTGCTGAAAATTAGAGATTAGCAAGAATTTGCTCGTCACTTTCTGACTCATCAGAGTGCCAGTGAAAAGCACAGAGACAGAGCACCAACAGGCTAGCCAGTGCACAGACCTCTAGCAAGCTTAGCTTCTCCTTAACTAACCAGGCTACAGGATGGTCAAATGCATGCTCTGTCACTTCAGGTTCTTGTGGTTCCCACAGCAGCCAGTCAAGCAGAATACAAAGAAATATAGATTTTCTCAATTCAATAAAATCTCTGTATTTACCTCAGGGTATTTACCTCAGGGTTTGCTTGATGTTAAAAGGAAAAAAAAAAAAAAACAAAAGGAGAGCAAGTGGGGAAAAAGAAAAAGGGATATGACGTGGTGGCTAAGAGTGTATCCCTGGACAAGTTTCTTAAAGTAACTGATTAATCAGCACCCTTCTCTCCACTACTCCTCTTAATGATGTGGGACACGGTACAGGTCCTTCCTCATCCTATGAGAGTTGCAAAGGTACTTACAGAACCCCCTTACCAAACTTACAAATGATATTTTACAAATATCCTCCAGTTATCTGGTTTAAGTGGATTTTCTCTTACTAAAGTGCACTAGTCTGCTCTAGCAGACCTCTCCACACAAGCACACCTTGGAAAAAACCAATAAGGATAAAGAACAGAATTTTTATATTTTAATTTCTATTTGGTGATGTGACAAATGATGTGGTTTTGCTTGCAGATTTCAAATTCTAAAATATTGAAACAATAGTCAACACTGTGAGCATGTAGTCCTTCTACACTGTGAAAGATTTCAACATTAAAATAACAGGGTATATGGATATGGAGGCATTATTTTCCCTACTTCTTTCAGTTAAAAAATTTTAGACATACTTTCCTAATATGATATAGTGGATATCCTATATAACCACCTTATAAATAGTATCCTTCAGGTGTTTATGATAAGAAAAATGGAAGCAAATGTCACATCCTAAATGTTTTGCAGAAATCCTTAAATAATTCTTTCATGTCTGTGGAAAATCAAATATTGGTATATCCTTTTCTCCTACACCTACTTCTCTCACAATCTAATAATGTGTATTGTACTTTATCTACTATGTGTACCTTTCATTTTGGTCAGAGCCTTTAATCCTCCACTTTTTGTATAAAATGCCACAACCATACTGTAGTAGGTTAAAATTGATTGACAAGTGCATGTAATTGTGGCTTCAGTAGTGGAGTATGTTTTACAGTTGCAAAAAATGCACAACCTTGAAAATAAAGAAGTTGTGGCCTTTCTCTGGGATAAAAGGATCACATCAAATTGGTTCGTTTCCTTGGCAGAATGAAATAAAAGGCTTCCCTTAACAAAGAACACTTCCCAAAAGGCTGCTGCAGGAAGTCTCTTTAACTAGATAACACTGCAACAATGAGAAAATCAAACAAGGTAAAAAATTTTAGGGAATTATCCCCTTTGAACCTCATTATATATTCAATCACATATGGAAAAGATAAAAGAGAAGAAAGAAATAACTACATATTTTTGCCAATATTTAGAAAAGTTAAGGTTTTTTTGAAAAGAGTAAGTTCGTAAACAAGAAAGACATGTTGAATCCCCCTGATTAAATATTCTGCACCTCAGCCTCTGTTATTTCAGTTCCAATACATTTCATGCACAACAACATTTAAATGTAACCTTGATTCTCTTACTCTGGATTAGTGGCAAATGCAGTCTTATTCAAATGCTTTATGGATGTGAGGGGTCACAAAGAGAAGAAAGAGATTCAAAGGCATGATGTAAGTTCAGGTTTCCATGGCAGGGGAGGAGCTGTACCCCATTCAGCGCTGGCACAGACGAGTGCAATAGCAGGCTGCTCTTCCTCTTGTGTGCTGGGCATCACTGGCAGGCAGAGACACTCCAGCTCAGTGTGCCAGGGCAGCCAGGCACCATGCATAGACACACACCCTGGCTAATCAGGACTAGCAGAACTCATTCACACCGTCCGAGGGTTACACTCATGGAGTTTGCAAGGAAAAGCACCCGGGAATGTGGAATTAAGCACATTCCCTGTCTCCAAACAGGTGAGGGAATGGTTCTTATTACCCCACCAGCACTGGCACCCTACCAGTACTGGCACCCTCTACAGCTTCTTTTCAGTCACTTATAAAGCACCTCAGCCTCCCTTCTCTTTGGAAACTTCTATTGCTGAGAAGAAGAACTGTTCCTTATGTGTAGGGAATTGCTGTACCCTTTTACCTAAGAGCAAGTTTCAACCCACTAGTCAGATTAATGGCAAAAAATTACAGAAATCATATTTGTGGGATTAGAGTGGTGGTTACATGCAAGATATATACAGTTTTTTTCTAGATTTAATATTTGATCAGAGGCACATCACAATTCTCTAGATATAGGTGTTTTCAGAGCTTTGAGGCAGAGCAAACACTGTTCCAGGTACACCTGCCACCCGTGCACCAGGCAGAACTTCTGGGGCTCAGCCCGCTGTCGGTGCAAGTGGGATTCACCACGTGTCCCACCATCCTCCTTATCTGGCTGTGCTTGAGCTTTTCGTCACAGACAGCAGCACTCCCCCAGGGCACCTCTAACACAACAAAACCGTGTGCTGACCAAGAGGGCCCTCTGCAGTGTACAAGTCCTGGCCGTTGCCTCCAAAGGAATAAATCTCTATGGGCAAACTGAATCAGCATCTTTATGGACATGAACACATGGAATATGGACATATGGACAAACTGAAACAACTGCTGGACCAGCGGCTATAATGGAATTCTGTTTCTTACAAAGAAGTCCCATTACATACATTTATTTTAATGTTGAATTTTCAGTGAGTGTCTTCCTTAAGTAACATCATTATTTCATTATACTTAAATGAAGTACATATGTGTAAACAAGAGTAGTTTTTTGAAATGGTTTAAAAAGTATTTAACTTTTTAGGTTTTTTACAGCACCATCAACATATCATGTGGGAGAAATTATATGCATAGACTATGTGGTGTGCTTTCGGCCACAATAGCTGAGTAGAATAGAAGTTTGTGACATGTAAGGAAAAATATATGGAACAAAAAGTAATTTGCTAACAAGCTTGGGGAGAAAAATAAAAGACCAAAAAACAGGCCACTAACTACTATTTTTCTAACCATATTTACACTGGAATAATTCAAAACAACTCCTCTGTATCCAGTGTTTCAAAATGCATTACACTTCGATTTATTAAAACACTCAGGAAATAAAAAAATGTGGTTCAATTGATTAGTAAAAGTGCATTCATTAGTATTTAAAAATGTTATGTTTCCTATGCAAGGTTCCTCTCCAACAGGTTTGCCCAAGCTGAACAAGTATGGTTTTAGTAATCCACAGGTCTGTATGCAATTAACACAGTAACTGTCTTAACATATTTAGTTTAGATGCCAAATCCAGTCTCATTTTCAAATGCTAGCTTCCAAACAATACGTCCTGACCATCAAGATGTTCTTATTGTGAAGATGATTTCTTCTTCCAAACATTCATTGGGAAAACAGATAAAAGGGAAAAGAGATCAGTCCTTGAGAAGCTGAATCACTGTTTACATACCAGGAGCTTTATTGCATACGGGGGTTATAGTAGTCATGACAATACTTTTTTAAGACACAGCAAAAAAAATAAACATAATCTTAGCTGAATCATGCTCATAAATCAATCAATAAATCAATCAACAGATTCAGCTCCCACACTCACTCCTATGATTTTAACAATATGATTTTAATCTTATGATTCAATGGTGAAATTAAGGAATAATTTTAGTGACACCTTGGAAATGAAAAATGGGGGAGAATTTTTTTCTCTAAAATTTGGATTGTTACAATCCTGTCTTTTGCACGTATCCTGGTTTCTGCAAGAGACCATTTAAACTTACAGTCTGAAGTCTGTCTAATCATTGCAATTAAAAGTTGGAATAAGTTATGAGCAATAAAAAAAGTAAATAATATCCAGTCTGAAAGTAGAACTAATTATAAAGCTGTTGCTTGATTAAGGTGTTTATACTGAAAAGTATTAAAGGGATTAGTCTAAAGCTTTACATCCTGCAGCACAGAATTAATATGCAGGATTTAGACACTCAAATTAATTCAGGTGCACCAAACAATTATATGGAAAAGGAATACTCGACCCAGCTAATGGCCGCACTAGTCCACCAAGCTAATTTATATTCATGTACTTATTGACCTCTCTGCACGCTCACAAAAGGACAGCTCTAGTGCTAATGTGTGCTTCCAAGGAGGCTGTTTCCATCTACTGAATCTAATCACAGCCGACTTCCGTGAGAAGACGACCACGTACCCTATGGCTAACATTTTGCACCAATGAAATGTTTCCTGAAGGACAAATGTGACCCTTTTAGGTCTCTGTGTACAAAGTGGTCTAAATTATTATTTCAGATGCAACAATGAATCACTGCCAGTGAGAGAAGCATCAGAATACACATTTGAGAGGAGGGCCTACTACAGAGTATGCACACATAAATACAAAAACAAACAAGCAAACAAAAAAACCCACACACACATAAACAAACAAAACAAAACAAACTCACACAAAATAAAACAAGAAAAACCCAAACAAATAAAACCCCCCAAAACCCAAACATGCAAACAAAAACCAACAAACAAACAAAAAACCCAAATCAAACCAATGAAACAAACAAAAAACCAAAAAACAACCTGCCCAACAAGAAGAACCCCCAAAAACCAAAACCCAGGATACACTGGACAGTACAGGCAACAGTGTATGGGGGGCTGAGAACAAGAGAAAAAAGAGGAGCAGGAGGTGTAAGAAATATATCTCTAGTATGCAGCTCCTATCTGCCCACACCAAAGCAAATTAAAGCATTGAACTGAAGTAATATATGGTGCAAGGATACACTTAATAACACTGCCTTTTCAAAAACCACGTCATAAATAGGATCAGGCTGCTCTAATAATAACTGTCAGATGGATATGTGACCTTGTGGAAAGATGTTTGCTGAGCTCCTAAGCAAATAAAGGACAAGAGATGACTTCAGGTAGAACTTACAAAGCCTGTTTACAGGATTCAGATCCTCAGCAACCACAAATAGGCTTTATCAAGGAAACAGAAAAACAAACAAAACTGTTTCAAACTTTCAAAAGGCAAAGACAACACTGGAAGAGACAAATAAAAATCCTACATCTACTTTACAGCTCAGACCTAAGAGAATGAAGAAAACTTTTAGGGTACAGAAGCAATAAATTGCAGACAAAACTATTGATTCCCTTTGGAGGGGTCAGTTACGGATGACCCTAGTGCTGTGCCAGAGTAATGCTGACATTCTCTGATGAGAAGAGAGCAGAAGAAGACCTCCATTGATTCCATCGGAGTCTGGACATGTCCAGAGCAACCAGGCTAATCAAGATTGGCATCCCTAAGTTCAGACAGTAAGGAACACCAGAATGGTGAGAGTAACAAAATGCACCTTTCCTCCTGATTTGCCTAGCATTGACTATGTTCCCTCTTTACTTCATGTGTGGCAGCTTAGCAATGGAAAGAGAAACAAGCACCCATAGGCTTCAAAATATGTTGACTGATAAAAAATTTATTTTTTTTAATCCTGACACTGTGCTTGACCATTTTATGGCTCTGCAACAAAATTTTGTAATTTTCAACAGCACAAAAATAGTTAAGTTTCAGTATACTCCATTCCTTTCAGTGATGAAAAATGTCTGGCTAGCACCTCTTTGCTTGAAGGCTTTGAGTCTTCAAGTCCAAGGTTTGACATGCCAAATCATGAGACAGCTGAGCCCTTATTGCTCTAGTATGTACTCTTCTGAGAGATTTCTTACCCCTGGACAGCCTCCTCAAGTTTTTCTCCAGATGATTGCCCCTTCTTTAATTCTTCTTCTTAAAAAAGAGGCATTATGACAAAACCAGGGGTTAAACCATTTATTTAAAGCTGTCCGAAATTACCTGACTTTTTAGATCTCTTGTGCAGTAGTGAACTTTTGTGCTCTTTACAGTTCCGTTTTCTGTTATGTTCATGCTATTTTGGATTCTAAGTTACCACCAAAGCATAGTCCAAATACTTTGGACTAAGACATTCTTTGCACAGCAAATCCAGCTTGCTTTGCTTATTGTAGTTCTCTGAATCTCTATTTTTCCTGTCCCACACTGAGCCACCAATTTTTTTTTTATTTTATTTTATCAGCAGCTTGGCTCCTCACTCTCTGCAGGATTTGGCTTCCCTGCCTGTCATCAGCAATGCCTTGAAGTCCCTGAAAATATGTGTTAACATTATATAGTTCTCATAGTTACCCTCCCAATCCTCAGGATTATTGTGCTGCATTCAGCCTTGTCTATTTAACTTAAAACTGCTGAATATATCACATTCTGCACAGAGCAAAATAAGGCAAATGCTAAAGGTGGCAACCTTCAGATTATCTTCCATTTACTGACTCATGTTGCTAGCAGATATAGGACAAGAACTATATGAAATTCCCTTTGGGAGGCTTCTTTCAATTGCCTTTTGCGTTTCGAAAGAGCATGAGCTCTGACAGAGATTTTAATTGTTCTACTCTTCTGCCTGGGATACTTTTTAAAATGACTTTTCATTCCCGATACCATGCACCCAAAAAACTGTTTCTTTTTCCTTGTTTAAGCATTCAAAGAAAGGCGTTAAAAGGCAAGGTCACAGAGCACAGCTCTCAAAGGCACCCAGTTATCTCTTGCCCATACTGAAAGGTGAGGAGATTTTATTTATAGCCAAAGTGCTCTTGGTAGCAAACACACATCTTGTCACTCCAGCAAGTTTCATAGAAGGAGAGGTAGAGGGAGCTGGGTTTTCTTACACTAGAGAAGTCTGTCTAATCACAGTCTTCAACTACCTGCCGGGGAATCTACAGAAGACAGACCCAGAGTCTTCTCAATCAAGCACAGAAAAGTAATCAGAGGCAGCGGTGTCGATCTGCAACAGCAGGAGTAATTATCAAGCCAATTAAAAAAAAAGTGGTTGGGTTTTTTTTTTCCCCATTACAGAGCAGAGAAGCAGAGAAAAAGCACCAAAACAGGCTGTTTGGACAAAGTGTAGAGATACTCAAAAATATCTGCCCAGCCCTGAGCAACCTGGTCTAACCTTGAAGCAGGATTTTGGATCAGTAGACGTCTAGAGAAAATTTTAAACTTAAATTATCCCATAATAATATAATAATTATCCTTTATCAAGATCCAAGATCTTCTGTGATGAGATCATTATGTAAGTATAGAGGTGTTAGAAGGGACCTCAAAAGTCATCTAGTCTTTATTTCCACCACAGTCCACAACCTGTTGTAAGTTTTCACTCTAGATATTTGTCAGACCTACCTCTAAAGGTAAAGGGGGGAAATCTTTCCCCATAGCCATGCTGTTTTTCATCCATAGATTCACACAACCATTCCGGCTACAGTCCTCCACTGGTTTTATGGTAAACATTTTCCTGAAATATGATCCCTATCCCTTTTCTGCAATTTATTGTTGCCTTGTCTAGCTAGAAAGGCAGAATCAGAATTTTGAGGAAGGAAATTACCTTTGTGCAATTACAGACTCAGGCCTACACAGGGATGTATAGAACTGTATTAATAAGAATAAAAATCCCAAATCTACCATCTATTCCTTTTACAAATTAAAAAAAAAAAAGACCATTGAATATCAACCAAAATTCCCATTAAAAAATCTCCATCACACTTTTTGCAGGTTTGCCACAGGCAGCCCCATTTAAAAGTTATTTTCTGGGGTTCCATTTTGACTTAGATGTGATAACTCTTGACACAAACACATAGCAGAGGATTCATCATTTTCTCACTTAGATAGGCCACTTTTAGACACTTAATTCTACACATTAAGGTCCATGGATCTCAGAGTACTGAGGGTATGTATTTGCCAATGTATTTGCTGATGTATTTGCCAAGCCACTCTCCATGATATTCAAAAAATCATGGCAGTCAGGCAAAGTCCCAGCTGACTGGGAAAAGGGAATTATTGCACCCATTTCTACAAATGGTAGAAAAGAGGACCCTGGGAATTACTGACCTGTGAACCTCACCTCTTGTGTCTGCTGAAGATCATGGAACAGATCCCCCTCTGAATCTGTTCAGGACAGAGGACAGGGATGTAATTCAAGACATCCAGCAGGGTTTCACTAGGTTGCCTAAATTCTAAAACAAGTATTACAAGGAAAAAATCTAATGTCAGATGATTTTTGGAGGCACTTTCCTCATTTAATTGGTATACAATTAATCTTGTCCTGAAGAGACTGCTTTCTTTCCCAGAGGACATAGGAACTTTCCCCATCGAGTATACTACATTATAATGGTGCAGTGATATGGAATATCTGCGTGCCTTGCTCTGCTAAAGGTGCAATGTTAAAGAAAGCAAAAGTATCTGCTAAATCTATAATGCAGATTTGAGCAAAGTGAATAAAAAAAGCCCTCTGTCCTCAAATTATGTTGTCCAAGAGCTCAAAAAAAATGTTTAGATGATAAATTGCTTCAAGAATCCAAACAGTATTGCCACAATGTCAGGTGCAGTTCTCAAAGAATTTTCATTTTGAGCCTCAAACAGTAACTGTACTTTACAGATTCAGCAAGGATCTGGTAAAAATGAGTGCAGATTTTTGACAGCAGAGTCCTTGCAGAAGCCAGATATAGTTGAGTTTCCTGATCAGGAAGAAAAGAGAGTTTGGGGATCTGATTCACAGGTAGGAATTTGATATCAAAATTTTTTTCTTATGTGGCTGTCATCCAACACACTCAAGCAATCTTAAAATGACCTTGAAACATCTACAAACCCGGACACTTTGTTCTGGTGATACAAACCAAAGTGCAGTGTGTTGTGACAGACAGGGAGACAGATTACAGAACTGTCACTGGTGTCACAGCCTTGTTTCTTTCTATCAATGGAACAAAAGGATTCAGTAAACAACCAGATTCCCCAGCACAAACATGTAAATCATGGAAGAGCTGCATTCCCAGAATATATCTAAAATTGATCCACTTAACTGAGAGCTGGAAGTTGCTCAGTGACTGACACTATTGAGTCTGAGATTGGTGTTGCCTCCACCAACACACTCTGAGTAAGGAAGCACCGTCCCCACCCTCAACCCTTTCTGCCTAGCCAGAAATTGCTTACCACATCTCTTAACTATTTGGGATTAATTTACTAGGGAACTCCTAGATATGTCTTTTCAAGGTCAGAGTGACAGCCCACACAGCTTTGGAAAATGCAGAAGAAAGAGTTTTTACTTAGCTACTCCTAGAAAAAGATATGTCATCTGAAGAGAGCATCTTATGTATTTTCAGCTATATGGGCAGCCCAGGGGTTTTACATTTATTATCTCTTTCTTTCCACCCCATCTATTTTTTTGATTTGTTTATTCGTTTTTACACATATATACATATAGATAGAATTCTCTTATTCCGTAATGTACTTCTGTCAATAGGACCAGTCAAACATTTACGAGGGCAAATTAATTCTTGCTAAACTGAATTCCATGGGATTAATCCAATGGTATTATTATATTTACATTTTACAAATTGGTCGAAAGTGTGGGTAGGGAGGCAACATTATGCAAGTGGTCATTCCATATTCAAGTAACTTTGACTTAAAAGAAACACAACCCTGGAATTTTTTAATTGGAATCTCAATTTTCATCCTCATTCTTTCTGTCCCATTTTTGTCAAGGCAGAACAAAAGGCTAATGTAAGGAGAAGCCAAGGCTAAGTACTAAACTGTAGGTCTTCTCAGCTTACCTCCTTAAGGGTTCTGTGCTCCCTGGAACTCTCACCATTTCCAGCTAGCAAAACTCACCATGTAAGCGACATATGGATCTAGCTTTCAATTACTCACAGCTTAGCTGTGTACCAGCTCCTAGAAAGTGCGCTATATTTTGACCATATATTCCAAATTTTCAACAGAATGTTGACTACTTCACCTAATTTTATCAGTTCCAGAAGAAAAAGATAAAGAACCTATGCTGAATACATTTTGCAAAAATGTAATTTTCCCAAACATTCTACTGACTAGGTCTTCTGGACATAGAAGATTGGATCCACTATTTCTGAAGGAAAAAGTCCTAAGCCTCCCTCTAATTTTGAAGCAGTATGGGTTCTATTCCTGGCTTTATGGAGTTCAAAACCACCAAACACGAGCTCCTGGAGAAAAGTACAAAAAAAAGCTTATTAAGCTGATAGGATGAGGTGCTGCTAGAATGCACAATTTTCTTTAAAAAAATACTTCTAAATCCCTCTTCTCTTTTATTCTCTTCTCTCAATTTTGTTAACACTGCTTGACATAATAAACAGATTAAAAAATGCCTTACAAGGTCACACCTATTATCTATAATGCAGAGTAAGCCTTCCCTGAGAATGGTTAACAGGGACCACCTAAGGATAAGTATAAGAAATAGAATTATTACAAAACAAAACTTCTCCGAAACCTCTTCCAGTCTCCGTGATTTTAACTGTGGGACCTCCTGAGCCAAATGTCTCATCTCTGTGTTTAACCAAGCACACTCAATTTTTTCCCAATTCATTGTTCAATTGCTTTGAACATCTTCAGGCAATCTTTGTAATCTCTGTAATCTTCAGACATTCATGTGCTCTGTGGAAAGAACTTTACACATTTACTGAAAAACAATTTCCTCTTTATTTTGAAAATACTGTCTTACTATTTCATTTGATGCTCCCTTGTTTTCATACCGTGAGAAGAAAGAGTAATTCCTCAGTCATTCTTTCCACACCACTCATGAGTGGATATTAAGTTGTCATCTCCTTCACTGTCACTCTCTCCCTGGGCAGAGATTTTTCTAAGCTCAGGAGTCACAGTTCTCGTGGGGAAACCATTTCATGCCTTAGCTGATGCAACAAATCTTTGCCAAGCAGCACTCAAAATCCATGACAGACACTTTCTTTTATTTTGGTCTATTTCACTAGAACCTATTGCACCTGTCACACTCTTCACAAATATTATCACTTAATCGGAAACCATTTTTAAAACACTTGTGTTTTTATTTCGCAAATGCAAACAAAGCACCTAGTGAACAGTAAAACAGAAGTGGTACTTGGCCCATCAGATTTTACCTGGTCAATCCTTCTCTTAGACTGAGTCACCACCATCACTTGAGGCTACAGAGCTGACTTACAGGCATAGATTTCATCCTAGAGTTTCTATAAAATTAATAAAGTAATTAAAGGAGCCAATTTATTTTCCAGGATATTTTGCATTCACCTGCCCCGTAGGTAAATGAAAACCACTTGTGTCTATTATTGATTAAGAAATATTTGATCATTTACCAATGATTTTTTTTCATGTCACTCTTGAATCAGAATTGCTTTAAATAGGCCCATAAGGGACACTTATGACAAAAAATCTGAGAACATAACATGTTAAAACACACAGGAAAAAACGCGGGTGTTTAAACATGAGCCTTTAAAATTAATTCTACAGGCAGACAGACCAGGGTAAAATAAATCACTATTGTTTTAATTTTTACTAAATTATTCTAGGCACCATGAATCAAAAACTTGATATTTACATTTGATTTTCTTTTCAAAGGGCATGAATAGCACTGTCTAGACTTACTATACTTTGATTCATAGTTGCTATAGCAACGTGTAACTTATTAATCTTTGTATGTGAAATATTTCAAAAGGACAGATTACCTTTGTGTTAAAAATGCAGTTAGTTTTAAATATTTCCCTGTGATGAAGGAGACTGCTTATAAAACAGCAAAGGTAGTCAGAAAAAATAGGTCTCCTGAAATGTCTAGTAGGTGCCCCAGAACTGAAAGCTAATCTGAAGCTTAAGATAAATTAATGGAAGAAATTTATAAAATTCTACATAATATTTTAAATGGTTAAGTGCCTTGACTTTATGGGGATGTTTTGCCTAAAATGTTTCTGTTCCACTCTCATAAGTAACATAAACCTGTACTAAGCAACGAGGTGCAAGAATGAGCCAAAAAGAACACACAGCTATGCAACATCAATGGACAAGACCACAGTTGCATGCACTGAAGAGGAAAAAGTCTCTGTACCTGAGGTTGCATGACCACTGAAATACTTCAGCTGCCTGTGGAAGAAAAAGGGGTTTCTTAAATAATGATGGTAGATTTTCTGGAAGTTAAGATATTTTTGCAGTATCCTATGAGGTCACTGTTAACATCTGCCTTCATATTTTGTCTCTAGACACTCTTTCCTTTAGCAGACATTCAAAGTTCTTCAGAGACCACGGTGCTCCAATAACAGAGCAAGTCAGCAGGAGACCATCAAGAACATAAGTACAGTTTGAGACACTTGCACTGAAAAGCAAGAGGCTGGACAAATTGTCAAAAATGTACATAAATAATTATTTTCTGTAAAGTTCATTGAGAAATTTAAAAAGACAGTTATATATTAAGTCACTTCCAAGAACTACACAAAATTAAATAGAAAAATAAAAAATAAAAAAATGAGGCCACCTTTGCATATAGTTTTGGACACATTGTAAGTTAACATTTGTTAGGAATATTACTAGCTTTCTTTCATTAGCAAATGCTTTGGCTGTGAATAAGAAAGAAACCTGATAGGGTGTCCTAGTCAAATTCGACTACAGTTATAAAGTTGGCTCCTACTCAGTAACTTAGGAAATCAAAACCACTAAATCTAGGATTTCTCATGTGGGACTTAATCTGGTCCAATATGCACGCTGAGGATTTATGAAGGCTTTTCTGAAAGAAATAGGGAAATGTCAGATACAATATCTTGCTAGAGTTGCACTGAATCTACTAACTTTTCCCAGAGAATATAATGTTGCAGTTATCTCATTTACAATGTTATTGTTTTTGTTTCATGACCATGGCATCAAATCTCAAGACAAGGTTTGTATTTTTATAAAAAATTTACATGTCTATGAATTTTATTTTTCTCATTCAAGGAACGTATCTAAAAAGCTATTTATAATATTGCAACTTCATGGAAAATAGAACACATGAGGAGACGAGACAGTGTAGAAATGAACAGTATCTTCAGACGTCTATGAATATCTGCAATTAGGCTAATATTTCTCTCTTCTAATTAAGCAATATGAAGCATGAAATACACTCAATAAGTCTGAAAATATATAGATACTGAGAGATTCTGATGGAGGCAAGCATAAAGGGAGAGGATTTTTGTGCATAATGGAACACAACACCCTGAAAACACTTTGCAAACCGCTCCCACAACCTGTTTTCTTTAGAGAAGAAATTGCTTTACAAATTTACTAAATGTCTACAAATTGACAAAAGACCTACAAAATATGGTGATGTTCCCTCCTTTTATTTTTTTTTTTGGTATGTGTCAAAATCTTGAAACATTAGAGATAATTGTTAATTTTAAATTATACTTCCTTGACTTTTTTTTTGCCCTCTGATTTACCGGTTTTGTGCTTTTATTTCATTCTAAGTCAACCCCAAACAATATGCAGAACAACAGGGAATCAGAACTGATTCTGTCGACCTGGTACGGTTTCCATGCTTTTCCCAAGCATAAAGAGAGAGCTTGCTCATCTGCTGGTGAATCTGCTATTCTCCTTACCGAACACCTTCATGAATGTAGAAAGACATGCTAATAACATATATTAAAAATGGCTGATCATTTCCCATTTCATGTTTAAAAGGCAAATATATGTGGTGATGCAGCCCAGAGGGTAGTGAGGCACTGGAAGCAGCTGCCCATAGAAATTGTTGAGGCTCCATCCCTGAAGGTGTTGGATGGGGTTTTGATCAACCTGGTCTCTTGGAAGATCTCCCTGCCCTTGGCATGGGGCTTGGAACCACATGGTTCCTTTGATTCGATGACTCTATGATTTTGTTACTCTCTTCTCAGCAATACAGATTTTCCTTTGCAGTCAGGCAAGCTTTGACCCTAATCTTCCTTGGAACCTACATCTATTTATCTGAGAGGTGACAGCCATAAATATCATTCCATGTATCATAAAATATTGTACTGGTTTTGGCTGGTGTCGAGTTAATTTTCATCACAGTAACTTGCACAGGGCTGTGGTTTGTATTTGTGCTGGAAACAGTGCTGGTAACACAGGGATGTTCTCATTACTGCTGAGCAGGGCTTGCTCAGAGCCAAGGCCTTTTCTGCTCCTCAGCCCACCCCATCAGCAACCAGGCTGGGGGTGCACAAGGAGCTGGGAGGGGACACACCTGGGAGGGAACAGCTGATCCCAGCTGACTCAAGGGGACATTCCAGACCAGACAGGTCATGCTCAGCAGATAAAGCTATGGGAAGAAGAAGAAGGGAGGGGATGCTCAGAGTGATGGTGTTTGTCCTCCCAAGCAAGCGTTACGCATGATGGAACCAAGGTTTCCTGAAGATGGCTGAACACCTGCCTGCCCTGGGAAGAGGTGAATGAATTCTTTGTTTTGCTTCACCTTTTTGCACAGCTTTTACATTTCTTATTGAATGTCTTTATCTTAAGCCACAAGCTTTTTCACTTTTATGCTCTCCTCCATCCCACTATGGGGAAGTGAGGAAGTGGTTGAGTATGGCTTAGTTACTGGCTGGAGTTAAACCACAACAAACAAGAAGTCAGCGAGGATATTAAAAAGAAACACAAATGATAGCTATCAGAACAATAAGTGAAGTGATCTTCAGTCACTAAGTGACAGTGAGGTCTGTATGCAGTGTCTCCCAGCTATATGAGAATAAAGCAGTTTAGGACATGCAGCCTCTGTTAGAAAGCATGATTGAGAGTGATGGCATGCAAGGATTTAGATATTATTTTCTGAGACATCATTTGTCTTAATACTTCATGCCTAGTGACTAGAGGTTGATGACAGATCTCTAACAGAATCTCTCCATGCACAGATTCATAATGTCTAGTTTCATCTGGTCCTGATCAAGACCTATAAGCAGCAATCAGACAAACCTGAGCATGAGCCAAATATCCATGTTCATGTTTGTCACAGGCCGATAGTGTCCATTGGTCAGCCTATTTTCATTAGCAGTAGAAGTCAAATATATTGATTAACATCTGGGTGAAGAGAAGCACAAGCAAGATGGACATGGTGGTGGTAGAAAAAGACAAAAAGGAAACCACCTTAGATAATGGAAAAATTCCTGGCTGTCATAGGTTTCCTTTCACTGATGGACTACATCCAACTCAAAATACAGAAATGGTCTTAGATTTATTCTCAACACAAGACTTTTTCTTAGCAGTATGAGATTCATGATATTATGATAATCTACAAAATCCAGCTCTTCCTGATCTTCTATAGATCATTGAACTCAATACTGTTTGTCATATTTTTGCAATGGGCCAAAGGAAAAGATTTAATTACAGAAGATTTGCTTTTTCATGTTTTTTTTTCCCACTGAGGTTCAAGGAAATGAAATTATGAGATTCACATCTGCAAGAACTTTTATTCACTCAGGACTTATCACCACCATCATCTTCTGCTAGCCTGTAATTTCACCTGCAATTTTGCTGAGTGACGAGCAATTAAAATACTCATTTTTTTACATACCTTTAAAATTCACAAAATCCACAAGTATTAACACCTACAATATGGAGTTATGATGACCTTGATAAAAAGCTGTGAAAAATGAATGAATAATATCTGAGGGTTGAAAGATTAATTACTACTCTCTTTCACTCAATAAAGATATTTGAAATTCCCCATTTGTGAACAATGAAACAAAACATGGCAAACAATAAAGCAAGGTCATAATTTTGATACCTCTTAGTTACTCTGCATTGTCTGGCTTGAAGCAGTTTATCACAAAGGGGTTTTTTTGACACAGAAAATAACCCTTATTGATATATCAGTAAAAGAGATTTCACAACCATGTATATATTTTACTAGGAAATAGAGAAGCTACAAAAAGAAATATAATTCAGTGAAAAATATTAACACTGGTTTATTAAATGGCCTGCTTTAAATGTTCTACTTCAACTGTGAAAACCAGAAAATACAATTATTTAAGAAAAAAAATCTGCAGCTCTCTTCACCAGGTTAGTGTGATGAAAATATTACAATGTGACAGTAACAACCACAAAGCAATTAAGAGTTATGCTGCAAATGCTCAGACTTCCTAGCTCAAGATGATCAACCACACAGTTCTAGGAAATCAGGAGTGCAAGCAAACTGGACAGTCACACCTGTGTTATCATCATAATTATCATTATCAACTAATATTAATAAAAACCTCTCACCACTTCACTTCAAAGAATAAATTCCAACTACATCTGCTGAGGACCAATCTTACAAATACTGATATGTCCAGCTCTGGCTTTACCTTTTAGAGACATACGTGCCAGTTAGGAAATTTATTGCTGGGATTTCATCAACTTTCTCATTCACAGGTGCATACTGTGAATTAGAATATAATTCAATCAGATGGCTTTGGTTGAGGTAAAGAGAGAATTATAATTAATGTTTGAATGCAATTAACTAGAAGAATTCAATTTGTATTGCTTTGACAGCCTTTTTTCCTTCCATTTGCAAAGAAGCAAGACAGTGCTTCTTACTATTTTCCCACATTCCACACTGATTACTGAAGAAATTATTATCACAACCAAACCACACTTTCTTAAATTTATAACCGCTGATTTTTATTATTATAAAATCTTTGGGATATAAAATCTTTATCATGAAACTCTTTCTCTCCTCTCCCAACAACTCTCAGTAGCACAGAGCAGACTGTCACATCCCACAGTTGTGTGGACCTGACTGAACCAAGCACGAGATCAGAAGTGTCGGCTCCAGCCAGTGGAGGGAATGAAACTCTTTGGCAGGGTAGTGATGATGCCTTGGTCCCTGCTCCAAATAGTTGCTTGACAGAGACTAGAGTCCTAAAGCTACATGGTCTGAAAAACTTCAAACATAGATCTCTCTCATTCAGGTTACACTTGTGTTCAGGATTTAGTGTTTATAGAAGGAAAAAAGGGAAATAGGAACTAAAGCTCATTTCTAATATCACTTCTGACATCCAGATTATGATACGAAATTCTGTTTTAAAAAAAGCAGATTGGAAAGCTAGCAGACAGATTCAGAACTTCAGACATATAAAAGTAAGTTCATAATACATATTTTACCTGAAGTCATACTTAGGTGAGAGCAAGGACGATTAACATCATCTCAGCTTCCATGTGTTTCACCAGCTATCAGGATAGGGAAGCAGAAGTAGCCAGGAGCATGAGCTTTTCTTAAATCAAACTTCCAGGCATCAAGCCCATTTTATTGCATGTCCTGACCAAGCAGATTCTCACCAGTATGTGGCCTCCTGTAGTCATTTGACAGTGTTTGATGTACACCAAGCAAGTGCTTCCTTTTCATTGAATCAAAGAATGGCTTCAGTTGGAAGGGAGCTTAAAGATCACCAGTTCTTCCCATCTAAGTATTGGGCGGCAAAAATGGGCACTTGAAGTCAGTAGTAAAAATTTGGAAAGCAACTTGGAAAAAAATTTGGGAAGTAGAACCAGGGAAGTGATTCTTCCCCCTGTACTTGGCATTGGAGAGGCTGCACCTTGAGTTTTGTGTCCAGTGCTGGGCCCCAGTTTGGAAGGATGTTGAGATGCTGGAGTGTGTCCAGAGAAGGGCAGCAAGGCAGGTGAGGGGTCTGGAACACAAATCCTGTGAGGTGCAGCTCAGGAAGCTGGGGGTGTTTAGCCTGGAAAAACAGAGGCTCAGGGGAGACCCGATCACTCTCTACAGCTGCCTGACAGGAGGGTGCAGCCAGGTGGGGGTTGGTCTCCTCTCCCAGGCAGCCAGGGCCAGGATGAGAGGACAGAATCTTAAACTGTGCCAGGGGAGGTTTAGGCTGGACATTAGAAAAAAAATCTGTGTAGAAAGAGTGGCTGAGCATTAGAATGGGGTGCTCAGGAAGGTGGTGGAGTCGCTGTCACGGAGATGTTTAAGAAAAGAGTGGACATGACACTCAGTGCCCTGGCCTAATTGACAAGATGATATTAGGTCATAGGTTGGACTCAGTGATCTTAAATATCTTTTCCAGCCTAGTTAATTCTGCGATTCTGTGATTCAGTCTGAGGAGGCAACTACCATGCTTTCCTGCCCAAAAATGAAATTTTGGTACTGGGATCTCATGTAGTAAACTAATAGAACTAAACTGATTTCCTGTTTTGATCTTGACTCCTTGGTGATGACATAAAAAAAATATATTAATGATGCAATTTAAATAAACACTGACATTTTCTATGACCTGGTTTGGTTTTGAAGGGTTATATTTAATTTCCCTACCCTAAAAAAAAAGCAAAACCCACAAAATTTCAAAACCCTTGGTTCAGTATACTGAAGTATAGGGTGATAATGGAAAACCACAGATATTGGTTTAGACATCTTAAGTGGCAGAGATGTCATTACAATGGTACTGAATGGTGATGCATGTCATTAAAACAAGATGTTGCATGACATGTCTTTCAATTATTTGGTTGCGCTGGAAATACTGCAGGAATTTCTTTTAAATAATGTAAAGCTAATGGCATGCCAATCAAATTCAATAGAATGTCACAAAAATGCAGATGGCAGGAAAAAAACCTGCATCATTCAGTTGATTGTGTTCCCTCCCCCCGTAGAGAAGCATTTTTACCAGGAACATGAAAACAAGGCAAGCTGGCACTTACATCCAGCTTACATCCCCAAAATGGTCTAAATTCAAAAGAGGGGCTTCTTATAAAGCTTACTGAGCTGGTTCAAAATGTAGCAAATACTCTCCTTAAAACTTAGGGTGCACATCTGTCTCAGAGTTCACACACTTGCAGGCTGATTGGAGATCTGTAATTTGACAGGCCAGTATGTGGGGCACAGGTGTTGAGTGTGCAACATAGCATAAGAGGCCAAAGCAGTTTTCCATGACTTATAACTGAAAACACGGGAAATGAGGCAAATATTGAATGGAAACGTTTTATATTTGCGTACATAGTAACTGTATTAGATCTGGCACAGGGAATTTCATAAGACTTATTGCCCAGCAGGAGTGAATTGTCCTTGGCTGTGCTTCAACTATTATTATCTTCCCAGTGATCAAGAATCCTTCCTAAACACCTCAATCATTATTTCTTCAATACTGACATACTTTTAACTAGAAGATGCTGCTCGCAGAGATATAATTTTCAAGTAAGCACAACTAATCAGGGCATTTTATAAGGAAATCAGAGAAATAGAAATTAAATAAATACATGTGCTATTCTCATACCAAGGCACTTCCTAAGAAGGAAAGAATGGACAATGAATCATATGCAATTACTACTTCATTTACAGTAGGAAAGCAGAAAAATGTATTGAGGTGGGAGCACTGATGGGTCAATGGAAAAGTTGTTTCTGCAGGAGTCCATGTGTTGCTTTCAGGCAAACTGTGTAGACACTTAGCTTTAGAAAGACTTGAAGAATACAAGAAAGGAAAATTACAACTTCAGTGGGGGTTTTTTTAGTGCCAGGGTGAGAAGTTTTCCCAACAGCAGGGTTCCTAATTATGATTAGCTATTTGCAATTGTGGAGGATAAAGTATGTTAAGTGTCTGCATTTTCATCAGGATGAGAGGATGGGCTGTTGAGTTTTCTTCACAGGAAGCACTGGCCCTTTCAAAGGCTTGTCATTGACTAAGTAGGAAAGAGGCTGTGCATTAGAAATGTTGCAGGGCGGGCCTTTTTTTGACAACTTATATCAGAAAGCATGCTGTTGAGCACTCTGCACACACATAAACCTCTGCTTCTTCTATCACAGACACAATATAAATATGCAAACTGCTCAGATTAAAACTTCCCATATTTTAATTAAAATTATTCACACATTTTGACAGCTAATGCTGGTAATGATAAAAAGGAAAATGTTCCTACATTGAAAGAATAGATATAAAAGAGGGAAAGTTGCAAAAATTTTCATTTTGTTTCTCAAGTTCAGAGAGGAAGCTAAACTGCTGGAAAAACCTTGACTTATAAATTTACATGGTCTTGATACTTCCTCAGGAATCCAAGCAATTTCATATGACCCTAAGTTATTCTCCAGCTTCATCTCAGAACAAGGACGAAATAGCAAAATCAAAATAATTACTGCTTCCTCTGCTAACCTCGTCCATCATGCATCTAACTCCATGTTTTCTACGACTATTTATTGAAAATTCTGGTGGCTTTCTTTACCAACAATAAGTCTTGCATTCTTGCAAGTAATCTCAAGATACAGTGAAACAAAAGGATGTTAAAAAAATCCCCCAAAATAATAAATTTTCCTTTTATGCATGCAGAAAACTTGCCCATGACAAGCATAATCTATTTTTACATATGTACACACTTGTCAAAATTCAATAATACTTATGACTACATTAGGAATTACACCATTAGTAAAACTTCTAACATTTAATTCACTAGTATAAAATCAACTGCTATGGCTTATTTACATCTATGAAATAAGAGTTGAAAATTAACTAATCATTCAAAACACAGTCAGCAGAAAAAAAATACTAAGTGTAGAAAATTAACTATATGTGACCCAGAAAATAACCTTTTTGGTCTCTGTCACAGTGATACCAATCCTGCATAAGGGAATAATTCTGTATGATGGCTTTATAAAATCAAAAGAGTTAGGCAATGTTTTAGGTATTGGGCATTACTGTTATTCTGGATCTCAATAAACAAGAACTGGAAATGACAGAATCTTGCCTGATTGCTTTTTTATTTCTTCTGAGTAATGTAAAGGTAACTCATTTGCCCACAAAGAATCATCTTCATTTCCTGATTAAATGCAATCAGAGTGCTTTTGCTGGCAATCTGGTCTAATTTAAAAACTATCATAGCAAGTGATCACTGTTAATAACTAGTATTATACAGCTTTGAAATGAAGGTCAAAAGCTACAGTTTGAAAGCCAAGACAGGATAATAATTCTACTGCTGCTGATGGAAAGAGCCCTTTACTCTTTGCTCAGAGCCCTGATATACAACCCAAATGGTCCCTATGACAAATGTGCATAGCAGATATTTTATTCACCCCTCCCACAAATAACACTGGCAAAAATGCTATGGAGAGATACGGTTTATCAGCCTTTCCACTTGCAGAATCTTGGATTATGCTGCTCATGGGAGTTAACAGAATTTCCTACTGTAGCTACATAGAATGATTCATTCCATACCAGAATTTGTGAAAGGGTACATCCCAATTGTGCGTATACCAGGCTGTCCTTGAGCCCCTTATGAACAACGCAAAAGTATCACTAAAGTGCATTTCCACTGAAAATGCAAAGAATTAGCACCCAGACACCAAAAGAAAAGTAAGTAAAAGAAAAGTACAGCAGGTACCACCCCTAGTTTAGCCAGTCAGACCTAGTTTTCTTGGGCAGTGGACCAGTATAGTATCACATTAGACAGGCAGGTCCCATACTCATACTCATATGCCTGCAGTTCTCATCCTTTTGTCTTCTGTGATGCAAAGCAAGATTGGAAAGTTTTTCCTACAATCAACAAACATAAGTAGAAGTCAAAAAACTGTTTTTGTTCATTTCATCATCGGCTGCAAGTTTTAATGATGAATGAAGGTGCAATGCTGAGTGACAGGAAAGAGGCCCTGTCATTCCTGCCCAAGATCCCTCACATCTTCCCTGCAACCTCCAAGCACAGTATCCCTGCAGCAGTATTCTCTACATTGTTCAAGAACACAGTTTTCATAAAGTCCCTCCCTCTGCAGAGGTCTGGATAGTTCATGTAATTAAAGCTCAGACTTCTGATTGCGTGATGATATGCATAGTGATATAGGGACTAGACCCTTGAAATATTTTTGCAATACCGCTATTCTGCACATATCAATGGTGAGACCAGCTGGTGCTCTTTCTGTGGGAAATGGTGTTTGCCGTCATCACTGCTATGCGGGCAGTTGTGAGGAGGCTGTACTTTCAGCCTCAGCTTCCCTGATGCCCAGTCTGGTGCCAGCGGTGTGTTTTCTCAAAAGGCACTCACCCTCAAGCAGCACAGCAGCTGAGAGTGGGGGCTGCAAACACTGTGTCTAATAACAATAAAATAATAGCCACTCACACAAGCACAAGGCCATTTTTAAGCAACCGTAATTCGTGTCAAATAGATGTTAGTTCACAGAAAAAGCATTCGTTACTTTTCATAAAACCTGGTCATAATAAGCCTGGTGAAGGTGCATTAAGATACATTCTTTTGTTCACAAGTAACAAAGAGCTTTAACGCCTGCCTCAGTTTCAAATCTCTGTGCAGCCATAACAAAGTCACTGCTGTAGCACATCCATAATCTGTAGTGCATTTTGAGATTCTCAGATGAAAGACCCTATATAAGTGGAAACTATTATTATCTATATAGCAGATAGATCTGCTGTAATATGCTGTTCTCCTCAGGGGGCTCAGGCATGTGAGCTGCTAAGTACTCTCCATTTCCATTGCAACTCCTTGCAGCTGAGAGCACTCAGCATCTAGGAGGATCAAGCACAGAATTGAGTCTGGGCTTCAAACTCACAACCTTTACTTATGCAAAGCTTCCATCATGGTTTTTAAACTGTGCTTTGAGCTATGGAAAGGGAGGTAGAAAGAGGAAGTGTAACAGAAGCACTGGAGAAAAAAGCAAAATTCAATAGAGCTGCAAAGATGTAAATTACTTAAACCATTAAAAGGGTTATTGCTGTTTGAAGACTAGATTACTGAGATTACTGTCCTCCCATCAGATGACAAAATAAAGCACTACATAAACCAAGAGAGATTGTACTATCCATAAAAGCCTCATAATTTGAACAAAGAAATACACATTTTCAAATGACTCAAAAAATGAAATAATTATTACATGAGCATTAAACGTAAAAATAAAAATGAGAAATTCAAAATCTGCATGTGCATAAACTGAAACATTTGCTTTGTCTTGCTCAGTGCACACACACAAAGCAGTAAATTTCTCACTAAGGGTTTTCCCCCTTCCCCCCTGCCCCCACTGGGAACAGCACAATTTCAAATCCTCAGTATTTCCACCTCTAATTGCTAGAAGGGTTCATTATCAGCTGTCTAAAGTGCAATACATCAACCTTGCAAAGCTGATATACAAAAGACTTTCACACATCTGATGGGCTGCTGTGCTAAATACATCTTAATTTGTGCTGCATCTGCTGTTTTCTAATTTGTTTGTCATGCTGTGAATGCTACAGACTTTGCTACAGCAGCTCCCTGATTTTTTATTTTTAAAAACACAGCAGCTATTCAGGGAAGAAATGGCTGAGTGCCACCATTGTTCCTCTGATCCATGGAATGACATCAGTTTCCTTATATTAACCATTAAATCCTTGATGATATATGTTTAATATACTACATGCACAAGCTGCCATATGTCTCAATATACAAACTGTATATGTGTACTATTTACACCCTCCCTGTTAACATTCACTAGAACATAGATCTCTTCAAACCAGTTTATCTACATTTAAAAGAATGTCTAATCTAAGTCACTTCTTGTTCTGTGTGTCCTCAATTTTTACTGGCAAGCCATTTTTTTTGTTGAAAATCTGGAAGAGTGCTGATAAAATCATAAGTCTTAGTGATTCATATACATAAATAAAGCCTGATGGCTTTTTTTACGCATTGAAGGACATTTCATTGAACCCACATACAGTCCTCAGTGGAATGAGTTTGGTGTTCTCTGTTCAGTCCCTGCTGAGCTGAAAAGCAAATGGTAGAACAACATGTGTAATTCAGCATGATTCATAATACATCAAAGACTCTGTACAGAAGAAGCCTCAGCTTGAGCTGGCAGGGAAATTAAATTTCTACTCTTTCCTTCTTAAAGCAGAGAGTTTTCCCAGGTACAGTGAGCACTAACACTGGGCAGAGTGTGATGAATTTCTAGTGTAAGAGCCTGCGCTGACATTAGCCTTCATAATCATGAGAATCCCACACATACCCTTCTCCAAAAATAAGAATGAAACATCAAGTGGTATTTTGCACACATCCTCCTGAAACTTCACAGGTTGTAAGACGAGAAGGGAACCCACTTGGCACCACATATCTCTTCCAAGAGATCTTGATCTCTCAGAGCTCTTTATTTTAGGAAGACAAATCCACTGCCAATCACACCCCCACCAAAATCAGCTTTCAAAGAGATTTAAAAACACGTCACCAAAAAACAGAATCTTGCCATTGTCAAATTCCTGTGTGATGTACACACAAAAAAATACCATAACCTAAGCCATAAATGTTGTCACAAAAAATGTTCCTTACTTATTTGTTTATATTTAGCTGTCAGTCTTCACAGCTAGACAAGAAAATGTGTTTTGTGCAGGGTAGGTGACATATAATAGAAAGGATAACTCCCTTTGTTTCAGCAAGCCCTGACTTTAGAGGAGCAGCTGGAATGCAAATTTGCTTCTCCTGCTTTTGCAATGTGATTCTTGATGCTAAAGACATGGAGAGCTATTTACATAATCACAGAATCACAGAATCATAAGATCATTTAAGTTGGGAAAAACCTTTAAGACTGAGTCCCACTGTTAAGCCTGCGCTGCCAAGGCTACCAGTAAACCATATCCTTTAGCACTCCACCAAACCCATCTTTTAAATATCCCCAGGAATGGTGACTCAACCACTTCTCTGGGCTGCCTGTTCCAGCATTTGCATTAGTCTCCGTTTTCCAGTCAAATGCCAATCAGTCTTCAGTGTCAAGTCCTCAACAAGAACATGCAGCAGCTATTACAGAGGCAGCTTTATGACTGGAGAAGCCATAGACAAATCAGTGCTACCATAAAGAAGTTATGTTTAATCAATAAGGCATATTGTTCAACTAGTGTAGAAGAAAAAACACCCTGTAGAGTAACAGCATTTGTAAAGGTTAATCAATTCAGCTAATTGTAAATGCTCTCAGTTGCCAGTCTTTAAACAGTTCCTTCTCTTTGTAGCAGCTAATTCACTGGGATGCAGCAGTGCTAAGCTGGAAAGGAAGGAAAGTAAGAAAAGCAGTCAAATTTCTCATTACTCTCCGTACTGTGCCTCTGCCTGTAACATCAATATATTTACCAGAGGGAGATAATCTTTTCTTTCTGCTAACACTGCCTTACCTCCTTCATTACACAATAAACAAAGCAAGAGGTCTATGCTTCACAGTCCAGGCAGATGAAAAGGAAATCAGGTTATTGATCTTTTTGTTCAGTTCTTTAAAGGCCAAATGTATGACTAACCATTGGAGTAGTTTTTGCAGTGCTCTTTCTTTCATGGCCATAAGGAAAGATTTTTACTTTTTATGCTCAAATAATTGTTTCCTGTAGAAAAAGGGACAATCAACATAATTCTAAGAATCATGAGAGAACTAAATACAGGCCTGCACTATGATAAAGAACATACAGCCTGATTTCAATTTTTTTCTCTGGACCAATTTAAAATGATCCTATGAAGGCAGGTTAATGGTCTCTGACACTTGTGAACTGTATAATTGTTTATAGTTTATGAAAGTGCTTATAGTTTTCTAAGGCTCTACCTGGTCCCTCTTCAATGCACATTCCATGTCCCACTTCCATATTCTGAGTTTGAAAAATAAAAAGCTTTCTTTTAGGCACTCACCTCAAATAATGCCAGAGTTATCATATGGGGTTGAAAGCACTGTTTGATTTTATCCCTGATGTATTTATGGTATTTTCAGTAACTAAAAGATATTAGCACCTTTTAACTTTACTTTTGCAAAGCCAGCCAGAGGTCAGAGACTTCAGGTCTTCATAAAATCAATCAATATTGATTAAAGGTCAAAGCAAGTACTGAAAAAACAGTGTGCACTCCCACCAAACAAACCACTGTCCTTCCCATAGCAAAAAGAAAATGAGAACAGAGGAGGAAATAGCAGCTTGTCTCATCCTTTCTGCCTTCTAAGCCCCAGCTGCCAACACCGTCCTTGTCCTCTCTGTGCCCCTGCCAGCTCCTCCTGGATCATTGCAGCCAACCCCAATACCTATTTGGATACCTCTCAAGAAGAAAGCCCTGGATATTTTTTCTTGTTTTTCAGAAATCTGAACACAGGCTGTATTTGTCAAAACTGCCTGGACCAGGCTCTGAGGATCGGTAGCAAGGATACATCCAGGAAAAATACATATTCATACAAGGTAATTCAGCTAAGGCTATCATATCAGCACTCCTACTTGGATGAGTATTTCATATAAAAATGATAGCTGTATGTTTGGATTGGCTGTTTACAAGTAGATGGTCTGATATTTCACCTCTCTTACTTTTTATAGAGAGGTCTGTTCCTGCTATGCATATCATTAATATGTCGACATTCAAGTCAAATGATTAAAACCAAAAAAGTGTTGCATCAACTGAGGAAACATCTGAAGTGCAAATTTCATTACTTCAATCGCAATTACATATTTGCTGTGTTTAATAAATTCTTATCTTTGTTACAAATTTCTAGCAGAAAAATCCAATAACACGACAGGTTGAGATGTAACAAAAGCAAGTAACGTCTTTATGGAAAGGGTGTATTATAAGCAGAAATACTCTTCTTAGAACTGTTGTTTCAGAAATCAGTTAAAAAAAACGTTGTTTATTTCACATAAATAATTGCAACTTAAGTGTGCCACACAACTTTACCGCATAAAGAGCGTTAGGGAAAAAACGTGCATCTACATTCCAGCTGAGTAACCGCCTAGATGTTGAAAGCCTAAGAGATTTTGTGGCTGTTGGGTGTGCTCTTCCTAAACCATAAAGACCTTTTCCCTCTGTCACTGTTATCCTGATCTAACCTCCTGGCTGGAGCTGTCATAACTTTAAGGAGAGCCTCATGGCCACATTTAGGCAGCTGCCCTAGGTTTTGAAGTCCCATCTTTCACACGACAAAGAAACCCATTGCACTGTGAGATTTGAGTTTACATGTCTTTTTACTCTCATCCTTGTATTCTTCACCACAGTGACATTACTATCTCTTACACCTGCTCCTCTGCCCTCTCCCTTCCTCCCCCCACTTCTTTTTCCTTTTTTTAAAGAAATAGTTTAATTTTCTTTCCAGATGGTAAATTTTTACATCAGTTTAATAATCTCTTGAAGGTATACTGGAGTATTGCTCAACTCACTTCTAAATTAAAGCAATTATTAAAAAACTTTGAAGCACTTTAACAATTTTAAATCACTCTGCACATAGCAATTTAAAATTATTGGAGCAGTTTTATAAGCACTTGAATTTGGAGGTGATCAGAGACCTGAAAAAGTGCAATATAGAGTAATTTAAAATTATTAGAGTACTTCACATTTTTATAAGCTTTTCAGTTTGGAAGTAATCGGGTTCTGACTTGTGAGCTTGTGCATTGTAATATGAGTGCTTCTTATTCTTAGAGAGATACAGCCTATTAAATCAAACTACTTCAATAATTTTAAATTACTATACATGGACATGCTCAGAAATCTAACTTTACTTCTTAAATTAAAAATATTTTTCACTCCAAATCTGTAAAAAAGACTTTTAAGTGACATAATAGTAATTTACATTTTTGGAGAAGGCTGTTATATATTTTCTCAGGAATAAAAACAAACCAAAATGTCTACATAAAATACTTACAGAGGTTATATAAAAATATTTTTATGAGCCCATATTATGAATCCTCAATTAGTTCAAAATCAGCCTTTCTCATGTACAACTTAATTTTTATTAAACACTAAACACACATTAATTTCACTAATAAAAAATTGTCAGCTCAGACCTTTTATATAAAGCTAAGAGAATAATACAGGAATAAACCCACGGATTTCCAGGTTGTTCACAGTAGTGATTAAATGTAATCCCATTAGAGATTTTTACAACTTTATTTTGCACTTGTTTAGGATATCATTTATCAGCCTCTTCTATCAGTAACAGAAGAATCCTGTCTGGAAAACTGTCTCAAAACAAAAGCCTCATAAGGATACACCATAAAGATACAAAATATAATTTAAAAAACAAAAGGTCTTTCAGGTATTTTGCAGGAGGCAGTTCAGATTGGGTTTTTGCCAATGGAAAACTTCAAACACCAAATACAGCAGAAAAATCAACAGAAGACTGTGTTTGCTAACAAAACTGGAAACAATGAAAAGTTAACATTAATAGCGAAAGAGTTGAAATGCTGTTACTTCAAAGTGCTGCAAGTCATAGAGTGTGGTGTTCAGAAGAAAGCAAATAAGAGCACATTGAAGCAAGTTGTGCCAAGTAGCTTTCCATAAAATAAAACATCTCTGAGAGTTCAGTGAAAGGGCAACAGTAGCAAGACTACAGTGCTCTCTGGTAGATGAAAGATTTAGACTTTAAAGTCAGATCTGAGAGTGCACGTATTTGTGTTTGTATGTTGTGACTTTTGTTCCTTTCTAAATTAAAAATTTGAGAATGAAATGCTTGTTGATTGTTCCCATGAACAACCAGATTTCAAGCAGGCAGATGGGATTAAGAACTAATGCCAAAATAGCATCATAATTAACTATCATATATCATCAATATATGCTGTATCTATGGCAATCCTTCGTGATTCAATTTTTATAAAATGTGAAGCAATGATTTAATATGCAGTGTTTGCATATCAGACTGCAAACATGAAGACCATGTGAAAACTTTTGAAGAATGTTTTTTAGCTATCAAAAAATAAAAATGCACAAAAGGATAAGCTAATTGTTCAGGCATATTGTGTTTCTCAGAGAAGGCTGTTCAGCTCAGACAGGTGAGCTCTCATTTTCTTTCTTAGCTTCTAGAAACAGAAGGTACTTGACAGTGTAACCTAACCCAGGGCTGACAGTGAACAAAAGCATGCAGTAAAGACCCAGTAAAGCATGCAGTAAATACCCAGAGAATTGCATAATACACAATCCTATGGGATAAGCTGCCTGTCAGGGAAGCTTCTTCCTCTACTATTTTCTCAAAATAATAGCCTTGTGCCCCAAATTACAGGAAATTATATCCCTTTCTATGAAAATACTCATGTCACTGGATATATATTTGTTCACATAATGTGTTCCTCTCAGAGTCCCATAGAGCCCTTCACGTAATAAAGAATTACACAAGTTAATGCACTGTACTTCACTAAGCTCTGTATAAAAAGTGGTTCCATTTATCTGTTTCAAATTCCAGTCTTCAATTCCACAATCATTGAAACAGCAGCTTTCCTATTTTACAGGGTCAAGCTTCTTAATATTACTCATCTCTTAAAAATGTCAAACCACTTTTCAATTTCCTTTCATCTACAGTTTGAGTCTGGACTAAATGTCCTCTTTCTTCTGTTGTTCCCACAGATGCAGCTTCAAAGAGTACTTCAGAAAAGCTTTTGCAGGATTTGTATTTTTCTAAAAGTTTTTTTGGAGGGACCTCCCTTTCAATTTTTCTGCACATCTCTGATAGCAGCACATACCAGAGCTCTTTACTAAAAGATGTTAAAACTTCTTTGGAGGACTCCTGCTGTTTGTTAATTCAGTAGCTATACCACTGAGCAGTTCTCACAGTCACCACATTAGCAGCCATCAGCTGTTGTAAGCATAAAACCTCAATTGCCTTTGCTGTGCAGTATATATAAGCCCATGACCCAAAATTATATTGCAGCTCCTGGAGTCACCTATGGAAGATTTCCTTCTTCTCTACGAGAAGATCGGCGCCAATTACAGTAGTTTGCTTATCTCTTCTATTTTGTGTCCTTATCCCTCATTGTAGTCCTTTTCCCAGTAAATCAGAGACATACTCCTTTACTCCATGATATTTCCATGTAATTCCATCTAACACTGGATTTTGGCTTTGATGCATATTCCATTTGGACAGCAGCATGTCAGTCAGTAAACTGGATGTAATCTCCTCTGATCTTCAAACTAAAATTAAACAGATTATTTTACTTTAATTTTTCAGTTCATATATTGCTGTTTAACCAGGAGTTATGATTATTCTTGGGGTTTTTTAACATTTTATTGACTGCAATCCACTCAAAGTTCTCCCCAT
The DNA here is from genome assembly GCA_026261815.1 of Monarcha castaneiventris obscurior. Taxonomy (NCBI): domain Eukaryota; kingdom Metazoa; phylum Chordata; class Aves; order Passeriformes; family Monarchidae; genus Monarcha; species Monarcha castaneiventris. The sequence goes on from JAMPIT010000889.1 coordinate 7,411,236, forward strand.
CATCAGCAAACACAGGCAAGCTCCCTTGTGATTACACACAGTGTTGTCAGAGGATTTTCTCAGCTGTTTCACTTTACAAGATCACTTGTCCCTAGTAGTACATATATAATTCACATATAACTGAAATAGTTCCCCAAAAGCCATTCATCCCCAGAGGAAACTGCTCTTTAATTGTTTGTTATGCCCTCTCAGCAGGGAGGCTGGCTTACACCATACATGTGCATCATTTTATTTAAATGACATCCTACCTTGCTACGAAAGCTGCCAGAGCTATTTGATCTTCTTCCACTAAGGCTGCCAACTACTGAAAGCCCCCTGAGAACAAAGCAGCAGATGAAAAAGAAGTGCTGATGCTCCAGGCAAGCTCTTTTAGCCAGAGATGTACCAGCAGCAACATGCAGTAGGAAAAAGTACATGCTTCAAAGGTAATTACAGTCTGCTGCATCTTCCTATCTTTATTTAAGATACTTGGGATTTATTTCCGCCCCTTAGCAAGGGGAACTGCAAACAGCATCAACCTAAACGACCAAGCATGAACTTCAATGGAAAGAAAGAAGCCTCCCTCCCCCACTCTCTGCCATCCTCTCTGCAAGGGTCACACCTTGTGATAAACGGCACAAGGCTGATGTCCTGTGTCAGCACTCCTCCCAGACACTCTGGTCATGACTTGGCCCTTCCTGGCCTCATTTTTTCACCTCATTCCCATGACCAGGTCACTTGCAAGTTGCCCCAGGTTGCACTGGGTTTTTTTCCAGCAGGGTTTTGGATTGGCAGTGCCAATAAGCTGCTTAAACAGGCAAGATGGGGGATGGAGCTCAGCATGAGAGAATAGAACCTCACACAGCAATGCAAATGCACAGGCTGAGTAAAATTAGTTGTTTTGCTTGCCAGGTGTTTACACAAACCCTTTCTTCACTTTTAATGTTTGGGAAATTTTTTGCCTGAGATTTGGGTTGATTTTCAAGCTCAAATGAAGCATTAAAAAATATCCCCAGAAAGGAAAGTAGAATGGCTGAGTTTCTCTGTGTTTTAAATATTAAACCTCAAAATAACTTCCAGGTTTTTCAAAAAGTTTTATGAAAAAAGAAAGGTGCAAGGGAAAAAAAATTCATTTGCCACACCACCCTTTCCCTGAACCCAAGCTGAGTTTCAAATCTGTGGCCCAATGCAAAAGCAAGCTACATTTAGGGGATTTTTAAGCTTTCAGTATAAGTGGTAGTCACATTTAGGTTTATATTCAACCCTTAGATAAGTAAGCACATTAGTTTACGTTATGTCTTGTAGTTCTTCTGATGAAAAACATCATCACTATGAGAAATATTATAGAATTTTTCTTTCAGAATGTTTTCCAACTCAGAAAATGTCACCAACTCTCTGGAGTCTGAGAACAAGAATGTATGTCTGTGGCATAGGGTTTAAAGGACATGCCCTGCAGATCTTTTAGCAGGATTGCCGAGCAAGCAAAGTCCTCATCTTCAGGGTCCAAATCAGGTTTTAATGGCTGGAGAAAACACTACCGTAAAATTACAAAGTGTATTTTTATGCTTCTCAGTTTAACTCAGACGCGATCAGTAAAGGTCGGAGCTATTTATCTCCATCTCTCATTTCAGTGCTGATTGGAAGAACTCCTCACAGCCAGCAGCAAGCACAGCGCAATTCTGCTTGGTAGAAAGCTGGCAAGGGCACTGGGTTTTTAAGTGGCTGTTATCAATTCACACTGTTAGCACCTGCTGCTGCTGCAGCTTATCCAAGAGCAGCGCTGGCTCATTGGTTTTCCGTCGTTCTGACTGGAAGTGCCAACAAACATGGTATGGATGAAACGCCTCGATGGCAGCTGGAGAAGACCTCAGAGGAGGATCAGAACAACCCTGATTCACACCAAGGTAACCAATTCAGAAAGACAGTAGAAAAAACAGAAAGGCAAAGGAAAGTGTATGTGTGCCAGATAACTAATTCTTGCAACACCTCCAGTTTTTAAAAGGATCAAATACATTTTGTATATTTATACACCCATTTCTTTCTTTGCAGGCCAATGACAACCCACAGAGTACCACGCAGATTTGCCAAAAATAATTACTCTGGTCACTTAGCAAAGCAGAGGATCTGTCATCCAGAAACATATTGCCTAGCAACAGTTCACTTACCCTTCCTCCCTCGCAATAAGCAAACACTGCCTGCCCTCCCCATCCCCTCTCGTTTGTATTGGCTTCCTGGCTGCTGGCAGACACAGCTGCTCACCTGGGTGTAAAACTGCTCCTGACAGGAGGACTCTGGGCTGGTTAAGTCCAAGTACACATGAGAAAATGAGTAGTGTAGTTCAAGAAAACCCTGGCTGCCAAGAAAAGGTGCGGTTTCTGCCTGCAAAAAAATTGTCTCACAGTTTGCTTAGATAAAACCCACTTCAAATGAAATCGCCAGTGTGGTAGCTCCTGGCAAACCATGGTCTGGCACGGTGAAGGAAGGAGAGGAAAAAAAACCAGCCATACCAGACAAGCAACTATAGCACTACCCACAACCTTAGGACACCTTATTTTCCTCAAAAGATTTTCAAAAACATATATTTTATTATAACTATAGTGTCATAGAACTGTAAACTACTATCTACATTTCATTTTATATGAAAATATTTAGGCAGTGATTTATGGAAAAGAACTATACCATTCCTCCTTCCCCCATGGAAGCCCTCCTGTTTCTTCCCCACACGCAGGCCACACCATTTGTCTTTTAGCTGATCATTTTAATCAGTACCAAAGGTTTTTTTCTCATTTTACTAAAAGCAGTATTTTGGAAAATTGTAAAATTCATTTTGCTAACAACTTTCTGTAACATTCTGGAAACAGTTTGGACACCTTAAACCTGAATACAGAGATTAACATGACAGAACTTTTGCACTCCGCTACACATCCCACCTCTCCACAGCACGTTACACTAGGGAAGCCTCAGACCTGACAGCTGCCCCTACTCTCAGTAGTGGCACAGCTGTTAAGCACCAGTTTTTCCAGAGCTGTATGCACATCAGTGACAATTATCTAGGATGATATTAATATCCTTTTTTTTTTCCTATGGCACATCTGTGCTGTTTCATAATGCAAAACTTACATTATATATAATACATATGGTTTTAGCTATATTAGTCACTGCTTGGCATGACTATATTAGCAGAAATATTTGAAAAGTAATTTCAGGTTTAAAAATGTTAAAAAATCCTCATTCTAAACATTCTCGGCTAGTCAGAAATATCCTCTTAAAAAAGCCTCAAACCATAAATGCGTAGAAATTTACACACATTTTTGAATCGTGCTAATGCTTAACACCTACGCTCCATTCCCCAAAACACGAGATACCAGATAGCAATCCTTGTTTAAAGTATTGTCAGATGCTAGTCTTGAAATACACAACTCTGAGATGAAATTTTAACTTGAGTTGCCCTTGAATAACGTAGTAACTAACACTCAGATCATCCAGTAAACAAAGATAAAGGGGGAAACATTAATATTCTATATATTAAAATTTAATTTATAAAATATAAAAACAGTGATTACTGGAGAGTTCTTTGAATAAAAGCAAAGTGCCCTTACAACTGTTTGCTATTTTGTTTTATTCTATTGTCACATTTTGAAAATAGTTTCAAATTTTTGGGGAGGCCATCTAATAATTTCAGTATAGTTGATATTTTATTGCTTTTTATATCATGTTTCATATAAAATACCTCTGCTTATTCTTGTCCCTGACCATTTGGCAATGAGTTTACTTTTTGTCTTAAATGTCATAGAATCTAACATTGTCCTTGTTCATGTCTCAGCATCCTTGATTATTTCAGCTGCAGTATGAACAGTTTCATGAGGTGTGTTTGACAGTTAGGTACTGATGAAAAACCTGGAAAATGAAAAGCACACTTGCTTTTAAAAAAAGCTTGTTATTATAAGGAAACTGATTTTTTTCCTTTTTTCGTCCTCAACATGAAAATGGCAGTTAATTAATGGAAGAGATGCAGCAAATCCCGAAGTAGTCTCTGCTAAGTTGCAATCAGTTCTAATGGGTGCTGATTTAAGGTCCTAAAATTTGGTTTTTTCTGCTTGTAAAATATTTGGCACATTCATTTAAAATGAAGGAAGAAAGAAAATCTAATTATTCTAAGATACTGTATAGCTTGTCGGATCTATTAGTTAGTTATACACCTATATTTTTGCTGATCAACATCTAGCCACAGATTTAAGGATGGCCTCTTAAATGTAAATTGATTGCTACAGAAATGTGCGTTCTGTACATAACACGTGCTACACTTCTACAAATACAAATGCTCATTATAATCCATTATCTTTGATGTTCGTAACATTAGGCTTGGTCCAGCATCACTGAAACATATGGGAACTTTAATATTGATCCCTGCAGAAGCAGAAACACACTAACACTTTTGAGCATATGTCCAGATAGAAAGTCTGAAACTCATTTTGAATATAATGCCAAACAGAAAATAAATTGAAGTGGAAGAAGCCAGTTTTCAAATGTTCAGAATGAAAGATAAACAGAGCAGAGGACATAAATTCAATAAAGCAGGGTAAAGATGAGGCAAATTGATTACGACTACTAGCGAGTACAAATTGTGTTTCCCAAAGCTCTGTATTACAGGGAATTCTTATGCATAGGATGTGTAGTACCAAAAGTAAGCAAAACACAGGTTTATATAATACTTCAAAAACACTCTTCTGATATGACTAGAAAGATCCACAAAACGAAATAGTTTCCCTTGTAAAGAAGCCAGTCCCTCCTCACACTTGCTACTGGTTGTTTGCTGTCATGTCATAGTGTATTTCATTTTTTTCCATTTTTCAGAGAGTTAGAACCCAGAGAAAAAAAATATGGTGTGCTTTAAAGTAGCAGAAGATTTTTCATTCAGTACTGCTCTGCTGAGCCAGATTTTGAAAAACCTGCTCAGGATCAGATCACTCCATATTCAGATATTTTCATTATTAACCCACATTTCACTTATCTTTGACTCAAAGACTTCAACTTCAGAACACAGACTTTGCAGGGCTTAAAAGCAG